>JASDDO010000028.1:143413499-145813499 GCA_030015575.1 Agapanthus africanus
CCCTAGTCATTGTTATTGACTGCTGGTTTCATTTGAGGACTATATATATATATATATATATATATATATATATATATATATATATATATATATATATATATATATTGATCGTATGACCTAGGATTGCATCATACATGCGATTTTCTTTCGTAGATGTTTTTCTATTCACGAGTTGGCAACTCACCCCCGTTGTGCCCAGTTTCTTGCAGGTTTCGCCGTACAGGTTTCTTTACGGCTTTGCGGGTACAGTTTCGTTCGGGTGACTTGCTAGTAGGTGGGTTTATTTGTATCGTACCCATCACTATACATTGTATATTATTATTCAGTTGTATCTAGAAGTTCCATCAACCAAACATGTATTTATTTCAGAGATAGAGACCAGTGTTGTTTATTCTATCGACCTTAGAGTCACGCGTTGTATTTATACGGATTTCATGTTGTTTTGAGTTTCCTTTTCTGTTGTGATCCTCGCCTTTCGGCGTTGTATATTATATTGTTTGTGTGGTTGTGGCCGTCGTTTGACAAAGAGCTAGCTCCCGCTTGGGGATGCCTTTTTTTGATTTCGTATACTATTCATGCTGTATCCCGTTTGGGGGCCTATATTTACAAAGGAGACTCTGCCGAAATTTTCAGGAAATATTTGATGTTTTTATAAAACGCATAATTCGGCTTATGCTATTAAGACTTCTTGATTTAAATTGGTTTTCCTACACTCTACTACTTTTCTTGGTTTGGATTTCTAGGTTTTCGGCTTACTTAGAATACGTACGCCTTGAGACGTTCGTAGTTTAAGTGCCGGTTATATTCCGTACTTTCGGGACGTGACAAAGTTGGTATCAGAGCGTTAGGTTTTACCTTCGGAGCGTAGGATGACCCTTGGTTGATGGAATAGGTGACTAAAGTAGAGTGACGTACCGTGGGTATGTTCCGCGGCATATTTACGACACGCCACTCCACTTAAGAAGCCTTAGGATGTACATTTCTTATTCAGTATCATATTCATTCCTGATCTAGTCTCATCGGTACCAGTTTTGGTTTTGCTGCCATGATTACGGGCAGGGAGAACTACGGCTAGAGTTGCGGTCAGCACGAGCTCGTTACGAACGAGGACTGACCAGGGCGTGATCCCGGCGACACACGATTGTAGAGATGTGTCTTTTGATTGTATTTTGCGCCACGAGCGTTGGATGGATCGCTGTATGAGATTACTCGGATGTGCGGATTAGCACCAGAGGTTGGAGCCACTAAAGGAGGCCAGCCATATTTCGATGATCGTCGATGTATTGCTCATTCATGATGATTGGGGTACAGTTCAGCGAGCAGACGAGTGAGACAGTCATTGCTGCGAACGACGAGATATCGCCCCAGATGTTGGAGCTATTGCAGTACGAGTTGTACTAAGAGATGATAGAAGGTCGCTAGTCATTAAGGATGAATGATTAGGACATGTGGTTCATTCGTCTACCCCGATGCGAGGTCATCAGATAGATTGATTCCAGCTAGAGACGACTTCATGCGGAGACGTTAAGAGTCGATAGAGACGATCGAAGGTCAGAAACCTATTATTCCAAGTTTAAAGTTTTCGGAAAGACATACAGGCAATTCTATGGACCCTCTAGAAGAATGAAACCCTAACTCGACTTAATGACCGTATGAAAGCCTTTGAACCTTAGGGTTTGCGGCAGTTCTGCGGCGCCATTAGTGAGGCTTGGGTTTGCCCTTCTACGGCTGGACCACCGATGCTGTAGTATGTACTCGATACTATTATACTGTACCCAAGATGTTGAGCTCTTGGGGGATTATGAGGTTCTGAAGAATCAATCGGATGGTTCGACTCCAATCGGATACTAGGTGGTGAGATGCATTCTTGGGAGACTCCAGATACGAGGATAGCCGTTGGAGCTCAGTCCATGCAGCCACGACGAGATGAGTCTGAAGCAGTCGACGTTAGAGAAAAGTGGAGTAAGAGGTTCGTACGAGATCTTGATGATGACATTCCCCTCCGCCGACATCAGAGATGTGATGCGCATGCCGAAGCATAGTACTGGATATACCTTCTAGAAGAAGTCGCGATGAGTATGCAGCCGTTCCGGAACAAGAAGCAGATATAGTAATGGACGATGACTTCCGGACAGTTGGCAGAGATGAGACATGGAAGAGACCGTGAGCAGGATTCCTTCCAGGATACTGCTGCAATGATATTTGCACCCAGGATCAGATGGTTCACGTATATTTAGAGAGCCAGAGGCCGACGCTAGTGACATGCTGCTTTACGAGTGGTCGTGAGGATTGACCGAGAGATGACCAGAGAAGTGCCAAAACGGAATCGTCCCCGTTAGTACACCCGACAGGGCCGATGAGCCGATGGATCGTGAGATTGGTAATCCACAGAGAAGACTTGGACCCAGGAGTGGTCATTGTTACGCACACCAGCAGGCCAGAGTTCAGGATCATCGAAGAGATATGCTATGAGTGACCACGACAATTGGCCAGAGATTCTTGGAGGACGCGCTTGAGCGGGACTATTCCGCCATACTTGTTTTAGTATTTGGGTGATCTATTCGCATGACTGATTTGATGATTGGATTCATGATATTTGTTTTCATGCACCATGGTTGTACCTATCGGATATTTGCGATTTTGCACAGTTGTTGCACTTGATATTGTTTTCGTGCCTTGATTTCCCATATATATGATTTCATGGGTTTCATACATTTGAGTTGATTTTGTGCGTATGCACGCACACGATTTGGGTTTTGCACTCTGTGGAGGTTACATATGCTTGCAGTACAGTGACATGTATTTTGTGCACTTAGTTGCACTGGACTTCGATTTCGATTGGGATGTTCGATGTTTGTTTGTGCACTTTATGCACCTGATTGGATTTTACGCGTGTTTCGGCGCTTGATATTGGATTTCATGATTTCGTTCATGATGGAGGCACCGGATTTGGATTTTAGCGCATGTTGGGCGCATGTTATGAGGTTCGATTTTGGTTGCACACCAGATGCACTAAATCGAGATTCTTCATGCATGAGATGCACCTGTTTTTGCTGTCAGGCACACACTTGGCCCATGACAGATGCTTCGTGCACACCCGATGCACTTAGATGTTGTTTCTGTGCACATGTATGGCACATTTATGGATCTTGATTTCCGTGCGCACCAGACGCATGTAGTATTCATATGTATTTTTTGGGATTGATTTCTTATGGAGCGGTACGTTTTTATGATGATTGCTATATGTTTTTATACTGACCAGGACTAGTCAGAGGACAGTACCTGAGTATATTGTGCATGGTTTGATAGGTTTCAAAGGGATTTCCAAAAGCGAGCTATAGTCTCATTATTCACATACGTGACCGATATGACACGAAACGTTTAAAAACAGGGAACCCTTCTAAATTGTTTTCAAAACGGCGGAACGTGCATATTAAACAAAAGGTATATACGTATATGGTTATTTTCTTATAAGAGACGTCCGCCACTGTGCAGTGTTATGCGCATTGCACAACGACTTTAAAAGATTTGGCATGCATTTCCTTTAGAAACTTACATGTATAGATTTGATATTTACATGTATAGTTCTGATTTATATCATATTGGTTTTGCTTTGGATTTGGCATTCGTGTCCTTACCATAACTCCGATGATTGCGGGATGCTTGACGAAATTTTGTTTTCGAGTTATCTACTCGTTACTCATGCACATGTATTGCGCTATGATACTTTTTATGTATTGATGATTTCGGAGCCCCGTTGGTTGGGACATTTTATTGAAATGTTTTAGAAATTGGGGGTTTAAATTTAAATTCGGGGACCGAATTTCTTTAAGTGGGGAAGATTGTAACATTTCAAAATAATAAAATATTATTTTTGGGAATTTTTATAAATTAATATTATTTTATTGATTATTTTAATATTAAATTTATAATTAAATATCGATAAATAGGAAAACTTTTGAAAAAAAATTATGGAAAATTCAAAAATAATGTATTCTATGGAATTTTGTCATTTTTAAGTTTTTATGAGCATTTATATACTAACTTAGTGCTAATCGCGATTAAAAATCGCTAATCGGATTTTTGGCTTTTTTGTGCAAAACTTGCACATATCATTTTTGTTTTTTTTGACTTGTGTTACATTTTCTTACCATGGCTATTACTTTGGGTTTACTATTTGAATGAGAAGGTTTTGGAAAAGAAAAGAAAAGAAAAGGATTTTGATTAAAGAAAAGAGGTATGGTAAGAGAGAGGGGGTAGGTGAGGGTGTTGACTTGGCCTTTCTCTTTATCTCTTTCTCTCATTTTCTCTCTCCCTCTTCCTCCATCTCCTGCTGCTACTGCCCTCTTGCTCTCCCCCTTCACAAAATCATCACAATCACACACAAAACAACCTCAAAACACCATTTCCATTTCACAAAAAGTGTGCACCACCTCACAAGCTTTAGAATGGACCAAGAAAGTTGGTGTTTTGGTGCTGTGGGAAGATTCTTGAGTCTCTATTGAGGTAATTCCTTCACAAATATTGTAGTATTTCAAGTGATTTAGCCTCTTTTAAAGTTTAGTGACGTTTTGTCGAGGTTTTATACACTTTGGAAAACCCTAGAGAGGGTTAGGGTAAACTTGAGTTGTGGCTATGCAATTGGACTCTAATGGTGACCTTAGACCCCATATTGACCAAAACACTGGCCTAGCACAACCTGAAACCCAAAAATACGGAATTACGGAACTTTTCATGTCGGTTTGTGTGATCTGTGAAGGTGTTCTGGAATCTGGAGCAACCCGGGGTCACCAAAAATAAAATTGAGCTGACAGTGAGTCGTGCAGGCACCTAGGAAGCTACCACCAAGACCCGAGCCCCTAACTCAAACCTACGGCCGCAAATTTAATCATTCTGGCCGCAATTTGCGGCCAGAGTAGAAGGGAATGGGTCCATTTTTGTTCCAGGGCTCATTTTGCACTAAATTAAACCCCTCCTATATGCAGTTTTGGCTAATTATCATCTGGGGAAAATCTGGGAGCATTTTGGTGTGTTTTAGGCAGTGTTTTCCGTATTTTTAAATGCACTTTCTTGATATTTGGATTTGTATTAGGTTGTCGGGTGTTCGTACATCAACAACAGGGGTTGTTTGTTGGATTTGCATGTTTGGGCCATAGGTTCAAACCTATGAGCACACTGTGCGCTGTATCGGTTTTCTGCCTTGATTTTCATACGCATTGCTATGGTTGATCATTGTAGGTACCTTCACGTGGATTCCGAGACGATGCAGAAGATGATGGAGACATCGACACCGACACACTGAGTGCAGGTGAGTAGATTTATATCTACGGGGAGAAGTCGGGTGGATGGCGTATAGCACCCCCGCAGTTCGTGGTGATGTATACGAATACGTATACACACAGATATTGATTATATATTGTTTGAGATTATTGATGATAGAGATGGATCCTAGGTGTGATTGGATTGGTTTAGTGTTGCGAAACCCTAGAGTAGTGGTTGCACCACACATACACACACACCCATACTTGCATACATTCTTCTTTCATATGTGCGTACATGGGATTATATATTGATGTGTATATTTACACATGGGTATGGGAATATGTGTTCATATACTGGATTTGAGAATAGTATTTGGAATTTGAGATGAGTCGATGAGATTGGGCTTGAGGCCAGGAGATCGGTGATGTGATTTGGTTCGTATTGAGATACGACATGATGTTTTAGCGGGTCTTTTGACGCAGTGATTCTTGCACCTGCATGCATACTTAGGCGGTATCAGTATTGTACTAGACGTAGATTTGTACCTCGATCATGATATTTGATAAAGAGGATACCAGATGAATAGTATGATGAATGTGATATTGACCCGTACCCAGATTTGGGATGCCGTACGACGGATTTACGTACGAGCTATATATTGATGATTGATCCGCACTCTTGACTTGGGATGTCTGATTATAGATATGATATCGGATATGATATTATTGAGGCGGGATCACCGACTATACATATACAGGTATGTATATGTATCGACTCAGATGATAGGCGGTTTCCTTACCTGTAGTTCAGCTTGTTAGTTCAGCCGTATAGTTTAGTGTAGTTGTTAGATTAGATTAGACTCCTACCTATTTCAAAACTAGCGGGTCGTGGGTATTTTAAAAGACAGGTCAAGGGATCTACGGATATTTCAAAAGACGTATCCTTTCTTAAAACCACCGTAGCCCTATTTTCAAAACCCCACGATTCGTGTTATTTCAAATGGCACCATTGTTTAATATTTAGCTCCTGCTCATTTTGGTTGCTCGCTCCGCATCGCATACTTGCATTGTTATTTCATATTGCATTGTTGACATTATGCTGTTAGGACACCAGCACCATTACCGATGATGCGTATGTACCACGTACACTTACTTGCCGGCTCACACACATCTTCATCGGTAATTGCCATGTCACGTACACCTTAGAAAATATTATCGCCTAATGTAGCTTGTTACTAGTAGTTTTGACATGATGATTAGTTGCTTGCCTGATATGCTAGCTTAGACATTGTAGTTGTTACTTGTCACTTCGCATACTGTTATTCATTATATGCCGCATTTATGGATGCTCATGCTTATATTCATGGTTTTACATGCTATTGATGATTCGGATTCCCATGATATTTTCTGGATTTGGAGGAAAACCGCAAAACATATATAAACTGCTTTCTCTCTTTTTAAATAAAAATGCGGTTTTCCTATGATGTATGAGTCGTCACCATGAGTTTGCTGATGGATTTCGAGACCCGATTCGAGGAGATGGATGAACCGTTTCGGGTACATGGTGGACCCGGTAAGGTACCCCGGGGCAAGAAGCGCGTGATGATGACGATGTGAGCCTGGCAGGGGAGCACTACCTACCGGTGATTTTACCCGACGCGTCGGATATCCGGAGGATACCGTCGTGGTCTTGAGATGGATGGTAGGGGCCGGTCTGGACTGACGGCGCCCTAGATATTGTGATTGAGACATTGAGATTTCGAGATATTGAGGTACGGAGACTGTGATACAGAGATATCGAGATATTGGGATTACGTTTTGTGCCGATGCTAGGCACTGTTTTATGCTGATTTCCTTATGATGTCTCATTTTAAAAATACAAAGAAAATCTCACTAAATTATGAAAACAGTTCTTCATTTACATGTATTCTGTTTTCATGCATTCATACCTCATTCATATGATATATTGCTACCTGAGGCACTGACACGGGCACATGAGATTACACTCGGGTTAGATATTTACCCTAGTCATTGTTATTGACTGCTGGTTTCATTTGAGGATTATATATATATATATATATATTGATCGTATGACCTAGGATTGCGTCATACATGTGATTTCCTTTCGTAGATGTTTTTCTATTCACGAGTTGGCAACTCACCCCCGTTGTGCCCGGTTTCTTGCAGGTTTCGCCGTACAGGTTTCTTTACGGCTTTGCGGGTACAGTTTCGTTCGGGTGACTTGCTAGTAGGTGGGTTTATTTGTATCGTACCCATCACTATACATTGTATATTATTATTCAGTTGTATCTAGAAGTTCCATCAACCAAACATGTATTTATTTCAGAGATAGAGACCAGTGTTGTTTATTCTATCGACCTTAGAGTCACGCGTTGTATTTATACGGATTTCATGCTGTTTTGAGTTTCCTTTTCTGTTGTGATCCTCGCCTTTCGGCGTTGTGTATTATATTGTTTGTGTGGTTGTGGCCGTCGTTTGACGAAGAGCTAGTTCCCGCTTGGGGATGCCTTTTTTGATTTCGTATACTATTCATGCTGTATCCCGTTTGGGGGCCTATATTTACAAAGGAGACTCTGCCGAAATTTTCAGGAAATATTTAATGTTTTTATAAAACGCATAATTCGGCTTATGCTATTAAGACTTCTTGATTTAAATTGGTTTTCCTACACTCTACTACTTTTCTTGGTTTGGATTTCTGGGTTTTCGGCTTACTTAGAATACGTACGCCTTGAGACGTTCGTAGTTTAAGTGCCGGTCATATTCCGTACTTTCGGGACGTGACAGACTGGGTCCTAGCAGGGCCCATATGAGGTTGGACTCCACTCCGGCGGTTACTTCCCCTATCCCCCGTGAGCGACGTCTAGAGCATGATGTTGCCGCCTTGAAGACCACCATCGAGGAGTTTAAGAAGATGATGATACGTATACTACTTAATAGTAAAATATTGTATCACATTATAGATAGTAACATATGCAATATTAGTAGCCTGAGCTTATTTGGTTGTAGAATTAGTTTTGATTAATTATACTTACATAAAACTATCCAATTAAAATAAACTACGGTTTTCCAAACTAGATACCCAAACGAGACCTAAGTCCCTAAGTTTTCTTCGATTGGGATTTCGCAATAACCTGATAATGATACAAATTCGACTAAAATCTAATACACCGTTCTTATTCGTTTATTACACACAAAATTTAACAGATGTGACAGGCTACTTCGACTACGGCTCCACATGCATCTCCTTCGGCTGTGGCTCCGCAAGCCACTACCTCGGCTGCGGTTGCTAGACCACTCCTGCAGCTCCACATCCCGCTCAGACTCTCGCACAGTCTGGTCCTTCATTAAACGAGTTTTTGACGACTCAGGGCTGCACCGAGGAGCAGATGCGCCAGATTACGGCGTTAATCAGAAGTGGAGGAGCTGGACCGAGCTAGGGTAGATTTTTTTTATATATTGAGGATGTATGTACTTATATGATACATATTGTATATATTTTGGATGATATTGGTGTTGTTTGCTTGTTCACGATGATTTAGATTGATATCGTATTCTGTTTGTTTATTTCTTTTATATATTATGCGTGAGATGTTGATTATGAATATTTATGTATTTGGTTATATGATGTATATATTATTGTGCACAGGGCGGGGAAAAAACAAGAAGCCTATTTTTTTTAAAAAACCCTGATATTTTGTCCCTACGGATTAATCCGTAGGGCTCTTTGTTGCATCTATGGATTAATCCGTAGGTGCAATGTTTTCCCCTACACGGTTAGCCGTAGGGACAAATTATCAGAATACCTGATATTTTGTCCATATGGACTCAGTAACAGGAGTAAAACTTGCCCCTACGAATTAATCCGTAGGGGCATTTATCTGGACCGACGGATAAATCCGTAGGGGTAAGTATCAGGCCCAATGGATATATCCATAGGGGCAAGTATTTTATTTTATAAACCAATAAATTAAATAAATATTTTGTCCCTATGGATTAATCCATAGAGATATATGTCCCTACAGAGTAACACGTAGGGGCAATTATTACTCTGTAGGGGTATATTCAGGATGAAGACTTGCACCTATGAGGGAATGTTGTGTCCCTACGGATATATCCGTAGGGGCAGTGGTTTTCCCCTATGGATAAATCCGTAGGGGCAACCCATTATTGTAGTAGTGAATGTATTCTTTATGGGAGCCTAGAGGAGAAGCCGAAAGAGGGGGACCGGAGCTGGAGGGGGAGAAGGAGGGGGAAATAGGATGATGATGATGATGATGATGATGAAGATGGCGATAATGATGATGACGATGATGGTAGTGGTGATGAGAGTCGGTGGTAGAGCTGGTGGTTGCGGCAGCAGAGGGAGGAGGAGGTGGATGATGATGATGATAAATGATGATGACGAGGGTCGATCGTGGTTGTTAGCTTATAGATTTTCATGTGATTTTATTATCCATTCTTGCTTTTTTTGATGATTGCTAAAACATGAGTAGTTGTTTGGTGTCACATACTTTATCTTGTTTATCTATCGATACCAAACTTGTATACACTTGATATTTAGCTTGTATATCCTATATCTTGTGTATATCGAGTAATTTATCAATATCGGCATGCTTTACTTGTATTATATTCTTTGATATTGATATATTTCTCTTATTCATTGTTTTGGTGTTTCACAATATGAAGATGTATATACATATGTTATATATCTTGGTTTTCATATATCATGTATATATATAGTATATCAATACCTCATATTTTGCTTTGAGTTACATCTTGATATTGATATACTATTCATATTTGTGATATCGGAATAATGAATGTTTCATATACTTGTGTTTATTATCATGTTTATTGTATAACACTGTATATGGTGAGCTTGATCGTTTTGAGATTAAATTTTAGGATATCTCACAGCACATGTATATAAAGGAGGATGGAGGAAATCGAGCCTAGGCGTCATATCTAATGGAGGTTGGAGGATACGAACGAGAGCTTCTCAATTTGTATATTCAAACTTTGTGATGCTAAGTAGCCGAGGTTAAGAGTTCAAGAGTTCAAGCTACGAATAGCTAAGAAGATAGAAGCCAAAGTTCGAAATTGAAGTGTCAAAGTCGAAGTCCAATTTAAAGATCAAAGATCGACTTCAAGATGCTTGTGAGTGACGAAGATCAATGGAAGTCCAATTGAAGAACAAATGAAGATCAAGCGGCAAAGTTTCAAGATCTCGAGACTTCAAACATTCAAAATTCAACGATTTGCGATAACCGACATAGGAATCAATGTAAGTACTCGATCGAATTATGGTAATATCATTTAGAGCTCTTAAACAGTCACACACGCATGCAAAAAAGTTTTATATTGCATAAACGTTTGGTTTTTCGATTTTGAAGTTTTCTATTTTTCACAAAAACCCAAATATCTGCTTTTTGTGCTTTGCTAGACGTCTTCCTTATTATGCTTCAAACGTCTGCCCTCTGGATATTTCCAAATATCAGAAAATATCTGAAATCCATAGAAGACGACAGAAGTCTACAGTTCAGTTGACCAGACGTCTGATGAAGGTTTTGAAAATTGATTTTTTATACCTTCAGACGTCTGCCAATAGAACTTCAGACATCGTCTCTAGTTGGAAATGTTTTATCAACAGACGTTTGCAGTTCAATTAGACAGACGTCTACTGAAGGTTTTGAAAAATGAATTTTTATAATTTCATACGTTTGGATATTGTATTTTAGAAGTCTGGGTTCTACTTGAAAGTATGTCTTAGCACCTCTACTAGGTTTCAATAAGCATCAAGTATGCAATTTTAAAAATCTAGAGGTCTAAGTATACTAAACAAAAATTGACCTAGAGAATTAGGATTCCAAAGTTAAGAAAACAAGTTCTAATCTAAGTGAAAAGAGTCTACAACCTTTGTAGTCTAGTCCTTCACTTCTAAAGCTCCAAGTAATAGTCCCAGAACACTTCTTTGACTCCATTTGAAGGATGGAACGAGCTTGCTTGTAGTTTTCGCCGTCGAAAATGATCCACCTTGAGGCAACTCACACTCAAGCTCATACTTCAGTAATCAAGGTATTAGTGAAGATAACAACCAATACTAATTGGGTAGAGTAGTATAGATTGATAAAGTAGGAATTTTTCTCACTAAAAATATTTCTCTTCCTTTTCTTTTTCTCACCCTAGAAAACTAGTGAGGAGATGAAGATGAAGATGAACTTGGAAGTGAGAATCAACCTTAGAGCTAAGATGAGATAAATGATAATGACAAATATCTATGAATACGACAAGAATTGAAGATGAGTCATGGCTTTTCAATGCTTCTCCAAGCATCCAAAACTATGACTCATTTTTCTTTTTTTTTAATTCAAGAATGCTTATCATTATCTTACTCGAATGTGATTCTCACACGTCCTAGTTCTATGTATCATCAACTATGATACAAATAAGTGTGTGTGTCTGTGTGTGTGTATAAAGAGAAGAAAATCTTAAGTGAGCTTAATATTAGTTAATATATATATATATATATATATATATATATCAAATTATTAAATCAACACTTTATTCAATAATTCGGTTATATCATATATAACCCGGCTAATATCAAATATATATATATATGCATATCAAATCATTTAATCAACACTTGATTCAATAATCCGGTTATATCACATATAACCGGTTAATATTTAATATTAGTTAATATATATATCATATATATATATATCAAATTATTAAATCAACACTTGATTCAATAATCCGGTTATATCATATATAACCCAGCTAATATCAAATATATAAATATATATATAAACATATATATATATATAAATTAAATCATTGAATCAACACTTAATTCAATAATCCGGTTATATCATATATAACCCGGCTGATATAAAAAAACGCTAGATTAGAATACGGTATTATATACTCGTATTTAATCAAGCTTCCGCACATATCTCTATACGTGCCTTACTTTGTTTCGCTTAAGCTAGGAAAGTTCTATGTGGGACTCTAAAAACTCGTCAATATGCTAGTTGGTAATGATCACATCAGATACACATAAGCCGTCAGCGGTACTTGCTGGACATAATGGCTACCCAGGTATTTAACAAATTTCAGATCAACAAGCAAACTTATCCAAACTCACGTAGAGCCTATAAGTAAGATTCTTATTCTTATACTTAATTATAGGGACGATCTCAAACTGCCATGCCTTACCGTACAGTCCGGTATCTTTGTCTGATATGTTGCATGTCGAGTCTAAGGGGGTGGAATCGTCAGACCACAATAACTTGATAAGTATGCCGATATATGGCCTATAACCTTTCGAGAAACTACTGATAACATTTATCAGTAAATCTCATCAGTCCTGACCAGTGACTTGCTGTTATAACTAATCGAGTAAAGGGCAACATCAACTCCCAATACCGAGAGAGACGAAACCCCTCCTATCGCTCACTGCCTCCACGTGACTCGAGACTGTACCCAAAAACCACATGTTTGCACGACCTATTTGAGCCGTGGTAGGGAGGAAATCAAAGCACGGTGGGAACCACACAAGACACTGACGATTTCGGATCTACATACGATCCTGTACAAGTGTCACCAGAGAACTGCTATCTGATGATAGGTATGGTACCATCTAGGAGTTCTCGGCAAGTCCTGTTCAGTGTACCCATTCTCCAATGAGCACCTGTGTACGATCTTTGATGTCAAACACCAATGGTTATGGGATCAACCATCACCCCATACAGGGTCAAGAAACATACACACTAGTCTACTCTAGAATATCGATGCCCTGTCTCGATACTCTCTTGATTAGGAACTGTTAAGGATGAGCTTGTAGACTACACAATCCCCACTAGTATGATTTGCATCATAGTCTTGGTAATCAAGTCAACATCTTAAGGGCTTTATCAACATGTATGAATGAGATAGTAAACTAAAACAAGTGCACGTGTTAAGATAAAGAGCAACCAGATAGCATACTATCATGTCGAGCAAGAAAGTCCTCAATATATATATCCAAGCATCCACTATAATATACAATAATGGTCTCTAGGGTATACATATTCCTAACACTACTCTCGGGTTTGCCGGGGTTTTATCAACAGACATCTGCTGAAGAAAAAGTTTGAAAACTATAGCCAATGCAGATTTTTTTATAGAGCTTCGGACATCTGTCCATTTGAACTACAGACGTCTGCCCTTTGTTGTTTTTTGCTGATTTGACTTAAATAGCTAGTTTTTTTGTATGGGGTTATATATATGTTTGTGTGGGATTTTTGAGCCCCAATCATTGAAGCATTTCAATTTCAATATTTCAAAGTGATCAAGAAAGAAAATTTTGTTTCTTATGAGAGTTTAGAGTGTACATTCAATTACTTATCCAATCACTCTCTCACACACACTCAGGAGCTAAATTTGATGTTGCTATCTTCTTGAATATTAGTGAGCTTCATTGTAAAACTCTTTTGAAAGTATCTTGAGCTTGTAATTTGCTTTCTTTCTTGTATGAAAACTCTTGAGTGCTGTTCATATCATAAATTTGCATTATTATATTCCCCATTCTTAATCATTTTACAAATAAATAGGTGCTTTTGATCCGTGTCTGCTACATAGTTGCAGGTTACAGGTTCTCGGAACAATACGGTGAAAATGGTGAAAAGACACTACAAAAGTGAGACTACGACCAACAACCAGAAGAATCTTTATAATACCGCCTACAGTGTAAGGAACAAATGAACAGTTTGATTTCACAAAGCACGAAGGCTGCACAAGATTCAAGACTTCAACACGAAGCGAACAGTAAAAGTCCACAACATTCTGCACTTTGGAAATCTGGAAGAAACTAGAAGACATTCTGAAGAACCAAGTAAAGAAAATAGAAGAAAAAAGCAACGGAGAGAAGCCCTGAAGAAATGAGACAGAAAGCTCCCAAGATGGCCCCGGATCCGCGGCCAAACATGCCTTCTGGCCGCGGATCCGCGGCCATATAGGACACGTATCGGTGCTTCATTGCGTGTCGGTGGGAATCGGTGCGTTGACCAGGCTTTCTTAGGGTATTTTTGTAATTCTAGATGTGGATCAGATGTAAACCCTAGGTTTTCTATTATCTATAAATAGGAAACCTACAGCTCTTTTTGGAGCATGCCTCTTTTTATTTATCTAGTTTAGAATTTTTATTCCCTGTAATTGTCGAAGAGTGCATCAAATAAAAAAGTAAGTTTTTTTTTCTAACCTAGTTATTTCTCTAGCAATTTTATTTCTCTGTCATAGTTATTTTCCGTAATTTTTTATCTGCCGTAGTTGTTAAATTAAAACTATAAAAAAAATGAACTCGTTTATCAATTCTCTAACGAGTGAGTAGTTTCTCACTTGTTAGGGTTAGGTTTGGGGAAGGTTTGAGAGATGAAAATCTCTCACCCCTTTCTTGCCCGTTAAACATTTTAAACTAGGACTCTATGCATACATACACACACCGCTCACCACAGCACCCTATCCCACGAGGTAGCGGTGATTCCATAGTTAAAGACCGGTTGTGATTGTTTTCCATAGAGATTAGGGTAAGAGTTAAGAAAGGACGGACAAGAACAAAAGGGAAGAAACCTAGTTTCTTCCCGATCGTGCTAATCCCCTTTGTTAACTATTACCTTAACACCTAAAAGTTCTTAATTAGGGCAAAGAAAGCGGTGAGAAATAATTGACTTTCCAAACTAACCTAGTCCTAACCCTAGCAAGGTTTTAATCCTAATCAAACTCAACTTCAGTTTTTATTGAAAATCAAACCTACCACAATAGGAATTGACTCGTTAGAACAACTAGAAAATACATGTAATTCCTGTGGACCGACCCGTATTCAACCGGCTAGCTACCAAGCGACACCGTTCTTAATTGCGGTTAATTCTTTGATCACAAAATGCATAAGCACACAAACTTCCACAACAATCAAATGGCGCCGTTGCCGGGGATGGCGTAGTTATTTTGTTTTTGTAATTTTGGGTTAGTTAAAAATTAAAAAATCATAAAAACTGTAAAATATAAAAGTAAAAAAGTTATCATCTTGTTATTGTTTGAAGGGTTTTCGTGTGAATTGTGCAGGATCGGAAAGACGAATAAATTCAGATCTGGAAAAATCTAGCGAACAAAACAGAAAACAGCAGATCTGAACAAACAGAGGAGAACCACAACAGACAAACAGAAGAATTTTGGAGGGCTAATCCATCTTGTTGACCGCGGAACCGCCGCAGGAGGCTGCTTTTGACCCCGGATCCGCCACGGCTTGCTGACGTCAGCAAGCCAAAATCTCTCTGTAAGTTTACTTTCCTCTCTTCTGCCCTCTGATCTCCTCTAAAAGAATTTTCCTGCAGGGTTCTTTGTGTTAGTGTATATGCCCTAGAGGCCATTACTGTATCATACTAGTTTGTATATTACTTAATGGATGCTTGGGATATTCACCTTGTATATACAATCTTGCTCAAAATAGTAGTATGCTACTTGGTTTGTTTCTACTTCAATGTGTACTTGTGTTTATTTCAGTATATCACTTATACGCATTAGTGGAGCCCTTAGGATCTTTGCTTGATTACCAGCGTTGTGATGGCAGTCACACTAGTGGGGGCTGGGTAATCTATAAGCACATCCTTATTCAGGTCCCTGGTCGCAGGACTATCGAGACAGGGCATCGATACTCCGGAGTAGACCAGCGCATGCGCTTCTCATCCCAGTGTGGGAGACGGTCTGTCCCACAGCCGTCAGTACGTCGTACTTGAGATAGTATGCGGGTGCTCGTTAGGTTACGGGTACACTGGACAGGACTCGTCGGGAACTGACTAGTTGGTATTATACCTATCGTCAGTTATCAGTTCCCAGGTGACATGAGTACAGCTTAGTCCGCTGACTTGACACTGTCACTTCGCCTCGGGTGTGTTCCCACTGTACTTTGATCACTACCCTACCACGGCTCAAAGGAGTCATGCAAACAGGTGGTAGTTGGGTGCAGTCCCGAAGCACTTGGAGGCAGTGACGGTTAGACAGGATTCGTCTCTCCCGGTATTTGGGGTTGACATCGCGCTGTGTCTAGGAGAGCCATTACACGAGTAGTCCCTGGCCAGGGCAAACGAGATATACTGGTAGGTTTCCAGTGTTATCTCAGGGTGTATTGGGCTTCACTCCGGCACGACTTGTACCGCTATTGGGGGACTGACGTTTACCGCCCCCTAGGCCCGCCATGCGATGTATCAGACGAACAGACCGGACTGTACGGAGAATGCCACGCTCAGGCTCAGTAGGAGTTCAGATGGGTTTCGCCTCGTCGGTCTTCTTGTCGGCATTACCTGGGGACCGTTACGCACAGCTAGTGCCGCTTGCGGTCTGTGGTTAAACCCACTGCCAGCGTAGTGTCGAGTCTTTAGAGTCCCACACAGAAAGCTTTTCGCCTTTAGGCAAAAGAGTAGAGGTCGCACGGTATTGCGACAGGTCGCATGGTTTTGCGACAGGGTTCGGTCACATCCGTGCACTTGTGCACGTACAGTGTCCGGACAGTTTACACTAGCGGGCTTTGGTTTAAGCCAGATCCTAGTGTACCTTATGGGATTGGATTTATCCAGTTTGCATTCGTGTTCCTCGGAACGCGGATGCGGGTGTGTATGCACAGTTGACAGGGAGGCAGAGGCAGCGGATTCTCATTAGGGTTGTTGACAGTTGACCGTTGACTTTTTGACTTTATGCTCAACCCTAATGAGAATATGATTTGTGATTAACTATTATATTAATTAAGTATTATGGTGATATGGTTGTTGACTTGTTGACTTTTGTTGACTTGTTGACTTTGGTGACTTGTTGACTTTTGTTGACTTGTTGACCGGTTGACTAGGCTTGACTAGTTGACCATCATGATGACCATGGTTATCATTTCATGCCAAAGACTTTTTTCTTGCTTGCTTTTTTGAGTAAAATGAGTGCATGATATGATAACCTTATGGTTGCTTCTAACCATTACCAAAAGACTTTTTTTGATATGATGAGTTATGATCACTTTGGATTATGAGAGGGTGAAAGGAAAAAGAGAGCCTCATTCTTTCTTGCTCATTCTCTCTCTTGTTCTTGAGCTCTCCTCTTGCTCTCACCCTCAACCTCTTGCTCCCTCTCTTGATCTATGGTTCTCTTGTCTCATGAGTTGAGAATCAAGAACCATAGATAAAATCCCATTCTAAATCATCTCTACTCATTCTAGTTCACTAGGTTTAGCAAACCAAGTGAACTAGTTTCTTCAAAGAACGAAGAAGGAGCTAAAGGTTGGAGCTTTCAAGTGGATCTATCTTCGGCGTACGGAGACAACGAGAAGGAGCCATCGAACCACCATCGGAGCTTGAAGAGAAGGAGTTCAAGACAAGTTAGGTATAACCATCTTCATCCGAGTAGCTAACTCTCTTTAGCATAGTTTGCTAGTTTTAGTTTAGACAACGATCCCGACCATAGTTTAGTCCATGTTGCCTCTTGCGATAAAAATTCGTTTTTTATACCGTTTCCGCCTCCCCGTAAGAACCGGGGGTCGCAATATGGACTTACAGTGGTATCAGAGCCTAACTAAACTTAAACTAGCTTGGTAGTGAAGTGTAACGAAGTTCGGAACCGAAAAAAAAATCACAAAACCGGATAATCACAAAAACTGAGTTTCTGTTGAAATTTTTTCTGCTCAAAATGAAAAACTTTATACTCCTAAATTCGGCTCAGGGTTTTGTGTGAACACCCAAGAAAAACGATACAGTGATTCGCCTAAAGTGCCGCGCTTCCGCCGCGTGATCCTTCTTAGACGCCGCGGAACCGCCGCGACTTGGTGTCTTCTCTGCATCGTTTTTTGTGCAGTGTGTTTGTGTGTTGGTTTTGGGATTTTTAAAATATATTATATGTGCCCAGATTTTCCAGAAAAGAAATTTCCTTTTGGGGTCCTATAATTCCGTATTTTTCCGAACTTCACTGCACTTTGACTATGATGGTTATATCTGTGATGCTTGCATGTATTGAACGTCGGCTAATCGCTATAAGTCGATTAGTCGGGGTTATACATGATCTGTAATGTGCTGGAATGTGTATATGAATGTGTTGGACTGTCGCGGGTGAATAGCCGGGGTGGATGTGAGATGAGCTTTTGTTTTTCTTTCATTCATTGTAAATGTAAATTGATGTAATAATTATTATTTGTTTGACCGCACAACCGGGTCGGGGTTGTAGCCGTCATTGTATAATTCTTTTTACTGTTTTTGCTCCTAGGATAGACCCATGGAGGGGTGCACAAACTACCGAGTACTTGGCGGGTAGTTTGCCGCACCCGTAGGGGTCTTGGGTGGGGTATTTGGCTATTCACCGCGACCGTGTTATCCGCTTTTCGTTTCAGGCTCGAAAGGATTGCGGATTGCTAGTATATCCAATGCATTCATCTGTGATCTGTAATGTCTATCATTGCTTATTATTTAGGCGTTGCTTATGTTTTACAGACGCGCTAGCCCAGCCCCCGCTCTGTCGTTAGTTAAGTAACCTAACGGGTAATGACGGGGCCCCGTGGCGAATGCGAATGGCATAAGCGTACGTCATATTTTGGTTGTTTTCTGCAATGGTAGGATTAAATGATGGGACGCATTAAAAGAACTAATGCAAGAATATCACGCATTAAAAGAACTAATGCAAGATAATAAACCAAGTTAAAGTCGTTGGAACACTTTCGAAAAACCACTCGGTTCTTTTCAAAACAAACTTTTAAAATACGGAGTTTGAGCCACTCCATTTAAAAGCTATCTCGTTCCATCGACCAAATCAAGTTCACTACGTTCACGGTTTTGCCAAAACCATCCGTAGCCCTCCATCATTTCAGTTAAATATTCGGTAGTATTCAAGCTATGTATTTTGACCTCACGCCAAGGCATAGTGATTGGTAGCTGCCGGATATTTATCTGTTGCATAGATAGAATGCGTTGGTTTGAGACAGTCGTACTGCCATTTTGGCCTACGTCAAGGGTATGTACGGGTGGATTCAAATTAACCTGGATAATGATGGGACGAACTTGACATGTGACTTATGACATTTTGACCTCACGCCAAGGTCATAAGAGCATGGGGCAAAAATCCACATCGGGAGTTTCATAAGTACTGAAACTTGCTAGATTTGCATACCATTTGGAGTGTGATGATTCTGGTAGGATTCCTTCAGTTTCGTCACGCGATGATATTTGGATCCCGATCCTACTGTGAGTATATGCTACTCCTCGGGAAATTTCTCACTTAACGATCAATGCTATAAACCTAGTAGGTGCCTAGAAAGGTGTTAGCGGGGCTACGCCCCCAGGGAAAAGAGGTTCTCTAATTAAGGAACTTCGCGAAAGCGTTGGAAAACCTCCCTCGAAGTACCGACACCGGCCTGGCTGAACGGTTAAGCAAGTATTGTACGGTGGGATTGATCCTGACTAATTCTTCCTTTATGGTTTGAGGAGGGATTCGAGAAACAGTGGGAGCCATCCTGTTTAGACAAACTAAAAACCACTCTAAACTTGCAAGAGCATCATGCTGAGTGTTTCTTCTTCTCTCTCCTAATTGCAGCGACCAATCAACATGACTGGACTTAAGTTACTCCTAGATAAAAACAAACTGACAGGGCCAAACTACAAAGATTGGCTCAGGAATGTCACGATAGCAATCACTTATGACAAGCTGGGGTATCTTCTTACCACCAAAGCTCCCCCTGTCCCTGGTCCAACTTCCAGTGTCGCGGATAAGGAAATCCGCAAGACTTGGGAGATTGATAGCGCGAAGGCCAAGTGCCTCCTGCTTGCCTCGATGGACAACGAACATCAGAGGAGGCATGAGAATATGGACATGGAGTCCATATTGCTCCATACAAAAGAACTGTATGGAGAGCAATCACGTATCGCAAGATACGAAGCGTCGAAAAAGTTATTTTCGACAAGAATGGCCGTCGGATCATCAGTAGCCGAGCATGTGCTAAAGATGATCGGCTTCATTGAGGAGCTCGCTGACCTAGGGATCACATTGGAGAGTGAGCTATATACGGATATAGTTCTCCAGTCCCTTCCTTCCACTTACGCCCAGTTTATACTGAACTTCAACCTACAAGAAAAAAAGGTTGAACTATCAGAGCTCCTCAACATGCTGAGGAGCACAGAGGGCACCCTACAGAAAGGTAGGGAAACATCCACTTTGTTTGTAGGAGGATCATCTTCTTCTAGGTCCAAGGCGAAAGCCAAGGGAAAGAAGAAGAAGGCCCCCGCCAAACCAAGGGGCGGTGTTGGTAAAGTGGATACGAAGGGAAAAGGCAAAGCAACAAAGTTAGCGGGAAAGCTTGTGGATAAGGAAGAATGCTTCTATTGTCATAAGAAAGGACACTGGAAGAATGATTGCAGGGCCTGGAAGGCCAGAACACAGGAATTGAAGCAGGTTGCAGCTTCAGCTTCAGGTGTGTATGTTATTGAAAACTGTCTTTCAATAAACTCTACTTCCTGGGTATTGGATACCGGATCAGGATCTCATATCTGTAATTCTTTGCAGGCGTTGAGAAACCGTAGTGTTTTGAAAGCAGGTGACATGACCCTCAGAGTTGCAAACGGAGCTAGCATGGATGCTAAAGCCGTGGGGGACTATCACCTGGGAATGTCAGATGGACATGTTTTGGTTTTGCGTAATTGCTTTTTTGTACCCAACGCAACTTGTAATATCATTTCTGTATCTTTAGTTTCTAAAGAAGGTTATGAATTTGCGTTTGTAAGTAATGTTGTAAACATTCACCTTAATCAAGTATTGATTGGGTCAGGTACTCTGAGTAATGGTATATACGTGTTAAACCAACCACAGATTTTTAATGTCCAGAATACACACAAAAGAAAGTCTCCAGAAATAAATCAGACTTTCTTATGGCATTGTAGATTGGGTCACATCAATGAGAGAAGGTTGACGAAGTTACATACAGAAGGGTATTTGAATGCGTTCGAATATCAGTCGTATGCCACTTGTCAATCCTGTCTCAAGGGAAAGATGACAAAGACTCCGTTTACTGGACATGGAGTAAGAGCGAGCGAGCTCTTGGGACTCGTACACAGTGACGTGTGCGGTCCAATGTCTACACATGCCCGAAGCGGACATTCTTACTTCATTACTTTTACGGATGACTTCTCAAGGTACGGTTATGTCTTCTTAATGAAACATAAGTCCGAGGCCTTTGGAAAATTCAAGGAGTATAAGAATGAAGTAGAGAAACAGACCGGCAAAAGTATTAAGATTCTAAGATCGGATCGAGGTGGAGAATACTTAAGTGCCGAGTTCCTGGACTATTTAAAAGAGAACGGAATTCTCTCTCAGCTTACTCCTCCTTACACCCCGCAACATAACGGTGTATCGGAGAGACGGAACCGCACCCTATTGGATATGGTGCGGTCCATGATGAGTAACGCTGAGTTGCCGCGATCATTCTGGGGATATGCGCTAGAATCAGCAGCATACCTTTTGAACCGAGTTCCGACTAAGACTGTGCCTACCACCCCATATGAAATATGGAGTGGGAAGAAACCCTATCTTCAATATCTGAAGATCTGGGGATGTCCAGCTTTTGTCAAAAAGCAGCATGCGGACAAACTTGAGGCACGCTCAGTACTGTGCAAGTTTGTGGGATACCCAAAGAACACCAGGGGGTATCTTTTCTACTACGCAGAGGAACAAAAAGTCCTTGTTTCTCGTAATGCCCACTTTCTAGAACAGCAGTTCTTGGAAAAGGAAATTAGTGGGAGCGCAGTAGAACTAGAAGAAATTCCAGAACCACAGACTATTACTGAAAGGTTAGTGGAACCAGAGGGTTCAACAGAACAGGACATTCCTACGCCGCTCCGCAGGAGTAGTAGGCAGTCTCATCCGCCCGAGAGATACTGCGGTTTTCTCATAGACGGGGATAGAGAGGATTGCATCATAGATTATGATGAGCCTACTAGCTTCCAGCAGGCCGTTCAGAGCATTGACTCAGTGAAATGGCTGGATGCAATGCGGACCGAAATGGAGTCCATGTACACCAACAAGGTATGGACGTTGGACATTGCTCCAGACGGGGTAAAACCCGTAGGATGCAAGTGGATCTTCAAAAGGAAGATTGGTGTAGATGGACAGGTTGAGACCTATAAAGCTAGGCTGGTAGCAAAGGGTTTTCGTCAAAGACCTGGCTTGGACTACGACGAAACCTTTTCTCCAGTAGCCATGCTGAAATCCATTCGGATCCTTCTTGCCATTGCTGCCTTCCACGATTATGAGATCTGGCAAATGGACGTAAAGACAGCTTTTCTAAATGGAAATTTAGAGGAGTGTGTCTATATGGACCAGCCAGAGGGTTTCATTCAGAGTGGGAGCAGCGGAAAGGTGTGCAAGTTGCTTAAGTCCATCTATGGACTAAAGCAGGCATCGCGGAGTTGGAACATCTGCTTTGATGAGACGGTCAAAGAATTTGGCTTTATCAAAAATCCAGATGAACCATGCATCTATAGTAGATTTGTAGCGAGAACTGTAGTATTCCTCGTTTTATACGTGGATGACATTCTCTTAATAGGAAATGACATTCCTATGCTACAATCTGTCAAGGGGTTCTTGTCACACAGGTTCTCCATGAAAGACCTGGGTGATGCCTCATACATTCTGGGTATCCGGATCTACCGTGACAGATCCAAGAGGATATTAGGACTTTCACAGTCCAGGTACATCGACACCATACTGAAGAGGTTCAGTATGGAAGATTCCAAGCGCGGTAACCTACCGGCTTGTCACGGGATCACCCTCTCTAAAGAGATGTCTCCCAAGACTGATTTGGAGAGGGATCGCATGTCTATTATACCCTACGCTTCTGCGGTAGGCTCTATAATGTATGCGATGTTGTGTACCAGACCGGATGTAGCTTATGCACTGAGTGTGGTAAGCCGGTATCAGTCTAACCCAGGGGAGAAACACTGGATAGCGGTAAAGAACATTCTCAAGTACCTGAGAAGGACTAAGGAGATGTTCTTGGTGTATGGCGGAAAAGACCTCCAGATCGAGGCCTTTGCTGACTCCAGCTTCCAGAGTGACAAGGATGATTCCAAGTCCATGTCGGGTTTTGTCTTTACCCTCAATGGAGGGGCGGTGTGTTGGAAGAGTTCCAAACAGGAAACCGTTGCAGACTCGACGATGGAAGCGGAATACATCGCTGCATCTGATGCCGCAAAAGAAGCTGTCTGGATGAGGAAGTTCTTGAAAGAACTTCAGGTGGTTCCGTCCATTGTTGATCCAATACCTCTGTATTGCGACAACAACGGGGCTATAGCTTTAGCGAAGGAACCCAGGTCCCATCAGAAATCCAGGCACATCTTAAGGCGGTATCACCTGATCAGGGAGATCGTAGATCGCCAGGAGATCGAGGTTCGGAGAGTCGCTTCAGAAGACAACACTGCAGATCCATTCACCAAGGCCTTGCCCCAGACTCAGTTCGAGCGGCTGATCGAGATGATAGGTCTTCGATACGCCAGTACATGGCCTTAGTGCAAGTGGGAGATTGTTAGTGTATATGCCCTAGAGGCCATTACTGTATCATACTAGTTTGTATATTACTTAATGGATGCTTGGGATATTCACCTTGTATATACAATCTTGCTCAAAATAGTAGTATGCTACTTGGTTTGTTTCTACTTCAATGTGTACTTGTGTTTATTTCAGTATATCACTTATACGCATTAGTGGAGCCCTTAGGATCTTTGCTTGATTACCAGCGTTGTGATGGCAGTCACACTAGTGGGGGCTGGGTAATCTATAAGCACATCCTTATTCAGGTCCCTGGTCGCAGGACTATCGAGACAGGGCATCGATACTCCGGAGTAGACCAGCGCATGCGCTTCTCATCCCAGTGTGGGAGACGGTCTGTCCCACAGCCGTCAGTACGTCGTACTTGAGATAGTATGCGGGTGCTCGTTAGGTTACGGGTACACTGGACAGGACTCGTCGGGAACTGACTAGTTGGTATTATACCTATCGTCAGTTATCAGTTCCCAGGTGACATGAGTACAGCTTAGTCCGCTGACTTGACACTGTCACTTCGCCTCGGGTGTGTTCCCACTGTACTTTGATCACTACCCTACCACGGCTCAAAGGAGTCGTGCAAACAGGTGGTAGTTGGGTGCAGTCCCGAAGCACTTGGAGGCAGTGACGGTTAGACAGGATTCGTCTCTCCCAGTATTTGGGGTTGACATCGCGCTGTGTCTAGGAGAGCCATTACACGAGTAGTCCCTGGCCAGGGCAAACGAGATATACTGGTAGGTTTCCAGTGTTATCTCAGGGTGTATTGGGCTTCACTCCGGCACGACTTGTACCGCTATTGGGGGACTGACGTTTACCGCCCCCTAGGCCCGCCATGCGATGTATCAGACGAACAGACCGGACTGTACGGAGAATGTCACGCTCAGGCTCAGTAGGAGTTCAGATGGGTTTCGCCTCGTCGGTCTTCTTGTCGGCATTACCTGGGGACCGTTACGCACAGCTAGTGCCGCTTGCGGTCTGTGGTTAAACCCACTGCCAGCGTAGTGTCGAGTCTTTAGAGTCCCACACAGAAAGCTTTTCGCCTTTAGGCAAAAGAGTAGAGGTCGCATGGTATTGCGACAGGTCGCATGGTTTTGCGACAGGGTTCGGTCACATCCGTGCACTTGTGCACGTACAGTGTCCGGACAGTTTACACTAGCGGGCTTTGGTTTAAGCCAGATCCTAGTGTACCTTATGGGATTGGATTTATCCAGTTTGCATTCGTGTTCCTCGGAACGCGGATGCGGGTGTGTATGCACAGTTGACAGGGAGGCAGAGGCAGCGGATTCTCATTAGGGTTGTTGACAGTTGACCGTTGACTTTTTGACTTTATGCTCAACCCTAATGAGAATATGATTTGTGATTAACTATTATATTAATTAAGTATTATGGTGATATGGTTGTTGACTTGTTGACTTTTGTTGACTTGTTGACTTTGGTGACTTGTTGACTTTTGTTGACTTGTTGACCGGTTGACTAGGCTTGACTAGTTGACCATCATGATGACCATGGTTATCATTTCATGCCAAAGACTTTTTTCTTGCTTGCTTTTTTGAGTAAAATGAGTGCATGATATGATAACCTTATGGTTGCTTCTAACCATTACCAAAAGACTTTTTTTGATATGATGAGTTATGATCACTTTGGATTATGAGAGGGTGAAAGGAAAAAGAGAGCCTCATTCTTTCTTGCTCATTCTCTCTCTTGTTCTTGAGCTCTCCTCTTGCTCTCACCCTCAACCTCTTGCTCCCTCTCTTGATCTATGGTTCTCTTGTCTCATGAGTTGAGAATCAAGAACCATAGATAAAATCCCATTCTAAATCATCTCTACTCATTCTAGTTCACTAGGTTTAGCAAACCAAGTGAACTAGTTTCTTCAAAGAACGAAGAAGGAGCTAAAGGTTGGAGCTTTCAAGTGGATCTATCTTCGGCGTACGGAGACAACGAGAAGGAGCCATCGAACCACCATCGGAGCTTGAAGAGAAGGAGTTCAAGACAAGTTAGGTATAACCATCTTCATCCGAGTAGCTAACTCTCTTTAGCATAGTTTGCTAGTTTTAGTTTAGACAACGATCCCGACCATAGTTTAGTCCATGTTGCCTCTTGCGATAAAAATTCGTTTTTTATACCGTTTCCGCCTCCCCGTAAGAACCGGGGGTCGCAATATGGACTTACACTTTGCGCAAAAATTTCTCCCCCTTCTTCAATAACTTAATCTTGTGCAGGATTCTTTGCGTCGCAATAAAAGAATTTTTTTTTTGGCAAGTGTTTTGTGTGTTTACTGCTTTGCATTTTTAAAACTGACTTTTAAGGGGCTATAATACCAATCCAGCTTGGGTGGGGATTTTATTACCCTTCCTAGGACCCCAAAAATCATAAAAAGCATTCGCATCAAGCATCGAGTTAATTAAAAAAGATTAGACTCGGCCTATAAGGACTGTCGTGCTCATTAGGACAAAGGAATAGTTGTAGGCATTGGTCGTTTATCTAAACCAGACTTTATGGTGCCTAGGCTAGACAACTGGGAAAGGTAATTTTAAAAGTCCCGTCTCACGGTGATTCGTGAGCGGATCCCTCCTTTCTTTAATTGTGCTTACCTGGCCACAATTGGCGGTGAAGAGGCGATTTGAGGATCTCACAACTTGCCCTTTGGAACAGTTATGAGCAGTCTAGTTGACCTAGGAGACCCTAGCTCTAGGCTTGATTATGCATATTGTGATTGCTTGAACGTGTGTCTAAGCTTCTTATAAAAAAAAATTTTGCAAAAACTCCTTACAGCCACAAAAAAAAAATTTACAAAAACTTGCCAATTTGTCGCTAGAAATCCATCGCACCCCACTTTCTTCCATTGACGTTTTCTTACCCCCACCTTCTGTTTTTACCTTTTGACTACACTACACCTCTTTAATGTATGTCCAGTTGGACTAGGGACACTGGCGCCCGTTTAGTCCGTGTCTCGTTAGTGCCGACTGACGACGCTTTCGACTCCGAAGTCGAAATTCCCTCCACTTCTTTACCTTCATCTTCAAATTCATCATCTTCTAAGGAGATGTCGGGATTCAATCCTAACAACCCCTTACCTGCGGGACTGATTCCGCCTCCACTAGGTGTGAATAACCCACCACACCCTCATGTCGAAGCGCCTCAAAGAATCACGCTCCAGGATCTTTTCTATCCCATCCGCACCGCACTTCCCATTTGTCTTTCACTTCCACCGGCTAATGGGGATAATTTTGAGATTAAACCTCACTTTATCAATATGTTGCCCAAATTTCACAGACTGGAATCCGAAGATGCCTACATCTTCATTAACAAATTCCAGAATGTTTGCGCAATGATGGAGACCACACAACTTTCTGATGATGTTATAAGGCTACGTGTCATTCCATTCACTTTATGTGACTTAGCTGAAAAATGGTTATATAGCACAGCATCACACTCCATAAAAAATTGGGAAGAGTTTGTTAAGGATTTTCTAAAAAAGTTTTACCCACACCACAAGACCCCGAGAATTCGCAACGAAATTATTCAATTTTCCCAGCTTCCTTCCGAATCTTTTTGGAAGTGTATTGAAAGATTTAAGGACCTCCTTATTCAGTGTCCTCACCACGGTATCGAGAATTGGCAACTTTGCCAAACTTTATATGAAGGACTGAACCCAGCAACTAAGCAGTTGTTGGAAACCATTTGTCAAGGTCACTTTCTTACAAAATCAAGCGAGAAAGCTTGGCAATTTCTCGACGATCTTGCTGAACAAACACTTCAGTGGGAAAGCACTAATACCACCTCATCTACTTCATCAGGTCAGTTTAGGGCAGGCATACATCAACTTGATATGTCGATTGCAATGAAAGCCGAAATGGCTGCACTCACAAAAAAATTAGAAGCAATTGAGAGCAAATTCTCAGCGTCTTCTCCTGTCCCTGCTTTACTCCCACGCACTGTTTGCGCTTGTTGTTCGGATTTGTCCCATCTAACCGAAGAGTGTCCTTACAACCCACCTGTTCAAGGACAAGATTAAGTCAATACTGCCTTTCAGTAAAGACAAAGAAATGATCCATACTTTTCAACTTACAATCCTGGTTGGAGGAGCCACCCAAATTTTGCTTGGAATCAAAATCAACAACAATTCCAAGGCAATAACAACTTTCAAAGGCATCCTCCACAACAACAAGCACCTCAACAAACTCAATATCAGCAACCTTTCCAACCCCAATCTTACCCAAACCAAATGACCAATTTTGTACCCAACAACTCTTATCCTCAAAACAATTTTGTTCAGCTAAATAACGATAAGGTTTTCTCTCTAGAACGAAGTCTGGATGCATTTTTAAAACAATCTACACAATCCTCAGCAAGCATCCAGTCTTCCATTGAGGCTTTGGTGCAAAACAGTGCTTCACATGATCAGAGCATCAAAACAATTGAGGCACAAATTGCAAAACTGAATGCTCTGTTAAGCGAGCGAGAAAAGGGAAAGCTTCCGTCTCAACCATTGCCAAATCCTGGTCACACACACAACGCACATGTTGCTTATGAACAACAAAATCATAATGTAAATGCTGTGACTACGTTGAGATCTGGAAGAGTGTTGCACAATAATGTGGGTATTAGTGATGAAACCCCGGCCGCCGCTTCTTCTTCTTCATCTTCTTTGTCATCTTCTTCTTTGTCAGAGCCTGTTCTTCATTCTTCGCAAGGCTCTACTTCTTCTAATTCGAACGGACCCATATCTCACTCCACGATAACACCAACACTGGGATCCGTTCCAACTCCGTAATCTACTCCACAAACATTGGACTCAATAAATTTTCAAAATATTCCATTTCCAAATAAGTTAAGATCCAATAAACAAACTCCACAAATGGAGAAGATTGTGGAGTTATTCAAACAGGTTAGCATTAACATACCTCTCTTGGATGCAATCCAACAAGTCCCTTCTTACGCTAAAATCTTGAAGGACTTATGCAACAAAAAGAGGAAGTCTCAGGTACCCAAGAAAGTATTCGTAGCTAGTGCCGTGAGCAATGCTATTACCCAACCTTTACCTTTGCCCCAAAAACGAAAGGATCCTGGCTGTCCTACAATTTCAATAACAATTGGGGATAAGAACATCAATCGCGCACTTTTAGATCTTGGTTCCAGTGTTAACCCGCTTCCCTATTCCGTTTATGAGCAATTAGGTATTGGAGAGTTAAAACCCACTCATTGTACTCTCCAAATAGCCGATCGATCAATTACCCATCCTAGAGGTGAGTTAGAGGATGTGTTGATCAAAGTAGGGGACTTCATATTCCCCGTTGATTTCATTGTTATGGACACACAGCCTGTGGCTAACCCACGGAACCAAATTCCGGTGATTCTCGGTCGACCATTTTTTGCCACTTCCAATGCTGTAATCAACTGTCGTAACGGCTCTTTGACTCTATCTTTCGGGAAGATGTCAAGTGAGTTCAACATTTACAAGATAGGAAGTCTGCCCTCCGAACCTTCTGCTCATGCATGTTCTGTCGAATTAATAGATGTCGACAGTAGCGAATTTGATCAGCTTCAGGATACTGATCTAGATTCTTTTCATACATTGTTTGACCCAACTATGTATTATACACATACGGACTCTTCCATTAAGTTGTCCAGGTCAATATCGAACGCTGATTATGAATCTTTCATGGAGTCTAGAGATCACCCCACTCTTTCGGATGATATTATTCTTCGGGGTATCGATGAAAGCTTTGAGGAAATTTTCGCTGATGAGCTCGCATTTTTAGCAAACACGGGTGTTGGATGAATCAACTCCAAAAAAAATTGAACCTCCACCCCTTCTTCTTGACAATCACAAAAATGCGAGTAATCCATCGTCACAATCATTTTGTCGTCTCTTCAAATTGAGATGCAATCCATTTCTGTTTCACCACTCATCTCTTCCCCACTTCTTCGTAATTCTAAACAACATCATCTTCCACCAACCGCTGTGTTCCACTGATAAATTCTTCGAGTGGTTGGTATTGACTTTTGGCCTTTACAAAGCTTGGCATTGACTTGTAACTTTGTTTAATTCAAGTTTGAGGGAGATTATGTTGGCTCTAGAAAGAAAATGATTTTTAGCCAACCGTATGATTGAGGGTATGTTTACCATTTGTAATTATATAAATACAAAATAACATAAAAAAGAAAATTTTGAAAATAAAAAAAATGGGTATTTTTATAAATTTCCAGATTTAATAAAAAAAATAAAAATAAAATTTTTATTTGCAAATAAATTCTTCTTTTTAGAAGGGTTTATTTACAAATAGCCAACACTTCCCCCTATAAATAAACCCCAACCCTCTCTGTTCTCATAACCCTAATCTCTCATTTTCTAAAAACCCTAGCCACCGCCAAAATTCTGCAGCGAGATCCCACCACCAAGCCGCGCATCTGCTGTAAGTAGCCTCTTCCCACCGCTGATCCGCCGCACCTATACGTCTTCTCCCTCTGAAATTTTCAGAGGCGGTTCAATTCCAAAAAACTCCTCTCTGTTTAAATTTTTTAAATCTGTAATGGCACCAAGTATGCAGTTAGAACGTGATTTCTCACAGATTTTTTCACACACGGTATATGCGAGTTACTTTGCTAATGAAATCGCACGTAGGGGCTGGAATTTTTTGATCTATAATCACCCAAATTCTTACGCCCTTCCAGATCTAGTCACTCGTTTTTACGAGTGCATGGAAGACGGCTGTCTCGCACAATATGGCTTTATCAAATTACTGTGGGGTGATAGAGAGATAATAATTGATAGAGACTTCATACATGAAGTCACTTTAATCCCTAAGATACCTGTTCATGATCAACCACTTCAGTTTGAAGATTACATGCCCTTAATGGGTAATGATTGCTCGAGGGAACCAAGGAAAGGAATACAAGCGAGAACCCTTTTCGCTAATGTTTTAACTGTGTGCCGGTGGGCACAAAACAATATTTTTGGGGGTTCTCATAACACCACATTTTTCACCCCATCACCGCATATCGTGCACACACTTATGACAAGGAACCCTAGATTCGACATGTGCATGGTTCTGTTTAACTCAATTGGTGCGGGCAAAAGGGCCGCGAACTACCCATGCCCCATGCTAATGACACAACGGTGTCGCCATTTCCTCCCTGTGGAGGAATTTGAATTTTACATGCATGGGGGTTATACCCATCAGGCCTCTCATTGAGGGCGTATCTACGTTCTATACACGCTTGACAGATGTTTGGTCACGAACAGAACCGGCGGAACACGTGCCCGCCAGAACACCTAGCTCCAGCTCGACCGCGAGCGAGGGAGAGCTCACCCCCTTAGAACATGCAAATTTAATGAGAAGAGCCGTTAGGGGGATTGACGAGTTGAGGGGGATGATGAGGGAGCATGATCGGCGTTTGACTGAAGTAGAGCAGGGGGTCCGAACCCTGCTAGCTAGGGAGGAGCGTTCCCGTTCACGCTCAAGGGGGCGGTATGGGGCCGAGCAGTGAGGGCACTGTTTTTGGTAAGTTTGGGTGGTGGTGGTTGTAAATAGTTATCATTGCATTGCATATTTTTTTAAATTTTTATACATATTTTTCTTTTTCTTTTGCATGTTTAATTCTGCATTGCATCTTTATAAAAAATCATAAAAATTGAAAAAATGAAAAAAAGAAAAAAATATATAAAAAGAAAAAAAAATCAAATAAAAACTAAAAAAATTTAAAAATCATAAAAATTGAAAAATTCAATTTTGGCATAATTGACTTAAGTTTGATAAGACGGTTAACTAGCTAGGAAAAACTAGATCCTAGACTTAGTAAATTAAAAACCCTAAAAATAACATTTCTTAAAATTTAACGGTAGAAAATATATGTCCTTGTAGATTATTTAGAAATAGGCAAATTTTGAGTTCACTTCTTGGGCTAAGTCAAAATAAGAGAAGAGTATTGAAATTTTTATTGAAGTGTAAGTCTGAAAAATAATTCCTAAGCTTAAGTCTAAATGCTGAAAATATATACCCTACAACTTGCACAAACACGAACCTTGAAACTTGGAATAATAGAGGATACCTTGAAATGCTCTTGTCTAAAATTCTTAGTATGAAGGAAAACAAAATTATAAGTGTGAATAAAGAGATATAAAAAAATGAACACCGGTTTTGTAATTACTTAAGGCTGCGTAAAATAAAAAATATATAGCGAGGGTGCTTTATCACCTAGTGCCTTAGACCAACTGGTTTGGGAGTCACCGCTAAAGCCTTAGGTATTACAAGACGAGAAATTACGCCATAATGCGCAAACACATTTTGTAATCGGTCGTTAGTACCTCAAGAAGTATTAACGGTCGCATGAAGGATGTGTGAGCAATTTCATCTAAAATTCACAAACTAAAAGTATTTTGGACGATGGACAAGAGTATAAGAGCTTGAATTGAATTTCCAAGTGTAGGGGTGATACATACACACACGTATGGGTATATGATTGGGGTTTGGATGAGAGATAGGAATGAGAAATAAGAATTATATTTTTAGTAAAGATGATAAAAATTCCTAAGTTGAGATGGAACCTTAGAAGGAAAATTCAAAAGATACTAAAAGCTAAGTAAATTTACAGAACATATACTATCTTAAGTTAAATGAAAAAGAAGCATGAAAAATATGGGTTGATGATTTCTAAGTTGAGGATAATAGAATTTCTTGCTAGAACACCGAATTGAAGAATGAAAGTCAATAGACCAAATTGATAGGATTTTGTGGGTAATATCCGCTGAAAACCCTCATGAGACAACACTCCACCTACTAGGGACACCTAGAGGTTTAACGGCTTGTTGCACGAGCTCAGTGCAATCGCGTTTCCCTGCGAAAGTGAGGTTAGGTTTTTTTCGAGAATAAATTAGTTTTGCTCGGGACGAGCAAAAGATAAGTTTGGGGGTATTTGTTCATATCATAAATTTGCATTATTATATTCCCCATTCTTAATCATTTTACAAATAAATAGGTGCTTTTGATCCATGTCTGCTACATAGTTGCAGGTTATAGGTTCTCGGAACAATACAGTGAAAATGGTGAAAAGACGCTACAAAAGTGAGACTACGACCAACAACCAGAAGAATCTTTATAATACCGCCTACAGTGTAAGGAACAAATGAACAGTTTGATTTCACAAAGCACGAAGGTTGCACAAGATTCAAGACTTCAACACGAAGCGAACGGTAAAAGTCCACAACATTCTGCACTGTGGAAATCTGGAAGAAACTAGAAGACATTCTGAAGAACCAAGTAAAGAAAATAGAAGAAAAAAGCAACGGAGAGAAGCCCTGAAGAAATGAGACAGAAAGCTCCCAAGATGGCCCCGGATCCGCGGCCAAACATGCCTTCTGGCCGCGGATCCGCGGCCATATAGGACACGTGTCGGTGCTTCGTTGCGTGTCGGTGGGAGTCGGTGCGTTGAACAGGCTTTCTTAGGGTATTTTTGTAATTCTAGATGTGGATCAGATGTAAATCCTAGGTTTTCTATTATCTATAAATAGGAAACCTACAGCTCTTTTTGGAGCATGCCTCTTTTTATTTATTTAGTTTAGAATTTTTATTCCCTGTAATTGTCGAAGATTGCATCAAATAAAAAAGTAAGTTTCTTTTCTGCCCTAGTTATTTCTCTAGCAATTTTATTTCTCTGCCGTAGTTATTTTCTGTAATTTTTTATCTGCCGTAGTTGTTAAATTAAAACTATAAAAAGAATGAACTCGTTTATCAATTCCCTAATGAGTGAGTAGTTCCTTACTTGTTAGGGTTAGGTTTGGGGAAGGTTTGAGAGATGAAAATCTCTCACCCCTTTCTTGCCCGTTATACATTTTAAAGTAGGACTCTATGCATAAATACACACACCGCTCACTACGGCACCCTATCCCACGAGGTAGCTGTGATTCCATAGTTAAAGACCGGTTGTGATTGTTTTCAAAGGTTAGGGTAAGAGTTAAGAAAGGACGGACAAGGACAAAAGGGAAGAAACCTAGTTTCTTCCCGATCGTGCTAATCCCCTTTGTTAACTATTACCTTAACACCTAAAAGTTCTTAATTAGGGCAAAGAAAGCGGTGAGAAATAATTGACTCTCCAAACTAACCTAGTCCTAACCCTAGCAAGGTTTTAATCCTAATCAAACTCAACTTCAGTTTTTATTGAAAATCAAACCTACCACAATAGGAATTGACTCGTTAGAACAACTAGAAAATACATGTAATCCCTGTGGACCGACCCGTATTCAACCGGCTAGCTACCAAGCAACACCGTTCTTGATTGCGGTTAATTCTTTGATCACAAAACGCATAAGCACACAAACTTCCACAACAATCAAGTGCAAAAGTGTCTTTGTAAGAAAAGAGCGTGTATTGAGAAGAGAAGTGTGATGGCCACAGGTGAAACCCCTTATTGTAGTAGGGGCAACGAATATATTCGTAGAGGCTCGAAAATTCTCCGTAGGTGTAATGGCCGCAGGTGCAAGTCTTCGCCCTAAACATGCCCCTACGAAGTAAAAATCGCCCCTAGGGTTTCATGCCTAGGGACTATGTACCTACGGTGTATTCCGTAGGGACAAAATAATTATTTAATTTAGTGGTTTGTAAAATAAAATACTTGCCCCTCCGGTGCTATCTATAGGGCAACTTCCAGTCTCTACGGAGTTAGCCGTAGGTCCAGATATTATGTCCCTACGGATATATTCGTATGGGCAAGCGTAACGCCTGTTACTAAGTCCATAGGGGCAAAATGTCAGTTATCCTGATATTTTGTATCTACGGATAAATATGTAGGGGAAAACTGTGGACCTACGGATTAATCCGTAGGTGCATTAGATGGCCATACGGATTAATCCGTAGGGACAAAATACCAGGGTTTTTTTTTAAAAAGGGCTTCCTGTTTTTAACCCGCCCTGTGCACAATAATATATACATCATATAACCAAATACAGAAATATTCATAATCAACATCTCACGCATAATATATATAAGAATTAGACAAACAGAATACAATATCAGGATAAATCATCGTGAACAAGCAAACAACCACCAACCGTTATCATCCAAAATTTATATAATATGTATCAGATAAGTATATACATTCTCAAAAATATAAATAAAGCTACCCTAGCTCAGTCCAGCTCCTCCTCCTCTGATAATCGACGTAATCTGGCGCATCTGCTCCTCGGTGCAACCCTGAGTCGTCAAAAACTCGACCAATGAAGGAGCGGACTGTGCAGGAGTCTGAGCGGGTTGTGGAGCTGCAGGAGTGGTTTGCGCAACCGCAGCCGAGGTGGTAGCTTGCGAAGCCGCAGCCGAAGGAGATGCATGTGGAGCCGCAGCCGAAGTACCCTGCCGCATCTGTTCAATTTTGTGTGTAATAAACGAGTAAGAACTATATATTAGTCGAATTAGTTTCATTATCAGGCTATTGCGAAACCCCAATCTAAGATTAATCAAAATTAAGTCTACAACCAAATAAGCTCAGCCTACTAATATTGGATATGTTACTATCTATAATATGGTATAATATTTTACTATTGAGTAGTATACATACCATCATCTCCTTCAACTCCTGGACGGTGGTCTTCAAGGTAGCAATATCTTGCTCTAGACGTCGTTCACGGAGGGTAAGGGAAGTAGCCGCCGGAGTAGAGTCCAACCTCATATGGGCCCTGCTAGGACCCAGTCCCCGACCTCTCTCCCAACCTCCGTGGTGCCCTCCGTATGCGGCGTCTAGAACTGGGGTCAGCAGCATCGGATCGTTATGTCCAGTAAAATCGATCCCCAATGCCTCCGCCTGCTCCACCACCCGCTCCTACACCCACATTAACCATTAAAATATAAGTATATCATTTAAATTTGAACTTTTCAAAACAAAATTTTCAAACCTGTTAGAATAAATATTAACAATTACACAATACTCCTAAGTAGCAGTGTCGGGGAATCGAAGCTCATCCATGGAAGGATCTGTTGAGGTGTCGTGGACGGCAAGATACGCGGACAGCACGCTCGGTGTACCACCCTACGCCAGGGTCTGAGCTCTCTGCAATTCACAAAAAATTTACATATATTATAAAATAACTCTTAATATTACATTATATCACAGTAGGTTTATTGTAATTTACCAACAACTCCATGGCACGAGTAATATTCCTCGAGCCACCTGTATAAGTGGGGCGACCCCTCTTCGCCGACTTCCTATTCTCTTTATTTTGACCGGCCTATTTCTGCACAACACATTCAGATTTAGTTTTCTAATTAAGCAACACAAAAAAATAAATTATATACTAAACAATGAATTAAATTTAAAATACAAATCTGTTTGCGCTGAGAGTCGAAATATTGGCACAAGAGAAGCCATGTATCTACGTCGACGCTCGAAAAGGCCGGAGTATGTAGGAAAGCCGCTCTTTCTGCCTCGGGGGTCGCTATCCACAGGAAATAGCAGTCGATCTTCAGCTCGTTCCTATTGTATCGGACCTTTAATTGCATGTTCTTCATCAGACCATGGTACAGAGCGTGAAGATCGAGCACTCTCTAAGAGTACTCAGGGTCGGGTATAGGCTGAAAGTCGTAATCCAACTGCAAATACCAAAAAAACAATGTTATTAAATTGCAAGTGTTAAATAATAATAAATATATTGGGTAAGTCAAATGAAACTATATATTAATACCTAAGCCTAATCCCAGAAGAGGGCAAATGAGCGCCGGTGCTGGTCGTCCCACTCAACGTGAAGTGGATACTTCTTCACGAGACGGCTCTCATCCCCCATATACCGGTCGAACCTCTCGGCATAATCTCCGGTATAGTGATAATCAGGGGTAAAGAAGAAGGGGAATGCTGCCTCCCCCTCGCACTGTTGGGCCTCAGCCTATGGGACTGATTCGGGCCTCGAGTCCCCCTCTCGGGATGGAGATACCCTGCATATACAAGAAATATCAAGACAATTAATATTAAGACAAAGTGGTATTAAGAAATCAAGATTTAACGAAAATTGAAGTGTGATATATACCTCCGGTGATAGAAGCATGAGCCTGAGCCCGGGCAGCAGCACGAGCGGGACGATAGTTCCTCCGGTGAGAAACAGCCGGTGACCTGGATGTAGACGCATCTCCAACTAGAAAATAAACATCGATAAAATTACATGAAGTTCATGTTTATTCTTAAACGATATATAAAATAAATAAATATTTTATATTTATTCATACAAACCTGCAGACTGAGCGGAGGGTATGGAAGTGACGGGAGTGGCCTCTGCACCAGACGTGGACGCACCACCTATAATTAGACAATCAAACATTGACTATATAAGTAATTGCAAAAAGAATGTGTATATCAATAATATAACATTCTAAATCAACATGTATACACTATAGGATATATAAATATACTCGCAGGTGCGGTGGTGGCCTCTACCCGAGATGTAAGTACGTAAGAGCAAAAAAGAATATATGTATATTATGATATAGCATTCTAAATCAATATACATACACTATATGATATATAAACATACCTCGAGGTGCGGGAGTGGCCTCTGTCCCTGATGTGGACGCACCACCAACAGCTAAACAATCAAACATTGAATTTATAAGTAATTTTGATATGAATATGCATGTATATCTATAATATTACATTCAAAATAAATATACGTGCAATATACCTGGAGGTGTGGCAAAGTCCACACGGAAGGAAGTATCCGAAGGGGTCTCCGATCGGGGTGCAAGGCCGGCCCTCTGAAGCTCCCTATGCAGCTCTCCGGGCGGCAGAACCGCTCTGCCTCTGCCTCTGCCTCTGCCGGTGCCGCGGCTGGAACTCCTGCCACCCCTCGCTGCTCCTATCATCGTCATCAAATCTAGATAAAACGGTTCGTGGACGCATTAGACAATCATTACATATGCATGTTATATATGTATAGATCGTAAAATATGAAGTAATAATATAACATTACTGATAACCTTTTTTATTTCATGGGCGCATTAGACATATCTACTTGGATTTCATCATCGATAGTATTTCTAACCCACATAACTTCATGATCAGCCTAAGACAACCCGTCTTTTGAAACATACGGTCGGAGCACTCTAAGCCTTCTCTCATCTTCATCCGCATCGCTGTCTTCGAATTCTGGGACATCGTAAACATCCCCAGGTTTCCAACGGTATACGACACTCCATCCCTGATGCTTCAAACACTGTGAATAGTACACTTTGAACGCTTGGTTCGGAAAAATAAACGGATCGTCCTGACCGTAAAATCGAAGTGTGTTCACACTGGTCAATCCATATTCATCTTTCCAAGTCCCGAAATTGTTTCTCCACTTATCCATATCGGTTCGTGTATCGTACCAAGAACACTGAAATATATAAAACGGTTCTGATCGTCCGTGATATTGGATGCCAAGTATACAATTTAAGTATCCATAACAAATCACACCATCCGATCCTACCGTCGCAATCCCACTATTCTGAGTGGTTCTAGATGTTTCTATGTTCTTAACTTCGAATTTGTATCCAAAGACACCGAATCCTTTATAATATGCAACCTCCATACTAAGAAACTGAGCTAAACATCTTGAATCACTCTCTAATGATGTAGACAAGTTCGGATCGTGGATCTAACAAAACAAATTTTACGACAAATATATAACGATATAAGTCCAGATTAAAACTGGTAGCAATAACATGTTATTCGAATAACTTACATGATCTGCAACCCAATCGTAAAAATTATCCTGATGATATTTTTCCAATCGTTCATCGTTCCAATCAGGATGCCCCTCACGTGCCTCGTTAAAATGAATTCTGTTCTCAACAATAAATTATGACATTAATATTATATCATTTCATACACACACAAACAAAAATATAACAGTTAATCCAAAAAAATTACTCTCTAATTTTTTCAAGACATGCGCCGTTGAGGAGGATAAACCGGTATATCTTGTTGATAAACATAGTGTCTACTCTCTTATAATCTGCTTTACCATATAATCCGTCCTGAATTCTTCAAGGCCGGTTAAGTCTCGTCTCAATGTTCCCATCCAGATAGCGGGAACAAAATGTGGTTGCTTCATCTAGAAGATGAGCTTGCATGATAGAACCCTCTGGTCGATTTCTATTACGTATATACTTTTTTAGAGTGTAGAGGTACCTAAAGAAAAATATGTTAAATAAATAAATACGGGCATACAGGACAACAATAATTTTATAAATTGCGCGAAACGAAAAATTACACGTACCTCTCGACGGGATACATCCATCGATATTGTACCGGTCCGGCTAACTTAGCCTCAGTTGCAAGATGAACCGTCAGGTGTATTATGATATCAAAGAATGACGGTGGGAAAATACGCTCAAACTTGCAAGGTATCAACGAAATAGAATTTTCTAGTTTCTCCAGCGTCATAACATCCAGTGTTTTAGCGCATAATTCTCTGAAAAAACAACATAGGTGATTTATTACTAGACCAACCGATTCGGGAAGGGAAGTCCTGAGGGCTAATGGGAGAAGGTGCTCCATAATAACATGGTGATCATGACTTTTCAGCCCATCGATCTTGCCTTTCACAATTTTTATCTTCTTGCTAAATGATCCTGAGAAACATGTGGGAACTTTCAAATCATGCAACACCTGCAGAAATCTTTTCTTCTCCAGTTGTGACATATGATACACGGCATTAGGAAGTACAAACTTGTCTGGTTTACCCGCTGTCGGTTTAGGATGCAATTCACTTCTAATTTCCCAGTCATGTAGATCCATCCGAGTATTAAGGTTGTCTTTCGATTTCCCGTCTTTACAAAGAAACAAGTTGAGTACGTGCTCGAATTCTCCCGTCTCTATGTGCATGACGTCTATACAATGACGCACTAAATTTGTTGACCAGTACGGAAGCTCGAAGAAAATGCTTGACTTATTCCAGAATGGTGGTTTGACCTGTTTTGTTGGATCCATCCCGAAGATCACATTATTGTAACCATCCCACTTAGCAGTCACGTCCTCTCCGGACAATGGGGCTGGAGGTCCAAGAAACTCCTGATGACCATCAAAGTGAACAACGTCTAACCTGTAGGGGTGGTCTAGAGGCAGGAAACGTCGATGGCCGCAATAACAAACCTTCCTGCTAAAATTCAAGAATTTCGATGTTGTATATTGATGGCAATAACGACATGCTTTGTGACCATGTACGGACCAACCTGATAGCATTCCATACGCAGGAAAGTCATTAATTGTCCACATTAAAGCCGCACGCAGTATGAAGGTTGTATTTGTGTTTGCATCGTAAGTCTCTACACCATCAATGAATAAAGATTTTAACTCATCGATCAGAGGTCGGAGATAGACGTCGATATTTTTTCCCGGTGAGTTTAGTCCGTCGATAAGAAGAGGTATCATAAAGTATAATTGGTCTATAACCAACTAAGGCTACATATTAGAAACTATCATTACAACGGGCCATGTGCTGTGGCTTCCAGCCATATAGTTGAATGGGCAGAAGCCATCACTAGCGAGTCCAAGCCTGACATTACGAGGATTGCTACTGAATATTTCGTGCCTCCTATCGAAATCCTTACATGCCGGTGAATCTCTTGGATGACTCATTTTTCCATCTTCGCTTGGAGGAGCACGGTGATACCAAATCATTGCATCGGCTGTTTTCTTGCACCTGAATAGCCTCTACATCCTCTGTGTTATGGAGAAGTATCGTGCTATCTTGACAGGTATATCGGGCTTCTTATCAAAATCTTTCGGTTTATACCAGACCTCTCCGCATGTTAGACACTCTTTTAAATCTGAATTCTCTTTCCGATACAACACGCAATTTTTAGGACATGCTTGAATCTTCTCACACTTCAGACCAAAATCAGACATCATCTTCTGAGCTCCGTACCAGCTGCCGGGCACGTTATTTTCCGGGGGCATAGAATCTTTCAAGAACGAAAGAAGTATTGTGAATGACTTGTTATTCCATCCATTTAGACACTTAATCTGGAAAAGTTGGACGAACCATGAGAGGGTGGAATAATTTTCATTCTCATAAATTGGTTTTCTAGTATCATTCATGAAATTTTCATACTTATCCATACGCGGTTCTTGACCAGAAGGAATGTCATTTTCGGTACGAATAGATTCACCTAGGGCAGCCTCTACCATATCCTCCATTTCTTCTCATAGAAAGAAATTACCATCTTCTTTTTCTGCCTCATTACCGTCTTCTCCTTCTTCTTCTGTCGCATTACCGTCTTCTCCTTCTTCTTCTGCCGTATTACTGTCTTCTTCTCCTTCCACGTGATATCGCCAAGTTGTATAAAGTCTAGTAAAACCATATTTAACGATATGAAGCTCTGCAAATTCTACCTTCTGTCAATACTTATTCCCACATCTATCTCACGGGCAGAGAATCTTCTCTAACACGATCTTATTATGTGCGCGTGCAAATTTAATAAAAGCAGCAACTCCTGCGAAAAACTTAGGTTGCATATGTTATTGCCAATCCACATACATCCAGTCGTTAACTCTGATGTACTGATGGGCCATGTTAGACTGTATAACATATAAATTGTAGGTTATGATAACTATATTAAGAAATCTAAGAACGGGATGGTTACTGACAAAGGAGAAAATCCGTGTATATGTTTTGTGTGTGCATTTGTCGTTGAAAAGAATAAATTATCGATAATCAAAATTAGATTTGAGAATACCCATGTATGAATTGTATTCTGTATATGTGTGTTTCAATTTATGATTTCGCTTAAGTGTAGGGTTGTTAGTGTGTATGTGTTATGTGTGCATGTGTTGTGTATTCATGTTGTATGTGTGTGTTTCGACTGTCGGGGGTAAGGCTTCTATCCCATTAAGAATGTATAGAGCAGACACCCATTCGCTTGTGCTTTCAACCGTTTCGAGTAAATTTCGGCAGCATCTCCCCGCTGTTATCCGAGTACACTGTAATAGAATAGATATTCATTTCAAACCTGTGAAACAACGTTGAAATGAACATCTAATATATCTTTGTACACAGAGAACCAGCGGAAAAGTACCGACGAAATAACTCGAAATGGATGAAAACACAACTGAATGCGGGTGTTTGCTTTATACATTCCTAATTTGTCCACACTGGACAAATCTATCGGTTATCATACGATTGAATCTTCTCTTCACATAGCCTATACTACGGTTGTTAGTACCGAACTATACCATCCGATATTTAACAATCTTCGTATAGTTCTATGTCACAATGAACATCGAACGTATGCTAACCGATAGACGAAGACTAAGTTGCGCTTTGATTTTCATATATCAGTATCGATGCGAATATGAAAGTTTCATATTACCATCGAGTATCAAATATTGGTTCTAACTTGAACATTTAACTTGAATAGGTTTTACGTTTACGTTTCGTTTTTAAGGGTTCGAAGTTTTTAGTTTAGGATAAATTTTTCTTGCGTTTACGGTAAAATTGTACGTTTACGTTATTATCGAGTATCCTACTGAATGAACTAGTGCACCCTAAATCCTAAACCTAAATAATCCAAATTAACCTAATTAACCACAATTAACCATAATCGTTACCCTAACACAAATTATCCTTATTAACCCAAACTTAACCCAATTTACCCAAATTAACCTAATTAACCCTAATCAAACCAAACTTAACCCAATTTACCCAAATTAACCTGATTAACCCTAATCAATCCAAACTTAACCCAATTTACCCAAATTAATCTAATTAACCCTAATCAACACCCTAACCCTTTCAAATTATCACTAATTAACCCAAATTAACCCTGGCCTCTAATTAACCCTACCCTCTAACCCTAAACCTGAACTAAACCCTAACTCTAAACCCTAACCCTAACCATACACTGAACCCTAGCCCAAGTCTTACCCTAACCCTAACCCTAACCCCAACTATTTAACCCTAACCCTAACTGAACTGAACCCTAGCCCTAAACCCTAACCCTACCCTAAACTGAACCCTAGCCCTAACCCTAACCCTACCCTAAACTGAACCCTAACCTTAGCCCAAGTAGCAACCAAATAATCAACAAAAACCGAAATAAAAGTATAATTAGAAGTAAAAATATGAAATTTACTAACATGTAGCTAGGCCGGCGATGGAGGAGACCGGAGATGGTCGACGACACAATCGGCGTCGAGTCACGGATGGTGGCGACGAGGAAGTTGACGAGGAAGTCGACGATGATGTCGGAGACGACGAGGCGCGCGCGAGAGGGCGGTGGCGACGAGGCGCGGGCGGTGGCGACGAGAGGCGCGCGCAGGAGAGTGAGAGTGGAATTTTTGGGAACGATCGAGGACTTTTCTATGCTTTATTTTTTTATTAATAACCCATATATATGCCCCTACGGATTTAACCGTAGGTCTTTCTTTTGCGGCTCCATAGGGCCAAATAACAAATTACGTTTTAATATTTTTAAGTTAATTCATATGGCACCGTAGGGGCAACCATGTGGACCTACGGAGTCATCCGTAGAGGCATCATTTTATTGCCCATACGGAAATCTTTATCCGTAGGGGCAACCCCTTATTGTAGTAGTGACTTGCTTTATATTCATAGATAGAAACTGCATGCTCGTTCTCTATATGCTTTATATGCTCATTATTGCTTGATTTGTGATCATTGTCTCTTGCTATATGTTTATATTTCACAATTGTAGTTTGCTTAGCCACTTATCATATTAGTATATCATTTTTTAAGTTTTGCAATTATGATTTGTATTAGAAAGTGTTGATAGAATTTTTAATTTGGACATATTAGTTGATAGTCATATTCATCACTCTCTAGAACTATTGTTGTTGGAGGTTTCGGTGGTTCTTACAGTGGTGGTGGTGGTGGTTATAGTGGCGGAGGATGAGGAGGGGGACGGAGTTGGTAGGAGGAAGAGTGGGCGGACGTGGCACATGCGTGGTATTTTGGGAATGATGATGGGTTTATTTATTTATTTTATTTGAAATTAGGGTTAGGGTTAAAAGGGGTATTTTAAGGATTTTATAATTTTTATATTACCATGGCAACTTAGTTGACGTGTCGTTGACGTGGAACAGACGATACTAATGTGACACTGTTAAATTTGATGGTTTTTTAATCATTTCAAAATGAATGAGAGTTTTTATGATTTTGGCCTAAACCCATCGAGAGTTTTCAGTAAATAAGCCTTTAGAATATCTAAGCTCTTCAGGCAGTTTAAAGTTATACCAATTTACCTAAGTGCTTTGCATGGCCCTCATGCAATGCACATGTATGAAGTCTAATGTCAAGAATTATCATTTTTTTTAACTGGTTGGATGTCTAACCCACACACACATCACATTGAGGCACACAACATATACAAGCACATAACACACATAAGGACTAAAGGGGCCAATGAATTTTCTCCGAAAACGTTAAATTATGACCACTTTCCATTCTGAGGATCAAAACCTGTATTATTCCAAGGAGGAGAAGTATCTTATAGACTGAGCTCTTTTTGAATTTTTTGTTATATAATTTATAAGTTGTAATATTTCATATTTATGAACTTCATATTTAAAATATATGAAAAGTTAAATAGCAAATATTTCAGCATTTTTCTTTAGATTTTAATATTTTTCTTGCTATTAAAAAAGAAACCGCAATTTTTTTTTAAACTTAAAATTTTCTTTTTTTCGATTTTTAAATATTTTTCTTGTTATAACACAGAGAATCCAAAATGTATAAATATCCCAAAATTTTATGTTTTATTCAAATTTTCAAAAAATTTCATGCTATATATAGCATATGAAAATGGATAAGGTGAAATTTTAAAAATTTAAAAATTTATGTTTTCTTCAGTTTTTCAGTATTTTGCTTCCTATATATAGCACAAGAAACCTATGAAATTTTCAAAAATAATTTTTTTTTTGTTTTGTTCGATTTTTCAATAGTTTCCATGATGTAACACATGAAAATCACAGTTTATTTTTTAAAAATCTAAATTATTTTATTTTCTTTATTTTTAAAATTATGCATGCAATAATACAAAAAAAATCATGAAAGTTTCAAAATTCTTAATTTTTTCTATTTTGATTGGTTTTTACATTTTACATGCTATAACACGTGATAATAGAGAAACTTACAAAAATCCCAAAATATTTTTTTTCAAATTTACAATATTTTGCACGTTTAGATACATAAATTGCATAATTTTAAAAAATATCATAATTTTTTCGGTTTTTTTTTTCATTTTTTTAATATTTTGCTTACTATGACACACAAAAACCGAAATTTTCAAAAGTTCCAAAATATTTCAGTTTTTTTTCAATTTTCAATAATTTGCATGCTATATATAGCATATGAATATCGCGAATGTATCGGTAGCGGCAAGAGTGGTTGGTGGAGTAGAGGGTGGACCAATCGGTTGGATGAACAAGTGGCATAGCTGGTGCTACAACAAACGCAAAAGAGGGAGGAGGAGATACGAAAACGCAAATGTATCAAAATAAGCCGTCTACAGGATGAAGGAGATTGAGTGCATGTCAGATTATGGCGGATCAAAGAACCGGCTTTCCATAAGCAACATAGAGAAAGAAAAAGGATATGCACTTCGTGGTGGAAAATATGGGTATGAATATATCCTGATAAATCTATTATAGCAAGATATGGAACCGTGCAGGGGGCGGACCCACGTTGAACTTTGGGAGGGGGGCACATTCCCCCTATGAGTTTTTACAGAAAAAAAAATCTCCATTTAGATCTCTGGATGCAGTACAATGTTATAGATCTGTATTATATATATTGGATTCATAAAAAGAAGATAAATATGTAGTTGCTCATGTGGTTGTGTATGGTATTATCTATCAAGAGATTGTACATAATTATTAAGATCATTTTTTTTTAATTAAAAATAAGCTCTGGAATCTTGACTAGTTATTTTAATAATACTAATTCGTGATTCGGGTATAATTCGGTGAGGTCGAAAATTCGGATTCGGAGAACTATTCGGAAAAAGTCAGCAGGTATTCGGGAAAGATTCGGCAAGTGTTCGGGAAGGATTTCGAGTAAGAAATTAATATACGAGCCGCTAGGTTTTGATTTTGTGAATTATTCGCTGTTTTTTCGAATAATTCGCAAATAATTCTCGAATTATTCGGCGCGTTCGGCAACGGCGATTAATTCGTAGATTTAATCGGCTGATCAAAAATTCATAAATTGTTCACGAATGCGCCGAATAATGCGCGAATTGTGTGACTATGCGTGAAAGGAATCCTTTTAAAATTTGGCATTGGCTGTTAGACTAGGAATCCTTTTAAAATTTGGCATTGGTTGTTAGACTAGATCGAATACTTTATGAGAAAAAGGGAAAAACTCTAACTAGAACAGCTGTTTCAATAGCTGCATGCAAAATGCCAATATAAGAGACTGTTCCAAAGGTGGGTTCTCCCAAGGCCCTAATCACTAGTTATAGTGTTGTTTGTTTTTTTTCTTTTTGCCCTTTTCATTTTCCCTTTTTGCAATGTCTTGTACTCTTCTCATTATTTTGTACTTGACATTATCTATATTTGTTAGATATGTGTAAATTATAGATTGTTAATTGGTGGTGGTTTTGTTTTATTTCAGAAGTTTTGAAACATGTCATGCTCCATATGTAGTATACTTGAAAATCGAGCACGCAGAAAAAAAAATTAAAGGGAAAAGAAAATAACTATCAACAATCATCGATCGGTGAATAGTATAAGATCAGTGATGCTTTGATGAGTTAGCATCGATTGTGATAATCGCTGACAGAAATATGGAGATTGTTCTGACCGTTACCACAATATCCATGGTTTGCTCAAAGAAGACGGTCACAAAATTGCCATACTCAGTATACCATAGCCGAAAACTTTTATGAGTGAGAAGGATGTTTAATAAGTTCTTAGTATTTCAGACATATTGGAATATATAAAATAATCTTTGGTCCCTCCTTGACATTTTATACGTTTTGCACATGGCAAAGCCTATGTTCTGTAACGAACTTATCGACTACTTTTTTGTTGCCCATGGCCCCTAAAATTATTTTGATGTATCCCTTGATTTGAATCAACACCCAGAAAGCAACCTCTCACTCCCAAGAAAATGAGAAGTCTTCTCAAATTCTCTATACCTCTTCTTGCACTAATTGAGAGGTTGAGGGATTTAACAAGAACCCAAAAATGAAGTGGGGTCCTTGATCAATGCTTGATCAGCACTTGCCACTTAAATTTCATCCATCTTATCTCCAACAAGAATGCTTTCAGTTCACATGGCTTTGTTCTTGCAAACCAAAATCATACTACCCAAGCTTTCGTGTCATTGAGATCTGCTGGTGTCCATATCTCCCCGCAATTAGCATTTTAGATGTCATGGAGGAGCACAAAGAAAGCGAGAGCCCATGTGCCACCACATCTTCCAAATTTAAGACATTGTCACGCTACGTTTCTCTTCACCCTTGTTAGGCGATCGAATCCGTGGTCTCTTGCTTCGGAAAGGAAAACTTTGCCTCGCTATGTGTCCATGTCATTTTGTCATGCTACTTCTTCGAAAAAAATATATTTGAAACAGTTTATTAGGGGAATCCTAAATTATCACTAGACAATATCATATATACTTATTTTGGCGTAAGTTATTTTTCTTGGTGTTGAGATATGTTTGGGAATGGTCCTGTGTTGGAAAAAATATGATACATGAATATAAGAAATGAGTCTCCCACCAAATAGTCTAAGCTTGGATGGACCTTGTTTTGCTTGGATGGACCTTGTTTTTGTTGGAAACCAGTTTGTGTGCCCATATAAATAAGTATATAACTGCCCCCTCTCGTCCATGTATCTAAAATTAATATGGTATGAGAGCTAGGTCGATCATTAGTGGATTTGAGTATTTAATAGCAGCTCTGAAAAAGCAGTCTACATCCCTCTTAGAGGTTGTCTCTACATGTGTACATGTGTCGTACACCTGAGAGAGAGCTGTCTACATCTTTTGAGAGATTAGTCTCTACATATATTGTATATTCCACATGACAACCATATATGCACGTGAGAGAGAGTTGAGATATGTTTGAAAATAGTCGCACATTGGAAAAACTATGAAAGGTATATGAGTATAAGAAATAAATGGATTCTCCTAACCATGTAGTTTAAGTCTATTTGGATGGGTCTCGTTTATGCTGAAAACTCGTGTGTATGTGTCCTCATATAAATAAATATATAACCGGCCCCACTCGTTCGTGTATTAAAAATTAATTGTAGGACTTTAAGACTCCCGTTGAACTGAGATGCCTTCAAGCTGTGAGAATTTTATTTTCATCCTAAAGGTGTTTATCTTAATGTTTTTTTATAAGAAAGCAATAAACTCGATCAATCTTATTAAGAGATAAATTATTTCAATTTATACACCACATAGCATAACTAACTGATAATCCTAACAATCTAACACGTTAATTATAATCTCAACAATATAAATCAGAACTTATGTAATTTATGATAACCATAATATCCAATACAGTTATATGCAAATATCTCATAATCTAACAGCATCCCTAAAACTCACGGTGGATAACCGAGAGTTTGAATAATAACTTGAACCAAAATATACAATTTCTTGAACCAAAATATGCAAGTTGTAGAACGACTGACGGACCAATACCCTATGATCTCTTTCACGGATTATAAAGTGGACCGAATAACCTGCAGTCACTTTCGCTGGAAGTGCTAAAGAATATCGTGTTGCTAAAAACGTCATAAGAAAAGAATAACTGCTTGGACGGAAGAAGATCATACTGCTAGAATACGTTATAAAAAAAAAAAGAATAGCTGCTTGGACTTGATATTTATGGAAGCAACTGCTTATAATCAAACCAAGAGAACTCATTTCTGATTTAAAACTTATTAACGCAACTTTATTTATTTTGGAATAATAAACTAAAAAAATAAATGAAGATAAATTTTTGATTAAGCTATTCACTTTACGGCCCGTCCTAATCTTCTGACCGGTGCTCGAATCCTGTACAATACAAGAAGTGGATGAGAAAGTGATACTGCAACCAGAATCAACAATCTGACTAATAGATAGAAAATTCATCGTTAGTTTAGATACATGAAATACAGATGAAAGAGTAAAATTGGCAGGAGAGTACAAACTAGGTATAATGTCAGCATACTGAGTAACTGTAAGTGATGAGCCATTAGCAGTATGTATGTATGAAATAGGAATGGTAATACAGTTTGCAAGAAAATATTTATCGAAAGTCATATGTTATGAGGTACCTGAGTCAAATATTCAAGGAATAGAAATTTCTACGAGAACTAGCATTTGAAACAGTACAATCAGAAAATGTAGATAATCTTTCGGAAGCTCCATTGATGCCAAGACTCCGTGCAACGATATCAATGATCTGTGTTATTTGTGCTCTCTGCGCGGAGGAGAATTCCCTTGATACGGCTGTAGTATGGCCAGCTGGAGATGCGGAAGTCGTGGATAAATGTGGTGAATGATAGCAAGCACTAATCGAGATGGCCTGCTTTGATACCATGTTAGAAATCATTGAATTTGGGAAAGGAAAAATATTATTAACGATTGATCTTAGCGAAGTTGACATCACCTCGAATTTTTTTTCTTTTTTCAGGAGAAGGTGACTTCGACAAAAAGATTGGGGGTAATGAAGATGAGGGTTTCGACGAGATCGGAAAAAAGGTGACTTCGACGGTGGGGAGATATGTCACTCCCCGCTTCCCAATGAACGGAAACAGTGACGTGGCAGGCCACAACATATTTACTAAGAAATAAATACGTTAAGCGTAATTAAGAAATATATAAAAATATACAAGAATGACAAGAGTAATAAAATAAATAACAATTTTATTTACATTCATCTTTACATACAATTGTTTGAAAAGAAAAAATACAATGAGTAAAGCGGTGCTTAAACAATAGCATACAAATGAAAGTGAGGGTGAACTAGTAGTCAGGCTGAGTGGTGAGCTGGTCCATGTCCTCCTGGTTAGACTCGATCTCCTGAGAGTCCGGTCCTCCTGACGAACATTCCAAAGAAAAAATAGAAAGAAATGTCGTCAGCGAACTAACGCTCGGCAAGTCTCAAAAGAAGAACAAGAAGATAGTATATAAAATGAGAATGAATAGGTAAAGTATATGACTGATTACTGGTATATGATAGTTATTATAACGTGGTTGTTTGTAGCTTGATATAGAAGATATTCATGTATACGAGAGGAGTCCGTCTTACCCCGTGGACTACGGTAATATGTAGTACAAGGCCCTGTCATAACCCACGGGACAACGGCACGAGAATTCATGTAGGTGTCTTTTAAGTGGCCTTTCGTACCACGATATATGTTCCGTACCAATCTACCCCTTTATCCCCGCATATTGTATTGTATAGATTTTTGTTTACAAGTCTTGCCGAAACCATGGATACAAAATGTTCAAGTATTCATGTTCAGGATGTAATCAAGTATTCAAGTGGTCAAGTCAAGTTATAACCATGGTTCGGTCAAGTCAAGTCAAGTATACATGTTTGATATTGATGTTTGGATTCGAGTATTCATGTTCATGTTCAAATATTCATGTTTGATTTTGGATTCAGGTTTGAATTGGACTCAGACTGAGTCAGACACTTGTAAACTGATTTAGCTCATGAATTAGGTTCAGCAGTCATCGGTAACTGCTGCACATGAACGACAGGATTTGTGTTTTTTTCCAAGGCAATTACCATTGTGTAACAACTCTATTTGAATGCAGTAGTTTAAGATTTTTATCAAGATTCTTTTTCCATAATTTTAGAACCTTTAATTGGTTGCTAATATATTTTATTTTGAATTTTTACTGTAACCAATTTTGATAGGGAAAAATATTCAGTTTTTATATTATATATATAATATTTTCTTAGTGGCAGTAAAATAACATTTTTTGCGTATTTGTTTACTGTTAATATGAGAACAAGAAAATCTGTACCGAATCTCTGAATACGATCAATTGAAGATATGCATCTATATACTTATATTTATAAAAATTTCTTTATATATACAAAAATATATCTCTCTCTCATCCATACTCACATCTCTTTCCCTTTCCCCGCTGCTCCTCAAAACCCTCACCTTCGCTCTCATCTCACCGCCGCCTTCGCCCTGGCGAAACCCTAACCCACGCCTTCCCCGAGCCTCCTCGTCGTCGCCTCCACCCTCGATCCTGTCTTTCCTCTTTCCCTCCTCGACCTCCTCATCTCCCTCTCTCTCGCATCTCCTCTGCAACCCATCATCGCACGATCCATCCCTCATCGCCACCATCACAGCCGCCGCAACCCTCGCCTCCTTCTCCTTCCCCTTCACCCTTGTCTTCTTCGCATCGCCATCCCCATACCACCACAACCCCGAGCGACAATCTTCGTCGTCAAACCCATCGCCCCCTTCTCCCTCGCTGGAAATCTCCCTCTCTCGACGACACCATCACGCAGATCTCCATCGTCCTCATCATCGCTTCCCTGCAGCAACACTGCAAGCCCTCACCGTCGACGCAGCCCTCGTTTTCGCCTCGCAGTTGCTCCTATCTCCATATCTGAGTGCTCTCAACTCAACCTTGGACCATCTAAACTCTAGCAACTACCACGATCATCCCTCTGTAAGTTTTCCGTGATCCCTGTTTTTTTTCAGAAAAAAAAGAATAAATAAATAAAATGAAATGGTGAGAAAACAGTGAACATTGGAAGGGAAATTTAGGATTTAAAACCCTAAGTTGATATAATTGTGCTTGGTTGTGTGACAATATTTATGTAGATATTTATGGTTTAACCGATGAAATTTATCTAGGCGGATCGTATAACTCAGATCCCAAGTTGCACCTTAACTGAGATCGTACCCCGCATTTTCGTACATCATTTTCCGTTATCGTTATCCTCAGGCAAGTACTCTTGTTCTTTTATTTTTGTCGATACAATATCAGCGATTATCTAAATTAATTCTTAACCTGTACAAGTTTGGATATTAGAGGAAAGAGGTTTCTTTCACAGTTTTATCATCTGTCCTTATCGGAACAGTTGCTGATATATTGCTGACTTAATCTTGCAACTACAAATTTCATTATAAATTAGGTGCAATTTAGTTGTACAAAATATTGCTAAATGTTCCCCCTAAAGTATGAGTGAGTATAGGCACAAAGTTATGAACTTTTTTAAGGCTAATGGTCACATAAATTTTTCCCCATCGAGCTATGCCTGAAAACCATTTCTTTTGCTAATTACCAACTGCTGCTTGTTTTTTTTCTTTATGTGATGCTATGACATGATTACTATGCACAAGAATCATTTTACATACTTTATACACATTCGAGACTCATGTTGATTTACATGTATAGAACACCTTGATTTGATATACCTATTCATGATCCTTGTTATTTATATTAAAATGAAATCATTAATTGGAATGCTGAACAACATGCCATGACACCACTATTCACTAGTTTTATTTCCATACAATTACCCTACCACAAGATCCTGTCTGTTTAGCAGTCGTAATTTAGTGATTTAATCTTTACCATAGCAGCTATAAATACGTGGGTGTTGGGCTAGTTTGAGTGTGCGTTGTACAACAGGATCTCAGGAGTCCCATGCCGGCAGCTCGTACCGAGCTATATCGGTCTCATGTTTACAGCTCGTACCGGGCTATAGCAGTCTCTTGTTCATTCCACAGTTGGGCCCGTATTTTCTAGCCCCTGAGGCACCACTCTTGGGTTAGGAATACTCCTGCAGAGGTTGACGCACACACTCGGGCTTACGATAGGATAGTTTACCTTTTAGTGACCAGTTAGGTTATGACATGACCCCTTACATACATGCTTCATAGTGTTAATGCATCTAATTATTTATATACCTATTTTTCTTGCGCACCGGGCTTCACTATTTTCATATATTCATGTTATTATGCTACACACACACTTTATACGTTGAGTACTTACTGGGATGTTCTGACATCCCTAAGACTTTCCATCTCAGGTTTAGAGACAGGTTTTCAGGCCGAGCAGGATCAGCGCGGCTACCAGGACTTTGCTGAAGATCAGTAACCGTAGGTTTATTTTCATCTTTTCAATTAGCTTTTAGCATGTGCGCCCTTATGGGACATTAGGACTTATGTATCTCTTTTGGATCGTATTTTATTTCTGAATCTTTTGTTTTGAATCTTTAATTGCATCAATTATTTAGTGGACCCATTTTTTTAGGACTTCTTATGGTTTCATTGCAGCATGATTATCGGTATTATTTCTTTAGGTATTGGATTTTATTTTTGACAGGTTAATCTAGACAGCCTTATGTGACTATGGAAGGACTTTTCCTTACCGTAGGTGGCACGGCTAGTCTTCGTCGCTTTCCGTATTCCATATTTTGGGAAGCGGGGCGTGACACATTGATAACTCCGTTAAGTTGTCTACCTTAAATAGTCAAGTACTCACTTTCTCCGGCTCCCTGGGGCTCAAGAGAATTGATCCCGCTTAAACCTATATTTATTAAAGTTCTTAAATATTGTTTTATATATCTCGAGGGGGTTTTATGAAAAATATTTTTAATATAATTAAAAAGTAAAGCTCGAGGGTGATTAGTATTACTTAGGGTTTTCATGAGTATGGATTTTAAGTATTGGGTATTTTAGTGATAATTACTTAGCTTGGACAGTTCATAGTATTTTATTGAAAAACTTATCATTTGGTATCTTGATGGTATTTTATTATCATTTGTTAATCTTTTCATTTCTAGAAAAATATCGTTTCGTTATATTGTGTAAATATGAATTTATAATTTTATATAAATTTCTAGAGAAAGATAATTTTATTTTATCTAGAAAAATCGTATTTATTAAAAATGTATTTAAATCCTTTCGAGATCGAATACTCTGTGAGGAGATCTGTATCTCGCTCTACTGGCCCAAAGATGTGTGATAATCCGTATCATCCGTTAGCGGGTCCCCTAAAGAGGGTTGTAAATGCATAATCGCAAAGGAAATGAAATGTCGCTTTAAAAGAAATCCGTTTTTTAAAGTGGTTGGTATTTTATTGTAAAGTTTTCTTCGTAACAAATATTCATACAAAAGAGATATCGTGCTATGGAATCAAGTGTGTATGTGGGGTAGGTCGTTACCCCGTGAAGTTTTTCTTGAGATATTGTTTTAACAAATACTAAAAGAGGTGTTTATAAAATTCAAGGTATTTTAATGAAAAAGTTTTACTTTGATTGTTTCACATGAGAATTTTGATAAAGTTTGATTCTAAAGATTAAGGTTTAAGCTTATAAGTGATGTAGTAAAATTAACTTGACTAAATTGTAAAGGAAAAGGGAGTTATATATTTTAGAAAAGAAAATATCGGTATTAACTCCACTTTACCGATATAAAATTTGAAGAGAAATTTCAATAGAAAGAAAGAGATTTGAGAGGGACTTACGGTTTAGAAAACTCGAAGAAAGGTAAAGAATAGAGGACAATCGTCGTGGCGTCGCGGGAGCTCCGGAATTTGCTTCGATATTCGCCGAAACCAACTTGCTTGCTAACTCCACTTTTACTTCACTTGCACGAGGAACTTTTTAAAGAGTTTTGGCTAGAATTTTCAGAATGGTGCCTAACCAAAGTGGGGTGGTATTTATAGTGAAGAATTAGGATCTGTGAATTAAAATTTTGGATTAAAATGGTGTTTAATTGTGAAATGAAAGGTCTATATTTGATTGCAGGGAAATCAAACAGTGCAGAGGGGTTAGGGGTAGGTGAAGAGACGAGTGTGCAAAGCCCGGGCTTCATTGGGCACCATCCAACCGTCCCCGCCGGTTTTATTAGGCTTTTGGCTGTCCAAATGCCTCGAGATTCGTACCACTTGATCAATTCAGTATTTAAACCCTTTTCCACATGTTTGATTTTTTTGAACTTTTCATTCCCCGTATATTGCATGTGTAATCTTTTGTGCTTCCAAAAAGTTTTTAAAAAATCAGAAAAAATAATTGTGTCTGATAGAAATCGAACACAGGGGATATGTCACAGTAGTGCAAAGCTTTTACGAGTGAGCTACAAGTGATTTCTTGCTGTTATTTAACAAAAGTAACTTATAACTCAAACTCAGGCTGTAAAACTCATTTCTTGTATGTTAACAGAAAATTTCCATACAAAGATTTTAGAGTCGTTACAAGATACATTGATCTTATTAAGAGGATCTAGAGATCGCTGATGGAGATTTCGTAAGACGGGTACGGTGATGATGAATGTGGAGCATCATATTATTGTGGATGAGCGATAAAAGAAGAGTAAGAAGATGAGAATGAATAGATCTTAGGATGCCTATGATGATGATTTTATTGAGTAGGATTTTGTTATTATTGGTAATCGCGGAAAAGATAGAAAGAAGGTGAATAAGACAGAAAAATCGAAGGCAATGAGGAGAAGAAGAACAGAAGAGCATTTAGATTCATCAGATTCAGATTTTGAGATTTCAGATGACGATCATGATTTTGATGTGAAATATCAAATTGTGATAAATAAGCAAGAAACGAAGAGAAAGAAGGAAAAATTTAGGTTCGCATAAGAGGAAAAATAGAAATAGATCGACAGTGGCGTCAGAGTCATCAGATGGAAAGGGATTCAACGATTGAAAGATGTGGCGATCGAGAAGACGATGAGACGGTGTGGTAGAGAAGATCAATCATCGATTACGGCAGCAATCAATGGTAGGATAAGTTTTGATACCATAATAAGAAAGTAATAAACTCGATTAATCATATTAAGAAATAAATCATCTCAATTTATACATCTAATAACATAACTAACCGATAGCTAATAATCTTAACAATCCAACACACTAATCATAATCTCAACAAAATAAATCAGAACTTATTTGATTTATGATAACCATAATATCTAATACAGTTATATTCAAATATCTCATGATCTAACAATTCTCAATAAATAACCAGTGCTAAAACTATAAGCTATAACCGGACCGATGTTCACCACCGTTGTTGGTTGCCACCGGTCATAGATCTACGTCATAAGTCGTCGCTCTCTGTCGACAATGATGACTGCCGTTTCTCGCCGCCAACAGCAGCCGCCGCCGCCCCCCTAGAAAGATAGTCGTCTCTGTCGCTTGTCGCCGCTATGTAAAATGTAGCAAATCAATTGACCTATGATATTTCTCATGTCCAAGGAGTGTGCTCTTAATCTACCGGCACCAACTTGACGGGCATCGTCAACTTATGGATTATTGCAATCAATCATATCCTTGTCAACTAATTAATTCCTTTTAATTATTAGCAAATCAATTGACATATGATTTGCTCATTGCAATTAAATGGCTGCAAATTATTTCAACTATATTATTAGGCAGGTTAATTACAATCAGGTAGATTATTTGTGTAATTATATTTTCCTTTTTTAATTGCTTGGGAGCCAAGCATTGATACGCAGGCTACTGCAGAGGGGGTCATTCGTAACATTTAGAATCATTACCTAAACCCTATTGATAATAGTTCCAACCATTACAAATACCCCCAAAACCAGAAATATGGTAACGGTTCCAGCCATTACTGTTACTAAATTTGATAACGGTTTGAACCGTTACCATAGAGGTGTATAGGGTAATGATATCTGAAATATACCAGATACTTGCCCCCTATAGGTAACAGTTGTAACCATTACCAAAATGTAGTCATTACCAATACGTACCAGGTATCTGATATATTTCAGATATAATTACCCGTTACAACCTCTATGGTAACAGTTCCAACAGTTACCAAAGAGGTTAACGGTAATAGTTAGAACCATTACCGATACGTGAATATATATATTTTTAAAACCTGAAACATTCCGTGCGCGTTGCGCATGCGCTGCTTTCATTCACAACCAGCAATACAAAATAATAATATCACCAAATCGAATGCAATTATAATAATCAACAAATAATATGAAAGAACAAAGAAAAACACAAAAAACACAGATAATAATATACAAATCTCCATAATATACATCTGAAAAAATATACGAAAAATATATAACACATAACAAATGTACATGATCTAAGGTCGTTGGGACGATCCACCTCCATCGCTGTCCCGTGACCTGAAGATATTACCTATCTTGTCTCGTAACATCCGCTGCATGGACTCCTCCTGCTGCTGCGTCATTTGCTCGACCCGCTCCGTAAGCGTCTACAACTGCTGTCGCGTCTGCTAATGAACCTCCTGTTGCGCCATCTGCTTGCGGAGCGATCGAATTTGCTCTGCCGACGCTGCTGCTGTATCTGCTATAAGTCCACGTTACCTCTCCCGGTTCTTTCGGGTTTGCGGAAACGGTGAAAAACGATTTTTAGGGTTTATGGTAACATGGACTAGAAAACCCGGATTTTTGCTAAACAACACACAAGCAACAACTACGAGCTTTACCTACTCGGTTAGGGGGTTATACCTAGTCTTGAACTCCTTCTCTTCTTCTCCTTGGAGTGGGTTGAATGGTTCTCCTCGTCGCCTTCTCTTGCTGAAGAAAGATCCACCCGAGGGCCTCTACCTTGAGCTCCTTCCTCGATCTTGAGGCAACTAAAGTATTAGGTTTGCTAAATCTTCAACCTTAGGATGAGTAGAGATGAGTTTTGATGTTTTATCTCCAAGGCAAATGGTTCTCAACTCATGAGAGATTTTTGCCTTGAGCTAGAGGAAGATGGAGAGCAAAGGATGAGAGAGAAGATGGAAGTGAGAATGAATGAGTTTTACCACCATGCTCTCATATTTTAGAAAATGATAACAATAATAATAATTAACAATTTGTGATGGTGAGTTGATGAATGACCATTATCATTTCATTCATTAAATGCTTTTGCAAAGAATAAGAAGCATCTTTGAAAACAAATGATGATGGTCAACAAGTCCACTTTGGTCAACCGGTCAAAAAAAGTCAACAAGTCAACAAAAGTCAAGAATTCAACTCAACCATGCACAATAATTGTTAACTAATATTATTAATCATATTTTCTATTCTCATTAGGGTTTGGAAAAAGACAACAGTCAACTGTGCATACACACCCGTACCATAACCCTAATGAAAATCCTCTGCCTCTGCCTCAGTCAACTGTGCATACACACCCGCATCCGTGTTCCGAGGAACACGAATACAATGAGATAAAACTAACCCCAAAACATATACTAGGATCTGGCTTAAACCAAAGCCCGCTAGTAATAACTGTCCGGACACCAAACGTGCACAAGTGCGCGGATGTGAACGAACCCCGTCGCAAAACCATGCGACCTCTACTCTGTTTTGCCCAAAGGAGAATAACCCTCTATGTGGGACTCTAAAGACTCGACACTACGCCGGCAGTGGGTTTAACCACAGACCGCAAGCGGCACTAGCTGTACGTAACGGTCCCCAGGTAGATGCCGATAAGAAGACTGATGAGGTGAACCCATCCGAACTCTTACTGAGCCTGTATGTGACAATCTCCGTACAGTCCGGTCTGTTCGTCTGAGAATATCGCATGGCGGGCCTAGGGGGCGGTAAACGTCAGTCCCCTAATAGCGGTACAAGTCGTGTCGGAGTGTAGCCCAGAACACCCTGAGATAACACTGGAAACGCTACCAGTATGTCTCGCTTGCCCTGGCCAGGGATTTTGTGTAATGGCTCTCCTAGACACAGTGCGATATCAACCCCCAATACCGGGAGAGACGAATCCTATCTAACCGTCACTGCCTCCAAGTGCTTCGGGACTGCACCCAACTACTACCTTTTTGCACGACTCCTTTAAGCCGTTGTAGGGTAGTAATCAAAGTACAATAGGAACACACTCGAGACGAAGTGACAGTGTCAAGTCAGCGGACTAAGCTGTACTCATATCACCTGGGAACTGATAACTGACGATAGATATAGTACCAACCAACAGTTCCCGACGAGTCCTGTCCAGTGTACTCGTAATCTAACGAGCACCCGTATACTATCTCAAGTACGACGTACTGACGGCTGTAAAACAGACCATCTCCCCTACTGGGATGAGAAGCGTATACGCTAGTCTACTCCGGAGTATCGATACCCTGTCTCGATATTCCTACGACTAGGGACCTGTATAAGGATGTGCTTATAGATTACCCAGCCCCCGCGACCACCATCACAACGCTGGTAATCAAGCAAAGATTCTAAGGGCTCCACTAATGTGTATAGGCGATATGCTAAAAGAAATACATGTACACATTAAAGTAGAAACAAACCAAGTAGCATACTACCATTTCGAGCAAGATTGTCTATACAACTGTGAATATCCCAAGCTTCCATCAAGTAATATACAAACTAGTATGATACAGTAATGGCCTCTAGGGCATATACACTAACAATCTCCCACTTGCACTAAGTCCATGTACTGGCGTATCGAAGACCTATCATCTCGATCAGCCGCTCGAACTTAGTCTGGGGTAAAGCCTTCGTGAGTGGATCAGCAGTGTTATCTTCCATAGCAACTCTCCGAACCTCGATCTCCTGGCGACCCACGATCTCTCTGATCAGGTGATACCGCCTCAAGATGTGCCTGGACTTCTGATGGGACCTGGGTTCCTTCGCTAAAGCTATAGCCCCGTTGTTGTCACAATACAGAGGTATTGGATCAACAATGGACGGAACCACCTGAAGTTCTATCAAGAACTTCTTCATCCAAACGGCTTCTTTTGCGGCATCAGATGCAGCGATATATTCCACTTCCATCGTCGAGTCAGCAATGGTTTCCTGTTTGGAACTCTTCCAACACACCGCCCCTCCATTGAGGGTAAAGACATAACCCGACATGGACTTGGAATCATCCTTGTCACTTTGGAAGCTGGAGTCAGCAAAGGCCTTGATCTGGAGGTCTTTCCGCCATACACCAAGAACATCTTCTTAGTCCTTCTCAGGTACTTGAGAATGTTCTTTACCGCTATCCAGTGCTTCTCCCCAGGGTTTGACTGATACCGGCTTACCACACTCAGTGCATAAGCTACATCTGGTCTGGTACACAACATCGCATACATTATAGAGCCTACCACAGAAGCGTAGGGTATAATAGACATGCGATCCCTTTCTAAATCAGTCTTGGGAGACATCTCTTTGGAGAGGGTGATCCCGTGACAAGCCGGTAGATTACCGCGCTTGGAATCTTCCATAATGAATCTTTTCAGTATGGTGTCGATGTACCTGGACTGCGAAAGTCCTAATATCCTCTTGGATCTATCACGATAGATCCGGATCCCCAGAATGTAAGAGGCATCACCCAGGTCTTTCATGGAGAACCTGTGTGACAAGAACCCTTTGACAGATTGTAGCATAGGAATGTCATTTCCTATCAAGAGAATGTCATCCACGTATAAAACGAGGAATACGACAGTTCTTGCTACAAATCTACTATAGATGCATGGTTCATCTGGATTTTTGATAAAACCAAAATCTTTGACCGTCTCATCAAAACAGATGTTCCAACTCCGCGATGCCTGCTTTAGTCCATAAATAGACTTAAGCAACTTGCACACCTTTCCGCTGCTCCCACTCTGAATGAAACCCTCCGGCTGGTCCATATAGACACACTCCTCTAAATTTCCATTTAGAAAAGCGGTCTTTACGTCCATCTGCAAAATCTCATAATCGTGGAAGGCAGCAATGGTAAGAAGGATCCGAATGGATTTAAGCATAGCCACTGGAGAAAAGGTTTCGTCATAGTCTAAAACCAGGTCTTTGACGAAATCCCTTTGCAACAAGTCTAGCCTTATAGGTCTCAACCTGTCCATCTACACCAATCTTCCTTTTGAAGATCCACCTGCATCCTACAGGTTTTACCCCATCTGGAGCAACGTCCAACGTCCATACTTTGTTGGTGTACATGGACTCCATTTCGGTCCGCATTGCATCCAGCCATTTTACCGAGTCAACGCTCTAAATGGCCTGCTGGAAGCTAGTCGGCTCATCACTATCAATGATGCAATCCTCTCTATCCCCGTCTATGAGAAAACCGTAGTATCTCTCGGGCGGATGAGACTGCCTACTACTCCTGCGGAGCGGCGTAGGAATGTCCTGATCTTTCGAACTCTCTGATTCTACTAAGCTTTCAGTAATAGTTCGTGGTTCTGGAATTTCTTCCAGTTCTATTGCGCTCCCACTTATCTGATTTTCCAAAAACTCAGTTTCCAAGAAGTGGGCATGACGAGAAACAAAAACCTTTTGTTACTCTTCGCAATAGAAGAAATATCCCTTGGAGATCTTTGGATATCCCACAAGCTTGCACTGTACTGAGCGTGCCTCGAGTTTGTCCGCATGCTGCTTTTTGACAAAAGCTGGACATCCCCATATCTTAATGTGCTTAAAATAGGGTTTCTTCCCACACCACATCTGATATGGTGTAGTAGGCACAGTCTTAGTTGGAACTCGGTTCAAAAGGTATACAGCTGATTCTAGCGCATATCCCCAGAATGATCGCGGTAACTCAGCGTTACTCATCATGGAACGTACCATATCCAATAGGGTTCGGTTCCGTCTCTCCGATACACCGTTATGTTGTGGAGTGTATGGAGGAGTAACCTGAGAGAGAATTCCATTCTTTTTTAAGTAATCCAGGAACTCGGCACTCAAGTATTCACCACCTCGATCAGATCTCAGTGTCTTGATACTTTTGCTTGTTTGTTTTTCTACTTCATTCTTATATTTCTGGAATTTTCCAAAGGCTTCGGATTTATGTTTCATTAAGAAGACATATCCGTACCTTGAAAATTCATCCGTAAAAGTAATGAAGTAAGAATAACCGCTTCGCGCATGTGTAGACATTGGACCGCACACATCGCTGTGTACGAGCCCCAAGAGCTCGCTCGCTCTTACTCCGTGTCTAGTGAACGGAGTCTTTGTCATCTTTCCTTTGAGACAGGATTGACAAGTTGCATATGATTGATATTCGAACATATCCAAATATCTTTCTGTATGTAACTTTGTCAACCTTCTCTCATTGATGTGACCCAGTCTACAATGCCATAAGAAAGCATGATTGATTTCTGGAGACTTTCTTTTGTGTGTATTCTGGACATTGAAAATCTGTAGTTGGTTTAATACGTATATGCCATTGCTTAATGTACCTGACCCAATCAGAACTTGATTAAGGTGAATGTTTACAACATTGATTACAAATGCAAATTCATAACCTTCTTTAGATATTAAAGATACAGAAATGATATTACAAGTTGCATTGGGTACAAAATAACAATTACGCAAAACCAAAACGTGTCCATCTGACAATCCTAGGTGATAGTCCCCCACGGACTCAGCATCCATGCCAGCTCCGTTTGCAACTCTGAGGGTCATATCACCTGCCTTCAAAACCCTACGGTTTTTCAGTACCTGCAAAGAATTACAGATATGAGATCCTGATCCGGTATCCAATACCCAGAAAGTAGAGTTTATTGATAGACAATTTTCAATAACATACACAGCTAAAGCCGAAGCCGCAACTTGCTTCAGGTCCTGGTTTCTAGCCTTCCAAGCCCTGCAATCCTTTTTCCAATGTCCACTCTTGAGACAGTAAAAGCATTCTTCCTTTCCCACAAGCTTTCCCACTACCTTTGCTGCCTTTGCCTTTCCCTTCGTATCCACTTTACTAACACCGCCCCTTGATTTGGCGGGGGTTTTCTTCTTCTTTCCCTTGGCTTTCGCCTTGGACCTAGAAGAGGAAGATCCTCCTACAAACAAAGTGGATGTTTCCCTACCTTTCTGTAGGGTGCCCTCTGCACTCCTCAACATGTTGAGGAGTTCTGAAAGTTCAACTTCCTTTTCTTTCAAGTTGAAGTTCAGGATAAACTGGGCGTAAGTGGAAGGAAGGGACTGGAGAATCAAGTCAGTGTAGAGCTCGTTCTCTAACATGGTCCCAAGGTCCACGAGCTCCTCAATGAAGCCAATCATCTTAAGCACGTGTTCCGCTACGGATGATCCGATGGCCAATCTCGTCGAAAACAGCTTTTTCGAGACTTCGTATCTGGCGATACGGAATTGCTCTCCATACAGTTCTTTTGTATGAAGAAATATGGATTCCAGGTCGATATTCTCGTGCCTCCTCTGATGTTCATTGTCCATAGAGGCAAGCACGAGGCACTTGGCCTTCGCGCAGTCGATCTCCCAGGACTTACGGATTTCCTTATCCGCGGCGCTGGTTTTGGGACCTGGGACAAGGGGAGCTTTGGTGGTAAGGAGATACCCCAACTTGTCATAAGTGATTGCCATTTTGACATTCCTGAGCCAATCATTGTAGTTTGGCCCTGTCAGTATGTTTTTATCTAGTAGTAACTTAAGTCCGGTCATGATACTTGGTCGCTGCAATTAGGAGAGAGAGAAGAAACACTTTTAGCATGATACTCTTGCAAGTTTAAAGTGGTTTTTAGTTTGTCTAAACAGGATGGCTCCCACTGTCTCTCGAATCCCTCCTCAAACCAAAAGGAAGAATTAATCGGGATCAATCTCACCGTACAATACTTGCTTAACCGTTCAGCCAGGCCAGTGTTGGTACTTCAAGAGAGGTTTTCCAACGCTTTCGCGAAGTTCCTTAATTAAATAACCTCTTTTCCCTGTGGGCGTAGCCCCGTTAACACCTTTCTAGACACCTACTTGGTTTATAGTATTGATCGTTAAGTGAGAAAGTTCCGGAGGACTAGCATATACTCACAGTAGGATCGGGATCCAAATATCATCGTGTGACAAAACTGAAGGAATCCTACCAGAATCATCATACTCCAAATGGTATGCAGCGCTAGCAAGTTTCAGTTTCTTTAGAAACTCCCGATGTGAATTTTCGCCCCATGCTCTTATGACCTTGACTTTGGCCAACAAATCATAAGTCACATGTCAAGTTCTACCCGTCATTCTCCAGGTTAATTTGAACCCACCCGTACCTACCCTTGACTTTGGCCAACAAGGCAGTACGACCGTCCCAAACCAACGCATCTATCTATGCTGCATATGAACACCCAATAGCTACCAATCACTGTACCTTGACTTTGGCCAACAAACACAGCTTGAATACTATTGACTATCCATATGAAATGACGGAGGGCTACGAATAGTTTTGGCGAAACCGTGAACGTAGTGAACTTGATATAATCGAAGGAATGAGATAGCTTTTAAAAGGAGTGGTTTAAGCTCCGCGTTTAAAAGTTGTTTTGAAAAGAAACCGAGTGGTTTTGAAATTGTTCCAACGACTTTAACTTTAGTTTATTTTCTTGCATTAATTTAATGCGTCCCATCAATTAATCCTACCATTGCAGAAAACAACAAAAATATGACGTACGCTTATGCCATCCGCATTCGCCACGGGGTCCCGTCATCATCCGTTAGGTTACTTAACTAACGACAGAGCGGGGGCTGGACTAGCGCGGATGCAAAACATAAGCAACGCCTAAATAGATATCATATATAGATATTTACATTCGTCAGATGCAATGATAGCCATTCCAGATCACAGATAAACACATTGGATATACTAGGAATCCGCGTTTCGTTCGAGCCTGCAACGAAAAGCGGATTACACGGTCGCGATGAATAGTTAATACCCCACCCTAGACCCCTACGGGTGCGGCAAACTACCCGCCAAGTACCCGAAGCAAAGCAACCTCCCTCAACAACGTGAGTAGGCCACTCGGCACTTCGAGCTACCCGGTAGTTTGTGTACCCCACCTTGGGTCTATCCTAGGAGCAAAAACTGTAAAAAGAAATTATACAATGGCGGCTACAACCTCATCCCGGATGTGCGGCCAAACAAATAATATTATATCAATTTACATATTATATCAAATGAAAGATAAAGAAAATTCTCATCTCACAACCCCCCGGCTATTCATCCGCGACAATCCAACGAATTCATATACACAAATCATCAACATTACAAATCACAGATATGTATAACCCCCACTAATCGACGTATATCGATTAGCAGACGTTCAATACATATATCACATCACAGATATAAACCATTAGCCAAAATCTAGAGAAGATCGATCAAAATACGGATTTGTAACCACCCCAAAAACAAATTTGTTCTCTGGAAAATCTGGGCAGAAACAAACCATCCTAAAAATCCCAAAACATCAATATAAGAACACTGCAGGAGAAACGACCCACGGCCGAATCAACTCGGCCGCGGATCCGCAGCAAGAGCATGCTGTTGCCGCGGTTCCGCGGTGAGTTGGTCGACTCGCTGGATCGTTTTTCTTGGGTGTTCTTTAAAAACCCTGAGCCGATTTTTAGTACATGATTTATTATTTTTGGACAGAAATAAAAATTGGCAGAAAGTTGATATTTTTGACGTGTTTTGCTGTTTTTTTCCAATCAAAATTCTAGATACTTTGCTAACATGCTAATGTGTGTTTAGATAGGCTCTGATACCACTGTAAGTCCACGTTACCTCTCCCGGTTCTTTCGGGTTTGCGGAAATGGTGAAAAATGATTTTTAGGGTTTATGGTAACATGGACTAGAAAACCCGGATCATTGCTAAACAACACACAAGCAACAACTACGAGTTTTACCTACTCGGTTAGGGGGTTATACCTAGTCTTGAACTCCTTCTCTTCTTCTCCTTGGAGTGGGTTGAATGGTTCTCCTCGTTGCCTTCTCTTGCCGAAGAAAGATCCACCCGAGGGCCTCTACCTTGAGCTCCTTCCTCGATCTTGAGGCAACTAAAGTATTAGGTTTGCTAAACATTCAACCTTAGTATGAGTAGAGATGAGTTTTGGTGTTTTATCTCCAAGGCAAATGGTTCTCAACTCATGAGAGATTTTTGCCTTGAGCTAGAGGAAGATGGAGAGCAAAGGATGAGAGAGAAGATGGAAGTGAGAGTGAATGAGTTTTACCATCATGCTCTCATATTTTAGAAAATGATAACAATAATAATAATTAACAATTTGTGATGGTGAGTTGATGAATGACCATTATCATTTCATTCATTAAATGCTTTTGCAAAGAATAAGAAGCATCTTTGAAAACAAATGACGATGGTCAACAAGTCCACTTTGGTCAACCGGTCAACAAAAGTCAACAAGTCAACAAAAGTCAAGAATTCAACTCAACCATGGCACAATAATTGTTAACTAATATTATTAATCATATTTCCTATTCTCATTAGGGTTTGGAAAAAGACAACAGTCAACTGTGCATACACACCCGTACCATAACCCTAAAGAGAATCCTCTGCCTCTGCCTCAGTCAACTGTGCATACACACCCGCATCCGTGTTCCAAGGAACACGAATACAATGAGATAAAACTAACCCCAAATCATATACTAAGATTTGGTTTAAACCAAAGCCCGCTAGTAATAACTGTCCGGATACCAAACGTGCACAAGTGCGCGGATGTGAACGAACCCCGTTGCAAAACCATGCGACCTCTACTCTGTTTTGCCCAAAGGCGAATAACCCTCTATGTGGGACTCTAAAGACTCGACACTACGCCGGCAGTGGGTTTAACCATAGACCGCAAGCGGCACTAGCTGTACATAACGGTCCCCAGGTAGATGTCGATAAGAAGACTGATGAGGTGAACCCATCCGAACAACTACTAAGCCTGTATGTGAAAATCTCCGTACAGTCCGGTCTGTTCGTCTGAGAATATCGCATGGCGGGCCTAGGGGGGCGGTAAATGTCATTCTCTTAATAGCGGTACAAGTCGTGTCGGAGTGTAGCCCAGAACACCCTGAGATAACACTGGAAACGCTACCAGTATATCTCGCTTGCCCTGGCCAGAGACTTTGTGTAATGGCTCTCCTAGACACAGCGCAATATCAACCCCCAATACCGGGAGAGACGAATCCTATCTAACCGTCACTGCCTCCAAGTGCTTCGGGACTGCACCCAACTACTATCTGTTTGCACGACTCTTTTGAGCCGTGGTAGGGTAGTAATCAAAGTACAGTGGAAACACACTCGAGGCGAAGTGACAGTGTCAAGTCAGCGGACTAAGCTGTACTCATATCACCTGGGAACTGATAACTGACGATAGGTATAGTACCAACCAACAATTCCCGACGAGTCATGTCCAGTGTACTCGTAACCTAACGAGCACCCGCATACTATCTCAAGTACGACGTACTGACGGCTGTGGGACAGACCATCTCCCCTGCTGGGATGAGAAGCGTATACGCTAGTCTCCTCCGGAGTATCGATGCCCTGTCTCGATAGTCCTACGACTAGGGACCTGTATAAGGATGTGCTTATAGATTACCCAGCCCCCACAAGTGCGACTGCCATCACAACGCTGGTAATCAAGCAAAGATCCTAAGGGCTCCACTAATGCGTATAGGCGATATGCTAAAAGAAACACATGTACACATTAAAGTAGAAACAAACCAAGTAGCATACTACCATTTCGAGCAAGATTGTCTATACAACTGTGAATATCCCAAGCTTCTATCAAGTAATATACAAACTAGTATGATACAGTAATGGCCTCTAGGGCATATACACTAACATCTGCAAGTGTCTAGGTCACAGCGTACTGGTGGACGGCCTTACAGCCGGCAAAGAGTCGGTGGACCCGAGGCCAACCCATGCTCATACCTATCATGATGCCAGCCAGATGGCTCATCGAGGACAGAGGCAATGGCGGTAATTAGGTCGTTGGGGCCAAGTCCTAAGAGGGTGTTCCCCTCCGAAAGACGGGGCACAAGACCGCGATGTCCTGACGCTGAGATTCGGGGCAAATACTATTTGGTTTTATCCGTCCACCTCTCCGAAGATGCCAAGTTGATTTATGGCACCGTGTATCGGAGGTTTAGACGGATGCGGCCGGTGTAGCAGACTTCGTCAGATTCCCCCTCGCTTGAGGGGTTTTTGATTGTGGGGACGCTCTTCCCTGCAGGCGCAAGCCCCTGCAGTTAATTACGCTACCGCATCGCGGTAGCCACTTTCTCCTTCTCCAGAATTTCACTTCGTGTCGTGTGTGTTTGTTTTGTTTGTGGTTGCCCGTGGATTGTACACGGAGACTGAGTAATGCCGTCGCCCGTAGGACGTGGATTAGTCCAAATCCGTATTTACTTAGATTTGGGTTTGGTGTTTTTTAGTTTAAGGATACGTTAGTCGCGTTGCGGCTAAGATCAACTTAAACGTTCGTTAAGGATACGTTAGTCCAGTTTGAGACTAAGATCAACTTAACGGGATCGTTTAGATCCGACAAAAGAGCGTTTGGGCTCTATTGTTCCAGTTTAGAGACATAGTGGTCCAACATTCCCATTTTGGGGGCGGATATTGGTTTAAGGACGCATAAGTCCATGAGTTTAAGGACCCCACAGTCCGTATTAATGTGTGGTTGTCAGGACCCGTCACCTCTCTGACGACGTTGAAGGATTACAACGACAAATATCAGAGGAGTTCAGAGATGTACCCTTGAACCAAAGTTGGTTGAGAGATCTGTAGTCCAATTTAGGACTAAAGTTTGTTTGAAGGTTTGATTTAAGGACACATTAGCCATATTTGGGGCTAAGATCAACTTAAACGGTTGTTAATGATACGTTAGTCCAGTTTGGGACTAAGATCGACTTAACGGGATCGTTTAGATCCGACAAAAGAGCATTTGGGCTCTATTGTGCCAGTTTAGGGACATGGTAGTCCAATACCATTTTAAGGACATAGTGGTCCACCGTTAGTTTAAGGACGTTTCGGTCCGATATTAGTTTAAGGACGTTTCGGTCCGATATTAGTTTAGGGACGTTTCGGTCGTATGTGGTCGTCGGGACCCGTCACCTCTCTGACGTCGTTGAAGGATTACAACGATAAGTATCAGAGTAGCTCGGAGATGTACCCTCGAACCGGATATGAATTAATTTAAAAGAGCAGTCATGCTCAGTCAATTTAATTTAAGGACTTACGGTCAAAATTGGGCTAAGTCCTATTGAAAATGTTCAACATTTTATTTGCTTTTGCATTGCATTTCTTTTTATTTTTATTTAGGCTTTGCCCAGAAAGGATGCAGAGCATCAATTTGTTTTGGACTCTGTTTTTTTTTTAAGAATGATGCAAGGCATCAATTTTATTTGGGCGATGCCCTTGTATAAAGGATGCAAAGCATCAATTTATTTGGGCTCTGCCCATTTATTGCCTTGCAATTTATTTTGGCCTGTCAGGTCATTTTGATTTGGGCCTGGCCCTTTAAGTAATGCATTGCATTTGTGCAAAGCACTGTTAATTTGAGAATCTTTTAGATTCAAGAACCGATGGTTCATAAAAGAAGTGCAAAGCACTATTTGATTTAGATCTAAGAAAAAACAAGTTTTTTCTTGTTTTTCTTATCTCAGAGAACCAAAGGTTCATAAAAGTGCAAAGCACTATTAATTTAAGAACCTTTTAGATTCAAGAACCGATGGTTCATAAAAAAAGTGCAAAGCACTATTTGATTTAGATCTAAGAAAAAAACAAGTTTTTTCTTGTTTTTCTTATCTCAGAGAACCAAAGGTTCATAAAAGTGCAAAGCACTATTAATTTAAGAACCTTTTAGGTTCAAGAACCGATGGTTCATAAAACAAGTGCAAGGCACTATTTATTTATTTATTTATTTATTTATTTATTGTTGAACATCCATGATCTTGTTCTTAGATCAATGATCTGTTCCCCAGAGAATTTTTCTCTTCTTTTAAAGGTTTTACCTTTTTTTTGTTCTTCAAGAGTTCTCAAGAATTCTCTCTGTTTTGCCAGATGTTTTTTGATTTTGAAATGAGGTCTGGGATCCTTTTTATAGTGCTCATAAATTAGTTAAATTTGTTAAAGAGATCTTTTTCTGAGTGATTTGGGGAATTTTCCCCACCGTTGGATTTTTGATCCAAAGGCCCCTGTTTTACAGAAGAAATCTTCTTGTTTTAACAAGAACAGAAAAGATTTTCTTAAATTTTCATTCTGTTATTGCGCAACTCCCCAGCGCGTGACACGTGTCGCGCAGCGCTGGGCTTGCGCAACTGCGCAGACACGTGTCGCGCAGCTAAAGTTTTTTTTTTTTTAGCGCGCACTGCGCAGTTGCGCTTTGCGCAATTTTTTTTATTTTTTATTTATTTATTTTTTTAACTGCGCAGTTGCACTTTGCGCAAATTTTTTTTTTAACTGCGCAGTTGCGCAATTTTTTTTTTTAATTGCGCAGCGCACTGCGCAGTTGCGCTTTGCGCATTTTTTTTTAAAAATTTGCTCTGATGGAATACGCTACCTTGGGCGCTGCGCTCCTTGCGCTACTGTGTCTGATTTTGACACGTGGTGCTCTGCGTGCAGTACAGAGGATCTGAAGCGTTACTTCATTTATTTTAATTTTAATTTTCACTTTAATTTTTCAAGACAGAGTTTTGCTCTGATTGGAGAAAAACAGAAGTATTGCTTCTTTTACCACCTTGGAATTTGAATAGAGCTTTGCTCTGATTGGGGTAAACAGGGGGCAGTCTTGAACTGGCTCTGCAAATAATTTATATAGATATATAGATATGTGTTAATTTAAAATACAAAATCAACTTGATTATATAAAACATATCATGTACTCGCCGGTGCCCTTGTATAAGGAGGCCTACCAAGCGGTAGGATTGTACTCGACAGAATCTTTCTTTTTTAGCGATAAATTAGGATTTATTTTAATAAGTAACTTGCGACAAAGAAAACATACAATTTTAAGCGTCGAAATACTCATGAGGAGGTACAGTGCACTGTCCTGCGTGAGCTTCTCTTGGATCCGGACATCTCTGGATCTCACACCGTTGTTTCGTTTTTGCATGTTGCGAACCGATTCCGTCTTGCAAATATAAAAATAATTATATTATATTTCAAAATATTATTTCATGTTATATTATTATAATTTTTAAAATTAAATTTATACCTGAACATTGGTGCGAGAAAAGTAGTCGACCAGCCGCGGCCAATCGGGTCTCGGGACATCCGCCGCTATCTGATCCATCATCTGCCCTCGCTGCTCCTCAGACACCGCGATCCAGACGTGATCGTAAACCTTCTTTACTTCATATCGGTGTCTTCTCTTGATATTCTGCATCTCATTTGTGACCTAGGCAAGGACACGATGTGCATCGAACGTCACATGCACGCCATCCTCGCCGGGAATGTCGCTGAACCTGTAATGTCGCCGGGTCTAAAATTACAAAATTATATATATATGAGGATAATGGAGGAAAGGTGCCATAGGAGGGAATTTCGTCATATGGCATCGAAAAAATATACCCTCCACAATTATTTCCGATGATCGGTACCGATCATCATCATTCTTATCATGTAAGATGTGGATACACCAAATTTCATTTGATTCCATCACTTTTTCACCGTTGATTTAGTGCGTGCAAAATTAACGGTTTGCTAACAATAGAATTTTTTATATTTCTAATTCAACGGTGAAAATGTGGTGGAATCATATGAAATTTGGTGTGCCAACATTTTACATGATAAAGATGATGTTGATATGTGCCGATCGTCAAAAAAAATTGTGGAGGGTGTATTTTTTGATGTTACCTAACTAAAAAGCCTCCCAGGACTTCATTATTCTCGTGTGTGTGTGTATAACGACGATTGAAATAATGTCTAAAAGGATATGTGATATCGTGTCCGACTCAAAAAAGCCCGGGTATTATTGGTCTGACGCGGGTCCCACCTAAGATGGAGCGGGTACCGATGATATGTATGGATCTCGAGGCCTATATAATCCCCCCACTTGGTGGCATTGTCGCCAACAAGCACATCCCGCTCATTGAACATCAGCATCCAGGGTCTGGTTCCCTTGGCTGGCCTGGAGTTGGCGGGCTAAGAACGATCCCTCCCCCTGACACTGCTGGAGCCTGTAAAAAGATATACATGCACAATATTATAATATTCATAGTGTATATATAGCATTTAAAAACTTTAAATTACAATCGTTATTTAAAAGCTTTTAAGCAATAACGATTATACCTGCCCCCGATGTCCCTAACGTGCAAGTAGAACAGGCGCCAGACGCCATCCCGCTAATATAATGAGGATCTACAAATAATAAACTGTTAGATGATTCAATAAAATTTAATAGATAACTAAAAATTCAATAGATAACTAAATTGTAATGATGTATTAAATTCTAAATGAGTAAACTTTATACCTTGTGTGGGAGTGACTGGGGCACCCGGATTCGCTGGGGCTCTAGTAAGGGTAGACGGATGTGGTGGGGCTGCTGGGGCACTAGTAAGGGTAGGCGGATCTGGTGGGGTTGCTGAGGCACTCTCATCGGTGGCCGGAGCTGCTAGGGCACTCTCATCGATGGCCGGATCTGCTGGGGCTAGCGTGGAGCTCTCGCCAAGCTCGACTAGACATCTTTTCTTCTGACGTCCAGATCTGCTAGGACCTGCCATCAAACCCTACATATATATCAAAATATTATTTCATTACCTATAATCATTATACAATTTAAAACATTTATTTCAATTTCATTATCTAACACGTTTCTTTAGTACATTAGCTGAAGATTCCTTGACGCTTTGGTTAAGTTTAGTTTCAATTGACGATTTAATTTAGGTGTATGCTAAGTAGCATGAATTTGGATACGGACACGGGACACCTATTCACTTGACGCTTTATTAGTTAAGTTCAGTTTCAATTGACGATTTTATTTAGGTGTAGGTGTAGGCTAAGTAGCATGCAACGACGCAATGACTGTCGGGGGTAAGGCTTTTTTCCTATTAAGAATGTATAGAGTATAAACCCATTCACTTGTGCTTTTATCCATTTCGAGAAATTTCGATAGCGCCTCCATACTGTTCTCCGAATACACTGTAATATAAAATATGATCATTTCAATGTTGTCAAATAATATTGAAACAAATATCTAATCTATCTTTGTATATGGAGATCCAGCGGAAAGGTACCGACGAAATATCTCGAAATGAATGAAAACATAAATGAATGAACGTGTTTGCTTTATACATTCCAAATTTGTCCACACTGAACAAATCTAACAGTTATCATACGATAAATCTTTTCGTCGCATAGAGTACACGACGGTTGTTAGCACCGGATAATACCATTCGATATTGACAACCTTCGTGTAGTTTTATGTCACGACTAAAACAAACATATGTTGGCCGATAGACAGGGTCTAAAGCGTGTAATTTAGTTTTTATTGACTATTTAGTTTAGGTGTATATATGGTTTTAGTGTTAGTTTTCAATTGACGAATTTGTTAAATTTAATTTCAATTAACGATTTAGTTTAGGTGCATGTGCATGCTAAGTAGTATGTATTCGGGTACGGGATACGATATCTTAAAATTTTTCTTAAACACTTTAAATTTGCTCAATTTTAGTAATTATACTAAAATTCTCTTAACTATTGCTATTTTTTCACTAAACTATCTTAATTTTTTTTTCAAAGCAACCTATTTTTTCAATTTTACTAAATTACACTAAAACACCCTTAACTATTGTTGGTTTTTCACTAAACTGTCTTAAAAATTAACTATACAATTTATCTTCTTAAATTAACTAAATTACTATAAATTTCACTAAAATACCCTTAACTATTGGTGTTTTTTCACTAAACTATCTTTAAAATTTTAACTAAAAAACCTCATTTGTTTAGTTTTACTTTTTTTCAGTAAAATACCCTTAACTATTATAGCCTTTTCACTAACATACCCTTAACTATTGTTATTTTCACTAAACTACATAAAAACATTCACCAAAATACCCTAGCACTTAACTCAATCACCCTCATCAATTAACCCTAACCCCAACACCTAACCCTAACACTAACATTATCCTTAACCCCTAATATATTCATAAATCTAACCCTAACCCTAACCTTTAATCAGCGAACACTCTCATCATTTCTCAACGAACAACAACAGCAGCGACAACAACAGCAACAACAACAATTAACCGCCCGATATTCTCAGATTTTCAACAAAAAAACCTTAATTTTTACAAATCAAATTCAAATAACTACGTATCTTGGAGACGAATCGGCTGAGTTTTTGATGGCCACGGAGGCAAGGTGGCGGCTGAGAAGTCGAGGAGGCGGGGGCTCGATCGTGAGCCAGGGCTTTGACGGGGGCTCGACCACTGAGGCGAGGTGGTGGGGGCTCAATCGTGAGCTAGGGCTTCGACGGGGGCCCAACCAAGGAGGCAAGGTGGTGGGGGCTACAGCCATTAAGGTGAGGAGAGGCGTAGCTACGGTCACGGAGGCAAGGCGGTGGGGGCTACGGCCACATAGACGAGGCGAGGGGAGGCGTAGCGGCAGGGGCTCAAGCTAGGAGAGGAGGCAGGAGATTTTGGCTCCAATTTTTGGGAGAGGAAAAAAGAAGAGGGCTCGAAGAAGATTTTAGGGAAAATTGGTGTTTTATCTTGACGGGATTGTGGGGCCCGCCATATATTGGTATTGGTAGTGGTTGAAACTGCTATCAATACTATGGCAACTGTTACAAGTAATTGGTAGCGGTTAGAACCGCTATCAATACCCCGTTACTGTTGGGCACATTTGTAGTGGTGACACATATTCATTGCAAGTAGCAAGGGTCAATCAACCGGGCTTAGCTCAATTTGTATCAACTTCCTTCCAATGTGCGAGGTCCCAAATTCAATCCCCGAAATGGGTTGATTTCAAAACATAAAACTAGCTAGGACCTCCCGTGCAATGCACAGGCACAAAAGGTCCAAACTTAAAAATCAAGGAAGATCATATCAATTTGAATATTTATTATTATATGATTTTTAAGTTGTATTATCTCATGTTCATTAACTTTATACCTAAAATATATAAAAGATTAATTTGCTAATACTTCATAATTTTTCTTTAGTTTTTCAAAAAATTTCACAGCATACAAAAACCATGAAAATATTAAAAATCTAATTTTTTTTTCTTGGTTTATTTTGCTTGTTATATGACACACGAGAATTACAGACTACCCAAAAAATTCCCAAACCTTTTGTTTTCTTCAAATTTTCAAAAATTTGCACGCTGCACATGAATATGGTGAATTTTAAATATCTCAAAATTTCTATTTTTTCGGTTTTCCAATATTTTGTTTGCTATCATAAGAAAATTATGAACTTTTCAAAAATAAAATATTTTTTCGGTTTTTCAATATTTTTCACGATATCTCACATGAAACTTACAAAAACTTTAAAAATCTCAATATTTTCTATTTTCTTCGTTTTTCAATACTATGCATGCTTAGTGTGAATTTTCCGTTCTACTGCACCAAAACTCCGAAGTTATGATGAGGGTTAAGAAAATATATTTTATATTTTAATACGCCCCGCAAGTCGAATGCCCCTTGGGCCAAATCCTCGGTTTTTGTGCAGCGATATTTTTTACTTTAATAAATCCACATTTAATAAGCGTCTTGTGGTAATCGAATATGTGTTGCTTTGATACCATGTAAAATTTTCTTTCACTGCACCAAAACTTCAAAATTACGGTGAGAGTTGAGAAAATATATTTTATATTCTAACACTCGTTACACGAAAATCTAATCATCTTTGTTATTAGAAGAACCCTTATAATTATGTATCAAACCTCTGCATCCAAAGCAATCAAAATCCATGCACGATTCATCAAATCAAGGGGAGAACACCAGATAAAATTGACTCTCTAAGACAAAAAGAAGAAATTGTGAAAAAACGATTTCATCACTAGCTAATAGAGTTATATATGGCTCGAATTAAGGGAGATGAGATGAGAAATAATAACATTGCTCAATTAATATTTTTTTGAGAAAAGCATAATTGGTCAGTAAATCTTAAAATTTGTAACTGATTTAACAAGCCATAACATACATCGTTGAATGTTTGCATTTTAAAAGAAAAAAATATTGTTTTTTTTTTTATCATTTTTCCACAATCATAACATACTTCGTTGAATTTTATAGTTTTTGGAAAATCATGAGCTGTATCTTTCAGGCAGACTTAAAATAATTTAACAAACCATAACATAAGCCATGAAGTACAATTAAGAACTAATTAAAAGACTCCACAACCTCACCACAGAAACACATATGAAATGACTGAACACTATAAAATAATAGGGAGAGGACTTTAGCTAATTAAAATATTAAATTTTCAAGGACAGACCAGCTAGCTAGCAAAATAATTTCTTTTGTTAATATTATAATTTTAATAGCTTTCTGGATTAATTGCTAAATAATAATTTAATAGTTAACTTACTTTGCATTTATATATATTCCTTATTGTTTTTTCACGGCGGTTATATATATATATATAGAGAGAGAGAGAGACCATAAATTAAAAATCTGTAATACTTTGCTCTTTTCAGTTGACCAACATCAAATCCATCACTATTTAAAAAAAAATCCATATGTTTATAGTTTAGGGTATCTAAGCGCAGCGAAAAATCAATAAGATATATAAGTGCAAAAAGGGTGAAACATTAGGTTATTATTTAGCGATTAACCCATTTTTTAATACACCTGCAAAGTTTTCCAACTCTCTCATGATTAAGCCTGCATATACTTGATAGTGGAAATTAAAAGAAAGTTAATTAAGAAGATGATAAATAATTGGAGAGCCCTTTTCCTTCAAGAATCAGATACTATAATGAGACATTAGTTGTTTTTGTTGTAGGGTCGACCTCATGAGTCATTTTTACATGTCTCTGTAGACGTGTTGTCTTTTGCCACCCTCCCCTTTCTTCCTTTGTTTTCAGTCATAAAATATTCCTTCAACTGATGATGAGCTTGACTACAAGGAGAAAGCAGTGGCTGAGACTGAGCTGTAGGCTAGATATGATATGGACATCTTTCTTTTAATAAACGCCCATTAAGAAATTTCCTGGTATTAACATATTTCACAATTAAGAAACATGCATGGATTGATTTCCAAGTCGGATAAATGTGGGATTCATCGAGCAACGTATTATTGTGTACACGTACAGGTCATGATGATCAGAAAACATTGTGTTTATGTATAGAGGTCCATCAGGAGTTTCGATATAATTGTACGTACCAACGTTGTGTGTGTGTCTCTCTCTCTCTCTCTCTCTCTCTCTCTATATATATATATATATATATATATATATATATATATATATATATTAGCGGATCCAAATGGTAAGGAGATTATTTCTGCCACTAGGATGTGAGATGAAGGGAATTCTAGTCTTGTGCTTTAGACAATCCTTAGGGGACCTTTTATTTATTGAAGGTTTAGCCTTTTACTTATGAGTAATATGGTTCTATTTATGGTCGACCGTATGATGATGTTGTCATGACTGCAGCGGCAAAGAGCCATGGCAAAAATACGGTGTTCTTACGGTCAATTAAGTTGTGGTAGGATCCACTCCCGGACCGGAGCGGTATTACGACCGTAACCATGAATAGGACTGTCAAAACAGCAACAACTCGTTTTACTTTTATGTTTGTATCATGTACATACACATCAATCCTTAGTCTGTGACTCGACATGCATGAAGAGAAGAGCTTGTTTTTCACCTTTTGCACTTTAATTTAACTCGTATAATCGAAAACATTGATCGTTCTGTTCATGCATTTGAAAGAGTATAAAAGAGGCACATGAACCTATATATGAAGGAATATTCATCTCTTTGATACAATACAATAAATAGTAAAACGAACGGTAAACCTGTGTCTACCTCATGGACTACTTCAAACCCTATAAATGGGCTACTCCAAGCTTTTTAAAATATGATCCCGGACAGATAGGTGGGATAAATTAGCCACTCATTCTAATTAATGGGGTATCATGACTCGTATCCGGGTCTCCCTCATAAACCATTCCAAGTCCCACCAATGGGTTACCCAAGCCCATTTCATATATATCATTGTAACTATAGAATTTCATAGATATTTAACAAGACATTACAATGGATTCGGAGTGCCTGCAATTATCATCCCTTACATATTATTAGAAACTATTAAATCCATCGATCGGTAAGGAGTGCATGGGTACAACAACATGCAGGCTCATGAGTTTTTGTATTTAATTTCTTATATGAGTGAGTGGTATCTAATAATAGCGGGAGAAATAGTTGCAATGGCTAGCATCAAATTGATTACCGAGACATGGATGGATCTGCATGCCTTCGCCAAAATGACTATGTGAAGAGAAGCTTTGGACATGGACGGCATCTTAGATGTGAGACTCTCAGCCGAAAGTTCAAACTCATGATATTAACATTTTATTCAACAAAAAGCTATAAGTAGTGAAAAATATGATAACTGAACAAAGTTTTCTTGTATCTTTGATCATTCATTGGCAGAAGATATTATGATCGATTTTGTCGGCAAGATTTTTCTGTCGGAAATCATGGAGTTTTCCTTAAAATCTTGAGTGGAAACTTCATGTAACGACAAAATAATGAAGAGGGAACATTATGGAAACGAGCAATGCTTGAAATTTTGACTTGCTAGCTAATTAAATAAGTTTCTCGTGGGTTGCCCTAGTCCAAAAGATGAAAGAAAAAGTTTACCACTCTTTTCTATGTATCACTACTACAGTAATCGTTTGCCCCTATGAATTTAGCTGTAGGGGCAAACCACTGCCCCTACGGATATATCTGTAAGGATATAAAATTCCTCCGTAGGTCCAAAAGCCGCATGTATAAGTTTTCGCCCTGAACATGTCCTACGGAGTAATAGTTACCCCTACGCCTTACTCTATAGGGATATTTATCCATACGGAGTACACATAATCTTTATTTAATTTATTGGTTTATAAATTAAATTTCGTGTACCTACGGATTTATCCGTAGGGCCTGATAACTGCCCCTACGGATTTATCCGTAGGTCCAGATAAATGCCCTACGGATTAATTCGTAGGAGCAAATTTTACCCCTATTACTGAGTCCATATCTGATATTTTGTCCCTACAGCGAAATGTGTAGAGGCAAAACTTGCACCTCCGGATTAATCCGTAGGTGCAACAGTTGCCCCTACGGATTAATCCATAGGGACAAAATATCAGGGTTTTTTTTAAAATGGGGTGCCCGTTTTTTCCCGCTCTGTGCACAATAATATATACATTATATAACCAAATATAGAAATATTCATAATCAACATCTCACGCACAATATATAAAAAAAATAAACAAACAGAATACGATATCAATCTAAATCATCGTAAACAAGCAAACAACCACCAATATCATCCAAAATATATACAATATATATCAAATAAGTACATACATCCTCAAAAATATAAATAAAGCTACCCTATCTCGGTCCAGCTCCTCCACCTCTGATAATCGCCGTAATCTGGCGCATCTGCTCCTCGGTGCAACCCTGAGTCGTCAAAAACTCGATTAATGAAGGAGCGTACTGTACGGGGGTCTGAACGGGCTGTTGTAATAATCGGTTTTCTTGTATACGTTTCCTCGTATTTTAATAAATATTTTGTTTTAGCATGCGTCCCAAATATTTTCTCTACCTTTCCTTTTTAATTATTCCTCATTAAATTTCCTATATTCTTCCTATTTCATTTTCCTTTAAGTTCTTAAAATTAAAGCCTAAACTAAACCTTATTCCCAAACCCTAACCCGACCCGACCCGATCCCTTCCCCCTCTCTTCTCTCTTTGTCTCTCCTCTCTTTTCCTTTCTCCTTCTCTCTCCTCTCGATCTCAGCCCCCTCTTCATCGCTAGCGTTTCCTTCTCTTTCACCCCCACTCTCATCAGACCTGCTCCATCCTTCGACCGCGTCGCCCACGATCACAACACCTGCTCCCCTCGATCTCGCCGTCAAATCCTCTCCCCACCTTTCCTCATAATCCCTCTTCCCCCCCCCCCCCACATTCTCTCTATCACTCACAATCTCTCTTCCTCCTCTTTTCTCGAACTCCACATCCCGGCCGACCTCTCCACCGGCCGCCTCCGATGACGGGCCACCACCGACGAGCTCTTCCTCCATGACACCCCTCCACTCCCATCCGAGCTAACTCCTCCCCTCACGCATCGAGCGCCCGAGCCCCACTGCCCACCTTCTCTTAAGCCGTCGGCTCCTTGTCGAAACTAAACTCCAGCCACCACGGGAGCCTCGACGCCACCGTCTCATCCCTGCAACCCTCGACGATGAGCTCCCCGACCTCTACCGACTCAGCAACCTCCAGCTCATCCACACCTCCTCTCTCAAGCCTTCATCCACACCACCTTGCAGCCACCCATCTTCGGCCACTGGCCGCTGCACCCTGAGCGCCACCATCAAGACCTCCATCGCCTCCACACTCACCTCCACCACCCCAAACCAAGCCCCACACATCTTCCTCTTCATTGCATTCCACAGCCGCTAACACTTGCTGCTGCCGCCATCGAGGTTACCGCCGTCGCCATCTCACTGCCGCCAACTCACCTCCTCACTGTTGTCGCTGCTGCGCGTGCCAAGTTGTGCCCAGACCACACCCGCGCACTGTGCCTTTGTTGCGCCTATCTCTGTGCCTCATCATGCCACAATCAAGCCCCATCATTTCGTCGAACACGTACGTTTGTCGCCACCCCTGCTGTTCCATTCGCCATCCTAACTGTCGTCTCGGCCGCTGTAGCGATCACCATCATTAACGCTATAGCCGTCGCAACGCCAGTGCATGTCCGTCGCAGCCTCTATCATGCTCGAGCCTCAATTGCAGTTAGTTATATGTATGCCCTAGAGGCCATTACTGTACATTGGATGTATATTGTAGTGGATGCTGGGACATATATAGGTAGGACTTTCTTGCTCGACATGATAGTACGCTATCTGGTTGCTCTTTATCTTAACGTGTATACTTTCTGTCTTTCTGTTACATGTTGATAAAACCCTTAGGATGTGTACTCGACTTCCAGGACTATGATGTAGATCATACTAGTGGGGCCTGGGTAGTCCATGAGTACATCCTTGAAATGTTCCTAGTCGAGGGAATATCGAGACAGGGCATCGATATTCCAGAGTAGACTAGCGTATATCTTCTCGACCCATGCGATGGGCGATGGATGATCCCATATCCATTGGTGTTTGACATCAGAGATGGTATACGGGTGCTCAGTGGAGACTGGGTACACTGAACGGACTCGCCGAGAACTCCCAGATGGTAGTATACCTCACGTCAGATGGCAGTTCTCTGGTGACACTGGTACAACTTAGTCTGTTGACCCGAGATCGTCATAGAGTCTTGTGTGTCTCCCACTGTGCTTTGATTTCCACCCTACCACGGCTCTACTGAGTTGTGCAAACAGGTGGTTATTGGGTACAGTCCCGATTCACATGGAGGCAATGAGCGATAGGAGGGGATTCGTCTCTCCCGGTATTGGGGGTTGATGTTGCGCAATGCTCGACTGGACATAAAAGGAAATCCCTAGCCAGGGTTGCCGTGACCTACTGGTAAGTGTTATCAGTAGTTTCACACATGTTATGGACCTCAAGTTGGCATGACTTATCAAGCTATTGGGGTCTGACGTTTACCACCCCTAGGCGAGATATGCGACATATCAGACGAACAGACCGAACTGTACGGTAAGTGTTACTGGTTGGATTCACAGGAGTGTGAGCGGGCTTGCTCGTCGATCTTCTGATCGCTCAATACCCGGGTGGCCGTTACGTTTAGCAGACCGCTTGCGGCTTGTGGGTGTTTGATATGATCATCACCTGCTGCCGGCGTATTGACGAGTCTTTAGAGTCCTACAAAGAGGTTTCCTGGCTCAAGCGAAACGAAATAGGAGCGCATATGAGATATGTGCGGGACCGAGAATAATGCGTGTATGTGATACCGTATTTCATTCTCGCGATGAATGTATCGATTGGTTATATGTGATATAACCTAGTTGTCGAATCAAGGATTAATTCGATAAGCCGATACATTGGATACTAGCCAGTTATATGCGACATGACCGGATCATTGAATCAAGTGTTGATTTAATGATTTAATGTATAATTTTATATTTGATATATCACTTTGCATTAACTAGTATTGGTTCACTTTAAATGGATTTTCTCACTTGAAATGCACATTGTATATGTGATATATTTTTGTGCACAAGATTGTATCATGTTTGATGATACATGCAAGCTTAGGTTTGCGTAAAGAATTAAACAATGGTTAAGTTAGTGGTTAGGGTTTACTTTTATCTTATTCATTTATCTATTTATTTTTAAAAGGTAAAGAAAACAAAATGATTTCTTTTGGATGCTTCAAGCATCTTTGACCTAATGACCATTTTGTCTTCATCTCCTAAACCTAACCATTCTACTAACCTTAGTTGATTCTCTACACTAAACCATAGTTGTTGACATGATAAGTATCATATTGTTTTTATTTTTAAATATACTTATCATAATTCTTTATCATCTTCTTCTTCATCTTCAACTTGAAGAAAGCTTGCACCATCAATGGCAACTAGCCAAAATGAGTGAGAAATCCAAATCTAAAGTCTACCCACTTCCTATTTCTTCATCCTCTACCTCTTGCCAAGTTGTATAGGGTGTTTCCTTCACAAGTTTTCAAGGCTTGGTGAAGTTGGAGCTTGTTCTTGTGATGCCTCGACGTAGATCATCTTCGGCATCGAACCGACGATCAAGCCCGCCCATTCTTCGATGATGCCAATGCTAGAGTCAAGGGTTCGATTTGGACAGCGGAGGGAGATCATCGCGGAGCTTAGGAAGTGGTGGACCGGATCTACAAAGGTTGTAGTCACTTTCCCTTAGCATTTAATTCGATTACATGCTTGCTTCGCCTATATATCTAGTTAACGATCCGTATTAGGTTTTCTCGGCACATGTAAAATTTCAATTGGGCATGTTTGATCGCTTGTGAAACTTCATTAGTGTGCCTAGGAACCCTACAGTGGTATCAGAGCCTAGCTAGAGCCTTAGACGAAGTCCAGACGGAATTAGAACTCCGATCGAATCAAAACCCAAACCCTAATATTGCTCTCTGTACTTTTTCTGAAATCGTGGATTGTTTAGGATTAAAAATATGCAGAGAAATGTGCAGGAAATTCTAAGAAAAACTGCAGAAAACGACAGCCTAATTCTACAGTACGACCGCGGAACCGCGGCGTTGACCCCCCTTTTGCGGCGGTTCCGCGGCCGTCTGTGATGATCAGGCTGTGAGTTTTCTTCAGTTGGTTCTGTTGGTGTTTCTTGTGTGTTCTGGATGCTTTTAATATTTATTACAGAGTTGTATTTTCTAAGTTGTATTGGGGACTTGGTGTATTCGATCGGACTGTCTAATTTTGTCGATGTGCTTTTCCGGGTGTTTTTAGAATATGTTAAAAAGTTCGACCGGATATAAATACCCAATTTTTCCCTGCCGGGAAATTTCCAATTGTTGGATTTTTCCGTAGTTTAACGACGTTCTAAGTAGTGCAAGTAACGCGATGGACCCTTTAGAAGACAACAAACCTTAACTCGATTATGTGACCGTCTTGAACTGCCCTTTGAACCTTCGGGTTTGGGGCAGTACGGCGTGCCACATGTGAGGCGTTGGCTTGACCCTTCTACGGCTGGACCGTTGGTACTGAGGCACGAACTGAATGTTGTTAGACTTATTTCATGTGTTGAGCTGTATCGGGAAAACTTGGGTGTTCGATTGTTCGATCGAAAAGTTTAGCATTTTCTATTTATCCGGAATGTGATACAATACTTGGAATTCGCAAATAGTTATGAGATGACTGGATGAATGTTATAAACATAGCAGTTTAGTCTCACTTGATCGGTTGCCACGGAATTTTGATGTGATCAAAAGTCCGTTGCAATCACATAGCGTACGCGGATACTCGCCGGGTAAACTTAATAGACAGCCTCACCCCATAGCCCCGACCAAGTGACTGTAGGAGAACCCCGTCGCCGAAAGCATCCGTCCGGGTGCTCGCGGCAGCGGTGTTCCGCCTTGGTGCACTTCGTCGACGGTATCAGGGGTGCGGCCGCCTACTAAAGTTTGCGACGAGCATTCGATCAGTTTTTCGGGAATCTTGTTGAATTGCCCGACTTGATATTGAAAAGTGTTTTCGATAACGAGATTAAAATGCGGGGTTTATAATTGTTAGGCATGCGATGTCTAAGTAATTCATTTGATTAGGCATGTGATGTCTAAAGAGGTTGCGGATTCCAACTGTTGTAGTTTTACACTTTCTTTTCTGTGACCGTAAGTGTAATATGTGATATCGCCGGTTTCGTTGCTATATGTCAACGACAATTGGGATGCGCATATTTACTTACGTTGATGACATGTGATGACATGTGTTGCTGGATATGTTATGTTGGATCGTCGTGTTCGAATAGACGGGGGGTTTTTATGTGAGATGAGTGTTTTTTCATTTTTATTCATGTAAAAACTTGTATGTAATATTCTTTTATTGGGGCGCTTCCAGGTTGCGGAAGTTGTCACCGTTGATGTATATTATTTACTTTTCTGCACTAGAATAGACCCAAGGAGGGGAGCACAAGTAACCGGGTTCTGGGGTCCAGTGGGAGACCAACTCGAGGAGTCGAGTCCGGGTCTCCTAACCCTAGAATTGGTAGGATTGCTTGCCGCTCTCGTAGGGGTCTAGGGGTGTGGGTTTGGCTATTCATCACGACCGTGGAATCCGTGTTTTATACTGGCTCGTATTGAAAACACGGACGTCCTAGTATATCCAATGTTTCATATGTTTCTTCTGCTGCGTTATCTGTGATGTGATCATGGGATGTTCTGTGCTCTGTTCAGATAGATGTAGTATATAGTATATATGATATATTATATAGACGTTACTTATGTTTTACACCCGCGCTAGCCCTGCCCCGCTCTGCCGTTAGTTACCTAACCTAACGGTGCACGAGGGGACAACGAGGCGAATGCGGATGGATAAGCGTACGTTATATTTATCTGTGATGATTAGGTGGACTTAAATGATGGGATATTCATTAATGAGATTAATGAAAGAAAATAAACCTAATTGATGTTGTGGAATCGAATTTTAAAATAAAAACAGGTAGCTACAGTTCTTACTTTGCATCGCGGTGTTCATTGTAGAACATCCTGCACCTTATTCGATGAGGAAAGGATCGAGATCCCTTCACCGGGAGTGACTCCTTTAGCAATAACTGGCAGATGCTACAACCATCGGTTTGTCTTTGATCGCTTCTATAGTTTACGCTTTGCACAGTGATATATATGATATATCCCGCACCTCATTCGACGAGGAAAGGGCCGACGATCCCTTCACCGGGAGTGACCCCTTTAGCAAAACTAGAAAAGCTTCAAAAACATTCCATTTAAAAACCATTTGATTCCGCAACGAGATCAAGTTCAAAGCGTTAAAGGTTTTCACAAAAACCAGCCGCAACCCTCCGTCATTTTAGGAAGTAGAGTACTTAGTATTCGTGCTGTATTTGTTGACCATAGTCAAGGCACAGTGTACGGTAGCTAAGTGATGTCTTCCTACACCGCATATGATGCGATTAGTTAGGACAGTCGCGTGACTTTGTTGACCTTAGTTAAGGGTCATGTGGGTGGGTCTAATTAATCACGAAATGACGGGTAGAACTTGACTAGTACTTATGATTTGTTGACCATAGTTAAGGTCATAGGTGCTAGAGGTAAAAACCTTTATCGGGAGTTTCAAGTGTTGAAATTTGCAATGAGATTGCATACCTTCTATATGATAGTTGGATCCCGATACCCACTGCGAGTAATTGTTACTCCTGGGAGAGTTTTGCACTTTGCAATTAGCCGATCAAGTAGGTGTCTAGAAAGGTGTCAACGGGGTTACGCCTCTAGGAAAACGAGGTTTACTGTAATTAGGTCCGTGCGAAAGCACGGGGAACCTCCTTCAAAGTACCGACACTGGCCTGGCTGAAAGATTGGCGAACTTGTAGAGTGTAATTAATCCCGGCTAGTCTTTCCTTTTAAGGTTTGAAGGAAGATTTGATAAAAACAGTGGGAGCCATCCTGATTAGATAAAATATATAACCAATCTGATCTTGCAAGAGCGCACGCAGAGTGTTTTCTTCTCTCTCTCCTGGTAGCGACCATATCACGCCTTAATCAAGATAATAAAACGGATGTATTGACCGAACCCGCTTGTTTTACTGAGCTGGGGAACGTTGGTCCCGCTCCAACTTATAATTGTTATAAGACAGAGCAGGAAATTGGGGAATACCAGAATTCCTATGCCGCCCAAACGAAGAAAGTGCATATGATGCATCTCCTTCGGGTATGTTCATTACAAAGAACTGTTTCTCAGTATCCTCTGAATCCTGGGTATATGATACCGGATCAGGATCCCAGATATGTAAGCTGTTACATAGGGCTACAAAAAGGTAGAAAAACTGAGAACGGGTGATAAGTTTCATGAGACAGAAACCGGGGCAAGTGTTGCAGCCAAGTCTGTTGGTCACTGTCACCCTGTATTACCAATACATTGATTCTGAACAAATGCTATTAGATACCGAACCTGATATACAAAATCATATCAGTCTCTTTATTAGTAAAGAAAGGATATAATTTTGTATTAATGGATAATGTTTTGAACATTTCCTATATCAAAAGTTGATCGGTTCAGGCACGTTATCTAAAAGCATTGACGTTCTAAATCAAACTACAGTTCCTAGTATACAGAGCACACGCAAGAGGAAAAGTTCAGAAATGAACGAATCATTCTTGAGGCATTGTAGACTAGGTCATATCAATGCGACCCTACTGGCTGAAGTTACATTTTAGATGCATATTTAAATCAGTTTGAATTTACATCTTGTGAAACTTGCCAGTCATGTCACAAAGATAAGATGATCATAGCTCTGTTTATTGGAAACAGAGGAAGAGTTAGTAAACTCTTGGGACTGATACATGATGATGTATGTAAGGTCTCCTGTCTACACATGCCAGGACTGGTTCTTTATACTTCACTATATTCTCTGATAATCTCTCAAGATTCAGTCACATGTTCCTGTTGAAACATAGGTCTGAACCTTTTGAGATGTTCACAGAATATAAGCTGGAAGTAGAGAACCAATACAGGTATAAGTATTATGTCCTACGATGAGATCAAGGAGGAGAATACTTGTGCATGGCATTCCTGGACTATTCTAAAGGAAAACGAGATTCTCTCTCAGCATTACTCCTCCGTATACACCATAGCACGATGGTATATCGGGGTGGAGCAGATACACCCTATTTGATATGGTGTGCTCTATGATGAGTACTACTAAGTTACCTGTTTCCTTTTAGGGGTTTATGCACTTGAGAAGCTGTATACCTATTGAATTAGGTTCGAATCAAATCTGTTGCCTACCATTTCATATGTGATATGGAAAGGGAAGAGCCCATCTCTTAAGTTAGTTAAGATTTGGGGTTGTCCAGCCTATGTCTGAAAAGCAAAATCGGGACAAGCTCGAGGCAAGGTCAGTTCTGTAGAACTGGAAAGGTTCCAGCTATACAAAACTACGGCTGATGATTTGACAGAACCAAAGGATTCAATAGTTCCCGACGAACCTCAGCCTCTCCACCGATCTGGTAGGGTTCCTCATCCGCCTGAGAGATACCTTGGTTTCTCGATGACAGTGGGAGCAAGGAATGCATCATGAGATGATGACCCAACTAGTTTCGAGCAGGCCATCGAGAGTAGGGACTCTGTAAGAATGGCTGGATGCTTAGCGATCTGAGATGGAATCCATATACACCAGCAAAGTATGGACTTTGGTTGCTATATCTGAAGGGTTAAATCCCCATCAGGAGCAAGTATATCTTGAGAAGATTACTTGGTGTAGATGGAAAAGTTGAGACTTTCAAAGCTAGACTTGTTAAAGGTTTTAGTCATCAACCAGGTATGGATAATGATGAAACCTTTTCTAGGGACTAAGCTTGAGTCCATCCAGATCCTACTTGCCACGGCTACATACCATGACTACGATATCTGGTGGTTGGGTGTCATGACTGCTTTTCTAAATGATGTTTTAGAAGAGTGCGTCTATAAGTACACAGCCAGAGGGCCTCGTAGACAGTGGGAGCAGCGGAAACGTGTGCAAGATGCTTTATAGGATAAAGCAGGCATCTCGGAGTTGGAACATCTGTTTTGATGGATTAGTCAAAGAAGTTGACATCATCAAAATGGTAGATGAACCTTGTATAAACAAAAAGGTAGTAGGGAGTATGGTGACGATCCTCGTAGAGTACGTGGATGACATACTCCTGTTAGGGAAGGAGTTTCCTATGCTACGCTCGATCAATCTCCGCTTATCACAATGATTTTCCATATAGGATCAAAATGATACCTCCTAAATCCTGTGTTTTCGTCTATGAGATAGATCTAATTGGATGTTAGGATACTCACTAGTTGTAGTGAGATGGTATCAATCGATCCTGGGGAGAATCACTGGAAGGGTTCCAGGCTGATAAAGACGACTGAATGTCAGTCACAGGCATTGTTTTTACCCTCAGTAAAGGGACGGTATGTTGGAAGAGTTCCAAGCTAGATACCGTGGCAAACTAGACGATAAAGGCTGGTAACATCGCTATTAATGATACTACCAAAGAGGCATTTTGGGTGTATATTGGTTCATAGGATGAACTAGGTTCCTACCATTGTGTGACAATGGAACTGTGGCTTTGGCCTAGGAACCCTGGTCCCATCAGTGACCCAGACATATTCTGAGGCAGCATCACATGATCATGGAGATAGCTGATCTTCAGGGTGATCGAGGTTAGGAAAGTAGACTCAAAAGACAATACGGCGGATCCACTCACGAAGGCCTTTTCCCAAAGAGAGACTTTTAGGGGATGGTTGAGTATGCGATACTGCAACCACTGCTACAGATGGCCCTAGTGCAAGTGGGAGATTGTTAGTTATATGTATGCCCTAGAGACCATTACTGTACATTGGATGTATATTGTAGTGGATGCTGGGACATATATAGGTAGGACTTTCTTGCTCGACATGATAGTACGCTATCTGGTTGCTCTTTATCTTAACGTGTATACTTTCTGTCTTTCTGTTACATGTTGATAAAGCCCTTAGGATGTGTACTCGACTTCCAGGACTATGATGTAGATCATACTAGTGGGGCCTGGGTAGTCCATGAGTACATCCTTGAAATGTTCCTAGTCGAGGGAATATCGAGACAGGGCATCGATATTCCAGAGTAGACTAGCGTATATCTTCTCGACCCATGCGATGGGCGATGGATGATCCCATATCCATTGGTGTTTGACATCAGAGATGGTATACGGGTGCTCAGTGGAGACTGGGTACACTGAACGGACTCGCCGAGAACTCCCAGATGGTATTATACCTCACGTCAGATGGCAGTTCTCTGGTGACACTGGTACAGCTTAGTCTGTTGACCCGAGATCGTCATAGAGTCTTGTGTGTCTCCCACTGTACTTTGATTTCCACCCTACCACGGCTCTACTAAGTTGTGCAAACAGGTGGTTATTGGGTACAGTCCCGATTCATATGGAGGCAATGAGCGATAGGAGGGGATTCGTCTCTCCCGGTATTGGGGGTTGATGTTGCGCAATACTCGACTGGCCATAACAGGAAATCCCTGGCCAGGATTGCCGTGACCTACTGGTAAGTGTTATCAGTAGTTTCACACATGTTATGGACCTCAAGTTGGCATGACTTATCAAGCTATTGGGGTCTGACGTTTACCACCCCTAGGCGAGATATGCGACATATCAGACGAACAGACCGGACTGTACGGTAAGTGTTACTGGTTGGATTCACAGGCGTGTGAGCGGGCTTGCTCGTCGATCTTCTGATCGCTCAATACCCGGGTGGCCGTTACGTTTAGCAGACCGCTTGCGGCTTGTGGGTGTTTGATATGATCATCACCTGCTGCCGGCGTATTGACAAGTCTTTAGAGTCCTACACAGAGGTTTCCTGGCTCAAGCGAAACGAAATAGGAGCGCATATGAGATATGTGCGGGACCGAGAATAATGCGTGTATGTGATACCGTATTTCATTCTCACGATGAATGTATCGATTGGTTATATGCGATATAACCTAGTTGTCGAATCAAGGATTGATTCGATAAGCCGATACATTGGATACTAGCCGGTTATATGCGACATGACCGGATCATTGAATCAAGTGTTGATTTAATGATTTAATGTATAATTTTATATTTGATATATCACTTTGCATTAACTAGTATTGGTTCACTTTAAATGGATTTTCTCACTTGAAATGCACATTGTATATGTGATATATTTTTGTGCACAAGATTGTATCATGTTTGATGATACATGCAAGCTTAGGTTTGTGTAAAGAATTAAACAATGGTTAAGTTAGTGGTTAGGGTTTACTTTTATCTTATTCATTTATCTATTTATTTTTAAAAGGTAAAGAAAACAAAATGGTTTCTTTTGGATGCTTCAAGCATCTTTGACCTAATGACCATTTTTTCTTCATCTCCTAAACCTAACCATTCTACTAACCTTAGTTGATTCTCTACACTAAACCATGGTTGTTGACATGATAAGTATCATATTGTTTTTATTTTTAAATATACTTATCATAATTCTTTATCATCTTCTTCTTCATCTTCAACTTGAAGAAAGCTTGCACCATCAATGGCAACTAGCCAAAATGAGTGAGAAATCCAAATCTAAAGTATACCCACTTCCTATTTCTTCATCCTCTACCTCTTGCCAAGTTGTATAGGGTGTTTGCTTCACAAATTTTCAAGGCTTGGTGAAGTTGGAGCTTATTCTTGTGATGCCTCGACGTAGATCATCTTCGGCATCGAACCGACGATCAAGCCCGCCCATTCTTCGATGATGCCAATGCTAGAGTCAAGGGTTCGATTTGGACAGCGGAGGGAGATCATCGCGGAGCTTAGGAAGTGGTGGACCGGATCTATAAAGGTTGTAGTCACTTTCCCTTAGCATTTAATTCGATTACATGCTTGCTTCGCCTATATATCTAGTTAACGATCTGTATTAGGTTTTCTCGGCACATGTAAAATTTCAATTGGGCATGTTTGATCGCTTGTGAAACTTCATTAGTGTGCCTAGGAACCCTACATGCGTCACGCTGTATTCGGCTCCACTCCATCCATAGCCGTCTTGTGTGTCGAGGTGATTTCCGTGTCCGTGTCGCTTCCAGTTCAGCGACCAAGGCAAGTGAACTCCTCACTTACTTATATGCTAATACTATATAAATCAGATTTAATGCACAATTAGACTATATACATATATATGTATATATGTATATATATATATATGTATATATATGTATGTATGTATGTATGTATGTATACATCTACTCGTAGTGAACCCTCATTTGGGTTACTACGATACCTGTTATGTTTGGATCCGGTATGAATTGTTTGGAATCAAGTATAGAACCCAAATTCTAATCATGTAGGGAATATAGAGATCAAGGTCGCCTTAAGATTAGTTAGATGAGATAAGATCCCGATGTGTTGTGTTCACTGCTCAATGCTATCCTAAGGGGTTTGACGCGAACTGTGAACGCGAACTAAATCAAATATGGCGGAACTTGTTGTGGATAGACCCGTTTACTGATAACGAATATCATGTAGGATTTTTGGTTGAAATTAGTGAAGTCGATATCTTGTAACGACGCCCTCGAAGGCGACGTTGAATCTGAAATTCACCGCACATGTAACGTTCTAAAATCTATATTAAACTGAATGCAACTTGTAACCTAATGTTCTAGGGCTCGTATCGAAGCCAACAGATAAATATAAAGTATCCCATAGTTGATCTCTGAATTTTAATAAGCTATAACAACGAAAACTGAGGCGATTCATGGCTCTGAACTGCAGTCCAGAGCAAGAGTCTCTGTCTTTACCCGTTTTAGAACGCATACTTTTCACTGTTTAAGCGCGTAATTGTACGGAACCATATATGGAAGCGTTGAGAATTGAATTATCTTTCTAAAGGTGCTAGTCTCATTGCATTCCAGTGTCGTTTGATATTTATAACACTTTTTAAATTGTCGATATGTATTGTAGTTTCATGCTGAAAAAAATGTATACCTTAACCTCAAACAACGCATATCTCCCTGCATACAGCTGATATTATTGATCTGTATGATGCGTTGGAAACAAAACAGATAATTCTAAATATTATCTAACTGTATTGTCGCCTAATTATGATCCCAATAGGGAGTGAAACGTGTTACAAAACGGACTTCCGGTTCAGAAATTGGATTTCCAGCAGTAAACACTTAAAATGGAATGACCATAACTCGCAAACCGGATACCCGATTCACTCAAAACTAATTTTTCCGTACATATAATTTAATATAATGTTTACGCTTTTTATATTGTTTCACGTAATTATGCACGTGTGATTTTATGTGATTTTTCTAATCTAACCGACACCGGCTGCTCATATATATTCAGTAGTGCATTTATTGTATCCCCATCATATTGCATGACTGTTATACCCTTCGTAAATAGTGTTTATTTGTATTGATACCCTGGTGACTTTCTTAGATTACTAAGTGATAAATGTTAGTGATTGGATTGTGGCAAATACGTTAGTGTAAAAGCGTGATTGAATAATGGAAGTGACACGTACTTATACACAATCAGCGGAACCAATTAGTTATTGCATTGTCGACGCCTATGGAGCTTGTATAAGTGTAACTATAACCGGTATGGGATGGGTATGGAAGCATTTATATTAGTATCATAGGTAAGACATCGAGCACTGTCCATTTATCTTGGATACCAGTTGAGACATGCTGGATGGAGACCCTGTCTCCAATTCTCGCATAGACTTGTCATGGAGCGACTAGTATTTAGATTCATGGTTGATGGATGTAGAGCGCGGGGTGTGGGGTAGTTGAGTGTGAGTTCGATCAACGGAATCTCAGGAGTCCCACTGCCGGCATATTTCATGATTTCGGGATTTGTTACTGATCGTGTTTCTGATTCTTACTAATCATGATTCGGGCCTATGTTTTCTTGCCCCTAGGGCTTACCCTTGGGTTGGGAATACTCATGCAGTGGTTGATGCTCACACTTGGACTGACGATACTGTTCCCCTCTGAATCACAGAGACGCGACCGCGCAGGTCCGTCTTGCCTGAAATTCGGGGCAGATACTAATTGGTGCTATCCGTCCACCTCTCCGAAGATGCCAAGCTGATTTATGACACCATGTATCGAAGGTTTAAATGGATGCGGCCGATGTAGCAGACTTCGTCAGATTCCCCTTCGTTTGAAGGGTTTTTGATTGTGGGGACGCTCTTCCCTGCAGGCACAAGCCCCTGCAGTTAATTACGCTACCGCATCACGGTAACAACTTTCTCCTTCTCCATATGGTCACTTCGTGTCGTGGGTGTTTGTCTTGTGTTTGGTTGCCCGTGGATTGTATACGGAAACTAAGTTATGTTGTCGCCCGTGGGGCATGGACTAGTCCAAATCAGTATCTTTCTTAGATTTGGGTTTGGGGGTTTGGGTTTAAGAATACGTTAGCCTCATTTGAGACTAAGATCAACTTAAATGTTTGTTAAGGATACGTTAGTCTAATTTTAGACTAAGATCGACTTAACGGGATCGTTTAGATCCGACAAGAGAGCAATTGGACTCTATTGTTTAGTTTAGTGACATTGCGGTCGATTAGTTTAAGGACATTACGGTCCGATATTAGTTTAAGGACATCTCGGTCCATCGTTAGTTTAAAGACATCGCGGTCGAGGTTAAGGACATCATAGTCCGTAGGTTTAAGGACCCCACAGTCCAGTGTTAGTTTTAAGACATCACGGTCGAGGTTAAGGACATCATAGTCCATGGGTTTAAGGACCCCACAGTCCAATGTTAGTTTTAAGACATCACGGTCGAGGTTAAGGACATCAAAGTCCATGAGTTTAAGGACCCCACGGTCCAATGTTAGTTTAAAGACATCACGGTCGAGGTTAAGGACATCATAGTCCGTGGGTTTAAGGACCCCACGGTCCAATTTTAGTTTAAAGACATCACGGTCAAGATTAAGGACATCATAGTCCATGGGCTTAAGGACCCCACAGTCCATGAAATGTGTGGCTGTCGGGACCCATCACCTCTTTGAAGACGTTGAGGAATTACAACGACAAATATCAAAGGAGTGAAGAGATGTACCCTTGAACCAAGGTGGATTAAGTGATCTGTAGTCCAATTTGGAACTAAGATCAATTAATTAGATTATGAGCACATTGGCTCAGTTAAGTCTGAATTGAGGACTTATGGCCAACTTGGGCTAAGTCCAATTAAATTTGAAGAGTTGGACCTTTGTTGGACCATTAACACTTGTCTGGGTTCAAGCCCACATTATTTAGCAATGCTAAACAAGAGTTTGAGGGCTTTGGTAATATTTTTATCTTTGACTGAGCAGTAGACATTATAGTTCTGATTTTTACTCAATTTTGAATGGGAGGCTTTGCATCTGGAAGATTAACCAATTTGGTTAAAACTAGTGTTAAACACTAGATAACAACAGTATTAAAGCTCTCAAGTTAGTGTTAAACACTAGAAGGTAACAGTGTTAAACACTGGAAATATAATCCCCAAATTAGTGTTAAATACTAGGAGGTAATCGGTGTTAAAAATACTGAAAATAAGGTTTTCAAATTAGTGTTAAACACTAAAAGTAAAGTTCTCAAATTAGTGTTAAACACTAGAAGACAATCAGTGTTAAACACTGGGAATAAAGCTCACGAATTAGTGTTAAACACTAGAGAAAGAGGGGTCACGTGTGGACACGTGAGGGCGCCCAAAGGTGGGACCGGAACCCTTTTTTACTTCGCTCTGCAAATAAGTGTTAAACACTTTTTACTTTTATTTTGAGCATCATGTGTTGGCACGTGATGGACATTTATGCACTGATTGTTAACGCATTTGCTAAGGGGTCATGTGGGGACACGTGAGAGTGCCCAAAGCTTATATTTCCTTTGCTTTTTCTTTCTGTGTTTTGTAGGTCATGTAGGAGCACGTGAGGCGTTGCCTCAAAACTTATTCCTTCTTATATTCGGGGATCTTTTCGAGGGTCACGTGGGGATACGTGACCTTAGTTCTTTTCATGCACAGAGATCTTTTAAGTCTTCTTATTTTATTTTGATAATTAAATTCTCTGTAGGGTTAAACCCTAATCATGATTTTGGAGGAATTAAATTCCTATTATGAAAGAATTAAATTCTTATATAGGGTTAAACCCTAATTTCTTTTAGAGGAATTAAATTCCCACATATGTAAAAGAATTAAATTCTTGTATAGGGTGAAACCCTAATTTCATTTTAAGAGAAATTAAATTCCTGTGAATTTGAGAGAATTAAATTCTCAATTAGGGTTAAACCCTAGTTCTGTCCATCTTGAAGGAATTAAATTCTTGTAATTTTTGGAGAATTGAATTCCCATATAGGGTTAAACCCTAGTTTCATCTTTAAGGAATTAAATTCCTGTGAGTTTGGGAGAATTAAATTCTTATATAGGGTTAAACCCTAATTTTGTTTTGGGAGAATTAAATTCTCTAAACTCAATTCCCCCTCTAAGTTTTGGATCTGCATGGCAGGATCTCAACCCGATGAGAATTAAATTCTCAACCTATGGGGAGATATGCTTCTGCAGATCTTCAACTAGAGGAAGAACTAAGTTCTTTTACAGAAGAGTTAAACTCTTAGATTTTGATAATTAAATTCTCTGTTTGAAGTTTTGATTCCATTTCTTTTCTCACCTAGGGTTTTCTTTATTGAGAATTAAATTCTCCTTTCTTTTCTCTCTGAAATTTCAAGATTCCAAAATTCTATATATTTCTTCTCTTCTTAGCTCCTATTTATAGGAGAAGGAAAAGAATCAATTTGTTTAGTTAATCTTTCATTGAAAGATTTTGTTTGTTTTCATAATTAATATGATCATTTAGATCACACAGTGAATTTTATTCACCGTTGGATTTTAAATCCAAAGATATTATGTTTGTTATTTCTGGTGAGATTTTTAGGGAAATCTTTCCTTGTCTAAAATCTTTCCATAAATTGGTGATTTTTAATCACCCTTGAATTTTTAATCCAACGGTTCCCCATAATCCTTTTTCGTTTGGAAAGATTTTAGAGAATTTTAGAATTTAATTCTATTAATTTATAAGGCTTTCAAAGCCTGTCACATGCTAGCACGTGACCCCCAATTGGTTTCTCCTTCAGCCGTTTGTTTTTATTTCTGTTTTAACTATCACGTGTTAACACGTGACCATTGGTCACGTGTGAGCACGTGACCCCCAATTGGGTCATCCTTCAGCCGTTTGTTTTTATTTCTGTATTAACTATCACGTGTCAATACGTGACCATTGGTTACGTGTGATCACGTGATATCTCATTGAGGTAATTCCTGATTTTTAATCAGGGAACAAATCACAGTTCATATTTTCTTCCTTAGATTACACGTGCATAGCATATTTGCTCATAACTTTTGATCTCGGATGAATTATGAAGCTCATAATATATCAAATCGAAGGCCTTTTTGAGACTCTTTCGATACCATAAGAATTTAGCTATTTCACATTCGGGAGTTTATCAAAATACCGCCCGGAAAATACTGGTTCACATTTTCTTAAACGTATCGCTGCCATTTGATACTTTGGGCTCTTTTGCGCAAAATTTTTCTTTTGACGGGAACAAATGCCCCCCACTACTTTACCCACGTAAGTATATACGTGGGTGAAGTAGTGCAGAGTAATTCATAGCGTATGACCAGTTTTGGGTTGGTATATGTAACAACCCTAATTTTCTTATACACTTTTTCCTATACAATTTTTTTTCAAAATATTTTTTAAAAATCCACAAAGGGGTATTTAAGCCTGAGCACAAGATTTAGGTAATTATTTTTGTTTTTAATTACAAGCTACAAGAATTAAATTACTCCATTTTTAGTGTACAAGAAAATTACTTTAAATTTAATGAATACTAGGAGTATTTATTCTTGCTGCTATCAGTTTAAGTAATTAAAAACCACAATAATTACAAGAAAGAGCTTGTAGCTCATTGGTAATACCTTGCACTGCTGAACCAAGCCACCGGAGTTCAAATCCCATGCCCCACATTATTTTTGTATTTATTTTGTTTTATTTTTTTTTGGAAGTCAACGGTAAAAAGGCCATAACTCCCAAAATATGTACTGGACAACAAAAAGTAAAAATACCAAATTGTACCCCCAGAAAATCCCCGGCCACTGGAAGCCTGACTCGGCCCGACTCGGCGCCGCCGGCCGGCGAATTGGCCGACTCGGTCCGGCCGATCCGGCCGGACTTGGCCGGACGACCGAGTCACCAACTGAGAAAAGTTGGCTCTTGAATTGGTCAACCCTCTTGCACATTTATTATACCTGGATCGGTTTTAATTTGGCCAATAAATCCCTTTTACTCCTAGGTTTAATGATTTTTAATGAATTTTTACATTTTTTTAAATATTTTTTTTAATCCAAACCCTAACCCTAGCCTAGCCCTATATAAAGACCCCTACCCTCTACCATTTCACCTCACAACTCTAAGTCTACTCTCTCAAATTCTCGAGAACTCGGTACGAAGAGCAAGAAGCGAAGCGCTGCCGAAATCGACGACGGATTCCGGCGACCGGATCAGAACCTTCGCGACGTTTTCGACGCATCGACAATCACCACCTTCTTTAGCCCCCTTAGCTTGTCCAAACCCGTAAGTCCCACCTCTTCTCTCTCTCTTTTCTATAAATGTAAAAATACGACTTTTTGGAACCCGACGGAAATCGGACAAACCGATTTCCGATTCGGTTTTTCTATAAATTTTCACTTGTCACCTAATACATAACACCTACCTATATTTATGTTGACTATTAATCACCTATAAACCAATTTAAACAAACTTTCTCACATGAAATGATAGCTTCTTTGCAAAACCGTATTCTTTTCATAAAAATACCATGAAGTTCATTTTTCTTAGTTTAATTAATTTCCTCACTCCTAAATATGTTTATCTTGATCACAAAACTTGTAGTACTCAATTTGAATGAAATTTCACACATAAAATGATAACGTTTTCGAATACCGTATTCTTGTGCAATAATACCTTTAAGTTTAACATAGCATGTTTTACCTTTAAACTTCACCAAAACCTAAAATAAGTCACGAGGTAATGACCTACTTCTACACACACTCATTATAACCCTAATTGATAAATATCAAAACACAGAATACGAAATTACAGGACTTTCACTAAAATACCCTAATCTTTATAATCTTTATTTAAAGCTTTAAGTTGTAAACATTTATAAATAAAATCTTTTAATAAAATGAAAGCACGATTGGTCAGGGACATCGATCGTTTATCTAAACTGTCTTATGGTGCCTAGGCAAGTGTGTCTAAGGCTAGTGGTTTTTAATTAGGCCCACGACTGTGGTTTCTTCCCACTTACCTGGCACTTACCTGGCCGCAATTGACGGTGAAAAAGCGATTTGAGGCTTCTAATGACTCATCGTTTAGAGCTTAGAAGTAGGCTAGTTGGCTTAGGCAACCCTAACAACTAAAATACGGAAAACTAAACTCTTTTGCAAATAAATACCTTATATTTATAAAATCGTTTTCCTAAATGAGAAGTGTTTATAAAACCTAAGCAAAGTGCCGCTACAACCCACTTTTGGGGAACCTGTTAGGGATAGTACGGTTCATCGTGCACCCGCAGGCTAGTAGTGCGAGATTCAGACCTCCGCAAGGAGCATTCGGTCTCGAAATGTTTAAAATACGATATTTAAGGAAAAATGAGATTTTTCTAAATAAAATATTTATATAAAATTATTCATGTGTTAATATATATATATAATTATCATTTAAATACCTATTTTATCATAAGATAAAGTTTCCACTTTTTTCTAAAATTAAAAGATTAAAAGTTACATTAAAATACCATGAATTTCAGATAAATCAATTAATACTGTTATTAGGATATATTCACTAGAATAACACAAATAAAATTCACACTCATTATAACTATAAAGACGATTATTAAATACTTGAGCTGTATTTTGAAAACTATACAAAGTTACTTTTTACATAAAACCCCCTCAAGTTTTACAAATTACAAAAAGGCCCCTAACTAATATTGGACTTCAAATTATCTTTCTTTTAGTCTGACTTGGGTTAGAGTCTGACTATTCCTGACTCGAATATAATTCAAGTCAACCTATATTCTTTTATACTCCAACCCAATTTGAATACATGAAACCCTGAATCCAGTTAACAATATATTCCTCTGACTGAATCAAACCATGGATATCCATCCGTTATCCTGATATTCCATTTACCTGATTATACAGTTACATCCTGTTTACTGATATCATGGTTTTAGTCAGTCACCCAACTTACATATTCCAATACTACAATACCGTTAAAACACTACGGGGTTTAAGGGGTAGATTGGTACGGAAGGTGTTAAAGGTGGCACGAGGTGGTCAGATTAAGACACCTAACCTGAATCATATTGCTGTTGTACTGTGGCATAACGGTTCCTTGTACTTTTCTTTTGCCCTGATCTCTAGCATATAGAGATCCCCCTCGTATACACTGGCATCCTTCTGTAACAAGCTACAAACAACAGCGTTACACAATGTTCCATAATATTCAACAATATAATACTTTAGAAAATACTGTTACCCTGTCATTCTCATTCTTCTTATTCTTTGGGACTTACCGAGCGACCTGTTCGCTGACGACATTCTATTTCTTTCTTCTTGAATGTCGTCAGGTGCGTTGGACCAAGCTGAGATCGAGCCCACCGGTGAAGATTTGGAGCAGTTCCAAGAAGACCCAGAGCTCTAGATAATTGTACCTTGTTCTTTCCAGTATTTTTCATTTCTGTTATGCCACTGTTTAGGCATTGCTTTTTCATTCCAGTTGTATTTTCATTTCATGCATTGTACAAAGAACGTTATTAATAAAAGTTGCTGTTATTTCAATATCATTTGTCTCTTGTGATTATTTTATATTGCTTAGCTACGCTTAGCGTATGTACTTCTGAGTACATACGTAGCGGACCTCGTCGCGTCCACTTTGCCGTACACTGGGAAGCGGGGCATGACAGTATATAATTTTCAAAATCTTTATCTAAGAAGATAATGAGCGGACACAAGCGTCGTCATTTATCATTGACTCAAATCTCAACTCTTAAGAGATATAGTTCCAAACACTCAGCCCCATGAGCCGCACCCTTCCATTTCTTTATGTCTTACTCTGGCGTGAAGTAGTTTATATGCTCACGAGTAACTTCTCCATTTAAGTGGCATGTCGCTTTGGCAAGTGTAGCCCATAGATGGTAGATAACAGCTCATCTTGAACTCTTTATAAGGTAGCGATGGCTTAGGAAACAGGGTTAGGATCTGTTGCCTAAGACTTTCCAACTTTATGAGCCGTGAGGGTCTCACAAAGGCTTTTCTCCCTACGAGTCATGAGGATCTCGTAGGTGTCTTTTCTCCTTAGGAGTCGTGAGGACTCTTAAGTGCGTTTTCTCCTGAGAATCGTAAGGATCTCACAAGAGAATTTTCTTTATGCGTAGGGACACTAGTTTCCCCGCAAGTTGAGACGAATCGAGAGATTCTCGCAAAGACACTGATTTCCTTGCGGGGCAAAATGAATCGAGAGGTTCTCGCCAAGGACGCTGCTTTCCCTGAATCGAGATAAGAAGCGATGGCTTAGGAAACAGGTTCAGATCTGCTGCCTAAGACTTTTCAACTTTATGAGCCGTGAGGGTCTCATAAAGATTTTTTCTCCCTACGAGTCGAGAGGATCTCGTAGGTGTATTTTCTCCTTAGGAATTATGAGAATTCCTAAATGTGTTTTCTCTTGAGAGTCATAAGGATCTCACAAGAGAATTTTCTTCCTTACAAGTCGAGAGGACTCGTAAGTGATTGATGAGTTGACCTACTCCCGAGTTAAAGCATTGCTTCAATAGGGAGGTCGAGGGTTGACTTTGGTTTGTCTGTGCACAGTCGAGTTGTGGAACTGGGAACTTTACCGCTGCTCCGCTTTGCTGACATCGTATATTCCTGCAGAGAGACTGATTTCTCTGCGGGTCGGCATGAATCGAGGTGTTCTCGTCAAGGACGCTGATTTCCCTGAATCGAGGTTTTTGCCAAGGACACTGATTTCCTTGGAGTCGAAACAAATCGAGGTATTCCTGCAAAGACACTGATTTCTCTGCGGGCCGATGCAAATCGAGGTGCTCTCGTCAAGGACGCTGATTTCCCTGAATCGAGGAGGTTGCCAAGGACACTGATTTCCCTGGGGTTGAGACGAATCGAGGTATTCCTGCAAAGACGCTGATTTCTCTGCGGGTCGACGCAAATCGAGATGCTCTCGTCAAGGACGTTGATTTCCCTGAATCGAAGAGGTTGCCAACGACGCTGATTTTCTCGGGGTTGAGACGAATCGAGGTATTCTTGCAAAGACACTGATTTCCTTGCGGGTCGACGCGAATCGAGATGCTCTCTTCAAGGACACTGATTTCCCTGAATCGAGGTTTTGCCAAGGACACTAATTTCCCTGGGGTTGAAACGAATCGAGGTATTCCTGCAAAGACGCTGATTTCCTTGTGGGTCGACGTGAATCAAGATGCTCTTGTCAAGGATGTTGATTTTCCTGAATCGAGGAGGTTGCCAAGGACGCTGATTTCCTTGGGGTTGAGACGAATCGAGGTATTCCTGCAAAGACACTGATTTCCTTGCGGGTTGACGCGAATCGGGATGCTCTCGTCAAGGACACTAATTTCCCTGAATCGAGATTTTGTCAAGGACACTGATTTCCATGGGGTTGAAACGAATCGAGGTATTCCTGCAAAGACGCTGATTTCCTTGCGGGTCGACGCGAATCAAGATGCTCTCGTCAAGGACGCTGATTTCCCTGGATCGAGGAGGTTGCCAAGGACACTGATTTCCCTGGAGTCGAAACGAATCGAGGTATTCCTGCAAAGACACTGATTTCTGCGGGTCGACGCGAATCGAGGTGCTCTAGTCAAGGACGCTGATTTTCCTGAATCGAGGTATTTGCCAAGGACACTGATTTCCCTAGAGTCGAAACAAATCGAGGTATTCCTACAAAGACACTGATTTCTCTGTGGGTCGAAGCGAATCGAGGTGTTCTCGTCAAGGACGCTGATTTCCCTGAATCGAGGAGGTTGCCAAGGACACTGATTTCCTCGGGGTTGAGACGAATCGAGGTATTCCTGCAAAGACGCTGATTTCTTTGCGGATCGACGCGAATCAAGATGCTCTCGTCAAGGACGCTGATTTCCCTGAATCGAGGAGGTTGCCAAGGATACTGATTTCCCTGGAGTCGAAACAAATCGAGGTATTCCTGCACAGACACTGATTTCTCTACGGGTCGACGTGAATCGAGGTGCTCTCGTCAAGGACGCTGATTTCCCTGGATCGAGGTTTTTTCCAAGGACGCTGATTTCTTCGGGGTTGAGACGAATCGAGGTATTCCTGCAAAGACGCTGATTTCCTTACGGGTCGATGCGAATCAATATGCTCTCGTCAAGGACGCTGATTTTCCTGAATCGAAGAGGTTGCCAAAGATACTGATTTCCCTAGGGTTTGAGACAAATCGAGGTTTTCCTGCAAAGACACTGATTTCCTTACGGGTCGACGCGAATCAAGATGCTCTCGTCAAGGACGCTGATTTCCCTGAATCGAGGTTTTTGGCTGACTTATTTCCGAGACGGAGCGTTGATCCGGTGGGGAGGTCATTGGTTGACTTGTTTCTGAGGCGGAGCGTTGCTCCGGCGGGGAAGTCATTGGTTGACTCTATGTTGTCTGTGGACCATAGAGTCTTGGAACTGGAGACTTTGCCGTGGCTCCGATTGATGGTGTAGCACCTGTGTCCTGTTGGAATGAGGAGGCACACCGTTGTTGGTCTCCGGGCCGTAGATGTGGCCAATGAGATTTGGAACTAGGGACTTTGACATGGCTCCGCTTCGTTGCGACTCTGATGTCGGTTGTTGACGTCACGTCTGCATCTGGTTGGAGTGAGGAGAAACGCCGTTGGTGATCTCTAGGCTGTCTGTGAACCGTCGAGATTTGGAATTAGGGGACTTTGCCATGGTTCCGTTGTTTTGACCTTGGGGTCGTTTGTTGACGTCGCATCTGAATCCTGCTGGAGTAAGGAGAAACGCCGTTGGTGATCTCTAAGCAGTCTGTGAACCGTCGAGATTTGGAAATAGGGGACTTTGTCGTGGCTCCGTTTGTTGATGTTGCGTCTGCATCCAATTGGAGGGAGGAAGAACGCCGATGTTGATCTCTAAGTTGTCGATATTGATGTCGAGACCCTGAAACTAGGGATCTTCCTTCATTTCGTTTGTTGACACTGTGTCTGCAATATTGCGATGAATGTCGAGATTGTCTTTAGGTTGTCTTATGAACCGTCAAGATTTGGCTTCGCTTCCTGATGGAGCCTGGTGTGAAGGTCTGATTCCTTCTTTGTTTGTGCCCCTGGATTGTATACAGGGATCGATGTGATCTCACCTGTAGGGCAAAAAATTCATTCATTCATTTCATTCATTTTTTTTAATTCTTTCCGCGATGCTCTATCATTTCAGCTTTTTATATCGCGAAAATCGTGATTGCCCAATCATTTCGGCTATTTTTCGCGGTGCCCGATCATTTCGGCTATTTTTTTTAATTTTTACTCGCTGCTTTTTATTGCGAGTTGCCCAATCATTTCGGCTATTTTGTATGCATACATTTTTACTTGCTGATTTTGTTGCAAGTTGCCCCATTATTTCGGCTATTTCATATGCATTTTTGGCTCGCTGATTTTTTATCGCGAGTGTGGAACTTGGAATTTGGTGCCAATCTCAGCATCAGCATCGCTACAACTGGAATATTGCCAAGAGCGAATTATCATTTGCCATGAAAGTACTTGGAATTTGATACCGATTTAGGCATCAGTATCGCTACAACTGGAATATTGCCAGGAGCGAATCATCATTTGCCTTCGTCGATGTCGAACAAAGGTGGCTTAGTAAACAGGGTTAGGATTCTGTCGACTAAGGCTTTTGACTTCATGAGCCGTAAGGGTCTCATAAAGGTATTTCTCCCTACAAGTCGTGAGGATCTCGTAGGTGCATTTTCTCCCTAAGAATCGTGAGGATTCCTAAGTGCGTGATCTCTTATAAGTCGCAAGGATCTTACAAGAGTGCTTTCTCCTTATAAGTCGAGAGGGCTTACAAGGGGTGTTCACCGTGTAGACATATCCCTAGTCACGGAATGGGACTTCGTTAGGGAAATGTTTATTCGCGCCCATGGATTGTATACAAGGGTCAGCATTAAGCCGCTTGTAGGGCAACATTGGAGGTTGTGATGGCTTAAGAACAGGTTCAGATCCCTGTAACTTAAGGCTTTTGAACCCTATGAGCCGTGAGGGTCTCAAAGGGGAATTCTCCTTACGAGTCGTGAGGATCTCGTAAGTGTAAGTTCTCCTTAAGAATCGTGGGGATCCCTAAGTGTATTTCTCCTTTGTGAGTCGTAAGGATCTCACGTAGGTAGTTTCTCCTTACAGGGTCAAGAGGACCTTGCAAGTGTCTTTTGACGAGATTGCGCCCTTTCGGGTTTTCACAAACTCGCTGGTAGTCCTGTTGTTTTTACTCACGGAGCCCTTTCGGGTTTTCATCCGTGCCCATCTTGCTTATGGACGTACCGTTTTTTTTATACGACTCTGCGCCCTTTCAGATTTTCACAAACATCGTCGGTAGTCCTGCTGTTTTTACTCACGAAGCCCTTTCAGGTTTTCATCCATGCCCATCTTGCATATGGAAGTACTGTTTTGTTTTTTTTTGCGTTAGCCTCAGGATGCTGCGGTCCGTAGTAGTTTATAGACGTTTCGGTCAATTGCAAGTTTTAGGATATTGCGGGCCATCGTTAGTTTAGGGACATTTCGGTCCGCAGCCAGTTTTAGGACATAGTGACCCATTGTTAGTTTAAGGACGTTTCGGTTCGTTGTAGCTTTGAGGCGAAGTTTCGTCGGATGCTTTATGAACAAGTAGGTTTCTCCTTGATAGACCTTGTCACATAATCCAAGGGTTTGGCACTGCTCCTGTCCCCAGCTCCTCTACGTTATCTCCTAACGCTGAGTGGGCTGCTTTGTTACTTAGCGACAAATGAGCGATCATGTGGCAACTTGCCACATAATTTTCGGATTCTTCTGACAAGTCGTCTCCCTCATCATTGTCATTATCTTCATTCTCAAGGATGTGATTGAGGAACTCTTGAAGCGTGACTGGGGTTCGCGCCCTTTGGTTATATTCCTCCAGCGCGTCAATATGTTTTGCAGATCCGTGCGCTTGTCATCAAACTGCGCGGGCTTTTTGGTCTTCTTCTTTTTCTTCGAAGACTTTGACGGCTGGGCCTGAATGTTTTGTCCACCATCACTATTAACTCCCAATGTTGGGCGTGGTTTCAGCATCCCCTCGATGATCTCCAGCTCTAGCAGACTTTTCCACCTGATCCCCGGACATGTTTGAAGATGCTTGAGCATTCTTTTCGTCTTGGCTGACAGAGCAACCTCCCATGGAGCTTCTTCTATAAAAGAGCATGATGCCCCCGGTGTGTCCACCCTTTTAGGAGTGTGCTGTTGTGGCGGATTCACCTTCCAGTTTTCGGACAGCACGAACTTGCCCTGTTGATACTGGTCTTCAACCCAATTTTTGAAGACGTAGCAGTCTTCGATCGGATGGTCCAATACTCGGTTGTAGGGGCAATAATTAGGATCGTTGACGTCGTTCAGTTGCGGTGGGTGTCTCGACTCCGCTAGAGTAATGAGCCCATTGCGCACTGCCAGTTCAAACAGTTTCCTTGTTTTATCTCGGGGAAACGAGTAAGGACGTCTCAACTTCTCATCGAGAGATTGCCGCTTGTTGCTTTGGCGAACAACCGGTCTCGGGCCACTCGTTTGTTGTTGAGCGTTGGCGACGAAGGTTGCTTTTCCTTTGCCCTTTTCATTCCAAGGCTCCGTCTTTGAAGAGGAAGGCCTATGGCCCATCTGGTCCATTTGGGCCAGCTTGTCAATCAAGGCCTGAAAGGTAGTTGGCTTTAAGAATATCATGAATTGGGATATGGTCGCTTGAGGGTCAAGAGTACCCACGAACATTCCTACCGCAGGTGCTTCCTCGATGCGCTGCTCGCACTTCGACCATAGGTTCCGCCATCGTATTTCATACTAGACCCATGTCTCCCCTGGCTTCACTCGGGCATTGATCAACGCTGTGATTGGGGTGCGTTCGCTAGTGCTTGCGAAACGCTGAGTGAATAGCAACTCCATCTCCGTAAATGTTTTGACGGAGTCGTTGGGAAGCTCTGAGTACTATTCGAACGTCGTTTCCGCCAAGCTGCCGACGAATTGGCGAAGCAGTAGCTTATCATCTCCTCCAGAGTGGCCGCAGAGAGCCCTGAACTGAGCGACATGTTGATTGGGATTGCCTGTCCCCTTATACACATGGAATTTAGGAATCGTGTATCCTGGCGGGTACTTGATTTGATCATACCGGCCTGGGTAGGGTCATCCAGTTTTAATAATTTGCCCGGCCACTTTGCTCGCCCGATGAGCTCGTATCTGCTGAGCGATGTAATCATCCAGGGCAGCTTTGGAGATGGTCTCCTCTTTAGCTGCTGAAAGAGCCGGAGGAGGGTTGATGTCTCCCCTCTGTCGTCTTCAATGATGATAGGAGGGCCTTCAGCTGGAGGTTCTGGTTGTAACATCATCCCAACCATGTCTTGGAAGAGAAGCGTCGTTCGTTTTATATTAGCCGCTTGTTCTGCCGCTTCTCTGTCCTTCTTTTCGAGGACTCTGCGGAGGAAGTCAGCATCGGTTTCTTGTTCATGACGCTGCTCTGATTACGCCTCCGAGCTTTCTTTTGGCCCGGTAAGTGTGGCCATTTGCGTAAGCATTTCCTGATGCTTCTGTTGCTGCTCCTGGGCTTTTGTCATGGATCGGCTGAGCGGTCGGTGACCTGTCGAAGCGCGGCTTTTCTCTTTTCCAGAAGCCATGTAAACAGTATGCACCATTATGCCCCCAGACTTGGGGCGTTTGGGCTCAGCGTCTTTGTGGTCTTCCGTAGTCATAGGGGCTTTCTCTGGCCTCCTTCTCTTTTGAGCAGTTGACGTTGAGGGGGCTGTACAGCGGGCACCCAGCTAGTTATCATCTTTTGTGGCTTGACAGGACGGTTCTCTTCCTGTTGAACCTTCACCTTTTTCTGTCGACGAGGGAAATCTTGATCAATCACCGACTCCTGGACCCGTCGCCAGACTTTGTAGATTTTGGAGGATAGCCGCTGAGGAGGCTGTTCCAGTTTTGCCTTCGGTGGATTCTCCACGGGTGGAGGAGATCTTTTCAGTACGGCGGTAGGAGAGTTCCTACGCACCTGTTCAGCAGTTCAAAACTGTTCCCGGTTGGAACGGCAACATTGACTTCCACCGTTAGGGCTGGTGGAGTTAATCCAGAGAGGGAGTTGTCCCCAGCTTCCCTTACCCGGCGCCAGTGGCGACGTCGAGCGTGTCGAGCACTGGGATTGTTTCAGCTTGAGGGGTGACTTCGTCATGCCCCCTGTTCTGGTGAGGCGCTGCTGGTACCAGCCTTTTGAAGACCGACGTCCGTCGAGTAGCGGTGTCTAACCTGTCAAAGACAGACCTCTGGGCGGGGGAAGTAGCTTTGAGGACTTTGACTGGAGCGGGAGCCGGAGCAGTCAGTCTTGTGAAGACCGACCCTTTGGCAGGAGAAACCGCCTTGACGACTTCGGGAGCAGGGATGGTTACTCTCTTCGGAATAACCTTTTCTTGAATTGCAGGCTTCATCATGGGCCCACAGGAACTTTGGCCCAATCTAGTGAAGACCGAGGCGCTGGAGCTGGACGACCCGTTGAGAGGGGCCGTGGTAGTAGCAAGCCGATCGAAGACCGACTTTTTGGGAGCTTCTGGTGCGGGCATAGGAACAGTGAAGCTCGCTGGCGGGCGCATGGTCCCGAAAAATAGTCCAGTGGTGGCCTGCGTGACATGGTCCACCGGCATCGTGAACAAAGAGGCTGCCTGGGGGCCGTAGGCTATGCCTCCAGATGAGGCAGAGCGTGGGTTGCAATTGCAGTTGGAACACTTTGCACAAGTGAACGCCATTGATCCTTTGTTTTCTGCACCAAGCAAAATGCCAAATCTTAATACTTCGAAACCCAAGGGAAACCATCAGCAAACCGTGATTGGTTCGCGGACACGACACACGAAGTGTGGAGTGGAAAGAGGAAAAGGTCCCACCGGGCGTGCCAGAATCGGTTCCCCTCCGAATCACAGAGACGCGACCGCGCAGGTCCGTCTTTCCTGAAATTCGGGGCAGATGCTAATTGGTGCTATCCGTCCACCTCTCCGAAGATGCCAAGCTGATTTATGGCATAATGTATCGAAGGTTTAAACGGATGCGGCCGATGTAGCAAACTTCGTCAGACCCCCCCTCGTTTGAAGGGTTTTTGATTGTGGGGACGCTCTTCCCTACAGGCGCAAGCCCCTGCAGTTAATTACGCTACCGCATCGCGGTAACAACTTTCTCCTTCTCCATATGGTCACTTCGTGTCGTGGGTGTTTGTTTTGTGTTTGGTTTCCCGTGGATTGTATACGGAGACTAAGTTATGTTGTCGCCCGTAGGGCGTGGACTAGTCCAAATCTGTATCTTTCTTAGATTTGGGTTTGGGGGTTTGGGTTTAAGGATACGTTAGCCTCATTTGAGACTAAGATCAACTTAAACGTTTGTTAAGGACACGTTAGTCTAATTTTAGACTAAGATCGACTTAACGGGATCGCTTAGATCCGATAAGAGAGCAATTGGGCTCTGTTGTTTAGTTTAGTGACATTGCGGTCGATTAGTTTAAGGACATTACGGTCCGATGTTAGTTTAAGGACATCTCGTTCCATCGTTAGTTTAAAGACATCGCGGTCAAGGTTAAGGACATCATAGTCCGTGGATTTAAGGACCCCACAGTCCAGTGTTAGTTTAAAGACATCACGGTCGAGGTTAAGGACGTCATAGTCCATGGGTTTAAGGACCCTACAGTCCAATGTTAGTTTTAAGACATCACGGTCGAGATTAAGGACATCATAGTCCATGAGTTTAAGGACCCCACAGTCCAATGTTAGTTTTTAGATATCACGGTCGAGGTTAAGGACATCATAGTCCATGAGTTTAAGGACCCCACGGTCCAATGTTAGTTTAAAGACATCACGGTCGAGGTTAAGGACATCATAGTCCGTGGGTTTAAGGACCCCACAATCCAATATTAGTTTAAAGACATCACGGTCGAGGTTAAGGACATCATAGTCCATGGACTTAAGGACCCCACAGTCCATGAAATGTGTGGCTGTCGGGACCCGTCACCTCTTTGAAGACGTTGAGGAATTACAACGACAAATATCAAAGGAGTGAAGAGATGTACCCTTGAACCAAGGTGGATTAAGTGATCTGTAGTCCAATTTGGAACTAAGATCAATTAATTAGATTATGAGCACATTGGCTCAGTTAAGTCTGAATTGAGGACTTATGTCACGACCCAAAATTGGCCCGTGACGGCCCTAATACTACGCAACGCCACAAGACGTAACGCAGTAAAAGAAAGCCAAAACCCAGAAATCTAAACCAAGAAAATACGGAAAAGATAATATAAGTTTTTGAAACATTTGAAATCGCAACCCAAATTCTTTAAAAGTCTTACTTTCTTCCTTAAAATTTTAGCAACACCCCTTTTTGTAAAAAAAAACTAGCTCAAGACGGAAAACAATAACATCATAAATATATGACGCCGTAGCGAAGAAATAAGAGACAATAGGAAGAAAATGTATATAAAAGGCGACAAATCCGCAATAACACACAATAACGTCCTCACCAAGTCTCTGAGTCAACAATACAATAGTAGATGGAGAGTACAAAATACAACGAATGTACAATATGAAATACAGATAACCACCAACCCACCTAAGCAAAATAGTACTGTGAGCTGATGCGGTATCTGGAGCAAAAGATGATAGCTGAAAAGCGGAATAGCCCACCTCGGCTACTCTGGGGAATAACCTGAAACACCTGTGGCACAACGGGGGTGAGTTGCCAACTCGTGAATAGAGATAACATATGCAGGTAATCGCAGGAATGTACGTACAGTATGAATCTAAGATATGCGATTACAGTAATAACATGTCATGCAAATGCTGAGTAAAGGAAAGTACACTAGCAGGTACAATCAATATGTGAAGCAATAGTAACATGACAATAATATGCAATAATCATGCAATAGGGATATGAGAATGTAAATATGCAACTATCATAAGGGTACACTAACAGGTACTACCAATATATGAATCTGTGCATATAATAGATAAGTGTGAGGTATGGGGTGGAATATGTCATTTCCACGGAAACCTGACATCGTGGCAGGATCACAATCCATCAAGACACTCAAATCCACAATTCCTCAAATCAGCCCCCAAACTGGGCTCTCACATCATAAGTCTCATATCACCTCAATGTGCAATATCGAGTAGCTCTCCTATATCTCGAATGTACAAATCAACAATCTTTTTCATATCCAAAATCCAATGTCAATGAATCACCTATATCCCAAGTCGAATCCCAAGTAAGTTTCTAACATCCTAAAGGTATATATATTTGCAGAAATAAATATGATGGGGGCAATACACATATATTAGCGCTCCATTCCACTAATATTGGTGTAAGGGTATATATAACAACGGCTAATCCCCTGTTATATATACAAAGGTGTTTAAAAGAAATATCATGAAAATAAAGTGCCAAGCATCGACACAGAAATCCTGATAGGTACGTATCATACGCTGTCCCGAAAGCACGAGTGTCTAGCTCTGACCCTCGCCTTTCGACGTATGCATACGTACAAGACTCCGGTCGGTATCCCTAAGATAACCGCCGAGTAAAAGGTAATATCACCGGACGGTATTGTTCCCCTGACAGGCTCACCGTCTAACAAATCCAGCGATCCGTTCTCGCCCCAGGGTACCTCCGGGCCCCACCATGTACCCTCATGTGGCCTCTACGCCTCCTCGCATGGGGTATAAATAATCAGCACCGATAAAACTCATGGTGGACGCGCAAATATCATATCAAGGAAACTGGGTTTTTCAATGTATGCATAATTTCATGAACTCCCGCGGTTCCCAAATCCAGAAAACATCATGTAAAATCCAAATAATAATGCGCAATCCAGGAATAAACATATACGATATATCTGAAATGCGAGCATATAACAGAGAATATGTAGCTGAAACCAGATGTATGCGAAATCAATAAGGTACAGCTAAGTAACATCAGTAAAGGTAAATATATGACTGCAACTGAATATGTGTGTAACATATAGGTATAGCAATGTATAGATATCTACCTATAAGAACTGATGTCGTATACCCCCTAGGTATAACTAAAATATGTAGGATACCCCCCCGGTATAAGTAAAATGTGTGCAAGGTATACTTGTAGCTGTATCGTAAGGTGTATATGTACCTGTCACTAAAGATATGATGCACTATAGGTATACCGATAAGCTAGATGTCATGTGTGATAAGCAATAGAATCTATGATGGTTAGTGTGGGACATGGCAATTATTGACGGTGTGTGTGTAGCATACAATCCGTGCTTGTGCAACATGAACCGTCAATAATTTATGCAGTGCCCTACGGCTACTAGTCACGGTACAACTATATCTAAGTAAATAGGTAAAGACGCAATTCTAACAATGACGTAGAATATGCGACAAGTATTAGAATCCTAGCCCAGACGCATAACGCCATGCGGGCAATTCCCCTGTAGATGTTAAATCTACTCACCTACACTCCACGCTAGGTGAATCCTACCATCTGCTCCCCTCTGTAACAGTGTCCGTAGTCTCCGCCTGCTAACCTGCAATTTAGACATGGAAAATATATATAAGCCAAATATTCCGCAAAACGCGATATCGAACCAAAACGAGAAACTCGCGTCGCGAACTAAACGCGCGTGTGCACGATACGCTGAATCGTGTGTGTACGCGTCTAAAACCATCGCGACACGCCGCGATACGCTGGATCACAGAACCCACTCACGTATCGCGCGTATCGCGCAAACACAACGAACACCAAATACGATATATTGCCCCAGATTTTCCTACAGGTCAAAACTTACAAGACTATACATGCCAAAACACTAGTAAACATAGCAGACAACCCTAGCCAAGACCCTAACACCCCTGCCCCCTACTTGGCTGCAAATTGCGGCCAAACCTAATAAATCTGCGGCCCAAGGTAAGAGTTAGGGTCTCGTGTTCAGGTGGTGGTATCTATACCTAGCAAGAATGCTCCAGTTTCCTCAATTTTACCCTGAAGGGTCCGGGTCAAACGCAGATTCCAGAAAGCCAATATATCGCTTTAAAATCACCAATTTGCACAAATTAGAAACCTTATGGTATTTTAGTGTAATCTGGGTTATTTCTCAGTTGAAGTGACCCTATTAACACTAAAATAGGTAGGGTTATCTAACACAATCATCAATTTGCCACAACATCTCACAAATCACCATAATTAGCTCTAAACTAGCTAATTAACACAAACCGACGCTAATTAGCACACAAGCTAAGCAACTAGGAACTTGGGTTCAGAAAGTATACCCTATAGAGCCCTAGAAGGCAGGTGAAGAAGTGTATGGAGGAGGTGGGAGCTTGCTACGACTGCTGAAGCTCCTTCTGCTGCTGCTCTTGCCTCTGCTGCTGCTTGCTGCTACTGCTGATGGAGTTGCTGTTGATGCTGATGCTGCTGTTGCCTCTTCTGCTGCTGCTGCTTCACTTGTTGTTGTTGTTGTTGTCTTTGCTGCTGCTGTGTGGGTGTGTGTGTGTGAGTGTGTTTGAGAGTGAGAGGATGAGAGAAATGAGTGAGAATGAGATAACACTAACAAGTCAACCCCCTCCTCTTTCTCTCTCTCTCTCTCTCTCTCTCTCTCTCTTCATTAAATGAAGGCATGGGCAAGCCATCATGCCTCATAATGCACACTCTCTCTCTCTCACACCAAGTCAACACCCAAAACAAAAATTCAAAATAAAACCCTTAACACTTAAAACAAAACTAAAAGCTAGATTAGAGAAAATGGTTAGTTAACCATGATTGCTAATCATGGTTAAACCCCTAAAACAACCCTAGTTATCATGCACAAGTGTGTGCAAGGCTAGGAAAAATCTAATAAAATACTCAATAAATAGGATAAAATATTTAAAACCCAAATTGGTAAACTCTTTATTAAAAACCATATATATAAAATATAATTAGCCACAAAACACATTCTAAGGTGTTACAACTTATGTCACGCCCCGCTTCCCAAAGTACGCTAAAAAGGACACGTGACATAGCCAACCATGCTACCTGTGGATAGGAAAAATCCTTCCACGGTCACATTACAGCTGTGGAGATATCAAGAACAAGAAAAGTAAACTAACTATCTAGTACATGTCCATAAGCCAGAGCAAAAGAGTCAAGAGATAACAATATGCGGAAGCCAAAAGATACAATAAATGAAACACCTAGAGTGAAACTACGTACCGACAGGAACCTCACCGCTCGTCTAACAGCGGCAAAACTCCGAATCAGTCTACAGCAAGGTAGAAGAATCTGGGCCATGCAAAACCCAGACGTCAGCGCGTCAAGTCATCAAGTAATAAAATAATAAACAGGGTAACAGGCAATGCAAATATAAACATGAATAAGCAAGGGTAACAATAATATAAATCAGAGCAGTGCAGGGTAGTGTGCAGTGAGTAAACTAAACTGTTCTATCAGGTTCTCTATTCTAAAGTCTTTGAAACCAAATTGATGAATTATCTGTTAGTTATATGTATGCCCTAGAGGCCATTACTGTACATAGGATGTATATTGTAGTGGATGCTGGGACATATATAGGGAGGACTTTCTTGCTCGACATGATAGTATGCTATCTGGTTACACTTTACCTTAACGTGTATACTGATTGTCTCTCTGTTACATGTTGGTAAAGCCCTTAGGATGTGTACTTGACTACCTGGACTATGATGCGGATCATACTAGTGGGGACATGGTAGTCCATAAGTACATCCTTCAAAGTCCCTAGTCGTGGGTGTATCGAGACGGGGCATCGATATACCAGAGTAGACTAGCGTATACCTTCTCGACCCATACAGATGGGCGATGGATGATCCCATATCCATCGGTGTTTGACATCAGAGATGATATACGGGTGCTCAGTGAGACTGGGTACACTGGACGGACTCGCCGAGAACTCCCAGATGGTATTATACCTCACGTCAGATGGCAGTTCTCTGGTGACACTGGTACAGAGTAGTCTGTTGACCCGAGATCGTCATAGAGTCTTGTGTGGTTCCCACTGTGCTTTGATTTCCATCTTACCACGTCCAAGAGGGCGTGCAAAACGGTGGTTTTTGGGTACAGTCCCGAGTCATATGGAGGCAATGAGCGATAGGAGGGGATTCGTCTCTCCCGGTATAGGGAGTTGATGTTGCGCTGTGTTCGATTGGCTATAACAGGAAATCCCTGGCCAGGGTTGCTGAGATTTACTGGTAAGTGTTACCAGTAGTTTCTCGAACAGTTATAGACCTCATATCGACACGACTTATCGAGCTATTGGGGTCTGACGTTTACCACCCTTAGGCGAGATATGCGACAGATCAGACGAACAGACCGTACTGTACGGTAGTGTTACTGGTTGGATTCACTGGAGTGTGAGCGGGCTTGCTCGTCGATCTTCAGATCGCTCAATACCCGGGTGGCCGTTACGTTTAGCAGACCGCTTGCGGCTTGTGGGTGTTTGATATGATCATCATCTGCTGCCGGCGTATTGACGAGTCTTTAGAGTCCTACACAGAGGTTTCCTGGCTCAAGCGAAACGAAATAGGAGCGCATATGAGATATGTGCGGGACCGAGAATAATACGTGTATGTGATACCGTATTCCATTCTCGCGATGAATGTGTCGAATGGTTGTATGCGATATAACCTAGTTATCGAATCAAGGATTGATTCGATAAGCCGATACATTGTATACTAGTCGGTTGTGTGCGACATGACCGGATCATTGAATCAAGTGTTGATTTAATTATTTAATGCGTAATTATATATTTGATATATTACTTTGCATTAACTAGTATCGGTTCACTTTAAATGGATTTTCTCACTCGGGTGTACGCATTGCATATGCGATATGATTTTGTGCACTTGCTTGTATCATGTTTGATGATACATGCCTTTTGGTTAAGTGTAAAGAATTAAACCTTGGTTAATGAAATGGTTAGGGTTTACTATTTCCTTATTCATTTTATTCATTTATTTATCCTTTTGGAAAAAGAAAAGGAAATGAGAAAAATGGTGGCTTATTTTGTTTTGTTCATGAAGCTTCATGAAGACTTTGACCAAGTGACCATTTTGTCTCATGCTTAACCCTAACCATTCCATTCAACCATGATTAACTCTCTACACATTACCATGGTTAAGATTATGATAAGAATGATTTTATTATTCTTATTATAATGAATATATCATATTCTTCATCTTCTTCTTCTTCTTCACTTCAAGAAAAAGCTTGAAAGCTTTAATGGCAAAGTGAGAAAAAGAGTGAGAAATCCAATTCTAAAGTCTACCCACTTCCTATTTCTTCATCCTCTACCTCTTGCCAAGTAGTAGAGTGTGTTTTCTTCACAAGTTTTCATGGCTTGGTGAAGGTGGAGCTTGATCTAGTGATGCTTCGTCGTAGATCATCTTCGGCACGTCGTCGATGACCTAGCCCGCTTCTTCTCCGATGAAGCCGACGCAAGAGCCCGGATTTCGATTTGGACAGCGAGGATACTTCGTTGCGGAGCTATGGAGGTGGAGAACCGGATCTACAAAGGTTGTATTTCCGTATTCTTATAGTTAAGTGTTAACTAGTTTAATGTTTCGCCTAGATTTCTAGCAAACGATCCGTAGTTTAGGGTTTGTAGGCACCGTAAAATTTGAAATTGGCATGGTTGATGCCTTGTGAGACCTCATTAGGATGCCTAGGAACCCTGCATTATCGATGTAACTCAATAGTATCCCGTACATACCCGGGACCACGGCCACAATATTCTTGGCTGCAGCCGAGACATGCCGCTAGGCACAAAACAGGAATGTGTACACTCGATAGTATCCCGTACATACCCGGGACCACGGCCACAATATTCTCGGCCGAAACCGAGACATGTCGCTAGGCACAAAACAAGAATGTGTACACCCAGAACAGGTAGTGAACTGTCGAGTTACAAGTCCGGTTTCACCTTTGATTTCCCCATACCCCCAAGTTATGTGTGTATGTCAAGTCAGGTATTCCGAAATCAAGAAACTAATGCCAACACAGGATCAGGTAAACAGGTTTGTCTGGATAGACAACAAAAACGGTCCATGAGGACTACATGTCAGGTTTGTTGGCATTAGACACAGGATCAGGTAACGGGTCAGGTCATGGTACATCAGGTCAAGTCAAGCAGTGTACGGTACCATATCGGGTCAATCAATATGCATGTAGCAAGTCAGGTCAAGATGTAAACGATACATAGGTGTACTCACAATCAGTTATATAATCAAGCATGGTTATTAACAACATGATATAAGCAATGAAGTAAGCAATAGGCAGATTCACTGAATTAGCAGTACAGTTGTCAGTTGTGTCACAGAGATGATTTCAATGTTATGCGAATGCAGTATGACAATTATGGCATTTTAATCATGTTAACAAGTTTAAGCACTTTAGAGGTGCAATGATTTATATAAAGGTTCAATACAGCTATCACAGGTTAAAATGCATACGAGTGTCCGAATAGAACAAAACTATAGAGATAAATGCCATACGCTATGTCAATGTTAAAAATGTGATTAAACAGGTAAATGTGGTTATTAGGTTCAATTGCAAACTGTAGGTTCCAAGTTTAAAGATAAAATGATATATATCAATATTGTACATGAAAAGTGGGAAATTATAATACCAAAGTTAAATTGCAGGTTTTAGGGTGTCATTAATTATAAGTAAATATTGTTTAGCATGTAGCAAGGGTTACTTGCCTCGACGGGTCGCGAATCGGGAAAAACGGAACGTAAAATGTCGGCGGGGAAACTCGCGACGGGCGCACGGTTCACGGAATGAACCCAAACGACGAACAGTGGAACCACACGGGTCGGGGTACCTTGCTGGAACGTCGGGACACGTCGCCGGCACGGCCGGAATCCGGCGAGATACAAAACAGCGAATCTCAAGAGTTGCAACAAGCAAAGAAAGAAAATAAAGAAGAAAGGGAAGGAGTATGGAGAAGGGAATGCTCGCGAGGATCTGTGGGACGGGTGGTGACGGTCGACCATGTCGACGGAGCTCCGGCGGTGGCCTATGACGACAGCGAAAAAACAGCCGATCAAGAAGAATATTAACAAGGAAAAGAGGAAAGGAAGAGAGGAGGGGAGGTGAAACTCACCGAGGAGTGTGCTTGCGAAGCCGGGGACACGAGGACGGGGTCACCGGCGGCGACTCACGGTGGTGCAACGGCGTGCAGGGGCGCGCGCTGGCCTGGTCGGGGGTGTGCAGGCGCGTGCAGGGTGCCCGGGGTTGATGAAGGAGGAAGGAGGTGAGACGAGGTTGAGGAGGCGAGGATGCTGGTGATGGTGGTGTCGGCGTTGGGCTACGGCGGCGAGGAGGGAGGCGGCGGCTAGGGCACCGGCGATGGGTTTGGTTCTCGTTCAGAAAGAAAAAGGAGGGGGAAAGGTTTAAAAAAAATAGAAGAGAGAGATAGAGAGAAAGATAGAGAGAGAGAGAGAGAGACGGGGAGAGAGAGCGGGAGATGGGGCCCACGGTTATAGAAGAAGGAATGTGATTGGCTGATGAATAAATTGAGAAGGATTTAGATGTTAGGAAAAATATTTAAAAGGATTTAAAGGTTTGCGTGAACAGTAAAAACTATACAGTTAAGAAAATATATTCGACAGTTTAAGTATATTAAAAATTTGGGATTTTAGCGCAAAGTAAAACATTTCCAAATCGCGCCCGGGTCGGGTCCAAAAATTTGAAATTGAAATAATAGAATTTTAGGCGGGATCCAAAATTTAAAATGAAGTGTTTTACAATCAAAAAGCATACCCCCAAAACGGACCCACGTACGTGCGCGTAGCTGTCCAAACTCGCCCGTTTCACTGAACGGGACGAGAACACGACGCACGGACGCTACAACAGGGTTAGGGGTACCAAGCATGCCAAGATTAATGTTTTTAATTTTATTTTAGATGCCAAAAATTGTTATATGCAGAAATGAATTTGTCGGGTAAAATTTTACAATAAGTAACAATCAAGTAAGATAAATGAAATAAAGGTCACACTCCATTCATAAAGTAACAGAAATTAGTAGCATTGGGCCCGGTTGTTACAACTTATGGCCAACTTGGGTTAAGTCCAATTAAATTTGAAGAGTTGGCCCTTTGTTAGACCATTAACACTTGTCTGGGTTCAAGCCCACATTATTTAGCAATGCTAAACAAGAGTTTGAGGGCTTTGGTAATATTTTTATCTTTGACTGAGCAATAGACATTATAGTTCTGATTTTTACTCAATTTTGAATGGGAGGCTTTGCATCTGGAAGATTAACCAATTTGGTTAAAACTAATGTTAAACACTAGATAACAACAGTGTTAAAGCTCTCAAGTTAGTGTTAAACACTAGAAGGTAACAGTGTTAAACACTGGAAGTATAATCCCCAAATTAGTGTTAAACACTAGGAGGTAATCAGTGTTAAATACTGAAAATATGGTTTTCAAATTAGTGTTAAACACTAAAAGTAAAGTTCTCAAATTAGTGTTAAACATTAGAAGACAATCAGTGTTAAACACGGGGAATAAAGCTCACGAATTAGTGTTAAACATTAGAGAAAGAGGGGTCACGTGTGGACATGTGAGGGCGCCCAAAGGTGGGACCGGATCCCTTTTTTACTTCGCTCTGTAAATAAGTGTTAAACACTTTTTACTTTTATTTTGAGTATCACGTGTTGGCACGTGATGGATATTTATGCACTGATTGTTAACGCATTTGCTAAGGGGTCACGTGGGAACACGTGAGAGCGCCCAAAGCTTATATTTCCTTTGCTTTTTCTTTCTGTGTTTTGTAGGTCACGTGGGAGCACGTGAGGCGTTGCCTTAGAGCTTATTCCTTTTTAATTTCGGGGATCTTTTCGGTGGTCACGTGGGGACACGTGACCTTAGTTCTTTTCATGCACAGAGATCTTTTAAGTCTCCTTATTTTATTTTGAGAATTAAATTCTCTGTAGGGTTAAACCCTAATCATGATTTTGGAAGAATTAAATTCCTATTATGAAATAATTAAATTCTTATATAGGGTTAAACCCTAATTTCTTTTATAGGAATTAAATTCCCACATATGTAAAAGAATTAAATTCTTGTATAGGGTGAAATCCTAATTTCAATTTAAGAGGAATTAAATTCTTGTGAATTTGGGAGAATTAAATTCTCAATTAGGGTTAAACCCTAGTTCTGTCCATCTTGAAGGAATTAAATTCCTGTAATTTTAGGGGAATTGAATTCTCATATAGGGTTAAACCCTAGTTTCATCTTGAAGGAATTAAATTCCTATGAGTTTGGGAGAATTAAATTCTCATATAGGATTAAACCCTAATTTTGTTTTGGGAGAATTAAATTCTCTAAACTCAATTCCCCCTCTAAGTTTTGGATCTGCATGGCAGGATCTCAACCCGATGAGAATTAAATTCTCAACCTATGGGGAGATGTGCTTCTGCAGATCTTCAAATAGTAGAAGAACTATGTTCTTTTGCAGAAGAGTTAAACTCTTAGATTTTGATAATTAAATTCTCTGTTTGAAGTTTTGATTCTCTTTCTTTTCTCACCTAGGGTTTTCTTTGTTGAGAATTGAATTCTCCTTTCTTTTCTCTCTGAAATTTCAAGATTCCAAAATTCTAGATATCTCTTCTCTTCTTAGCTCCTATTTATAGGAGAAGGAAAAGAATCAATTTGTTTAGTTAATCTTTCATTGAAAGATTTTGTTTGTTTTCATAATTAATATGATCCTTTAGATCACACGGTGAATTTTATTCACTGTTAGATTTTAAATCCAAAGATATTATGTTTGTTATTTCTGGTGAGATTTTTAGGGAAATCTTTCCTTGTCTAAAATCTTTCCATAAATTGGTGATTTTTAATCACCCTTGGATTTTTAATCCAACGGTTCCCCACAATCCTTTTTCGTTTGGAAAGATTTCAGAGAATTTTAGAATTTAATTCTATTAATTTATAAGGCTTTCAAAGCCTGTCACGTGCTAGCACGTGACCCTTGGTCACGTGTGAGTACGTGACCCTTGGTCACGTGTGAGCACGTGACCCCCAATTGGTTTTCCTTTCAGCCGTTTGTTTTTATTTCTGTTTTAACTATCACGTGTCAACACGTGACCATTGGTCACATGTGAGCACGTGACCCCCAATTGGGTCCTCCTTCAGCCGTTTGTTTTTATTTCTGTTTTAACTATCACGTGTCAACACGTGACCATTGGTCACGTGTGATCACGTAATACCTCATTGAGGTAATTCCTGATTTTTAATCAGGGAACAAATCACAGTTCATATTTTCTTCCTTAGATTACACGTGCATAGCATATTTGCTCATAACTTTTGATCGCAAATGAATTATGAAGCCCATAACATATCAAATTGAAGGCCTTTTCGAGACACTTTCGATACCATAAGAATTTAGCTATTTCACATTCGGGAGTTTGTCAAAATATAGCCCGGAAAATACTGGTTCGCATTTTCTTAAACTTATCGCTGCCATTTGATACCTTGGGCTCTTTTGCGCAAATTTTTTTTTTGGCGGGAACAATACGTTTAGGGACATGGACATTGCATTGATCACCGATTCGATACACATGCGTTACTGTTACATGTACTGGTTATTTCATGCTCATGTCACTACTCTATACTTACTACTTTATGTTTATCATCATTGTACATTATATATATATATATATATATATATTGTTGTTGTGTCGCTATGACAATCTAAGTATGCATGCTCAGAGTGGAAGGAGTAGACCCGTCTGATTTCGAGGAGATCGTGGATATCTACACCAGTAAGCCGGCCCTATCGTTCCTTTCATTTTCACTGGTTAGTTGTTGAATTTGATGCGCTCAGTTCCCTTTTCACCTGATAGTCTTAGTGAATGTATTATCTCATCATCTGTGTTAAATTACTGCTACTATGTACCGCTAGAAGCCGAAGTTTGACTACGGTGGGATTATTCTCTGACTGTAGGAGCATGGCCGGCCTTGTCACCCCCCGTATTCCATATTTTGGGAAGCGGGGCGTGACAACTGTGGAGCTGTAGGAGTGGTCTACGCAACCGCAGCCGAGATAGTAGCTTGTGGAGCCGCAGCCGAAGGAGATGCATGTGGAGCCGCAACCGAATTAGCCTGCCGAATCTGTAAAATTTTGTGTGTAATAAATGAGTAAGAACGGTGTGTTAGATTTTTGTCGAATTCGTATCATTATCAGATTATTGTGAAACCCTGATCTAAGAATACTTAGGGACTTAGGCCTGGTTTGGGTATCTAGTTTGGAAAACTGTAGTTTATTTTAATTAGATAGTTTTAAATAAGTATGATTAATCTAAGCTAAGTCTACAACTAAATAAGCACAGGCTACTAATATTGCATATGTTACTATCTATAATATGATATAATATTTTACTATTAAGTAATATACGTACCAATATCTCCTTCAACTCCTCGACGGTGGTCTTCAAGGTGGCAACATCATGCTCCAGACGTCGCTCATGGGGGGTAAGAGAAGTAATCGCCGGAGTGGAGACCAACCTCATATGGGCCCTACTAGGACCTAGTCCCCGGCCTCTCTCCCAACCTCCGTGGTGCCTTCCGTGTGTGGCATCTAGGACTGGGGTCAATTGCATCGGATCGGTCTGTCCACTAAAATCGATCCCCGATGCCTCTGCCTGCTCCACCAACCATTCCTACACTAAAATCGGATTCGGATCTCATAGCATCCAGCCACTTCACCGAGTCTTTACTCGTGATAGCCTGCTGAAAAATAGTAGGCTCATTATCATCGATAATGCAATCCTCTCGATTCCCATTGCCACGCCCCGCTTCCCAGTGTACGGGCAGAGGACGCTATGGGTCATGCGACGTATTTACTCAGAAGTAAACATGCTAAGCGTATCTAAGCAATATAAAATAAATGTACAGAAGAGACAAGATGTAATGAACATCAACTTTATTTATTAAACATTCTTTTTACAATACAACTGAAATGATAATACATGGAATAAAAATAATGCCTAAACAATGGCATAACAGAAATGAAAATGAAATGTACAAGTAAACTAGAGCTCCAGGTCAAAGACTAGCTGATCCAAGTCCTCGCTGGTGGGCTCTATCCCCAGAAGGTCCGATCCACCTAACAACATTCTAAAGAAAGAAAAAAATGAATGTCGTCAGCGAACAATCGCTCGATAAGTCCCAAACAATAAGTATAGACAGAATAGACAGAAGAAGAATGTAACTTTTAAGGTTGTATTATATTGTTAACGCTGTTGTTTGTAGCTTGGTATAGAAAATATCGGTGTATACGAGAGGAGTCCCACTATTCCAGAGATATGGGGCACAAGGAACCGTTCAGCCACGGTACAACGGCAATGGAGATTCAGGTTAGGTGTATTATAGTTACAGTCTCGTGCCACTTTTAACACCTTCCGTACCAATCTACCTCTTATAAACCCCGCGATGTATTGATTGTATTGATTGTATTGTCTTGTATTGTAAATTGTATATGGATGACTTGCCGAAACCATGATATCAGTAATGGAATGGATATAATGGATGGACATGTAAATAGAGTATATCCATGGTTCGGTTCGGTCAAGATAGATTGAATAGATTGAATAGATGGATTCATATTGAATTGTGGTTTTATACTTTAATCACATTCAAGTTAGATTGGTTATATTTAGACTCAGTCTGAGTCAGACAATTAGAAAAGAAATTGAAGTCTTGAATTAGGTTTTGATGTTATCGGTAACTGTTGCACATGGACGGCAGGATTTGTGTCTTTTTCCAAGACAATTACTGTATTGATAACACCGTTTGTTAGGTTGTCTACCTTAGATAGGAAAGCACCCATATCTCCGGCTCGCTGAGGCTCAAGAGACTGGTCCTGCTTAAAACTATGTTTACTAAGGTCCTTATTGTAATTTAGTATAACTTGAGGGGGTTTTATGTAAAAATAGTTTTGGTATAGTTTCAAAATACACCTCAAGTATTTAATTATCGTCTTTAGAGTTTTCATAGATGTGTATTTTACAATTGTGCAATTTCTAGTAAATAGAACCTAGTTTTCATAGAATGTGGTATTTGCTTGAAATATTGTACTTGTGTTGTATTTGGATGGTATTTTCATGTAATAGTGATTCCTTTGTTTTAGAAAAACTTGGAATATTTATATAATTAAAATAGATATTTTGATAATAAATATATAGATATTTAATTAAAATAATTTATTTATTTTCTTGTAGAAATCTCATTTTCTAAAGAAAAATGTATAAAAATTCCATCGAGATCGAATGCTCCTTGCGGAGGTCTGCATCTCGCTCTACTAGGCCCGAGAATGTGTGATAATCTGCACCATCCCGAACGAGGTCCCCAAAATGGGTTGTAGAGGCGTAATTGCATGGAAATGTTTAATACATCTTTTTATAGAAAACGGTTTTGTAAGTTTAGGGTATTTATTTGTAAAGTCGTATTTTCCCGTATTCTATTGTTCCAAACTTCATCGTGCTATGATAAAGATGTGTGTTGTGATGAGGTAGGTCATTACCTCGTAAACTATCTAAAGGTATAACGTAAATTATGTTGAATTATAAGTATGTGGTATTATTCTGTAAAAGTGCGATAAAAGACACAAAAATAATTCTTTTGTGGTGAAACTTATTTTAATAGGTTTATTAATGTTTGCTAAACAATATGTGAGAGTATTGTATTATCTTGTTAAAGAAAAATATAGTTTTTAAAGAAAAAACCGAATCGGAAGTCGGACTAACTCCGCTTCCGTCGGGTTTTAGAATTATAGATTTTTATAGAAGAATGAGAGAGGGGGTGATGGGACTTACTGGCTTAAAAGAGAGGGGAGAGGTAGGAGAAGGATTGGGAAGCGTCGGAACGTCGTTTCGTCACCGGAATCTCCTCGGAAGTTCGTCGGTGTTTCGCCCTTCGCTAACTACACTTGTACACTAAGGACTTGAGAATTTTGTATAGTTTTTGTACTAGAATTCTGGGTGAGGGGTGTAAAATGGAGTGGTATTTATATGGAAATATTAGGGTTTAGGGGTGATGAAAAATGCATTAAAATGGAATTTAAAGGGGTTTTATTATTCCCTGTAAATGTGCAGAGAAAATAAACAATACTGGAGTTATGGAGATAGTTCAAGGGTCTAGGGTTTACAAAAAAATTTGGGTTTGGGTCAACAAAAACCGCCGGCGGCGGCGGCGGCCTATGGGTTAATCTCGCCAGTCCGATCTTTGGGTTGGGGGATCGGATTCTCGCCACGTGTCTTAGTCGGTCTGAATACTAATTTGCACCTGTTTGTTTTAAGTGTGACTCTTCATTTTACGTGCAGTACACGTGCAAACTCTTGGGCTTCTAAAAAGATTAAAAGAAATTTAACTAAAAAATAATGTGGCTGATTGGATTTGAACTCGGGTGCTATGTCACAGCAGTACAAGGCTTTACCAATGTACTACAAGTACTTTCTTGCTGTTCTAAATTAAAACAAATACTTCTAGTATAGACAGGATTTTCAAATACCAGAATTGTACATTAACTTTTAAACAATTTTATGTATACAGAATTTGGAGTTGTTACACTCATCTACGAGAAACCCATAGTATCTCTCAGGTGGACGAGAAAGCCTACTAGATTTGCGGAGCGGCGTCGGTTCGTCGGGCTCTATTGAAACCTGAGGTTCTACTAAGTCCTCAGCAGTAGTTTGGGGTTCTGGAATTTCTTCCAGTTCTACCGCGCTCCCACTAATTTCTTTTGTAAGAAATTCGCTCTCTAAAAAGACAATGTGGCGAGCGACAAACACTTTTTGTTATTTAGTGTGGTAGACAAGATATCCCCTTGAATTCTTGGGATATCCCACAAACTTGCACAAAACCGATCGTGCCTCGAGCTTGTCCGGATTCTGGTTTTTAACAAAAGCTGGACAACCCCATATCTTGAGATACTTGAGATATGGTCTCTTCCCACTTCACATTTCATATAGAGTGGTAGGTACAGACTTAGTTGAAACTCTATTCAATAGGTATGCTGCTGATTCCAGCGCAAAACCCCAGAAGGAAAGTGGCAACTCAGCACTACTCATCATTGAACGCACCATATTAAGTAGCGTGCGATTCCTCCTTTCCGATACACCATTATGCTGAGGTGTATATGGAGGAGTAAGCTGAGAAAGAATTCCATTCTTTTTTAAGCATTCAAGGAAACTGCTACTTAAGTATTCTCCACCTTGATTAGATTGAAGTGTCTTGATACTTTTACCAATTTGTTTCTCCACTTCATATTTATACTCCTTAAATTTCTCAAAGTCCTCGGATTTATACTTCATTAAGAACACATGTTCATACCTTGAGAAATCATCAGTAAAAGTGATGAAGTAGGAGTGACCGCTTCGTACATGTGTAGACATCGGACCACATACATCGTTGTGTACAAGTCCCAAGAGCTCAGTGGCTCTTTCTCCGTGTCCTATGAACGGTGATTTGGCCATCTTTCCTTTGATACATGATTGACAAGTTGCATATGATGTATATTCAAACGGGTCTAAATATCCATCTTTATACAACTTAGTCAACCTTGTTTCATTTATATGACCAAGTCTACAATGCCATAAGAAGGGTTGGTTTGAATCTGGAGCCTTTCTTTTGAGTGTGTTTTGGATATTGAAAACTCGATATTGATTAAGTATGTATATGTCATTTTCCAGTGTAACAGACCCAATTAGTTCTTGATTTAGGTGAATGTTCATGACATTTCTTTCAAGTGCAAAATTATATCCTTTATTAGATAATAAAGATACTGATATAATATTACATAGCATACTGGGAATACAAAAACAGCTGTACAACACCAAAATGTACCCACTTGTCAACCCCAGGTGATAATCTCCTACTGCAACAGCATCAACGCGTGTTACGTTGCCAACCCGGAGGGTCATATCACCTGCCTTCAGTGCTCTACGGTTTCTCAGAGCCTGTAAAGAATTACAGATATGAGAACCAGAACCGGTATCTAGTACCCATGATGTAGAGTTTACTGAAAAACGGTTTTCGATTACAAACACACCTAAAGCAGAAGCAGTAGCTTGCTTCGTGTCCTTGGCTTTAAAAGTCTTGCAACCCTTCTTACAGTGCCCCTTCTTGTGACAGTAATAGCACTCATCCTTGTCCGCTTTTACTCTCCCCGCTTTGTTCGTTCCCTGCACCTTTTTGACACCTCCCTTCGGTTTGGTGGTGTTCATCTTCTTCTTCCCCTTAGCTTTCGCTTTGGATTTAGAAGAGGATGATTGACCAACATAAAGAACGGGTGTCTTCTTCTTTTTCAAGGAGCTCTCTGCTACCCTCAACATGTTGATGAGCTTTGGAAGATCAGCTTCCATGTCGTGCATGTTGAAGTTCAGCACGAACTGAGAGAAGGTGTGGGGAAGGGACTGTAAAATCAAGTCAATATATAACTCATTTTCTAGCACGCATCCTAGATTTACGAGTTCCTCAATGAGGCTGATCATCTTTAGGACATGCTCTCCTACAGGTGATCCTGGAGCTAACCTCATCTGGAATAATTTCCTTGAGGTCTCGTACCTTACGATATGAGAGCACTCTTTATACAAATCCTTGCAATAGAGAAAAATGGATTTGATATCCATATCCTCGTGCTGCTTCTGGAGTTCATTATTCATGGACGCTAGCACGATGCACTTAGCTTTCTCGCAATCCAGATCCCAAGTTTTGCAGACCTCTTTGTCCGCAACTGAGGAATCTGGTCCTGGGACGAGGGCAACAGTATTGGTGAGGATATATGCTACTTTGTCGTAAGTAAGTGCAATGTTGACGTTCCTCAGCCAATCCTTATAGTTTGGCCCAATCAGTGTATTTTTTTCTAGTAATAGTTTGAGTTCTGTCATGGTAGCTGCCAGAGAGAGAGAAAAGAAACACTCAGCATATGCTCTTGCAAGTTTAGATTGGTTATTAGTTTATCTAAACAGGATGGCTCCCACTGTTTCCTCGAATTCTTCTTCAAACCCTAAAAGAAGAATTAGTCAGGATTAATCGCACGTCACGATACTTACTTAACCTTTCATCCAGGTTAGTGTCGATATTTCGAGGGAGGTTTTACAACGCTTTCACGAAATTTCTTAATTAAATAACCTCTTTTCCCTAGAGGCGTAGCCCCACTAACACCGTTCTAGACACCTACTTGGTTTATAGCATTGATTGTTAAGTGAAAAATTCTCCCGAGAGTAATCCTACTCATCAGTAGGATTGGGATCCAACTATCATTGTGTGATGACCTAGATGAAAGCCACTCTAGTTACCACACTCCAGAAGGTATGCTAAATCTGCAAGTTTCCTTTATGTTTGAAACTCCCGATGTGATTTTTGCCCCAAGCTCTTATGACCTTGACGAAGGCCAACAAATCATAAGATGCAGGTCAAGTTCTTCCCGTCGTTATCCTAATTAATTTAGACCCATCCGTACTCGTCCTTGACGAAGGCCAACAAGGCTGTACGACTGTCCTAAACTAATGCATCTATCTATGTAACAAACAAGAAATGCATTGCTACCATTCACTACGCCTTGACGAAGGCCAACAAACATAGCATGAATACGATGTGTTGTTTATTTGAAACGACGGAGGGCTACAGCTGGTTTTTGGTGAAACCGTTAACGTAATGAACTTGATATAATCGAAGGAACCATGATAGCGTTTTAAAGGAGTGGTTTAGGCTCCGCATTTAAAAGTTGCTTTTTGAAGAAAACCGAGTGGTTTTGAAATTTTTCCAACGATTTAGCTTAGGTTTGTTTTCTTTGCATTAATGAATTAATGATGTCACATCATTTAATCCTATCATTGCAGAAAGAAACGAAAATACAACGTACGCTTATACCATCCGCATTCGCTACGGGGTCCCATCATGCACCGTTAAGTTACTTAACTAACAGCAAAGCGGGGGCAGGACTAGTGCGAGTGCAAAACATAAGCAACGTCTACTATATATCATATATATATATATTCATTCGTCTCACGCAATAATAGGCATTCCAAATCACAGATGAATATATTGGATATATTAGGAATTCCGTATTTCGTTTAAGCCCATAACGAAAGACGGATTCCACGGTCGTGATGAATAGCCAAACCCCTACCCTAGACCCCTACGGGTGCGGCAAACTACCCGCCAAATTCCAGAAGTGAAGCAACCTCCCTCGGTAAAATAAGTCGGCCACTCGGCACTTCAAGAACCCGGTAGTTTGTGTACCCCACCTTGGGTCTATCCTAGGAGCAAAAAACGGTAAATGAAATAATACAACGGTGGCTACAACCTCAACTCGGATGTGCCCCACAAAAAAATATTACAAATTTATATCGAATGAAAGAATAAACTCTCTTCTCACATCCCCTGGCTATTCATCATCGATGATCCAATATTCCATATGCACAAACCATCAAAACAGCAACACGGATATGTGCAACCCCACTAATCGACGTATAGCGATTAGCGGACGTTTCAAAACACATGTATCAACAGAAAACATGTAAACGACGTTAAAACTGTGACTTCGAAATACTCCGTACTGCCGCATTAGAAAAATAACAATATATGTAATTTTAGCAAAATCAAACAACATCTGAAACCCTAAATCCAATTGACTGGAACACCAAATGAAACACGACACAAAACACTTCACTTAGGCTGGCCAGGCCGGTTATTTTAAGCATTTGGCAGGCCAAAGTAAGGTGGTTTCGTCTCATTTTTCTTCTGTGTTCATCTCACAACTAAATTAGAACTCTACAATTGTTTAAAAAAAATTTAGAGGCTCTGAAAATTTCGACAGAAACTTGGATATTTGGTTTCGTGTTTCGGAGTTATTTCAGTTTCGTAATTTTACACTTCGTCTAATCTATTGGTTAAGGTTTACTAAGCTCTGATACCAATGTAAGTCGATGTCGCGCACCCCACGTGTCCACGGGGAGGCGGAATTTTCAAAAAGCGATTTTAGAACTTTGCAACAACGACTTGAATCAATAGGATGTTTATATAAACCTTAACTAACATATGAACTTTGAGGTTCTAACTACTATGAAAGAAGTTTATACCTTCGTGAACCAAATCCTTCGTCTTTCGCTGTCCTCTTCCTCTTCTTAAACTCCTAGAAGAGAGTGTACGGATCACTTGATCGTTAGCCTCCTTGGGTTAAAGATGATCTACCCGAGAGTGACTACTTTGAGCTCCTACCTCTAATATGAGGTAACTAAAGAACCTAATGTGCTAATCTAGATGGTTTAGGTGATGTAGAGAATGATTAGAATTTGTTTAGTCTCTTGAACCCTAGGATTCTCAACTCATGAGACAAATTAGGGTTAGAAGAAGAAGAAGAGAACTTGGAGGAGAGAGAGTGTTTATGATAGAATGAATAAAGAATGGCCCATTGTGATAATACTTAAGCAAAGATGTTTTCTACAAAATATCTAGATATTTTCCTTTACTTCAATAGTAATTCATGACTCACTATATGAGTCACCAAGTAGCCATATGTTCATATCAGATTATTGCATTTTTATACCGCCCAATTTTTATCATATTACATATCGGTAGGTACTCTTGAGCCGTGTTTGCTAGTCAATTGCAGGATACAGGTTCTCGGCTCTAAACGGTGAAATTCATGGAAAAACACGACAAAAATCCAGGTTCCTGCCAACCACAGATAAAACACGGATCTCTGCTCTTTATCCGTCTGTTGGCACACACCAGTTTAAGAAGACAAAATGGCAATGGCAAACACAAGGAATCTACATGGGACCCAAGAAACCATTACAAAAAGATCCACTTTCACACCTTTGGACCCACTAGAATTCTGGAAGACATGTTAGCAGATTCTCAGAAAGATAATGCACCAGACAAAAAGGGAGATACAACCAGGCAAGCACCAAAAACCGGCACACCCACCTCCACTAAATGGCCGCGGAACCGCGGCCAAAGGGGGGTATAGGCCGCGGTTCCGCGGCCGTGCTGGCGCCGCACATGAAGAAATTTTGGGGGCAGAATGGTCTTTTCATCTTGGTTCTGATTATTGCCCTGTATTTCCTTTTCCCTGGCTATAAATAGTCCAGAACCTTATGAAGCCAAGGTGTGTGTGTGTGTATGCTTAATTCTTGTATTTAGATTAGGATAAATATTGTTCTTCTTCCTCCTCTCATCTCTTCTCCACTAAAAACTTGTAGTGAGCTTTTGTGAGTGAAGAATGAATAAAGGAGTTCTTGTTCTTACCATGCTTATCTTGTTGTAATTGTTCTTTTATTATTGCCTGTAATTTTCATTTGTTAACTTACTCGTTGTTATTTGGGTTGTTTCTTTCTTTTCTCTTTTCCGTTATCTTTAAAACAACCGTGATGCTTACACTTGATCCTTGCCAAGGTGAGGTCGCAAATAGCTAGTTGTTATCTTCTAATCTCTTTCTTTCTATCTTCCTCTTTTGTTTTATTTTCTTTTCCCAATTATAGGTGAGTAGTTTCATACTTGTTAGGGTAGGAGAGGGGAAGTTTGAGAGAAGGAAATCTCCCTCACTCTTTCCTTGCCCAACATCTTAAATCAACTCCCGTTAAGTAAACCACAATCCGCTCCCTACGGCACCCTATCCTACATGATAACGGTGATTCCGTAGTAAGACCGGTTGTGGTTGAATTAATCGGAGGTTATGGCTAAGAGCCAAGAACGGACGGACAAGCACCAAAAGGAAGAACTTAAGCGTTGGGAAGCCTAGCTTATACTCGCAAGTTCCTTCCTAGTCGTGCTAATCCCCGTTGTTGCCGATTACCGTAACACCGATATTAAGAGTGGCAACGAAAGAAGTGAGCGACTCCTAACCTCAAACTAACCTAATCCTAACCCTAACAAGCTCTCTTTACATATCATTTTAACACTTAGCTAATCACAAACAAATCTGAAAGATTGGACTTAACTCGTTAAAGCACTTAGAAAAAGATTCCATCTCCCTGCGGACGACCCGTACTCAACCGGCTAGCTACAAGCGATACCGTCTTGATTACGGTAATTTACTAAACTTGAACACGCAGAATCCATACCAATCAAATGGCGCCGTTGCCGGGGAGACGTTAGTTTATTTCTTTGTGTAATTTCGGGTTAATTTGTGAATATAAATAAAAACAAAACACAAAACACAAAAAAAAAATATACTGTACAAAATCATCTTGTTATTCTTTGTGCAAGAGTGCAGGAAAGGTAGAAGTTCAAGTTCAGTGCCAAAGTCGTGGGGAGTTAGACCCATATCTCGCGGCTACACCGCGGCGGATCAAGGCGAAACCCAAAATCCTCTGTGAGTATCCCAACCCTCTTCTCAACTCCTTTAACTCCACTGAATTGTTCTTTTCTGCAGCATTCTTTGCGCCGCGCTAAAAAAATAAAAATTGTTTGCAGTTGATTTGTTACCACTTTGCATTCATTAATACGGACTTTAAGGGGCTTGAAACCAATTCAGATTGGGTGGGGATTTCATCACCCTTCCCAGGACCCCAGAAATCACAAAAGCATATGCATTGACCATTGTTAATTAAAAAATACTAGACTCAGCCCTAAGGACTTCGCGCTCAATAGGACAGAGGACTAGTTACAGGCATCGGCCGTTTATCCTATCTGACTTTTGCGGTGTCCAGGCAAGTGTGTCGAAGGCAAGTGGTTCTTAAATTAAGGAACTTCGCGAAAGCGTTGGACAACCTCCCACTTACCTGGCACTTACCTGGCCGTAATTGACGGAGAAGAGGCGGTTTGAGGTTCTATTTCTAGCCCTCTGGAACAGTTAGGAGCTGCCTAGCAGACCTAGGTGACCTTAGATCTAGGTGTGAGTGTGCATATCTTGTTTGTGATTACTTAAAGCCGTAAGTCCGTACATATTTCTATAAAGCTCTTTCTAAAAAAAAATCAAAAACTTTTATAAAAACTTGCCCTTTGTCGCCACTCCATTCTTCACTCCACTACCCATCGCCTTTCTCCATTGACGTTTTCTTACCCTCACCTTCTCCGTTTTGACTATACTAAACTTATTTAGTATATGTCCGCTTGGACTCGGGACACTAGCGCCCGCCTAGTCCGCGTTACGTTAGTCGCTACCGACTACGCGATCGACTCAGACGTCGAAACTCCGTCCACTCCTCTTTCACCCTTACCTTTGCCGGACAACACCGACGTTGACCGGAATTCTGTTCATACATCTTCACCTTCACCATCACCAACCTCTTCTTCCGCGATGTCAGGATTTAATCCGAACATCTCTTTGACTACCCCTGGATTGGCTCCACCTCCTACGGAGACCAATATCCCACCACCACCGCCTGTTGTAGCGCCGCAGCGAATTGCGCTCCAGGATCGTTTCTATCCCACTCGTTCTGCACTCCCCACCTGCCTTTCTCTTCCACCGGCCAATGGGGATAATTTTGAAATTAAGCCCCACTTCATCAACATGCTTCCACGATTTCATGGGCTTGAAACTGAAGATGCCTATATCTTCATCAATAAATTTCAAAACGTTTGTGCCATGATGAAAACTACCCAACTGTCGGACGATGCTATACGTCTACGGGTCATTCCGTTCACTTTATGCGATCTTGCTGAAAAATGGCTGTATAGCACCGCTTCCCACTCCATAACCAGTTGGGATGAGTTTGTAAAAGCGTTTATAAAGAAATTTTATCCGAATCATAAAACCGCAAGGATTCGCAATGAAATCAACCAATTCTGTCAGCTTCCTTCTGAACCTTTCTGGAAGTGCTTTGACCGGTACAAAGACCTTCTTGTTCAGTGTCCTCACCACGGTATCGAGAGATGGCAACTTTGCCAAACCTTATATGAGGGCCTGAACCCAGCAACGAAGCAGTTGTTGGAAACCATCTGTCAGGGACACTTCCTTTCGAAATCTGACGAGGAAGCGTGGCAATTCTTTGACGACCTTGCGGAGCAAACGCTACAATGGGAGAGCACCCGACCGACTTCTTCTTCTTCTACCTCCACTTCTACCGGTCAGTCTAGGGTAGGAATTCACCAACTTGATGTCTCTATTGCGATGAAAGCTGAAATGGCTGCAATAACGAGAAAGTTTGAAGCGATAGAGAGCAAATTTTCTTCTTCTGCTCCTACCCCGGCTCTCCCCCTTCGTACCATTTGCGCTTGTTGTTCCGATCCTTCTCACTTAACCGAAGAGTGTCCTTACAATTCACCATCTCAAGGACAGGATCAGGTTAATGCTGCATTCCAGCAAAGACCGAGGAATGATCCATACTCTTCCACCTACAATCCCGGTTGGAGGAACCACCCCAATTTCGCTTGGAATCAGAATCAGAATCAATTCCAAGGCAACAATTTCCAGAGGGCCCCTCCTCCGCAACAACAAGCGCAACAACAAACTCAACAGCAGTTTCAGCAGCCCTTCCAACCCCAACCTTTCCAAAATCAGACGAACAATTTTGCACCCAACAATTCTTTTCCACCAAACAACTTTGTTCCGTCAAACAACGATAAGCTTATCTTCCTCGCTCGAACGAAGTCTGGAGGCGTTCGTAAAACAATCGACACAATCCACTGCCAACATCCAGTCTTCCATTCAGTCCTTAGTGCAACACACTGCCGCTCACGGGCAAAGCATCAAAACCATTGAGGCCCAGATTGCACAACTGAATGCGGCTTTAAGCGAGCGAGAGAAGGGGAAGCTCCCGTCCCAGCCACTCCCAAATCCCGGTCACCCACATAATGTACATGTTGCTCTTGAACAACAGAACCATAATGTGAGTGCCGTGACCACACTGAGATCGGGAAGGATGCTGCAAAACAACATTGGCACACGAATCAACAATGACACCCAGGCTGCTTCTTCTTCTTCTTCTACTTCTTCTTCTTCTACTGCTTTTTCGTCTTCTGAGCCTATTCTCCGTTCTTCACAAGGCTCTCCTTCCTCTTCTTCTGCTCTGAATGGACCCACTTCTCATTCCACGAGAACACCTATTCTGGGATCCGTTCCAACTCTACAATCTCCTCCACAAGTATTAGACTCAACCAATTTTTAAAACATCCCATTTCCAAACCGGTTGAGGTCTAATAAACAAAATCCACAAATGGAGAAGATTCTGGAGTTATTTAAGCAAGTTAACATTAACATTCCTCTTTTAGATGCTGTCCAACAAGTCCCATCCTACGCGAAAATCTTAAAGGACTTGTGCACGAAAAAGAGGAAATCTCAGGTACCAAAGAAAGTTTTCTTGGCTAGTGCTGTGAGTGATGCCCTTACCCAATCTTTACCACAAAAACAGAAGGACCCTGGCTGTCCTACGATTTCAATTACCATTGGGGATAAGAACATCAACCGCGCACTATTAGATCTTGGTACCAGTGTTAACCTGCTTCCGTACTCAGTATACGAGCAATTAGGCGTAGGAGAGCTGAAACCCACGCACTGCACTCTCCAAATGGCCGACCGATCGATCACCCATCCTAGGGGTGAGCTGGAGGATGTGTTAATCAAAGTCTGGGACTTCATATTCCCCGTTGACTTTATTGTATTAGACACACAGCCTGTAGCTAACCCCCGGAATCAAATTCCGGTGATACTCGGTCGCCCATTCCTTGCATCCTCAAATGCTGTGATCAATTGTCGCAATGGTTCGATGAACCTCTCTTTTGGAAACATGACGATTGAACTCAACATTTTTAGGTTGGGGAATCAGCCCGCCGAACCTAATGCTCATATACTGGACGTCTGCTCGATCCAGGAGATCACCCCTGAAGAGTGTGAATTCGAGGAGTTTCTGTTTGATCACGATAATCTTGACGCCACTAGTGCGTTCCTCTTCGAACCTGCTGCTGTTTCTGCACCCGACAACGACTACGAGTGTTTCACTTTCTCGAACGATCTTAGCCGCGCACAACCCGAGTTTGAATCTTTCGAATTTCCGGATGAGTTACCTGAACCATCCCACTCGGTCGCCTACACTCGTTTTGAACCTTTGCTGGAGTCCTTTGAGTTCGAGACCTCTGCACCAATCTTGCCTTCAATCGTTTCACCTCCAACGCTCGAACTCAAGCCTTTGCCGTCTCACCTTAAGTACGCTTACTTAGGTGAGAACGAGACCCTCCCTATCATCATTTCGGCTTCTCTAGCTCCAGAGCAAGAGAAAGCCCTTCTTGCGGTCTTGCACAGCAACAGGCAAGCTTTTGGCTGGTCCATGGAGGACATCAAGGGGATTAGTCCCCTGATCGTTGAACATCACATTCATCTGATGGATGATGCCAAACCAGCCCGGGATCCACAAAGACGTCTTAATCCAGTCATGAAAGAGACTGTGAAGAAGGAGATCATAAAATGTCTAGATAGTGGTATCATTTACCCTATCTCTGATAGCCAGTGGGTTAGCCCCATCCACGTTGTCCCCAAGAAATCAGGTATAACGGTCATAACTAACGAGGCAAACGAGTTAATCCCTACTCGCACCCAAACTGGATGGCGAGTATGCATTGATTACAGAAAATTCAACGCCGCAACGCGGAAAGACCACTTTTCGCTACCTTTCATTGACCAGATGCTTGAACGATTGGCCGGACACGAGTACTACTGCTTTCTTGATGGCTACTCTGGCTATAATCAAATTCCCATCGCCGAAAAAGACCAGGACAAGACCACATTCACTTGTCCTTTCGGCACGTTTGCATATCGTCGCATGCCCTTTGGGTTATGCAATGCGCCCGCTACCTTCCAGCGGTGTATGATGGGAATCTTCTCAGACATGGTGGAAAAATTTCTGGAGATCTTCATGGATGATTTCTCCATCTTCGGCGATTCCTTCAACGAGTGTTTGTTGCATCTTGACGCTGTCCTTACCCGATGTAAGGACAAGAATCTCACTTTGAATTAGGAGAAGTGCCACTTCATGGTGCACGAAGGTATTGTCTTAGGACATATCATCTCGCAAAATGGCATAGAGGTTGACAAAGCAAAGATTGAGGTCATTTCCAATCTACCTCCTCCCCAATGCGTCAGAGATATCCGATCCTTCCTTGGCCATGCCGGTTTCTATAGAAGGTTCATCAAGGAGTTTAGCAAGATTGCTAGGCCCTTGACTCTTTTGCTGGCCAAGGATACGCCATTCGACTTCAACTCGAGCTGTGTGACTGCATTCGAGTCATTAAAAAGATCACTCACTTCTGCTCCCATTCTTTCTTCGCCTGACTGGACGCACCCATTTGAGATTATGTGCGATGCATCCGACTTTGCCATTGGTGCTGTCCTTGGACAACACATCAACAAGATGCCGCACGTAATCTATTATGCGAGCCGAACCCTGAACAACGCCCAACTCAATTATACAACAACTGAGAAGGAATTCTTGGCTGTTGTATTTGCTTTAGAAAAGTTCAGGCCCTACCTCATCGGCTCTCCAGTCATTGTCTATACAGACCATTCTGCTCTGCGCCATCTTTTTGCGAAGAAAGATGCAAAATCTCGGTTAATACGTTGTATCCTCTTGCTTCAAGAGTTTGACCTTGTCATTAAGGACAAACGAGGATGTGAAAACGTAGTTGCCGACCATCTCTCACGACTTCCTTCTTCGCCTTCGCTTCAAATTCCGATCAACGACGTTTTCCCGGATGAACAGCTCTTGATAGTATCTTGCGAACCCTGGTTCGCAGATATTGTGAACTATTTGGCCACAGGATTACTACCGACTGAATGGTCGAATCAAGATAGACTTCGCTTCTTATCCCAAGTAAAACACTTTTACTGGGACGAACCCTATCTGTTCAAGTACTGTCCAGACCAGATTATTCGTCGGTGTGTCCCTAACGAGGAATTCAAGAGTGTGCTGTCATTTTGCCACGATCAAGCGTGTGGCGGGCATTTTGGCCCCAGAAAGACAGCTGAGAAGATCTTGCAATGTGGTTTCTACTGGCCACAACTCTTCAAAGACGCTCATGACTATTGCAAGACTTGCTCCCGGTGCCAACACTTGGGCCGGATATCCCGGAGGAACGAGATGCCGCTCCAACCAATCTTGGTTGTGGAGATTTTCGATGTTTGGGGGATAGATTTCATGGGGCCGTTTCCCAGCTCTTTTGGGAACTTATACATCCTTCTTGCTGTTGATTACGTCTCTAAATGGGTCGAGGCTGTGCCCAGCCGGACTAACGACAACAAGGTTGTCGTTAGGTTTCTTAAAGAAAACATTTTCTCCCGTTTTGGGCACCCCCGTGCGATCATTAACGACAATGGAAGTCATTTCTGCAATAAGACTTTCGAGGCCTTGATGCGGAAATACTCCATTAATCATAAGCTATCTACGCTCTACCACCCCCAAACCTGCGGGCAGACCGAAGTTTCAAATCGGCAAATCAAGCAGATACTGGAGAAGACGGTTTCCAAGAACCGTAAGGATTGGTCGCTGAAACTCACTGATGCCCTTTAGGCATTTCGAACCTCTTATAAGACCGACCTTGGCATGTCTCCCTATCGGCTTGTGTACGGAAAAGCTTGCCACCTACCTGTCGAAATAGAGCATCGCGCATTTTGGGCGATAAAGGAGTTGAATCTGTCTCTCGAAGATGCGGGCAGCCATCGGAAGCTGCAACTGAACGAACTGAGCGAGCTTAGGGATGAGGCTTACGATAACGCGGTTGTCGTTAAGAATCGAACGAAGGTGTTTCACGATAAACACCTTTTGCGCAAAACCTTCGTACCTGGTCAGCAGGTACTGCTTTACGACGCCCGGCTACACTTCCATCCAGGAAAGCTCAGATCTCGCTGGAAAGGGCCGTATTGTGTGCGGAATGTGTACCCGCATGGCGCTGTGGATTTAGAGAATCCAAAGGACGGTTCATTTTTCAAAGTGAACGGACACCGACTAAAACCGTACCTTAGCGCCGAACCAACTGAGGAGCTCCTGGTCTTACAGGAGCCGGTTTATCCTGCATAATCTTCCTCTACCTACCACCAAACTTCGGTTATCCAGCCAAGAACAGTGGACACTGTTCCAAATAAGTTTGGGGGTATGTATATACCATTTTGTACATATTTGTGGATATTCTTTTGCTTTTCTTTAAAAAAAAAAAATTGTGTATCGCTAACCGACAATTTTGACCCTTCAAATGATCTCTTCATGCAATGACAGTGAGGACACTGTCCAGTTTAAGTTTGGGGGTACGCTCAGTACGCATTTCTAACCTTCGCATTCATATGTATATTTTGCATCTGCATACTAAAATCCATAAAATCCATAAAAATCTGAAAATTTTCTAAAAACATAAAAACTTTTTTGTCAAGTTAGCTAGTGGGGGGACTCTGATTCAACATTTCGACAGGCTTTGTTTGATAAAATAAGAATAACTAAATCTTATGATTAGATTTTGAAAACCTGAAAGATAACTCTCCTTTGAAATTAACTATAGCTGACATACGTCTTTACATCACACTACACGTGTCATGAGTTTTTGGGAATTAGATGACAAGTCTTTTATGTCTAAAAACATTTAAATAGATAAATGATTTTCTGAGGATCAAATAGGTTTGTTCTGAAATAAGTAATATCAAAAATAGTTTATGAAGTGAGTGAATATGAAGGAATGTTATTGATGCCTTAATTGGAACTAAGTCTGAAAAATAACCCATCTGAAACTTGATTGGAATGATTACACACCGAACTCACTAAACACGTCTTTTATCAAAAAAATAATTGAACTGCCGGTTATATCTCCGTTCGTATTAAATCATCATGATTTTCACGCTAAATTGTCTTTTGTTTTTGGGCCTAGGTAACTTGAGTAATTAAGTCCACCGGGGTGTTTCTACACCTAATGCCCTAAAACCAACTGGTTTGGGAGTATTGGCCCAAAGCTCGCTAAGAAGCCTAGAAAGTCCAGATTAAAACAAAGTCAAGCAAGTGTTCTCTCCGAGTTAAAATTCCTAACGGTTCTTTGTGTGAGAATAATCTTGATAAAAGACAGGCTTTTATAAAAAATTTAGCGGAGATATGAAGGTTTTATTCTATGATAAAGACTATTGCACGTTCACAGAGGTGTGTATGAAATAAAAACAAGAAAAAGGTGGAGTGAAAATAAGACCTAGATTCCTGTTAGGGAAGATAGAAATTCTGAAGTTGAAACCTTACTGGAAAACAAAAACTTGAAAAATGCTTAACACTTTATAAAACTTATGTGATCCTTTCAAAAAAATTTATTTGGGCTTTATTGCGTGACATGAGGACTTTATTTGACCTTTCTGAAACTTAACAACACTATTTGCACTGCACGTAAAGACATATAAAATCTGTAGTTTAATAAGAAGCGAGGTGTGAAGAATAAAGGTTCGACAGTCTAGACTTAGGATAATAGAATTGTTATTTTCTGAAACAAAACTTTAGGAATTTGAATCACAGTTATTTTACAAAACTAGCTTGACTGGATTTTGTGGGTAGTATCCGCTGAAAACCTTCAGGAGACAACACTCCTCCTACTAGGGACACCTAGAGGTTCAACGGCTTGTTGCACATGCTCAGTGCAATCGCGTTCCCTGCGAAAGTGAGGTTAGGAAATTTTTTGTGAATAAATTGGTTTTGCTCGGGACGAGCAAATGATAAGTTTGGGGGTATTTGTTCATATCAGATTATTGCATTTTTATACCGCCCAATTTTTATCATATTACATATCGGTAGGTACTCTTGAGCCGTGTTTGTTAGTCAATTGCAGGATACAGGTTCTCGGCTCTAAACGGTGAAATTCATGGAAAAACACGACAAAAATCCAGGTTCCTGCCAACCACAGATAAAACACGGATCTCTGCTCTTTATCCGTCTGTTGGCACACACCAGTTTAAGAAGACAAAATGGCAATGGCAAACACAAGGAATCTACATGGGACCCAAGAAACCATTACAAAAAGATCCACTTTCACACCTTTGGACCCACTAGAATTCTGGAAGACATGTTAGCAGATTCTCAGAAAGATAATGCACCAGACAAAAGGGGAGATACAACCAGGCAAGCACCAAAAACCGGCACACCCACCTCCACTAAATGGCCGCGGAACCGCGGCTAAAGGGGGGTATAGGCCGCGGTTCCGCGGCCGTGCTGGCGCCGCACATGAAGAAATTTTGGGGGCAGAATGGTCTTTTCATCTTGGTTCTGATTATTGCCCTGTATTTCCTTTTCCCTGGCTATAAATAGTCCAGAACCTTATGAAGCCAAGGTGTGTGTGTGTGTGTATGCTTAATTCTTGTATTTAGATTAGGATAAATATTGTTCTTCTTCCTCCTCTCATCTCTTCTCCACTAAAAACTTGTAGTGAGCTTTTGTGAGTGAAGAATGAATAAAGGAGTTCTTGTTCTTACCATGCTTATCTTGTTGTAATTGTTCTTTTATTATTGCCTGTAATTTTCATTTGTTAACTTACTCGTTGTTATTTGGGTTGTTTCTTTCTTTTCTCTTTTCCGTTATCTTTAAAACAACCGTGATGCTTACACTTGATTCTTGCCAAGGTGAGGTCGCAAATAGCTAGTTGTTATCTTCTAATCTCTTTCTTTCTATCTTCCTCTTTTGTTTTATTTTCTTTTCCCAATTATGGGTGAGTAGTTTCATACTTGTTAGGGTAGGAGAGGGGAAGTTTAAGAGAAGGAAATCTCCCTCACTCTTTCCTTGCCCAACATCTTAAATCAACTCCCGTTAAGTAAACCACAATCCGCTCCCTACGGCACCCTATCCTACATGATAACGGTGATTCCGTAGTAAGACTGGTTGTGGTTGAATTAATCGGAGGTTATGGCTAAGAGCCAAGAACGGACGGACAAGCACCAAAAGGAAGAACTTAAGCGTTGGGAAGCCTAGCTTATACTCGCAAGTTCCTTCCTAGTCGTGCTAATCCCCGTTGTTGCCGATTACCGTAACACCGATATTAAGAGTGGCAACGAAAGAAGTGAGCGACTCCTAACCTCAAACTAACCTAATCCTAACCCTAACAAGCTCTCTTTACATATCATTTTAACACTTAGCTAATCACAAACAAATCTGAAAGATTGGACTTAACTCGTTAAAGCACTTAGAAAAAGATTCCATCTCCCTGCGGACGACCCGTACTCAACCGGCTAGCTACAAGCGATACCGCCTTGATTGCGGTAATTTACTAAACTTGAACACGCAGAATCCATACCAATCACCATACTTCATTAATTATAAAAAAAATACCTTACCCTCCACCTCATTAACCATTTAAAATAAATGGTTATTAAACTAATGAAGTGTCTTCTTCTAGAAGCACTCTTGACAAAATTACAAGAATACCCCTCACCGTATATACATACCCGTATCCGTATTCCGAACAATACGAATATAAAGAGACAAAATAATCTGATAATCTAATACTAGGATCCGGCTTAAACCAAAGTCCACTAGTATTATCCGTCCGAATCATGATCCATGCACAAGTACACGTATATGACCGAAACCCTGCCGTAAAAACCATACGGCCTCTACATCGTATCGCTCAAAGCAGAGAAACCCTCTGTGTGGGACTATAAAAACTCGACAGTACGCTGGCAGTGGGTTTAACCACAAGCACGTAAGCAGTACTAGCTGCACGTAACAGCTACCCAGGTATCTGTCGAAAAGTAAGGCCGACAAGCGAACTCATCCGAACCCCTACTGAGCCTGTCCGTGACAATATCCGTGCAGTCCGGCCTGTTCGTCTGAGATTATTGCATGTAAGGTCTAGGGGTGGAAAACGTCAGACCCCTAACAACCAAACAAGTCGTGTCAATGTAACTCAAGACCATCCGAGAATCTACTAGTCCACCCACTAGTAATTCTCAATCCGCCCTGGCCAGGGACTTATGGTAATGACCAACCGATCACAACGAGACATTGACTCCCCATACCAGGAGTGACGAATCCCTAACAGTCGCTCACTGCCTCCATGTGGCTCGGGACTGTATCCAACTAAAACCTGTTTGCACGAATCAGTAGAGCCGTGGTAGGGTAGTAATCAAAGCACGGTGGGAACTCACACGAGACAAATGGCGACCTCAGGTCGACAGACTATCTGCACACATATTACCAGAGAACTGCTATCTGACGCTAGGTATAATACTATCTAGTTAGTCCTCGGCGAGTCCTATCCGATGAACTCACACCCAATGAGCATCTGTATACAATCTTAGATGCACCTCACCAATGGTTGCAGGACCAATCCATCGTCCCTCGTCAGGGTCTAGATATGTATACACTAGTCTACTCTGGAGTATCGATGCCCAGTCTCGATACTCCGTCGACTAGGGACATTTTAAGGATGTGCCTATCGACTACACAATTCCTACAAGTATGATTGCCATCACAACGCTGGTAGTCAGGAAAATATCCTACGGGCTTTATCAACATGCATACAAGATACGAAATACAAAATAAAACACATCACATGTTAAGATAAAGACAAACCAAATAGCATACTATCATATCGAGCAAGATTGTCCTGTACATACATATCCCTAGCATCCTATACAATGAAGGCCTTTAGGGCATATATATCCAACATTTGCATGATTAGATTGGTTTATTATCTTATCTAACCAGGATGGCTCCCATTGTTTCCTCGAATTCTCCATCAAATCTTAAAAGGAGAACTAGTCGGGATCATTTACACTTTACAAGTTCGCTAACCGTTCAGCCAGGTAGGTGTTGGTACTCCGAAGGAGGTTCCTCATGCTCTCACACGGACCTAATTAAAATAAACTTCATTTCCGCAGCGGCGTAGCCCCGCTAACACTTTTTAGACACCTAATAGGTTAGCTAATTATGAAGTAAAAAGTATCTCCCAAGAGTAATCCTACTCATCAGTGGGATCAGGATCCAACTATCATTGTGTGATGATCTAGATGGAAGCCACTCTAGTCACCACACTCCATAAGGTATGCTAAATCTGCAAGTTTCTTTTGTGTTTGAAACTCCCGATATGATTTTTGCCCCAAGTTCTTATAACCTTGACGAAGGCCAAAAAATCATAAGATGCAAGTCAAGTTCTTCTCGTCGTTGTCCTGATTAATTTAGACCCACCCGTACTCGCCCTTGACGAAGACTAACAAGGTTGTATGACTGTTCTAAACTAATGCATCTATCTATGCTACAAACAAGCAACACACCGCTATCATTCATTATGCCTTGACGAAGGCCAACAAATATAGCATGAATACGATGTGCTACTTATTTGAAACGACGGAGGTCTACGGCTGATTTTTGGTGAACGTAATGAACTTGATATCGTTGAAGGAACGATAGCCTTGAAAAGGAGTGGTTCAAACTCCGCCTTTTAAACGAGTGTTTTAAAAAGAACCGAGTGTGTTTTCAAAATGTTCCAACAAAATCTTTTTAGGTTTCTTATCTTGCATTAATGAGGATTAATTCGGTCCCATCATTTAATTTCTATTACACCAGAAAAGAACGAAAATAAAATATACGTATATGCCATCCGCGTTCGCCACGGGGCCCCATCATGCACTGTTAGGTTACTTAACTAATGGCAGAGCGGAGGCAGGACTAGCATGGATGCAAAACATATACAACATATATATATATATATAACCATTCATCCCAGGAATGATATAAGCAACATCACAGAAAACTAAGAAGAAACAAGAATAGTGGATAAGTTTGGAGCCTCGAGTTTTATTTGAGCCATAAATGAAACTCGATGTTCCTTGTCGTGTGGATAGCCTGTGATATGAAAAACCTAGACCCCTACGAGCGCGGCAAGCCATCCGCCAATCCTGGAAGCGAGCCAACCCTAATCAACAAAGTGGGTGGGCCACCCAGCGCTTCACGGAATCCGGTAACTTGTGCACCCCACCGTGGGTCATCCTATAACGAGTGCGGCGAGTAGCCCGCCAATTCTAGAATAAGACACCCCAGTCTCAACGCCATGAGATAGGGCCCTGTTTCCCTCTAAAATCCGGCTATTCAAGCACTCCTCCGCGGGGTAATCCTAGTATAGGAAAAAGAAAAACATATGCAACGGTGACATTGACCTCAACCCGGCCGTGCCCCGATAAAAGAATATACAAATAGGCAGAAACGGCTGTCCACATGTCGGACGCTCGCCCTGAAAAAATGAATATACAAATGAATCAACACTGTATTACAACCATTGCACAATAGGCCGTCCACCACGACAAATTATCCATAACAACAGCGCAACACATAACATTAATGTGAATATCATGTTCGTAAACCCGTCTGATTGTATATATAGCAATCAGTCGGATTATACCGCTCAATGATATTCACGGTCACAGAAACAAATGCACAGAAAAACAAGAATTTATAATTTCGATCGATTAAAACTTTCCGCTTTTACCCCCATGTACAAACCAGGACACAAATAAGTCTGGGCAAAAACCAATATACACAAAAATCGCATCTCCATAAACATGAACCACAGAAAAAACTTAGGGCAACACAACCATAATTAGGCCGTGGATCCGCGGCCAAATGACCTATTTGGCCGCGGATTAGCGGTCTAATTTAGTGATCGGTTGCTCGAAATTTTTTCTTGGCTTTAGAAAAGCCTGCACATAATTTTAAGGTGACTGGAAATATTTTTTGAACATCTTTTAAAATTCGGACATCGAGCATGTTTTAGAGATGCGATTCGGATAATTTCCATCGATCGAAGTTCTAAATGTGTGCAAACTAACTAGTTAAGTTTTATGGACCAGCTATGATACCATATAAGTCTATTTTACATGCTCTACAAAGTTTGTAAGGAAACGGAATTTCAAAAACCGAATTTTGTAAGCATGCAAGAAAGACTTATATCCCAAGATTTACCATGAAACCCTAACTAGCTATACTACAAAGGTAATTATTCTACTGTGTTATAATTTTATACCTATCGGATTCGTGTCCTTCGGGTCTTGAATCCTCTTCTTGAGCTCTTTTTGGGGTCTTCGGTGTAGTTTGGTTGTCGGTCTCCTGAATCCTAGATGATCCATCCGAAGGTCCTAGGTTCAAGCTTCAACTCTCACAATGAAAGAAACTTAACTAACTAGATTGCTAATCTACTAGTCAAGGATGAGAGGAGAAAATTAGTGGTGAGTTTCTATCTCAAAAATACTTGTTTCTCAACTCATGAGAGTGATAGTATTTTTGTGAAGAGAAGAGAGAAAAGAAGCAAGAGAAGATGGCAACTCAAGAAAAAATGATGAACTCAAGAAAAAGTTCTAGGAGCTATGAAGAATGGCTACTGCAACATAATATCTAGCCTTTTTCTTTTCTTTTAAAATCTTACCATGTTTCTATAGTGATCACAATAAATGTCCAAACCATGCTTCATTCCATGCCTCCTTTACACCTCATTTTATATTTATCAGTAAACAGAAAATCACATATAATGAGGTGTCCCCTTCTAGAATGCATTTTGTATAAATACAAAATACTCTCTACTGTATATACATACCCGTGTTCGTATCAAAATACGAATACCCAAGAGATAGAATAATACCACTAAAAATAATACTAGTATTAAATCAATATCTGATTTAATGAACCGGCTTAATTCTAAGCCCGCTAGTATTAAAAACCATCCGATTAAATTCCTCGCAACTAGTACACGCAATCAATCGGAACCCTGCACGTCTAAACATACGGCCTCCACATCGTTTCACCTGAACCAGAGAAACCTTCTATGTGGGACTCTAAAGACTCGACAGTACACTGGCAGTGGGTTTAACCATAAGCGCGTCAACGGAACTAGCTGTACGTAACAGCTACCCACGTACCTGTCGAAAAGGAAGGCCAACGAGCAAACTCATTTGAACCCCTACTAAGCCTAACCATGACAATATCCGTACAGTCCAGTCTATTGTCTGAGAGTACCGCATACCGGGTCTAGGGACGGTCAACGTCAGACCCCTACTAACCCTGATAAGTCGTGCTGGTGTGGCCCAACACCATCTGAGAAATTACTGATCTAACTATCAGTAATTCTCAACTGCCCTGGCCAGGGCTTATGGCGTTGACTAACCAAATACAGTGCGATATCGACTCTCTATACCGGGAGAGATGAATCCCTAACAATCACTCACTGCCTTCATGTGGTTCGGGACTGTACCCAACTAAAACCTATTTGCACGACTCCATTGAGTCGTGGTAGGGTAGTAGTCAAAGCACAGTGGGAACTCACACAAGACAAATGATGATCTTAGGTTTATAGACTACCTGTACACATGCCACATGAGAACTGCCATCTGACGTTAGGTATAATACCATCCAACAATTCTCGGCAAGTCTATCTAGTGTACCCACCCACAGTGAGCACCTGTACACAATCTTAGATGAAACACACCAATGGCTGTGAGACTAACCGTCACCCATCTTCGGGGTCTAGAAATGCATACACCAATCTACTCTGGAATATCGATGCCCTGTCTCGATATTCCTACGACTGAGGACACTTTTAAGGATATGCTTATAGACTACCCAGCCCTCACAAGTATGACCGCCATTACAACGCTGGTAGTCAAGCATGTCCTACGGGCTTTATCAACATGTATAAATACTACGTAATAACAAGTAGAACATACGTACATATTAAGATAAACTCAAACCAGATAGCATACTATCATTTCGAGCAAGATTGTCCTATATATATACATATCCATAGTATCTATTACAAATAATGGCCTCTAGGATATATACATCCTACATTTTGAGGTCTTACGAAAGGAGGAGGATGTTAAAAAGAGATACAAGATTATTGGCGAAGGGATTCACCTAGCCAACATGGACAACGATTAGACACTTTTTACCCAGTGTGATGATTGCATCTATTTCGCCTCCCTTAATAAATCGTTGCACATAAAGATCTTGAGCTAGTCCTGGGGACTTAGATCGTATTGTCGATAGAGGTTGGGATAAGGAGATCTGGAAGATCTTCCTACGGGTTCCAAAGCCAAGGTGACTCGAGTTGACTCAGAGAGTCCATTTATGATTTGAAACATTTATCCAAGCAGTTGTTGGTTCGATATTATCAATTTATATTGGATATGGACTGACGATGATTGAATGCGATAACTGTAACTTCAGAGATCTTCTTGTAAACGATGTAGTGATGACCAAAAGTGACTTTGAGATAATGAATGCCACTTGGAGTGGCTATTCTCGCTATAGAGGACACATGAGATGTTGAGTTTGTGCTTAAGAATTGGATGCAAGAGGAGTCGTTTCAAGAGCATCCTATATTTGTCTTCGGAGACTCACATGAGGTATGTCTTAAACAGTTTAGCCCGCACAATCACTCCAACTTATTACTCCAATCACTAATAGACATATTTTTATCCTTGATCTTTACTATAAGATTCTTGACGAAGAACGGATTTTATGGGTTCCATTTGTATAGTCAGTAGTCTAATGTATGCATAGTGTGTACTTGGCCAGACATATAACCCTTGCCGATTGAACTTAGTATTAGGGTCTACTTGTTGGAATGAAGTGACGAGGATTTTTAGGTATTTATGTGGGACGACCCACTATATCTTGTGCTATGAGAAATCAGGCTTGCGGTTATGTGAACATACAAGTGCCGACTGGGCCAGCAATCTGGGTATGCGAACATCCACATCCGCACGTACTTTCTTGCATAATAGCAAGTCCATCACTCGGAATAGCAAGAAACTGGAAGTATAGATTTTTCACCATGCGGGTGGAATATGCGGCTATCTCAGTAGCGCCAAGGGGCTACTAGACTGAGGTGATTTCTTGAAAGTTTGCCTGTGATTTCACACGCGAGGAAAACATGGCTTCTCTTTATCGTGCATCAGGTCAACGATAACATACTCAAACAATCCCATATATATGGGAAGTTGAAGCACTTACAAATTTAATGACACTTCATTAAGAAATAAGTGGCATGAGAAAGTGGTCTAAACTATAAAGTTTTTCCTTCAGATTAGACGATCGGGGATCCGAAGACGAAGAAAATATCCGAGTAACGCTATGTGCGTTTGGGCTTCGTCCTGAATGACGTATTGCATTTCAGATAGCTTAATAGACCTTACTTTTATGTTTGACTTATTATTATGGGTGGCGACTTTATAGATGTATATTTTAAAATTGATGGTATACAGCGTTTTTTCTTTATTATCTGGGATGTATATTTCTATATTTTGTTTGACTATTTCAGGCATGGAGTACAAGTGTGCAGGGTACACATTTAACAAGGATACGTTGGCAAGTAGGAACTCTCCCTCACACGAGAGATCCCCTTTATACTAGGTAAGCATACGAAAGTGAGACTAAGTGCTAGACGTCAGCTGCTCGGAGCAGTGATCATGGTGTTGCATACTAGGTATGGCGATAGTGGGAGCACTTAATAAAGTTGCCCTGACCGGGTCGGGATGAGGTTGCCATGTGCTGTAGGCCGAGCGACTGAAGTGGTTATCTCATGACCACTTTTACATGTTTACATATAGCCGGACTAGGGGTCTGACTCATCGTACGGGGTGCAGGCTTGTCGGGAGATTCCAAGCATATCGCAGGACGATATGGCCGGGCAAGTCAATCATAGGATGATTGAACTTGGGTCCATACGGTATAACCTTAATGGCGTACGCCCTTAGGGAGAGAATTTTATACCGTAGCACGTTACCATACGACGTGCGCTTGGATCGTGCACATAAGGAGGTTAGGGGATGGATCTCATCTCCCTCACTATGTAAGCTCTTATGACGACCTCCTTCACAGAAGAACGGGAAGTCTATACTCTTAGCGATACTGGGCTGTCTGGGTAGGCATGTTATGAGCGTTTGCTACTTTGGCCGTTGTTTCCTGCTGCGATGACAATATACTGCATATACGGGGCAGTGTCAGGAAAGCGAGTAAATAGCAGACCTAACTATTCAGAGCCGGAGGAAGATCGATTGGAATATCTCCTGATTGTATCGCATGGCCAACTCTTATTGACGCTATGGTAGCGAAATTTAAGAGTGCGATGAATTAAGATATATACCGAGGCGTTCAAGTACACTTCTGAGAGGGATTGAAGGTACTTGAGCAGACATGTCTGATCGGATCTGGGGTATGAGATTTCGCAATCTTAACATATTTTTGGTTTATATTGTTTCTTTTAAGAAGATCCTTGTGTCGGTCCTAATGGATATTAGGCTGTCCGCTTGCAGGTTCTCAATGGTTCATGCCGCACCAATATATATATATATATAGAGAGAGAGAATAATGGAGAAAAGATGTCATAGGAGGAAATTTCCTCCTATGGCGTGGAAAAAATACAACCTCCACTAATTTTTTCGACGATCGGCCCCTATCATCTTCATCGTTATCATCTAAGATGTGGGTACACCAAATTTCATGTGATTCTACAACTTTTTCACCGTTGATTTAGCAATGTAAAAAGTTCTATTGTCGGTAAACCGTTAATTTTGAACCCATTAAATCAACGGTGAAAAGATTGTAGAATCACATGGAATTTGGTGTACGCACATCTTAGATGATAACGATGATGATGATGGATGCCGATCGTCGGAAAAAATGATGGAGATTATATTTTTTCCACGCCATAGGAGGAAATCCCCTCCTATGGCCTCTTTCCTCCATTAATCTCATATATATATATATATATATATATATATATATATATAAGGAAGAGAAAGAGGAGATTCCCAGGGAGACAATTGATTCAGGGAATCAATAATTCAGGGAACCAGCTCATGGAGTTATGGACGGTACACACTCGAATGTGCGAGTAGGAGCATGTTAGCCATTGGGCCCGATCCGACACAATATCCGCCCATATGAGTGGGTTCTCTATATATTCATATATAGGAGGTTGGGGTTTCACATATGAGATATATGACAATATATAAAGAGTTTTTCTAGAGAGAAAAACCAGAGTATCGTCGTCTCCTTCTTCATCCTCTTATAGCTTAAGTTGGCTTGCGGAGTGATTAAGAGAGAGATTATCACTTTCTACCAAAGTGTGGTTTTCCTCCGGCCGTTACTTGGAGACGATAAAGATCAGATCTTCTATATGACGTAGGCAAGAAACAATCCAACCAATCGGATCAGGTATATCGTAAAGTTTTAGGATAGATATATGTATTTCCGCTATGCTTGATTGCTTGTTATATATCTACATCACCTAAAGTGTACAGTTTTTGAATAGAAACGTGATATATTTGGAATTCTAATAACGACTGGAGATAAATGGAAAACTAATCGAGGCAGCTTTTAAGAGATACATCCGAAGGGACGGAATACCATTTTGCAGCCAAAAGCCAAAAGGACGACATACTTAATTTTCCATGAAAACAAATCTCTTAGCTTTGTACAGATAAACTTAGAAAGGCCGAGATAAAAATTAAATTAAAAATTTAAAGGGTTACGGGACAAATAGTATGATAAATTTGGAAAGGAGCAATCGCATATGTCGTTTTGATGGAAGGGACAGAATCTAATTTTTTTTATGGAAGGGATATAATCTAATTTTCTGTGCAGAAGGACAAAAAGTATCTTGATCTGGGACATCTTCTATATATATATATGCGTGTGCGCTAAAATTATGGCTAGCGTTTTCAATTATGTATAAAGTAAGTTACCCGCTGACATGCTTTTAGATGAGCAGTTTACCTATACACGGATTATCCGCATACCTGTCGTTGTTTACGGATCAGGTGATGGACACATAATTTAGCACTCTCGGTTAACCACTGATAGTTGTACCTGTTTTATCCATACCCGCAATGACCCATCCGCGGAGGACCTAAATTGATGGCCCATTGACACCTCCACATAAAATCGCCATACATCTTAATAAACAAACGAATCTGCTAAGAAAGGTTATAGATTCGATCGAGAGGAAGAAACTTATAATATGGTAGCTGCCCGTGGTTATCCCCACCCGTTGGATCTTCCTATATACTAGTTTCAACAATTCCCCTTTACGGTTCTTCTGGTCTGCTTGGCCTACAGCAGGCATCTGGTCCAATGATGGTCCAATGATCATTTATCGACAAGCAAAACACAGTATGGCAACAGAAACACAAAAGGGAAAGGTTGCCAAACAAGGCCTAGAAGTCTCCGCATCTCCAATTAAGCTCCAATAAGAGCATCACGTCACGCTGGTTCTCCCACACCATGCACCTAACCCTAACCATAACCATGCACCAAAGACCCCTCAATAGGCAAAGAGCCGCCCAAACCACCCAAGACATTTGTCGTCACCACTTTTCTCACCCGTCCTGTCGCTATCAACTCCCGCCGCCGCCACTGCCACGCACGTGCGTGTCCCTCTCAAGGGGCATTTTCGCCGCCCCTGGCCCTGGAACCTGTACGTAATGATCGAACTTTTTGGTCTGATTTATAATTATTAGGCTCTCATGACGAGGGTTCACCCGAACGTAGAGTTGACGGTGGCGGCGGCTGGGGATGGGAAGGAGGCGGCGATGACGGTGTGGCGGAAGTCGTTGCTGCTTAACTGTGAGGGGTTCACGGTGCTTGATGGGAGAGGGGATCTTTGTTTCAGGGTGGATAGTTATTTGGCTGTGATGGAGCTCCTTCTCGGGCCCCGTCAGATGTTGTCTTCCGTTGATCTGGAGGTGAACTTGACCGATTATCCTTCGTTGCGTGTGGGTCTCAATGGGCTTTGAAAGGAGAAGGTGGGGTGAGGAGTCTGTCGCTGAGTACCTGCAAAGAAGTCCCGGGGTGGTTTGGTACCACCGAGAACCCTCCGACGCTCAAGTTAGTGATGAGATCCGAGCAGAGTAACGGCGTAAGTGTGAAGAATGGCTTACTTGACCCCTCTGTGATGGAGGTTTATATAGCGGTGGTGGCACGCAGCAGCAGGCGCGAGAATCTCGCCGGCAGTTACGCTCCCGACGTCACGCTCGCGCAGAGAGTGGATCGCCCATTAATGGGGATCGTGATAGCGTGGAACGTGGGATGTTGTTGGCGTAGAATCTGCGCGTTGCGAGATTCGCGGAGCGGCGGTTACGCCTGTGAGTGGTGGAGTTGGTCGGAGGGCTGAGAAAGGCGGCCTCGGCCGGGGGCTCGGGGACGAGCGAGGAGGCCGGGGAGTCTTGGTCTTGTGGCGGCTCCGGACGAGCTGAGGGGCCGAGGAGGCTAACTCGCAGGGGGCCCTGAGGTGTGCTAGTTTATGCTTGCAGGTCGGGAGCAGGGTGACCTGGTCGGCCGCTGTGGGCCCTTCCTTCCGAGTCTTGGGACACATCATCTGCCACGTGTCGATCTTGGAGGTCGCCAATATCGAGCACTATCAGGCTGGGCGCAGAGGGGAGGTTGTGCTCATGGATGCTTCTGGCAATTCTCTCTACGCTATTAGAAGAAAGGTGATTTTTTTTCCTTCGTTCTTTTCTTTTCTTTGGATTTGTTAGGTAAAGATCATCAAGAAGAGTGACTGATTGTCAATCAATTATTAAAAAAATGATGTGGGGTTGATGTTTTACGATACAATCGCCATCGATGTACTGCTGAGGCCTTTGTCCTCCATTACACTCAAATTTACGTGTAATTACATAAAGCATGGTGAATTTCGATCTTGCATATTATTGATAACAAAACAAATAATCTTGCAGAGACTTATGAGCCTAGTTGACAACCGGCTAATCTACCAAGGGGACGAGAAAGCCAACCCTTTGTACTCCGTAAAAAAGCACGTGACCCTGCTCCATTCCAAGGGCTTAGCTCATGTGGCCCCTTGCCGGTCACGAAACCCTAATCCTAATTCCTACCTCGTCGAAGGCTCATATGCTCGACGCACGTGCAAAATTTATGATAGTTTCAGACATGTACTGGTGGCAGAGATTCAACGAAAAGAAACCGCCGCAGGGGGTGCACTTGGCAGCGATGTTTTCCGTCTCGTTGTGAAACCAGGTTTTGATTCAGCATTGTTGATGGCGATGGTTATTGCATTGGAGCAAATTTACAAGTCTTAGCAAGGTTTAGTTTTGTGTTATAGTAGTAAAGTAAAGGGATGATCCAAGACGCAATTAAGAAGACTGCCGAAGAGGTTGATGGATTAATGCATTATGTCAATAAATTTAGCATTTGACTAGGATACACTCCATTGGATTTAAAAGAAACTTAGATCCATTTATGTTATCATTTTTGGAATAGTAAAAAGAATGTTAATTATTTATGTGTACATATGCATGTATGGATCTAGTGGTTATGGAGCTGATAGGATTCTTCTTCCCTCTTTTTTTTCTGAGTCCTATATATCGAATTTATCCTACTCAAATTTAATTCATACTTTCATATGATCATTGCATCTCGAAATTGTACGATTTGAGGTTATATTTTATAATCTATGACTCCAGAAATAATTTTATATATGCATAGAGATTTTGGAGACATATAGCATATACTTCTTGAATGCTTCGTATATAGTTGACTCTTTTTTTATGCTTCATATATAGTCGACATTTTTTTTAAATATGAGAAAAGGTCTGCTGATAAAGATGATCTTTTATGTCGTTTAGGTCAAAAACATAAAACAATGTTACTTTTTGGAATTTTTCTATTTTTGAGTGTTGTAATTAAATGAATATATTTTATATTTATACTATTAGAATGCAAGCACGGGGAGATATATGCCGCTTCTAATTTCAATTTCAAAGAGAAAAAAAAAACTTTGCTATCAGTCTTGCTATTTTTCCCCATAACATCAAACCATTTTCTTTTGAATTTAGCTTAGTTATTTTTTAATTTTCTTTTTCCAAACACCTTATATCAACTTTTTTTATTATGTAATTTATAAATAGAAATTACATGGAGAGATAAAGAGAATTTAATTAGTGGGCTTATGTAGATCAGGGTTGATGTTACGAGAAAGATCAACTGAAGCTGTAATATGGAATGGTCTTGATGGAGGTCATTTTCGGGTCTCCGTCAGATGTTGTCTTCCGTCGATCTCCCGATGGATTTTGGAGGTGATCTCCTGTTACGTGTGGGTCTCAATGGGTTTTGAGGAGATTAATGATTTGAGGAGTTTAGCGCCGAGTACCTGCAAGGAAGTCCCGGTGTGGTTTGGTACCACCGAGGACCCTCCGACGATCAAGTTAGTGCAAGATCCGAGTAAAGTAACGGTTAAGTGGAGTAAAAAATGGCTTACTTGACCCCTCTGTGATGGGGGTTTATATAGTGGCGGCGGCACGCAGCAGCAGGTGCAAGAATCTCGCCGGCAGTTACGCTCCCGACGTCACGCCCGCTTAAAGAGTGGGTCGCCCATTAATGGGGAACGTGATGGCGTGGAACGTGGGACGTTGCTGGCGGAGAATTTGCGTGTGGCGAGATTCGCTGAGCGGCGGTTACGTCTGTGAGTGGTGGAGTTGGTCGGTCGGAGAACCGAGGAAGTTGGTCTCGGCTGGGGAGCTCGGGGATGAGCGTGAGGGCCGAGAAGTCTTGGTCCTGTGGCAGCTCGGGGTGAGCTGAGAGGCCGAGGAGACCAATTTGCAGGGGGCTCTGAGGAGGGCCGGCTCGTACTCGCAGTTCGGGTGCAAGGGTGGCGTGGTCAGCCGCTGTGGGCCCTTTCTTCTGAGTCCTGGGACACGTCATCTGCCACGTGTCCTGATCTGGGAGCTCGTCAATATAAAGCATTATCATTAGCCCCCCACTCTTGTCCATGTAGGGTGTATTTCGTCACCCTATTGAGATGAAAATATACGCGCACTTGTCAGGCGCATTACAGATTCCCCCTGCCTAGGATAGACTGGGGTTTATTGATTGTGGGGATCTGAATCTCCGGCAGCCGCGGACTAAGCTGTCGTTAATTACCCCTCGCATTTGGAGCGAGAGAACCTCCGATTGACGGGTTAAACTGGTCATGCGAACTCAATGTGCAGTGTCTTGTTTTGAAGAGGTTTTGGATGTATCGGGGGCCCCGCAGAGTTTTTACGGGGGTCCCGCAACCCGGATAGCGGGCTAGGGATCAAGGGGGCTAGCAGCCCCCTTGCGGGGTGCGGGGCAGCGTCCCGGCCCAAATTTTTTTGAGAGGGACAGTGTTCTAGAGTATGTGTGTTGTGTGTGTGTGTATAAGGGAAAGGGCATCCAAAGGATGCGTGGGAGGCCAGCGCCTCGAGTGTCTAACACGCGAGCGCTGGGCGCTGAGGCGCTGGCGCACCATGTGCCCGGCACGTGGGCGCTGGGCACTTGAGCTCCAGACGCTCGAGCGCTGGCGCACCACATGTCCGGCACGGCACTTTGAGCGCTGGGCGCTCGAGCGCTGGCGCACCACGTGCCCGGCACGTGGGCGCTGGGTGCTTGAGCGCACGAGCGCCAGGCGCTTGGGCGCCGGCGAGGAAAAGGAGGCTTTTAGTCTCAGAAATAGGATTTAAAATCCCAAAAGAGGATTTAGCGTGGAGTTAAACTCCTAAGATGTTTTGGAGTTGATGAAAGGGGCTCTTCTTTGGAGCCCTGGGTCTTCCCAAAAATGGGGGTTTCGGAGATGGGCCTTATTCTTCCTCCTTTGTTGGCCGGATCTTGAAAATCAAGAAGTATGAGATTTTAAAAATCTCCCCTTTCTGAGATCTGATGGAAGATCTGAGTTCCCCTTTGTGGGTTTTGTGGTGAAAAACTATTTAGTTTTGGAAAAGAAAGAGTAAAACTCTTGATTTAATTCAAAAGAAAGAAGAAGATTTTAGAACCTTGAGGAAGGAGAAAGAGGCACAGGCCCTAATTTTTGGGGAATGAAAAGTATATGCTTTATTCATCATCATATTGCCTTTTATAGGCTTACATATTTACATATAGCCCCTTGGGCTTTACAAAATGGCATTTTACTCATCTTATGGCTCATGTGCCATTTCTTTTTGCACATAAGCCATGGGCTTACAAAAAATTTGGCTTTATGCTCATTTTGTTTACATTCATGCTTAAAAATTACATAAAAATTATTTATTATATGATTTCATTTTGGCATGGGGGAGGGCCGGTCGCTTTATGTTCGGACTCGACCTGGGCATAGGCCTACTTGGCTTGGGGTTGACTTTGACTTTGACTTGGTCAACCGGGATGCAATTTTCGACTTCAACAAAGTGGCCCCCATCAATAAATGCACATCACATATGTGAGTCGTGTGCATGAAATTGATGGATCTTCTTTCACATGGAGGCGACTTGCTTTGGTTCCCACTTTTTAGGATGCACTGCCCTTTTTACGATATGGACGGTTGATGCTTGACGCGTCTCCGAGACAGAGTATCTGTAGTTGATATTTCCCTGGCTCGGAGCTTTTTGGTTCCCGCTTTGAGGAAGCCTGCACTGCCCTTTTGCGATATGGACGGTCGACGCTCTGATCCGAGCGATTTGGTTCCCGATTTGTGGGAAGCTTGCACTGCCCTTTTTGTGACATGGACGGTCGAAGCTCTGATCCAGAGAGATTTGGTTCCTGATTTGTGGGAAGCCTGCACTGCCCATTTTGCGACATGGACGGTCGACGCTCTGATCCGGAGCGATTTGGTTCCCGATTTGTGGGAAGCCTGCACTGCCCTTTTTGTGACATGGACAGTCGACGCTCTGACCCGGAGCGATTTGGTTCCCGATTTGTGGGAAGCCTGCACTGCCCTTTTTACGACATGGACGGTTGACGCTTGACATGTCTCCAAGACGGAGTGTCCGTGGTAAACGTTTCCCTGGCCCGGAGTGATCTGGTTCCTGCTTTGTAGGAAGCCCGCACTGCCCTTTTTACGACATGGACGGTCGACGCTCTGGTCCGGAGCGATTTGGTTCCCGATTTGTGGGAAGCCTGCACTGCCCTTTTTGCGACATGGACGGTCGACGCTCTGATCCGGAGCGATTTGGTTCCCGATTTGTGGGAAGCCTGCACTGCCCTTTTTGCGACATGGACGGTCGACGCTTGACACGTCTTCGAGACGGAGTGTCCATGGTAGACTTTTCCCTGGCCCGGAGTGATCTGGTTCCTGCTTTGTAGGAAGCCTGCACTGCCCTTTTTGCGACATGGACGGTCGACGCTCTGGTCCGGAGCGATTTGGTTCCCGATTTGTGGGAAGCCTGCACTGCCCTTTTTACGACATGAACGGTCGACGCTTGACGCGTCTCCGAGACGGAGTGTCCGGGGTCGACGTTTCCCTGGCCCGGAGTGATCTGGTTCCCGATTTGTGGGAAGCCTGCACTGCCCTTTTCACGACATGGACGGTCGATTCGACTTGCTCTGCTTCTTGCAGTGTCAGGGGTGAACTTGACTTGCTCCGCTTCTTGCGGTGTCGAGATTGGATTCTGACTTGCTCCGCTTTCTGCGGTGTCGGAGTTGAAGTTGACTTGTTGATTGTGATTTGGGTTGACATCAGCATCGCTACACTGGAATATGGTACCAAGAGCGAATCATCATTTGTTGAGAGGATTTGGGGATTTGTTTTTGTTTAGCATCTGCATTGCTGCACTGAAATAATGCCAGGAGATACTCATCATTTGCCCCGGGAGAATTTGGGAATTGGTGGCTTAAGAGACAGGTTTAGATCCCTATCACCTAAGGCTTTTCAATTTTATGGGCCATAAGGGTCCCATAAAAGCATTTTCTCCTACGAGTCGAAAGGATCTCGGAGGTGTATTTTCTCCTTAGGAGTCGTGGGGACTCCTAAGTGTGTTGCTCCTTTGTGAGTCGTAAGGATCTCACGCGGGGATTTTCTCCTCACAAAGTCGAGAGGACTTTGCGAGTGCATTTCATCTTTTTTTACGAGTTTGCGCCCTTTCGGGTTTTCATAAACTCGTTGGCAGTCCTGCTGTTTTTACTCACGGAGCCCTTTCGGGTTTTCATCCGTGCTCATTTTGCTTGTGGACATACCATTTTTTTATTTTTATTTTTTTTTTTTTTTGTGAGACTTTGAATGTGGTCTCACCGGTAAGACTTGGGAGAGATAGGAATCGTTTTACGCCCGTGGATTGTATACGGTTTTGCAGGATGTATGATCCAGACCGTAGGGCCAGAAAAATTTCGGGACTTTGTTGGCGTCTGCGTCGCTACAATGGAATATGGTACCAGGAGCGACTCATCATTCGCCGTTGGGGTATGGGATTTGGAATTTGGTTGGCGTCTGCATCGCTGCACTGGAATATGGTACCAGGAGCGACTTATCATTCGCCGTTGGGGGTATGGGATTTGGAATTTGGCCGGCGTGTGCATCGCTGCACTGGAATATGGTACCAGGAACGACTCATCATTCGCCATTGCCTGTTGGGAAGCGATGGCTTAGGAGACAGGTTTAGATCCCTATCACCTAAGGCTTTTCAATTTTATGGGCCATGAGGGTCCCATAAAAGCATTTTCTCCCTACGAGTCGTAAGGATCCCGCAGGTGTATTTTCTCCTTAGGAGTCGTGAGGACTCCTAAGTGTGTTTTTCATTTGTAAGTCGTAAGGATCCCACGAAGGTTTGTTCTCCTCATGTATCGTGAGGATACATGAGTGGGTCTTCCCAATGGAGCATAATTCCAAAGGCGGAGACCAGCCACGAGACTGGTGGTTGCTGTGGGGTATGGGTATGATGAGAATTATTTGAGCCCGTGGATTGTACATGGTAGTCGATTTGGGGACTAACCGTAGGGCTGGAAGAATTTTGGGAAATTGGATTTTGGTTGGCGTCTGCATCGCTACACTGGAATATGGTACCAGGAGCGACTCATCATTCGCCATTTTTTTTTTCTTTTTTTTCTCCATTTTTTTTGTTTTACCGCGATTGCTCTATCATTTCAGCTTTTCTTATCGCGAAGGTCGCTATTGCCCTATCATTTTGGCTTTATTTTTCATTTTTATTTTACTCGCTGATTTTTATTGCGAGTTGCCCCATCATTTCGGCTTTTTATTTATATACATATATATGTATATTTTTTTATTTACACACTTTTTTTTTGTTTATTTACATATACATATATATATATATATATATATATATTTTACATTCCCAGTTTAACGACTTAGAGGTCGATTGTTTCCAGTTTAATGACATGGTGGTCCTCTGGTGTTCCAGTTTAACGACGTAGTGGTCCTCTTTGCTTATCCCAGCTCCTTGAACTTTGATCTTGGTGGAGCTGTGTTGATGACCGTAGCTCTGTGGCTTGCCGATGCATCCGAGGGCTGTGAGGTTTTTCCAAGCTTGTATTGGTCCTCTGCCCAATCTTTGAAAACACAGCAGTCTTCAATGGTATGACTCACCACCCTATGGAATGGGCAGTATACGGGATTGCTGGTCATATTCATTTCATGTGGCCTCTTCGGAATAGGCAGTTGCAGACGGTTGTTCAAGGCTTCCTCGAACATATTGCGGACCTCATCCCTCCTGAAAGAGTATACCTTCTTCTTTCTCTCCATTAGAGTAGGTGCCCTTACTGATACTGGTCCTTGAGGCCGATCAGTCTTTGGTTTGCCCTTTTCAGATAATGGCACATGTCTGGGAGGATTAGGTTCCCGAAAGGATTCAGTCTCCATTTGTATGAAATCGGCGGTCGTAGCTTGACTGTTTGCTAACACGCCTTTAGACAGTTCTATCTCTCCCGTCTTGTATTGCCTTTCGACCCAATCTTTGAAGACGAAGCAGTCCTCAATGGCATGACCTATCACTCTGTGATAGGGGCAATATTTTGGGTCGTCGGTCATATTCGCTTCTTGCGGTCTCTTTGATTCTGGCAGTTGTAGACCGTTTCTTAGGGCGTCTTTGAATATTTTACGGATTTTGTCCCTTCTGAAGGAATAGATCTTATCCAGCTTCTCTTTCAATGGAGATTCTCCTCCGGTGTATGTATCGGAGGGTCTGGAGGCTGATCGTGGTCGTTTTTCGCGAAGGCGCTCCGCTCTTAGGTTGAAGAGGGTATCAGTTGGCTGCATCCGGGTATCAATCCCCGGCTCATGAACCAAAATTTGATTCTGCTGTATTTGCAATCGGGAGACTTGGGTCGTGAGATCTGCCGCGACGTTTGCCAATTCGTCGACCTTAGACTGTACCTTGGCTAACTTCTCATCCCTGTCCTGAAACTGCCTCTAAAGCCATCGGAATAATGCTTGTTCTGTAGTTCCGGTTATGACAACCGGGTCATCCTTATTGCCTGAGCTCAATTCCGCAGGAACCCCAGGCTCTTTTGGCTTACCGGCCTGAGCGAGCTCTTCGTCATTTAGATCGAGTTGACGTTGGGTAGCGCCCACCGTATCATCACCCTGGCTGTGAAGCATAGGAGGGTTCGTTTCTTCATGTCCGACCATGTAGACAGTGTGGACCGCATATCCAGCCGTCTCTTTATCTTTGGCGGGGTGGCCCCGTTCCTCGAACCTCATGAAGTTCAGCCTAGCAGGAGCCCTAGCCCTTTTGTTGGCTCTATACCTGAGCCTTTTCTGCCTCAGCTTCTCGATTTTGAAGGCTTGGCGGGCATCCGTTTTCTGTGAAGCCACCGTGAGTCGATTGATAGGGAGCTTAAAGAAGATACCCGATCGAGAAGTTGTCGGGGGTACCGCTGGAGCTTGCCCGAGATGCCCTGCTGCTTTGTTGATGTTGATGGCTTTGCCCCCAGCTGGGGCTAAGGAGAGTCGTTCAAACACCGACTTGCGTTTGAGTTGGGGCGCCTTCGAGACCACCACAGTTGGCCTCTTGCCTTTCGAGACCGGTTTGTCTATCACCGGGGCTTGAGGAGCTGGGATGGCGTTAGCTGACACGAACAGGATAGAGCCGAATGGTAGCGGCGGCTCCTCCCACTGTCGCCCGAAACTGGCCGGAAGGACCGTCCTGGCATCCATCTTCATCGTGTAAGAGATGAGAGCCATGCTGAGAGCTGAGTTCATCTTTAGAGACATCGTTGAAAAGTAATTGCTTGAAAACCTGCATGAAATAGCATTATTTTAGTATAAATATAGGTATGTATATTGATTGAGTTCTCATGAACGTTTAACCCGAAATATGGGAGGAGAGATTAGTCCCACCGGGCGTGCCAGAATCTGTAGGGTGTTTTTTGTCACCCCATTGAGATGGGAATATACGTGTGCTTGTCAGGCGCATTACAGATTCCCCCTACCTAGGGTAGGCTGGGGTTTATTGATTGTGGGGATCCGAATCTCCGGCAGCCACGGACTAAGCTGCCGTTAATTACCCCTCGCATTTTGAGCGAGAGAACCTCCGATTGATGGGTTAAACTGGTCATGCGAACTCAATGTGCAGTGTCGTGTTTTGAAGGGTTTTTGGATGTATCGGGGCCCCACAGAGTTTTTACGGGGGTCCCGTTACCCGGATAGTGGGCTGGGGGTCATAGGGGCCAGCAGCCCTCTTGCGGGGTGCGGGGCAGCGCCCCGGCCTAAATTTTTTTGAGAGGGACAGTGTTCTAGAGTATGTGTTGTGTGTGTGTGTGTATAAGGGAAAGGGCATCCAAAGGATGCGTGGGGGCCAGCGCCTCGTGTGTCTAACACGCGAGCGCTGGGCGCTTAGGCGCTGGCGCACCATGTGCCCGGCACGTGGGCACTGGGCGCTTGAGCTCCAGGCACTCGAACGCTGGCGCACCACGTGTCCGGCACGTGGGCGCTGGGCGCTTTGAGCGCAAGGCGCTCGAGCGCTGGCGCACCACGTGTCCGGCACATGGGCGCTGGACGCTTGAGCGCTCGAGCGCCAGGCGCTCGGGCGCTTGGGCGGCGGCGAGGAAAAGGGGTTTTTAGTCCCAGAAATAGGATTTAAAATCCCAAAAAAGGATTTAGAGTGAAGTTAAACTCCTAAGATATTTTGGAGTTGATGAAATGGGTTCTTCTTTGGAGCCCTGGGTCTTCCCAAAAATAGGATTTTTGGAGTTGGGCCTCCTTCTTCCTCCTTTGTTGGCCGGATCTTGAAGATCAAGAAGTATGAGATTTTAAAAATCTCTCCTTTCTGAGATCTGATGGAAGATCTGAGTTCCCCTTTGTGGGTTTTGTGGTGAAAAACTACTTAGTTTTGGAAAAGGAAGAGTAAAACTCTTGATTTAATTCAAAAGAAAGAAGAAGGTTTTAGAATCTTGAGGAAGGAGAAAGAGGCACAGGCCCTAATTTTTGGGAAATGAAAAGTATATGCTTTATTCATCATCATGTTGCCTTTTATAGGCTTATATATTTACATATAGCCTCTTGGGCTTTACAAAATGGCATTTTGCCCATCCTATGGCTCATGTGCCATTTTTTTTTTGCACATAAGCCATGGGCTTACAAAAAATTTGGCTTTATGCCCCTTTTGTTTACATTCATGCATAAAAAATTAAAAATTATTTACTACATGATTTCATTTTGGCATGGGGGAGGCCGGCCGCTTCATGTTCGGACTCGACCTAGGCATGGGCCCACTTGGCTTGGGATTGACTTTGACTTTGACTTGGTCAACCGGGGTGCAATTTTTGACTTCAACAGTCCTGACCAGCTAGCGGGTCGGGTCAAGAGTGGACTGCCGAGCCGCCCGGGGTAAGCTCCCTCCTAAGGTTTCGTCGGGACGTGTCCCCGGGCTGTCAGCTGTCTGTTTTTGCCAGCGAGGCGAGATCTCTGTATTTAAGAAAGGTGCACCGGTTCGTGCATCCTGCCATTGAAACGACGGTCCATGCATCAAGTGTCGGTTGTCCGACACGACGTATGCAGGCCTGCGGCGTCTGATATGATGCGGCCCAGTGTGGGCATGACATGTGGATCGATCGGAGCCGTTGGACACGAGGAGGCGTCTTGGCGGGAGATGAAGGGCGCCGTTGGATGAAGTCGTTTGCGGTGATAAATAGGGGTGGGGCCCGCTCCAGGGCCCTTACTCCTTCATATTTCCCTGCTCTAAGTCCTGGTTTCTCGGTGCTCGTCTTCTTTCTTCCGCTTTCGTTCCCCGAGGATCCCTCTTCTCAAGGTTAGATATCTTCTTTCGTAGAGTCAGTAGATGTCGTAGGAGTAGGTTCTAGGGACCCTTTAGTTGAGTCTGAGTCCTCCCGGGGAGCAGGGGTCGGATCCTCTTCCCGGGATCGTGCAGCGGGGGCAGCCCCTAGGGAGGAGGCGGTAGATGATGCCCATAGCGCTTCGTGTTGGGTGAGGCATGAGGACGAGCTCGCCAATGCTCGGGCTCGCTTCCACATTCCCTCACGTTATACGCTTCATCTGGCCAAGGAGGGAGAGAGGGCAGACCAAGTACGAGGTAGGGAGATCGCCCTGTATTTGGAAGCTTTTTGGGGTGGAATGCGCCTGCCCTTCTCTCCCGAGGTCGTCGAAGCACTGAACTTCTTCGTGTTAGCCCCTGGCCAGTTAATGCCGAACTCGTGGAGGATTCTCCTCGAGTTCCTGATCCGCCTGAAGTTACAGGCGATTCCTTTCAGCCTCTCTCTCCTTGATTCTTCCCTCGTATTCAAAAATCATCCTGGGGTTCCATCCACGACTGGAAGAAGAAGTTCTTCTTCGTTTCCCCTCCCGAGGGCGAGGACTGGCCCGTGTCTACCGAGTGGTCGAGGGAAAAATGCTTGCCGGGGAACCAATCCAATGACCCAGCCGCGGTGAGAGTGGCGTCGTGGGAGCCCATCCCCCGATTCGACGTGCTGCTGTCTGAGAGGGTCCTGAGTTGGGTCGAGCTCAGCCCCGTTGAGTTCATCGGTAAGTTTAGGCTTGCCTTTTGGCTTGTATATTGCTTGTGTCGCTGACTTCTTTGCATTTGGTTTTGCGCAGGACCCATGGATCTGGACGAGCTCCGGGCCTCCATGCACCAGCCGAGGAAGGTCACGAAGGCTGGGGGCGCCAGCTCTTCTCGTGCGAAGACTGCCCCGGCTCTCTCTCCTCCGGTGGTCGCGCCCCATGAGCTTTCGGGGGCAGATCCCACCCCAGGGCCTAGCAGAGCGTCAGGTTAGAAGCGGGCTCGGATTCTGGAAGACTCGGCCTCGGAGGAGGAGATCGGCTCTCCATCGGAGCCGCTCAAGAGGGGTTCCCGGAGGTCTTCCCGAAGCCTGCCCTCGCCGATCATGGTGGAGGAAAGAGGCCTCCAGTTCGCGGTGCCCTCGGGGCTGTCCGTCGCGGATAGCCTGCTTCATGAGATAGAGAAATCGGCGGGAAGTAGGGTCCCCAGGGGGACCTTCAGGGCCCAGCTGGCGCCCATCGCCCAGGAGTCCGTGCAGGTAAGTGTTTGGTTTTTTGTAAGATTTGGTGCCTCCTTCGTCTTTCTGATCTCTTTCCTATTTTTCAGGTTCTCCAGCACGTTGCCCTCGCCTTACGCATGGAGGACGAAGTGATAGCCCCGGCGATGAAGGCTGCGGGCCAGCTCGCCTCACTAGAAGAGAGCTCCAAGCGGGAGCTGGAGGCAGTGATGGCGAGGGTCGCCGCCCTGGAGGCGAGGTAGAGGCCGGGAAACGGGAGGTTGCCCGGTACCGCGAGGTCGCGGTGGCCGCCGAGGCCAAGCTTGAGGACGCTCGGGTGCTCACCGGCAACCTGAAGAAGACGGTGAAGATCATCCGGAAGGAGCTGGGGGCGGCGGCCGAGTCGGCAAAGTCGGCCGACCTGAGAGCGGTGAAGTTGGCCGACCTCTCGGCGGAGAAGGCGGTGGAGGGTTATAAGAAGTCGAAGTACTTCTATGATGACCTGGCCATGGCCACAACCCTCATCTGGCACGAGGCCCTCGACGCCGTTAAGGCCCGGATGCCGGAGTTCGTCGACGAAGAGCTCCGGGCCGAATACCCCCTCGCGGACGCCGAGGAGCAGGGGAAAGAGATCCCCGAAGAGGAAGTCGCCGAGGACCCTGCTCGTCCCGTGGTGGATGTCGAGGACCCCGAGGTCGCGCCCGGCCCCGAGGCCTAAAGCCCCCATCTTCCTCCTTCTTTTATCTTGTTGCTTTTGGAATTTTTGTAAGCCTCCGGACAGTTTGTAAGGCCTGGGAGCCCAAAATACCCTTTGTAAAGATTTTGCCTTTAGTAATAAAACTTTTTTCCTTGGTTTCATCGGTTTACACTTTTATCTTCTATTTGTGAAGAATGCTCATAAATTATCTTTGCTTCACTGTTGGGCTTCCATATCAGGTTGGCTATCTGTCTAGCGATCGTTCGTCGAGTTGATTTCGATCACTTGTCAAGCGTACCAAGCGCTGCTGAGAAGGAGGCGTCTCGATGGCCCCGAAGTCAAGGGGGGTTTACTCAGACTTGGATAGACCTGGTGCCCTTTGTTGGGGCCTCGGATCCTCTGCATGTGATGGGCAGAGGGTCGTCCGCCGTATTTGTGCCGAGCATGAACGAGAAGCTGCTCGATTGCCCCCTGGCGAAGGCTTCTAATTTCTGGCGTTACGAGCAACGACCACTGGCTGGGGATGATCGAGCGAGGGTTGGGTTCGACTGCCTCTGGGAAGACTTTGGATCCTTAGCATTGGAGGGGCTGTAAGAAGCCCACTAAGGATGACCGGGCAGTGAAGCTGGGCGGTCGCCTATTGGCGAGGCCTTTGATTTCTGGAGTAGTGGGTAGGCAACTACCAGCCTGGGATGACCGAGCGGGGTAGCCACTCGGATGCCTCTTGCGAGGGCTTCGATCCCTGGCGTCATGGGTAGGGAGCTACCAGCCAGAGATAGCCGAGCAGGGGAGCTGCTGAGCCGCCTCTAAGGAGGACTTTGATCCTTAGCATTGGAGGGGCTGTAAGAAACCCACTAAGGATGACCGGGCAGTGAAGCTGCGCGGTTGCCTCTTGGCGAGGGCTTTGATCTCTGGTGTCGTGGATAGGCAACTACCAGTCTGGGATGACCGAGCGGGGTAGCCGCTCGGATGCCTCTTGCGAGGGCTTCGATCCCTGGCGTCATGGGTAGGGAGCTACCAGCCGGAGATGACCAAGCAGGGCAGCCGCTCGGTTGTCTCTTGCGAGGGCTTTGATCTTTCAGGACGGGGACCGAGCAGGGTTACTGCCCAGTGCCTCTTGGTGATGACTTTGATCCCTGTCGGTTGTGGTAGGAAGCTACCAGCCGGGGATAGCCAAGCAAGGGCTCGACTGCCTCTGGGAGGACTTTGGTCCTTAGCGCGGGAGGGGCTGGAAGAAGCCTACCAAGGACCCTTGGCCGGCAGGGTTATTGCCCGATGCCTCTTGGCGAGGGCTTTTGTCCTGAAGGATAGCCGAGCAAGGGATCCTCGGTCTCGATTGCCTCTGGGAGGGCTTTCAATCCCTGTCGGTCGTGGTAGGAAGCTACCAGCTGGGAATAGCCGAGCAGGGTAGCTGCTGAGCTGCCTCTAAGGAGGACTTGGACCCTTAGCGTTGGAGGGGCCGTATGAGGCCTGCTAAGGATATCCGGGCAGTGAAGCTGCGCGGTTGCCTCTTGGCGAGGGCTTTAATCCCTAGCGTTGCGAGTAGGGAAGCTACCGGCCAAGGATAGCCGAGTAGGGAAGCTGCTCAGCTGCCTCTACGGAGGGCTTTGATCCTTAGCGTTGGAGGGGCCTTAGGAGGCCTGCTAAGGATAACCGGGCAGTGAAGCTGCGCGGTTGCCTCTTGGCAAGGGCTTTGATCCCTGGCGTTGCGAGTGGGGAAGCTACTGGCCAGGGATAACCGAGCAGGGTAGCTGCTTGGCTGATTCTCCATGAGGTTTCGCCCGCCCGTCCAGTTGCGGGTATGGGGAACAGGAACGGTCTCGGCGAACGTGCGCGTAGCATGCGCATTGAATGTGGGGGGAGGCGAAGCACCAGGGTCATGTTGTTCCGATTCCGCCAGAGAAGGCTCGATGATCGCCACGTAGTAGCGACTTTTTGGGCGAGAGCGGACGACCGTTGAGTTCCGTTGGGTCGCAGCGGGCTATATAAGACTGAAGGAGCACTGGTCCTTCCTTTCCTTGCAAACAGATCTTTGAGAATGCAGGAATTCCCCTTTACCATCCCCGAAATCATCCACTTCGAAGACGTATACCTCTATGACCAGAACTGCACCGAGCACACGGTGCAGTTGTTCTATTGGAGCATCGAAGACCACTTCGGCTGGTTGCTCCCCCGGCGCTCCTCCCTGCTGCAGCTGCTGATGTACTCCATCTGGAGGGCGTCGTCGGGGCTTTACAACCCCTTATCCGAGCAGCTCTACGACGAGGCTGTGGGCAAGCTGCGGTCCCTTAGGCGCTTTGGCCTGATCTCCGCGAATCGGCTGGCTCGCTCCGTGGCGCTCGTCCGTGAGTGCTACGAACTGAGGCTCGGGGTCAACGCGCGCGGGGGAATCGAGGGCTGAGGTTGGATCTCGTGAGGCCTCGGCTGGCGGAGATCTTCACCGAGTACCATGAGCAGTGCTCTCTACACCCCTTCCCCCGCTGTTGTAATTTTCTTTTTCTTTTTGTATGTATAGCTGAGGAGCCCATAATACCTTTTTTGAATAAATGAGATCTTTCCTTCTTTTTCGCATCTTGATTGAGTCCCTCGGAAGATCCATTGATCTTTATTAAATTAACAACAGATCCTAGGAAGAGTTTACATTGCTCTAAAAGGAAAGTACATGCTAATAGATGACCTTATTAGCGTGGCCCGAGCTCCCCGGAGGATTGCTGGTCTCCGTGCTCGGCACCAGGTATAGGGCTCCCTGAGCGCCGGACTGGTCATCTGCCGAAACTAGTATGATCTGGCCGATGGTCAACTCGGCGGGAGGGGGACGCTGCTCCTGCTCTCGGTCAGCCTGCCGTTTGTCCCTCAAGTAGGCGGCGAGGTGCCCCGATCGGATGAGCTCTTCGATGTTGCCTCGGAGTTGTTCACAATCCTCTGTGGCGTGGCCCAGCGTCTAATGGAAGGCGCAGTAAGGGCCCCGGATTCGCTTCGAGGCCTGACGCGGGATTGAAGAGAACTTGAAGAACCTCTCGCCCTGGGCCTCCTCTGGTAATACTGCGAGAGAGACGTTGAGCGGGGTGTACTCCTGGAACTTCGGGTGATAGGGCTGCTGACGTTCCAGCCTCTCTTCCCGAGCCCTCTTCTTCTGGTCGGACCATTCTGCTCGGGGGAGGTTCGCGTTCACCTCGGACTCCAGCTGAACCTCGAGCTCGGTCCATACCTTGACCTCGGCCATGGTCTTAGGCTGTGCCAACGCAAAAGAGCGCAACCACTCTTTGTGCCTAAGACCAGATCTGAGCGCCGTGATGACGGTCTCGTCCCGGTGCTCGGGGACCTCGAGGAGGGCGTTGTAGAAGCGGGTGATGTAAGCCTTGAACGTCTCCTTGTTCCCGCTCTTAATTGTGAAGAGGTAGTCGACCGTGTGCTTCTGCCGACGGTTCCCAACGAAGTGGCCGAGGAACTGAGTAACCAGCTAGTCAAAGGTCGAGATTGAGCGAGGCTCGAGTCCTCGGAACCTGTCCCGACCAGAGCGGATGAAGGTGGCTGGAAAGCCCTGCACTGAGCAGCGTCGGAATGGTCCTGGAAGCTCATCCTCGCGGTGAAAGCATCTTAATGGTCTTTCGGGTCGGTTTTCCCGTCGAACAGAGAAACCTTCGGGGGCTTGTTGCGCAAGGAGACGTGGACGGCGAGTAGTTCCTCGGTAAACGGTTTGGTGAGCGAGTCGGAGGCGTACTTAGCCCCGTCGCCTGAGAGATGACCTTTCCGGCGCATGCCCTCGATCTTCTTTTCGAGAGCGTCGAGTCGGCCGTGGTACCCCGAGGACTCGGCGCCTTGTGATCCCTGGCCTCTGCTGTGGGAGACCTGCGTTTGGGCGCGGCCCTGATTCCTCTCGATAAGGTCCCTCAGGTCCCCGGGCGAGGTGGCCCTCGAGCCGTCGTGGCGAGCCCCTTCTGTGCGACCCCGTCGAGGGAGGGGGTGTCGATCATGCCAGTGGACAGGCGAGGTGACCGACATCTCCTCAGGAGGTAAGGGCCGCGGGGAGGCTCGAAGCGAGGTGCTCTGGCGGCGGATCCCGGTGTGTAGCTGTGGGGCGCCCAACGGGCCTCAGAGAGTATCGGCCTGTGAGATCTGTGGCCAAGGGTCGTAGCCTGCCGGTGGTCAGCCGTGCCGACAAGGGCAGAGCCTTTGGGAGGCGGAGGAGCGGCGATCTGGGGCCCTGGCCCGACCGTTTGAACGCAGATGAGCGCCTCCACGAGGGACTGTAGCCGATCTATTCGGCTGGCGAGGGCGTTGATGATGGTCGCCGGGGGAGGTTCATCCGCGCTTCCGGTGAGGGGGAGGCAGCGGCTGGTACTAGGATCTTCAGGGTGGTCGCTTGCCATGTGGATGGAGATCGGAAGGCCAACTTTGTTTTTTGTGGAGTTTCCTTTCCCACAGACGGCGCCAACTGATGGAGGTCCTTTTCGGGTCTCCGTCAGATGTTATCTTCCGTCGATCTCCCGGTGGATTTTGGAGGTGATCTTCTGTTGCGTGTGGGTCTCAATGGGTTTTGAGGAGATTGATGATTTGAGGAGTTTAGCGCCGAGCACCTGCAAGGAAGTCCCGGGGTGGTTTGGTACCACCGAGGACCCTCCGACGATCAAGTTTGCGCGAGATCCGAGCAGAGTAACGGCTAAGTGGAGTAAAAAATGGCTTACTTGACCCCTCTGTGATGGGGGTTTATATAGTGGTGGCAGCACGCAGCAGCAGGCGCGAGAATCTCGCCGGCAGTTACGCTCCCGACGTCACGCCCGTGTAAAGAGCGGGTCGCCCATTAATGGGGATCGTGATGGCGTGGAACGTGGGACGTTACTGGCGGAGAATCTGCCCGTGGCGAGATTCGCTGAGCGGCGGTTACGCCTGTGAGTGGTGGAGTTGGTCGGTCAGAGGACCAAGGACGATGGTCTCGGCTGGGGAGTTCGGGGATGAGCATGAGGGCCGAGAAGACTTGGTCCTGTGGCAGCTCGGGGTGAGCTGAGAGGCTGAGGAGACCAATTTGCAGGGGGCTCTGAGGAGGGCCGGCTCGTACTCGCAGTTCGGGTGCAAGGGTAGCATGGTCAACCTCTGTGGACCCTTTCTTCTGAGTCCTGGAACACGTCATCTGCTACGTGTCATGATCTAGGAGCTCGTCAATATAGAGCATTATCAAGTCTTGAGCTGGAAAAGTTGCAATTTGATAGCTCATGAAATGTTCTTATTCTTTACTTTTCAGTAAAAATGAACAAATTATTTAACATAACAAAAGCAATTCATTCAGCATCCACATATATATATATAGAGAGAGAGAGAGAGAGAGAGAAAGAAGAGATGGAAGTTTTGATTTGATCAATTTTCGCGAGGCCCTATGGATCCATGATTTTTTTTTGCCGTGACTGGACATAAACGCCCTCCACATCTTTTTCAAAGATGTTAAAACCTTTCGAACTTTCATATCGTCCTTAAAAAAAGAAAGAAAGAAAATTGGAAAGGGAGGAATTTTTTTTGGATGTATCATAATCGCCAGTTGCAAAGCTTGCAATTTGATTTCGTATGCGTCTTACGCGTTCTCTATCGGCCAGATATATTAATGATTGCAGCCACATATATTTTGGCTCATACCGTGCTAAGTTTCGGGTATATGTATCCTGTTGTAATTAGTTTTGAACTTGAATTGAAAAATCAGATAATTATATGATGCTCATATAGGATACATGAACATATATAAATTTAGTTTTTGAAAAAATAACTAAAACCTTGAATTAAAAAGTTAAATCATACAATAAATTAAATAGTAAAACAAGTACAATCAAAACATGAATTTGGAATGGAAATCGAATCTTTTCCTTTCCGTATGACTTGACGCAAACATTAATGTTTGGAATATCAAAATCTTTGCAGATTACAATAAATTAGATAACTCCATGATGAAATACGAAAATATGATGCTTTGCCGTAATGATTTTTATATGTTTGTACTTGTGAAGACAAACAATCCTAAATCCCCCGTGCTGTGCTTGTATATACGAACATAGAAATGAAAATTAGCAATTAAATACAAGGAAAAGGGAAAAAGGAAGATGGGTAAATTGTCAAAAAGCCCCTGGCCGGCTCAAAAGTTGTTTAAAAAACCTTGGTATTTTTTAAATTGTTGGAAATGGCCTGCTGTTCAAAATATTTGTGAAAAAACCTTGAGCAACATTTCATTTAGATCTTCGTTCCCTTCAACTGCATAAATATTACATAAATATTAAACGCAACTTTTTAAATATTACACAATTGGGGATAAGCTTCAATTGGGCCAAGGGTTTTCTTAACAAGAGCAAAAGGCCCGGGTTTTATACACAAGTTTAAAGCGTGTCCGGGCTTTTTGACAATTTAAAAGAAAGGAAAGATGGCTATGTTATGAAATGAGATAGGCTTTGGGCCAAGGCCTTAGTACTACTTAGTGTGAATTTTTCGCCAAAATTGTATAAGCCTGTTAGATCCAATAATAAATTAAGCTGCCATTGGAACCCAATCATTAATCTGATCTGAATTTTAGAATTTGATGGTTGAAACTCTAATCATATTGGATCCCAGTGAAGTACCGGGAATAAAAATATGCATGGTATTTATTCAACAAAGGGGATAGTTTTTGGTATTTAAATATAATTTATATGGTTCATTTATCTCACAGCGATAAAAGCTCTTGGTATCTTAGTTATAATTTTACAGCTTAAATTATTTGAGTCAATATCCAAGACCAAATAAATAAAAGAACATCTTTCTACTACTCTCCAGTTGGGCTGCACTTTGCATCGATGTCTTTTAGTTAGGACTGCTAGTGCAACTATTTCGGATAAAGTAATGTAGCTACGTTTCACAATAACATTCATCCATTATCCTGTTTATAGATTACCCGTTAATCTGTACATAGCTTACCCATATTTCTGTATGTCGTATACGGGTCAGGTGGCAGTCAAGCATATGATTTCGCACATGATTTCACGTTCATTTAACCCCAGACATTTTTTTCCGATTTGAGCAGATATTCGCAATACCCGTTCGATGGCTATGCCCGACATCATGGAATCCAGAGGGCAATTCGGCCCATGCCCATCTTGTCTCATGACCCGAGTTCGACCAGCTCACACGTGACCATGTCACATGCATAAATATTTCCGCCGCCGCTAAAAAATTCAAGAATGACACGTGTCTTTCATAGGCGGGCGGAATATTCGAAGCATCATCCAACTCGCGTGACATCTGACGCCAGCTCGTCCAATCAAATGAGTCTCGTGCTTGAACAATATTTCAACCAATTCAACGCTTTGCAAAAAATTATTTACACCCCTCTTTTCCCCTGACTTGCTTTCTTGTGGGCCCCGCAACTAGCATGCACCTTTGGTGCCGTTCAGAAACTATAAAAAGGTGCCGTTCAGAAACTATAAAAAGGAGGTGTGATATCACGCTCGCACGGCCTAAGAAAGACTGCAACTCCGAGCACCAAAGTGTGTCTACTTCCTCTCTCTCACGGATCCAACCCGTACTCTTCCGAGCATTATATTTTCATGACTTATATACTACATAATTTAATAATCGAGCAGGACTAGTCCGAGAACAGTACCTGAATATTTTCACATGCATCGATATTTACCTAAGGGATTTCCGAAAAAAGGAGCTATAATCTCAATATTTTCCTGCGTGTCTGAAATCACACGAAAACTTTACAAAGGAAACCCTTTTAAATTATTTTCAAAAGGCGGGGCGTGTACGTTAAACAAAAGATATATCTATGTAGTTATTTCTTATAAATGAACGTCCGCTACTTATGCTGTGATACACGCATTTGAAAAGGGATTTTTGCATGCACTTGATTTCGGTTGTCTTAAAGATTTCACCACGATGCATACTATATATATATGTTACGGTTTGATTATATCGTGTTGGTTTTCATATTGGATTTTGACAAAGTTGGTATCTATCATACCAACTGAGCTATTGCTCATTGGTAAATGCATTGTTGCATAAAAAGCGAGATCGTGTTCCAATGGACCTCCAGTCTACTATATCGCGTTAGAATGTAAAATATATTCACTCAACTATCATCTTAAAGTCAAAAGTTCTAATCAATGATCGACACATTTCACATTCTTTTTCTTTTTAATATTCCACTCATTAACTTTCATATCATATGACTCTTCAAAAGTCATTTTTGTTCCACTTCTCTTTTTCCCTTCTCTCGCCAAAGAAAAATTAATATAAACTCAAACGAAATTTAAAGCAAGGTTCGATTATTATAAAACTGTACCATGCCTTTTGAATTACATCCATATATGAAAGGTTTCATAAGATGTATCAAAAACTAAACGAAAGAATTCTTGTACATACACACTGCTAAAGCCTTTCATGTTTATACAGGTGTTATAATTTATATATTTCATCATAATATGTTATATATATTCATCTTTTTATCACTACAGTCTGTTGAAAGCTTGAAAACAAATAATTATTGTTAACAATAATAAAGTTGTTTTTGTAACGATTTGATAAAAATGGTGAAATTTATCCCTAAATTTGATAACAGCTAGATTCAATTAGATATATAAGAGTACAAATAGCCCATTGTTATAATAAGTAGAAATTTGATCAGCGTGGTATGTATAAAGTTCTCACATGACAGGAACGTGGGCCCCACTAAGAAAAAATACGACCCGTTGGTCCAGAAAGCCCGCTCTCATCGCCAACTGGATTATTAAAAAACCATAAACTATGATATTCTCACCCTCTCTATTTTAATCCACTTCCACGCATTACCAATAAACATTTCGCGTTCAATCGTAAAACAGAGGGTGAAAAGAAAAGAAGGCATGGTTTCTGACTCTTTACCCCTCGCCAAAGAAAACCAACCCAATTTTTCTTTGATAAATATCATCGCCCAATCAACCTCTGGATCTCAACTCATCGCATTCGACGAAACCCTAACCCTAAAAAAAGGTATGGTTTTTCTCAGATCTGATCGGGTTTTAGCGCCTATCATCTATGATTTTTGAGTTTGATCGTTAACTTTTGCAGAGATTTAGAGAATGGGGAGCTCAGGTTTTTCATGGAAGTTAGTGGACCATCCGAAGCTGCCGAAAGGGAAGACGATCGCTTTGATCGTATTGGATGGATGGGGCGAGGCGAATCCTGATAAGTACAATTGTATTCATGTGGCAGAGACGCCTACTATGGATTCGCTTAAAAATGTAAACTTTTTGATCTTAGAGTTTTGTTTTATGATGATGTTTGATTTAGTTGTAGATCCTTTGATTATTGTGTTTTTATTTCATTAGATTGGTGTTTTGAATAGGTTTTTAGCTGTATGAGTTAAAAAATCCAGCAGTGTTGATTAGTTTTTAAGCAAAAATCCAGACTTGCTGCTATTTTTCCTTTTGAATATGAGTTTTTTTTAATTATTAGCGTTGATTGAAGGATATTATGCATGCAAATTACCCTAAGTTTCCACAATTAGAACACTGAACCTATCATCTTGTTCTTGTAGTAATATGAGTCACATACTGGATTTATACCTTTAGTAAATAAATTTTGGCCCCTTTTTTTGGGCTTAATCTTTCTCCTATAAAATATAACTAAATTGAATGTCTGATGTATAAAATGAATGTGGATGGTGGCGATCGGATTCCATTTATGGAAAACCAGCTAAATTGATCTTGTGATTTGAACTGGTAGATAGGCTAGTGCTGTGCATTTATTTGATTGCTTAGCGTGTGTGACTCATGTTTTACTTTGTCGTGGGGATTAGTTATTAATTGTTCAGTTTCTTCCTGCAGGGTGCTCCTGAGAAATGGAGGTTGGTAAGAGCTCATGGTAAAGCTGTGGGTCTTCCGACTGAGGATGACATGGGTAACAGTGAAGTCGGCCACAATGCGTTAGGTGCTGGACGGATATATGCCCAAGGGTATATTTCTCTCCTACGTGTTTATTGCTTGGATAATTATTGCTGCTCCTACTTGTACTACTGTAGTAATTTTCTTCATTTCCATCTTGATGTTCAAATGAAATACCATACCTGAAATTTTCTGATTAAATCTGGATGCAATCATGCCATGTTGTGTCTTGAAAAATCCTGAAGTCCTGCTTACTCAAGGGTCACATTAGTTATTGGTATATGGCTAATTATAAAACTGGATTTGATTCCTATGAACTTTTTCCATATGTACACACATTATTGTGCTTTGTTCAGGCATTATTTTCCCACATTTCAAGACTTTCTCTCTGTTTGTCTTAAATCAATAGATATGCTTAAAGACAAACATTAAAGTTGGAAAACGGTCCTGTATTATTTTCCAAGCATACCTACTTCGCTTAATCCTCCAAAGGTATAATCCACATTTCCCATGGAAGTCAGTATCACAGGTAAAGCAGGTATCGTGTGTGGATTGTGAGAGCTAATTCTGTTTATACTGTCTGAAGTCTGTTTGTTATACCTAGGTCGCTCTTTGCATGCACAACTTTTTAGTTAACTTTTATGATTACATTGATATGATTTATTTCAATGTATATTGTCTGGAAAGAATAACTTTTTGCATATTGTATAAGGATGCTTTGGTTACTTATTATGTTGGTACTTCACTCATATCTGATAAATATAAATATAATTGTTGCGTTTCACAGCAGCAAAATTTAGTTTCTCTGTCTTTCTAATTGCTTTTTTTATCTCCACAAATCATCACCGATTCACATTTCCTGCCTTATGTGAGAAATGCATCAAGAGAGGCAAAACAACTTATTTTGCAGTGCTTTATTGAATTAAAAATATTTACCAATTAACTATGTTAAAAAATGCTCTTTAGAGTCTAAGATAGATACTTCTGTTGCATATGCTCTGTACTGCTTAGTGCTTTCTGCCCTGTGGACGACACACAATTTCTTCAATTATATGTACTTATTGGAGGACATCACAATAGTTGATTTACGTTGTTACCCTGATCCAACAACATGACATCATGAGTTGTGCACTGAATTTTGTCATATTTTTAAATCTTATGGAATATTAAAGGACAAGGGTTCACCCTGCAACTGATCCACAAGCATTATGCAGAAACTAGATTTTTCTTGACCAAGAAATGTGTCTCACCTTATTCTTTTAGAGCAAGTATCCAATGACCTAATGCTATGTATAATTATTTTGTATACTCCAGTAAATAGTAGTGGTATTATGCAGTGTGCACAATGCAAACTCTTTCGTTGAACAGTCATCAACATTTCTACAATGGGCGACATTAGTTAGATATAGTTACATCTCAGTGGGTTTAATACTTTTGAGACATCGGCTCCTATAAACCTATGATACCGACTTCAAAAGATATATTAGTTGAGTGGATAGCATAAGGGAATGTATTTATTTTGCTACATGTGAATTTTTTGAAGGCTATCTTGATATATCTACCACTACAAAGAGCTCAGTTCATTAATTTACCCTCTAATAACGCCTAGCAATGTTTAGAGTTGGATAAATAACAGACAAGTTATGCATTTAATGGTTATTCCTGACATAAAAAATAAAAAATAAAAATAATTGACATTAAGTGGCCTTTATCAGTTTCTCTAACCAAGAAAATCACAAGCATCCAATGTAGACCAAAATATTGATGTTCTATGACACGTCCCTTTCTATGATTTTGTACTGGATATTACCGATTATGATCTCTAAGTTCTTTCTCCAGTTGGTGTATTGAATTTATCATTGCCAGTCCACATTTACCACATACTGAACTCAGGGCTTTTTTCATTACAGTGCTAAGCTAGTTGATCTGGCCCTTGCTTCGGGGAAGATATATGATGGAGAAGGTTTTAAGTACATTAAAGAAAGTTTTGATCAAGGCACTTTACATCTCATTGGTTTATTGAGTGATGGGGGTGTCCACTCTCGGCTTGATCAGTTGCAGGTATTTTATATGATGTTCACTTTCATCCTACTCTTACTCCATAGTTTTCTTCATTACTGACCATTTTTTACTTGCAGTTGTTGCTGAAAGGTGTTAGTGAGCGTGGTGCTAAAAGAATCCGAGTGCATATTCTTACTGATGGTCGTGATGTTCTGGATGGATCAAGTGTAGGCTTTGTAGAAACTCTTGAAAATGACCTTTCAGAGTTACGAGCTAAAGGCATTGATGCACAAGTTGCTTCTGGTGGGGGGCGGATGTATGTTACTATGGATCGATATGAGGTAATTTGTTATTCCCTTCTGCAAATACTATCTGCATGTGATATGCTACACAGTGATATTTATTTATTAAAAGAAAGAAAGAAATAGATAGTCAAGTGTTGCATACTTGTATATCTTTGTCAGTGTATTACACTGCAGAATTCTTGAATGCTCTTCGTAAACTGTGCATCTTAAGACTTTCCTAAAATATATTAGATTTTCATATGTAATTATTCCCTTTTAATTCCTTGAAGTAATATATATGATACAATTTTATTATAATAATAAAATATAAATTATTATGTATCTAGAATGTTTTGCTTCTTTCTTACATGGAGAAGCATTATTCTTCTTATGTCATCATAGGGCATATCTTTCAAGTCTATCTATGATTTTTTGTCATAACTCTTTGTTTTTTTTAATAATCAAACAAATATTATGATACTGGACTGTTTATTATCTTGTAAAGCACATTTTCTTTTCTAACAGTAAAATATTTGTACAAGGAAATATCCTTTTTGAAGTTTTTTCCTACAAATATTCAAGGAACTCAAATATTTTCAGTGTGTGTGTGTGTGTGTGTGTAAAATCATTAATGAGACTGCTGCATCCAGATACCAACATAGTAATATGCGACCTAATTTTTTAACTTGTTTATTTTCTATTGCAGAACGACTGGAGTGTTGTGAAACGCGGTTGGGATGCCCAGGTTCTAGGTGAAGCACCGTACAAGTTCCGTAATGCTGTTGAAGCTGTGAATGAGCTCCGGAAGGATCCTAAAACCAATGACCAGTTCTTGCCTCCTTTTGTTATTGTTGATGAGGCTGGCAATGCAGTTGGGCCTATAGTGGATGGTGATGCGGTTGTAACAATCAACTTCCGAGCTGATCGTATGACTATGCTTGCTAAAGCGCTTGAATATGAAGATTTTGATAAGTTTGACCGTGTCCGCTTTCCAAAGATTCGATATGCTGGAATGCTTCAGTATGATGGGGAATTGAAGCTTCCAAGTCAATATCTTGTTTCTCCTCCAGAGATAGAGAGGACCTCTGGTGAATACTTGGTGAAAAACGGCGTCCGTACTTTTGCTTGCAGGTAATCTTATACGCAGCATTATACTTTAGGCCCTAAAGTACTTTTTTCTTTATCAGTCATTGAAAGAAGCGCATCATCTGCCAAATACATGACTGTCGTTATCTTAAATTTCATTTCTTTCTCAACATCTAGCTTGCTTCAGCATGTGGAAACTAGTACTTAGATCATTTGGATTTTTTCAACAATTAAAGAAGTGTTTTTCATCGTATGATACTTGGCATGTTTGTTGTGAAAGATCATGGTGTTGAAATATGTAGCACACAAGCAATCTATATAGATGCTTGCTAGCACAATTGTAACATCTTTGGTTTACCCAATACTGGTACACATTTCTCAAGTCCCAACTTGGTAATTAGCACTGCAATTGGGTTATTTGGAGCAAGTTCATTAACCACAAATCTGTGCTGTTACATTTATTCTAGATGTTTGATGTCCTAAAGTAAAAATTCTAGAGCTTTTGGGGTATATTTTAATGATCATTATGGTGATGATTGTTTACCGGCCTAATTCTTTATTATTTCTTTATGAATTTTTCCTTGTTATGGTTTCTGTGTTTTTACATGTTGATTTTTGAAACATTCCCCTCGTTGTTAATGGACTGAGTTTTGCCTATGTAAATGACTAATATGAAATGATTGCTCTCTTGTTTTCATGTTATCCATTGTGGAATTATTACGTATCTAATTGTTAAATCCAGTTTCTGACATGTTGAGTCTAAAAGAAATCTTATGCAGTGCATACCATCACTTGATGTGTACATTTGGTTGTCTTCCATAATACTGATTTATGCTGTAGTATGTAGTTTAGCAGCATTATTTTGAAGATAATATTGTTATATATTTTCTCTAGTATTTTCTCTCTCTGTGTGATTGATATCTATCATAGTTAATGGAAGTGTTGTTGTCATGATAGGATTCTGTTTGTGATTTCCTTTCCATCTTATGATAAAAGTAAATATAATAATTAAATTTCTTTTTGTGACATTTTTCAGTGAAACTGTCAAATTTGGTCATGTCACCTTTTTCTGGAATGGGAATCGTTCTGGATATTTTGATGAAAGTATGGAAGAATATGTTGAAGTTCCAAGTGACAGCGGAATCACCTTTAACATTCGGCCCAAAATGAAGGCCTTGGAAATAGCCGAGAAAGCAAGGGATGCTATCCTCAGTGGGAAATTTGATCAGGTAAAGCTCTATATATCCTTCAGGTGAAAGCTTTACAATTTTGTAGGTCTTCTTCTAAATTTCTAATTTTCAGGTTCGTGTTAACCTTCCTAATGGAGATATGGTGGGACACACTGGTGATATCGAGGCAACAGTTGTGGCTTGTAAGGTTGCTGATGAAGCAGTCAAGGTAAATATATGTGATCTGTCTTTCGTTACATTTCATGGAGCTATATGGTGCTCAAACCAATGTATTCATGATCGATAATATATTTACTTCCCTTTGGTATTCTCCTTGTTCAAATTAAAGTTACGGTTATGCTGGAATAATTTTCAGTTGTAGTTATTTTTCAACGTTCCTTGTGATCATTTAGGCACTTGTTTGCATTTCATTGAAGCTTTACTCCTATATATATGGATCTGGTTCAATCTCTGGAGTTGCAGCTCATAAAGATAGTTCCAATAATAATAATAATAATAATAATAAAACCGGTGGATTCTTTGCAGTTTCATTTTCTATTGAAATTTAGCTAGGGCATCTGGAGTAAAACCAAGTTTAGCAGACTTCTGGGGAAAGGACTGACTAAATGTTGACTGCTGGAGTGCTGGTTTAAACAGTTTTGAATGGGTCTTTGCGAAAACTTGAAGTTTCTCAAACTAGTAAATGCTGCTCTTTTGCATCTAATATAAATAAGTGATGCCTTCCTTTACCTCTCTTTCTATATTAACTATTTTTTGTTTCTACATACCAATAAATTCAATATAAAGGATTTAACTTTTGGTGCATGGAAATTTATAATAATATACCTTTATATCTGACCAAGCCTATGCATCAGCATACAACCGTTACAATAAAAATGACACATCGTGACCTTAATTCTGAATCTGAAAACCTTATTGTAATATTTACTTAGAACTGATTGGCTTGTGCATAGATTATTTTGGATGCCATAGAACAAGTTGGTGGGATCTATGTTGTCACTGCTGATCATGGAAATGCCGAGGACATGGTAAAGAGAAACAAATCCGGCCAACCCTTGCTTGACAAAGCCGGGAAAATTCAGATTCTCACCTCCCATACTCTTGAACCAGTAAGTATACAAATGCCAATATCTTAAAGTTTTTCTTTTATTGAATAGTTACTTCTAGTAGAAATTGGATGATAAATTATAAAGTTTGTTTTATATCTCTGGTAGCATAGTTTTTTGTTTGATGTGCCTGGTCAATATTTTTTTCTGGTTTCTATCTTTTTTTATTGTCAGAGAATTAGTCTCTGATTTCGGCCATTACTATCTAAACACTTTGTACTTTGGTTTTTCTGCATGTGCGTCCGATATGGTCGTAACTATTCTTGCAGATTTCAGCACCGTTGGTATTTTAGAATCCATAATTTGGCGTAGTTGCAATCAGCTCCATGCTGCATGCAAATCTTATAGAAAGGCTTATCTATATATTCTTACCATTATGTGATATATGCTGCCCCTACAAGACGACTAGGTACCGTGTGCTATAAATATATTTTAATAATTATATGGCTGTAAGCCTGTAACTGAACTAGCTCTAATTTCTTCATTTTTCCTTTGAGGTATTCTGTGATTCTTCTCCGGTCGTCTTTAATTCTTTAGCAATTTAAGATATTTTTGCTTGCTGTTAAGAGTTAGTAGATGATTCGGAAATGACAAATATAGAAGTTTGTTCTTTTTGTGCAATGAATATGGGTGTCAGACTTTTTCCTGGGGACATGGCTTGCTTTTATAAATCAGTCGGTGGCTTGGGTGAATATGGCTTGATTTTATAAATCAATTGGTATTCTAAATACTAATTATATTGGCAACCAAGTTCTTGTCTTGGTGAAGTCCAAGGTCCTTCAACAGCTGAAACAATAACAACAACAAATCCTTTATCCGAAACTTTAGGCTTTGGCTACATGAATCGTTTTTTAAAGCTTTTGGTGGTTTAGCTACATGCAACCTTCTTATCCCTGCATTTTGGGTTGGCTACATCTATTTTCCATTCATCTCTGTACTTTATTTCCCACTCAGTCCTGCCATTAGGTGCTTGCAAAAAGCAGTTTTTGATGAATAGCTTCTAGTGAGGCATCTAGATGCATAACTAATCGGAAGATGAACTGTCACCTATAGCTGTGACTTTATGCAGTTTTAAAGTGTGACAACATAGACCGAGTATCGTTATGAGATGGTTATTTCAATCCGACATATAGTTGTTTCAACTTGTTTCATTAAGAAATTTTAATGGAATACGGGGTGTCTTAACCACTGTTTTTTAATCCAAAAAAAATGAACCTTGCACCATCCTATTCATTGTTCGATTCCCCTATATACTTGATTGGTTCTGTGTGGCACAACTCCTTAGCTATTGTTTCCATTTTGCATACTCTCGTTTTGTAAATTGATCCTTGTAATTTTCTCACTATTAAATTATTTTTCAGGTTCCACTTGCCATTGGAGGTCCGGGGCTTGCTGCAGGAGTCAGATTCCGCAGCGATGTTCCAACTGGTGGTCTTGCTAATGTTGCTGCAACCGTGATGAATCTCCACGGTTTCGAGGCACCCAGCGATTACGAAACTACTCTGATTGAAGTAGCTGACAACTGATTCTAACTTCTGCAAAAATTTAGAGCATGACGAGTATAATATTATCCCATCAAAGCTTCTATCTGTGAGGCCTGAATAATGTTTTGGGGATATGAAAATTTTTCTCCTGAATTTATATGAGTTTATTAGCATTTTTGGACATCTTGTATTATTATTATTATTATTATAGGGGGAAGAGTGTTCCCGAGAGCAAGTCCATTCTTATATGGTTGCCTTTTTGGTGCTGTTTTTTTTTTTTTGGGATCATGTTTAGATTTTGCTGGAAGGAATTATAGTTGTGCACCATGCTGATTTAAATAATTTGATCGAGGTTTGGTACTCTCTGCTTACAAAATGGTGCTGACAGTATTAATTTGTTTTCCCCTTTTTACTGTCTTGATTCCGCTGGAGGGTTCTGCGGATTCTGCGGTTAATCATCTGATTTACTCTTAGAGAAAAGTGATTGTCATGTTTTATGTGTTTACATAGAATTTTTTCTTTTTCTGCCAGTTTCTATTATTGTGGCCAACTGAAGGTTGTATGCTTCTCTCTATGTATAAGGCTTTTCTCTTTCATGCTTATTGTTGAAAATCAAATTTATACTTGTCAACATGTGCTCTTTCTAAAAATTAGTAAAGCTGATTTTAAATGTCTTGAGCCCATGGATAAATACAAAATTAGAGGATTTTGGTTTAAAATTATTTTGAATGTTAATAAATGAATAAAATAATCATTTTAGTAACTTGGATTAAGAGTATTCTAAAAGATATTAAAATATGTTATTTCCTATATTTTAGTTAAGTAAAAGAAGATAGTTATAAGTAAATAAAAGAAGAATATGAAAAATGATAAAATTAAAATAATTTCTAGAAAGTTCTTTATTATCTTTAGTTTGAGTATAATGCAGATTGAATTTAGAATTCAAATTAATTTCTACGACGCTCTTTTTTTTGTCTTTTTAAGTTCTAAAAAGTTACCTTTTTCTTTGTTTTTAAAAAAATGAATTAGTTTAATTATTTTTGTCTTTTTCTTTGATGATATGGAGGCTATAATTTTTTTTTTAATATAACAACTAATTATTTTTATCACTTTGTATGATGATGTATGGAAGATTTTTCTCTTTGTTTTTAAAAAAAAGGAGAGAGTGGATTCTGATCAAGTCCATTTGCATTATATAGTACTGCTTATGCATGTGCATTGCATGTGTTGATTAAACAATTAATTATTTTTTGAGAGAAGAGAGAGATAGTGTGGAGGGTTATATATATATTGGAAGAGATTATATGAAGAGTTCTACATAAACAATTAATTATTTTTTGGGATGAGAGAATGTGGAGGGCTTGATAGGTGGGGATTTTTCTTCTTTTTCTTAAAAGAAGAGGAATGAACCTCTAACGAAAGGGTGTTTGCATTAGCTATAGAGATATTTGCATTGTATATAGAGATTGTAAATCCCCAGTTCCAAATAAAATTTTCTGTATTTTTTTCAGATTTTATTTCGAATTTATTACATTTTATACATATTTTATTATTTTATTTTTATAAATCCTAAAACTAAACTCCCAAACCTAATCCTGTTTCTACCCGACCCAAACCCATGCCCGACCCAACTATACCCGACCCGCTTTCCCCCTCGTCTTCCTCCCTCGCTCATTTCTTTTCCCGCTCATTCTTCTCCAACGCCCTCCCCCGCTTTTCGCGCCTATCTCCCCACGACCCGAGCTCGCCCCATGACGACCGCGTTCCTCGCACCAGCCTCCACTCGACCCGCTCACCCCCAACGGCTCCAAGTCCCCAACGGCGCCCCACGACTCCCCTTCCTCGTGCTCACCTCCGCGAGAACGACTCCACGTCGATGTGGCTGTTAGTTATGTATATGCCCTAGAGGTCATTGTTGTACATATGATGTATATTATGATGGATGCTTGGATATATACAGAGAGGACTTTCTTACTCGTCATGGTAGTATGCTATTTGGTTTCACTTTATCTTAACATGTTGACTTGTATTGGTTTATTGTTTTTCTCTCACATGTTGATAAAGCCCTTAGGATCTGTACTCGACTACTGGGATTATGATGAGATCATACTAGTGGGGCCACGGTAGTCGATGAGTACATCCTATAAATGTTCCTAGTCGAGAGTATATCGAGACAGGGCATCGATACACCAGAGTAGACTAGCGTATACGCATCTTGACCCATATGATGGGCGATGGATGATCCCATATCCATCGGTGTTTGACATCAAGGATGGTGTACGGGGGCTCAGTGGAGACTGGGTACACTGGACGGACTCGCCGAGAACTCCCAGATGGTGATATACCACACGTCAGATGGCAGTTCTCCGGTGACACTGGTACAGGGGTAGTCTGTAGACTAGAGATCGTCATAAGTCTTAGAGTCTTGTGTGATTCCCACTGTGCTTTGATTTCCACCTTACCACGTCCAAGAGGGCGTGCAAAACTGTGGCTTTTGGGTACAGTCCCGAATCACATGGAGACAATGAGCGATAGGAGGGGATTCGTCTCTCCCGGTATAGGGAGTTGATGTTGTGCTGTGTTCGATTGGCTATAACTGGAAGTCCCTGGCCAGGGCTGATATAAAGATAAACTGGTAAGTGTTACCAGTAGTTTCTCGACCTGTTATGAGCCTCACATCGACGCGACTTATCGGTTACTGGGGTCTGACGTATACCACCCCTAGACTTGATATGCGACATATCAGACGAACAGACCGGACTGTACGGGAGTGTTACTGATTGGATTCACAGGAGAACGGACATGCTAGCTTGTTGATCTTCTGATCGCTCAATACCTGGATGGCTGTTACGTTTAGCTGACCGCTTGCAGCTTGTGAGTGTTTGATATGATCATCACCTGCTACCGGCGTATTGACGATTCTTTAGAGTCCTACACAGAGGTTTCTTGGCTCAGACAAAACGGAGTAGAGGTACATATGAGATATGCGCAGGACCGAGGATAATGCGATATGAGATACCGTATTATATTCTCGCGATATTTAGATATGAACCGGGTCATCGGATCAAGTGTTGATTCGATGAATCGGTACATGAGATATTAGTCGGTTATATTCGATATAGCCGGATCGTCGGATCAAGTGTTGATTCAATGATTTAATGTATAATGATATATATGATATATTGTATTACATTATCTAATATTGGCTCGCTTTATTATTTCATTTTCTCACCGGATTAATACATTGATATATATGCGATATATGTTAATTGTATTATTTTCTTTTGTTGCAAATATATAATATATATGTGATATATATTATTGTGACATGATATGATTTATTATGAAACATGTTTAGTGATGATAAAAAGAGATTAGGGTTTGATTAGGGTTAGCTCCTTCTTGCTCATTCTAGAAGGATTTCCTTTTGTCTTGGTTAAGATATTATGGTTGATACTTATCCATGACTCATTCTTAACCTAACCAAACCCTAGCTCTAGTTTATTCTCTACAAAGGTTAAGCCTCTCATCCTTGACCATGGTTCCATAATCAATCATATATTCTTTACTACTATTCATCACAAAAGGATTATCTTTTTCATTCTTCATCTTCTTCTCTCTTGAGTTTTGAAAAGAGCTCACTAGTTATTTCTTTTGTGATGATTTCTTGTGAGAAAATGATATAAAAAGAAAGCATAAATACCACTCCATCATCATCATCTAATCTAACCCATTAGATTAGGGTGTTCACCTCATTAGAGTGAGAGAGCTTGAGTTATAGCAACTTCGACGTAGATCATCGGAGAAGCGGAACACTATAAGCTAGCATGGATCGTTCGAGTAGTGGAGCCTCTCTTGAGTCCGGGAGATCGTGGATTGCGGCGAAGGAACTTCTACCCGGAGCTTGTGAAGCGAAGGAGCGGACTACAAAGGTTGTAATCTCTCACACTTAGTAGTAAAGATGTTTACTTGCATGTTAAACCCTAATAATCTAGCAAAGATCCCGGCTTTGGGTTGTTCGGCACGTCTAAAATTTTATTCGGGCATGTTTGATGCTTTATGAACCTTCACAAGAGTGCCTAGGAACCCTACAGTGGTATCAGAGCCTAGCTAGAGCATTAGGCGACGTGTATACGAAGTTAAAGCTCCGATCGAACCTGATACGACGAAAATCAACCCCTCTCTGGATTTTTTTTCAAAATTATGATTTTTCAGAATTAAAAATACTTTAAAATACCAGCAGGAAAATATAAGCATCACTGTGAAACACGTGTCAATGATCTGTACATTCAGCCGCGGAACCGCGGCAATACCTTGCTCCTGCCGCGGATCCGCGGCCGTACAGTCAAATCGTTGACTCGTTTTCCCATGGTTATATCTGTAGGTGATTTTGTAATTTTCTGGGTACTTTTAATCTGACTCAAATGTTGAGTGTTCTGGGGTTTATTTTTTAATCGTTGATTCGATCGGAAAATTTAAATTCGTTATTATTTCCGAATATTTAGAAACTGTTAAAATGTTCGAACGGATATCATTAACTCATTTTTTCCCGGCACGAAAAACTTTCAAGTGTTGAATTTTTATCGGGTTTAAATCTTTCGGAAAAATGTGCAAGTAACACGGTGGACTCTCTAAAAGACAACAAACCTTAACTCGATTATGTAACCGTCTTGAACTGCCTCTAAACCTTAGGGTTTGGGGCAGTACGGCGTGCCACATGTGAAGCGTTGGCTTGACCCTTCTACGGCTGGATCACTGGTACTGTGACATATTCTGGGATTATTTGAACTCCGCTCAAGTGTTGAGCAATTTAGGAAATTTTGGGTATTTGATTATCTGTTCGGAAAGTTTAATACTGTCTATTTATCTGGAATGTGATACAATATGTGGAATTCATAGAGTTAGGCATGAAATGCGAAGTATGTGATATTTCGGATTTACGATGTCTAAAGTGGTTGTGGATTCCAAATATTGTAGTTTTACAATTTCTTTTCTGTGACCGTAAGTGTAGTATGTAGTTGTATTGCCGGTTTTCGTTGCTATACATCAACGACGATCGGTGTATGCATACTTACTTACGTTGATGATATGACATATTATGTGTTGTTGTGATATGTTATATTGGATCGTCGTGTTCTGAATAGCCGGGGGTTTTATGTGAGATGAGGGTTTTTATTTTCATTCATGTAAAATTCATTTGTATGTTGTATTCTTTTATTGGGGCACTTCCGGGATGAGGTTGATGTCACCATTGTATATTATTTACTTTTCCGCATTAGGTAGGCCCAAGGAGGGGAGCACAAGTAACCGGGTTCTAGGGTCCAGTGGGAGGCCATCTCGAGGAGTCGAGACCGGGTCTCCTAACCCTAGAATTGGCAGTGTTACTTGCCGCTCTCGTAGGGGTCTAGGGATGTGGGTTTGGCTATTCGTCGCGACCGTGGAATCCGTGTTTTATACAGGCTCATATTGAAAACACGGGCGTCCTAGTATATCCAATATTTCATATATGTTCTTCTGCTGCAATGTTCTGTGATGAAATCATATTACTGCCTGAGACGAATGCTTATACTATATATATATATGCTGATATATAAATATTACTGCTTTCGTTTCTTCTGTGATGCTTAGGAAGCATAAGCTGATGGGATTTTATTAATGAGATTAATAAAAAGAAAAGAAACCTAAAAGATGTTGTAGAATCAAAACTTTATAAAAAGGGTAGCTACAGTTTTGCTTTGCATAGCGGTATATATGATATACCCTGCACCTTATTCAATAAGGAAAGAGCCGAGATCTCTTCACCGGGAGTGACCTCTTTAGCGAAACTGGCAGATGCTACAAAACTCGGTTTGTCTTTTGATTGCTTTTAGAGTTTTGCTTTGCATAGCGGTATATATGATATACCCTGCACCTTATTCGATGAGGAAAGAGCCGAGATCCCTTCACCGGGAGTGACCTCTTTAGCAAAACTAATGAAAGCCTAAAAAACACTCCATTTCAAAATTTCACATGATTCTACGACGATATCAAGTTCATTACGCTCATGGTTTTATGAAAAACCTGCGTAACCCTCCGTCAATTCAGATAAGTAATATTTAGTATTCGTGCTGTGGTAGTTTGGCATGCGTCAAGGAGTAGTGTACGGTAGCTGATTATTACTTATCTGTAGCATGAGATGCGATTGGATTAGGGTATTCGTACGGCGTTGTTTGGCATGCGTCAAAGGTCGTACGGGTGGGCTTAATTCAATCACGAATTGTACGGGTTGAACTTGACTAGTGGACTATGGGTTGTTTGGTATGCGTCAAGGTCATAGCACGCTAGGGGTAAAAATATTATCGGGAATTTCAAGTGTTGAAATTTGCAATGAGATTGCATACCTCCTATGAGATAGTTGGATCCCGATACCCACTGCGAGTAAGAGTTACTCCTCGGAGAGTTTTACACAGGACAATTAGCCGATCAAGTAGGTGTCTAGAAAAGTGTTAACGGGGTTACGCCTCTGGGAAAACGAGGTTTACTTTAATTAGGTCCGTGCGAAAGCACGGAGAACCTCCATCAAGTACCGACACTGATCTGGTTGAAAGATTGACGAAATTGTAGGGTGTAATTAATCCCGGCTAATCTTACCTTTTAGGGTTTGAAGGTAGATTTGATAAAAACAGTGGGAGACATCCTGATTAGATAAGATAATAATCAATCTAATCTTGCAAGAGCATACGCTAAAGTGTTTTCTTCTCTCTCTCTCTCTCTCCAGGTAGCGACCATGTCAGGCCATAATCAAGATAATAATATGGATGTATTGACTGAACCCGCTTATTATACTGAGCAGGGGAACGTTGGACCCGTTCTTTCTTATAATAGTTATAAGACTGAACAGGAAACAGGAGAATATCTGGATTCTCAAGCCGCCCAAAAGAACATGCATGTTGATGCATCTTCTTCAGGTGTGTTAGTTATTGAGAACTGTTTCTCAGTTCACCCTACGTCCTGGGTATTAGATACCGGATCAGGATCCCACATATGTAAAATGTTACATGGTCTACGTAAAGGTAGAGAACTGGGAAAAGGTGATCATTCCGTTCAAGTAGGGAATGGGGCAAATGTTGCAGCCAAAGCAGTTGGCGAATATCACCTAGTATTACCAAGTGGTGATACACTGATTCTGAATGAGTGCTATTATATACCGAACATGATGTGCAACATTATATCAGTTTCTTTATTAAGTAAAGAAGGATATAATTTTGTAGTACAGGATAATGTTATGAACATATTCCTAGATCAAAAGTTGATTGCATCAGGCTCGTTACATAATGGCATATTCATTCTAAATCAAAATACAGTTCTCAATATACAAAACACACACAAGAGGAAGAGTTCAGAAATGAACGAATCCTTCTTGTGGCATTGTAGACTTGGTTATATCAATGCGACACGACTGGCTAAGTTACATAAAGATGGATATTTGAATCCGTTCAAATTATCATCTTATGATACTTGCCATTCATGTCTCAAAGGAAAAATTACCAAAGCTCCGTTTAGTGGACACGAAGAAAGAGTTACGGAACTCTTAGGACTGGTACATAGTGATGTATGCGGTCACATGTCTACGCATGCCAGGAACGGTTCTTCCTACTTCATTACATTCACTGACGATCTCTCTAGATTCGGACATGTGTTCCTGATGAAACACAAGTCTGAAGCTTTTGAGAAATTCAGAGAATATAAGCACGAAGTAGAAAATCAAACGGGCAAATGTATTAAGATTCTTCGATCTGATCGAGGGGGAGAATACTTAAGCAATGAGTTCCTAGATTATCTAAAAGATAGTAGTATTCTCTCTCAGCTTACTCCTCCTTATACACCACAGCACAACGGTGTATCGGAACGGAGGAATCGCACCCTATTAGATATGGTGCGCTCGATGATGAGTACAGCTGAGTTACCTATTTCCTTCTGGGGATATGCGCTTGAGACAGCCATAGACCTATTGAATAGAGTTCCCACCAAATCTGTGCCTACCACTCCATATGAGATATGGAAAGGGAAGAGACCACATTTTAATTATATTAAGATATGGGGTTGTCCGGCCTATGTCAAAAGGCAAAATCCGGACAAACTCGAGGCAGGATCTGTCTTATATAAGTTTGTAGGATATCCCAAAAATTCACAAGGGTATATCTTCTACCACCCCGAGGAACAAAAAGTGTTTGTTTCTCGACATGCCACTTTCTTAGAAAAAGGTTTTCTTATGAAACAGAATAGTGGCATTGAGGTAGAACTGGAAGAGGTTCCAGCAACACAAACTATAACAGAAGACTTGGTAGAACCAGAGGATTCAGTAGTACCCGACGAACCCCAGCCTCTCCGCCGATCTAGCAGGGTTTCTCATCCACCTGAGAGATACTACAGTTTTCTTATTGATGGTGGAAGTGAGGATTGCATCATGGAAGATGATGACCCGACTAGTTTCGAGCAGGCCATCACGAGTGGTGACTCTGTGAAATGGCTGGATGCAATGTGATCTGAGATGGAATCCATGTACACCAATAAAGTATGGACTTTGGAAAATGCTCCTGAAGGGGTAAAACTCATTGGGAGCAAGTGGATTTTTAAAAAGAAATTTGGTGTAGATGGAAAAGTTGAGACTTTCAAAGCTAGACTTGTAGCAAAGGGTTTTCGTCAACGACCAGGTGTGGATTATGACGAAACCTTTTCTCCAGTGGCTATGCTTAAGTCCATCCGGATCTTACTTGCCATTGCTGCATACCATGACTACGAAATCTGGCAAATGGATGTTAAGACCGCCTTTCTAAACGGTGATTTAGAAGAGTGCGTGTACATGACTCAGCCAGAGGGCTTCATAGATAGTAGGAGCAGCGGAAAGGTGTGCAAGCTGCTTAAATCCATTTATGGGTTGAAGTAAGTATCGCGGAGTTGGAACATCTGTTTTGATGTTGTAGTCAAAGAGTTTGACTTCATCAAAAATATAGATGAACCTTGTATCTATAAGAACGTAGCAGAGAGTAAGGTTGTCTTCCTCGTATTGTACGTGGATAACATACTCTTGATAGGAAATGATATTCCTATGCTGCAATCAGTCAAGCTCTTCTTATCACAAAGATTCTCAATGAAAGATCTAGGTGATGCCTCCTGCATATTGGGAATCATGATCTATAGAGATAGATCTAAACGGATACTGGGATTGTCCCAATCTAGGTACATTGACACCATACTAAAGAGGTTTAGTATGGAAGAATCCAAGCGTGGGAACCAACCCACGATCTCTGGAATCACTCTCTCCAAAGAGATGTCTCCCAAGACTGATTTAGAGAGAGCTCGCATGCAAGGGATACCCTATGCTTCGGCAGTAGGCTCTATCATGTATGCAATGCTATATACCAGATCCGATGTAGCATACTCACTAAGTGTAGTGAGTCGGTATCAAGCAGATCCTGGAGAGAGTCACTGGACAGCTGTGAAGAACATTCTCAAGTACTTGCGAAGGACTAGAGACATGTTCTTGGTGTATGGTAACGGAGAACTCCGGGTGGAGTCCTTTACCGATTCCAGCTTCCAAAGTGATAAGGACGACTCTAAGTCGTACTCGGGATTTGTCTTTACCCTCAATGGAGGGGCGGTATGTTGGAAGAGTTCCAAACAGGATACCGTTGCAGACTCGACGATGGAGGCTGAATACATCGCTGCCAACGATGCTGCCAAAGAGGCTGTCTGGATAAAGAAGTTCATCACTGAACTTGGTGTGGTTCCATCCATTGAGCATCCAATACCTCTGTATTGCGATAACAATGGAGCTGTGGCTTTGGCCAAGGAACCCAGATCCCATCAGAAGTCCAGACATATTCTGAGGCGGTATCACCTGATCAGGGAGATAGTTGATTGCCGGGAGATCGAGGTCAGGAGAGTAGATACGAAGGATAACACTGCGGATCCACTCACGAAGGCCATTCCCCAGATACAGTTTGAGAGATTATTCGGGATGCTAGGTATGAGATACTACAGCAGCTGGCCTTAGTGCAAGTGGGAGATTGTTAGTTATGTATATGCCCTAGAGGCCATTGTTGTACATATGATGTATATTATGATGGATGCTTGGATAAATACAGAGAGGACTTTCTTGCTCGTCATGATAGTATGCTATTTGGTTTCACTTTATCTTAACATGTTGACTTGTATTGGTTTACTGTTTTTCTCTCATATGTTGATAAAGCCCTTAGGATCTGTACTCGACTACTGGGATTATGATGAGATCATACTAGTGGGCCACGGTAGTCGATGAGTACATCCTATAAATGTTCCTAGTCGAGGGTATATCGAGACAGGGCATCGATACACCAGAGTAGACTAGCGTATACGCATCTTGACCCATATGATGGGCGATGGATGATCCCATATCCATCGGTGTTTGACATCAAGGATGGTGTACGGGTGCTCAGTGGAGACTGGGTACACTGGACGGACTCGCCGAGAACTCCCAGATGGTGATATACCACACGTCAGATGGCAGTTCTCCGGTGACACTGGTACAGGGTAGTCTGTAGACCCGAGATCGTCATAGAGTCTTGTGTGATTCCCACTGTGCTTTGATTTCCACCTTACCACATCCAAGAGGGCGTGCAAAACTGTGGCTTTTGGGTACAGTCCCGAATCACATGGAGGCAATGAGCGATAGGAGGGGATTCGTCTCTCCCGGTATAGGGAGTTGATGTTGTGCTGTGTTCGATTGGCTATAACTGGAAGTCCCTGGCCAGGGCTGATATAGAGATATACTGGTAAGTGTTACCAGTAGTTTCTCGACCTGTTATGAGCCTCACATCGACACGACTTATCGGTTACTGGGGTCTGACGTATACCACCCCTAGACTTGATATGCGACATATCAAACGAACAGACCGGACTGTACGGGAGTGTTACTGATTGAATTCACAGGAGAACGGACATGCTAGCTTGTTGATCTTCTGATCGCTCAATACCTGGGTGGCTGTTAGGTTTAGCTGACTGCTTGCAGATTGTAGGTGTTTGATATGATCATCACCTGCTACCGGCGTATTGACGATTCTTTAGAGTTCTACACAGAGGTTTCTTGGCTCAGGCAAAACGGAGTAGAGGCACATATGAGATATGCGCAGGACCGAGGATAATGCGATATGAGATACCCTATTATATTCTCGCGATATTTAGATATGAACCGGGTCATCAGATTAAGTGTTGATTCGATGAATCGGTACATGAGATATTAGTCGGTTATATTCGATATAGCCGGATCGTCGGATCAAGTGTTGATTCGATGATTTAATGTATAATGATATATATGATATATTGTATTACATTATCTAATATTAGCTCGCTTTATTATTTCATTTTCTCACCGGATTAATACATTGATATATATGCGATATATGTTAATTGTATTATTTTCTTTTGTTGCAAATATATAATATATATGTGATATATATTATTGTGACATGATATGATTTATTATGAAACATGTTTAGTGATGATAAAAAGAGATTAGGGTTTGATTAGGGTTAGCTCCTTCTTGCTCATTCTAGAAGGATTTCCTGTTATCTTGGTTAAAATATTATGGTTGATACTTATCCATGACTCATTCTTAACCTAACCAAACCCTAGCTCTAGTTTATTCTCTACAAAGGTTAAGCCTCTCATCCTTGACCATAGTTCCATAATCAATCATATATTCTTTACTGCTATTCATCACAAAAGAATTATCTTTTTCATTCTTCATCTTCTTCTCTCTTGAGTTTTGAAAAGAGCTCACTAGTTATTTCTTTTGTGATGATTTCTTGTGAGAAAATGATATAAAAAGAAAGCATAAATACCACTCCATCATCCTCATCTAATCTAGCCCATTAGATTATGGTGTTCACCTCATTAGAGTGAGAGAGCTTGAGTTATAGCAACTTCGACGTAGATCATCGGAGAAGCGGAACACTACAAGCTAGCATGAATCGTTCGAGTCGTGGAGCTTCTCTTAAGTCCGGGAGATCGTGGATCACGGCGAAGGGACTTCTACTCGGAGCTTGTGAAGTGAAGGAGCGGACTATAAAGGTTGTAATCCCTCACACTTAGTAGTAAAGATGTTTACTTGCATGTTAAACCCTACTAATCTAGCAAAGATCCCGGCTTTGGGTTGTTCGGCACGTCTAAAATTTTATTCGGGCATGTTTGATGCCTTATGAACCTTCACAAGAGTGCCTAGGAACCCTACAGTGGCCTCGTCGCCAACGACTCCGGAATCCCCGCACCTGCCTCCCCTCTTCTCTCCAATGTCTTTTTCTCACTCTCCCGTTCTCTTCACTCATCTCCCCCTCTCTGCTTCGCTCTCCCTCTCGTTCTCCTCCAAGCCAAAACCCCCACCTCACGTCACCGAACTCCCCCCAAGCTCCGACCACCGCTTCTTTTCTCCTCTACTCACCGCCTCCGGCCGCGAGCTCCCCAACATTTCCTCTCCTCTTTCCCAACACCTCGACCGCCAACACCCTCGCCTCATCTGCATCACCACCAAACCGAGCACTCACCACCATCGACACCAACCCCCTGCATCTCGCCGACGAATCCAACCCCCTCATCCCTGCACCTCACCTGAGCTCTAACCCTGTCGCCTCTGCTCTTCAGCCGACCCCGCCAGAGCCAAAGCCTACTGCACTGGTCCCCTGCAGCCCCCGAGCTCCCCGACTCACCAGCTTCGATCCCCTGAGCCGCTTGAGCTCGCCGCCGGCAGACCCTCTGCACCCGAGCACTTCAACGGAGTCGCTGGAAACCCCCTGCCGTGGCTGCCTCCATGCCAGTGCTGAGCCCGAGTACTCCGATCTAGCCAAGTCGAGCGCGCATCGTGCAGCGATCGTGCCCGTACCGTGCCATTTCCGTTACCGTCGTTACCTTACCATCGACTTCGTCACAGGCAAGTGAACCCCCTTCGCTTGCTCAATTCATGCTACGTACTTATGTAGTTAGTGAATGTAGTTTAACGGTTTAAATGGATATAATATTTGATGCGTGTATGAACAAATAGATAGCATCCCCGTACACGTACCGAGTGCTCGATACATTTACCCTATTAAAATCCCCAAGCTTATTATTAAAAGTTTCGGTTGATGTTAACGAGTGACGTATAAGAAATCGGCATAAAATCGTTAAGGCATCGAATGTAAAAATGACCTCCCAAATGGTTACGTCAAATCTGAAAATCAACGTACATACCACATTGTAAAATTTGTAGTTATTTAAATATAATTCCAATCATGATGTTCCAGGGCTCGTATCGAACCTAACGAGATAGTATATAACCCTATGTAATTAGTTTTGGAATAATGCTATTTCATGACCCTGAAAAGTGAGGGGGAACGCTATTCTGGACTGCAGTCCGGGGTAGCAATTTATGGGGGAAACTGAATTCTAAGCACCTGTACATACCTTTTTAAAACTGGAAATGCACGGACACTCATATGGTCGCGTAGATAACTTAATTAGCTAACACCTGAAATTGGTCCCGTGCATTTTTACGGTCGTTTGGTATTTAAATTGTATTTTAGAATGTCAGTGGGTTCTGCAGTTTCTGCAGAAATGTTCATTACATTGTCACTTAAATCTGAACATAACTTCTGATGTAGAGGTGCGATTGATAATCTGTTTGGTGTGTTGGAAACTTAACTGGCAGATATAGATTTTATTCAACTAGGGTAACACCTGAACCTGAACATAATCACTTGTAAAATGCGCGCGAAGTTGGATTTCCAGTTCTGAAACTGGAATTCCAGAAATCGATCGCTGCATTTAAACGATGATAATTTCCTAAACTGAACTCCGATTGACCTAAAATAAATTTTACTGTTTAGATAATCAAGTGTGCTTCATACACCCTTTATACTGTTTTGGTCGATTCTATGTGTATGATTTACCGTAAATTTTACAAGTTATATGACATTGGTCGTTATAGAATAATGAATACCTATTCAGTGCAGTTCTGTATATTTTCATACTTGAGTTATACCTGCTGCATAGTGATCATCTGCATTGTCGATATATTAATCTTAGTGATTGGGTTGTGACAAATACGATAGTGATATTGATGAGTGGAAAAGTGATTGAAAGCGACAGTGATACTTATTTGTCCACAACCTATTCAATACATGAATGCATACCATAACCTGGGGAATGGGGAAATCAAGGTGGAATTGAACTCGTATTTAGCGAGGTACAGTGATTTAGAGGACAATCATTCGCTAGCAGTGATACACACACACACACACACACACACACACACACATATTTTAGGTCGTGGGCCTAGCGGCACGGCTGACAGAGTTATGTCCCGGGCACAGTAGACCGTAGTCTCGGGCATGCATGAGACCCTTGTTAAACACGAGCATCCTCTCCACCATTTGATTTCATTGACTTATTGATCGTTAGGTAGTGACATATGCATTGCGTAGTTCATCGACATGATACTCATATTGCACTAGTCATATCCAGTTGATGTTATTATACACATGTTCCGCAATTTATTGTACTCCTCATGTTTAATAATACTGCATGCCCATTATACATATTTATTGCTATATGTGTCGCCCTGACGACCCGAGTGTGCATGCTCAGAGGACGAAGTGGATCCAGCCCAGGAGCAGGACTTATCCTTCGAGATTGCGGAGATCTAGACCGCATCACCAGCGCTACTTTCTTTGATTTCAGTATTTGTTTTATTGGTTAGTTGTTTATTCTGTGAAAAAAATGTATTTCGAACTCTTTTAAATTGCAATGTAATAAAATTATGAACTGTGATTTTCTTTTACTCAAGCACTGTTTATTGACTACCATGTAATACTAGAAGCCGAAATGTGACTATGGCGGGATGATTTCCTGACCGTAGGAGCATGGCTGGCCTAGTCACCCCTCGTATCCCGTATTTTGGGAAGCGGGGCGTGACATGGTTTTGTTGGTATTAGAGCGCCGGGTTTTGGATGAAATTACAGTTCCGTGGAGGGACCTTTAGATTGAGTTACACCCTTAGCGTATGCCTTATTGCATTCTTCCTCACTTTCTAATCATCGTTGAATCATTGTGTAGCCTTGCTTGAACCTGATTTCTTTTGATCTTTTCAGGAATATGGATTCCTCAGGCAACTCTTCAGGTGCCGGTCACCATGATCGTACCGAAAAGATCCTGAGCACACTGACGACCCTGGCCCAAGCTCAAGAGAGAAAGACCCATCTTCTGGCCGAGGGATTGAAGGCGGTACAGGAGACCGCAATTACCACCCTGGAGAGATCTACGGCTGTTCCCGCCGCCCCGCCCCGCCCCCCGAGGGAGCGCTCGTACCGACTACACAGGCTAGGGTTGGTACCGTTTCAGATTTCAGGAGGCTTCATCCAGCAGTATTCACGGGATCGGCAAGTCCACTTGAGGCCGAACGATGGCTCATCAACGTAGAGAACCTCCTGACTGCCGCTCAAATCCCTGATGACGACAGGGTGAACATGGTGAAGATTCAGCTAGAAGATGAGGCCCGCACATGGTGGTTCGTAGAGGAGAGCCGGCTAGAGAAACCTATTGGATGGGATACGTTCTTCGCATGATTCCTGGATCACTATTTTCCGGCTACTGCCAAGGCCGAGATGGAGGAAAAGTTTATTATGCTGAAGCAAAATGGATGCTCAGTGGATGTCTACGCCGCAGAATTCAATCGGCTGAGTCGCTTCGCACCGTACATGGTAGCCATCGAATCCGCCAGGGCAAGACGTTTCCAGCAAGGGCTTGATATTGAACTGCAACAACTCATCGCGTCTCTCGACCTACCAACCTTCGCACAAGTTTTTAATGCTGCCCGAGTACAGGAAAAGTTGGCAGAGAAGGCCAAGAGCCAACGATCGATGGACAGGAGTCCCCACGTAGTTCCGGCACGACCTACCATTCCACCCCGTGGAGCCATCCCAGTTCACAGGCCAGGTGTCACACAGATGAAGCGTATCTTTTCGCCTTAGCAACCGCAGCGAAGGGCCCTATTTTGCGATTATTGTCAGAGGCCAGGACACATGCAGAGAGATTGCCGCAGAGCTAAGAGACAGTGTCTGATTTGCGGATCCAGCGAGCATAGGGTCGGCGGGTGTCCCCAAAGATCTGAGCAACAGGGAGGATTCGAGCAACAACAACCGTCATATGGCACTTCAGCTCAGAGGGGTCCACCTCGGGTGCCCCAGCAGCGGTCCTTCGATCAGAGGCAGGCGGTTATGAGTTGAAATCAAGGACGGGCTTTCACCTTATCTGCCGAACAGGCAGAGGCTTCTGGAGATGTAGTTACAGGTACCATCCTTGTTTATTCTGTACCAGCTAGAGTTCTTTTCGATTCGGGTGCTTCGCATTGTTTTATCTCCACGCGGTTTGTTGACACACACTCTATACCTCACAAGCCGTTGACCAAGGGTTGGGAGATACATACGGGTAACGGTATTATTGTGTCTAAACAAGAGTGTAGCTTATGTCCGGTGGTAGTATGCGGCAGGGAATTCTATGCGAATTTCCTTTTAATCGGGACGGGCAATTATGATGCGATTCTTGGATGGATTGGATGAGTACATTCCATGCAATTATTGATTGCCAAGAAAGGAAGGTGACTTTCCGCATTCCCAATCATTCTGAGTTTGTTTTCGAAGGCGGGAGCGAGTCTTTGGAGCCAGCCAAGTTTAGAGCCAAGCCAAAAGCGTTAACAGCTATGGAGATTGATGAGAGTCCAGCACCAGCAATTGTTCGGGATTTTCTTGATGTATTCCCTGAAGATTTACCAGGTCTACCACCTCCCCGCGTCTTGGGATTCTCTATTGACTTGATTCCAGGAACGACGCCAGTTTCCAAAGCTCCTTATAGGATGGCGCCAGTTGAGTTGGCGGAATTGAAGAAACAAATTGGAGAACTCCTGGAGAAGAGATTTATTCGCCCAAGCGCTTCGCCGTGGGGTGCACCAGTCTTGTTGGTGAAGAAAAAGGACGGATCGCTACGGATGTGCATAGATTACCGGGAGCTAAACAGGGTTACGATAAAGAACAAATACCTCATTCCACGTATCGACGACTTATTTGATCAGTTGGGTAGGGCCAAGGTATTTTCGAAGCTGGATCTTCGTTCGGGCTATCACCAGATCAGAGTAACGGCCGAAGATGTATGCAAGACGGCTTTCAGGACACGATACGGGCATTATGAGTTTCTTATGATGTCGTTCGGTGTTACCAATGCTCCAGCTATATTTATGGACCTGATGAATAGAGTATTTGCGAAGTACTTGGACACGTTTGTCGTTGTATTCATCGACAACATTCTAGTCTACTCTAAGACTCAGGAGGAGCATGTCGAACACTTGCGGACAGTATTACAAATTCTTCGGGAAGAGAAGTTATATGCAAAATTGAGCAAGTGTGAGTTCTGGCTCGACAAAGTGCAGTTCTTGGAACACGCTGTTTCGGGAGAAGGCATCTCAGTGGACCCAGCGAAGATAACATCTGTTAGAGATTGGCCGACTCCGAAGTCAGTGGCCAAGATCAGAAGCTTCCTGGGATTGGCAGGATATTATCGGCGGTTCGTTTAAGACTTTGCACGAGTCGCTGAACCTTTGACGAAGCTGACGCGGAAGGAAGTACCGTACGTGTGGACGGAGGAGTGTACTCAGGCTTTTGAGGTACTAAAGTAGAAGTTGACCACGTCACCTATTCTTACTGTGCCAGATAATTCAGGTGGGTTGATGATACATAGCGGATCTTCGGGGAAAGGCTTAGGCTGCGTCCTGATGCAGCACGGTCGGGTAGTTGCTTACGCCTCACGACAGCTGAAGAATCACGAGAGGAACTACCCAACACACGACTTGGAGTTAGCCGCAGTGGTTTTCGCACTGAAGATCTGGAGACATTACTTGTTGGGCGAAAAGGTAGAAGTGTACACGGATCACAAGAGTCTGAAGTACGTGTTCACTCAGAGAGAACTGAATATGAGGCAACGCCGGTGGCTAGAATTAATGGCGGACTACGACTTGGACTTACAGTACCATCCAGGGAAGGTAAATGTCATACCAGACGCTCTCAGTCGCAAGCCAGCAGTCATGATGTTCAGTCAGAAGAGCGTCACTGAGGATTTTCATAAGCTCGAACTAGAGGTTGTTACACTGAGTGTAATCAGGCAATTCTGGCAATTACAGGTGCAGTCTTCTCTTATCGATCGCATTAAGGCGGCGCAGGCTGATGATTCTCGATTGCAAAAGTTCAGAGAGCAGGTGGAAGCCGGGCTGAGGACGGACTTACTCATACATCGGGATGGTTCTCTAAGATTCGGTAGCAGGCTCTGCATTCCCAACGGAGATGTTCGAGAAGAGGTACTAGCTGAGGCTCATATTTCGGCTTATTCTGTGCATCCGGGAGGCACGAAAATGTATGGGGATGTAAGGCAACATTTTTGGTGGAATGGGATGAAGTGAGAGATTGCACGGTTCGTATCCAGGTGTTTGGTATGCCAGCAAGTAAAAGCAGAGCACCAGAGGAAGGCTGGACTGTTGCAACCGCTTCCGATACCCGAGTGGGAGTGGGACCACATCACTATGGATTTCGTGAATGCCTTACCACGGAGCCCAAGGGGAAACAACGCGGTTTGGGTTATCGTCAACCGTCTTACGAAAGTTGCGCACTTTTTACCCTTCCGTGTAGGACAGTCGACGGAGTCGCTGGCAGAGAAATACATGCAGGAGGTGGTGCGACTTCACGGGGTTCCAGTCAGTATAGTGTCGGATCGAGACACCAGATTTGTTTCACACTTTTGGAAGAGCTTACAGGAGAGTCTGGGTACACGTCTCAAGTTCAGCACGGCTTATCATCCACAGACGGAAGGGCAGTCCGAGCGTACTATTCAGACGCTCGAGGACATGTTGAGGGCTTACATGCTAGACTTCCAGGGTTCTTGGGAGGATCACCTTCATCTGGTGGAGTTTTCTTATAACAACAGTTTCTAAACTTGCATCCAGATGGCTCCATTCGAAGCACTCTACGGTCGGAAAATGTCGATCTCCTGTTTGTTGGGATGACGTGGGAGAACGGAGATTATTGGGACCCAAACTTATTGTTCAGACGGTAGACAAGGTCCAGATGATCAGACAATGCATTAAGACGGCTCAGGATCGACAGAAGAGTTGGGCGGATGCCAGTAGGAGAGCGTTAGAATTCGAGGTCGGAGATCATGTGTTTCTGAAGATTTCTCCTACCCACGGTGTTATCAGGTTTGGAGGTCGCGGGAAACTCAGTCCCCGATTCATCGGACCTTTTGAGGTGCTAGAGCAATTGGGAGAGGTGGCCTATCGACTTGCCTTACCTCCATCGTTAGCTGGTGTGCACAACACTTTTCATGTTTCTCAGTTGAGGCGCTATGTTCGGGACGACAACCATATTCTGGATCATTCGGAGTTAACTTTAGGCACTGATCTGTCCTACGAGGAGCAGCCTACCACCATTCTCGATCGTCAGGATAAAGTGCTGAAGAACAGGGCCATTCCCCTAGTTCGAGTTTCTTAGGGTGCTCGTTCTCCAGGGGAGTCTACTTGGGAACGCGAGGAGGACATCCGTGCACGTTTTCCGCATTTATTTGTATAGTGTGTTGTCCCGTTGTTTTGTTTTAATTTCGAGAACGAAATTTTTTGTAGGGAGGGTATGATGTAAATCCCCAGTTCCAAATAAAATTTTCCATATTTTTTTCCAGATTTTATTTCGAATTTATTACATTTTATACATATTTTATTATTTTATTTTTATAAATCCTAAAACTAAACTCCCAACCCCATTCCTATTTCTACCCGGCCCAAACCCATGCCCGACCCAACCATACCCGACCCGCTTTCCCCCTCGTCTTCCTCACTCGCTCATTTCTTTTCCCGCTCATTCTTCTCCAACACCCTCCCCCGCTTCTCGCGCCCATCTCCCCACGACCCGCGCTCACCCCACGACGACCGCGTTCCCCGTGCCAGCCTCCACTTGATCGCTCACCCCCAACGGCTCCAAGTCCCCAATGGCGCCCCACGACTCCCCTTTCTCGTGCTCACCACCGTGAGAACGACTCTTCGTCGATGTGGCCTCGTCGCCAACGACTCCAGAATCCCCGCACCTGCCTCCCCTCTTCTCTCCAACGTCTTTTTCTCGGTCTCCCGTTCTCTTCCCTCGTCTCCCCCTCTCTGCTTCACGCTCTCTCTCTCGTTCTCCTCCAAGCCAAAACCCCCATCTCACGTCAACGAACTCCCCCCAAGCTCCGACCACCGCCTCTTTTCTCCTCTGCTCACCGCTTCCGGCCGCGAGCTCCCCAACATTTCCTGTAACACCCGAGCCCAATACTACTATTTTCAGTTATTGTTTGAGCATAATGTGGTACTCATTTCATTTAACTTGCTTGTTTGTTACTTACTGTAAAATTTACCCGGCAAAGTCATTTCTACATATAACAAATTTTAGCATCTAAAATAAAATTAAAAATATTCATCTTGGCCTGCTTGACACTCCTAACCCTGTTGTAGCGTCCGTGCATCGTGTTCTCATCCCGTTCAATGAAACGGGCGAGTTTGGACGGCTACGTGCACGTACGTGTGTCCGTTTTGGGGGTATTCTTTTTTATCATAAAACATTTCATTTTAAAATTTGGAACCCGCTTAAAATCCTATTATTTAAATTTCAAATTTTTGGACCCAACCCGGGCACAATTTGGAAATGTTTCATTTGGCGCCAAAATCCCAAATTTTAATATTATTAAAACCATCGCATATATTTTTCTAACTAACCTGATATCTTACTGTTCATTACCTATCTTTTAAATCTTTAAGTTAACCATATAATATTTTTACAATCTTTTATATCCTTCTCAATTTATTCTCTCAGCCAATCGCAACCTCCCCTTTAACCCTATGGGCCCTACTTTCTCTCTCTCTCTCCACTTTTTTTCTCTCTCTCCTTCTCCCTCATATATTCTCTCGTACTTCTCTTTATCATTCTTTCTCTTCTTGCTTCATGTCTCGTTTCTCTTTTTTTTAACTGTTCTTTTGTTGCCGGAATTCCGTCGTGCCGGTGACGCTTCTCGACGTTCCAGTGAGGTACCCCGACCCGTGTGGTTCCTTTGTTCGTCGTTTGGGTTCATTCCGTGAACCGTGCGCCCGTCGCGAGTTTTCCCCGCCGACGGTTAACGTTCCGTTTTCCCGATTCGCGACCCATCGAGGCAAGTTAATCTTTCTACATGCTATATATTTTTATAATCTTCATTTTATAATGTTATACATTTGAAAATCTTATAGTTTACACATGAAACGTCGTTGAAAAATTGGATATGACAAATCTGAAATTTACTGTACACCTTATCTTATAAAATTCATTATAAATCATAGAAAAATCATTAGTATACGTTCTTTAGTTCGTTACGAAGCTAATTCAGAATACTATAACTCTATGAAGTATTTACTGGCAAAATAAATTGTTTAAATAACGTAAAATGCAAATGAAAATGTCTCCAAACTGCTGTCCAGGAAATTCCAGCAGCAAACTTTCAACTTCGAATGTTCATAACTTTTTGTAGGGACAACCTGAGATGCTTATACTTATAAAACTGAAAACCTTATTGAATTATCTTTGTTTTGGTATAAGACACGTCTCTTTTGGAGAACATTTGTTATTTTTAAGCTATTTTACGAATTAGGGTGACGTTGAATTTCTGAACGGAACTTTCTTGTGCATGGTTAATCAATACCACTTTTATAGTTATTAATCGCTTTGAATATGCTATCCATATTAATATTATTATATCAATATTTATATCACATATTGCTTAGTTGTGCATCCCACATTACCATTTTATAGTTTTATGACCTTTCGGATACCCGTTTGCATCCATCGCATTTAAGTTGCATATAATTGCATCCATGAAGTCTTAAACTTATTAACATGATTAAATGGCTATAATTGTCTTACTGCATTCTTGTAATGTTGAAATCCTCTCTGTGACACAACTAATAACTGTACTGCAAACTGAGTGCATCTGCCTATTGCTTAATTCATTGCTTATATCATGTTGTTGATGACTATGCTTGATTCTATAACTGACTGTGAATTCACATATGATATTGTTCACAACTTGACCTGACTTACTACATGTATATGGATCTACCCGACATGGTACCGTATACTGTTTGACTTGACCCGTTACCTGATCGTGTGTCTAATGCCAACAAACCTAACATGTAGTCCTCATGGACCGTTCCTGTTGTCTATCCAGACAAACCTGTTTACCTGATCCTGTGTTGGCATTAGTTTCTTGATTACGGGATACCTGACTTGACTTATACATATAACTTGGGGGTATGGGGAAATCAGTATTGTAACCGAACGTAACTCCAAGGGCCATCCTATTGTTTGCCGTTTTTCCGGGCGTTACGGAATATCCTATTGCTTGCCGTTTTTCCGGGCGTTACGGAATATCCTATTGTTTGCCGTTTTTCCGGGCGTTACGGAATATCCTATTGTTTGCCGTTTTTTCCGGGCGTTACGGAATACCTATTGTTTGCCGTCTTTCCGGGCGTTACGGAATAACTACCGACGAGTTACGATGAGGATTACCTTACTTGATTTCAAAGACTTTAGAATAGAAAACCTGATAGAACAGTTTAGTTACCCACTGCACACTACCCTGCACTGCTTGTTTCATACTATTGCTTTATTCATGTTTATTTCTGCATTGCCTATTACACTGTTCATATTATATTACTGGTTGACATGACGCGCTGACGTCTGGGTTTTGCATGGCCCAGATTCTTTACCACTGTCGCTGTCCGAGCAGGAGTACTTCAGCCAGCAGGCTGAGTTGTGAGTTCTGTAGTGGTTAGTTTATTTCCTGCATTTTTATTTCCAGATGTGAGCCCGCATTATGGGACGCACTTTTCTGTTATTGTATTTGATCATTTGCTTCCGCATTTATTTATCATTGACTCTTGTTATTCTGGATTGTGGACATGTGTTAGATAGTTTTATCTTGTTCTTGATATCTCTACAGCCGTAATGTGACTGTGGATGGATACTTCCTACCCACAGGTAGCATGGTTGGCTATGTCACGTGCCAAATCTTGCGTACTCTGGGAAGCGGGGCGTGACATGGTTCTTTTGGTATCAGAGACATAGGATAGTCGGGTTGATTCTTTTGTAGTTGGGTATTGTACCCAATACACGAATCAGAATACCCGTGTTTAGGAAACATGTCCTGCCACCTTGACCGTTTTACCATTCTTGAATCACATTCTTCCTGATTATATCTTTTACGATGTGCAAACTTCCTTTGCATATCGATTCGAAAACCCGATTCCTTGTTATCTCTAGGACTTAGGCGACTTGGATGGAGTTATGTAATTGTGGCTATGATACCGCGGCATAGTTACAATGCGGTACTCTATTTAAGTGTCTTGGAGTTCTAGTCTTGATCTATATTCAGAATCTATCATCATGCTAATGTTGGGTGTTTTGAGTTCAGGATTATGGCAAGTAAGAAATTGAAGACATACCAGAGGCGTGTGGACGAAGCCGCCGTGCTTGGAGTGATAAGAAGAATGCTGGAGAATCAAAGAAACAGACCGAGCTGATCCAGCAGCAAGCGGACTCATTTCGGGAAGGTTTGCAGATCGTTCAGCAGTCTATAAACAATGTTGGAGCTAGACCAGTTGACCGAGTAGGGACCGTAGCAGATTTCAGGTGGTTGGGTCCGTCTACATTTACTGGTTTAAAGGAGCCGTTGCTAGTGGAGCAGTGGCTAGTTGACACAGAGAATTTGCTGATTGCGGCACAGATTCCAGAGGACAAAAGAGTTGATGTGGTGCGCATTCAGCTAGTGGACTACGCCCGAGAATAGTGGCTTGTTGAGGAGACCCGCTTGCCCAAGCCGATCCAGTGGGCGAATTTTTCTAAGAGTTTCCTGGAGAAGCTCTTCCCGCGGACTGCACGGGAGGAAATGGAAGAGAAGTTCATCGGACTAAAGCAGAAGGGAGCACCCGTAGATGTGCATGTAGCAGAATGGACGAGACTCAGTAGTTTCGCTGGACCTTTAGTTGCCAACGATGTAGACAGAGCACGGAGGTTCATGCGCAGACTGGACGTGGACATCCAGAGGCAGATTGTCTCTCTGGGTTTGACCACTTTCTCATAAATACTTGCAGCAGCCAAGAGCAGCAGAGTTTATCTGGGATGAAAGGGAGTTTGCAGCAGACAGCAGTTGCGTTAAGGAAGCAGTTCGGTCGGGCCGGTCGAGTTTAGGGCTAGGCCGACAAACAATATTCTTGCATCAATGGAAGTGATGAAAGTAAAGAACCGGCTGTTGTTCGTGATTCTATGGACGTGTTTGAAGATATATCGGGCTTGCTGCCGAAGCGAGACGTGGAGTTCGCAATTGACCTTATTCCTGGTGCAGCGCCAGTATCTAAAGCGTATTATCCAATTGCACCAGTTGAATTGGAAGAAGTTAAGAAACAAGTTACTGAATTGCTTGAGAAGGGTTGGATTCGAAGCAGCAACTCGCCTTGGGGAGCTCCAGTTCTTCTAGTAAAGAAGAAGGATGGCACGAGAAGGATGTGTATCGATTATCGAGAATTAAACCGGGTAACTATTAAGAACAAGTACCCGATCCCTCGCATTGGAGAACCTTTTGAGCAGCTTAGTGGCGCGAGGGTATTCTCGAAACTGGATTTGCGATCCGGATATCATCAGGTCCGAGTGAAAGCAGAAGATATTTGCAAGACGGTGTTTTGAACTCGGTATGAACATTACGAGTACCTAGTGATGCCCTTCGGAGTAACGAATGCGCCGGCAGTATTTATGGACTTGATGAACCGAATCTTTTCACCATTCTTGGACCAGTTTATTGTGGTATTCATTGACGATATTCTGGTTTACTTGAAAAGTTTTGAGGAGCATGCTGAGCATTTGAAGATCGCACTGCAGACTTTGAGACAGGAGAAACTGTATGCGAAGATGAGTAAGTGCGAATTTTGGCTGGAAGAAGTGAAGTTTCTAGGGCATGTTGTGTCGGGCAATGGAATCGCCGTCGATCCCGAAAAGATTGCAGCAGTTCGAGATTGGCCGATTCCAAAGAATGTAGCTGAGATAAGAAGTTTCCTTGGATTAGCCGGATATTACAGGAGATTTGTGGAGAACTTCGCTCGTCTGGCAGAACCGTTGACCAAGCTTACGCGCAAGGATGTACCTTTTGTATGGACGGATAAGTGTGCGTTAGCTTTTGAGACGTTGAAGCAGAAGTTGATAACCGCCCCAATTCTGACCGTGCCAGACAATTCCGGAGGATTGGTGATTCACAGCGACGCATCTGGGAAAGGATTGGGATGTGCTTTGATGCAGCATGGGAAGGTCGTAGCATACGCATCAAGACAACTGAAGACCCATGAGAAGAATTACCCAACTCATGACATGGAGCTTGCAGCTGTGATCTTCGCTTTGAAGATTTGGAGACACTACCTTTTGGGTGAGAGAGTCGAAGTTTTTACAGATCACAAGAGTCTGAAGTATGTGTTCACTCAGAAGGAGTTGAATATGAGGCAGCGTAGATGGTTGGAGCTGATGGCCGACTACGACCTTGATCTTAAATACCATCTGGGAAAGGTTAACGTCGTGCCGGATGCGCTTAGTCGGTTACCAGCAATTCAGGTGTTAACTACATAGAGGGAGATCATTGCAGATTTTCGAAGATTTGACTTGGAAGTTGTGCTACCACATTCTACGGGACAGTTGATGCAGTTGCAAGTACAGTCGTCCTTGGTTGAGAAGACTAAAGCGGCACAATCGCAGGATCCTAGACTGTAGAAGTTTCGAGAGCAGGTTGAGGCTGGACTACGAACAGATTTACTGGTCCACGAAGATGGTTCGTTGAGGTATGGTAGCCGTTTGTGTGTGCCAAAGGGGGATGTTCGTGAAGAGCTTATGAAGGAGGCACACAGTTCAGCTTATTCTATACATCCAGGAGGTACAAGGATATACCGAGATATTCGACAGCATTTCTGGTGGGAAGGCATGAAACGGGAGATTGCTCGCTTCGTGGCTAAGTGCTTGGTATGTCAGCAAGTCAAGGCTGAACACCAAAGGGTTGCTGGTTTGTTGCAACCACTTCCGATTCCTTAGTGGAAATGGGAACATATAACCATGGATTTCGTGACGGCTTTCGTGAAGTCCAAAGGGCAACAATGCAGTATGGGTGATTGTCGATCGATTGACCAAGGCAGCTCACTTTATTCCTTTCCGGGTTGGTCAATCAGCGGAGACTTTGGCAGAGCGGTACATGCAGGAGATTGTATGATTGCATGGCGTACCGGTGAGCATCGTGTCCGACCGTGACACTCATTTCTTATCACACTTCTGGAGGAGTTTACAGGAAAGTTTGGGGACTCGATTGAAGTTTAGCACAGCTTAGCATCCTCAAACTAAGGGTCAGTCGGAGAGAACGATCCAAACTCTTGAAGACATGTTGAGAGCATGCATGTTGGACTTCAAGGGTTCGTGGGAGGATCACCTACACTTGGTGGAGTTTTCTTACAACAATAGTTTCCAAGCAACTATCCAGATGGATCCGTTTGAAGCTTTGTATGGTCGTAAATACCGTTCACCTGTTTGTTGGGACGATGTCGGTGAACGAAAATTAGTGGGACCAGATTTGGTTGTGCAGACAGTTGAGAAGGTTAACCCTATCAGAAATCATATGAAGGCAGCACAGGACCGACAAAAGAGTTGGGCTGACACGTCAAGAAGACCTCTAGAGTTCGCCGTGGGTGATTTGGTATTCTTGAAGATATTACCGACTAGAGGAGTGATTCGCTTTGGGAGTCGGGGAAAACTTAGTCCTCGATTCGTTGGACCCTTCGAGATATTGGAGCGTGTTGGAGAGGTAGCGTACCGTTTGGCATTACCACAGTCCTTGGCAGGTGTGCACGATGTGTTTCATGTATCTCAACTGCGAAGGTATGTTCGAGATGAAACCCACGTCTTGGATCATTCGGAGTTAACAGTACGAGAAGACTTGACTTTTGAGGAGCGACCGATTGAAATCGAGGATCGAAGGGAAAAGGTTCTTAAGAACAAGGTTATCCCCCTTGTGCTAGTCTCTTGGGGTAATCGATCGCATGGAGAATCCACTTGGGAACGAGAAGATGAAATCCGGCAGAAGTTTCCTCACCTTTTCTTGTAGTTATCTATCTTTGTATTCTTGGAATTTCGAGGACGAAATTCTTTTTGTAGTTGGGTATAATGTAACACCCGAGCCCAATACTACTATTTTCAGTTATTGTTTGAGCATAATGTGGTACTCATTTCATTTAACTTGCTTGTTTGTTACTTACTGTAAAATTTACCCGGCAAAGTCATTTCTACATATAACAAATTTTAGCATCTAAAATAAAATTAAAAATATTCATCTTGGCCTGCTTGACACTCCTAACCCTGTTGTAGCGTCCGTGCATCGTGTTCTCATCCCGTTCAATGAAACGGGCGAGTTTGGACGGCTACGTGCACGTACGTGTGTCCGTTTTGGGGGTATTCTTTTTTATCATAAAACATTTCATTTTAAAATTTGGAACCCGCTTAAAATCCTATTATTTAAATTTCAAATTTTTGGACCCAACCCGGGCACAATTTGGAAATGTTTCATTTGGCGCCAAAATCCCAAATTTTAATATTATTAAAACCATCGCATATATTTTTCTAACTAACCTGATATCTTACTGTTCATTACCTATCTTTTAAATTTTTAAGTTAACCATATAATATTTTTACAATCTTTTATATCTTTCTCAATTTATTCTCTCAGCCAATCGCAACCTCCCCTTTAACCCTATGGGCCCCACTTTCTCTCTCTCTCTCCACTTTTTTTCTCTCTCTCCCTCTCCCTCATATATTCTCTCGTACTTCTCTTTATCATTCTTTCTCTTCTTACTTCATGTCTCGTTTCTCTTTTTTTTAACTGTTCTTTTGTTGCCGGAATTCCGTCGTGCCGGTGACGCTTCTCGACGTTCCAATGAGGTACCCCGACCCGTGTGGTTCCTTTGTTCGTCGTTTGGGTTCATTCCGTGAACCGTGCGCCCGTCGCGAGTTTTCCCCGCCGACGGTTAACGTTCCGTTTTCCCGATTCGCGACCCATCGAGGCAAGTTAATCTTTCTACATGCTATATATTTTTATAATCTTCATTTTATAATGTTATACATTTGAAAATCTTATAGTTTACACATGAAACGTCGTTGAAAAATCGGATATGACAAATCTGAAATTTACTGTACACCTTATCTTATAAAATTCATTATAAATCATAAAAAAATCATTAGTATACGTTCTTTAGTTCATTACGAAGCTAATTCAGAATACTATAACTCTATGAAGTATTTACTGGCAAAATAAATTTTTTAAATAACGTAAAATGCAAATGAAAATGTCTCCAAACTGCTGTCCAGGAAATTCCAGCAGCAAACTTTCAACTTCGAATGTTCATAACTTTTTGTAGGGACAACCTGAGATGCTTATACTTATAAAACTGAAAACCTTATTGAATTATCTTTGTTTTGGTATAAGACACGTCTCTTTTGGAGAACATTTGTTATTTTTAAGCTATTTTACGAATTAGGGTGACGTTGAATTTCTGAACGGAACTTTCTTGTGCATGGTTAATCAATACCACTTTTATAGTTATTAATCGCTTTGAATATGCTATCCATATTAATATTATTATATCAATATTTATATCACATATTGCTTAGTTGTGGATCCCACATTACCATTTTATAGTTTTATGACCTTTCGGATACCCGTTTGCATCCATCGCATTTAAGTTGCATATAATTGCATCCATGAAATCTTAAACTTATTAACATGATTAAATGGCTATAATTGTCTTACTGCATTCTTGTAATGTTGAAATCCTCTCTGTGACACAACTAATAACTGTACTGCAAACTGAGTGCATCTGCCTATTGCTTAATTCATTGCTTATATCATGTTGTTGATGACTATGCTTGATTCTATAACTGACTGTGAATTCACATATGATATTGTTCACAACTTGACCTGACTTACTACATGTATATGGATCTACCCGACATGGTACCGTATACTGTTTGACTTGACCCGTTACCTGATCGTGTGTCTAATGCCAACAAACCTAACATGTAGTCCTCATGGACCGTTCCTGTTGTCTATCCAGACAAACCTGTTTACCTGATCCTGTGTTGGCATTAGTTTCTTGATTACGGGATACCTGACTTGACTTATACATATAACTTGGGGGTATGGGGAAATCAGTATTGTAACCGAACGTAACTCCAAGGGCCATCCTATTGTTTGCCGTTTTTCCGGGCGTTACGGAATATCCTATTGTTTGCCGTTTTTCCGGGCGTTACGGAATATCCTATTGTTTGCCGTTTTTCCGGGCGTTACGGAATATCCTATTGTTTGCCGTTTTTTCCGGGCGTTACGGAATACCTATTGTTTGCCGTCTTTCCGGGCGTTACGGAATAACTACCGACGAGTTACGATGAGGATTACCTTACTTGATTTCAAAGACTTTAGAATAGAAAACCTGATAGAACAGTTTAGTTACCCACTGCACACTACCCTGCACTGCTTGTTTCATACTATTGCTTTATTCATGTTTATTTCTGTATTGCCTATTACACTGTTCATATTATATTACTGGTTGACATGACGCGCTGACGTCTGGGTTTTGCATGGCCCAGATTCTTTACCACTGTCGCTGTCCGAGCAGGAGTACTTCAGCCAGCAGGCTGAGTTGTGAGTTCTGTAGTGGTTAGTTTATTTCCTGCATTTTTATTTCCAGATATGAGCCCGCATTATGGGACACACTTTTCTGTTATTGTATTTGATCATTTGCTTCCGCATTTATTTATCATTGACTCTTGTTATTCTGGATTGTGGACATGTGTTAGATAGTTTTATCTTGTTCTTGATATCTCTACAGCCGTAATGTGACTGTGGATGGATACTTCCTACCCACAGGTAGCATGGTTGGCTATGTCACGTGCCAAATCTTGCGTACTCTGGGAAGCGGGGCATGACATGGTTCTTTTGGTATCAGAGACATAGGATAGTCGGGTTGATTCTTTTGTAGTTGGGTATTGTACCCAATACACGAATCAGAATACCCGTGTTTAGGAAACATGTCCTGCCACCTTGACCGTTTTACCATTCTTGAATCACATTCTTCCTGATTATATCTTTTACGATGTGCAAACTTCCTTTGCATATCGATTCGAAAACCCGATTCCTTGTTATCTCTAGGACTTAGGCGACTTGGATGGAGTTATGTAATTGTGGCTATGATACCGCGGCATAGTTACAATGCGGTACTCTATTTAAGTGTCTTGGAGTTCTAGCCTTGATCTATATTCAGAATCTATCATCATGCTAATGTTGGGTGTTTTGAGTTCAGGATTATGGCAAGTAAGAAATTGAAGACATACCAGAGGCGTGTGGACGAAGCCGGCGTGCTTGGAGTGATAAGAAGAATGCTGGAGAATCAAAGAAACAGACCGAGCTGATCCAGCAGCAAGCGGACTCATTTCGGGAAGGTTTGCAGATCGTTCAGCAGTCTATAAACAATGTTGGAGCTAGACCAGTTGACCGAGTAGGGACCGTAGCAGATTTCAGGTGGTTGGGTCCGTCTACATTTACTGGTTTAAAGGAGCCGTTGCTAGTGGAGCAGTGGCTAGTTGACACAGAGAATTTGCTGATTGCGGCACAGATTCCAGAGGACAAAAGAGTTGATGTGGTGCGCATTCAGCTAGTGGACTACGCCCGAGAATGGTGGCTTGTTGAGGAGACCCGCTTGCCCAAGCCGATCCAGTGGGCGAATTTTTCTAAGAGTTTCCTGGAGAAGCTCTTCCCGCGGACTGCACGGGAGGAAATGGAAGAGAAGTTCATCGGACTAAAGCAGAAGGGAGCACCCGTAGATGTGCATGTAGCAGAATGGACGAGACTCAGTAGTTTCGCTGGACCTTTAGTTGCCAACGATGTAGACAGAGCACGGAGGTTCATGCGCAGACTGGACGTGGACATCCAGAGGCAGATTGTCTCTCTGGGTTTGACCACTTTCTCATAAATACTTGCAGCAGCCAAGAGCAGCAGAGTTTATCTGGGATGAAAGGGAGTTTGCAGCAGACAGCAGTTGCGTTAAGGAAGCAGTTCGGTCGGACCGGTCGAGTTTAGGGCTAGGCCGACAAACAATATTCTTGCATCAATGGAAGTGATGAAAGTAAAGAACCGGCTGTTGTTCGTGATTCTATGGACGTATTTGAAGATATATCGGGCTTGCTGCCGAAGCGAGACGTGGAGTTCGCAATTGACCTTATTCCTGGTGCAGCGCCAGTATCTAAAGCGTATTATCCAATGGCACCAGTTGAATTGGAAGAAGTTAAGAAACAAGTTACTGAATTGCTTGAGAAGGGTTGGATTCGAAGCAGCAACTCGCCTTGGGGAGCTCCAGTTCTTCTAGTAAAGAAGAAGGATGGCACGAGAAGGATGTGCATCGATTATCGAGAATTAAACCGGGTAACTATTAAGAACAAGTACCCTATCCCTCGCATTGGAGAACCTTTTGAGCAGCTTAGTGGCGCGAGGGTATTCTCGAAACTGGATTTGCGATCCGGATATCATCAGGTCCGAGTGAAAGCAGAAGATATTTGCAAGACGGTGTTTCGAACTCGGTATGAACATTACGAGTACCTAGCGATGCCCTTCGGAGTAACGAATGCGCCGGCAGTATTTATGGACTTGATGAACCGAATCTTTTCACCATTCTTGGACCAGTTTATTGTGGTATTCATTGACGATATTCTGGTTTAATCGAAGAGTTTTGAGGAGCATGCTGAGCATTTGAAGATCGCACTGCAGACTTTGAGACAGGAGAAACTGTATGCGAAGATGAGTAAGTGCGAATTTTGGCTGGAAGAAGTGAAGTTTCTAGGGCATGTTGTGTCGGGCAATGGAATCGCCGTCGATCCCGAAAAGATTGCAGCAGTTCGAGATTGGCCGATTCCAAAGAATGTAGCTGAGATAAGAAGTTTCCTTGGATTAGCCGGATATTACAGGAGATTTGTGGAGAACTTCGCTCGTCTGGCAGAACCGTTGACCAAGCTTACGCGCAAGGAGGTACCTTTTGTATGGATGGATAAGTGTGCGTTAGCTTTTGAGACGTTGAAGCAGAAGTTGATAACCGCCCCAATTCTGACCGTGCCAGACAATTCCGGAGGATTGGTGATTCACAGCGACGCATCTGGGAAAGGATTGGGATGTGCTTTGATGCAGCATGGGAAGGTCGTAGCATACGCATCAAGACAACTGAAGACCCATGAGAAGAATTACCCAACTCATGACATGGAGCTTGCAGCTGTGATCTTCGCTTTGAAGATTTGGAGACACTACCTTTTGGGTGAGAGAGTCAAAGTTTTTACAGATCACAAGAGTCTGAAGTATGTGTTCACTCAGAAGGAGTTGAATATGAGGCAGCGTAGATGGTTGGAGCTGATGGCCGACTACGACCTTGATCTTAAATACCATCTGGGAAAGGTTAACGTCGTGCCGGATGCGCTTAGTCGGTTACCAGCAATTCAGGTGTTAACTACATAGAGGGAGATCATTGCAGATTTTCGAAGATTTGACTTGGAAGTTGTGCTACCACATTCTACGGGACAGTTGATGCAGTTGCAAGTACAGTCGTCCTTGGTTGAGAAGACTAAAGCGGCACAATCGCAGGATCCTAGACTGCAGAAGTTTCGAGAGCAGGTTGAGGCTGGACTACGAACAGATTTACTGGTCCACGAAGATGGTTCGTTGAGGTATGGTAGCCGTTTGTGTGTGCCAAAGGGGGATGTTCGTGAAGAGCTTATGAAGGAGGCACACAGTTCAGCTTATTCTATACATCCAGGAGGTATAAGGATATACCGAGATATTCGACAGCATTTCTGGTGGGAAGGCATGAAACGGGAGATTGCTCGCTTCGTGGCTAAGTGCTTGGTATGTCAGCAAGTCAAGGCTGAACACCAAAGGGTTGCTGGTTTATTGCAACCACTTCCGATTCCTCAGTGGAAATGGGAACATATAACCATGGATTTCGTGACGGCTTTCGTGAAGTCCAAAGGGCAACAATGCAGTATGGGTGATTGTCGATCGATTGACCAAGACAGCTCACTTTATTCCTTTCCGGGTTGGTCAATCAGCGGAGACTTTGGCAGAGCGGTACATGCAGGAGATTGTATGATTGCATGGCGTACCGGTGAGCATCGTGTCCGACCGTGACACTCATTTCTTATCACACTTCTGGAGGAGTTTACAGGAAAGTTTGGGGACTCGATTGAAGTTTAGCACAGCTTAGCATCCTCAAACTAACGGTCAGTCGGAGAGAACGATCCAAACTCTTGAAGACATGTTGAGAGCATGCATGTTGGACTTCAAGGGTTCGTGGGAGGATCACCTACACTTGGTGGAGTTTTCTTACAACAATAGTTTCCAAGCAACTATCCAGATGGCTCCGTTTGAAGCTTTGTATGGTCGTAAATACCGTTCACCTGTTTGTTGGGACGATGTCGGTGAACGAAAATTATTGGGACCAGATTTGGTTGTGCAGACAGTTGAGAAGGTTAACCCTATCAGAAATCATATGAAGGCAGCACAGGACCGACAAAAGAGTTGGGCTGACACGTCAAGAAGACCTCTAGAGTTCGCCGTGGGTGATTTGGTATTCTTGAAGATATCACCGACTAGAGGAGTGATTCGCTTTGGGAGTCGGGAAAAACTTAGTCCTCGATTCGTTGGACCCTTCGAGATATTGGAGCGTGTTGGAGAGGTAGCGTACCGTTTGGCATTACCACAGTCCTTGGCAGGTGTGCACGATGTGTTTCATGTATCTCAACTGCGAAGGTATGTTCGAGATGAAACCCACGTCTTGGATCATTCGGAGTTAACAGTACGAGAAGACTTGACTTTTGAGGAGCGACCGATTGAAATCGAGGATCGAAGGGAAAAGGTTCTTAAGAACAAGGTTATCCCCCTTGTGCTAGTCTCTTGGGGTAATCGATCGCATGGAGAATCCACTTGGGAACGAGAAGATGAAATCCGGCAGAAGTTTCCTCACCTTTTCTTGTAGTTATCTATCTTTGTATTCTTGGAATTTCGAGGACGAAATTCTTTTTGTAGTTGGGTATAATGTAACACCCGAGCCCAATACTACTATTTTCAGTTATTGTTTGAGCATAATGTGGTACTCATTTCATTTAACTTGCTTGTTTGTTACTTACTGTAAAATTTACCCGGCAAAGTCATTTCTACATATAACAAATTTTAGTATCTAAAATAAAATTAAAAATATTCATCTTGGCCTGCTTGACACTCCTAACCCTGTTGTAGCGTCCGTGTATCGTGTTCTCATCCCGTTCAATGAAACGAGCGAGTTTGGACGGCTACGTGCACGTACGTATGTCCGTTTTGGGGGTATTCTTTTTTATCATAAAACATTTTATTTTAAAATTTGGAACCTGCTTAAAATCTTATTATTTAAATTTCAAATTTTTGGACCCAACCCGGGCGCAATTTGGAAATGTTTCATTTGGCGCCAAAATCCCAAATTTTAATATTATTAAAACCATCGCATATATTTTTCTAACTAACCTGATATCTTACTGTTCATTACCTATCTTTTAAATCTTTAAGTTAACCATATAATATTTTTACAATCTTTTATATCCTTCTCAATTTATTCTCTCAGCCAATCGCAACCTCCCCTTTAACCCTATGGGCCCCACTTTCTCTCTCTCTCTCCACTTTTTTTCTCTCTCTCCCTCTCCCTCATATATTCTCTCGTACTTCTCTTTATCATTCTTTCTCTTCTTGCTTCATGTCTTGTTTCTCTTTTTTTTAACTGTTCTTTTGTTGCCGGAATTCCGTCGTGCCGGTGACGCTTCTCGACGTTCCAGTGAGGTACCCCGACCTGTGTGGTTCCTTTGTTCGTCGTTTGGGTTCATTCCGTGAACCGTGCGCCCGTCGCGAGTTTTCCCCGCCGACGGTTAACGTTCCGTTTTCCCGATTCGCGACCCATCGAGGCAAGTTAATCTTGCTACATGCTATATATTTTTATAATCTTCATTTTATAATGTTATACATTTGAAAATCTTATAGTTTACACATGAAACGTCGTTGAAAAATCGGATATGACAAATCTGAAATTTACTGTATACCTTATCTTATAAAATTCATTATAAATCATAGAAAAATCATTAGTATACGTTCTTTAGTTCATTACGAAGCTAATTCAGAATACTATAACTCTATGAAGTATTTACTGGCAAAATAAATTGTTTAAATAACGTAAAATGCAAATGAAAATGTCTCCAAACTGCTGTCCAGGAAATTCCAGCAGCAAACTTTCAACTTCGAATGTTCATAACTTTTTGTAGGGAAAACCTGAAATGCTTATACTTATAAAAATAAAAACCTTATTGAATTATCTTTGTTTTGGTATAAGACACGTCTCTTTTGGAGAACATTTGTTATTTTTAAGCTATTTTACAAATTAGGGTGACGTTGAATTTCTGAACGGAACTTTCTTGTGCATGGTTAATCAATACCACTTTTATAGTTATTAATCGCTTTGAATATGCTATCCATATTAATATTATTATATCAATATTTATATCACATATTGCTTAGTTGTGCATCCCACATTACCATTTTATAGTTTTATGACCTTTCGGATACCCGTTTGCATCCATCGCATTTAAGTTGCATATAATTGCATCCATGAAGTCTTAAACTTATTAACATGATTAAATGGCTATAATTGTCTTACTGCATTCTTGTAATGTTGAAATCCTCTCTGTGACACAACTAATAACTGTACTGCAAACTGAGTGCATCTGCCTATTGCTTAATTCATTGCTTATATCATGTTGTTGATGACCATGCTTGATTCTATAACTGACTGTGAATTCACATATGATATTGTTCACAACTTGACCTGACTTACTACATGTATATGGATCTACCCGACATGGTACCGTATACTGTTTGACTTGACCCGTTACCTGATCGTGTGTCTAATGCCAACAAACCTAACATGTAGTCCTCATGGACCGTTCCTGTTGTCTATCCAGACAAACCTGTTTACCTGATCCTGTGTTGGCATTAGTTTCTTGATTACGGGATACCTGACTTGACTTACACATATAACTTGGGGGTATGGGAAAATCAGTATTGTAACCGAACGTAACTCCAAGGGCCATCCTATTGTTTGCCGTTTTTCCGGGCGTTACGGAATATCCTATTGTTTACCGTTTTTCCGGGCGTTACGGAATATCCTATTGTTTGCCGTTTTTCCGGGCGTTACGGAATATTCTATTGTTTGCCGTTTTTCCGGGCGTTACGGAATACCTATTGTTTGCCGTCTTTCCGGGCGTTACGGAATAACTACCGACGAGTTACGATGAGGATTACCTTACTTGATTTCAAAGACTTTAGAATAGAAAACCTGATAGAACAGTTTAGTTACCCACTGCACACTACCCTGCACTGCTTGTTTCATACTATTGCTTTATTCATGTTTATTTCTGCATTGCCTATTACACTGTTCATATTATATTACTGGTTGACATGACGCGCTGACGTCTGGGTTTTGCATGGCCCAGATTCTTTACCACTGTCGCTGTCCGAGCAGGAGTACTTCAGCCAGCAGGTTGAGTTGTGAGTTCTGTAGTGGTTAGTTTATTTCCTGTATTTTTATTTCCAGATGTGAGCCCGCATTATGGGACACACTTTTCTGTTATTGTATTGGATCATTTGCTTCCGCATTTATTTATCATTGACTCTTGTTATTCTGGATTGTGGACATGTGTTAGATAGTTTTATCTTGTTCTTGATATCTCTACAGCCGTAATGTGACTGTGGATGGATACTTCCTACCCACAGGTAGCATGGTTGGCTATGTCACGTGCCAAATCTTGCGTACTCTGGGAAGCGGGGCGTGACATTTCCTCTCCTCTTTCCCAACACCTCGATCGCCAACACCCTCGCCTCATCTGCATCACCACCAAACCGAGCACTCACCACCATCGACACCGACCCCCTGCATCTCGCCGACGAACCCAACTCCCCCGTCCCTGCACCTCACCTGAGCTCCGACCCCGTCGCCTCCGCGCCTCAGCCGACCTCGCCAGAGCCAGAGCCTACTGCACTGGTCCCCTGCAGCCCCCAAGCTCCCCGACTCACCAGCTCCGATCCCCTGAGCTGCCTGAGCTCACCGTTGGCAGCCCCTCTACACCCGAGCACTTCGACGGAGTCGCTGGAAACCCCCTGCCGTGGCCGCTTCCACGCCAGTGCTGAGCCCGAGTACTCCGATCAAGCCAAGTCAAGCGCGCATCGTGCAGCGATCGTGCCCGTATCGTGCCATTTCCGTTGCCGTCGTTGCCTTACCATCGACTTCGTCACAGGCAAGTGAACCCCCTTCGCTTGCTCAATTCATGCTACGTACTTATGTAGTTAGCGAATGTAGTTTAACGGTTTAAATGGATATAATTTTTGATGCGTGTATGAACAAATAGATAGCATCCCCGTACACGTACTGAGTGCTCGATGCATTTACCCTATTAAAATCCCCAAGTTTATTATTAGAAGTTTCGGTTGATATTAACGAGTGACGTATAAGAAATCGGCATAAAATCGTTAAGGCATCGAATGTAAAAATGACCTCCCAAATGGTTACGTCAAATCTGAAAATCAACGTACATACCACGTTGTAAAATTTTTAGTTATTTGAATATAATTCCAATCATGATGTTCCAGGGCTCGTATCGAACCTAACGAGATAGCCTATAACCCTATGTAATTAATTTTGGAATAATGCTATTTCATGACCCTGAAAAGTGAGGGGGAACACTATTCTGGACTGCAGTCCGGGGTAGCAATTTATGGGGGAAACTGAATTCTAAGCACTGTACACACCTGCTTAAAACTGGAAATGCACGGAGCCCCATATGGTCGCGTAGATAACTTAATTATCTAACACCTGAAATTGGTCCTGTGCATTTTTACGGTTGTTTGGTATTTAAATTGTATTTTAGAATGTCAGTGCGTTCTGCAGTTTCTGCAGAAATGCTCATTGCAATGTCACTTAAATCTGAACATAACTTCTGACGTAGAGGTGCGATTGATAATCCGTTTGATGCGTTGGAACTTAACTGTTAGATCTAGATTTTATTCAACTAGGGTAACACCTGAATCTGAACATAATCACTGGTAAAATGCACGCGAAGTTGGGTTTCCAGTTCTGAAACTGGGTTTCCAGTTCTGAAACTGGAATTCCAGAAATCGATCGCTGCCTTTAAACGATGATAATTCCCTAACCTGAACTCCGATTGACCTAAAATAAATTTTACTGTTTAGATAATCAAGTATGCTTCATACGCCCTTTATACTGTTTTGGTCGATTCTATGTGTATGATTTACCGTAAATTTTACAAGTTATATGACATTGGTCGTTATAGAATAATGAATACCTGTTCAGTGCAGTTCTGCATATTTTCATGCTTGAGTTATACCTGCTGCATAGTGATCATCTGTATTGTCGATATATTAATATTAGTGATTGGATTGTGGCAAATACGATAGTGATATTGATGAGTGGAAAAGTGATTGAAAGCGACAGCGATACGTATTTGTCCACAACCTATTCAATACATGAATGCATACCATAACTTGGGGAATGGGGAAAATTAAGGTGGAATTGAACTCGTTTTTAGCGAGATACAGTGATTTAGAGGATGATCATTCGCCAGCAGTGATACACACACACACACACATACATATTTTAGGTCGTGGGCCTAGCGGCACGGCTGACAGGGTTATGTCTCAGGCACAGTGGACCGTAGCTTCGGACATGCACGAGACCCTTGTTAAACACGAGCATCCTTTCCACCATTTGATTTCATTGACTTAGTGACCGTTAGGTAGTGACATGCATTGCGTAGTTCATCGACATGATACTCATATTGCACTAGTCATATTCAGTTGATGTTATTATTCACATGTTCAGCAATTTATCGAACTCCTCATGTTTAATAATACTGCACGCCCATTATACATATTTATTGCTATATGTGTCGTCCTGACGATCTGAGTGTGCATGCTCAGAGGACGAAGTGGATCCAACCCAGGAGCAGGACTTATCCTTCGAGATTGCGGAGATCTAGACTGCATCACCAGCGCTACTTTCTTTGATTTCAGCATTTGTTTTATTGGTTAGTTGTTTATTCTATGAAAAAAATGTATCTCGAACTCTTTTAAATTGCAATGTAATAAATTTGTGAACTGTGATTTTCTTTTACTCAAGCACTGTTTATTGACCACCATGTAATACTAGAAACCGAAGTGTGACTACGGCGGGATGATTCCCTGACCGTAGGAGCACGGCTGGCCTAGTCACCCCTCGTATCCCGAATTTTGGGAAACGAGGGATGACAGAGATAGATGGTGGATATGTCAAAAATTTATCTTGACAAATCAAGCATTGCAGCGAGCAATCCATCAACCACATATCAATGCAATACCTGTGGAACCTATGTTGGCACTTCGGCAGTATTTTTACGATCTCATGTGGTCGAAAGCCTTCCATACATATTGCACACCGCTTCATATCCAAGCCTTCATTGTCTTCTTCGTTAACGATATGCATAGGAATATCCATTATCTGTTTCTCCAAGGAAAATCAACCTATGATACTTGCTGCTTTGCTCAATTTTCATACATTTTGGTTGATAGAACTGCTTTTTCTTACAAGAGCCTTAGCCAGTATATTGGACATTAGGGGCTGTTTGGTTGCAAGATTTGGAAATGGGTACAAATCCATGTGAAATTGCAAGTTTTGTGTTTGGTTCAAAAGTGAGCAGGAGACAAGAATTGGGTTACTATGCCAAGCAAAAGTTGGAATGCAAAGTTTGTGAATTTTTATAGTATTTTGGGTGCAGTTAGAAGGAAAAACGATAAACAATTGAATATTTTAACTTTGTTTATTTCTTGACCACTCAATAATTACCAAGTGTATCTTACCATTCCTTTCTCTCTTTCTGCTTGGTTGTGTGGAAGTACCGGAAAAGCCAGCACTAATATTGAAGCAGCTTCCAAAAAAGTTGTTATGGAAGTAGACATAACTCTTACTTTTATTGTTTGTTTGTATGTTTTATGAAGAAGAAAGTAAAATATAAAGTAATTTCCTATGTTTATTTAATAAGAAAAACAAACAAAAAGGTATTTTTTTAGTATTATATCATTATTTTATGGAAGTATTAAAGAGATGTATTAAATAATTAATATATTTTCTTGTTATTTGTGTTTCATGGTTATTTCTCATCCAAAATGAGAGGAAAAATCTTGGAAGTAACCATACCATATAGGATCCATCTCATCACCATGAAGTAATTTTCAACCTCTATTTTTGTCAAAACAAACACATGAAGTACCGGAAGTAAGCTTGCTTCCGATACTTCTATGTTACTTATGTGCAAACAAATGGGGTCTCAATTCCATCCAAATAAAACACTCGACTTTAGAAGAATGGTTATTCTAAAAACCAAGAGTTTGCATCATTTCATGCAACCAAACAAGAAAATATAGATTCCTTGGAGACACCATTTTTAGGAACCGGGAGTTCAGAAGTTTTGCAACCGAACAGCCGAACCTTAAAAGAATCGAGAGGATTTTATTAGATTTGTACTTTAAACAGTAGTGGTCTCTAAAGATATTTCTAGTTAAAATATGTTTGTAAAGATTTAAAAGGATAATAGCAATAAAAATTGTTAAAACGGTTAGAGTCAAATAAAATTGTTAAAACAGTGACGATACCAAATAATTTTTCTTAAAATTGTTTTTGTAAATACCCTTACATTGTTTTGTATTTATATATGTACCTCTTTGAAATCATAAAATTGTTTCAATCAAATATGAAGAACCCAAACAAGTATATATACTAGTGGTATCTTTTTGCATGTGCCAAGAATGAAAGAAACATGCATTTCAATTTATTAAAATGCAAAAGTAAATTTATTTAGTAGAATGTCAATTAAAGTCTAAATAATTTTTAATTATATTAGCTAAATTATATAAAAATCTTTAATTATCTTAGCTAAATTATATAAAAATCTTTAATTATCTTAGCTAAATTATATAAAAATCTTTAATTATCTTAGCTAAATTATATAAAAATCTTATGAAATTTTTCCACGTGGAGTTACAATAACACACATGCATTGCACATGTAGAGCGCCGGCACCTCATACGTAAACTACCAGGTAGATTTCATATAAACTACCAGTTGGTGATTAGATAAATATATGGAGATAGCACTTTTTATGCCACCTTTAATCCAATCACCAATCCGACGGCCTATGTGGAATTTACCGGTTGAAAGTTTTAGGATATTAGAGAAGAGATATATAAATATTCAAGATTTCAAGGGGATCCCTACAAAATCGATTCCTATCCAAAATTTAAAAACGAACCGTTGCTCATCATCAAATCCACCGTCGAAAAAAGTTATGAAAATTACATAATCACCCTCGCCACATCGTCATTGCCCCTTAAATTTTTCCCTCGCCTTCAACATTTCAAACTTACTTCCCCCAAACTCCCAAAACCCAGGGTTTGTTTCTCAGATCTAGGGTTTCGATCGCCATGGAGAAGTACGAGAAGCTCGAGAAAGTAGGCGAAGGAACCTACGGAAAAGTCTACAAGGCTCAAGACAAAGCCACAGGCCAACTCGTCGCCCTCAAAAAGACTCGGCTCGAAATGGACGAAGAGGGGATCCCGCCCACTGCCCTTCGCGAGATCTCGCTGCTTCAGATCCTCTCTCATAGCATCTACGTTGTTAGGTTTGATTTTGTGTTTTTCTGATTTGATTTGATTTGATTTGAAACCCTAGATCTGATTTGGTGTTTTGATTTGGGGGTTTTGGTTGATTGATTGGTTGATTTGTAGGTTGTTGAGTGTTGAGCATGATGATAAGAATGGGAAGCCGATCCTTTATTTGGTGTTCGAGTATTTGGATACGGATTTGAAGAAGTTTATGGACGTGTATCGCAAAGGGCCGAACCCTAGGCCCCTTCCTTCTACTGTCGTGCAGGTATTGTTTTTGGAATGAAAAAGCCTAAATTTTGAGTGGAGAAACAAATGTTAGTTTTACAAGTATTTCTACCCCATTTCTTGATTTGTTCAGTAAAAGTTACTGGCTTTGAATCTGAATTGATTTGCTAATGTAGATCGATGTTATATGTGAAACTTGTTCTTAAATTGCACAACTGTATGACCAATCTTTTTAACATATGTTATATTTCTGCACAGAGCTTCTTGTATCAATTGTTGAAAGGAGTTGCCCACTGTCATAGTCATGGAGTGCTTCACAGGTCCATATTCTTTATTGATTGTTCTGGTTATTTCTTAGTTAAGTTATTATGTAAACTGATATGTGAAATTTATACAAGCATAACAGGGATTTGAAGCCTCAGAATCTATTGGTGGACAAAGAGAAAGGGCTCCTGAAAATTGCTGATCTTGGGCTTGGGCGAGCCTTCACAGTTCCTCTCAAGAGCTATACCCATGAGGTCTTGTATTTTTATGCAAGTCAATAATAATTATTGTGAATTGGATTCGAAAGTTAGTGTTATTGTCCTGACTCTTGAGAACATGAATTTTTTTACCAATTGTAGATTGTTACACTCTGGTATAGAGCCCCTGAGGTGCTATTGGGGATAACTCATTACTCAACTGGAGTAGACATGTGGTCTGTAGGGTGCATTTTCGGTACGGCCTATCCTTTCTTGGACTGCAATGAAATCACATTTTGTTTCTTTGAGATTGCTTATGATGTTCATGTGTGTTCTTTTGGTGCAAACATCGTTCATATCTTGTGAACTACATAGAATCATTTATAATTGTTTCATATTTGGTGCATTAGTCACATCTTTTATTTGCCAGTATAATCATTTATAAGTGTTTCATTTTTTATGCATTAGTCACATCTTTTATTTACCAGTGTCATAGCAGTGGGAAACTATTACTCTTGAGCTATGTAGGTAATATGTGTTAGAGATGATTAAATTGAATACAATTTTATATTTTATAATTCTAACTATAGAATTTCATGCGTGATCGATTGTATTCCTAAATGAAGCTGACCATGACCTTCATTCTTCACACAGTTGTTCTTTTTACTCAATCATCTTTCATGTACATACTCACTTTGATATAGTTAAACTATAATCTGCAGAGCTTTAAATTGAATATCATATCAAGGAGAAGCTTTAAGACTACAATTTTCCCTTATATTTAGTAAGAAATGTATGTGTGTTTGCTATACAAATGCATTTAAGCCTCAAACAGTTTATTGCTATAGTAGAGAATTCATTTGTTACAGAAATTGACCTGTCTATACTGTTCACTTTAGGTAACGTAGATACAAAACATACAATTAAGCACAACGGAAAATCTATGTATCTATCCTAAAGGTTTACCGATATACCTGATCCGATCGCTTTGATCGTTTCTCGTCCACGTCACGTTGTAGACCCGATCGCTTTTGTCTCCATGTAAAAGCTGGAGAGAAACCACACTTGGAAGAAGCGATCATCCCCCACTTGATCATCCCCGTAAGCTAACCTTTTGGTAGAATAGGATGAAGGAGATGTCGACTCTCTTGTTTTCTCTTTAGAAAACCTCTCTATTTTCATGCGTATAAAAACCCTAGCCTCCTGTATATGGCCTCCTGTATATGAATATATAGGGCACTCATTTATATGGGCGGATATTGAACCGGATTGGACCCAATGGCTAACATATTTCCACTCGCATATTCGAGTGGGTGCCGTGCATAGCTCCCTGAGTTGATTCTCTGAACCATTGATTCTCTGAATCAATTGTCTCCTTGAGAATCTTCGCCTCTTCCTTGTTTTTATCCATGCATATATGTTGGTGTGGCGTGGCGTGGACCGTTAAGAATTTGCAAGCGGGTAGCCTTGCAGCCAGATCTGTTAAAACTGATACAAGGATCTCCCTAAAAGAAAAAACAACATAAACCAAATATATGTTAGGCTCACGAAATCTCATATCTCAGATCTGATCAGACATGTCTGCTCAAGTATCTTCGATCCCTCTCAGAAGTGTACTTGAACACCTAGGTTACCTCTCGATTCATCACTCTTAAACTTTGCCACCATGACGTCAATAAGAGTTGGCCATACGATACAATCATGAGACATTCCGATCGATCTTCCTTCGGTTCTGAATAGTTAGGTTAGATTTACCTGCTTTCCTGACACTGTCCTATATGTGCGGTATATTGTTATCGCAGCAGGAAACTACAGCCAAAGTAGCAGATGATCATTACATGCCTACCCAGACAACCCAGTGTGGCTAAGGGTAGTCCTTTCGTGAAGGAGGTTGTCATAAGGGTTCATACAGTAAGGGAGATAGGATCCATCCCTCAACCTCTTTATGTGCAAGATCTAAGCGCACGTCGTATGGCAACATACTACGGTATAAAATTCTTTTCCTGAGAGCGTACGCCATTAAAGTTATACCATACGGACCTAAATTCAATCACCTTGTGATTGACTTGCCCCCGACCATATCGTCTTGTGATATGCCTGGGATCTCCTGACGAGTTAGATCCCCAGTCCGGCTATATGTAAACAGGTAAAATGGCCATGGGATAACAACCTCGGTCGCTCGGTTTATAGCACATGGTAATCTCATCCTGACCTGGTCAGGATCTTTATTAAGTGCTCCCATTGTTGCTATACCCAGTATGCAACAAAAATAAGTCACTGCTTCGAGCAGAGACGTGTAGCACTTAGTCTCATTTTCGTATGCTTTCCCAGTATAAAGGGGATCTTTCGTATGAGTGAGAGTTCCTACCGGTTGACGTATTTTTGTTAAATGTGTGCCCTCCACACATTGTGTACCCCATACACTTCGTGTACCATGTACACTTGTACTCCATACCTGAAATAGTCACACAAAAATATAGACATTTCCATCACAGATCATAAAGAAAGAAAGCAATACATAATCAATTTTAAAATATGCATCTATAAAATGTCGACATCCATAATAATAATGCCAAATATAAGAGTAAGGTCTATCATGCTATCTGAAATACAATATGTCATCTCGGACAAAAGCTTAAACACACATAACGTTACTCGGCTATTTTCTTCGTCATCGGATCCCCGATCGTCTGACCTGAAGAAAAAACCTATAGGTTAGACTAATTTCTCATGCCATTTATCACTTGATGAAGCGTCGTTAAATCTGTGCTTTATCTTCCCATATATATGAGATTGTTTGAGTATGCTATCATTGACCTGATGCCACGATAAAGAGAAACCCTATTTCTCTTGCGTACGAAATCACGTATAAACTTCTGAGAAATCACCTCAGCCTAACAGTTTATTTGGCGCTACTGAGATAACCACATATTCCACCAGCATGGTAAAAAAGCTACACCTCCTACTTCTTGCTGCTCCGAGTAATGGCCCGACCAATTTGCAAGAAAGTATGTGAGGATGTGGATGTAGGCATACCCAGATTGCCGGTCCAGTCGGCATTTGTATGTCCACATAACCGCAAACCCGATTTCTCATAGCACCGGGTATAATGGTCCGTCCCACATAAATACCTGAAATTCTTGTCACTTTATCCCAACAAACAGACTCTAATGTTAAGTCCAATCGACAAGGGTTATATATCTGGTCAAGTACACACCATGCGTATTTTAGACTACTGACTATACAAAATGGAACCCATAAAATGTGTCTCTTTTCGTCAAGAGTCTTATACATAAGGCTAAAAATATGTCCATTAGTGACTGGAGTAGTAAACTGGAGAGTGATCGTGCGGATGAACCGTTTTAAGACATACCTTATGTAAGTCTTCGAAGATAAATATAAGATGCTCTTGAAACGTCTCATCATGGATCCAATTCCCAAGCACAAACTCAACATCTCATGTGTCAGCGAGAATATCCACTCTAAATGGCATTCATTGTCATGAAGTCACTTTTGGTTATCACAATATCGTTCACAACAAGATCTTTTAACTTACAGTTGGTCCATTCAATTATCGATAGTCCATATCCAATATAGATTGATAATATCGAACCAACAACTACTTGGAGAATAAGTGTTTCTAGCCATAAATGGACTCTCTGAGTCGACTCGAGTTCTCTTGGTTTTGAAACCCATAGGCAGATCTCCTTATCCAAATCTCCATCGACAATACGATTTAAGTCCTCAAGACTAGCTCAAAGTCTTTATGTGCAACGATTTTTTAAGAAAGACGAAATAGACGCAATCATCACCCCGGATGAAAAATGTTTATTCGTTGTTCACCTAGACTAAGTGAATCCCTTCGCCAATAAACGTGCCTTGTAGCCATCTACAATACCCTCCTTTTTTTTGCAAGACTTCAAAAATTCCAGTTTTTATCAACAGTCTTGCGTCTGGTAGGATAATTTGACCAAATCCCAAACTTGATATTTTAATGTTGATTTTTGTACCTTTTTCGTTGTCGTCACTTCTTCGCAATAGACACATAAATAACGTCCTCATATGACTTGGGTTCCGCAACCAATGCGGAGTTACCATAGACACCCCCGTTCGATATCGAATTATCGTCGGGATGTCAATCCACAACACTATTTACAAGTCTCTTGAGGATCTGTGATTGGTTCCGAACCATCAGCGAAAATATCGTTTTCACTGTCGCCAGCTACTGAAGAAATTAATTCCTTCTGCACCGTTGATGGACTAGGAGTCTCCTCAATTTCGTAGAACCCCAAATCCTGCCCTATTTCTGCCTTTTGCGAAAATTCCTCCTTAAGGTAATCGCTCGATGTTTCCTTCTTAAGGAAATCGCCCGTTGTTTCCTTTTTGAGAAAATCAACGTCACACGATCAAATATTTGTCATAGTCTATCATATATACTCATGGACACAAGTGATCTTCCAGGTCTCTCGTTCGTCCACTACTCATAAGCTGTTGACTGTACTATCTTTGAAAACACATGACTAAGAACATAAGCAGCTATTAACAGTGCATCTCCCAAACAACATGGAAGATTGGTCTTTGCCATTATGTTTTTTTTATCATATCTAACTGTTTCCTAATTCTTCTGTCCACAATATCACCTTGTTGTAGAGTTTACGGAGTCATCGGCTATCTAATGATTCCTTTTCCTTCATTTAGTTTCCTGAACTACTAAAATAAATACTCATGGCTTATTTAAAGTTCTTAGAACTGTTCCGAAAGAACACACACAATCCTGTTTGCGTGAGATGACTCTACACTTTACTGATACAATGCTTGATACAAATCAATGCTTCAGTTCCGTGCGAGATCAGCAGCTTATCGAGTAATTATTAATGAAGGCGTTGAGTTAGAAAACTCCACTACGTGTTTTGATGTTTATTGATCCATATTTATCGGAGTGAATTATCTGCAATGGATATCCAAATGGTTCTTCTTTGGTAGTTTTGCCTTTAAGGCAACTCTCACAAGAAGATATTTTAACTTTGGCTCAAATACCAACTCATCCATCCTAGATTGTTAAGTCATCCCATCTATATGTTGACCTACTCTATCATGCTACTCATGACATTTTTAGAAGGGTCAATACTCAAAACTATAAGAAACTCATAAGACATATTGTTTCATTAAGCTATCCAAATATCTTAAGTCGAAATTGAAACTGTAAGCAACGGGAAGATAATTTGTGGATAGCTATCTGCATTCTCGATGCAGAATTGACTCATATGTTCTCGACATATGATTTGCTTCCACAAACTTTTCTGCTCCTAAAAAAAAGCCTTCTTCCACTCAGCACCCTGACAGAAAGATTATTTATGGATAGCTATCGCATCCCAGATGCAGAACAGACTCATATGTTCTCGACACATGATTTGCTTTTACAAACTTTTTTGCTCCAAGCAGAAGGCCTATTTCCACTCAATGCCCTGACGAGTGGAGCGGTTAAAATTCTCACAGTCAAACATTGGACTTATTATATCCATTATTGCCAGCACATTTCTTCATGTCAGATCACTTAAGTTGTTGGCGTGTTATTCCTGTTTTCGTAACTCGATTGAACTTTTCTTGCATTAAGACACCTACCTGCCTTTGTGCATTGTTGATCTTGTCAACATATCAGCAACGCTCTTGGTTCTATCGCCCCTGACGATTAAAGCTTAAGTCCCAGTTACTCAAATGTACTAGCAAACGTCAACATATTCGTTTTCTGCATAACTAACTGCTTCATATATCGAGTAAAAAAACATATAACCGTCTATTGCTATCGCTCAACGATCTAACTGGAGCAACACTTTTCAGATCCTGTATCGATAAAGATACAACTCTTAAGTGTATCCATATTATTTGGTTCGACTCATTTTATGAAAATAAGGTCAAAACCGAGAAATAATGTGACGTTGCCACGTTACATAGATTACCCTATAATCATTGTACAACTTATCTCTTGGCGCGTAGACACCTTGTAACTACCGCTCAGCATAAACTGCGAGTGCTCGGCAATAAAACATATGATCACCTATGACATCGCTCTTCATCACGTCCAACACGTAGAGCGATCCTAAATACGCCAATCCTCTGAAGATCGCTTTATCTCGATAGTGCTGTGTTGTGTAACCCCGCTACATCGCTGCTATCTCGATGGTGCTGAGTCGTGTAGCCCTGTTACATCGCAATCATTTTATCACTAGTGTCTAAGTCTTTCAGCTTGTTCATGTAATATTAAATTAATGTTTTTGTTTCATTATATTATCGTCATTTACCATCTCACCCCTGATGAGACTGACGATATCTTTGACTTTATTATGGATGTGTTAGAGTATGACATATAATGAAGTACCGTTCTTTCCAAAAGAATACTTCATTTTCAACCCATTTTAACAACTATAATAAATTTACACCCAGAAAAAAGAGAAGAAAGTCTATAGCCCCAACCACATCCTTCAAAAGTATAAAATTTCAAATTTTGTTAAAATTATTGAAAAACGGATCATAAATTTCTTAGGAACAGAGTAAATTCAGTAGTTAAATCTAGACTACCGTCTTCTCTCGAAATCTCCCACTTGAAATTTGTCAGATTAATGCAACATGCGTTTTTATATACATGCACATCACAAATGCAACAACCAATCTAAAAATTTCATTTTTCAATAAACTACCTTATCTTATCTTATCCGTTTTATTAGGGCTTTCGTTTTATTTGTGAAATCGTCACGCGTCCCAGACGCTCCTACTGGAACAACTACCCATCAAAATCTCTAAGATTTTATGTAAGTAAAAGTTTGAAACTTTTGATGAGAACAAAATTTTCGAAAAAACTTAACTCTCAGAGTTAATAGCAAAACCCTCAACTAATCCATAGCTTGAGCGGGAAACTTTTAAAAATAAGAAAAACTCGAAATATAACTTTTCTTAATTTTTGTCGATTTTTTTTAAAAAACAAAAGAATTGGGCCCGGCTCGAGCCCGACTCTGGTAGCCGAGCACCGGCTCGGCGCGGCCCCGAGCCGATGCAGTCGAGCCCTGTTCGGCGGGGCATCTGCCTCGGTGCGGCTCAGTCGAACCCGGCTCGGCGGGGCATTTGGCTTCCGGCTCGGTGCGGCTGAGCCTAGCTTGGCCGCAACAACCTCCTTATTTCTTTTTCAATTTTTTTCGAAAATAATTAATATTTAAAAAAAATCAAGAAAAAATCCAAAATAATTCAATAATCTAGAAAAATCTTATCGAGATTTAAAAAAATTCTTTACAAAAATATTTGGCCATGCCAAATAAAATATGAGAAAATACCCTTTCATTCAGTAATATATTTTTTTTGTTAAAAAAAATTTGGTCCTTGCCAAATCAAATTTTTTTTTCGGTGAATCTAGAAAAAAAACTTATCTTGATGGCCTAAAAAAAAAAGTCCAGAGAAGATTTTCTTTTATCCAGAAAATATTTTTTTTGTTAAAAAAATATTTGGTCCCTACCAAATAAAAAAAATCCCACAGGTTTTTATCCAAAAAATGGGGTTAGAGTTCAGAAAAAAATTGTTACCTACCCGCCATAAGATCTCACCAATGATTCAATCTTTTAAAACAAATTTATCTGACTTTTTGTTTCATGGGCAATTTCATATTAACGAAATTAAAATCTCTACATCAAAGCGTCATAAAAAATAGATCTAATTAATGGTGACAAAATGATGCATAATCGATAGATCTTTGAAGATCTATCAAAACGATAATCCTAAAAGCGTAGATTTGTCATTAACATAATTTAAAAAAAATTGATCTAAGTTTAGATTAAAAAAACGCAACCTTTGAGTTGCGAATATTTTAAAAATCACATATCTATAATTCATGCATGCATGGCTCTGATACCAATGTTCATTTTAGGTAACGTAGATACAAAACATACAAGTAAGCACAGCGGAAAATTTATGTATCTACCCTAAAAATTTACCGATATACCTGATTCGATTGGTTGGATCGTTTCTCGTCCACGTCACGTAGATCCGATGGCTTTCGTTTCTACGTAACGGCCGGAAGAAAACCACACTTGGAAGAAGCGAGAATCCACCACTTGATCAACCCGCAAGCCAACTTTTAGTAGAATAGGATGAAGGAGACGGCGGCTCTTGTTTTCTCTCTAGAAAACCTTAATATTTTCATGCATATAAAAACCCTAGCCTTCTATATATGAATATATAGGGCACCCACTCATATGAGCGGATATTAGGCCGGATTGGGCCCAATGGCCAGCATATACTAATGAGAAAAAAGAAGAGTACCGGTAATGATCCGAAGTGCCACTGCTTTATATTTACCCAAAATGCGTAGAGAAAAATGGAAAAAATAAAATAAAAATAGAAATTTCATTTCCCTCCATATGCTGCACATGTACCCGGATTTGCATGAAATGCTCTACCTATTCTGGAAGACAGCATCTTCTCTCCATATGATACCACATGTACATTGATGGAACCAACAACTTCTTGAAATAAGGCACTGAAACTTAAATTAAGCTGCTTTAAACTCTCTCATATCCATGCATAGCAATTTTTCGTTCTTCTCCATACAATAACTTCGATTACAACTGCTTTGCAAAATGATATTGTTTGATTCTTGAATATTCTTCCATTCTCTGATTAGATAACATTTTTTTCCAGCTGAAATGGTGAGAAGACAAGCGCTTTTTCCTGGTGACTCAGAATTACAACAAATACTTAACATTTTTAGGTAACTTATCAAAAATCGATTATGCAATTATTTCTTGAGCATGTGTGAGATACGTTTCAATGGTACACTGTGAAACAACCCACATCCTCCTTGAAAAATGTCACCAATGGCCAGAATTTGTTTATTGGAACATGTGTTTATTTCCGGTCAGATTAGGGTAAAGTAGCTCTTTTAGGGTTAATTGTAAGATTGGTTAAATGGAAATAATGTGTGAGATTTGCTCGTATCAATTAGGGAGATGGTTGGATATGTTGTTAAATAAGTTTTGACCCCAGACTTCATTTGAGTTTCTCCTATTTGGGTCAAATTGGATTTAACAGAAGAAGGTAACATAGTGAACAATATTTATGTTCGTGAACGATAGCGTTAGATCATATTGGGCTAAAAATAGTATGCCTTGCTGATTTCTCCATGACACAAGAATAACTCAAAGGTAAGTTTTCTTTGCTAGATGTGAAATAGGTTGTTTGTACTCGTCTAGATATAAGTGCCACAGCGGGTTTGGTGATACATGCATCCTACATCAAGTTGAATATATGGAGAGATGTTAGGGTGCATTCAAAGAGTTCGACCTAAAGGAAGAAACCTGTGGATTAATTTGTTGCCGAGCAAGCAAATGTTTGGATATATGGTTAAATAACTTTGGATTAAGACTCTATAAGGGGTTTCACTTTTGGGTCAAATCAAATTTTAAGTCTAATAACGAATCCATCTTAGCACATCTCATAATTTGGGAGTTTGGGGCTTAAAGTGAATCCTTAATAATATATCACTTATCAGGCATATACTAATTGGAAGTGCATTGATTTCCTACTATAGGATGGTAATATGATTTCCTACCATAGGACGGTAATATGATTTCCTACCATAGGACGGTAATATGATTTCAAGTGAGTTACCACGTGATCAGAATCTTGTTGTCGTGGATGAGGTCCAGAGTTTGAAGCGCATTCACTCTATGTATACAAACTTTACTTGAATGAAAGAAGTGTTCAATTGCTTCTACCATTAGAGTTTAGCTGCCTATAGCAATGTTTTTCTTTTTGAAGTATATATAAGCAATGTTCTTGGTTGTTTGAATTTATTAGAGAGAGAGAGAGAGAGAGAGAGAGTATTGCTTCTTTGATTCAACAACAAATTTATCTCACAAAAAAAATTAGATTAATCGTTAATACTAATAAGGGAGGATTTAGGGACGTCTTACTCCCAAGAGATAAAGAAGTGTAAAGTGCCATGACTGATGTCTCTTCCATTTGTTGCCGAGGACCTTCATATGCTCCAAGGTCTATTTGTTCGAGTTTCATGCATTTAAACTTGAAATGGAAGAGCAAATTGGAGTTATGGAAATTTTGCGTTTTTTATATTTGGCCAAAATCTTTATCAAAATTTAGAGCTGGCTCAAGTAATGCTCTCTCTCTCTCACACACACACACACACACACTCACTCACACACACACACACACATATCTGAATCAAACTGCTTGGATCCAGCATAAGCTAACATAAGCTGCTAACGGAGTGAGAAGAGTTGGTAAGGAACAAGAATTGTGGCAATGGGGTCACGTGTCTATAGCAATACAACCAACACCTAAGAAAGGCCAATCCTACTTTGGGAAATGACGGCTTTTATAGGTAGTCCAACCAAATTAGCTGTACCAAGGCAGGGTTAGGCTTGAGTTGAATTTTGGGCTCTTAAAGCAACTGAGTAAGTAAATATGAATTTTTAATGTGGGACCCCCCTTCCCTTTTGAGTTAAAATTGTAGAAATGCCCCTGGAGTCTTGACATTGCTGTGATATATTTTCCCTTCCTTTTTATGAATATTAATAGAAAATTGTCTTTGAAGTTTTTCTTTTATATTGAAGTCATTCCTTGAACTAGTGACATCTACATTTCCTTACCTCGACATTTTTCTAATCGGAGGAAGTTATTCTTTTATATTGAAGTCATTCCTTGAACTAGTGACATCTACATTTCCTTACCTCGACATTTTTCTTAAAGGTTTCTGGGGACTCCGACTGACGAGCAATGGCCAGGAGTGAGCAAGCTTAGAGACTGGCATGAATATCCACAATGGAAGCCCCAGAATTTGGCACGCGCTGTCCCAACGCTAGAGCCTGAGGGCCTCGACCTTTTATCTGTAATTTTATGGCTACATATCACAACCTAACCCAGAATTGTTTTGATTATATCTTGGTGATGAACTTCCAAATTCTGATACTCCTCTTGTATATTAACGTTGCAGAAAATGCTTCAGTATGATCCGGGTAACAGAATTTCGGCAAAGCAGGCACTGGACCATCCCTACTTCGATAGCCTCGACAAGTCTCAGTTCTAATGCCGCCTTCTGTTTCCAAAGTCAAATTTGAATAGCTCTCCTGTTTGCTATATGTCCATGTCGTCAGCAACTTTACTAGTTGCCTCGGTTTGAACGTGTTTGGGGCGATATCCATAATATTTTAGTCCCAAAGATTGTTATTAAGGTTTCTTAATGTTGTCTAAGCTGGCTTCACTACAGTACATCTGATCTGACATCGCTATGTTTCTTTTCTGAAACAGTTCATGATATTGCTGATGAGCTTTGATATATTTTTATTTTGCATTTTATGTGGGTAGATATATTTGAGTAAAATTTATATTTTATGACATGCTTAAAGTTTGGCTGATTTTGGAGGCTGCGTTCTCGCTGCTGTAAATTGGTGGCAGTTTTCTTCCTCTACGATGACTCTTCGATTGGTTCATATCTCTAGTTTTGATTAAAGGTTTATTAATTTAATGAAGGATCTTTATTCATGCACCGTTTTCTTTCGACAGCGTATCGTGCCTGGTGCACCGACCGATTGTTTTAAGAATGTCATTTTCATGCCTTTTTCTTCTATTATAAAAACACAAGGAAATTAATTTAGAAGTAATAAAATTGCTTAGATTCCATAGCCTTTATGCAATTCTACTATCTTATTCTATGTGTGCGCAATTGTCTTCTACTACCTGTCTTCTTAATCTCTTTGCTAAGAAACAAATTGTTCTTAGTTCTCAATGCAGCTTTTATATGTATGCAAGCTATTGTCCTCAACTAAACAACCAAAATGGAATGGATTAGTGCCCAGGAGTTTTGATGGATGAATAGACTAGGTTAACAGTTAAGGCATGAACAAAACAAGAAAATTTAAGAGCAAATCATTGGTCATAAATGAATAAAAAAAAGTTTAACCCGAAGACTTTGCTTTGCTCGTATGAGAAGATAGCTGTCTTGTTGTCAGTCGAAAACCGTCATCTTCGGTATATAAAAAGGTCAAGTGAGAATTGAAGTGATTCACCTGAAAAGAAAAATGGAAAATAGCGTTCGCTATACGTTTGCATTGATCTTGTGCATCGGCTTAGCATCTGAGATTGTATTCGGAGCGAGGAAAGAGCTTAAAACAGTTAATCGAAATGACATTGTGATTTCAACGGTAGAAGCTCAAGCACCCTCATCAGATGTTGAGAGTGCATGTGCTTCGAGGGTCGAGATTTTCGGATACCCATGCGAAGAGCATACTGTATTCCCCCTCAAACATCCTTAATATATTGGTTAACTTATAACCTTGGATATATATAGGTAGTATATATTTCTTATAACTATATGTTTCAGGTAACGACTCAAGATGGATATATACTGAGCCTTCAGAGAATTCCAAATGGCCGTTCGGGCTCAACCTCGGGAGGAAATAAGATCCCGGTCTTGCTACAACATGGCCTTTTCATGGTATGGTTAGATTTCATGACTAATAACACTCGACCCTGAAAATTTCAGTAAAGGTAAGTAAGTGCAACTCATATATCGAGGATTGAATCATGCATCGACATTTTCTTCAGGATGGGATCACATGGCTGCTGAATTCGCCCGATGAATCGTTAGGATATATTTTGGCGGATACCAGATACGATGTTTGGATCGCCAACACACGAGGGACCACTTTTAGCCAAGGACACACTTCACTCTCTCCAAATGATCCGGTTCTCTCTCTTACTATGATCGCATTAATCTATTTCTAAATATCTTATGGCTATTAATGAAAATATATTTGATTTAATTTCTCTTGTAGGCCTATTGGGATTGGACATGGGATGAATTGGCAGCCTATGATCTTCCAGCTAATTTCGAGTATGTGTACCAACAAACTGGCAATCAAAAGATGCATTATGTTGGACATTCTTTGGTTAGTTCAAGAATTCATGACTATGTTGCTAATCATAAGCCCAAAATAATTGTTGGAATGAACTTAATCTTGTGCTACAAATATTTGTTCAGGGAACTTTAATCGGTTTTGCATCGTTTAGCGAAGATGCATTGCTGAGCATGTTGAGATCAACCGCTATGCTTAGCCCAATTGCTTATATGGATCAAATCTCATCGCCACTCGCACGAAGTTGCGCTAAAATGCACCTCGCAGAAGTAAATAGATTAATAATACTTTTAAGTAGATTTCTGCGAAATTCCAGTTTCACAGGCACAAAATCTTTGCATCACTTGTTTTTGCAGGAAATTTACAAGATGGGCTGGGTTGAATTTGACCCGAAAAGGTGACGATAGGTTTAAAAACATATTAAAGATAATGTTTCGATACATAGATAGAATTAATCTTTATTCCCCTTATTGTTTACAACAGCAACGATGCACTTAAGTTGCTTAAGCCACTCTGCAACCAACCTGGAGTCGATTGCTACCATCTGATGTCGTCTTTTATGGGTAATTTTAGTTATGAACTAAAATCCCATGTTCTTTTATTTCATATAAAGTCCTCGCTTTGAATAATCTTCTGACCCTTTTGAAGGACCAAACTGTTGCCTCAACGAATCCGCTATCGATGTTTTCTTGGATCATGAGCCGCAACCAACAGCGACCAAGAACTTGGTTCACATAGCTCAAAGTAGGTGCAATTTGAATTCGAACTGTGTCAATTCTCAGATTCTATCTTCTTTACCTCTATATATGTTATGAAATATATATACTGTTAACCAAATCACTTCTCCCAATTAAAATCTGAATTGAATTATATTTCCAACACCGACAACCAATCCCTAAAATTTTCTACTCTTCCTTGAACAGTGGTACGGACAGGGACCATAACGAAATACGACTACAATAACGACGACGAAAACAGGAGCCGCTATGGCAAAACCCCTCCCCCGGCCTACAACATTTCCAACATCCCTGATGAACTCCCTTTGTTTTTGTGCTACGGCGGGGCCGATGAGCTTTCAGATGTGAAGGATGTGCTTCACCTTGTCAGCACTCTACATTCGCATGATAGCGACAAGTTGAAGGTTCTGTACGAGGCGGACTATGCACATGCCGACTTTGTAATGGGTGTCAATGCTAAAGAGGTTGTTTATGATCCTCTTATGGATTTCTTCAAGCTTTGGTAAGATATGTATCAGGTGTTGTAATTCTAGTTGTTGTATCAGTTGAACTCTTTTTTTCTTATGGTTGTGAAAGCAATAAATAAATTTATGCTAAGTATTGTCGCACATAATAACTATTTCCAGTGGACTTTTGAAGAATAAAGTATTTATAGAACTTAAAATCTTAACAAGCAATCTAACAGGGTTCAAGCAATATTTTTATGTGTTTTTCTTTATGTGCCAACCCCAAAACTAAGCTATTTCACAAGAGGAAATGGGGCTGAGTGTGTCATTGTAGGCTCACTCGTGTTGCGGCAAGATGATCACGAAGACAAAACAAACGATATAGAGAAATAACACAAATCAATTTAAAGCAAATAGAAAATAAGAGTACTAAACAAAAAACCAAATAGATGAAGACGAGATTTTATTAATAATCAAAAGTGAAGGAGTACAAATCGGTGGACGAAAATAAATCCCTCAAATAACCCTAGCCCTCTCAAACAACAAGAGAGATCTTTCAAATATCAGAAAGGCATCCTATCTTGGGCTAAAACATACTATCATATATTTAGCATACAAAAGATATTCCCAAATAACTAATTTCCTAACTAAAAAAAATATTTGGCCCAGAACATGGCAGACGTCTGCAGAAGGAATGCACAGACGTCTACCGAAGTATCTTCAAATCCATAGAGTATACCCAGACGTCTGTACAAGGATGTTCAGACGTTTGACCTTCACGTCTTCAAAAAAGCAGAGTGCCCGCAGACGTCTGGACTGATGGGGCCAGACGTCTGTCCAATGTATGCTTGCACATACATAAGCTTGACAGACGTCTGATGCTTTAGCTTCAGACTTGTCTCCTTACCTTACAGAAAATTCTGAATCTTGACAACACCGAATCAATGGGAAATCAATAGGGATCGAATGGGAGGCAATACACAACAAATCTCCATCTTTCCTTGCATTCTCAACAACACTCCACAAAATTAATAGTAGCTCCATTTTCATCATAAAACCCTTCAAGGGCCCAAATGAACGCGGCACACTCCAATAAAGTTCAAGCAATACTCAAACTTCACAACTGAAGAGACTTCGTCAACATGTCGTCCGGATTATTCGCTGTGCCAACCTTCTTCACAATAATCTCTTCTTTCTCAACGACTTCCTGTACGAACCAGTACCTAACATCAATGTGCTTCATCCTATCATGATGTGTCTGATATTTCGTCAAGTGAATTGCGTTTTGGCTATCACGGTATACTATTATGGTATCTTTTTGAATACTAAGTTCCGAAAATAGTCTCTTCAACCAGATCGCTTCTTTAACGGCCGCAACAACAGTTATATACTCCGTCTCCGACGTAGACAACGCAACCTTAGGCTGTAACGAAGCACGTCAACTGATGGCACATTTTCCCAAAGAGAATACATAATCGGTGATCGATCTTCGTCTGTCAAGATCACTCGCAAAATCGGAATCGCTGAATCTAACCAAATTATCGTTGTTTCTCCCAAACACCAATCCCACATCAGACGTACCTCGTAGGTATCGTAATATCCATTTCACTGCCTTTCAATGGCCTTTATCAGGAGAGCCGTCAATGGATTTTATTAGGAGATGCCATATAGCGACTAACAATACTAACAACATGTAAAATATTGGGTCGTGTACAAACCATAGCATACATAATACTACCCACCATATTCGCATATGGAACATTCGACATATACTTAATCTCATTCTCTGTTTGCGGTGATGAACGATCTGAAAGTTTAAAATGAGCTACCAATGGAGTACTTACAAATTTAGCGTCTGCCATACCGAAACGCTCCAAAACTTTCTCAATATATCGCTGTTGAGACAAGTATAGCTTTCCTCTTTTGCGATCGTGCATTATCTCCATACTAAGTATTTTCTTGGCCGCTCCTAAATCCTTTGTTTCAAACTTATTTTTCAAATGTTCCTTCAAATTATGAATATCAATCATATACCTTACTGCTATCAACATATCATCAACACATAGTAGCAAGTATATGAAAGAACTATCGGCGGGCTTCTTACAATAAACACAACCGTCACCCTTATTTCTCGTCAGCTCAATATCTATCATGAAGTTAATCTTCTTATACCAACGTCTAGGTGACTGCTTCAAACCATAGAGAGACTTCTCTAGCAAACAAACGCGGTCTTCTTTACCTTCAACTTCAAAACCCTCGGGCTGTTACATATAGATCTTCTCTACCAAATCACCATACAAGAATGCTGTCTTCATATTGAGCCGCTCGAGCTCCAAATCTTGCATAACTACCAAACCGAGTAAGACACGTATAGAGATGTGTTTAATGACCAAAGAAAATACCTCATTGAAGTCAACTTTCCCAACTTGCGAATAACCTTCAGCTACCAACCGTATCTTGTATCTCGTATCAATCACCTCTTAGTCACCTTTCTTCTTCTTGAAACCCACTTGCAGCTAACTACTTTCTTTTCTCCTTCCGGCTTCACGAGCTTCCAAGTTTTGTTTTTATGAAGAGACTCAATCTCTTCATTCATAACGACTAACCAACGAGCCGACTCATCGGATGAGATAACTTATTTATAGTTTGTCAGTTCGCTACTATCAACCATCTCTTCAACAGACAGCGCATACGCCACTAGATCATTGTAGCCATATCTTTGTGGTGGGCTAATGTCCCTTCTTTGTCGGCTACGAGCGAGCAAATACTCTTCATCATGGGACTGCTCATTATGAGCTTTTTCGGACGATGGTGAAGGAGAGATCTCCTGCGAATCCGAGCTTTCACTGACCTCAATATCAACTATCGGATAGTCCTTCCTCGAATCATCTACAACAGGAGATTTCTTGTTGCTCGGGTTCAATATAGCAGATTCATTAAAAGTTATATCTCTGCTAATCATAAATTTATGCAACTTAGCATCTGAACACCATAATTTATAACCTTTAACGCCAGTAACATAACCTGGAAATATACATTTCTTCGCTCGAGGATCCAACTTGCTTTCACGGCAATGTACATAAGCGGGGCAACCAAACACCCTAAGTATTGAATAATCGGCATGCTTCCCTGACCATATCACAAAACTCCTTGTCGAACTGTGCATTAGACAACATCCACCGCACTTTCTTTAAAAGAGTCTGGTTCAAACGCTCCGCAACTCCATTCTGTTGTGAGGTACAACGGTATGATGCCGAACTATCCCTTCATTTTTGCAGAAATCATTGAAATCCCCACCGCAAAACTCTAACTCGTTGTCTGTCCCTAGTCTCTTGATCTACTTTCCTGTCTGCTTCTCAAGCAACGTCTTCCATTGCTTGAACGTAGTAAACGCATCATTTTTGTGTTTCAAGAAGTAGGCCCAAACCTTTCTCGAAAAATCATCAATGAAGGTAACCAGATACTTGGCACTGCTTCCTTTAGAAGCAACCGGAGAGGGTCCCCAAAGATCCGAATGGATATAATCTAGAGTAACTTTCGTGTTGTGCACCGCCAAATTGAAACTAACACGTTTCTGCTTCCTAAGGACGCAATGTTCATAAAACTCCAGCTTCGTCGTACTCTTCTTACCAAGCAGACCCTCTTTCGATAACTCGGCCATACCTCTCTCACTCATATACCCGAGCCTCATATGCCATAATTTGGTAGTTTCTGAATCCGTCATAAATTTGGATGATGAAATAGGCGCCAATCCGGAAGTCGCCGAATCCTGCAATGAATACAAAGACCCTTTCTTCAAGCCCTTTATCACAACGAGAGTGCCTTTGGTTACCTTAAAAACTTCACCTTCAGCAAAAAACTTGTAACCCTTATCGTTGAGTGACCCAAAGACATGGCATTCTTCTTCAAGTCAGGTACGTACCTGATTTCCGCCAATGTCCTCACAACTCCGTCAAATATCTTGATTTGGATCGTCCCCTTGCTAATAACTCGACATGAACTATTATTTCCCATCAAAATCACTCCACCATCAATGGACTCATAGGTGGTAAACAAGTCCTTTTTGGGACACATGTGTTAGGAACAACCCGAATCCATAATCCACTCTTCATTCGATCGATGTGTGCTGTCAAGAACCACAAGAAGATCTCCTTCTCCTTCCGCTATACTCGCCTCAGCCGAAAACTCCTTCTTCGATCTGTCTTCCTGCTTTAACTTGTTCTGCAACTTAAAACAATCGACCTTGAAGTGACCTTTCTTCTTACAATAATTGCAGGTCACATTCTTAGTCTTGTATTTCAACCTCGACTTCTTTCTATTTGCTTCCGGATCTTTCTTCTCCGCACGCCCTCGAACAAATAAACCAGACGATAAACCATCCGCTTCGGTAGAAGTCAACTCCTTATCGATCTTCTCTTTGTTCATCAAATTCATAAACCATAAACTCTCTTGATTGAGATCGTGTCTCATCCATAAACCAAAGTGTCACTAAAGTGCTTATATGAGGGTGTCAATGAACACAATAAGAGAAGAGTCTGATCTTCATCATCAATCTTATCCAGATCTGTATTGATTGAATTAAACTCACCGATGTGAGATTTGATTGGAGAGCCTTCTGACATACGAAGTGTGTAGAGACGATACTTCAACAAGAGTCGATTCGTGAGAGATTTCCTTAAATATAACTCCTCCAATTTCTTCTACAAATCAGCCGCCATCTTCTCCACCAAAACTTCTTGTATAACTTCGTTTTTCAAACATAAGTGGATAGCCGTAAGAGCCTTCTCATCCATCTCCTCTTAAGATTCCTCCGTCATAGTGGAAGGCTTTTTATCCTTCTCTAAAATCGCCATCTTCAAATTGTTTTGAGTCAAAACGGCAACTATATGGACTTGCCACAGACTGAAACTTATATTTCCATCAAACTTCTCGATATCGAACTTCATGTTGTCGGAGACATGATGTGGGATTCTTTACCGCCGAAAGACGCGACCGGGACATTGGGACGTCTTACCTAAATTTGGGGGCAGATGCTATTTGATTTTATCCATCCACCTCTCCGAAGATACCAAGTTGATTTATGGCACCATGTATCGGAGGTTTGGACAGATGCGGCCGTTGTAGCAGACTTCGTTAGATTCCCCCTCGTTTGTGAGGGGTTTTTTGATTGTGGGGACGCTTTTCCCTGTAGGCGCAAGCCCCTGCAGTTAATTACGCTACCGCATCGTGGTAGTCACTTTCTCCTTCTTCAGATGTTCACTTCGTGTCATGTGTGTTTGTTTTATTTTTGGTTGCCCGTGGATTGTATACGGAGACTAATTTGTGTTGTTGCCCGTAGGGCGTGGATTAGTCCAAATCCGTATTTTCTTAGATTTGAGTTTGGTTGATTTAAGGATCGTTAACCTTGTTTGAGATTAAGATCGACTTAAATATTTGTTAAGGATACGTTAATCTGATATTGGACTAAGATCTATTTAACGGGGGTTCGGGATCATTTTGGTCCAACGAAAGAGCATTCGGGCCTTATCATTTTAGTTTAAGGACATTGTGGTCCGTTATTAGTTTAGGGACGTTTCAGTCCGTTGTTAGTTTAAGGACTTTGCGGTCCATTGGGTTTAAGTACATCATAGTCCATGGAGTTTAAGGACATCATAGTCCATATTTAAGGACATCATAGTCCATAGAGTTTAGTTTAAGGACGTTGTGGTCCATAGGGTTTAAAGACATCATAGTCCATGTTTAAGGACATCATAGTCCATAGAGTTTAAGGACATCATAGTCCATGGTTTAAGGACATCATAGTCCATAGAGTTTAGTTTAGGGACGTTGTGGTCCATAGGGTTTAAGGACATCACAGTCCATGGAGTTTAAGGACATCATAGTCCATAGAGTTTAGTTCAGGGACGTTGCGGTCCATTGGGTTTAGGGACATCATAGTCCATAGAGTTTAGTTTAGGGACGTTGCGGTCCATTGGGTTTCCATTGGGTTTAAGGACATCATAGTCCATAAAGTTTAGTTTTAAAGACGTTGCGGTCAATAGTTAGTTTAAAGACATTATGGTCCATAGTTAGTTTAAGGACATTACGGTCCAATGAATTGTTGGTTGTCGGGACCCGCCACCTCCTTGAAGACGTTGAAGAATTACAACGACATGTATCAGAGGTGTGGGGAGATGTACCCTTGAACCAATGTCTCGATTGAGGGGGGGATGGGATAAACATCATTTTAGGTGCCATCTGTTAGGAGCTTATTAGCTATCTTTGGGACTGAGATTGGTTTGGGGGAACCTGAGTGTGAGGGGGGTCAATTGATTGGCCTCGGGAGATTTAGTCTAAGGTTCGCTAATGTTGGTTTCTCACAGTGTTAAACACTAGTATATGCTCAGCGCTCACGTGCTCCCACGTGCAGCCTTAAAGCAGTGTTAAACACTGAAGTTTGGGATGCTCACGTATGGTACGTGAGGCGCTTGAAAGTCGGCGCTGCTTCTTTGGCTTTATTCCCTTATTCCTTTTATAAATGCTAAGCCCTGCTGGGGGTCACGTGGGATCACGTAAGGAGCCCCCAAAATGGGAACTATTTTAGGTTTATTCCCTTTTTCTTTTGGAAGTGCTAAGCACTTTTAGAGAGTCACGTGGGATCACTTGAGGCGCCCCAAAAATGATAATTGTATTTGGGTTTATACCCTTTTTCTTTTGGAAGTGCTAAGCACTTTTAGGGGGTCACGTGAGGCGCCCTAAAAATGATAACTGCTTTGGGTTCATACCCTTTTTCTTTTGGAAGTGCTAAGCACTTTTAGGGGGTCACGTGACCTGATTTCAGTTGTTCTCTTTCATTCATCAAGGGTGCTCACGTGGGAGCACGTGATCGGCCATTATCATGTTGGGTGCTAATTTTTCTACGTGCATGGAAATCTTGAGTTTTAAGACTTTCGAGCCCATTGTTTTATAAGAATTAAATTCTTACATAGGGTTAAACCATAGTTTTATTAAAGAAATTAGATTCCTATATGTTCTTATAAGAATTAAATTCTTTGAACTTAGTTCTTTCCCCTAGGTTTGAATCTACATAACAGAACCTCTCCGATGAGAATTAAATTCTCAACTTGTGGGGAGATCTGCTTCTGTAGATCTCAACCAGAGGAAGAATTAAGTTCTTTTAGAAGAGTTAAACTCCTGTAGAGGCGAAGAAGAAGTAATATGTTCTCTGTGTTTTTTTTTCTTACCTAGGGTTTCTTCTTTTCTTTGAGGAGATCTTCTTCTCTCTAGAGAATTAAATTCTCTTTTCTTTTTAAACTTATCAGGGGGTTTTTCTCTCTGTTTGTCTCTCTTTCTTCTCCTCTTTGCTCCTATTTATATGAGAAAGAAAAGAATCAATTTATTCAGAAAATCTCTTATTGAGAGATTTTGATTGATTTTATACTCAACCAAAATGATTCTTTAGATCAATCGGTGAATTTTATTCACCGTTGGATTTTTAATCTAAGGACTTCTGTTTTACAGAAGATCTTTCTTTTGTTTTTTTAAACAAGATTAGGAAAATATTTTCCCGTACAGAATTTTCTCTGTGGATTGGTTATTTTTAATTACCATTGGATTTTTAATCCAACGGTGCTCTGTTTTACAGAGTGTAATCTTTTTTGTTTTAGAAAGATCTAGGGGAATATTTTCCAAATAGGGCTTTGCTCCCTTTTATCTATAATTTAATTCTATCAGCTCAGGATGCATAGGAACCCTCACGTGTAGCACGTGATCTCACAAAGTTAAGCCCAACAAAGAGCATCACATGCTGACACGTGAGCTTTTCTGGCTAGTTGTTTATTTTAGGAAGGTGCCTGTATACTTTGTGTAGGGTTACTTAGTGCGGCAGCAAGGTTTCGGGAGGCATCGTCCATACCGTTTTCAATTTTTTTGCCGTTCTAAAGAACCTTAATACTAAAATCTTAACTAGAGATTTAAACAATACAACATGCAAACAAATTTGCATACAAGTGAATGAGAAATACAACCTTTGTAGACCGGTCCTTCATTTCAAATGCTCCGTGTAGAAGTCCCTTCGCTGCGAGTAAGAATCTCCTAAACTCTTGAAAGGCTCCACAAGGTGAAATATGCAAACTTGCTCGAAGTCTTCGAGGCCAAAGATGATCTACATCGAGGAGACTCAAGCTCTTGCTACCTCTTCACTAAATTAGGGTTTAGTGAAGCAAACACCCTAAACTAAATGGTTAGTAGTAGAGGATGATGAAGTAGGAAGTGGGCTCTCTTTAGATTTCTTTTTCTCACAATATTTCATCACCTTAGAAAAAACTAGCAAGCTTTTACTCATGAGGAAGAAGATGAAGTGAAGAGATGAAGAATGAACTCATGAGGTGAGAAAATAAATCATGGGTGAGTTAGTGTCATACACTAACTCATGTAGAGACTTAACTAGGGCTAGGGTTAATGGTTAGGTTAGTAAATATCTACAAGTGAAACAAAAAGAGTGGACTTGGTCAATGTTTCCACAAGCTTCTACAAGCTTGTAGCCATGACCAAAAATCCATCCATTTTTGAATTACTTAGATAAATAAAAACCATACATTAAATCAAGCATGGTGTAAGTCTCATACATCCATGAATCATGTGGCATCAAGAATGACATAATAAATGTACATTAATATATATCACATATATACTATATGCACACAAGTGAGAAAAAGAATACTCAGTGAGCAAATATTAGTTAATGTAAATTAATATATCAAATATATAATTATACATTAAATTATCAAATCAACACTTGATTTAATTATCCGGCTATATCTCATACAACCGGCTAATATCATATGAATCATCTTATCGAATCAACACTTGATCCGATAGCCCGGCTATATCACATATAACCGACCGATATCACATATCGCGAGAATAGAATGCGGTATCACATACGCGCATTAATGTCGGTCCCGCACGTATCACATATGTGCTCCTACTTCGTTTCGCATGAATCAGGAAACCTCTGTGTAGGACTCTAAAGACTCATCAATACGCCGGCAGTAGGTGATGATCATATCAAACACCCACAAGCCGCAAGCAGTCTGCTAAACGTAACGGCAACTCGGGTATTGAGCGATCAGAAGATCAACAAGCAAGCCTGCTCATACTCCTGCGAATCCAATCAGTAACACTACCGTACAGTCCGGTCTCTTTATCAGATATGTCGCATATCACAGCCTGGGGGGGTATAACGTCATACCCCAATAGCCTAAGAAGTCATGCCGATGCAAGGTCTATAACGGTTCAAGAAACTACTGATAACACTTACCAGTAGATCTCAGCAACCCTAGCCAGGGATTTCATGTTATGGCCAATCAAGCATAGCGCAACATCAACTCCCAATACCGGAAGAGACGAATCCCCTCCTATCGCCCATTGCCTCCATGTGACTCGGGACTGTACCCAAAAACCACCTTTTTGCACGATCTCTTGACCGTAGTATGGTGGAAATCAAAGCACAGTGGGAATCACACAAGACTCTATGACGATCTCGGGTCGACAGACTAACCCGTACCAGTGTCACCAGAGAACTGCTATCCGACGATAGGTATAATACCATCTAGGAGTTCTCAGCGAGTCCGTCCAGTGTACCCTGTCTCCATTGAGCACCCGTATACCTTCTCTGATGTCAAACACCAATGGATATGGGATCATCCATCGCCCATCATATGGGTCGAGAAGCGTATACGCTAGTCTACTCTGGAGTATCAATACCCTGTCTCGATACTCCCACGATTAGGAACATTTGAAGGATGTACTTACCGAGTACCATTGCCCCACTAGTATGATCTACATCATAGTCCTGGTAGTCAAGCACTCATCCTAAGGGTTTTATCAACATGTAATAGAGAGACAATAAGTGTACATGTTAAGATAAAGAGCAACCAGATAGCATACTATCATGTCGAGCAAGAAAGTCCTCCCTATATATGTCCAAGCATCGACTACAATATACATGACATGTACAGTAATGGACTCTAGGGCAAACATATAACTAACAATCTCCTACTTGCACTAAGGCCATTTGTTGCAGTATCTCATACTCAACGTCCTATAGAAGTCTATCTAGGGAAAGGCCTTTGTGAGTGGATCCGCCATATTATCTTTCTTGTCATCTCTCCTGACCTCGATCCCATGTAGATCAACCATCTCCTTGATCAGGTGATACTTGCCTCAGAATATGTCTGGAACGCTGATGGGACCTGTGTTTCTAGGCCAAAACCACAACTCCATTGTTGTCACAATAACAGTTATTGGACGCTCAATGGTAAGAACCTTGTTCATCTCATGAACAAGAAATGTCCAGATAGCCACTTTGGTAGTATCGTTGGTAGCAATACATTCAGCCTTTATCGTCTAGTATGTCACGGATCTAGCTTGGAACTCTTCTAACATACTGTCCTTCCGCTGAGGGTAAAGACAATGCCTGTGATTGACTCTCAATCGAACTTATCACTCTGAAAGCTGGAACCAAGAACTTTCTTTTAGTACTTCTCAAGTACTTTAGAAGGTCCTCCACAGCTGTCCAGTCATTCTCCCAAGATCCGATTGATTCCTGATCACTACACCTAGTGAGTCATCTACATCTGGTCTGGTACATAACATCGCATACATGATAGAGCCTACTGTCGAAGCATAGGGTATCCATTGCACGTGAGTGATCCATGAGTAAGTGGGCGAACCACCATGCCTAGAATCCTCCATACTAAACCCCTTTAGTATGGTGTTAATGTACCTAGATTTGGGACACTCCCAATATCTACTTAGATCTATCATCATAGATCATAATCCACAAGATGTAGTAGGTATCATCCAGATCTTCCATGGAGAATCTACGTGATAAGAGGAGCTTGACCGAGTGTAGCATAGGAAACCATTTCCTATCAAGAGTATGTCATCTACGTACAATACGTGGAATACAACCTTACTCTCTACGACCTTTATCGTGCCCCGCTTCCCGGTGTACGGAGAAGGGGACGCGACGAGGCCGCTACGTATTTACTGTGAAGTAAATGCGCTAAGCGTATCTAAGCAATATAAAAGTAAATGCACAAGAGATAAGATATAATCAAAATAGCAACTTTATTTATTCACATTCTTTCTATACAATACATGGAAAGTAAATACAACCGATAAAAAGCAATGCCTAAACAATGGCATAACAGAAATAAAAAGTACCAAATGGAAAGTGTACAATGAACTAGAGCTCGGGGTCTTCACTGAATTAGTCCAAGTATTCAGCAGTGGGCTCGATCTCTGACGTGTCCAGATCACCTGACGACATTCAAAGAAGAAAGAAAGAGAATGTCGTCAGCGAACAGATCGCTCGGTAAATCCCAAAGAGAAGGGAGAAATAGAATAGACATAGAGAGTGTAACTTTTAAAGTTGTATTATATTATTATAATATTATGTTAACGCTGTTGTTTGTAGCTTGGTACAGAAGGATGCCAGTGTATACGAGAGGAGTCTCTATATGCTAGAGACTAGGGCAAACGGAATGTACAAGGCTCCGTTATACAACCCGGAACAACGGCAATTGGATTCAGGTTAGGTGTCTTAATCTTGTAGTCTCGTGCCACTTTTAACACCTTCCGTACCAGTCTACCCCTTAAACCCCGTGTTATCTTGATTGTATTGTTGTATTGTATTGTCTTGTATTGTAAACTATATAGATTGTATGTTTGGATGACTGACCGAAACCATGATATCAGTAAACAGATGTAACTGGAGAATCATGTATGTAACTGTAGAATCATGGATGTAACTGTATAATCATGTAAATGGAATGTATATCCATGGTTTGGTTCAGTTAATACAGATTGAATATATGGATTAATGGATTCATGGATTCATGTTGAATTGTAATATTGTAGATTGTATTTGAATCATATTCAAGTCAGATTATTAATGAGACTCCGTCTGAGTCAAACAATTAGAAAGAAATTGAAGTCCTGAATTAGATTTTGATGTTATCGGTAACTGCTGCATATGGACGGCATGATTTGTGTCTTTTTCAAAGACAATTACCGTATTGATAACACCGTTGTTAAGTTGTCTACCTTAGATAGGCAAGCATCCATATCTCCGGCTCCCTGAGGCTCAAGAGACTGGTCCCGCTTAAACCTACGTTTACTAGGGTCCTTACGGTAATTTATAGAACTTGAGGGGGTTTTATGTAAAAATACTTTTATATACTTTTCAAAATACACCCAAGTATTTATTATTCGTCTTTAGAGTTGTAATAAATGTAGATTTTATATTGTGATATTTCTAGTGAAAATATCCTAATTTCATAAATAAAGGTATTTATTTATAATATTGATTTGTATGGAATTCATGGTATTTTAGTGTAAAATGATTCTTGTGACATTTTTAGAAAAAAGTGGAATATTTGTAATAATTCAAAATAGATATTTTTATGTTACATATACATATATTTATATGAAAATAATTTTAGTATATATATATAATATTCTAGAAATCTCGTTTTCTTAAGATGTCGTATTTTAAATCTTTCGAGACCGAATGCTCCTTGCGGAGGTCTGCATCTCGCACTACTAAGCCCGAGGATGTGTGATAATCTACACCATCCCGAACGGGTTGTAGCGGCGCTTTGCAAAGATTTGTATAAATACTAATCATTAAGGAAAAACGATTTTAATAGTAATGGTATTTAAATGAAAAAGTATCGTTTTCCCGTATTCTATGTTCCCGAGGGTGTCGTGCTATGTTGCATATGAGTGTGTGAAGAGGTAGGTCATTACCTCGTGATCTACTTAAAGGTATAGCAAGTTTTGTGATGTTTGAATAGCGAAATGAAACTATATGGTATTTAAATGAAAAATACGGTAAAAATGGTAATAGCAATTTCTTTTGAAATAGAACTTGTTCAATATGGTTGGTTAGTGTTTAATAGTCAACATGAATTGGTTTAAGCATAATTGTATTAAAGAAATGTGAGTTTTAGGAAGAAACCGAATCGGAAATCGGATTTGTTCCGATTCCGTCGGGTTTTTGAAATTCCGTATTTTTAGAAAAGAATAAGAAAGACAGAATTGGGACTTACGGGTTGCGAACTAGACAAGAGGGAGATGGAATGAACATAGCTTCCGGTGCGTCGTTTCGTCGCCGGGAGCTCCTAGAGTCGTAGTCGGAATTTCGTCGGCGCTTCGCCTCTTACTTCTTCCAAAGTACACTAGGGTTTCTAGGAATTTCTTGAGAGTTGGCTCAGAATTTTGGGGTGAGGGGGTAGTGTTTAGGGGTTGTATTTATAGGGTAAGGCTAGAGTTAGGGTAGATGAAGAGTTTAATTGAAAAATGTAAAAATATATTAAAATGTATTAAAAATGGAGTAAATGAGGCTTTATGAATTCTATGGAACCGATCTAGGTAAATGAAGTGTGCAGGGGGGTAGGGAAGCCCAAGAGGCAGATTTCATCAGTTGGGGACTCGGCAGTCCGGCCGAGTCCGGCCACCGGGGTGTGCACCGTCGTCTCACCTTCTCACTGGTACATTAACATTTGTGGGTGTAGTGGGGTTTTTTTATGAGTAATGCACGTGTAAACTGTTGGTATTCTAAAAATCAAAAATAAAACAATATTAAAAATAATGTGGGGGGTATGGGATTTGAACTCTGGTGGCTTGGTTCAGCAGTGCAAGGTATTACCAATGAGCCACAAGCTCCTTCTTTTAATTAAATTGCTAATTAATTACTTATCTTGTGCTCAGGTAATAAATACCCGTTTCTTTAAATTTTGAAAAAAATTGCACATCAAGTTGTACAGGAAATTTAGGGTTGTTACAAGCTTCTTGTATATACAAGGTTCATCTACCTTTTTGATGAAGTCAAACTCTTTGACTACCACATCAAAACAGATGTTCCAACTCCGCGATGCACGCATTGATCCTAATGGACTTAAGCATAGCTTTGAAAGTCTCAACTTTTCCATCTACACCAAGATCTCAAGATCCAATTTGCTCCCATTGGGTTTTACCCCTTCAGGTGCAACATTCAAAGTCATACTTTGTTGGTGTACATGGATTCCATCTTTGATCGCATAGCATCCAGTTTTTTCACAGAGTCCCCACTCGTGATGGCCTGCCTGAACCTAGTTAGGCCATCATCAACTATGATGCAATCCTCACTCCCACTGTCACCGAGAAGACTGTAGTATCTCTTAAGTGGATGAGGAACCATACCAGATTCGCTGAGAGGCCGAGGTTCGTCGGAGACTATTGAATCCTTTGGTTTCACCAAATCATCAGCTGTTAGTTTGTCAAGCTGGAACAACTTCCAGTTCTACCTCATGACCACTAATCTCTTCACAAGAAATTCCTTTTCTAAAAAAGTGGCATGCTGAGAAACAAAACACCTTTTGCTCCTCAGATTGGTAGAAGATATTCCCTCACAAATGTTTAGGATATCCCAACAAACTTATACAGAATCGATCTTGCCTCGAGCTTGTCCGGATTCTGCCTTTCAACATAGGCCGGACAACCCCATATCTTAACTTGTTTAAGACATGGACTCTTTCCATTCCATATCTCATATGTAGTGGTAGGACTTGATTTGGATGGAACCCCATTCAATAGGTATGCAGCTTCTTAAGTGCATAACTCCAAAAGGAAATAGGTAATTCAGCAGTACTCATCATGGAGCGCACCATATCTAATAGGGTGTGATACTTCCGCCCTGATACACCATTGTGCTGTGGTGTAAACGAAGGAGTAAGCTGAGAGAGAATCACATTCTCCTTTAAATAAACCAGGAACTCCAAGCCCAAGTATTCTGCTCCTCGATCACATTGAAGGATTTAATATTTCTACCCGTCTAGTTCTTAACTTCAAGCTTATATTCTTTGAATTTCTCAAAAGTTTCAGACTTGTGTTTCAACAGGAACATATGTCCGAATCCTGAGAGAGGATCAGTGAATATAATGAAGTACGAAGAACCAACCTTGGCATTTGTAGACATAGGATCATATACATCATCATGTATCCGTCCCAAGAGTTCAGTTACTCTTTCTCTGTCTCCAGTAAACAGAGTATTGGTCATTTTATCTTTGAGGCAAGACTGACAAGTATCATAAGATGAAAATTCGAATAGATTCTTATATTCATCCTTATGTAACTTGGCTGGTCGTGTCGCATTGATATGACCTAGTCTACAAAGCCACAAGAAGGATTCGTTCATTTCTGAACTATTCCTCTTGTGTGTGTTCTAGATACTTTGAACTGTGGTTTGATTTAGAACGTATATGCTATTATATAACGTGCCTGATCGAATCAACTCTTGATTCAGGAAAATGTTTACAACATTATCCTCCAATACATAATTATATCCTTCTTTAACTCATTAAAGAAACCGATGTAATGTTGTATATCAGGTTCGGTATGTAATAACATTCGTTCAGAATCAATATATTAATACAAGGTGATATCTGCCAACTGACTTGGCTGCAACAATTGCACCATTTTCTAACACTTAGAGACATATCACCCCTTCCCAGTTCTTTACCTTTCTGTAGCCCGTATAACATATTACATATGCGGGATCCTGATCCGGTATCACATATCCGGGACGTAGAGGATACCGAGAAACAGTTCTCGGTAATCGAACACACCTGAAGAAGATGCATCAACATGCACTTTCTTCGATTGGGTGGCATGGGAATCCGGATATTCCCCTATTTCCTGCTCGGACTTATAACAATTATAAGATAGAGCGGAACCAACGTTCCTTAGCTCAGTATAATAAGCAAGTTCGGTCATTGCATCCATATTATTATCTTTATTAAGGCGTGACATGGTCACTACCAGGAGAGAGAGAAGAAAACACTCTGCGTGCGCACTTGCAAGACCAGATTGGTTATTATTTTATCTAATTAGGATGGCTCCCACTGTTTTTATCAAATCTTCCTTTAAACCCTAAAACGTAAGACTAGCCGGGATTAATTACATCCTACAAGTTCGCCAATCTTTCGGCCAGGCCAGTGTCGGTATTTTGAGGGAGGTTCCCCGTGCTTTCGCACGGACCTAATTAAAATAAACCTCGTTTTTCCAGGGGCGTAACCCCGTTAACACCTTTCTAGACACCTACTTGATCGGCTAATTGTAATGTGTAAAATTCTCCCAGGAGTAACTCTTACTCGTAGTGGGTATCGGGATCCAACTATCTCATAGAAGGTATGCAATCTCATTGCAAATTTCAACACTTGAAATTCCCGATAATATTTTACCTATAGTGACTTATGACCTTAACTATGGTCAACAAATCATAAGCACTAGTCAAGTTCTACCCGTCATTTCCTGATTAATTAGACCTACCCACATGACCTTTAACAACGGTCAACAAAGTCATATGACTGTCCTAATTAATCGCATCATATGCTGTGTAGGAAGACATCACTTAGCTACCGCACACTGCGCCTTAACTATGGTCAACAAACGTAGCACGAATACTAAGTACTCTACTTCCTAAAATGACGGAGGGTTATGACAGATTTTTAAGAAAATCTTTTGCGTAATGAACTTGATATCGTCGTATAATCGAGTGATTTTGAAAAGGAGTGTTTTTGAAGGTTTTACTACTTTTGCTAAAGAGGTCACTCCCAGTGAAGGGATCTCGGCTCTTTCCTTATCAAATAAGACGCAGGATATAAATACCACTATGCAAAGCAAAAACTATAGAAGCAATCAAAAGACAAACCGTTGGGTTGTAGCATCTGCCAGTTTCGCTAAAGAGGTCACTCCCGGTGAAGGGATCGTTTGCTCTTTCCTTATCGAATAAGGTGCTGGATATTCTAAAATGAATACCACTATGCAAAGCAAGAACTAGAGCTACCCGTTTTTAAACAAGTTTCTACAACATCTTTAGGTTTCTTTTTCTTTCATTAATCTCATTAATGAAGTCCCATCAATTATACTTCCTAAGCATCATAGAAGAAACGAAAGCAACAATAGTTATTATATATCATATATATAATATAGGCATTCGTTTCAGAACATATCAAGTGATCACATAACAAAATATCAGTAGCAGAAGAACACATATGAAATATTGGATATACTAGGAATTCCGTGTTTTAGATTAAGCCAGTATAAAACACGGATTCTACGGTCGCGATGAATAGCCAAACCCATATCCCTAGACTCCTACGAGAGCGGCAAGCAACTCTACCAATTCTAGAATTAGGAGACCCGGTCTCGACTCCTCGAGATGGTCTCCCACTGGACCTTAGAATCCGGTTACTTGTGCTCTCCTCCTTGAGTTTATTCTAATGCGGAATAATATACATCAATGGTGACATCATCCTCAACTCAGAAGTTCCTCAATAAAAGAATATTACATACAAACTTTTACATGAATGAAAATGAAAAACTCTCATCTCACATAAAACCCCCCGGCTATTCAAAACACGACGATCTAATATAACATATCACAACAACACATAACATCACATATCATCAACGTAAGTAAATATGCGTATCCCAATTATCATTGACGTATAGCACCGAAACTGGCGATACACCACATATTACACTTACGGTCGCAGAAAAGAAAGTGAAAAACTACAACAGTTGGAATCCGCAACCACCTTAGACATCATAAACCCAATGTATCACATACTTTGGATTTCATGCCTAACCAAATGATTCCTTAGACATCACATGCCTAACAATTATAAACCCCGTATTTTAGTCTCGATATTGAAAACACTTTCCAATAACCTGTCGGGTAATTCAACAAGATTCCCGATAACTTGATTGAATACTCGTCGGAAACTTTAATAGACGGCCGCACCCCCGATGCCGTCGATGAAGTACACTAAGGCGGAACACCGCGGCCGTGAGCACCCGAACGGATGCTTTTGGCACCGGGGTTCTCCTACAGTCACTTGGTCGGGGCTATGGGGCGTGGCTATCTAGTAAGGTTATCCGGTGAGTATCCACGTACACTATGTAATTGCGACGGACTTTTGATCCATATCAAAATTCCGTGGCAACCGATCAAATGAGACTAAACTGTTAGATTTATAAAATTCAAACTAGTTATCACATAACTAATTTTGTGGATTCCAAATATTGTATCACAATCACAGATAGCTAGACGAAGTTAAACTTTTCGATCGAATAAGCAAGCACCCAAAATTTCCCAACAAGCTCAACACTTGAGCGGAGTTCAAAAATTATCCACAAACTGCCACAGCTCCTATGAACCATCCGTAGAAGGGATGACCCATGCCTCACTCATGTCGTCATGAAACTGCGGCAAACCCTAGGGTATGATCGCGGTTCCGTGATCCAAAAAGTCGAGTTTGGGTATTGTTCTTCTAGAGGGTCCACAGAATCGCTTGCATGATTTTTTGAAGATTTTAAACTCGAAAAAAATCCAACTCTTAGAAAATTTCCAGCGAGGGAAAATATGAGTTTTTGATATCCGTTCGAACTTTTTAACATCGTCTATATAACTCGAATACATGTTAGAATTACGACTACGAAACAGTCCGAGTTTCCTATGCAGAAAATTAACATCACATGCAATTTTAGCAAAAACTAGCAATATCTGAAACACCAAAACCTAGAGACTGGAACACCCTGAAAATTTGAAGCCAAAACTCCCAAATTGGGCAGAGCTCGCTGGTTTTTCTCCCTATGTGGCCGGCCACTTTTGCACAAAAATGCTTCAAATTTTCATAGTGTTCATGTTATATCACATACAATATTCTGCAGTTGTTTTAAAAAATTTTAGATCCCTTTAAAAATTCGACAGAAACTAGGTATTGGTGTTGCAAGTTTCGGAGTAGTTTCGGTTTCGTAATCTAACAAATATCGTTTAAATCTCTAACATGGCTCTGATACCACTGTAGGGTTACTTAGCGCGGCAGCAAGGTTTTGGGAGGCATCGTCCATGCCGTTTTCAAATTTTTTGCCGTTCTAAAGAACCCTAACCCTAGAATCTTAACTAGAGATTTAAATAATACAACATGCAAACAACTTTGCATGCAAGAGAGTGAGAAATACAATCTTTGTAGACCGGTCCTTCACTTCAAATGCTCCGTGTAGAAGTCCCTTCGCTGCGAGTAAGAATCTCCCGAACTCTTGAGAGGCTCCACAAGGTGAAAGATGCAAACTTGCTCAAAGTCTTCGAGGCCGAAGATGGTCCACGTCGAGGAGACTCAAGCTCATGCTACCTCTTCACTAAATTAGGGTTTAGTGAAGCAAACACCTTAAACTAAATGGCTAATAGTAGAGGATGATGAAGTAGGAAGTGTGCTCTCTTTAGATTTCTTTTTTTCCACAATATTTCGTCACCTTAGAAAAAACTAGCAAGCCTTTTCTCATCAGGAAGAAGATGAAGTGAAGAGATGAAGAATGAACTCATGAGGTAAGAAAATAAACCATGGGTGAGTTAGTGTCATACACTAACTCATGTAGATACTTAACTAGGGCTAGGGTTAATGGTTAGGTTAATAAATATCTACAAGTGAAACAAAAAGAGTGGACTTGGTCAATGTTTCCACAAGCTTCTACAAGCTTGTAGCCATGACCAAAAATCCATTCATTTTTGAATTACTTAGATAAATAAAAACCATACATTAAATCAAGTATGGTGTAAGTCTCATACACCTATGAATCATGTGGCATCAAGCATGACACAATAAAATGTACATTAATATATATCACATATATACTATATGCACACAAGTGAGAAAAAGAATACTCAGTGAGCAAATATTAGTTAATGTAAGTTAATATATCAAATATATAATTATACATTAAATTATCAAATCAACACTTGATTTAATAATCCGGCTATATCTCATACAACCGACTAATATCATATGAATCATCTTATCGAATCAACACTTGATCCGATAACCCGGCCATATCACATTTAACCGACCGATATTACATATCACGAGAATAGAATGCGGTATCACATACGCGCATTGATCTCGGTCCCGCACATATCATATATGTGTTCCTACTTCATTTCGCATGAACCAGGAAACCTCTATGTAGGACTCTAAAGACTCGTCAATACGTCGGCAGTAGGTGATGATCATATCAAACACCCACAAGATGCAAGCGGTCTGCTAAACATAACGGCCACCCGGATATTGAGCGATCAGAAGATCAACAAGCAAGTCTGCTCATAATCCTGCGAATCCAATCAGTAACACTACCGTACAGTCCGGTCTCTTCGTCAGATATGTCGCATATCACAGCCTAGGGGTGGTATAACGTCAGATCCCAATAGCCTGATAAGTCATGCCGATGCAAGGTCCATAATAGTTCGAGAAACAACTGATAACACTTACCAGTAGATCTCAGCAACCCTAGCCAGGGATTTCATGTTATGGTCAATCGAGCATAGTGCAACATCAACTCCCAATACCGGGAGAGACGAATCCCCTCCTATCGCTCATTGCCTCCATGTGACTCGGGACTGTACCCAAAAACCACCTTTTTGCATGATCTTTTGACCGTGGTATGGTGGAAATCAAAGCACAGTAGGAATCATACAAGACTCTATGACGATCTCGGGTCGACAGACCAACCTGTACCAGTGTCACCAGAGAACTGCTATCCAACGATAGGTATAATACCATCTAGGAGTTCTCGGCGAGTCCGTCCAGTGTACCCAGTCTCCACTGAGCACCTGTATACCTTCTCTGATGTCAAACACCAATGGATATGGGATCATCCATCGCCCATCATATGGGTCGAGAAGCGTATACGCTAGTCTACTCTGGAGTATCGATGCCCTGTCTCGATACTCCCACGACTAGGATCATTTGAAGGATGTACTTACCGACTACCATTTCCCCAAAAGTATGGTCTACATCATAGTCCTGATAGTCAAGTACTCATCTTAAGGGCTTTATCAACATGTAATAGAGAGATAATAAGTGTACATGTTAAGATAAAGAGCAACCAGATAGAATACTATCATGTCGGGCAAGAAATTCCTCCCTATATATATCCAAGCATCCACTACAATATACATCACATGTACAGTAATGGCCTCTAGGGCATACATATAACTAACACTTTGTATATAGATGGCCACGTGCTTGCACGTGAGGCTCAGTTTCAGCCTTATTTCGTTAAACGCAATGCCTATCACGTGTGGGCACGTGATGCTCCATTTGGGGAGTTTTTCCACCGCCTTCTTATTTATTATTTATTGTATTTTTTTATAAGGGAAAAAATGCCCCCATAGCGTTGTTCTCACGTGGCTTGCACGTGAGTGCAACGCTGTCACCTTTACAGCCGTTGGATTGCCTAGGGGAATGGGTAGGCGAACCGCCCTTGTCACGTTTTATAAATGCAGGGGTTTGGTCTTTAGGTAGCCAATGTTTCTTTCATCTTCTTCCTTCTTTATTTTTTTTGAGAATTTAATTCTCCTCTTCAAAGCTTAGTTCTCTGCCATTGCAATTTCAGAGTTGAACTCTGTTGGAAAAAGAAACCCTTTTTAGGTAAATATCTTGAACATCAGAGAAACCCTTTTTTTCAAAAATTTCTGGATTTTATATCCACTATAAGACGCGATCTTTGAATAATAGACCTTAATGTCATGGGGTTTCTGGAATTTAATTCCATCGTATAAAAGGAATTTAATTCCTCACCGAAGAGCTTAGCTTTGAAAGATCAAGATGGCCCTTCAGGAATTTCATTCCCCGGTGTTCTTGAAAATCTTTTCATAGGGTTTTACCCTTATTTGCACAAATTTGAATTTGCTGGGTGCCTTAACAGGACTTGTTTTTTTTTCTTTCAAGAGTTGTTTAACTCGAATGTCTGCTTAATGAGAATCCTTTTTGATTCTCACAATGATTGTCCCGTTTCATCATTGGTAAGCCGCCATATTGATTTTGTGGGGTCCATGTGTTTTGTAGGCAGTGGTCCTGCAAAACAGACATCCTGTCGTTTTCTTTTGTTATTGTATATATATACACACACATACACACACACACATGGGTTTCACTAATGGTTTTTTCTTTCCCTTATTTCAGGAACAATGGCTTCTCTTCCCTATTTCCCTTATACCCGCTCGAACGCCTTTTTTCCGCAATCGCCGTCGGATGAGGAAGTTATGGCGATGATTAGGGCTCACGACAAAGACCGGACGAGTCTGCTCTTATGGGGTGTTTGGTACGGCCATATCATCCGGGACCGCCGAAGTTTTACTTGCGAAGAGCCAGCGGAACCTCTTCGCTCTATATTGCCAATGGAACGCCCACAGACCGCTTATGCAGTGGAGGCGACTAATTGGACCCCTGTGGGTCGGCTTGAGCCTTCTACAACAAGGATACCCAACCAGCCCTTGCCGGCTATAGACATTCTAGGGCGTCGCATTTGTCAAGGCGAGGCTCGACCTTGGGGGCAAGTTTATAAAGTAGGCGTTACCCCCGGCACCCAGTGGGCTATCTTATTTGGGCTCGATACATTCTTTCCACCCACCGCGCAAGGTTACAGAAGATTGGGCTATATCAAGCGGTATATGCGTCGCTATTCCATTATCAGGCTCCTCATGTCTGGTGGATCAAACCTTTCTTAAACCAGTGGAATCTCCCTACCAACACCTTGCTGTTAGGGGATCGCGAGATATCTATCTCATTGAAGGAATTTCGCGAAATCTTCGGATTGCCAATCAGGGGAGAGCATTACGAAGAGCTGCTGCCTCCAGATGAATATGTATTCTCCATCGTGCCGGCTACGTTTGACGGCCTGATGATCGAAAATGCCGTGCGTCATAAGTACCCCGGTCTGATCAAGGCTCTGGGTATTTTTGACAAATTGTTTGCAAAGTCAGAGAGGCAGGGTGTCACTTTTAAGAGCTTTATTGCCTACTTTATCCCGGGAGACGCTCTATCCAAGGAGTCTCTAAAGTTTGCGACCATCGATTACCCTTTTGGGTTTGGGCTAGACAAACTGCCAGCCAGAGAAGAAGACTTGCCGCAGTTTTACATTCCGACCACGTTGGCTGAGCCCTTTAATGCGGTTGCGGCCCCGGCATAGACGAAGAGACCTTCTTCGTCGGCTTCATTGGACTATGGCTCAGTTGGTTTGCGATACCGACACACCGACGTTTTTTGAGAGCCTCCGTCTTCTACCCTGCTCATCGCGTAGCTGAAGGGGCAAGGTTAGCCGTTGGCATCGCGGGACTGTCGCACCTCTATCATGGGTTAAGTGTTGTAGCTAACACTTCGACTTCAGGTGTAGACGTTGTGAATTTCCCCCTCCATTACTTCACATCGTGGATCGAAATGCATGTGCTGGGGGCATACGCAGCACATCGACAGCCAGCTTTCTATGATTCCTACACCTTCCCATGGGTTATGAGATTAGTGGATTTTCCCTCATAAAAATATCAGGAAAAACCCCAATGGGGCATCACGTGCTCACACGTGACTAAGGGTCACGTGCTGACACGTGATGGTTTCCTGGGGACTCTGTTATAATAGAATTGAATTCTAATCAACAGAAGTCACGTGCCCACACGTGATGGGCCTTTAAACCTACTGAAAAGAATTAAAAGTATAATAAAATAACGAGGAAAGATCCAAATGGGGCATCACATGTCTACACGTGACCAAGGGTCACGTGCTGACACGTTATGATTCTTTGGTTCTTTAAAACAGCAGAATTAAATTCTGGTTAAATGTTTAATCAGGAGGGTCACGTGCCAACACGTGATAGGCTCCTAAGCCTTCTGAACTAATAGAATTAAATTCTAATTAAGAGGGAATCGAGAACCTTAACTGGAAAAATATCTCTCTAAATCTTTCCAAACAAAAAAGATTATGCTCTGTAAAGTGGAGCACCATTGGATTAAAAATCCAATGGTGATTAAAAATTACCAATTTATAGAAAGATTCTATACAAGGAAAGATTTCCCTGAAATTCACCAAGAATAACAAACAGAATATCTTTTGGATTAAGAAATCTAATGGTGAATAAAATTCACTGAGTGATCTAAAAGATAATGTTGGTTACGAAATTAATTAAAATCTTTCAATGAAAGATTGATTAAACAAACTGATTCTTTTCTTTCTCCTATAAATAGGAGCCAAGAAGAGAAGAGAAGGATCCTTGGAATTTTTTGAGATTTATAACAACAGAGAGAAAAAAAAGAGGAGAATTTAATTCTCATGAAAGAAAAAGAAGATCTCTTCAGAAAAAGAAACCCTAGGTGAGAAAGGGAAAGAGATCTAAGCTCCATGAAACAAAAAAGAGAATTTAATTCTCAATTTAAGAGTTTAACTCTTCTGATTAAGAACTTAGTTCTTCCTTTGGTTGAAAATCTGCAGAAGCAGATCTCCCCACAAGTTGAGAATTTAATTCTTATCGGGGAGATTCTGCCATGCAGATCCAAAACTTAGAGGGAGAATTGAGTTTAAGGAATTTAATTTCCCCAAATTCATAGGAATTTAATTCCTCCAAATGAAACCAGGGTTTAACCCTACACAAGAATTTAATTCTTTCAAATTCACAGGAATTTAATTCCCCTAAATGAAACTAGGGTTTAACCCTACATAAGAATTTAATTCTTCCAAATATATAGGAATTTAATTCCTCTAAACAGAACTAGGGTTTAACCCTATAAAAGAATTTAATTCTTAAAACAAAAGACTTAAAACTCTCCATACACGTAAAGATCAAATATCCAACAGGATCACATGGTAACGCGTGAACCTTCATCTCAACGAACAAAAAGGAATGAATAAAGCATGCTCACGTGCCCCACGTGACCCTTTAATGGACTCTTCAAAATAAGAAGGAATTAGCCCAGAGGCAATGCCTCACGTGCTCCCACATGACCTTCAAAATAAAGAGAACAAAGCCAAAGGCAGTACTGATTTTGGGCGCCCTCACGTGTCCTCACGTGATCCCTAATAAACACTCTAATAATCAATGCTTGGATACCCATCACGTGCCCACACGTGATGGCCGTTAAGATAAAGTGTTTAACACTTATTTGAATATTCTGACAATAAAATAAAGGAAGTCTGGCCCCATCTCCAGATGCCCCACGTGACCCCACGTGACCAATTCAATTTTAGTGTTTAACACTATTTTCAGCACATCACGTGAGAGCATGTGATCGCCAAATATCTTCTAGTGTTAACACTATTTTAAAGCCGAGCTTAGCCTAAATTGGTTAAGTTTTCCAGAGACAAATCTTCCCTTCAACTGAACCTCAAAATTGGTCAGTTCGTATGATATGCAAAGTAAAGTCCAGAGCTATAATAAATGGTTAGTGCTTAGCCAAAGACAGAATGTTTTTAGAGCCTTAAACCCCTGTTTAAGCATTGCTAAATTATGAGGGGGGCTGAATCCAGACAAATGTTCAACAGTCCAACAAAGGGTCAACATTTCAAACTTAATTGGACTTAGCCCAAGTTGGCCATAAGTCCTCAATTCAGATTTAACTGAGCCAATGTGCTCATAATCTAATTAATTGATTTTAGTTCCAAATTGGACTACAGATTTCCCGATCTACTTTGGTTCAAGGGTACATCTCTTCACTCCTTTGATATTTGTCGTTGTAATCCTTCAACGTCTTCAGAAAGGTGACGGGTCCCGATAACCAATCATTCCACGGACTGTGGGGTCCCTTTAAATCCACGGACTATGATGTCCTTAACCTCGGACTGTGGGGTCCTTTTAAATCCACGGACTATGATGTCCTTAACCTCGGACTGTGGGGTCCTTAAGCCCATGGACTATGATGTCCTTATCCTTGGACCGAGATGTCCTTAAACTAACATTGGACCACCATGTTCTTAAACTGGTAATGGACCGCAATGTCCCTAAACTAAAACAATAGAGCCCAAATGCTCTTCTGTTGGATCTAAATGATCCTGTTAAGTAGATTTTAGTCTAAAATTAGACTAAAGTATCCTTAACAAATGGTTAAGTTGATCTTAGTCTAAAATTAGACTAACGTATCCTTAACAAACGTTTAAGTTGATCTTAGTCTCAAATGAGATTAACGATCCTTAAACCCAACCCAAACCTAAATCTAAGAAAATACGGATTTGGACTAATCCACGCCCTATGGGCGAAAACATAAATTAGTCTCCGTATACGATCCACGGGCAACCAAAAACAAAACAAACACACACGACACGAAGTGACCATCTGGAGAAGGAGAAAGTGGTTACCGCGATGCGGTAGCGTAATTAACTGCAGGGGCTTACGCCTGCAGGGAAGAGCGTCCCCACAATCAAAAACCTCTTAACGAGGGGGAATCTGACGAAGTCTGCTACAACGGCCGCATCCGTCTAAACCTTCGATACATGGTGCCATAAATCAACTTGGCATCTTCGGAGAGGTGGATGGATAAAACCAAATAGCATCTGCCCTCAAAATTCAGGCGTGACGTCCCAACATCCCGGTCGCGTCTTACGGCGGAGAACAGATTCTGGCACGCCCGGTGGGACATTTTCCTCTTTCCATTCTACACTTCGTGTGTCGTGTTTTTCCGCGATCAAATAATCGCGGTATATATGTTTATGGTTACCCTTAGGGGAGGGGATACTGAAGCCGGCGTTTCGTCTCTATGAAGAATGGCGTTTGCTCCCACCTTAGCAACTCAGGCTTTGTCATATCTGGTGAAGTCAAGTACGGGCCACTTGCAGGCTCAAATCTCTGCAATCCAGCTCTTCAAGAAATCAACGGGTCTCTCTTTGGGTCGATACTCCCACCTCCCACCCTCGGTGCCTCAACGCCGCTAGAGGAATCTCAGAGGAAGTCTGTCTTCCACAGGCTGGTTCCCCAAGCAGCAGTTTTGCCGACGGAATCAGTCCTCAAACAACTGGCACATGCCAAGGACCAAGGTCGATGCAGGGGGCAGAATATTCAATCTCTCAAAGAAAACATGGGGCAGGCTCAGCAAAATCCTGAAGCTAATCAAATCCCGGCCGTAAGGAACGACCAACGTCGATATCAGCGTCATACAAAATGAGCTGGGGGTAGTCCTCCGTATGGTCCTGTTTCAACCCCAGTGGTGAATGTTGTTGTTCCAACTGGGAACAGCTTTAAACTGTTGTGAAGGGTCAGACAAAATTCTCCTATCGCAATACTGAAGAAGTCTCCGCAGCCCATGGAGATCCCACGAGAGCAGAAACAAGTTCGCTCCCTAAGACAACTTTCCTCATCCATATATAAGGTGTGGAAGTAGGTGAAGGGGACTCACCCTAAGACGGATCCTGATACAGCGGTTTCTCTCAAAACCAAAGCGGCTTTTCACAAAAAAAGAGAGGCTTAATAAAGCTCAAGTGCCCGAAGCAAACTCCAAAGGCCAAGACTCCAAACACCCCAAGCCTGGGGGCATGGTAGTTCACATAGTCTACGTGGTAAATTCCAAAGTTGAAGTTCAAGCTTCTACTAGTCACCGACCTCAAACTCGGTCCCTGACAAAATTTCAACTGCAACGTGAAAAGCTGCAGAAGATGCTCGCTCAGGCGGCAGCAAACGCTAATCCATGTCTAAGGAAAATCCCAAGGGCGCACCCGAAGAAAGAATAGACAAGGAGTTGGATAATGATTTCCTAAAGCGCGCTCTGAAAAAGAAAGATGAAGAAGCGGCAGAAATGTCCATTAAAATGAACCAGATGGCCCTTCTATTCCAAGATATGGTGGGCATGATGATCCAGCCAGACTTTCCAGCCGAAGATCCTCCAGTAATAATTGAAGATGATGGAGGAGAGATATCAAATCCTCTGCCGGCTCTATCAACAACCAAGGAGGAGACCATCTCCAAAGCCGCCCTGGATGATTACATCGCTCAGCAAATACGAGCTCACCATGCGAGCGAAATGGCTGGGCAGATCGTTAAGACTGGACGACCCTATCCGGGCTGGTATGACCAAATAAGGTACCCGCCGGGATATACGATCCCTAAATTCCATGTATATAAAGGGACGGGCAATCCCCACCAGCATGTCACTCAGTTCAGGGCTTTATGTGGCAACACTGGAGGTGACGATAAACTGCTACTTCGCCAGTTCGTTGACAGCTTGTCGGAGACAGCGTTCGAATGGTACTCTGATCTTCCGAACGACTCTGGCAAGACATTTGCAGAAATGGAGCTGTTGTTCACACAAAGATTCGCAAGCGTTAGCCAGCGTACTCCGATTACCGCACTAATTAACGCCAGGGTGAAGCCAGGCGAGACATGGGTTCAATACGCAATACGATTGCGGAATCTGTGGTTGAAATGTGAGCAGCGCATCGAAGAAGCGCCAGCAGTGAGCATGATCGTGGGTACTCTTGATCCGCAGGCGACCATCTCTCAATTTATGATGTTTTTCAAGTCGACCACTTTTCAGGCTTTGATCGACAAGCTGGCCCAAATGGATCAGATGGGTCATAGACCATCTCCTTCGAAGCTAGAATCTCGAAACGAAAAAGGGAAGGGGAAAGCGACCTTCGTCGCCAATACTCAACAATAGCCGAGTAACTTAAAGTAGGTTGTTCGCCAAAATAACGTGCGTCCACGACCATCCTTCGAGGAGAGACTGGGACGTCCTTACTCGTTTCCCCGGGATAAAACGAGGAGACTGTTTGAGCTGGCAGTGCGCAACAGACTCATTAATCTGCCGAATCCAAAATGTCCGTTGCAGCTAGGTGATGTCAACAATCCTAATTACTGCCCTTACCACCAAGCAGTAAGCCATCCAATCAAAAATTGCTTCGTCTTCAAAGGCTGGGTTGAGGACCAATACCAACTGGGCAAATTCGCGCTGTCTGAAAACTGGAAGATGAACCCGCCACAACCACACGATCCAAAAAAGATGGACATGCCGGGGGCATCGTGCTTATTCATAGAGAAAGCCCCATGGACCGAAAAGCCCGTAAACTAGAAATTCGCCTCAAATACGGCAACAATGGACCATAATGTCCTAAAACTTGCAATTGACCGAAACGTCTTTAAACTAACGATGGACCACTATGTCTTAAAACTGGCTGTTGACCGAGACGTCGATAAACTACTATAGACCGCAGCATCCCAAGGCTGACGACGTAAAAAAAAACGGTATGTCCATAAGCGAGATGGGCATGGATGAAAACCCGAAAGGGCTCCGTGAGTAAAAACAGCAGGGCTACCGACGAGTTTTGTGAAAACCCGAAAGGGCGCAATCTCGTTAAAAGACACTCGCAAGGTCCTCTCGACCTTGTGAGGAGAAAATACTTGCGTGGGATCCTTATGACTCACAAACGAGCAACACACTTGGGAATCCCTACGATTCCTAAGGAGAAATTACACTTACGAGATCCTCACGACTCGTAAGGAGAACCCTCTTATGAGACCCTCACGGCTCATAAGATTCAAGAGCCTTAAGCTACAGAGATCTGAACCTGTTTTTAAGCAGTCATAATCTCCAATTTTGCCCTACAAGCGTTTCAATATAGACCTTTGTATACAATCTACGGGCACGAATAAACATTTCCCTAACAAAGTCCCACCAACGACTAGGGATATGCTCACACGGTGAACAAACACTTGTAGGTCCTCTTGACTTGCAAGGAGAAAACACTCTTGTAAGATCCTTACGACTTATAAGAGAACACACACTTAAGAATCCTCACGATTCTTAAGGAGAAAACGCACCTACGAGATCCTCACGACTCATAGAGAGAAACACCTTTATGAGACCCTTACGGCTCATGAAGTTAAAAGCCTTAGTCGACAGGATTCTAACCCTGTTTGCTAAGCCATTTTTGTTTAAATCGACAAAGGCAAATGATGATTTGCTCCTGACAGTATCTCAATTGTAGCGATACTGATGCCTAAATCGGTATCAAATCCCAAGCCCTTTCACGGCAAATGATGATTCGCTCCTGGTAATATTCCAGTTGTAGCGATGCTGATGCTAAGATTGGCATCAGGTTCCATGTTCCATACTCGCGATAAAAATTAGCGAGCCAAAAATGCATATGAAATAGCCGAAATGATGGGGCAACTTGCAATAAAATCAGCAAGTAAAAGATATGCATACAAAAATAGCCGAAATGATTGGGCAACTCGCAATAAAAAGCAGTGAGTAAAAACAAAAATAGCCGAAATGATTGGGCACCGCGAAAAATAGCCGAAATGATTGGGCAATCACGACTTTCGCGATATAAAAGCTGAAATAATAGAGTATCGCGGAAAGAAATAAAAAAAATGAAAGAATGAAACCTTTACCCTTCAGGTAGTCCATACTGACCCCTGTATACAATCCATGGGCATAAATGAAAAGGGAACCACACGTCCCCTACCAGATCCTGTCAAAAGGGAAAGTCAGATCTTAACAGTAACATCTGCATCCCAACAGATGAACAACGGCGTTCCTTCTTATGCCTGCAGGTCACGGAAGCGACACAATGAAACGGAGCCATGGCAAAGTCCCTAGTTCCAAATCTTAACGGCAACATCTACAGCCTAAAAAAAACAGCAACGGTGATCCTCCTCACTCTAACAGGATTCGGACGCAACATCACCAAACGGATCCATGGCAAAGTCTCTAGTTCCAAGACTCTACGATCCACAGACAACCTAAAGTCAACCAATGACCTCCCCGCCGGATCAACGCCCCGTCTCGGAAACAAGTCAACAAACCCCTAGGAAATCAGTGTCCTTGGCAAATACCTCGATTCAGGGAAATCAGCGTCCTTGACGAGAGCATCTCGATTCGTATCGACCCGCAAGGAAATCCGTGTCTTTGCAGGAATATCTCGATTTGCATCGACCCGCAGAGAAATCAGTGTCTTTGCAGGAATACCTCAATTCGTTTTGACCCCTAGGGAAATCAGCGTTCTTGGCAAATACCTCGATTCAGGGAAATCAACGTCCTTGACGATAACATCTCGATTCGTGTCGACCCGCAAGGAAATCAGTGTCTTTGCAGGAATATCTCAATTCGTCTCAACTCCGAGGAAATCAGTGTCCTTGGCAAATACCTTTATTCAGGGAAATCAGCATCCTTGACGAGAGCATCTCGATTCACGTCAACCTGCAAGGAAATCAGTGTCTTTGCAGAAATACCTCGATTCGTCTCAACTCCGAGGAAATCAGTGTCCTTGGCAAATACCTCAATTCAGGGAAATCAGCATCCTTGACGAGAGCATCTCGATTCGCGTCGACCCGCAAGGAAATCAGTGTCTTTGTAGGAATACCTCGATTCGTTTCAACTCCGAGGAAATCAGTGTCCTTGGCAAATACCTCGATTCAAGGAAATCAACATCCTTGGCGAGAGCATCACGATTCGTGCCGACCTACAGAGAAATCAATGTCTCAGCAGGAATATACGACACTCAATCTCAGAGCCACGGCAGAGTCCCTAGTTCCAAGTCTCGACAGCTACATCTACAGCCTGGAGACCCACAACAGCGTTCCTACTCATTCCAGCAGGATGCAGACGCGACACCAACAATGGAGCCACGGCAAAGTCCCTAGTTCCAGGTCCCGATGGTTTACCAACAACCTAGAGACAACCGCGACATTCGTCTTGATACAGCAGACGCAATACCAGCAAACGAAGCAAATGCCAAATTCCTAGCTTCAGGGTCTTGACGACAACTCATATAAAACCTGAAAGTCTATCGGAGATCATCCCACACCAGCGCGGAGTGATCACCACCATGACATTCGTCTCGATACGGCAGACTCAATGCCAGCAAACGAAGCAAAGGCAACATTCCTAGCTTCAGGGTCTTGACGGCAACTCATATAAAACCTGAAAGACCATCGGAGATCATCCCACACCAGCCAGGAGTGATCACCACTATGACATTCGTCTCGATACAGCAGACGCAATGCCAGCAAACAAAGCAAAAGCTAAATTCCTAGCTTCAGGGTCTTGACGACAACTCATATAAAACCTGAAATACTATCGGAGATCATCCCACACCAGCGCGGAGTGATCACCACCATGACATTCATCTCGATACAGCAGACGCAATGCCAGCAAACGAAGCAAAGGCCAAATTCCTAGCTTCAGGGTCTTGACGTCAACTCATATAAAACCTGAAAGACTATCGGAGATCATCCCACACCAGTGCAGAGTGATCACCACCATGACATTCGTCTCGACACAGCAGACGCAATGCCAGCAAACGAAGCAAAGGCAATATTCCTAGCTTCAGGGTCTTGACGGCAACTCATATAAAGCCTGAAAGACCATCGGAGATCATCCCACACCAGCGAGGAGTGGTCACCACCTTGACGTTCGTCTCGATACAGCAGACGCAATGACAGTAAATGAAGCAAAGGAAACATTCCTAGCTTCAGGGTCTTGATGACAACTTATATAAAACCTGAAAGACCACCGGAGATCATCCCACACCAGCGAGGAGTGATCACCACCATGACATTCGTCTCGATACAGCAGACGCAATGCCAGCAAACGAAGCAAAGGCCAAATTCCTAGCTTCAGGGTCTTGACGACAACTCATATAAAACCTGAAAGACTATCGGAGATCATCCTACACCAGCGTGGAGTGATTACCACTATGACGTTCGTCTCGATACAGAAGACGCAATGACAGCAAATGAAGCAAATGCAACATTCCTAGCTTCAGGGTCTTGACGGCAACTCATATAAAACCTGAAAGACCATCGGAGATCATCCCACACCAGCGAGGAGTGATCACCACCATGACATTCATCTCGATACAGCAGACGCAATGCCAGCAAAAGAAGCAAAGGCTAAATTCCTAGCTTCAGGGTCTTGACGGCAACTCATATAAAACCTGAAAGACTATCGGAGATCATCCCACACCAGCGCAGAGTGATCACCACCATGACATTTGTCTCGATACAGTAAACGCAATGCCAGCAAACGAAGCAAAGTCTAAATTCCTAGCTTCAGGTTCTTGACGGCAACTCATATAAAACCTGAAAGACTATCGGAGATCGTCCTACACCAGCGCGGAGTGATCACCACCATGACATTCGTCTCGATACAGCAGACGCAATGCCAGCAAACGAAGCAAATGCAATAATCCTAGCTTCAGGGTCTTGACGGCAACTCATATAAAGCCTGAAAGACCATCGGAGATCATCCCACACCAGCGAGGAGTGATCACCACCTTGACGTTCGTCTTGATACAGCAAACGCAATGACAGCAAATGAAGCAAAGGCAACATTCCTAGCTTCAAGGTCTTAATGGCAACTCATATAAAGCCTGAAAGACCATCGGAGATCATCTCAACATTCGTCTCATTACAACAGACGCAACATCAGCGAATTGGAATCGCTACAATCCCCAGTTCCATGACTCGGCGGTGCACAGACAACTAAAAGTCAATCCCCGACTCCGTGAAATGCGGATAAAGTTAACCCCTCTTGGTCTCGTGGAACACGGCTTATGTCAATTCTGACCCCGTGGGAAGCGTCCAGAGCGGATCCTGGTCCTTACGGAACATGGCTAATGTCAATCCTGACCCCGTGGGAAGCGTCCAGAGAAAATCCTGGTTTCGTGGAACACGGCTAATGTCAATCCTGACCCCATGGGAAGCATCCAGAGCAAATCCTGGTTTTGTAGAACACGGCTTATGTCAATCCCGACCTCGTGGGAAGCGTCCAGAGCGGATCCCGGTCCTTGCGGAATACGGCTATGTCAATCCTAACCCCGTTGGAAGTATCCAGAGCAAATCCTGGTTTCGTAGAACACGGCTTATGTCAATCCTGACCCCGTGGGAAGCGTCCAGAGCGGATCCTGGTCCTTGCGGAACGCGGCTAATGTCAATCCTGACCCCGTGGGAAGCATCCAGAGCAAATCCTGGTCCCATAGAACACGGCTAAAGTCAATCTTGACCTCGTGGAAAATGGCCAGAGCAACCCCTGACCCCGTGAAATGCGGATAATGTCAACCTCATCCATCACTTACGGGTCCTCTCGACTCGTTAGGGAGAAAACTCTTTTGTGAGATCCTTACGACTCTCGAAAGAAAACACACTTAGGATTCCTCACGATTCCTAAGGAGAAATTACACCTACGGGATCCTCTCGACCTGTAGGGAGAAAATTCTTTATGAGACCCTCACGGCTCATAAAGTTGAAAAGTCTTAGGAGGCAGATCCTAACCCTGTCTCCTAAGCCGTCATTGTCTCATAGGGAGGTCAAGATAGATTTTCTACAGGCCACATTCTCCGACAAGAAAGGAAACAATCACTTACGGGTCATCTCGACTCGTAAGAAAGAAAATTCTCTTTTGAGATCCTTACGACTCTCAAGAGAAGAACACACTTAGGAATCCTCACGATTCCTAAGGAGAAATTACACTTACGAGATCCTCACGACTCGTAAGGAGAAATACCTTTATGAGACCCTCACGGCTCATAAAGTTGGAAAGCCTTAGGAGGCAGATCTGAACCTGACTCCTAAGCCATTGCTGTCCTACAAGGAGATCAAAACAGATTATCCACAAAATGCATTTACTAAAAGGGACACACCATCATGAAGCAAAATATGTCTTTTATTCATGAATCAAAATGAATACAAAGTACAATTTATGAAAGAATAAAAAAATATATATATACAATTCTTCAAGCCGGCGGATGATTTAGTAGGTTTGCCAGTTCATCCTTTTTCCGCTGGGCCTCGGCTTCATGATTTATTATCGTTAAGAGACGGGCCTCCGCTTAAGCCTGTTGGGCCTGGTATGAGGCAAGCCGACTTTCAAGCTCCTCTTCAGTAACTTTATGAGCTTCGAATATTTCGCAAGTGAAAATGACAGCTTTATCAATGGCTACCACCTCCTTGATAGCTTCCCGAAGCGCTCGCCAAAGTTCATATGCCCGAGTGGTCTTGGCCGTAAGATTAGCTTGAAGTTCCCCTAGCGCAGTGGAAGCCAGCTTCCTCTCTGAGAATTTTCGACTGATCCCCTTCTCGCATGACTACACATTTGAGGCGTATCGTTCAATCAGCCCCCGCAAGCTCGCCTTTGCAGCTACAACCTCTGGAAGAAGACGCGAGCACTCAAGACTATATTTACAAGCCTCCATTCGACGACAATACTCGACCCAAAGCAAGCACAGAATATGGGAGGCAACAAGGAGAGTCTTAGATATGTATCCTATCAAGCGTGCACTCGCAACTACATGTCTGTTTAAAAGGAAATGATACCCAAAACACTGATGTGTAGGCAACATAACGATAGTGTTCGCACTTAAAGAAAATTCCCATGGGAAAATATAGAAGCTCATCTACACAAACAAGACGCACGTACGAGTATACGACATACATTAAAATTCAACAGAAAGCATGCAACAATCAATGATAAGAAGAGTACATTAATTTAAACAGACTACGCTACCGGAAAAAGGTTGCCAAACAAAGGATCAGTGGTACAGGGATTAACAAAACAAAATACAAGATTTTCCAGCTCCCTCTCTGCCTTCTCCAGCACATCGAAACGACAATTTTCACGAGGAGTTGCTTCCCACCGATTGGCGCCATGTTCATCCGCAAAAGCAGACATAATAGCCTGCCGGGCTCTTATCTGGCCCAACAGATGAACCGAGCAATCTTTCAAAGCCTGGGTAATCAAGCACGCCTCGTAGAAACACTTGAGCTTGCCTTCGGCCGCATCAAGGATCGCCGGGGTCATCTCTGCCGGGTGAGGAGGGATGTCAGTAAGCACGGCAAGAAGGATCGTCCGAAGCCAAACGGAGCCCATTGGAAGAGGAGATCCCCTATGAATCAGGAGTTCATACGTCACCGCATCACATTCAGCATCAGTGAGAAGGGGATTCACTAGTCGCGCAGCAAAGCGAGGAATCATCTCCTCAATGGGCACCTTCCATGGTTGTCGACGGGCATGAGGGCGGTTGCAAGCCATAGCACTTAGTTGTTTTCTCAAGATGATTACCCTAAGTTATAAATGGATTTCTCTGTGAAGAGAGAAAGAAACGCATGGATCCAGGTTATGAAGGGGAGCATTCAATGCTGTACACGGAAAATATTGCATGGTGGAACTGTTTCCAAGGCCCAGAAAAAAGAAAGGCATTGGAAATCAAAGAGGTGGAACTATTTCCAAGGCTCCCTTTCTGCATTCAATGTTGTACACAGAAAATATGGCATGGGAAATTAAACATTTCCATCAATAGAGCCCCACGTGCGGGGCACGTGAGCACCAACCTTGGCATGTACTGAAAATTAAAACAGCGTTACACGTGAATAACACGTGGGTGGATGCCGATGTGAGAACAAAATCCCCAACAGTACCTCACATGCCAAACACGTGAGCAACAATAACAATATGACAAAATTTCATAAAGAAGGCACGCAAACAAAAGTGGAAGGAAAGACTTATCATTCATACTTTGAAAGTTCGTACAAAAATAAGAGAAAATGTTACAATGGTAAGACACAAAATACGGGACACGGATTGAGGAATTCAAAAGTAAGGCCGTCTAAAATGTTTCTGGCCTCTCTGGCCATTCTCGTGTGCTTCCTCTCGCGCTCGCAAGCGTCGGGATCTCCGCTGATGTCCTCCACCCTCCGATAGACGGAGAGTATCACCGCCTGTTAGAAAGCTTGATGCAGGGTATCAACAAGATTGTTTCTCCTTTTCTTTGAGATTAGGCCCATCAGATACATTGAATGTACCTTATCTTCGGCATCATCCAAAGCCTTAAGCGGCATGCCTGCATAGAATAAAGAAAGTGCTTCCCAGATCGCCTTCATAATGAGTTTCAAAAGAGAAGAGCGACGAGGGAGTAATCGACCGTTGTACTCATTGAAGTGGCTCATGATCTCAACACACTGAGCGTTGGTGAACTCATGGTTCTGGCTGCGGCCCAGTGCACGAATGTCTCCGTAAGAAATGATCTCGTCAAGATCATACAAATGGGCAGCCATAGTATCTGAAATAAAGATCAGCGAGAATTTAATGGATAAACCAATCAAGAAGAATGCTTGTCTAAATGAACAGTGGATTTCAAACAACTCTACACATTCCCCAGGGAGAACACCCACTGCAGAACTCTATGCAAATCATGAAGGGTCTCTATGGGAGCATTTTTGCAAAGAACAACTCAGGGCAAGAAAATCCCAAGAAGTTCTCTGTGAAGAACTGAGTTCTTTAGAGAAATTAAATTCCTTTTGAATAGAGAAACTAAATTCCCAGAAAACATTTTCAGAACCAAAGCTCTTTGGAATGGAATTAAATTCCAGAGAGAAGACAAGTATCACCATCGATCCCTGAGATCAGAGAGGGCCTAACAAAAGGAGTTTATTATTTAAAGGTTGGACATTATTTTAAAGAACTTGGAAAGATGAGTTCTTGTTAAAGGGAAAAACCCTTGGTGTGGATTTAAAATCCAAAGAAAATTTCTACAAGAAGTTTTTCAGCCGTTCAAGATCCTTACCTAAAAAAGGAAATCTTTGGTTAATAGAGTTAAACTCTGGAAAATTTTGAAACAGAGAACTGAGCTCTGGGAAAGAGAATTAAATTCTCAGAAGAAAACGAGCAATGAAGAAGATGGAAAAAGTGGAGGCGCTTCTGAAGGGACCCTTGCATTTATAGGATGTGATGGGAAACGGTTCATATACCCCCTTCCCTAGGTAGATCCAACGACCACAAAAGATGACAGCGTTGCACTCACGTGCAAACACGTGAGAACAACGCTGTGGGGGCATTTGTTCCCTCATAAAAATATCAGGAAAAACCCCAATGGGGCATGGCATGCTCACACGTGATCAAGGGTCACGTGCTGACACGTGATGATTTCCTGGGGACTCTGTTATAATATAATTGAATTCTAATCAACAGGAGTCACGTGCCCACATATGATGGGCCTTTAAACCCACTGAAAAGAATTAAAAGTATAATAAAATAACGAGGAAAGATCCCGATAGGGCATCACGTGTCTACACGTGACCAAGGGTCACGTGCTGACACGTGATGATTCTTTAGTTCTTTAAAACAGCAGAATTAAATTCTGGTTAAATGTTTAATCAGGGAGGTCACATGCCAACACGTGATAGGCTCCTAAGCCTTCTGAACTAATAGAATTAAATTCTAATTAAGAGGGAATCGAGAATCTTAACTGGAAAAATATCTCTCTAAATCTTTCCAAACAAAAAAGATTGTGCTCTGTAAAGTGGAGCATCGTTGGATTAAAAATCCAATGGTGATTAAAAATCACCAATTTATAGAAAAATTCTATACAAGGAAAGATTTCCCTGAAATTCACCAAGAATAACAAACAGAATATCTTTTGGAATAAAAAATCTAATGGTGAATAAAATTCACTGAGTGATCTAAAAGATCATGTTGGTTATGAAATCAATTAAAATCTTTCAATGAAAGATTGATTAAACAAACCGATTCTTTTCTTTCTCCTATAAATAGGAGCTAAGAAGAGAAGAGAAGGATCCTTGGAATTTTTTGAGATATATAACAACAGAGAGAAAAAAGAGAGGAGAATTTAATTCTCAAGAGAGAAAAAGAAGATCTCTTCAGAAAAAGAAACCCTAGGTGAGAAAGAGAAAGAGATCTAAGCTCCATAAAACAAAAAAAGAGAATTTAATTCTCAATTTAAGAGATTAACTCTTCTGATTAAGAACATAGATCTTCCTTTGGTTGAAGATCTGCAGAAGCAGATCTCCCCACAAGTTGAGAATTTAATTCTCATCGGGGAGATTCTGCCATGCAGATCTATAACTTAGAGGGAGAATTGAGTTTAGGGAATTTAATTCCACCAAATTTATAGGAATTTAATTCCTCCAAATGAAACTAGGGTTTAACCTTACACAATAATTTAATTCTTCCAAATTCACAGGAATTTAATTCCTCTAAATGAAACTAGGGTTTAACCCTACATAAGAATTTAATTCTTCCAAATACATAGGAATTTAATTCCTCTAAACAGAACTAGGGTTTAACCCTATAATAGAATTTAATTCTTAAAACAAGAGACTTAAAACTCTCCATGCACGTAAAGATCAAGTATCCAACAGGATCACGTGATAACACGTGGCCCTTCATCCCAACGAACAAAAAGGTATGAATAAAGCATGCTCATGTGCCCCCACGTGACCCTTTAATGGACTCCTCAAAATAAGAAGGAATTAGCCCAGAGGCAATGCCTTACGTGCTCCCACGTGACCTTCAAAATAAAGGGAACAAAGCCAATGGCAGTACTGATTTTAGGCGCCCTCACGTGTCCTCACGTGACCCCTAATAAACACTCTAATAATCAATGCTTGGATACCCATCACGTGCCCACACGTGATGGCCGTTAAGATAAAGTGTTTAACACTTATTTGAATATTCTGACAATAAAATAAGGGAAGTCTGGCCCCATCTCCAGATGCCTCACGTGACCCCACGTGACCAATTCAATTTTAGTGTTTAACACTACTTTAAGTGCTTTGTCCTTAGTGTTTAACACTATTTTTAGCACATCACGTGAGAGCACGTGATCGCCAAATATCCTCTAGTGTTTAACACTATTTTAAAGCCAAGCTTAGCCCAAATTGGTTTAGTTTTCCAGAGACAAATCTTCCCTTCAACTGAACCTCAAAATTGGTCAGTTCATATGATATGCAAAGTAAAGTCCAGAGCTATAATAAATGGTTAGTGCTCAGCCAAAGACAAAATGTTGTTAGTGCCATAAACCCCTGTTTAAGCATTGCTAAATAATGGGGGGGGGCTGAATCCAGACAAATGTTCAACAGTCCAACAAAGGGTCAACATTTCAAACTTTATTGGACTTAGCCCCAGTTGGCAATAAGTCCTTAATTCAGATTTAACTGAGCCAATGTGCTCATAATCTAATTAATTGATCTTAGTTCCAAATTAGACTACAGATTTCCCAATCAACTTTGGTTCAAGGGTACATCTCTTCACTCCTTTGATATTTGTCGTTGTAATCCTTCAACGTTTTCAGGGAGGTGACGGGTCCCGATAACCAATCATTCCACGGACTGTGGGGTCCCTTTAAACCCACGGACTGTGATGTCCTTAACCTTGGACTATGGGGTCCCTTTAAACCCACGGACTATGATGTCCTTAATCTCGGACTGTGGGGTCCTTAGGCTCATGGACTATGATGTCCTTAACCTTGGACCGAGATGTCCTTAAACTAACATTGGACCATCATGCCCTTAAACTGGTAATGGACTGCAATGTTCCTAAACTAAAACAGTAGAGCCTAAATGCTCTTTTGTTGGATCTAAATGATCCTGTTAAGTAGATCTTAGTCTAAAATTAGACTAATGTATCCTTAACAAATGGTTAAGTTGATCTTTGTCTAAAATTAGACTAACGTATCCTTAACAAACGTTTAAGTTGATCTTAGTCTCAAATGAGATTAACAATCCTTAAATCCAACCCAAACCCAAATCTAAGAAAATACGGATTTGGACTAATCCATGCCCTACGGGCGACAACATAAATTAGTCTCCGTATATGATCCACGGGAAACCAAAAACAAAACAAACACACACGACACGAAGTGACCATCTGGAGAAGGAGAAAGTGGTTACCGCGATGCGGTAGCGTAATTAACTGCAGGGGCTTGCGCCTGCTGGGAAGAGTGTCCCCACAATCAAAAACCCCTTAACGAGGGGGAATCTGATGAAGTCTGCTACAACGGCCGCATCCGTCTAAACCTTCGATACATGGTGCCATAAATAAACTTGGCATCTTCGAAGAGGTGGACGGATAAAACCAAATAGCATCTGCCTCTCGAAATTCAGGCCTGACGTCCCAATGTCCCGGTCACGTCTTTCGGCGGAGAACAGTGGATGCTTCCGCTCCCAATCCGACTCAGGTAGGGGCCTTACGTGTACTGCTCAATCCATATGCAAATGAGGGCGGGATGATGTTTAGTGATCGAGTTCTTTTTGCTCCTGTGGGGCCTATCCAGCAGCTGTTTGATCTGTCAAAAGGTGGAGCGTCGTCTTTAAAGCCTAAGGTGATTATGCACCTGTACTCGATTAGGCCGGGCTACTTGGTGTTCCGTCGAAATGATACGGCTCTTTTCATGCGGTATAATCTGCACCGCTTTGCTTGGCAGTTGGGCTATAACCAGGGTGTTCCCTTCGAGGCATTTTTTGTTGAGCCCACCTTGTCTCTGGGATTTGTTGGTGACGTCATCATCATTTTATGCGGCTGAACACTGGCTCTCTCTTCATGATCCCAGAGCCCGACTATCTCCTAAGGTCTTTGGGGTCCTTCGCGGGTTGGTATCATCATCATGTCGGTTCTGTCATCGCCATGGAAAGGCGGGTACTTTTCGAGTATAGAACTCCATCTCCAACCCAAATTACTAGCCCTCCGTTGCGACCCCGGTCAGTCGTCCGCCCTCTTTTAAGGGACAGCAGTTCGGTAGTTATTCCGAAAACCACCGAATTCGGACCAGTTCCTCATACCGCTGGTATGCCTGTGCGTGCCAGAGAGGAGGCGAAAGTTCCTGGGAAAGCGTCGGCAACGACACCATTGAAGGGTGATGCAGAAGGTGAGATCGGGAAGCATCGTGTCAAGGCGCCGAGGGGAAAGAAACGCTCTTCTTCTAGTGTTTGCTCCAGCTAGAAAAGGAGGAAGAAGACGGTTACCGATCTGCTCGACCTCTTGCTCGAATATGAGGCTGTTGGCCAAGACGAACCCATATCCATGTAAGAGCCGGATGATGGTCTTCTCTTTCCGGGTTTGTCTGCTGAGGAATCCGCACAATTGGCTGAGGCTATAAGGTGCCCACAAGACGAAATTAAGAATGTGGGTGTCCCGAAAAAACCTTACCCTCCCGTCATATTCTACGAAGATCCTCCATCGCTACGGAGGGTACATATGGGTCCCTTGTGACAGGAAGACAAGATAGCCCTCAAGCATCCCATCTCAGCCGCTTCTGAAGATGAGCTGGCACTGATGACCGGTGGCCATGAATCTGCTTTCGAAGCCCGGCGAGCACATTTCCTCAGGAAGGAACGATGGCTCGAAAATGCCATACTAGAAACACCTTGGCGCATCGGTATGCATATTTTCCTCATCTTCCTTTTGGCAAGTAGTTTGATCGCTCTCATATCTTCTTATCTTTGCGAACACTTTGCAGGGACTTCAGCAACGACAAAGAATTTGAGCCCAAGTCGCGTCCTGACTATAGATTCTATAAATATCTCCGATGAGGCACCGGCCGGTGCGGAGGAGATCGTTATAGCTGCTATTCCTGCTGTGGAGCTTCCAATGGTAGCCTCTGTTCCCTCAGTGCCTGTTCTTCCAGAAAAGGTGACCTTACCGGCCGTAGATCTAATGGATCTTTCTGGTGACGGCTTGGAGATTATGGAAAGGGTGGTTAAGACCACCATCCCTTCATTGGAGCCTGAAGTAGCGGCTGTTGCCCCTCAATTGGAAGCTGTCACACCAGCAAATGTCTCCGGTGATGTACCCGAGGGCACGGAGAAGGCTGCCGAAGCTACTATCCCACCAGTTCAAGGCGGGAGGAGCATCGAAGGTAGTCTTCTATACTTTGTTTTAATAGTCTTTCCATTATCTGAACCTTTCTTTCCTTTCAGAACTACGGGAATTGGTGGTTTCCATCATTGATCTATCTCCTAGAAAGTCCTTCCAGCGTGTGCTCGATATGGCTGCCCCGCAGGCGATATCTCCGCAAAGCATAGTTCTTTCTTCTGGGCAAGGTAGGTGTTATCTGACCCTTTCATTTGATTATCATTCATGTTTATTTTACAACGATGCCAATATGTCCTTTGCTGTTCTGGAAGCTGATGACGAAGTTGAGATCCTCGATAGGCCCTGTGATCTTTCAAACCCTCCTTGCATGACTGTGGGTAAGTAAGGTTTTATCCTTGACATTGTTTTATCTACTCCATGTTTGTAAGTCTCACTAATCGTTCATGGATTTTGACAGCTTTGCCCACGCTTACCCCATTAGATTCTCGTATCATTATGCCACCAGACCCTTATGCCCGGCGTGCATCTGAAAGGATGGAGAAACAAAGTATTCACTTCTTGTCGGCTCTTATTGAAGATCTTCGTGCTGGTAGTTCAATCACAGCTGAAGAATTCGCTGCCGAAGACAACATCTCTTTGCCTTTTCTCTCCACTTATCATGATGAAACATTGGTGCATATCTGGGTTGAGTATTGTCATCGAGTGGAGACTTGTTTACATGGCCTTGAATGCATATGCCTTCCCTCTGAGCTTTTAACTGCAAAGGCGAGCCTGTGGGGGTTGATCGAACGGTGCGCCACCAATCTATAGTCATGTGAGAAGAGGCTCAACCGGAAATTTTCGGAGAGGGAATTAGCCTCGAATGCTTTGGGGGAACTCCAAGCTTAGCTCATTACCAAGACCACTCGTGCGTACGAAATTTGGTGAGTGCGTCAAGAAGCTATCACCGAGGTGGTCGCTCTTGATAAAGCCATCGTCTTTACCCGTGAGATGATTGAAGCTCATAAGGTTGCTGAAAGAGAGCTCGAAAGTCGGTTTGCTTCTTATCAGACTCAATAGGCTCAGGCGGGGACTCGTCTTGCAGCTATAACGGAGCTTGAGGCCGAGGTCCAGTGGAAGACCGACGAGCTTACGAGCCTACTGCATCGTCCACCGGCTTAATCATTTTTTGTCGTTGTGTATTTTTTGTATTCATTTATGAAGAGAAATATCTTGTATTTATTTTGATTCTTTTATGAAATGTACCTTGTATTCATTTGGATTCATGAATAAAAGAAATATTTCATTTCATGCTGGAGCTTTCTTTGCTTTGCTGTGTTATTGGCATGTTACTTTAGCAAATGTGGCCTATAGACGGTAGATAACAGTCCATCTTGACCTCCTTGTAGAGTAGCGATGGCTTAGAAAATAGGTTCAGGTCTGCTACCTAAGACTTTTTTTTTCAACTTTATGAGCCGTGAGGGTCTCATAAAGGCGTTTATCCCTACGAGTCGAGAGGATCTCATAGGTGTAATTTCTCCTTAGGGGTCGTGAGGACTCCTAAGTGCGTTTTCTCTTAAGAGTCGTAAGGATCTCATAAGAGAATTTTCTGGGTTGACTTGTTTCCGAGTCGAAGCATTACTCCGGCGGGGAGGTCATTGGTTGACTTGTTTCCGAGTCGAAGCATTTTCTCCGACGGAGAGGTCATGGGTTGACTTGTTTCTAAGACGGAGCGTTGTTCCAGCGGGGAGGTCATTGGTTGACTTGTTTCCGAGTCGAAGCATTGCTCCGACGGAGAGGTCATTGGCTGACTTGTTTCTGAGACGGAGCGTTGTTCCGGCGGGGAGGTCATTGGCTGACTTATTTATGAGACGGAGCATTGTTCCGGCGGGAAGGTCATTAGCTGACTTGTTTCCGAGTCGAAGCATTGCTCCGACGGAGAGATCATTGGCTGACTTGTTTCCGAGACGGAGCGTTGTTCCGGTGGGGAGGTCATTGGTTGACTTGTTTCTGAGACGGAGTATTGTTCTGGCAGGGAGGTCATTGACTGACTTGTTTCCGAGACGGAGCGTTGTTCTGGCGGGGATGTCATTGGCTGACTTGTTTCCGAGATGGAGCGTTGTTTCGGCCGGCGGGGATGTCATTGGCTGACTTGTTTCCGAGACGGAGCGTTGTTCCGGCAGGGAGGTCATTGGCTGACTTGTTTCCGAGATGGAGCGTTGTTCCGGCGGGGAGGTCATTGGCTGACTTATTTCCGAGACGGAGCATGGTTCCGACGGGGAGGTCATTGGTTGACTTGTTTCCGAGACAGAGCGTTGTTCTAGCGGAGAGGTCATTGGTTAACTCGTCCCGCTTTCTGCGGTGTCAGGAAGGAACGCCGTGTTGATCTTCTGGGATGCAGATGTTGCCGTTGAGATATGGAACTAGGGACTTTGCCATGGCTCCGTTTCGTTGTGACCCTGAGGTCGATTATTGACGTTACGTCTGCATTCGATTGGAGTGAGAAGAAACATCGTGGTGATCTTTAGGCTGTAGATGTTGCCGTTGAGATTTGTCTTCCCTTTGATAGAGTCTGGTGGGGAAATATGGTTCCCGTTTCGTTTATGCCCATGGATTGTATACAGGGGTCAGTATGGACTCACCTGTAGGGCAAAAGTTTCATCTTTTTTTTTGTTTTTCTTTCCGTGTTGCTCTATCATTTTATCTTTTTATATCGCGAAAGTTGCGATTGCCCTATCATTTCAGCTATTTTTCGTGGCGCCCAATCATTTCGGCTGTTTTTTTCTTTTTCTTTACTCGTTGCTTTTTATTGCGAGTTGCCCTATCATTTTGGCTATTTTTATATGCATATATTTTACTTGCTGCTCTTTGTTGCTAGTTGCCCTATCATTTCGGCTATTTCATATGCATTTTTGGCTCGTTGGTTTTTTGCTGCGAATATAGAACTTGAGATCTGATACCAATCTTAGCATCAGCATTGCTGCGACTGGAATGTGGCCAGGAGCGAATCATCATTTGCCGTGAAAGGACTTAGAATTTGATGCCGATTTAGGCATCAGGGCTACGACTGGAATGTGGCCAGGAACGAATCATCATTTGCCTTTGTTATCTTGAACAAAGGTGGCTTAACAAACAGGGTTAGGATCCCGCTGACTAAGGTTTTTGACTTTATAAGCCGTAAGGGTCTCACAAAGAGTTTTCTCCCTACGAGTCGTGAGGATCTCATAGGTGTATTTTCTCCTTAAGAATCGTGAGGATTCCTAAGTGATATCTTCTCTTGTAAGTCGTAAGGATCTCACAAGAGAAATTTTCTTCTCGCAAGTCGAAATGACCTACAAGTGTTGTTCACCAAATGGGGGAATTTCGCACCATCGGTGGGGTTAGGCGAGGGAACGCCTATTTATGCATGTGGATTGTATACAAGGGTCAGTATTGAACCGCTTGTAGGGCAATTTGGGGGCTATAATGGCTTAAGAACAGGTTCAGGTCCATGTATCTTAAGACTTTTGAATCCTGTGAGCCGTGAGGGTCTCATAGGGGGGTTTTCCTTACAAGTCGTGAGGATCTTGTAAGTGTAATTTCTCCTTAGGGATCGTGAGGATTCCTAAGTAATTTGCTCCCTTGTGAGTCGTAAGGATCTCACGCGGGTATTTTCTCCTTACAAGGTCGAGAGGATCTTGCAAGTGCATAGGATTTTTTTTACGAGTCTGCGCCCTTTCGGGTTTTCACAAAATCGCCGCTAGGCTTGCTGTTTTTACTCACGGAGCCCTTTCAGGTTTTCATCCGTGCCCATTTCGCTTATGGACGTATCTTTTTTTTTTGCCGCGTTAGCCTAAGAATGCCGCGGTTCATAGTAGTTTAAGGACGTTTCGGTCCATAGCTAGTTTCAGGACATTGCGGTCCATTGTTAGTTTAGGGACATTTCGGTCCGCAGCTAGTTTAAGGACATTACGGTCCATAGTTAGTTTAGGGACGTTTCGGTCCGCTGCTAGTTTAAGCACATTACGGTCCATAGTTAGTTTAGGGACGCTTCGGTCCGTAGCTAGTTTAAGGACATTATGGTCCATAGTTAGTGTAGGGACATTTTGGTCCATAGCTAGTTTTCTGCGGCGAAGTTTTGTCGGATATCACTTACAGAGTTTGGTACTCAGGAAGACAGCGAGTAGACACAAGCGCCGTCATCTATCATTAACCTGGGTTGTGACTCGTCAGGCATAGTATTTCTTATGGAATCGGCCGTTTATTAGCCAGAAGGGTCTTTCACCATGCATATCCATGAGCAAGTAAGCCCCACCTTGGTAGACTTTGTCTATGATGTATGGGCCCTCATAGTTTGGCTCGAATTTCTCCCGTTTGGCACGATTAAGGATCATAGGTCTTTTGACAACTAGCATGAGTTCGCCTTGGCGGAATGTTCTCGGCCTAGTCAATCTTTCGTATGAGTGCGCCATCCTTACTTTGTAAGCTTCTAGGTTTTGCTGTGCCACGAGACGAGTTTCATCGAGAGCGTCTAGCTCTTCAAGCCAAAGATGAGCATTCTCTTCGTCTATTAGCTCGTAATGAACCGCCACTCGTAGAGAAGGTAGCTCTATCTCCAAGGGGAGTACTTCTTCCACGCCGAATACCAATGCATACGGCGTTGTATTTGTGGCCGTTTTGAACGTGGTCCGATAAGCCCAGAGAGCTTTATGCAGTCTCTCGTGCCAGTCCTTTTTATTTTTGGACACCGTCTTCTTTATGATCTTTGTCAAGGTTTTGTTGAAAGCCTCAGCTAGACCGTTAGCTCGGGGATTATAGATCGAAGAGTATCTCCAGTCTATATTATGCTGCTGTGCGAAGCGTTTGATTTTTTGACTTCTATAGGCCGACCCGTTATCAGAGATAATTCGTCACGGAGTGCCAAACCGATAGATGACATGTGTCTTGAAGAAATGGAGAACATTCCCATCTTCACTTCTCTTAGCGGTACTGCTTCTGCCCACTTAGAGAAGTAATCAATTGTTGCCAATATGAACCGATGTCCTTTAGATGACGCTGGTTCGATGGGCCAATTATGTCGGTTCCCCACATTTCAAATGGCCAGCTAGCCACTGTTAGGTGTAGCGGATTTGGATGCTGGTGGATGAAGTCTCCATGAAATTGGCACGAGTGACACTGCTTCACATATTCGAGGCAGTCCTGAATCATCGTGGGCCAATAGTAGCCCATCCTTTTGATCTTCAGCTTCATCTTTGGCCCGGCTTGATGAGAACCGCAGAGTCCGTCGTGAGTTTCTTGGATGACTCTCCTTGCTTCTTTCGGTCCCAGACATCTCAACCATAGAGAGTCGAACGATCTTTTATATAGAGTATCATTGACGAAGGCGAACGATAGCGCTCGTTTCATGAGCAAATGTCTTGAGGATGCATCTTCCGGTGTTTGACCGGATTTGAAGTAGTCTATAAAGACTTCTCTCTAATCCTTAGCCCTTTCTTGGTCCTCTATTTATAGGGCTGTTTGCTTGGTCGCTTCCTTTTCTTCAGACGACTCCGGAGATATTTCTGCTGGTGTAAGAACCCGACGGCTTTGTACAATGATCCTTACGTCATCGAGGTTTTCGTCAGCCAGTTTTTTGGTGAGTTTGGCTAATACATCCGCTTTGCTATTTTCTGTATGCGGTATGCTTTCTCGGGCGTAGGAAGGGATTTGAGTCAGCAGTTGTTGCACTCTCTTGCCGTACTTTACCAACTCTGGTTTGCACGTTTGATAGTCGCCGTTTACTTGACTAACGACCAGCTGGGAGTCTCCGTATATAAGGAGATTTTCGATCCCCATGTCAACAGCGATCTCAAGACCTGCTATTAAAGCCTCATATTCTGCTTCATTGTTTGTCCTCGGCTCTGTTACGGAAAGGGCAAAGCGCATTATCCCTCCTCGTGGAGTCATGAAGATGAGGCCTACCCCAGATTTGATTATGGGGGAGCTGTGCTTTCGCTTCTTCATGGAAGATGCCCAATCGAAGTAGAGTTCCTATCGGGTATCACTTTCTCCTCTCTCCCTGTCGATCGTGTCAAGCGTGTGCTCGTCTGGCAATTCGCAATTTAGAGGTGAATCGGTATGTATCGGATGCTCAGCGAGGAAGTCGGCCATGGCTTGGCCTTTCACTGCCTTGAGAGGTCGGTATGTTATCGAGAATTCCATTAAGAGTAGGGCCCATTTAGCGAGCCATCTCGTTAGTATGGATCTTGACATCAAATATTTGAGAGGATCCATTTTTGATATGAGATGGACCTCATGCGCCAAAGCATAATGCCGAAGCTTCGTTATCGCGAAGATTAACGCCAGACGGTGTTTTTTGATAGGGGAGTAGTTGTTCTCTGCCCCTAGGAGAACTCGACTCAAATAGTAAAGGGCTCTCTTCTTCCCTTGGTCGTTCTCCTGTGTCCATAGAGCGCCTAAGGAACCTTCAAGGGCGGTTGTGTACAGGATGATAGGCTTTCCCTTGACCGGAGTGGTCAGTACTGGCGGATTCTGTAGGTATTGCTTGATTTTATCTAGTGCACCCTGGCATTTATGATCCCAAACGAACGGGGTTCCCTTCTTCATCAGGTGACTGTAGGGACGGTATTTTCCGGAGAGGTTGGCTATGAACCGTCAGATATACGCGAGTTTCCTTTGTAGATACCGCAATTGTTTTAAAGTTCTTGGGGTGGGCATTTCCATAATCGCCTTGATCTTCGATGGATCTATTTCGATCCCCCGGTGTCGTATGATGAATCCTAGGAACTTGCCTGAGTAAAATCCAAATGCGCATTTCAGAGGGTTCATCTTCAGGTTATATTTACGAAGACGTTGAAACACTATTTTCAAATGCTTCCAGTGTTCCTCGTACGATTTGATTTTCACTACGAGGTCATCGATATAGTATTCGACGATTTCATGTATGAGATCATCGAAAATATTTTTTATGGCCCTCTGGTAGGTAGCGCCGACGTTCTTTAGACCGAAAAGCATCACTTTGTAACAGAATATGCCCAGAGGAGTCCGGAAAGCGGTATGCTTCTGGTCTTCGGGATGCATATTTATTTGATTGTACCCTGATGAGTCGTCCATGAAGGAGAAAACTTCGTGAGTGGACGTGTTATTTATCATCAGCTCGGCAACCGGTACGAGGAAATCATCCTTCGGATAGGCTTTGTTGAGGTCCCGAAAGTCCACGCAGATGCACACCGTCCCATTTTTCTTCATCACTGGGACAATGTTGGTGATCCAGTCGGGGTATTGAACTTCTTGGATGAAGCCGGAGTCGATTAGCTTCTTTACTTCGGCGTTGATACTCATTTCAAGTTTGAGCTGCATTCTTCTTGGTGCTTGTTTGACTGGCTTGACGTCCGGAGATATCGCCAATTTATGCACAGCTATTTCTGGATCTATCCCGGCATCTCGGAATAGTTCCATGCAAAGCAATCTTTATACTGCATGAGCACATCTTTTAGCATAGCCACTTGCTCTTTAGACAGTAGCTCATTGACGAACGTTGGCCATGGGTCGTTTGCCATTCCTAAGTTGATTTTTTCAGGTTGTCCGCCGTGGTGTGTATCCCATCTTCCAATTTTTTTGGCGCCGGTGGAAATTCTGAGATCACCTCGTCTTCATCTTCATTTTCGAAGCACCAAGAGAGGTCATCCATATTCTCGCGCTCTCCTTCTTCCGACATCGTTATCACATGACAGGTACAAGATCGTTTCCATGACCGATGTTGATCTGGCTTTACTCTTGCTATATACGTTGCTTTTGGCACACGCTTTTGTGGTGGGGCTACCCTCCAACTGTTGGATAAAGCGAATCTGCCAAGTTGATATTGGTTTTTGACCCAATTTTTGAAGGTGAAGCAGTCTTCAAGAGGATGTCCTATCGCTCGGTGATAGGAACAATAATCCGGGTGATGAACCTCGTTTGCTTGATCGGGGTGACGATACTCCGGGAGTGTCATCATCTGATGTTTTATGACAAGGTCAAAGATTCTCCTTGTCTTGTCTCGAGGGAAAGAATATGCTCGACCCATCTTTTTCATAAGAGGCGGATTCCGGCTGACCCTTTCTTGATCGTGTGGCCTTTTGGATCCGTTTTGCCGCTGTCGAACGTTTTTTCCGTTCTTCAACTTGTTTTTGCCTCCGCATCGGGCCTTTTTCTTGTCTTGGGAATGCATAACGAGCTGACGGTGGAGGGCATTGTCATCCTCCGTAGCCTGCTGAAGGAGGCGTTGCGTCTTGGCTTTCTCGTAAATGACCGTTTCGCGGCTGTGGTCGTTCCGAACCTTTTGACTCGCTTCCCTCACTAGCTTGTCCATCTGTTCTTCAAACGATGGACTTAGCATTTTTATGATAGGACCTCGTTCTGGTTCAGCGTCAGCGTCTTTTAAAAGAGCATCCCCTTCTTCATCGAGGTCATTTATGACATGGCAGCCATGGAATTGTTCCCGTTTCTTGGACTGGAAATATCCAAACCCTATTGTTTCCATTTTTCTGTTGGGCAATTTTCGCTGAGTCCCGGGGATGTTCCAAATCCTATTGTAGAACTGAGCTTGCCGAGCAGTCTGTTTGAAAGGTACGTCTTGGCATCTTAATAACCTTCTCAATCCCTCCGTGTAGTATCTGGGCAGACGGATGGGTTGGAGCCTGTCGAGCGCAAAATCGGCACCATGCCAGACTTCTCTTTCGACTTTAATCTCCGCGGATCGATAGAATATGATCGCCTTTTCACCTCTTCGCCTGGGAGGGACGTAAAATGTCTGTAGCTCTTGCACACTATATGTCTCAAGCGCATCAAGCTCTCTGTAGTTCTGCCATGGAACCATGGCGATTTGCAAACTCTGATCATCTCCAATGAGGGTCTACATTGATAGACGGACCGAGAACACTGCGTTGACTTCGTCTTCAGAGTCACTACCAAAGACCAGAATAGGGGTAGATGGTCCCGGCCTGTTGTTTGGGGGCGGTCCCGAATAGACTATCTCTTCTTCTTCCTCGGTATCGCTCTCGAAGACCGGAATAGTGGTGATAGCTTTTTGCTTATTCTCCGTTTATGGCATCTTTTCTTGTCTTCAAAGTCTTGTAAGAAATACTTTGCATTTTCGTACTTTCGGACTTCATTTTCGGAGAATGGGTTTAGTTCCCCTGTCACGGTATACTCGAGACCATCTTTGAAATACTTCATACACTGATGTTGTGTAGAAACGATAATGTTGTACTCATGTAACCAAGGCCTGCCGAGTAAAACATTGTAGCAGGTCTTGGCATCAATGCCATGAAATTTGATGTCAGTGACAAGCAGCCTAAAGCGTAACGTCAGTATTACAAACCCGAGCGTCCATGATGACTGGGAGTCGAACCCAGAGATGGTGATTTTATCCCGAGCGAGGTGTTGAACGATCATGCAGATTTCTTTTAGCACCCTCACATTTATGAGGTTGACAGAGGACCCGTTGTCAACTAAGATCTTTCTTATCTTGACGTCATGGCAGTACCCGATGACATACATGGGACAGTTGTGTTCACACGTTCTGAGGAGGAGATCTTCATCGCCGAAAGTGATGTCAGTTGTGTGCACTTCTTCCAGCTCGTCCTTCATCTTTTCTTCGGCAAGAAAAGTTTGAAACTGCTCGGGCTCTTCTAATGCCCTGATCAGAGAATCTCGTGCCTCTTTAGACAACAGAAGGGCATCCAAAACGCTTAGTTATGAGGGTATCTTCCTCAGGTGTGTCAGGACATTGTAATCCACTTTGTTTTTCTTGGATGGGTCCTTAGCTGCCAGCTCATCGACGACTCAATCATCAAGGGCGATATTCTCAGGGAATTTTTCCTTCCCCTTATCTTTTTTGTTCGATCCCTTGTTTGTAGGTTCGAGATTCTTTTCGGGCAACGTACGAATACGCAGCTGAATGTTTTCACAATTCTTTATCTCTTCCTCTTTTCCTGAGGTGGATTCCTTGAAGAGAGGGCCGAGGGCTATTTCTTCATCAGAATCGCTTCCGAAGGTGAGAACTTGAGATCTCTTGGTATCAACCACGTGACAGTTGCCGGCAGTTCTTTTATACTCATTTGCCGTGTTTTTCTACTCCCGACGAGATTTGCGTTTCATCCACTTGAAATGTTGTCGGTGAGCAACGTATCCTTACCACCACTTTTTAAAGGTCATGCATTCTTCGGTAGGGCGTGCAATCTTCTGATGGTATAAGCAGTAATTAAGATGTACATCTGCTTCATCAAGGTGTATACTGCCAGGAGCATCTATTTTAAAAGATGGCAGCTTCATTCCCATTGATAGGGCTTTAGCGAACCGTTTCCTTGTCTTAAGCCTGTTTTTGTCTGCTGCAGGCGTGCCTCGATCTGGTTGGAGTGCTTTGTGACTCATCCTTACCGTGACTTCTTTAACTTGATGCCGACGCCTGGCTCTTTCGAATATGGCCATTTCACGCTCTTGATCAGCTTTGCTCTTCTGTGGGGCTTCATTCAACAGCATATCAATCATCTCGTCTGACGGTTCTAAGGATTTTGGGATCGATCCTTCCCCCAGCTCCTCTATATTATCTTCTGATGCCGAGTGAGCTTTGATCAGTCAAAAATATTGCATTCGTAACACATCAATTTCCCTACTATTTGCAATCATCTAAAAGTGTTCGGTATAAATATAGCACATATTAGCAAATTGTCTGTAAAATACCAAATAACATGTGTTATACATTATAACCGGCATTTTGAGGGAAATTGAGTGTTTATTATTGCACACATGATCTTTGTATATCGCAACACTTGTCTTGAGATGGTGTGCAGGAAATTCTAGGAAAAAGAGCCGGAAATGCTAAAAGTGCTGATAAAAATACGCCAAGTCCAAGACTTGTGATCAGGCAGTGAATAAGAAAGTATAAAAATATTCCAGATATCAGGAAAGTGCCATAAAACCAACAGAAAAATTACCTGGAAATTGCATGCAGTAATTCACCAACATGGCCGCGGATCTGCGGCCGAGTTGGCCGATCCGCTGCGCATCCGCGGCCTTGTTAGCTCTTCAGCACGTCAAAATTCTCCATGTGGCTTCTTGTAACAACCCTTGCTTCTAGAAGACTCTCAAAGACCATGTGGCTTCTTCCAGAAGGCTCTGCATAACAAACTCACTCTAGAATATTCCTTGCAACAACCTTATTCTAGAAGCCTCCTTGTAACAACCTCATTCTAGAATATTCCCTCCAACAAACTTCTTCTAGAAGCCTCCTTGTAACAACCTCATTCTAGAATATTCCCTCCAACAAACTTCTTCTAGAAGACTTTCTCTAACAACCTAGCTTTGGAGGAAAGATTCAAATGAGTGGTTATAAAAATGGATCTAGATCTAGGGTTTTGAGGTTGTTGAAATGGAGGGAAAAATTGTAGATCCAAATCAAATCTAAATCAAATTGAGTGACACAATTTGATCAAAATCAAGATCTATCGAGTGCCGAGCCAAAGCAAGCATCCATCGAGCCTTTTTGAAGCAACACCGATCTTCATCCGAGCAAGTGATCCACGACGATCCACGACTCACGAAGACGATGCGAAACTAGTTCGACGATCGAGTTCTCTCCTCAATTCTTGTAGTCTTGAGTGAATTGTAACGAAACGTTGAATAATAAAAGGTGAAGATCTTTATTCTTGCTTTCTTTATATTCTTGCATTGTGGAGTTTCTTGATATTTGATTCATTTAATTTCATGATGTTTGAGTAAATCTCCGCTTGTGGAGGATTCGAGAGAATTGATAGATCTAATGATAATCAAATCTTAATACTAATTCTTAAGTCTTATGAGATTTGTGAACTCTAGGAAAAAGAATCATCAATGACCTAATTTGGATCGAGATCATATTCTTGCGAATTTCGTTGCAAATTAGGGATCAAATGATTGATGATTTTCTTTGCTAGAGGCTAGATCCGAATGATCATGAATGAAAAGACAAGGGATAGAAGGAGAAACCCTGGTTTCTTCAATAGATCCCTAATCTTCATTCATCATCATCATCAATCTAGCTATAAATTATCAATAGATAAGATTAGGAATTATTAGATTCATCATTAACTATTAACTCAATTGAATCCTACAAGCTATTCTTCATTATCTTGATAAATCAAAGTGATTGGGACATTTCTTGATTCTTTATTCTAGATTTACTATTTTCTTGATGTTTCTTAAAATCAAATCATACAAATCTTGAATCAATTTTCTTGCATTTTTCTTTTATATTTTCATTTCGACTCATCTAAAACGAAATCGATCAAAACACACATCTTAGTGGACCGTATTCATTAACGCGCTACATCGACACCGTTAATTGATTGTGATATAAATTTATTTGGTTGTGAAAAATTTCATATACGACATCGAAATTATCTCGCGACTTGTTTTCTGAAAGTTTAGGAGCGGTCTAGAGACTTGACTTAGGTGACCACTAGATTTAGGGTTGCTTGTGCATTGTTTGTGATTTGATTTTTCAAAAAAAAAATCCGTATTTTCTTTTTCAAAACAAACACCAACCAATTTTTCCCCTAATTATCACAACGCTGCCACTTGTGCTAAACCTTTTAGTGCAAGCTCGGCTGGACACGGGATTCTAGTGCCCGTTTTGTCCGCGTTTCCCCTATCGACCCCAAAGTCGGTATTTCTATATTTTCTTTTTCCCACCACCACCGTGATGGACGGATATCCATCAATCTTTAACACCACTCTACCACCGCCCGCAGGTGCGCAGAATCCTCCACGCATTTCTCTCCAAGAGAGATGCTATCCTACACGTGTTCCCCTTCCCACCCGTCTTTCTATACCACCTGCCAACGGGGAAAATTTTGAAATCAACCCACAATTTATCAAACTGTTACTCAAATTTCACGGTCTTGAGTCTGAAGACGCATACGTTTTTATATCCAAATTTGAAAACGTATGCGCAATGATTGGAACGTCACAACTATCTTTGGATGCTCTGCGTTTACGTTTTCTCCCATTCACTTTGTGTGATTTAGCCGAGAAGTGGCTTTATAATACAACCGCACATTCTATTTCAAAATGGGATGAATTTGTTGCAGCATTCCTTAAGAAATTTTATCCCAATCACAAGACCGCCCGAGTTCGTAGCGAAATCTTCAAATTTACCCAACTTCCCAATGAACCATTCTGGAAATGCTTTGAACGGTTCAAGGATCTTCTTTTACAATGCCCTCATCACGGAATCCCCAGATGGGATTTGTGTCGAGTTATCTATGAGGGTATTGATCTCACGACTAAACAGATGCTTGAAACCATGTGTCATTGTCAATTCCTATCTAAAGATGGTGAAGCTTGGAAATACCTAGAAGATTTAGCTCAAAAGACTTTACAATGGGAAAGTGTTAGACCACCATCACCTAGGGAAGATATCAATCAGCTCGATATTTCCGTCACAATGAGAGCCGAAATGGCCGCAATACAAAGGAAACTCGACGCTATAGAAAACAGAATCTCTTCAGCCTCCTTAAACCAATACACACTTCCCAAAAACGTGTGTGGTTGCTATTCAAATCCATCACATTTGACGGAAGAATGTCCTTTGAATGTACCGTTTCAAGGTCATACTAATGCTGCATTTCAGCAACAATCTAGAAACGATCCTTCTTCTTCCACATATAATCAAGATTGGAGGAATCACCTTGATCTTTCTTGGATCCAACACCAAACTCAATACACGGATCTAAACCAGAATAACTTTCAATGGGTCCCTCCACCACAACAGCAATCACCACAACTGAGTCAGCACCCCTTTCAATCGCAACCTTTTCAAAACTTGGCCAACAATTTTAATCCTTTTTCTGCCGGTACCAATAACACCGCTGCACTTGAACAAACCATGAGTTTGCTTCTGACAAATTCTATTCAAATGTCGGCTGATTTGAAGTCTTCTATCGATGATATAAAGAAAACCACCGCCTCCCAAGGTGAGATTATTAAATCGATGAAAGCACAAATTGCACAGTTAACAGCCGAAATAAGTGCTAGAGAGAAAGGGAATCTTCCAGCTCAACCCCTACCTGATCCTGGACCTTCACATTACACTAATGTGAATGCACTTACCATGTTGAGATCTGGAAGAGTGCTAGACAATCATGTGGGTGAACAGATTAATGTTGAGGAATCAATTGAACCCCAGGCTTCCACTTCCACTTCCACTCCCACTTCTACTTCTTACCCTATTTCGTCTAGTTTACCGTCTTCTTCCGAGCCTATTCTCCGTTTTCCCAAAGGCTCGAACCCTCCACCCACTTCATCTTTCCCACCCCCACAAACTTCTCCACAAATGTTGGACCCAACACTTATTGATAGAGCTCCATTTCCGGAAAGGTTGAGGTCCAACAAACCCAATGCCCAAACGGAGAAGCTTGTAGACATGTTTAAGGAAGTTAACATCAACATCCCTCTCCTAGATGCTATCCAACAAATTCTATCTTATGCGAAAATTCTTAAGAACTTGTGCACTAGGAAGAGGAAGACTCAAGTGCCGAAAAAGTGTTCATGTCGAGTACTGTAGACACGGCTTTTCCCCAACAATTACCAAGGAAACGTAAGGACCCCGGCTGTCCTATTATTTCTATTTCTATTGGGGATAAACACATTAACCGTGCTTTACTTGACCTTGGTGCTAGTGTTAACTTGCTTCCATATTCAGTCTATGAGCAACTAAGTATCGGAGTGTTAAAGCCCTCGAACATAACTCTCCAGATGGCCGACTGATCAATCACCAAACCTAGGGGTGAACTTGAGGATGCGTTGATAAAAATCGAGGAATTTGTATTCCCGGTGGACTTTATTGTTCTTGATACACAGCCTGTAGTGAACCCACGGAACCAAATTCCGGTGATTCTAGGTCGTCCCTTTTTGGCTACTTCCAACGCTGTAATCAACTGTAGAAATGGCTCTATGAACCCATCTTTCGGGAATAGGTCAATTGAGCTCAACATTTACAAGTTGGGAAGTCAACCCTCCGATCCTCATGCTCGAGTCTGTTCTGTCGAATTAATGGATGTCAACATCAGCGAATTTGATGAACCTTATGATACTGATCTTGACTCTTTTCATATGTTGTCGTTTGACCCAACTATGTATCATACACATACGGACTCTTCCACCGAGTTGTCCGGGTCAACAACTAACACTGATTATGAACCGTTTCTGGTGTATGAAGATCACCCCACGTTTTTTGATGACATTATTCTTCGGGGTATCGATGAGAGTTTTGAGGAAATTTTCGCTGATGAGCTCACATTTTTAGCAAATACGGGTGTTGAGATGAATCATCTCCCAAACAATGAAATTGAACCTCCACCCCTTTTTCTGGATTATAAAAAGAATGCGAGTAATCCATCACAATCACTGTGTTGTCTCTCCAAAACGAGACGCAAACACATTCTATTCCACCACTTACCTTTTCCCCACTTCTTTCTGGCTCCTTATAACTTGTTCTTCCACCAACCGGTGCACTACACTGATAAAATCTTCGAATGGTTGATGTTGACCTTCGGTCTTTGCAAAGCTTGGCATCGACTAATAATCTTGACCCCCTCTTGTGATTTTCAAAAGATTAACATTGTTTAACTCAAGTTTGGGGAGGGGGGGATAATCTGGCTCTTGAAAAGAAAATTTTTACTCAAAATTGTGAGCCAAAAATAAGTTTGGAGGAGGATTTTCACGATCATATTTATTGTCCCTATTAATAAATTTCCTCCCAAGCTTACAGGTTTTTTGAGATCTAGCAGAAGGCAACAATAAGGACACTGTTGAAAACAAGTTTGGGGGAGCTTTGTGCTTATTTGCATATCATTTGCATCATACTTTGCATAAGCACAAAACTTTAAAAAAAAAAACTTATAAAAATTAATTTTTTTTTTCAAAAGATAAAAATATTTAATATTTAATTAGATAATAAAAGATTAGATAGTGAAAAATTACATCCAAAAGATTGGAAAAATTTAAGAAAACCAAGAAAATTAGAAGTTTTCTTAAACGAACTAGTAATAAGTAGTTATGAGCCATTGTCCAAAGGGTTAGTAAGATGAAAGAGGTCACTAATCCGAGGATAAAAATAAGTCTGAAAAATAGTTCCTATTCTGAAAGCCAAACATTTGAACGTTGATACCCTGCTATATACACTTACACACGTCTTGAAACTCGGGATAGTAGAGGATACCTTGAAATGCTCTTGTCTAAAAGCCAAAGTATGAAGGAAATAATAAATGAATAAAATATAAAAATGGTGTAGAAAAAAATGAACACTGGTTTTGTTATCGCCAAGGCAACAATAAAAAAATATAGCGAGGGTGCTTCATCACCTAGTGCCTTAGACCAACTGGTTTGGGAGTCACTGCTAAGCCTTAGGTGGTGCAAGACGAGGAAAATACTAATACACCTAATCAGCAAGCACATGAGTAATCGGTTAGTTAGTACCTCAAGAAGTATTAACAGTCGCATGAAAAATATGTGAGCAATCTCATTTAAATATTCATAAATTAAAAAGTACTGAGGCAGATGGACAAGAGTATGATAGCTTGAATTGAATTCTCCGAGTGTAGGGATGTCTATTACACACACGTAGGGTTATATGATCGATGTTTGGAAGAAAAGTAGGAATGAAGAATAAAGACGATGTTTTATTGGGGGATGATGTGATTTCTGATATCTTTTCATGACTATTAAGATAGGGCTCATGACAACCGAAAAGCTAGTGTAGTTGGAAACTCTAATTTTCAAAGTCTTTCTTTTACGATTCTTATCTTTATATGTAATATTCACGGTCTTCCTTTTATTATTGGATTTTGTGGGTGTAATCCGCTGAAAACCCTCAGGAGACAATACTCCTCCTACTAGGGACACATAGAGGTTTAAAGGCTTGTTGCACGTGCTCAGTGCAATCGTGTTGCCTACGAAAGTGTGCTAGTTAGTTTTTCTTTTTCTTTATTTTCGCCTTCTCTTTTTAATAAAACAAGTTTGCTCGAGACGACCAAAATTAAGTTTGGGGGAATTTGATCAGTCGAAAATATTGCATTTGTAACACATCAATTTCCCTACTATTTGCAATCATCTAAAGGTGTTCGGTATAGATATAGCACATATTAGCAAATTGTCTGTAAAATACCAAATAACATGTGTTATACATTATAACCGGCATTTTGAGGGAAATTGAGTGTTTATTATTGCACGCATGATCTTTGTATATCGCAACACTTGTCTCGAGATGTTGTGCAGGAAATTCCAGGAAAAAGAGCCGGAAATGCTAAAAGTGCTGATAAAAATACGCCAAGTCCAAGACTTGTGATCTGGCAGTGAACAAGAAAGTATAAAAACATTCCAGACATCAGGAAAGTGCCATAAAGCCAACAGAAGAATTACCTGGAAATTGCATGCAATAATTCACCAACATGGCCGCGGATCCGCGGCCGAGTTGGCCGATCTGCCGCGCATCCGCGGCCTTGTTAGCTCTTCAGCGCGTCAAAATTCTCCACGTAGCTTCTTATAACAACCTTTGCTTCTAGAAGACTCTCAAAGACCACGTGGCTTCTTCCAGAAGGCTCTGCATAACAGACTCACTCTAGAATATTCCTTGCAACAACCTTATTCTAGAAGGCTCTCTCCAACAACCTTCTTCTAGAAGTCTCCTTCCAACAACCTTCTTCTAGAAGCCTCCTTGTAACAACCTCATTCTAAAATATTCCCTCCAATAAATTTCTTTTAGAAAACTCTCTCTAACAACCTAGTTTTGGAGGGAAGATTCAAAAGAGTGGTTATAAAAATGGATCTAGATCTAGGGTTTTGAGGTCGTTGAAATTGGAGGAAAAAATTGTAGATCCAAATCAAATCTAAATCAAATTGAGTGACATAATTTGATCAAAATCAAGATCTATCGAGTCCCGAGCCAAAGCAAGCATCCATCGAGCCTTTTTGAAGCAACGCCGATCTTCATCCGAGCAAGTGATCCACGACGATCCGCGACTCACGAAGACGATGCGAAGCTAGTTCGACGATCGAGTTCTCTCCTCAATTCTTATAGTCTTGAGTGAATTGTAACGAAACATTGAATAATAAAAGGTGAAGTTCTTTATTCTTACTTTCTTTATATTCTTGCATTGTGGAGTTTCTTGATCTTTGATTCATTTAATTTCATGATGTTTGAGTAAATCTCCGCTTGTGGAGGATTCGAGAGAATTGATAGATCTAATGATGATCAAATCTTAATACTAATTCTTAAGTCTTATGAGATTTTTGAACTCTAGGAAAAAGAATCATCAATGACCTAATTTGGATCGAGATCACATTCTTGCGAATTTCGTTGCAAATTAGGGATCAAATGATTGATGATTTTCTTTGCTAGAGACTAGATCCGAATGATCATGATTGAAAAGACAAGGGATAGAAGGAGAAAACCTAGTTTCTTCAATAGATCCCTAATCTTCATTCATCATCATCAATCTAGCTACAAATTATCAATAGATAAGATTAGGAAGTATTAGATTCATCATTAACTATTAACTCAATTGAATCCTACAAGCCATTCTTCATTATCTTGATAAATCAAAGTGATTGGGACATTTCTTGATTCTTGATTCTAGATTTACTATTTTCTTGATGTTTCTTAAAATCAAATCATACAAATCTTGAATCAATTTTCTTTCATTTTTCTTTTATATTTTCATTTCGACCCATCTAAAACGAAACCGATCAAAACACGCATCTCAGTGGACGATCCGTATTCATTAACACGCTACATCGACACCGTTAACTGATTGCGGTATAAATTTCTTTGGTTGTGAAACATTTTATATACGACATCAAAATTAATGATCAATCAAGCTTCTTCGTCATTTATTGGTGAATGAAAGATCATGTGACAACTTACCACATAATTCTCGGGTTCTTCTGACGAGTCTTCTCCCTCATCATTATCATTATCTTCGTCCTCAAGGATATGGTTGAGAAACTCTTGGAGTGTGACCGGGGTTCGCGCCTTCTGGTTATATTCCTCCAGTGCGTCAATATGCCTTTGCAAGTCCGTGCGCTTGTCCTCAGGCTGTGCGGGCTTCTTGGTCTTCTTCTTTTTCTTTGAAGACATTGACGGCCGGGCCTGGGTATTTTACCCATTGCTACCAACTCTCGGTGTTGGGCGCGGTTTTAGTATTCCCTCAATTATCTCAGGTTCCAGTGGGCTTTTCCACCTAATCGCCGGACATGCTTGAAGATCCTTCAGCATTCTTTTAATCTTGTCCGAAAGAACAACTTCCCATGGAGTTTCCTCTATAAATGAGTATGATGCCCCCGGCGTGTCCACCTTTTTAGGAGCGTGCGGTTGTGGTGGGTTTACCTTCCAGTTTTCAGACAGTGCGAATTTTCCTTGTTGGTACTGTTCCTCAATCCAATTTTTGAAAACGAAGCAATCTTCGATTGGGTGGTCCATTATTTGGTGGTAGGGGCAGTAATTGGGATTGTTGACGTCGCCCAGTTCCAGTAGGCGTCTCGGATCTGGTAGAGTGATAAGCCTGTTGCGCACCGCCAGTTCAAACATTCTTCTCATTTTATCCTGAGGGAATGAGTAAGAACGTCTCAGCTTTTCTCTGAGTGATCGTTGTCTATCGTTTTGGCGAGCAGCTGGTTTCGGATCACTCGGCTGTTGTTAAGTGTTGGTGACGAAGGTCGTTTTCCCTTTGCCCTTTTCATTTCAAAGCTCCATTTTCGAGGAGGACGGTCTATGGTCCATCCGGTCCATTTGGGCCAGCTTGTCGATCAAGGCCTGAAAAGTGTTCGGCTTGAAGAACATCATAAACTGGGATATAGTCGCTTGTGGGTCAAGGGTCCCTACGAACATGCCCACAGCAGGAGCTTCTTCTATGCGTTGTTCGCATCTCGACCATAGGTTTCGCCACCGAATTGCATATTGAACCCATTTCTCTCACGGCTTCACTCTGGCATTGATCAACCCCGTAATTGGGGTGCGTTCGCTAGCGCTTGCGAAACGCTGGGTGAATAGCAGCTCCATTTCTGTAAATGTTTTGATGGAGTCGTTCGGAAGCTCCAAATACCATTCAAAAGCTGTCTCCGCTAAACTGCCGACGAGCTGGTGAAATAGTAATTTGTCGTCGCCTCCGGTATTGCCGCATAGAGCCCTGAATTGTGCGATGTACTGATGGGGGTTGCCTGTCCCCTTATACACGTAGAATTTATGGATCGTATATCCCGGCGGGTACTTAATTTGATCGTACCAACTTGGATAAGGTCGCCCAGTTCTGACGACCTGGCCAGTGGTTTTGCTTTCCTGATGAGCTCGTATTTGTTGAGCTATGTAGTCATCAAGCGCAGCTTTCGAGATCGTCTCCTCCCTGGCTGCTGATAAAGCCGGAAGAGGGTTTGATGTCTCCCCTCTATCGTCTTCAATGATTATTGGGGGGTCTTCGGCTGGAGGGTCCGGCTGGATCATCATTCCCACCATATCTTGGAACAGGAGCGCCGCTTATTTTATGTTAGCCGCTTGTTCCGCGGCTTCTTTATCCTTCTTTTCGAGCATTCTTCAGAGGAACTTGGCATTGGTTTCCTGCTCCTGGCGTTGATCCGACGATACTTCCGGGCTTTCCTTCTGCCCAGTGAGTGCAGCCATTTTCGTCAGCATCTCATAGAGTTTCTGTTGTTGTTCTTGAGCCTTATTTACTGATCGCGTAAGTGTTCTATGACCCCCAGAAGCACGGCTTTCCTCTTTTCCTGAAGCCATGTAGACGGTGTGCACTACCATGCCCCCAGATTTGGGGCGTTTGGATCCATCACGCTCATAATTTGTCGCCGGTAGTGGTTGATTCTCCGGCCTTCTCTTTTTATAGGCGATCAAAGTTGAGGAGGCTGTTGCAGACGATACTTTCCGTAGTACGACGGCGGGATGATCCTCCTCTTGCCGGACCTTCATTTTCTTCTATTGGCGGGAGTAGTCTTTGTCGATCACAGAGTCTTGGACTCTTCGCCAGACCCTGTGGATTTTGGAGGACAGTCGCTGAGGGGGCTGCTCCGGCTTCGCTTCAGTAACATTTTCAGCGGGTGGAAGAGACCTTTTTAGTATGGCAATTGGAGAGTTCTAGCACACCCTCTTGAGCGGTTCAAAGCTGTTTCCAGTTGGAACAGCAGTGTCAACTTCCACCAGTGGAGCTGGTGGGGTAAGTCCAGAAGGGGAACTGCCTCCAGCTTTCCCCACTCGGCGCCAGTGTCGACGTTGAGCATATCGCGTAGTCGGGATCACCTTTATCGTTAGAGCAGCTTCGTCATGCCCCCTATTTTGAGGAGAGGCTGTTATTGGCGCCAGCCTATCAAAGACTGACATCCGCTGGGAAGGAATGGTCAACCTGTCGAAGGACGACTTTTGAGTAGGGGAAGGGGAAGTAGTTCGGACGACTTCACCTGCAGCAGGAGTTGGGATAGCCTTCTCCGGTATTGCGAGCCTCTTCGCAGGACCATTTGAGCTTAGACTCAGCCTGTCGAAGACTGAGGTAGTAGACTTGGACGACCCGTTGAGAGGGGCCGCGATAGTTGCAAGCCGATCGAAGACTGACTTCTTTTGAGCTTCCTGTGGTGGCACTGGGACGCTGAAGCTTGTTGGCGGGACCATGGTCTCGAAGAACAACCCAGTAGTGGCCTGTGTCACCTGTTCCACCGGCATTGCGAAGATGGAGGCCGCTTGGGGCCCGTAAGTTACTCCTCCAGATGGGACGGAGCAAGAGTTGCTATTGCAGGTACATTTGGAAGCCATTGATCTTCTTTTCTGCACAGGAGCAAAATACCAAATCTTAATACCTTGACTCCAGAGGCAACTATAGCGAATCGCAGTTTGTTCGCGAAGCACGACACACGAAGTGTGGAGTGGAAAGAAGAAAAGATCCCATTGGACGTGCCAGAATCTGTTTACCGCCGAAAGACGCGACCGGTACGTTGGGACGTCCTGCCTGAATTTGGGGGCAGATGTTATTGGATTTTATCCATCCACCTCTCCGAAGATACCAAGTTGATTTATGACACCATGTATCAGAGGTTTGGACAGATGCGGCCATTGTAGTAGACTTCGTCAGATTCCCCCTCGTTTGCGAGGGGTTTTTTGACTGTGGAGATGCTCTTCCCTGCAGGCGCAAGCCCCTGCAGTTAATTATGCTACCGCATCGCGGTAACCACTTTCTCCTTCTCCAGATGTTCACTTCGTGTCATGTGTGTTTGTTTTATTTTTGGTTGCTCGTGGATTGTATATGGAGACTAATTTGTGTTGTCACCCGTAGGGCATGGATTAATCCAAATCCGTATTTTCTTAGATATGGGTTTGGTTGATTTAAGGATCGTTAACCTTGTTTGAGATTAAGATTGACTTAAATATTTGTTAAGAATACGTTAATCCGATATTGGACTAAGATTTACTTAACGGGGGTTCGGGATCATTTTGGTTCAACGAAAGAGCATTCGGGCCTTATCATTTTAGTTTAAGGACGTTGCGGTCCGTTATTATTTTAGGGACATTTCGGTCCGTTGTTGTTTAAGGACTTTGCGGTCCATTGGGTTTAAGGATATCATAGTCCATGGAGTTTAAGGACATCATAGTCCATGGTTTAAGGACATCATAGTACATAGAGTTTAGTTTAGGGACGTTGTGGTCCACAGGGTTTAAGGACATCATAGTCCATGTTTAAGGATATCATAGTTCATAGAGTTTAAGGACATCATAGTCCATGGTTTAAGGACATCATAGTCCATACAGTTTAGTTTAGGGACGTTGCGGTCCATAGGGTTTAAGGACATCATAGTCCATGGAGTTTAAGGACATCATAGTCCATGGTTTAAGGACATCATAGTCTATAGAGTTTAGTTTAGGGACGTTGCGGTCCATTGGGTTTAGGGACATCATAGTCCATAGAGTTTAGTTTAGGGACGTTGCGGTCCGTTGGGTTTCCATTGGGTTTAAGGACATCATAGTCCATAAAGTTTAGTTTTAAGGACGTTGCGGTCCATAGTTAGTTTAAAAACATTACGGTCCATAGTTAGTTTAAGGACATTACGGTCTATTGAATTGTTGGTTGTCGGGACCCGCCACCTCCCTGAAGACGTTGAAGAATTACAACGACATGTATTAGAGGTGTGGGAAGATGTACCCTTGAACCAATGTACCGATTGAGGGGGGATGGGATAAACATCATTTTAGGTGCCATATGTTAGGAGCTCATTAGCCATCTTTAGGACTGAGATTGGTTTAGGGGACCCTGAGTGTGAGGGTGGTCAATTGATTGGCCTCGGGAGATTTAGTCTAAGGTTGGCTAATGTTGGTTTCTCACAGTGTTAAATACTAGTATATGCTCAGCGCTCACGTGCTCCCACGTACGGCCTTAAAGCAGTGTTAAACACTAAAGTTTGGGATGCTCACGTGTAACACGTGAGGCGCTTGAAAGTTGGCACTGCTTCTTTGGATTTATTCCCTTATTCTTTTATAAATGCTAAGCCCTGGTGGGGGTCACGTGGGATCACGTGAGGAGCTTCCAAAATGGGAACTATCTTGGGTTTATTCCCTTTTTCTTTTGGAAGTGCTAAGCACTTTTAGGGGGTCATGTGGGATCACATGAGGCCCCCCAAATATGATAACTGTCTTTGGGTTATACCCTTTTTCTTTTGGAAGTGCTAAGCACTTTTAGGGGGTCACGTGGGATCACGTGAGGCGCCCTAAAAATGATAACTGTCTTTGGGTTCATACCCTTTTTCTTTTGGAAGTGCTAAGCACTTTTAGGGGGTCACGTGGGGACACGTGACCTGATCTCAGTTGTTCTCTTTCATTCATCAAGTGTGCTCACGTGGGAGCACGTGATCGGCCATTATCATGTTGGGTACTAATCTTTCTACGTGCATGAAGATCTTGAGTTTTGAAACTTTCGAGCCCATTGTTTTATAAGAATTAAATTCTTATATAGGGTTAAACCCTAGTTTTATTAGAGGAATTAGATTCCTATATATTCTTGTAAAAATTAAATTCTTTGAACTTAGTTCTTTCCGCTAGGTTTGAATCTACACAATAGAACTTCCCCGATGAGAATTAAATTCTCAACTTGTGGGGAGATCTGCTTCTGTAGATCTCAACCAGAGGAAGAACTAAGTTCGTTTAGAAGAGTTAAACTCTTGTGGAGGCAAAGAAGAAGTAATATGTTCTCTGTGTTTTTTTCTTACCTAGGGTTTCTTCTTTTTTTTGAGAAGAAGATCTTCTCTCTAGAGAATTAAATCCTCTTTTCTTTTTAAACTTATCAGGGGTTTTCTCTCTCTGTCTGTCTCTCCTTCTTCTCCTCTTTGCTCCTATTTATAGGAGAAAGAAAGGAATAAATTTGTTCAGAAAATCTCTCATTGAGAGATTTTGATTGATTTTATACTCAACCAAAATGATCCTTTGGATCAATCGGTGAATTTTATTCACCGTTGGATTTTTAATCCAAGGACTTCTGTTTTACAGAAGATTTTTCTTTTGTTTTTTAACAAGATTAGGAAAATATTTCCCCATACAGAATTTTCTCCGTGGATTGGTGATTTTTAATTACCATTGGATTTTTAATCCAACGGTGCTTTGTTTTACAGAGTGTAATCTTTCTTATTTTAGAAAGATCTAGGGGAATATTTTCCAAATAGGACTTTGCTCCCTTTTATCTAGAATTTAATTCTATCGGCTCAGGATGCATAGGAACCCTCACGTGTAGCACGTGACCCCATAAAGTTAAGCCCAACAAAAAGCATCACGTGCTGACACGTGAGCTTTTCTGGCCAGTTGTTTATTTTAGGAAGGCGCCTGTATAATTTGTATATAGATGGCCACGTGCCTGCACGTGAGGCTCAGTTTCAGCTTTATTTCGTTAAGCGCAATGCCTATCACGTGTGGGCACGTGATGCTCCATTTGGGGAGTTTTTCCACCGCCTTCTTATTTATTATTTATTATATTTTTAATAAGGGAACAGGGATCAAATCAAAACACGATGTGCTAATGAACCCTAAACTTCAAAATCACGACCTAAGAAAGTGGAGAAGATGATATAGTTGTCGTTACCCACCGTTAACCTAGATCGCAATATTGAAGACCTAATGGTTCAATCTAAAAGATTCCAAACAACAACAAAAGGCTCTGATACCAGTTTGTTGCGGCAAGACGATCACGAAGACAAAACAAACGATATAGAGAAGTAGCACAAATAAATTTAAAGCAAATAGAAAATAAGAGTACTAACCACAAAACCAAATAGGTGAAGGCGAAACTTTATTAGTAAGCAAAAATGGAAGAGTACAAATTGGTGGACGAATACAAATCCCTCAAACAACCCTTGCTTTCTGAAACAACAAGAGGGCTATCTCAAATATCACAAAGGCATCCTATCTAGGGCTAAAACATACTATTATATATAGCATACAAAAGTTATTCCTAAATAACTAATTTCCTAACTAAAGAAAACATCCGACCCAAAACACGGTAGACGTCTGCAGAAGGAATGCACAGACGTCTGCCCAAGTATCTTCGATTCCATAGAGTATACCCAGACGTCTGAATAAGGATATTCAGACGTCTGGCTTTCACGTCTTCAAAAGAGCAGAGTGCTCGCAAACGTCTGGACTGATGGGGTCTGACTTTCACGTCTTTAAAAGAGGAGAGTGCTCGCAAATGTCTGGACTGATGGGGTCAGACGTCTGCCTAATGTATGCTTGCATATACAGAGTCTTGACAGACGTTTGAAGTTTTATCTCCAGACGTCTATCCCCTTACCTTACAGATAATTCTGAATCTTGACAACGCCGGATCAATGGGAAATCAATAAGGATCGAATGAGAGGCAATACACAACTCCCAATTACACTGACAAAAGTACTAGTCCCGATCGTCTTAGCCATGACGTTAAATTAAATCAAATACTAAATAGCATGTTACTATAAGGGTTATGTATATAATCAAGGGCAGACCCAGAAATTTTGGTCAAAAAGGGCACATCGGTAACCATGCATAATAAAAGTTAGTTAAGATACTTAACTACATTATACATATACGCCATCACAAATTGATAATTAAAAAACATTTAATTAATATGAGAACCATAATTTTTACGATATATTTAGATTTCATAATGTGTACCATATGGTTTTATAAAAAAGTTGCTAGTTCTTCTTTAAATCTTTAATGTGGGACTAAGTTCCCCTTGTTCCAAAAAACACTAAACAAAATCAAAATTAATATCGAGTATTTGAACCCACGATATCCTATTTTGGAATCAAATGTATTACCACTTGAGTTATATTCTTTTATAGATTAATTTAGAAGAAATATATATATATATATATATATATATATATATATATATATATATATATATATATATATATATATATATATAATACTCGACTTCAAATGCAACCAATATTTAGTCTTTTTTCCGAAATTTGAGAGAGGGCATATGCCCTCTCTTGCCTTCATATGGGTCCTCCCTTGTATATAATGATATAAATTTGGAGATGATATATGAAATTTCTTAGTTCAGGGGTGCTACATGGAGAACGGACAGAGAATGGACAAGTTTTGAGGAGATATACGAGAAAACCCCTATCTATATCTATCTATATGTTATACTAGCAAAGGCCCCTGCGCAATGCGCGAATACGAAGTCCAAAGTTAAGAAGAGTCATATTTATTTAAAAGTTTATTGTTAGATGATTGTAAGCTATAGTATCTCATATATATATATATATATACATCCTTCAAAAAAATATAAAAATATATGAAGAATTAACTTGCAAATAATTTGGCATTTTTTTCAACTTTTCAGCATATAAAAATTATAAAAATTCTCAAATTCTCAAAAAACAATTTTTTGGTCGTTTTTTTTGATATTTTGCTTGTTATATAGTATACGAGAATCACGAATTTTTTTCAAAAATCCTAATTTTTTCGAACTTTTAAAAATATCAAAAGTTTCTGTTTTCTTTCATGTTTAATATTTTGCTTCTCATATCACACGAATATCATTAAATATTAAAAGAATCTAATTTTTTTCTTCGGTTTTACAAAAAAATTTTATGCTATATATCGCACACGAAAATTAAAAAATCTCAATATTTTCAGTTTGCTTCGATTTTTTTATTATTTTGTTTACATAGAGCATGAAAATTGCAATATTTTAAAATCAAATTTTATATTTTATTCTATTTTAAAACATTTTGCTTGGTATAATTAATGAAAATCGTGAAATTTTATGAAATCTTAAAAAATTTCTATTTTTTCTTTTTTTCAATATTTTGCATCATATCGCATATAAAAATCGCAAAATATTCAAAAAAGAAAGAAAATTTCCATTTTCTTTCTTTTTTCACTATTTTCAACGCAATCATGAAATTTCAAAAATATCAGAATTTTCTGTTTATTTTGAATTTCTAGGTTTTTACTTGCACAAACTTTTGAAGAACTTCCATGTATCAAGAAGACAAAAAGTTTTGTAAAGTAAAAAAAGAAAAGATCATTGATTGCTACCAAAAACCTACTAAAACAATTAAATTCGGTCTGAATACCTAAAACCCTAGGTGACCGAGAACCCTGACAATACACAAAAAAACGAAGTTTTTAAAAAAACACTATTTTTTTGTTTTCTTCAAATATCCAATATTTTATATATTGTAGCACACAAAATGTTTTGGTTTTTCAATATTTTGTTAGTTTATGGCATAGGAAATCGTAAAATTTTCAGAAATCTTTAGAATTTTCTGTTTTTTTTCAATTTTTCAATGTTTTTTGTTTGTCATAGCATGCGAAAATCGTGAAATTTTAAATATTTTTTGTTTTCTTCCGTTTTTATATTTTTTACATGCTATAGCATAAGAAAATCGAAAAAATTCAAAAATTTCTGTTTTCTTCCGTTTTTCAATATTATGCAGCACACAAAAAATTACGATGTTTTCAAAAATCTCAAATTTTCTGTTTTCTACTAAATTTTAATATTTTACATGCTATAGCATATGAACATAGAGATTTTTTCAAAAATTTCAATAAATTTTGTTTTCTTTGTTTTTCTATCTTCATTTTTGCAATACGGATAAAAAAAATCATGAAATTTTTAACTCTAATTTTTTTCTTGTTTTTTTATTTTTCAAAATTTTCAATATTTTGTCAGTAAAATAAGTGGGAAGGAAAAAACTAGCAAGATGTTTTAAAGAAAACGACCAATCAAAAATTTCCAATCATATGAATCTAGTTGTATGGGATTAAAAAAAATGATACATATTAAATAGGGAGTCAATAAAAAAAATTCATGACACAAATACAGTAAGAGAATTAAATAAGACTAGATAATAACCTTTTCACTAAAATCCAAGCTAGATGCAGGAATATTCTCTCATATAACTTTATATTAGATAGATAGATAGATAAATAAAAATATATAAAAGGAATATTCTTTGGAATATTCCCTCCTCTTTCTTACACAAGTAAGAATGCATAATTAATCTTAATCCTTCAGCTTTTTTGCAATTATAACTTGCACTTCAAAAAGTCAATCTTAGATAAAAATAAAAGATTGATTTTTCATCAAATTAATAAACCTTTTCCTTTAAATAAAAAATCAATTCAAAAATAGCCTTTTACTTATAATTTGGGAACTAGTATTCAATAGCAAGCAAAAACATAAGTGATTGATTATTCATTATTTTTGGGCTTTTCTTTTATTAGGGAAGATGCTTTATAAACTTGGTCGAATGCTTTAGCCATGAAACATATGAAGTTCATGTTTACGTCATATTGTTAAAATTCTTGATATTATTTTGATTATTGTTTACTTGAGTCATTACAAAGCAACAACTCTTAAAATTTTTTTCATTGAATATTGATCTATGTTGTTAATTTGATAATTTTCAATGATATTATACATAATTACTTAATTATATCATAAGAAAAAGCGTATCTTACGATTACACGATACGCATTATGATTTGACAACTTTGTATAGCACGCAAGATTATGAAAAAGGAACAAAACAAACCTTTTTTTATAAAGATTTCTGAAAATTTCAAGATTTCCATGTGTTAGGTGCATGCAAAATGTTGAAAAACCAAAGAAATAAAAAACTTTTGAGATTTCTTAAAATTTCATGATTTTCAACTACATTAAGCAAAAATATTGAAAAATCAAAGAAAAAACAAAAAATTGCAATTTTTTGTGTATGCATGGAAATATTGAAAAAGCACGAAGAAAAATAAATCAAGAACGAAAGTGTTTGGTCAATGCAAGTCAAGCAAGAGTCTTGTTACTTATGGAAGAGTGCATATATGCGATGCGAGAGATGCATGCATGCTTTGAAGGAGGGAGCCACCTGGAAGTTAGGCAATGATACGTAATAAGATTTATTTTGTCGGCTCTTTGACAAACGTACCTTTAACTGAGTAGTTTGTAACTACCAAGTCCACAAAAGTGAGACCTTAATTTATAAGAGAATAGCTGAATACACACACACACATACGTTGACGAGTTGGGCCAATATTGGAAAGCTAGAACAATACTTGCGGGATCTTGCTAGCGAGTTCCATATATATGAGTTGATTATATATAAAGGCCAATAGTCAGGTATCCGCCGTTAAATGGATGCATGAAGCTTTGGAAATTAAAGTTATATACCTCAACATCTTAAATTTATTTTCAAAGGAAAAATTCTTACTAATTTTGAAAGAATGCAAAGAGGTTTTGGCTCGGTGTGGGGCTGAACGGTTGAGATTTGTTATCGGGGTTGAGTGCGTGGATCTCAATGGGTTGTTATTGACGCCGGGCTATCTGCAAGGAAAGTCCCGGGGTGGGAAACCACCGTAGGACCTTTCGACGATCAAGCAAGTATCGAGAAATATTGAGGCAGAATAACAGCATATTGGATTGAGTTTCAGTTACTTGAGTCGTCTGGAAGAGGGGTTTATATAGTGATCGCATGGAGCGAGCCGATGCGAGATTCTTGCCGTCCGTTACGCCCTTACGACACGTTCACATTGATGGGGGATACGCTCATTAATGGCGAGATACGCTCATTAATGGCGAGATACTCTAGCGTGGGATGCGGGACGTGGAGCGGAGGAGATCTCGTTGTGACGAGATACACAGAGCCGTTACGGGGGCGCTTGGGCTCCGTGCTCCCGGCTAGATAGGGAAATTAAGGAAGCTCAGCTCGGTGGCGAGCGAGGAGGCTGAGGAAGTTCAGCTCTATAATGGCTCAGAGATGAGCGAGGAGGCTGAAGAAGCTCAACTGTAGGATAACTCGGAGGCGAGCTGTTGGCTGGCTACTAGACAAATATGGAACGTATTCCGGGGAGGTCTTCTAAAAGGTCTGGTGCAACCTCGGAGGAGAGGCACCGAGAAATGTCTCCAATGCATCATACTTATTCCAGCTCCGTAACCCTCAGGAATCTAGCGGGCTTATGTGGATGACACGTCATCCGCTACGTGTCGTGATATGGGGAATTCCCACTTATGAGCATCATCATTAGCCCCCCACTCTCGTTCTGACCTATTTATGGGTCGAGTCGAGAGTGGTCTGCTTTGTTTTCTCCATTCAGCTCGGTGCCGAGGATTCTTCATGGTGGATTGTCTGGGAATTGCATGGAGTTCGGCGGTTGTGTCTCTTCGATCTCCGAGTCCACGAGGCATCACATCAGGCAGGAAGCTATCCGCTAGTCCCGTGGGGAGGGCTTAATTCACGTCTTCGTTAGGCAGGAAACTACCCATTGCGGATGGGCTGAGCAGGAAGCTACCCGGCCGCCTCGTGATGAGGGATTTGGATCCACGACATCGTTGGGCAGGAAGCTATCCACTGTGGATGGGCCGAGCAGAAAGCTACCCGACTGTCTCGTGATGAAGGCTTTGGATCCACAGCGCCGTTGGGCAGAAAGCTACTGTTCTCTACCAAAAACGGAGATGTGACCGTGTAGGTCCGTCTTGCCTGAATTTCGAGGGTAGATGCTAATTGGTGCTATCCGTCCACCTCTCCGAAAATACCAAGTTGATTTATGACACCGTATATCGAAGGTTTAAACGGATGCGACCGATGTAGCAGACTTCGTCAGATTCCTCCTCATTTGAGGGGTTTTTGATTGTGGGGACGCTCTTCCCTGCAGGCGCAAGCCCCTACAGTTAATTACGCTACCGCATCGCGGTAACCAGTTTCTTCTTCTCCAGATGGTCACTTCGTGTCGTGTGTGTTTGTTTTGTTTTTTGGTTGCCCGTGGATTGTATACGGAGACTAATTTATGTTGTTGCCCATAGGGTGTGGATTAGTCCAAATCCGTATTTTCTTAGATTTGGGTTTGGGGTTGGGTTTAAGGATACGTTAGTCTCATTTGAGACTAAGATCAACTTAATCGTTCGTTGAGGATACGTTAGTCTAATTTTAGACTAAGATCCACTCAACGGGATCATTTAGATCCAACAAGAGAGCATTCGGGCTCTATTGTTTAGTTTAAGGACATTGCGGTCGATTACCAGTTTAAGGACATGGTGGTCTAAGGTTAAGGACATCATAGTACGTGGGTTTAAAGGGACCCCACAGTCCAAGGTTAAGGACATCATAGTACGTGGGTTTAAAGGGACCCCACAGTCCGAGGTTAAGGACATCATAGTCTATGGGTTTAAGGACCCCACAGTCTGAGGTTAAGGACATCATAGTCCATGGGCTTAAGGACCCCACAGTCCGAGATTAAGGACATCATAGTCCATGAGTTTAAGGAACCCACAGTCCAGTTTAAAGACGTCATAGTCTATGAAATGTATGGTTGTCGGGACCCGTCACCTCTCTGAAGAAGTTGAAGGATTACAACGATAAATATCAGAGGAGTAAAGAGATGTACCCTTAAACCAAGGTTGGTTGGAAGATCTGTAATCCAATTTGGGATTAAGATCAAAGATTTATGAGCATGTGGGCTTAATTAATCTGAACGAGGGGTTTATGACCACTTTGGGCTCGGCCCATTCAGTTAGAATGTTAAATATTTGACAATGCTGAGCATTGATTTGAATTCTGACAATGTTTTTGTCTTTTATTGAATGCTAAGCATTCATCAGAGCTATGGGCTTATTAAAGAACAATTTATGTTCTATCAGTGCACACGTGAAGGGCACGTGGCGCGCTTGGCGCTTTGCGCCAGTCCATGAGCGTAGCACGCTTCTGCCGAGTAGCGCACACGTGAGGGACACGTGGCCTGCTTGGCGCTTTGCGCCAGTCCATGAGCGCGTTGCGCTGATTTATGAGCGCATAGAGCTATTTGTTCAATGGCGCACACGTGAGGAGCACGTGGTGCGCTTGGTACTGAGCGCCAGTCCATGAGCGCAAAGCGCTAGTTCAAGAGCGCAAAGCGCTAACTGTTGAGTGGCGCACACGTGAGTGACATGTGGTGCGCTTGGCGCTGAGTGCCAGTCCAAGAGCGCAGAAGCGCATTTGATCAATTTTATGATCCGGGAAATAAATTCTCCCTTAGAAGAGATTTTGTCTCAAGATCCTAAGAACAAAAGTTCTTGCTTTATAGGAGATGCTTCAATCTCTTGTATTGATGAAAGGCTTTTCCTTTATGGATTTATGATCCTTAAGAGAATTGAATTATTCTCTCTCCCTTTATTTTATAATGAGATGTTCATGATCTTTTTGTATAAAAGACCTTTTTCTTGTAGATCTATGATCTGTGAGAAGAGTTATGTTCTTCTTTTTATTTTTATGATGAGATCCTTTGATCTCTTTGTAAAAGATCTTGGTCTTGTAGATCTATGATCTTTAAAGAAGTGAATTCTTCTTTTTAATTATGAGATGATTTCATCTCTTTGTTCATCATCATCATTTTTTTTACCTTGAAGAAAATCTTCTTTCTCTGAGAGCTTGGCTTTTCTTTCTGAGATCTCTCAAAGCTTATGTGTGTGTGTGTGGGGGGGGGGTTTCCTCTTTTTGTTTCTGTCTATTTGAGACTTGAAGTCTTGGGGCCTTTATATAGGGCAAGCTGATCAGTTTAATCAGTTAAGGAGATCTTTTCTCCAATTGATTTGGGAAATTTCCCATCGTTGAAACTTTGATCAAGGGCTTATGATTTACAGAAAGTAATCTTCTTGTTTTTTTTAACAAGATTGGAAAATCTTTTCATACAGAATTTATTCTGTATTTTGATGATTTTTAATTACCATTGGATCATTGATCCAACGGTACTCTGATTTACAGAGCACAATCTTGTTGTTTGGAAAGATTTTGAGGAATCTTTCCTTAACAGAATTTAATTTTGATTAATTAATGATTTATCATTATTATTGGATCTTTGATTTGATGGTGGGGAGCTTTTAGTTCCAGCGCTAGCGCACCCGTGCTTTGCACGTGGTGCACTGCTTAGAGCGCAGCGCACTTAGCGCTGGCGCATCCGTGCTTTGCATGTAGTGCGCTGCTTAGAGCGCAGCACACTTAGCGCTGGCGCACCCGTGCTTTGCACGTGGTGCGCTGCTTAGAGCGCAGCGCACCTAGCGCTGGCGCACCCATGCTTTACACGTGGTGCGCTACTTAGGGCGCAGCGCACTTGGTGTTGCTTCTGAAGCATTGCTTCATTTCAAAATTTGAATTTTGAACAGAGCTTTGCTCTGATTGGGGGAAACAAATGCCCCCTCACCGTTGCGCTCACGTGGCCCACACGTGAGTGCAGCGGTGGCAGCATCTGCGCCTTTGGATCAACTCAGAAGTTGAAACGACATCTCAGTGCCTATAATTAGGACCCTTGGCCCTTAGGATGATTCCTGTTCATCTTCCTTCTTGTTTTCTGAGAATTTTTATTCTCCCACAGAGCATAGCTCTTCATTTTAAGAATTTTCTTAAGGACAGAACTCTGCCAAATTTAGGTAAAGATTAAATCTTTTTAAAAGACTTTTTAATAATCTAGGGTTTTACCCATTAACAGAGCTTTGCTCTTCATATATCTTTGATCTAAAGAAAACCCTTTTAGGGTTTCATCAACAGAGCTTTGTTCTCCATAGATCTTTGATCTAAATAAAACCCTTTTAGGGTTTCATTAACAGAGCTTTGCTCTTTTAAACCCATAAATCTAAAGAGATCTTTCTTGGGGTTTCTTAGCCCACGAATGAACAGAGCTTTGCTCATGAAGAACTCTTAGAGTTTGTTCATAAATTTTAGAATTTTTTATTCATTAAAACTCTTATTTTAAATTTTCTGATGGTTATTCCATCGTTTTTACAGAGCAAGACTCTTGAGGAATTTTTATTCCTTCATCATTAGAATTTGACAGGTGTCATTCTTTCACAGAGCACTGCTCTCAAGGGGAGATTTACTCCCTGGCCCGAGGAATCCTCATTAAATGAAAATCAATTGAAGATTTCCTCATTTAATGATAGTCTCATCAAATGATGAGACTGTTTTATTAATGATGCAATAGCATCTGGATTATGTGGGTCCCTTTGGTCCCTTTTCACTGCATTGCAGTGTGGTACCGATTTAAAGTACCTAGTGACAGGACTTAAATTGTAGCATTGGCGGCTGAAAATTTGTTCTTTTTCGCGCAGGTACTATGTCTTACGACGCTTCCTTCCCGTTCGTCCGCTTAGAAGGCAGATTTCCCGAAGCGCCTGTAGACCGAGAGGTTCTTGCACTGATCAAATACCATGACCCGGAGCACAAGAATCTTCACCTATGGGGTAGATGGTACGATCAGATTATCAGAGGCCCCCGGAGCTTTTCTTGTGTGACACCCTCGGAACCTATCTCTGCGATCCCTTATGCAGATGCACCCCTGATAAACTATACCGTGGAGGAGGTGAACTGGACTTCGGAAGGTCTCCTTCGGCCTTCTATTGCCGTAGTACCCGTGCAGCCGCCGGTGGTTTTGGATACTTTAGGACGGCGTATATGTCAGGGTGAATCGCGCCCTTGGGGACAACCCTACAACATAGGACTAACTCCACGTCACCCGGCCGGATAGTTACAGTGGGCCCGATATATTTTATCGGCAAAGAAATCACAGCTGCTGAAGCTTGGATTGTACCCCGCGATCTACGCTTTCTTGTTCCAGTATTCTGCACCTCCGACATGGTGGATCAAGGCGTTTTTAGAGCAGTGGAACATTCCGACCCACACCTTCCTCCTATTGGATCGAGAGGTCTCTATTTCCTTAGAGGAATTTGCCGAGGTCTCTGGTTTACCCGTTAGGGGAGAGCACTACGAGGAGCTGCTTCCTCCGGATGAGTATATTTTTGCCACCAAATTAGTGGTAATGGGTCTTACCCTAGAGAACGCCATTCAACACTAGTTCCCAAGTCTGATAAAGGTGTTGAATATGTATGAGAGCCTCTTTCTCGAATCCGGAGGTCGCGGGGTTACCTTTACGGATTTTATCGCTCGTTTTCTCCGTGCGGAAGTCTTGTCGCGACAAGGTGAAAAGTTTGCTAAACTTGACGATCCTTTCGGCTTTGGTTTGGATCGCCGGCCAATATTGGAAGCCAATCAAAAGGATTTCTTTCTTCCAAACGTCGAGATCGTCCCTTTTTCAGCAATTGCCGCTCTGGGCATTGATTGATAGCTATGTTTTGTACGTGCGTTTTAAAATTTAAATTAACCGCAATCAAGACGGTGTCGCTTGGTAGCTAGCCGGTTGAGTACGGGTCGATCCACAGGGAGAAGGATTCCTTTTCTTTATCTTTTAACGAGTTAAGTCCAAAAAATTGGTGGTTTTGTTTTAAGATCTAAGAATGAGATAAAAGTTGATAAAAACTTGCCAGGGTTAGGATTAGGTTAGTTTGGGAAAGGGATTCTACTCACTGTTTTCTTTGCCCTGGTTAAGAATATAGGTGTTAGGGTAATAGTCAACAAAGGGGATTAGCACGACTAGGAAGAAACATAGTTTCTTCCTTTTGGTCCTTGTCCGTCCTTTCTTGGCTCTTAGCCCTAACCTCTATGTAAATCAACCACAACCGGTCTAACTAGGGAATCACCGCTATCTCGTAGGATAAGGTGCCGTAGTGAGCGGTGTGTGATTAATTTAAATAGAGTCCGTATTAATTAAAATTATATGGGCAAGGAAAGGAGTGAGAGAGATTTCCTTCTCTCAAACCTTCCCTAGCCTAACCCTAACAAGTGAGGAATTACTCACTCATTAGGGAAATTACGATGAAATTTATTTTTATAATTTTTTTCTTTTAAATAAACTAATTAACTTGCAGATAAATAAAGACAAATAAAAAAATACAGAAAAATAAATTTTAATTATGAAGAATGCAAGATAAAAAAAACTTACTTTTATTGACACCTCTTCAACGATTACGAGAAATAAAATTTAGATCTAGAAATTAAAAGAGGCATCCTCCAAAGAGGCACACCAAAAAGAGGCTGTAGGCTTTCTTATTTTTAGACAGGAGAAACCCTAGGTTTTACATCTGATCCATACTTGAAATTACAAGACTACCCTAAGAAAGCCGGGTCAAAGCACCGACACCCACCGATACGTGCACTGACACGTGCACTGCACGGCCGCGGAACCGCGGCAGAATCCCATGTTTGGCCGCGGATCCGTGGGGATATGGTGAGATCTCTGGCTCATTTCTTCAGGGTTGCTTCATATTGCATTTTTCTTCTGTTTTCTTTACTTGGTTCTTCAAAATCTTTTCTACTTTCTTCCAGATTTCCAACAATGCAGAATTATGAGGACTTTTACCGTGAGCTTCGCTTTGAAGTCTTGAATCTTGTGCTACCCTTGTGCCTTGTGCATTTGAACTGTCTATTGATTTTCATTTGTTCCTTGAACTGGTAGGCGTCATCATACAGATTCATCTATTGTTGGTCGTAGTCTCACATTTGTAGCGTCTTTTCATGAATTTCACTGTAATGATATAAGAACCTGTAACCTACAACTATTTAGCAGACATGGATCAAAAGTACCTATTTATATGTAATATGATTAAAAATGGGGGATATAATAATGCAAAATTCTGATATGAACAAATACCCCAAACTTATCTTTTGCTCGTCCCGAGCAAAACTGTTTTTATTCTCTAAAAAACCTATCCTCACTTTCGTAGGGAATCGCGATTGCACTGAGCTCGTGCAACAAGCCGTTAAACCTCTAGGTGTCCCTAGTAAGAGGAGTGTTGTCTCCTGAGGGTTTTCAGCGGATACTACCCACAAAATCCGATCAATTTGGCCTGTTGACTTTCATTCTTCAATTTGGTATTCTAGCAAGAAATTCTATTATCTTCAACTTAGATATCTTCAACCCATATTTTTCACTCACGTATCATTTAACTTAAGATCGTATATGTTCTGCAAATTTATTAAGCTTTCAGTATCTTTTGAATTTTCCTTCTAAGGTTCCATCTCAACTTAGGAATTTTTATCATCTCTACTGAAGGTATAAGCCTTATCTTTCATTCCTATCTCTCATTCAAACCCCAATCATATACCCCTACGTGTGTGTATGTATCACCCCTACACTTGGAAATTCAATTCAAACTATCATACTCTTGTCCATCGTCCAAAGTAATTTTAGTTGGTGAATTTTAAATGAAATTGCTCACACATCCTTCATGCAACCGTTAATACTTCTTGAGGTACTAAACGATCGATTACAAAATGTGTTTGTGCATTTAGGCGTAATTCCTCGTCTTGTAATACCTAAGGCTTAGCAGTGACTCCCAAACCAGTTGGTCTAAGGCACTAGGTGATAAAGCACCCTTACTATATTTTTTTTTATGCTGCCTTAAGCAATTACAAAACCAGTGTTCATTTTTTTATCTCTTTATTCACTACTTATACTTTTATTTTCTTTCATACTAAGGATTTTAGACAAGAGCATTTCAAGGTATGCTCTACTATTCCAAGTTTCAAGGTGCGTGTTTGTGCGTATAATAGGGTATATATTTTCAGAATTTAGACTTAAGGATCAGAATTATTTTTCAAACTTACACTTCAAATAAAAATTTCAATACTCTTCTCTTATTTTGACTTAGCCCAAGAACTGAACTCAAAATTTGCCTATTTCTAAATAAACTATAAGGACATATATTTTCTACCGTTAAACTTTAAGAAAGGTTATTTTTGGGGTTTTTAATTTACTAAGTTTAGGATCTAGTTTTTTCCTACTATTCAACCGTCATGTTGAACTTAAATCAAATATTGCCAAAATTGAATTTTTCAATTTTTTTCAATTTTTAAAATTTTTATGGGTTTTAAAATAAGTATGCAAATGCAAAAATATACATATGAATGCGAAGGAAGAAAGCTTACCGAGCACATCCCCAAACTTGAACTTGACAGTGCCCTCACTGTCAGGCTACACCAAGAGGGTCAAAATTGTCGGCACTCCCCCTTGGTTTTTTTTAAAATTTTTATTTTTATTATTAACAGAAAAAGAAAACAAAATATATATACACAAAAAGGTTCCCCCCAAACTTAAGTGAAACATTGTTTCTACTGTTGCCATTTTTTAAATCTCATAAACTTGTAAACTTGGGAGGAAAAATTTATTAACGGGGACATGAAATATGATTGTGAAAATCTCCCCCAAACTTATTTTTGGCTCACCACTTTGAGTTAGAAAAAATTATTTTCGAGAGCCAAATTATACCCCCCTAAACTTGAGTTAAACAATGTTAAGCTTTTAAAGAGGGGGTTCAAAGTTATTGGTCAATACCAAGCTTTGCAAAGACCATAAGTCAACACTAACCATTTGAAGAATTTATCAATGTAACGTATAGGTCGGTGGAAGAACATGTTATATAGAGCCAACAAGAAGTGGGGAAGAGATAAGTGGTGGTATGGAAAGGGTTTGCGTGAACGTGAATGTGAGGAGATAAGAGGTGATGATAAATAAAAACGAGAATGTGAATGATCAGAAATGAGTGGAATATTGGCATTCTCATATTTTATAAGAAGAAAGGGTGGTGGTTCAACTTCTATAGGTGAAGATTGATTAATCACAAAATCCATGTTGTTTAGGAATGCAAGTTTGTCGGCAAAAAGTTCTTCAAAACTCTCATCGATGTAATTGAACATTTTGCTGTCAGCAAGTTTTGTGCCATAATTTATCATACTTGATTTGTCAAAAATTATGGAGGTAGGAGACTCAAAAAACTCATCTACCTCATTTTCAAAAGTATCCAAATCAAGTTGGCTTTCTGGAATGATCAAACTTGAATTATCGGATTGTGATTCATCAACACTCACTCAAATTATAGGAAGAATAGAAGACGAACCCGAGAAAGTGGGAGAAAGAAGTTGAATACGAACTTGAGGGTGGAGATGGAGTGTATAAATTAGCACTATTTGTAATGACCGATGTGTAAAAAGCGATTGTGCTAATCTATCAACCCACTGAGAAATGAGGTCAAATCTCTCAAGATTCGTGAGAAAACATGGGTACGTCGAACTTGGTAAACCATACATAAAAAATGAAAGTGTAACGGTTCCTTGCAAGGTCGGAAGGAGAATGGAGGGAAGTGATTGAGAAAGGGTATCGGTTAAAGATTCAGGAGGGTGTGCGCAGTCAATGAAAGGGATAGAATGAATTGGAAAATCCGACTCCTCAAGTAAAACTGCTTCATCCTCAATAATTTCCTCAATACTCTCTTCAAAATTTAGCTTATCCATGCAATTCTCATCAAAATCAAGACACATATGAAGTTCGGGAAAAACAGTTAATGACTCGGGATGATGAATTGGAGAGAGAAACTAATCCAAATCTGTGGTTTCATCATCCAAAATATTCCCAGCGTCTATATCCTTAATCAAGTGAAAATCAAGTTTTTTAGATCAAAAGCATGGATATTAATCAATTCAGGTTCTAGAGTGGAGGTGTAGAGTTCAAAAGGATTGGTGATGGTTTCACTCGAAAGGGACGCTTCACAATCAGGTAAATCAAACACTATAAATTCGCACAACTCATTAAACGTTTTATTTTCAACCGGTGAATCATTTGGAACACTTGATAGACATTCAAAACCGGAATTGTGGGATTCAATTGGGGATGGATAGGTTTGATTTGGAAGGGTGTATAGCTCACTCTCTCTACTCAAATTATCAATCTTTCCAACCGTCTCATTATACATTGGAAATTTGGAGCTAGTTGGAAACTAGCTACCGGGTCACTAGGTTGTATAAGGGCGGCCATGGACGCATTCAAATCCCTCATCTGTTAGCATGAAGCTACCATAAAGTCTTCCAACGACTGTTCCAGACTAGACATGGGTTGTGACGGGGTTTCAGTAAAAGATTCAAAGTTGTATGGATACGTGAAACTCCCAAATGGCTGTGTAGAAGCAATGTTTAGGGAAGGTGCAAAAGTCGGGTAGGACTGGTAGGAATTGAATGGTTGTACAGGAGTAGGATCAATATTTGGATAAGAAGGTGAATAGAATTGTTGATCCAAAGAATTCGTAGTGGTGAAAGGCGTGAAAGATCATTTATGAGATTGTTCAATATGTTCAGCAATAGACATGGGTTTCGGAGTTACAACAGGACTCGAAAAAGGGGTATCAACGTAAGAAGGTGGTGAAGGTTGAAATGGTTGATATAAGGTGGATTGCGGAGTCCAACTGGTTGTCCTAGATGCGTCTATTCGATCTTTCAAAGAAATTTTAGGCATGGAGGGGTCGTTTGAAATTCGACCAAAACAAGAAGCGTAGGAAGTAATGTCTGGTTGTGGGTACCAAAGTTCGGCAAGAGTTTTGCGAGGTGGGGTACCCATGACGTGATGAGAGAAAGGAGAAGAAAAAGAATGTGATATTTTTTTATTTTTTAAAATAATTGTTTGTTTTTGGAGTTTTGAAATTTTTGAAAGTGTTTTTTTTAGAAAGAGTTTTGCAAAAATTTGTATGAAACTACAGCACAATTTCAAATAACCACAGTTTAAACATGCATAATCAAACCTAGAGCTAGGGTCTTCTAAGTCAACTAGACTGGTCCTAACTGTTCCAAAGTGACAAGTTGTGAGATATCCCTCAAATCGTCTCTTCACCGCCAATTGTGGCCAGGTAAGCACAAATGAAGAAAGGAGGGTTCCGCTCACGAATCACCATGAGACGGGCCTTTTAAAGTTACCTTTGTCACTTGTCTAGCCTAGGCACCACAAAGTCAGGTTTAGATAAACGATTGAATGCCCACAACCTTGCTCTGTCCTATTGAGCACGACAGTCCTTAGTTGGCTGAATCTACATATTTTTTAATTAACTCAAGGGTAATGCATATACTTTTTAGTGATTTTTGGGGTCTTAGGAAGGGTAATAAAATCCCCACCCAATCTGAATTGGTGTTATAGCCCCTTAAAAGTCCGTATTAATTATGCAAAGCAGTTAACACACCAAAAATCTAAAATACTTTGCAAAATTTTTTTTATTTGGCAGCGCAAAGAATCCTGCACAAAAATAATTTATTGGATAGGAGAAAGAGAATCTGTGCAAAGAAACCTGCAGGAATTTTTTTTTAGTGGAGTGCAGAGGAGAGTAGATGAGAAATGAGATACTCACAGAGATTTTTGGGTGCTGACGTCACCAGTTGACCGCGGTTCCGCGGTCAAACCCCTAAATCTGCCACGGTTCCACGGCGGTTTAGTTGGTTTAGATCTCCAAATTTTTTCTCTGTGCTGTTTTTGTTTTCCCCTGTCTGTTCAGATCCTCTGTTTCTTGATTTGTTCACTAGGTTTGCTCCATATCTGAATCAGAATTTGCTCTAAGCTTGCACACTTGTGCAAAAACCTTTCAAAAAGAACAAGATGATTTTAATTTTAATTTTATTTTATTTTTTTTTGTTTTAAATTTTTTCAATTTTTAATTTTTTTTTTATTATTAACCCGAAATTACACAAATAAAGAGATTACCGTCTCCCCGGCAACGGCGCCATTTGATTGATAGCTATGTTTTGTACGTGCGTTTTAAAATTTAAATTAACCGCAATCAAGACGGTGTTGCTTGGTAGCTAGCCGGTTGAGTACGGGTCGATCCACAGGGAGAAGGATTTCTTTTCTTTATGTTTTAACGAGTTAAGTTCAAAAAATTGGTGGTTTTGTTTTAAGATCTAAGAATGAGATAAAAGTTGATAAAAACTTGCCAGGGTTAGGATTAGGTTAGTTTGGAAAAGAGATTCTACTCACTGCTTTCTTTGCCCTAGTTAAGAATATAGGTGTTAGGGTAATAGTCAACAAAGGGGATTAGCACGACTAGGAAGAAACGTAGTTTCTTCCTTTTGGTCCTTGTCCGTCCTTTCTTGGCTCTTAGCCCTAACCTCTATGTAAATTAACAACAACCGGTCTAACTAGGGAATCACCACTATCTCGTAGGATAGGGTGCTGTAGTGAGCGGTGTGTAGTTAATTTAAATAGAGTCCGTATTAATTAAAATTATATGGGCAAGAAAAGGAGTGTGAGAGATTTCCTTCTCTCAAACTTTCCCTATCCTAACCCTAACAAGTGAGGAATTACTCACTCATTAGGGAAATTACGATGAGATTCATTTTTATAATTTTTTTCTTTTAAATAAACTAATTAACTTGCAGATAAATAAAGAAAGATAAAAAATTCCAGAAAAATAAATTTCAATTACGAAGAATGCAAGATAAAAAACTTACTTTTATTGACACCTCTTCAACGATTACAAGAAATAAAATTTAGATCTAGAAATTAAAAGAGCCATCCTCCAAAGAGGCACACCAAAAAGAGGCTGTAGGCTTTCCTATTTATAGACAGGAGAAACCCTAGGTTTTACATCTGATCCATACTTGAAATTGCAAGACTAGTCTAAGAAAGCCGGGTCAAAACACCGACACCCACCGACATGTGCACCGACACGTGCACTGCACGGCCGCGGAACCGCGGCCGAATCCCATGTTTGGCCGCGGATCCGTGGCCATATGGTGAGATCTCTGGCTCATTTCTTCAGGGTTGCTTCATGTTGCCTTTTTCTTCTGTTTTCTTTACTTGGTTCTTAAGAATCTTTTCTACTTTCTTCCAGATTTCCAACAGTGCAGAATTATGTGGACTTTTACCGTGAGCTTTGCTTTGAAGTATTGAATCTTATGCTACCCTTGTGCCTTGTGCATTTGAACTGTCTATTGATTTTCATTTGTTCCTTGAACTGGTAGGCGGTATCATACGGATTCATCTATTATTGGTTGTAGTCTCATATTTGTAGCGTCTTTTCATGAATTTCACTGTAATGATCTGAGAACCTGGAACCTGCAATTATTTAGCAGACATGGATCAAAAGCACCTATTTATATGTAATATGATTAAGAATGGGGGATATAATAATGCAAAATTCTGATATGAACAGGCATCGATGAGGAAACGTTCTTTCTAGGGTTCCTCGGTTTATGGTTAAGCTGGTTCGCACTTCCCATGCACCTTCACTATATGAGGCCATCTTTCTTCTACCCAGCGCATCGAATGGTTGCCGGGATACAAGTGGCCTTCGGGATTGCTGGGTTAGCCCACCTGTATCACGGCCTCAGCTTGGCAGCGGATACTACTGAGCCGGGGGTGCAGCCTACCAACTTCTCAATGCATTATTTCACCTCATGGCTCGAGTTGCACGTGCTTGGGGTCTTCGGTATCCATAAAAGACCTTCCTTTTATGACAGATGCAAGTTCTCTCGGATAATACGGCCGGTCGACGCCTCCATCGTAAGTCCGTCACCGCGGGAAGCTAGGGGTTTGCTCCTTCGTCCGTGCACGGTTGGAGATGGTATGTCCTTTACCGATAAAATTTTGACCGTCGGCCAAGAATCTGCAAAAGCGGTGCTGCCATTGCAAGACATCTTTAAAGACGGGGTCTCTGTGTTGAAAGCTCGAGAGATTCTTCATCTGTACTCCATTAGGCCGGGTTTTCTCGTATTTAGGCAAAATGATGCGGCGTTATTCATGAGATACAACCCGTATCGTTTTGCCCAGCAGCTGAGCTATAATCAGGGAGTCCTGCTTGAGGCTTTCTTGGCAGAACCTGCTGCTACCGAAGAGGGAATGCGAAGCGCGCTGCATCATTTTATGCGCCTGAACACAGGGTCCAACTTCTTTATCAGCGAACTGAGCTGTGTTCCGAAGGCCTTAAATGTGTATATGGCCTGGTATCAACATTCGATGGGCACCGTCATTAGGGAGGAGAAGCGATTGCTGCTTGATCACAAAGGTGCAGTGCCGGCCGGTAATCCAAACGTTCCTCTGAAGCGGCGGACCATTGTCCATCTTCCCTTAAGAGAAGTTACCGCGGTCGAGGTCCCACAAGATAGGCCCGAACTACCGGTACCCCGTGCTCCCGTGGAAATGGTGACTGTAGCTTCCCCCAAGTCTGGCGTGGGTTCAGATATCGGGACTCGTCGTCCCAAGGTGCCCACCAAGCGTAAGCTTGTGCTAGCGGCGACTGGTGCTCGATCGCAGAAGAGGAAGAAGAAGTCGATCCTTTTTGCCAACGTTGTATTTGGTCAGGAGCCTCATGCTCCTTATAGAGAGGGCTCGGACGATTATGGGACCAACGAGAGTCTATTCATAGCGCCGGATGATACTGATCTGGAGGCTGCTATTGCAGCTTCTGAGCGATCAGCAAGCCACAAAGCGGGACTGGTCATCCTCGCACAATCAAGTAAGCTTCAATTGTACCTTTTTGCTGCTATTTTTTTGTTATCATGTTTTGATCGACACTCCTTCTTTAACAAACATTTCTACTGAAGAGGCTCTCGCGGCTTCCCTCAAGACTTTTGAGGAGGAGGAGAGGGTTCACGCTTCGCTGGGCATTGGTATATTTCGGCTCATTGTGCCTTCCTTCGCTTTTCTTATGCGTGATTTGAACCCTTTTTCATCTTATCACAGGGACTACCTCGACTCAGGTTATGCCCAGTACAGTGCCAATCCGCAGGGTGATGCGGAGATGCCTCCAGGGTTAGCTATCAAAGTCCCGGTCTCCTCAGTATTGCCAAAAGAGGCTTTACCTAAACAACCGATGACGGACACCATAACGGCTCCAGAGATAGCTCTTGGAGTGGATGATGACGTCCCGTTGACGGAGGTCCTGAGAAGATCAGCTCTCACGTCCCGGGCGGAAAGGAAGCGCAGAATGTATGCAGCAAGGGAGCGTAACGCTGCCTTGGTCACGGCTGCAGGCTCGAGCGCTGCTACCCCTGCCCTTGCTCCTTCAGAGGGTGCTTCGGCCGCCCTGTCTACCGCTCACAGACAGGCAGCACGTGCGGCTCGAGAAGCAATTGAAAGACCGACTCAAGGTGACGTAACACTGAGTTCTTTTGTCAAAGTTTTAATCTTTAGATTCTCATATATCCTATCTTGCAGGGCCGAGTCTTGATGAGGAAGCGGTAGGTGAGATGGCGGCAACCGCCGAGCCTGAGGTAGCCACTCTTTCTCAAGAGTCTGGCATTGCCCCAATCGCCACTCTTTCCCCTTTCGGTTCCTTGCCGTTGCCGGGCGCTGCGAGTATCACGACGATTCTCGTGGAGTCGAGGGATGAAGCTACGGGTGATGCCCTTGTCGCGGTTTCGACCGGTGACTCACCAGGTAGATTTTGGGTTATTGCTTTCTCTTTTATTCTGCAATCCCTTTCAATCTCTTCTGACAGTATTTCTCTCATTTCTGATGCAGGCGTGGTGAGCGTTGAGGTTGTGCCACCCGAGGAAGCATCACCAGTTGCTGCTTTGACGGTGGCCGCCCCTTTGCCTTCTCCCGTGTCTTCCCAAATGCTGGAAGGTATGGATTTGTGATCCATCGGTTTCATTATAGGCAGTATACTTTATATACTGACATTGCATTATTACATCCTTGCAGGAGTCCTTTTTGATCACCTGTATCAGGTGCCGCACCCACATTTCTCCTTCCAGTCAGAGATTACCTCATCAAGTGGCGTTGGTGAGTACAACCTTTAGCTAATGTCTTCTCTTTTCTTTTACAGACAGCCAAATCATTTCTAATTCTTCTTTGTTTTGACTACAGTACTACAGATTGAAGGAGGAGACGAAAGAACAGTTGCATCACCGGTACTCCCGGCCTTGCCACCTGCTGCAGCCGGTATAGTAAACTCCGTTGTTCATGAACCTTCTCTATTTCTTGAACCGTCATTTGACTGTGATTTGTTTTGCAGCGGTGATACCGACTTTAGCTTCGTTCGAGTCTCGAATCAAAATGCCAGCGGGCCCCTTTTCCAGCTGTCCATCTTCCAAAGACGCTGTGAATAGTCTTCGCATGTTGAGCGATTACATTGAGGAGCTTGACGCGGAGGCTCCTACATTCGCTGCAGATTTTGCTACCGAGGTTAATCCTATGCTGGCAACGCTTGTGAACTTTCATAGTGAGGGCGCCGTTGATTCTTGGGTTAATCACTGCAGGAAAATTGAGGCCTGTCTGCATGAGCTCGAGTTCGGACGTCCTGCTCCTGAGGTCCTGGCTGCGAACTCCTAGCGGGCTGCGTGGGTCGAGCAGAGCACTCCTACTTCCGCCATCTTGAACAAGAAGCGGCCTTAAAGCGTAAAGAGTGTGAAGATACTTCAAGCGAATCTTCTCGACTGCATGCTCAGGTTGATGAAAATGCTGCACAGTTGAAAGCTATCTTTGAGGGCCTTCTACGCTGCATCTCTGACGGGCTAACGCTGAGGCAGAAGCTCGACCTTATCGAGCGAGATGCGCAGAGTCGTGGGGCAGCTCAGCGGGCCATCGATGAGCAACTTTCATCGTATTTGCAACAACAAGCTCAGGTTGAAGTGGAGTTGGCCGCGGCAGCTGACCGTGAAAAGGGGCTGAGGGGAGTGCGCGAGCAACCAATTGGCCTATTGAAAACGCTTCTTTCTCAGTAGTTATTTTGTATAGATTGAACGCTTGTAATCTTCGAATAATATGTATCCATTTTTTTATTCTTTCTTATGATTCAACTTGTACTCCATTGAATTCATGAATAAAAGATACACATTTTTTGTTTTATTGTTGCTCTCTTCTCTTTGCCGTGTCATTGTCATGTGATTCTAGCAAGTGTGGCTTGTAGATAATAAGTGACGGCCCATCTTAGACTCTTTGCCGGGTAACAATGGCTTAGGAACAAGTTCAGGTCTGCTTACCTAAGACTTTTCAACTTTATGAGTCGTGAGGGTCTCATAAAGAATTTTCTCCCAACGAGTCGAAAGGATCTCGTAGGTGTATTTTCTACTTACGAATCGTGAGGATTCCTAAGTGTGTTTTCTCTTGAGAGTCGTAAGGATCTCATAAGAGAATTTTCCCTCTTACAAGTCGAGAGGACTCGTAAGTGGTTGTTTCCCTCCTTGTCGAGATTCGACTTTGGAGAGTGTGGTCTGTGAATAGTATGTAAGAGTCCGTTTTGGACCGACTTGTAGGGCCCCAGTGCTTAGGAAACAGGTCGTTATCCCCATTGCCTAAGGCTTTCCACTATGAGTCGAGACGAATCGAGAAGTTCTCGCAAAGACACTAATTTCCTTACGAGTCGAGACGAATCGAGAAGTTCTCGCAAGAATGTCCTAACGTCATAGTTAACCTCTGCTCTTTACGACAGAGGTCCGTTAGGGTCTGTGGTACTAGGGTTTTGCTCGTCGTACCGTCGCATTGGCTGATGTATTCCTCGATTGGCAATCGTTCTATTTGAGTAGCCTTGTGACTGTCGTGTCTCTGATCCTTTCGGGGGCTGGACAAGACATCTTCAAGCAATCTTCCTAGGTAGTTTGACCGTCGGAAGAGCAAGCGTTAGGAATTTTTCCATACTTCTTTTTACTTGAGGTTAGGCTCAGTTTGGGAAGCCCCGATGAGTCATAACCACTCCGTGCTGGTGTGGGATGATCTCCGATAGTCTTTCAGGTTTTATTTGAGTTGCCGTCAAGACCCTGAAGCTAGGAATTTGGCCTTTACTTCGTTTGCTGGCATTGCGTCTGTTGTAACGAGACGGATGTCGCGGTTGTCTCTAGGTTGCGGGTGAACCGTCGAGGTTTGGAACTAGGGATTTTACCGTGGCTCCGTTGTTTGATTGTCGCGTATGAATCCTGCTAGAGGAAGAACGCTGTGGTGACATCTCGTCTGCTGTATCGAGATGAACGTCGAGGTGGTGACCATTCCGCGCTGGTGGGGGATGATCTCCGGTAGTCTTTCAGGTTTTATTTGAGTTGCCGTCAAGACCCTGAAGCTAGGAATTTGGCATTTTCTTCGTTTGCTTTGGCGTGTCCGAATCCTGTTGGAGGAAGAATGCTGTGGTGATATCTCATTTGCTGTATTGAGACGAACGTCGAGGTGGTGACCATTTCGTGCTAGTGGGGATGATCTCCGGTAGTCTTTCAGGTTTTATTTAAGTTGCCGTCAAGACCTGAAGCTAGGAATTTAGCCTTTGCTTCGTTTGCTTTGGCGTGTCTGAATCCTGTTGGAGGAAGAACGCTGTGGTGACATCTTGTCTGCTGTATTGAGACGAACATCGAGGTGGTGACCATCCGCGCTGGTGGGGGATGATCTTCGGTAGTATATCAGGTTTTATTTGAGTTGCCGTCAAGACCCTGAAGCTAGGAATTTGGACTTTTCTTCGTTTTGCTTTGGCGTGTCCGAATCCTATTGGAGGAAGGACGCTGTAGTGACATCTCATCTGCTGTATCGAGAAGAATGCTGAGGTGGAGCTGGGATTTTGCCGTCACTCTGCTTTGCTGACTTTGCTGACGTTGCATCTGCTGTAACGAGACGAATGTTGAGATGGTGACCATTCCGCGCTGGTGGGGGATGATCTCCGGTAGTCTTTCAGGTTTTATTTGAGTTGCCGTCAAGACCCTAAAGCTAGGAATTTGGCCTTTGCTTCGTTTGCTTTGGCGTGTCCAAATCCTGTTGGAGGAAGGACACTGTAGTGACATCTCGTCTCCTATATCGAGACAATTGCTGAGGTGGAGCTGGGATTTTTCCGTCACTCCGCTTTGCTGACGTTGCGTCTGCTGTAACGAGATGAATATTGAGATGATCTCCAGGTTGTTTGTGAATCGTTGAGACTTGGCTCTCTTTCAGATGGAGCCTGGGGGGAAGGTATGGTTCCCTCTTTGTTTGTACCCCTAGATTGTATACAGGGATCGATGTGATCTCACTTGTAGGGTAAAAGTTTTATTTTATATATTTTTCTTTCCGCGATGCTATATCATTTCAGCTTTTATATCGCGAAAGTCGTGATTGCCCAATCATTTCGGCTATTTTTCGCGGTGCCCAATCATTTCGGCTATTTGTTTTGTTTACTTGCTGTTTTTTTATTACGAGTTGCCCAATCATTTTGGCTATTTTGTATGCATACATTTTTACTTGCTGATTTTGTTGCAAGTCGCCCCATCTTTTCGGCTATTTCGTATGCATTGTGGCTCGATGGCTTTTCACTACGAGTTTTGGGATTTGGCACCGATTTCCGCATCAGCATCGCTACAACTGGGATATTGCTAGGAGCGAATCATCATTTGCCTCTGTCAATGTCGAACAAAGGTGGCTCAGCGAATAGGGTTAGGATCCTGTCGACTAAGACTTTTGACTTCCTGAGCCGTAAGGGTCTCATAAAGGTGTTTCTCCCTACGAGTCGTGAGGATCTCGTGGGTGCGTTTTCTCCTTTAAAATCATGAGGATTCTTAAGTGTATGTTCTTTTATAAGTCGTAAGGATCTTACAAGAGTGTTTTCTCCTTATAAGTCGAGAGGACTTACAAGGGTCATTCACCGTGTTAGCATATCACTCGTCAGTGGTGGGACTCTGTTAGTGAAATGCTTATTCGTGCCCATGGATTGTATACAAGGGCCAATATTGAACCGCTTGTAGGGCAGCATTGGAGGTTGTGATGGCTTAAGAACAGGTTCAGATCCCTGTAGCTTAAGGCTTTTGAATCCTATGAGCCGTGAGGGTCTCATAGGGGAATTCTCCTTACGAGACGTGAGGATCTCGTAAGTGTGTTTTCTCCTTAGGAATCATGGGGATTCCTAAGTGTGTTGCTCCCTTGTGAGTCGTAAGGATCTCACGCAAGTATTTTCTCCTTACAGGGTCGAGAGGACCTTGCAAGTGTCCTTTAACGAGATTGCGCCCTTTCGGGTTTTCACAAACTCGCCGGTAGTCCTGCTGTTTTTACTCACAGCGTCCTTTCGGGTTTTCATCCGTGCCCATTTTTCTTGTAGACATACCGTTTTTTTTTGCGTCAGCCTTGGGATGCTGCGGTCTGTAGTAGTTTATAGACGTCTCGGTCAGCAGCTAGTTTTAGGACATAGTGGTCCATCGTTAGTTTAAGGATATTTTGGTCCGCCGTTACCATATTTGAGGCGAGTTTCTATTTTACAGACTTTTCGGTCCAGCGGCTTTCTCTATGAATGAGCACGATGTCCCCGGCATGTCCATCTTTTTCGGATCATGTGGTTGTGGCGGGTTCATCTTCCATTTTTCAGACAGCGCAAATTTGCCCTGTTGGTATTGGTCCTCAACCCAGCCTTTGAAGATGAAACAATTTTCGATCGGATGGCTTACTGCTTGGTGGTAAGGGCAGTAATTAGGATTGTTGACATCGTCTGGCTGCAACGGACTTTTTGGATCCGGCAGATTGATGAGTCTGTTGCGCACTGCCAGCTCAAACAGTCTCCTCGTTTTATCCTGGGGAAACGAGTAAGGACATCCCAATCTCTCTTTGAGGGATGGACGTGGACGCATGTTGTTTTGGCGAACAACCGGCATTAAGTTGCTCGGCTGTTGTTGAGTATTGGCGACGAACGTCGCTTTCCTTTTCCCTTTTTCGTTCTAAGATTCCAGCTTCGAAGGAGATGGTCTATAACCCATCTAATCCATTTAGGCCAGCTTGTCAATCAAGGCCCGAAAAGTGGCCGGCTTGAAAAACATCATGAATTGCGAGATGGTCGCTTGAGGATCGAAAGTACCCACGAACATGCCTACCGCAGGCTCCTCTTCGATGCGCTTGTTCCCTCATAAAAATATCAGGAAAAACCCCAATGGGGCATCACGTGCTCACACGTGACCAAGGGTCATGTGCTGACACGTGATGGTTTCCTGGGGACTCTGTTATAATAGAATTGAATTCTAATCAACAGGAGTCACGTGCTCACACGTGATGGGCCTTTAAACCAACTGAAAAGAATTAAAAGTATAATAAAATAACGAGGAAAAATCCCAATGGGGCATCACGTGTCTACACGTGCCAAGGGTCACGTGCTGACATGTGATGATTCTTTAGTTCTTTAAAACAGCAGAATTAAATTCTGGTTAAATATTTAATCAGGGGGTGTCACATGCCAACAGGTGATAGGCTCCTAAGCCTTCTAAACTAATAGAATTAAATTCTAATTAAGAGGGAACCGAGAACCTTAACTGGAAAGATATCTTTCTAAATCTTTCCAAACAAAAAAGATTATGCTCTGCAAAGTGGAGCACTGTTGGATTAAAAATCCAATGGTGATTAAAAATCACCAATTTATAGAAAGATTCTTTACAAGGGAAGATTTCCCTGAAATTCACCAAGAATAACAAACAGAATATCTTTTGGATTAAAAAATCCAATGGTGAATAAAATTCACTGAGTGATCTAAAAGATCATGTTGGTTACGAAATCAATTAAAATCTTTCAATGAAAGATTGATTAAACAAACTGATTCTTTTCTTTCTCCTATAAATAGGAGCCAAAAAGGGAAGAGAAGGATCTTTGGATTTTTTTTTGAGATATATAACAACAGAGAGAAAAAAGAGAGGAAAATTTAATTCTCAAGAGAGAAAAAGAAGATCTCTTCAGAAAAAGAAACCCTAGGTGAGAAAGGAAAAGAGATCTAAACTCTATAAAACAAAAAAGAGAATTTAATTCTCAATTTAAGAGTTTAACTCTTCTGATTAAGAACTTAGTTCTTCCTTTGGTTGAAGATCTGCAGAACCAGATCTTCCCACAAGTTGAGAATTTAATTCTCATCGGGGAGATTCTGCCATGCAGATCCAAAACTTAAAGGGAGAATTGAGTTTAGGGAGTTTAATTCCCCCAAATTCATAGGAATTTAATTCCTCCAAAAGAAACTAGGGTTTAACCCTACACAAGAATTTAATTCTTTCAAATTCACAGGAATTTAATTCCTCTAAATGAAACTAGGGTTTAACCTTACATAAGAATTTAATTCTTCTAAATACATAGGAATTTAATTCCTCTAAACAGAACTAGGGTTTAACCATATAAAAGAATTTAATTATTAAAACAAGAGACTTAAAGCTCTCCATGCACGTAAAGATCAAGTATCCAACATGATCACGTGGTAACACGTGACCGTTCATCCTAACGAACAAAAAGGAATGAATAAAGCATGCTTACATGCCCCCACGTGAGCCTTTAATGGACTCCTCAAAATAAGAAGGAATTAGCCTAGAGGCAATGCCTCACGTGCTCCCACGTGACCTTCAAAATAAAGGGAACAAAGCTAAAGGCAATACTGATTTTGGGCGCCCTCACGTGTCCTCACGTGACCCCTAATAAACACTCTAATAATCAATGCATTGATACCCGTCACGTGCCCACACGTGATAGCCGTTAAGATAAAGTGTTTAAGACTTATTTGAATATTCTGACAATAAAATAAAGGAAGTCTGGACCCATCTCCAGATGCCTCACGTGACCCCACGTGACTAATTCAATTTTAGTGTTTAACACTACTTTAAGCGCTTTTTCCTTAGTGTTTAACACTATTTTCAGCACATCACGTGAGAGCACGTGATCGCCAAATATTCTCTAGTGTTTAACATTATTTTAAAGCCAATCTTAGCCCAAATTGGTTAAGTTTTCCAGAGACAAATCTTCCCTTCAACTGAACCTCAAAATTGGTCAATTCATATGATATGCAAAGTAAAGTCCAGAGCTATAATAAATGGTTAGTGCTCAGCCAAAGACAAAATGTTGTTAGAGCCTTAAACCCCTGTTTAAACATTACTAAATAATGGGGGGGGGGGGGAAGGGGCTGAATCCAGACAAATGTTCAACAGTTCAACAAATGGTCAACATTTCAAACTTAATTGGACTTAGCCCAAGTTGGCCATAAGTCCTCAATTCAGATTTAACTGAGCCAATGTGCTCATAATCTAATTAATTGATCTTAGTTCCAAATTGGACTACAAATTTCCCAATCAACTTTGGTTCAAGGGTACATCTCTTCGCTCCTTTGATATTTGTCGTTGTAATCCTTCAACGTCTTCAGAGAGGTGACGGGTCCCGATAACCAATCATTTCACGGACTGTGGGGTCCCTTTAAACCCACGGACTATGATGTCCTTAACCTCGGACTGTGGGGTCCTTTTAAACCCTTGGACCGAGATGTCCTTAACCTTGGACCGAGATGTCCTTAAACTAACATTGGACCACTATGTCCTTAAACTGGTAATCGACCGCAATGTCTCTAAACTAAAACAATAGAGTCCAAATGCTCTTTTGTCGGATCTAAACGATCCCTTTAAGTTGATCTTAGTCTAAAATTAGACTAACGTATCTTTAACAAACGTTTAAGTTGATCTTAGTCCCAAATGAGACTAATGTATCCTTAAACCCAACCCCAAACCCAAATCTAAGAAAATATGGATTTGGACTAATCCACGCCCTACGGGCGACAACATAAATTAGTCTCCGTATACAATCCACGGGCAACCAAAAACAAAAAACAAACACACACGACACGAAGTGACCATTTGGAGAAGGAGAAATTGGTTACCGCGATGCGGTAGCATAATTAACTGCAGGGGCTTGCGCCTGCAGAGAAGAGCGTCCCCACAATCAAAAACCCCTCAAACGAGGGGGAATCTGACGAAATCTGCTACAACGGTCACATCCGTCTAAGCCTACGATATATGGTGCCATAAATCAACTTGGCATCTTCGGAGAGGTGGACGGATAAAACCAAATAGCATCTGCCCCTAAATTCAGGCAAGACGTCAGTCTTCCCGGTCATTCGGCGGAGAACAGATTATGGCACGCCCGGTGGGACCTTTTCCTCTTTCCATTCCACACTTCGTGTGTCGTGTTTCATGAACAAGTCGCGGTTTGACATGGTTGCCTTTGGACGTGAAGTACTAAGATTTGGTATCTTGCTCCATACAGAAAAACAAAGGATCAATGGCTTCAAACTGCACTTATTGCAACAACTCTCACTCCGTCCTCGCCGGAGGAGTGACCTACGGGTCTCAAGCGGCCTCCCTTTTTACGATGCCGGTGGACCAGGTGACGCAAGCCACCACAGGGCTATTCTTTGGGACCATGCTCCCACCAATGATCTTCAACGCCCCATTACCATTGCAAGAAGCTCCGAAGAGCTCGGTCTTTGATCGGCTCACAACTACTGTGGCCCCTCTTAACGGGTTGCCCAAACCAAGTGCCTCAGTCTTTAACAGATCGGGCCAAAGCTCCAATGGGCCCATGAAGAAGCCCACAATACTAGAAGGCGTTATCCCAAAGCGGATAGCCATTCCTGCGCATGAAGTCGTCAAGGCAGCTTCTTTTGCCAAGAAGTCAGTCTTCACAAGGCTGGCCGTTCCAGCTCCCGCTCCAGGCGAAGTCCTCAAAGCTGCTTCCCCCGCCCAGAGGTCTGTCTTTGACAGATTGGACATCGCTTCTCAACGGACATCGGTCTTTAAGAGGCTGACGCCGGTGACAACCCTTCCCAAAATAGGGGGCACGATGAAGTCACCCTTATAGCTGAGACAATCCCATCCGCACGACATGCTCGCCGTCGTCACTGGCGACGAGTAAGGAAGGCCGGGGGCAGCTCCCCGTCTGGACTGACTCCGCCAGCTCCCATGGTGGAAATCAATGCTGTTGTTCTAACTGAGAACAGTTTTGAACCGCTTAGGAGGGTCCACAAGAACTCTCCAACTGCCAGCTGAAAAGATCTCCCCTACCTGTGGAGAATGCTACAGAAAAGAAGCCGGAGCAGCCCCCTCAGCGGCTGTCCTCCAAAATTTATAAATTCTGGTGACAGGTCCAGGAATCGGTGATTAACCAAAACTACCCTCGCCGACAGAAAAAGGTGGCAAGAAAAGAGCCATCCCGTGGTACCACATAAGATGTCATCCGTTTGGGCGCCCGTTGCAACGGCTCCCTTAACGTCAACCGCTCACAAGAGAAGGAGGCCGGAGAAAGCTCCTATGACTGCGGCGAACCGCAAGGACGCTGAATCTAAACACCCCAAGTCTGGGGGCATGGTAACACATACCGTTTATATGGCTTCCAGAAAAAAGGAAAGCCGTGCTTCTACGGGTCATCGACCGCTTACCCGATCGATAACAAAGGCTCAGAAGCAACAACAGCAAAAACTTCAGGAGATGCTGACCGCAATGGCCACACTCACTGGGCCAAAAGAAAATCCAGAGACCTCAGAGCAGCGTCAGGAACAAGAACTGATGCTGAATTCCTCCGAAGAATGCTCGAGAGGAAAGAAAAAGAGGCCGCGGACCAAGCGACCAACATAAAACGAATAGCGCTCTTCTTTCAAGACATGGTCGGGATGATGTTACAGCCGGAACCTCCAGCTGAAGACCCTCCGATTATCATTGAAGACGACAGAGGGGAGGCATCGAACCCTCCTCCGGCTCTTTCAGCAGCCAAGGAGGAGACCATCTCCAAGGCCGCTCTGGATGATTACATCGCTCGGCAAATACGAGTTCATCAGGCGAATGAAGCGGCTGGGCAAATTGTTAAAACTGGACGACCCTATCCGGGTTGGTATGACTAAATAAAGTACCCGCCGGGATACACGATCCCTAAATTCCACGTATATAAGGGGACAGGAAATCCGCATCGGCACGTCGCTCAATTCAGAGCCTTATGCGGCAACACTGGAGGCGACGACAAACTGTTGCATCGCCAATTCATTGGTAGCTTATCAGAGACAACATTTGAGTGGTATTCGGAGCTTCGCAATGATTCCGTCAAAACCTTTGCAGAGATGGAGCTACTATTCACCCAGTGTTTCGTGAGTGCTAGTGAACGCACCCCAATAACGGCATTGATCAATGCCAGGGTGAAGCCTGGAGAGACATGGGTTCAATACGCAATACGATGGCGGAATCTGTGGTCGAAATGTGAGCAGCACATCGAAGAAGCGCCAGCAGTGGGCATGTTCATGGGTACTCTTGATCTGCAGGCGACCATCTCCCAGTTCATGATGTTTTTCAAGCCGACCTCTTTCCAAGCCTTGATTGACAAGCTGGCCCAAATGGATCAGATGGGTCATAGACTATCTCCTTCGAAGTCGGAGCCTCGAAACGAAAAAGGGAAGGGGAAAGCGACCTTCGTCGCCAATACTCAACAACAGCCAAGCAACTTAAAGCCGGTTGTTTGCCAAAACAACGTGCGTCCACGCCCATCCCTCGAGGAGAGACTGGGATGTCCTTACTCGTTTTCCCGGGATAAAACGAAGAGACTGTTTGAGCTGGCAGTGCGCAACAGACTCATCAATCTGCCGGATCCAAAATATCCGTTGCAGCCAGACGATATCAACAATCCTAATTACTGCCCTTACTATAAAGCAGTAAGCCATCTAATTGAAGATTGCTTCGTCTTCAAAGGCTGGGTTGAGGATCAATACCAACTGGGCAAATTCCCGCTGTCTGAAAATTGGAAGATGAACCCGCCACAACCACATGATCCGAAAAAGATGGACATGCCGGGGCATCGTGCTCATTCATAGAGAAAGCCCCATGGACCGAAAAGCCCGTAAACTAGAAATTTGCCTCAAATACGGCAACAATGGACCGCAATGTCCTAAAACTTGCAATTGACCGAAACGTCTTTAAACTAACGATGGACCACTATGTCCTAAAACTGGCTGTTGACCGAGACGTCGATAAACTACTATGGATCGCAGCATCCCAAGGCTGACGACGTAAAAAGAAAACGGTATGTCTATAAGCGAGATGGGCACGGATAAAAACCCGAAAGGGCTCCGTGAGTAAAAACAGCAGGGCTACCGACGAGTTTTGAGAAAACCCGAAAGGGCACAATCTCGTTAAAAGACACTCGCAAGGTCCTCTCGACCTTGTGAGGAGAAAATACCTGCGTGAGATCCTTACGACTTATAAAGGAGCAACACACTTGGGAATCCCCATGATTCCTAAGGAGAAATTACACCTACGAGATCATCACGTCTCGTAAGGAGAACCCTCTTATGAGACCCTCACGGCTCATAAGATTCAAGAGCCTTAAGCTACAAGGATTTGAAACAGTTCTTAAGCAATCATAATCTCCGATTTTGCCCTACAAGCGGTTCAATATTGACCCTTGTATACAATCCACGGGCACGAATAAACATTTCCCTAGCAAAGTCTCATCAGAGACCGGGGATATGCTCATATGGCAAAAGACACTTGTAAGTCCTCTCGACTTATAAGGAGAAACCACTCTTGTAAGATCCTTATGATTTATAAGAGACCATACACTTAGGAATCCTCACGATCCCTAAGGAGAAAACGCACCTATGAGATCCTCATGACTCGTAGGGAAAAATACCTTTATGAGACCCTTACGGCTCATGAAGTAAAAAGCCTTAGTCGACAGGATCCTAACCCTGTTCACTAAGCCACCACCTTTGTTCGACATCGACAGAGGAAAATGATGATTCGCTCCTGGCAATATCCCAGTTGTAGCGATGCTGATGCCTAAATCGGTATGAAATCCCAAATTCGCAGCGAAAAGCCAGCAATCCACAAATGCATATGAAATAGCCCAAATGATGGGGCAACTTGCAACAAAATCAGCAAGTAAAATTTATGCATGCAAAATAGCCGAAATGATTGGGCAACTCGCAATAAAAAGCAGCGAGTATAAACAAAAATAGTCGAAATGATTGGGTACCACGAAAAATAGCCGAAATGATTGGGCAATCGCGACTTTCGCGATATAAAAGCTGAAATGATAGAGCACCGCGGAAAGAAAAATATATAAAATGAAACTTTTTCCCTACAAGTGAGATCACATCGATCCCTGTATACAATCCAGGGGCACAAACAAAGAGGGAATCATATCATCCCACCAGGCTCCATCAGAGAGAGAGCCAGGTCTCGACAGTTTACAGACAAGCTAGAGATCACCTCGACATTCGTCTCGATACAGCAGACGCAATGCCGGCAAACGAAGCAAAGGCCAAATTCCTAGCTTTAGGGACTTGACGGCAACTCATATAAAACCTGAAAAACCATCGGAGATCATCCCACACCAGCGCAGAGTGATCACCACCATGATATTCGTCTCGATACAGCAGACGCAATGCCAGCAAACGAAGCAAAGGCCAAATTCCTAGCTTCAGGGTCTTGACGGCAACTCATATAAAACCTGAAAGACCATCGGAGATCATCCCACACCAGCGCGGAGTGATCACCACCATGACATTCGTCTCGATACAGCAGACGCAATGCCAGCAAATGAAGCAAAGGCCAAATTCCTAGCTTTAGGGTCTTGACGGCAACTCATATAAAACCTGAAAGACTATCGGAGATCATCCCACAACAGCACGGAGTGATCACCACCATGACATTCGTCTCGATACAGCAGACACAATGCCAGCAAATGATGCGAAGGCTAAATTCCTAGCTTCAGGGTCTTCACGACAACTCATATAAAACCTGAAAGACTATCAGAGATCATCCCACACCAGCGTGGAGTGGTCACCACCTCGACCTTCGTCTCGATACAGCAGACGAGACGTCACTACAGCGTCCTTCCTCCAACAGGATTCGGACACGCCAAAGCAAACGAAGCAAAGGCAATATTCCTAGCTTTAGGGGCTTGACGGCAACTCATATTAAACCTGAAAGACTATCGAAGATCATCCTACACAAGCGCGGAGTGGTCATCACCTCTACGTTCGTCTCGATACAGCAGACGAGACATCACTACAGCGTCCTTCCTCCAACAGGATTCGGACACGCCAAAGCAAACGAAGCAAAGGCAATATTCCTAGCTTCAGGGTCTTGACGACAACTCATATAAAACCTGAAAGACTATCGGAGATCATCCCACACCAGCGCGGAGTGATCACCACCTCGACGTTCGTCTCGATACAGCAGACGAGATGTCACCACAGCGTTCTTCACCCAACAGGATTCAGACGTGATAATCAAACAACGGAGCCACGGAAAAATCCCTAGTTCCAAACCTCGACGGTTCACCCACAACCTAGAGACAACCGCGACATTCGTCTCGTTACAGCAGACGCAATGCCAGCAAACGAAGCAAAGGCCAAATTCCTAGCTTCAGGGTCTTGACGGCAACTCATATAAAACCTGAAAGATTATTGGAGATCGTCCTACACTAGCACGGGGTGGTTATGACTCATCGGGGCTTCCCAAACTGAGCCCAACCTCAAGTAAAAAGCAGCATGACAAAATTCCTAACGCTTGCTCTTCCGACGGTCAAACTACCTAGGAAGATTACTTGAAGACGTCTTGTCCAGCCCCCGAAGGGATCAGAGACACGACAGTTATGAGGCTACTCGAACAGCAAGATTGCCTATCGAGGAATACATCAGCCAACGCAACGGTACGACGGGCAAAACCCTAGTACCATAGACCCTAACGGACCTTTGTCGTAAAGAGCAGAGGTTAACTGTGACGTTAGGACATTCTTGCGAGAACTTCTCGACTCGTCTCGACTTGTGAGGAAATTAGTGTCTTTGCGAGAACTTCTCGATTCGTCTCGACTCGTAAGGAAAAGCCTTAGGCAATGGGGATAAGGACCTGTTTCCTAAGCATCGGGGCCCTGCAAGTCGGTCCAAAATGGACTCTTGCATACTATTCATGGGCCACACTCTCCAAAGTCGAATCTCGACAAAGAGGGAAACAACCACTTACAAGTTCTCTCGACTTGTAAGAGGGAAAATTCTCTTCTGAGATCCTTACGACTCTTAAGAGAAGAACACACTTGGGAATCCTCACAATTCCTAAGGAGAAATTACACTTACGAGATCCTCACGACCCGTAAGGAGAAATACCTTTATGGGACCCTCACGGCACATAAAGTTGGAAAGCCTTAGGAGACAGATCTTAACCTGACTCCTAAGCCATCGTTGTCCTACAAGGAGATCAAAATATATTATCCACAAAATGCATTTATTAAAAGGGACACACCATCATGAAGCAAAATATGTCTTTTATTCATGAATCAAAATGAATACAAAGTACAATTTATGAAAGAATAAAAAATATATATATACAATTCTTCAAGCCGGCGGATGATTTAGTAGGTTTGCCAGTTCATCCTTTTTTTCCGCTGGACTTCGGCTTCATGATTTATTATCATTAAGAGACGGGCCCCCGCTTAAGCGTGTTGGGCCTGGTACGAGGCAAGCCGACTTTCAAGCTCTTCTTCAGTAACTTTATGAGCTTCGACCATTTCGCGAGTGAAAATGACAGCTTTATCAATGGCTACCACCTCCTTGATAGCTTCCCGAAGCCCTTGCCAAAATTTATATGCACGAGTGGTCTTGGCTGTAAGATTAGCTTGAATTTCCCCCCAGCACAGTTGAAGCCAGCTTCCTCTCTGAGAGTTTTCGGCTGAGCCTCTTCTCGCATGACAACATATTTGAGGCACATCGTTCAATCAGCCCCCGCAAGCCCGCCTTTGCAGCTACAACCTCTGGAAGAAGACACGAGCACTCAAGACTATATATACAAGCCTCCATTCGACGACAATACTTGACCCAAAGTAAGCACAGAATATGGGAAGCAACAAGGAGAGTCTTAGATATGTATCCTATCAAGCGTGCACTCGCAACTATATGTCTGTTTAAAAGGAAATGATACCCAAAACACTGATGTGTAGGCAACATAACGACAGTGTTCGCACTTAAAGAAAATTACCATGGGAAAATATAGAAGCCCATCTACACAAAAAAGACACACGTACGAGTATACGACATACATGAAAATTCAACAGAAAGCATGCAACAGTCAATGATAAGAAGAGTACATTAATTTAAACAGACCACGCTACCGGAAAAAGGTCGCCAAACAAAGGATCAGTGGTACAGGGATTAACAAAACAAAATACAAGATTTTCCAGCTCCCTCTCTGCCTTCTCCAGCATGTCGAAACGACGATTTTCACGAGGAGTTGCTTCCCACCGATTGGCGCCATGTTCATCCGCAAAAGCAGACATAATAGCCCGCCGGGCTCTTATCTGGCCCAACAAATGATCCGAGCAATCTTTCAAAGCCTGGGTAATCAAGCACGCCTCGTAGAAACACTCGAGCTTGTCTTCGGCCGCATCAAGGATCGCCAGGGTCATCTCTGCCGGGTAAGGAGGGATGTCAGCAAGCACGGCAAGAAGGATCGTCCGAAGCCAAATGGAGCTCATTGGAAGAGGAGATCCCCTACGAATCAGGAGTTTATACATCACCGCATCACATTCGGCATCAGTGAGAAGGGGATCCACTGGTCGCGCAGCAAAGCGAGGAATCATCTCCTCAACGGGCACCTCCCATGGTTGTCGACGGGCATGGGGGCGGTTGCAAGCCATAGCACTTAGTTTTTTTCTGAAGATGATTACCCTAAGTTATAAATGGATTTCTCTGTGAAGAGAGAAAGAAACGCATGGATCCAGGTTATAAAGGGGAGTATTCAATGCTGTACACGGAAAATATTGCATGGTGGAACTATTTCCAAGGCTCCCTTTCTGCAGTCAATGTTGTACACAGAAAATATGGCATGGGAAATTAAACAATCCCATCAATAGAGCCCCACGTGCAGGGCACGTGAGAACCAACCTTGGCATGTACTCAAAATTAAAACAGCGTCACACGTGAATAACACGTGGGTGAATGCCGATGTGAGATCAAAATCCCGAACAGTGCCTCACATGCCAAACACGTGAGCAGCAATAACAATATGACAAAATTTCATAAAGAAGGCATGCAAACACAAAAGGGGAAGGAAATACTTATCATTCTTTGAAAGTTCGTACAAAAATAAGAGAAAATGTTACAATGGTAATACATCAAATCTGGGACACGGATTGAGGAATTCAAAAGTAAGTCCATCTAAAATGTTTATGGCCTCTCTGGCCATTCTCGTGTGCTTCCTCTCGCGCTCGCAAGCATCGGGATCTCCGCTGATGTCCTCCACCCTCCGATGGCAGAGAGCATCGCCGTCTGTTGGAAAGCTTGATGCAGAATATCAACAAGATTGTTTCTCCTTTTCTTTGAGATTAGGCCCATCAGATACACTGAGTGTACCTTATCTTCGGCATCATCCAAAGCCTTAAGCGGCATGCCTGCATAGAATAAAGGAAGTGCTTCCCAGATCGCCCTCATAATGAGTTTCAAAAGAGAAGAGCGACGAGAGAGTAGTCGACCGTTGTACTCTTTGAAGCGGCTCATGATCTCAGCACACTGAGCTTTGGTGAACTCCTGGTTCTGGCTGCGGCCCAGTGCACGAATGTCTCCGTAAGAAATGATCTCGTCAAGATCATACAAATGGACAACCATAGTATCTGAAATAAAGATCAGTGAGAATTTAATGGATAAACCAATCAAGAACAGTGCTTGTCTAAATGAATAGTGGATTTCAAACAACTCTACACATTCCCCAGGGAGAACACCCACTGCAGAACTCTATGCAAATCATGAAGGGTCTCTATGGGAGCATTTTTGCAAGGAACAACTCAGGGCAAGAAAATCCCAAGAAGTTCTTTGTAAAGAACTGAGTTCTTTAGAGGAATTAAATTCCTTTTGAATAGAGGAATTAAATTCCCAGAAAACATTTTCAAAACCAAAGCTCTTTAGAATGGAATTAAATTCCAGAGAGAAGACAAGTATCACCATCGATCCCTGAGATCAGAGAGGGCCTAACAAAAGGAGTTTATTATTTAAAGGTTGGACATTATTTTAAAGAACTTGGAAAGATGGGTTCTTGTTAAAGGGAAAAACCCTTGGTGTGGATTTAAGTTCCAAAAAAAATTTCTATAAGAAGTTTTTCAGCCGTTCACGATCCTTACCTTAAAAAGGAAATCTTTGGTTAACAGAGTTAAACTCTGGAAATTTTTGAAACAGAGAACTGAGCTCTGGGAAAGAGAATTAAATTCTCAGAAGAAAACGAGAAAAGAAGAAGATGGAAAAAGTGGAAGCGCTTCTGAAGGGACCCCTGCATTTATAGGATGTGATGGAAAACGGTTCATATACCCCCTTCCCTAAGCAGATCCAACGACCACAAAAGATGACAGCGTTGCACTCACGTGCAAACATGTGAGAACAGCGCTGTGGGAGCATTTGTTCCCTTATAAAAATATCAGGAAAACCCCAATGGGGCATCACGTGCTCACACGTGACCAAGGGTTATGTGCTGACACGTGATGGTTTCCTGGGAACTCTGTTATAATAGAATTGGATTCTAATCAACAGGAGTCACGTGCCCATACGTGATGGGCCTTTAAACCCACTGAAAAGAATTAAAAGTATAATAAAATATCGAGGAAAGATCCCAATGGGGTATTACGTGTCTACACGTGACCAAGTATGACGTGTCTACACGTGACCAAGGGTCACGTGCTGACGCGTGATGATTCTTTAGTTCTTTAAAATAGCAGAATTAAATTCTGGTTAAATGTTTAATCAGGGAGGTCACGTACCAACACGTGATAGGCTCCTAAGCCTTCTGAACTAATAGAATTAAATTCTAATTAAGAGGGAATCGAGAACCTTAACTGGAAAGATATCTCTCTAAATCTTTCCAAACAAAAAAGATTATGCTCTGTAAAGTGGAGCACCGTTGGATTAAAAATCCAATGGTGATTAAAAATCACCAATTTATAGACATATTCTATACAAGAAAAGATTTTCCTGAAATTCACTAAGAATAACAAACAGAATATCTTTTGGATTAAAAAAATCCAATGGTGAATAAAATTTACTAAGTGATCTAAAAGATCATGTTGGTTACGAAATCAATTAAAATCTTTCAGTGAAAGATTGATTAAACAAACTGATTCTTTTCTTTCTCCTATAAATAGGAGCCAAGAAGAGAAGAGAAGGATCTTTGGAATTTTTTTTTGAGATATATAACAACAGAGAGAAAAAAGAGAGGAGAATTTAATTCTCAAGAGAGAAAAAGAAAATCTCTTCAGAAAAAGAAACCCTAGGTGGGAAAGGGAAAGAAATCTAAGCTCCATAAAACAAAAAAGAGAATTTAATTCTCAATTTAAGAGTTTAACTCTTCTGATTAAGAACTTAGTTCTTCCTTTGGTTGAAGATCTGCAGAACCAGATCTCCTCACAAGTTGAGAATTTAATTCTCATCGGGGAGATTCTGCCATGCAGATCCAAAACTTAAAGGGAGAATTGAGTTTAGGGAATTTAATTCCCCCAAATTCATAGGAATTTAATTCCTCCAAATGAAACTAAGGTTTAACCCTACACAAGAATTTAATTCTTTCAAATTCACAGGAATTTAATTCCTTTAAATGAAACTAGGGTTTAACCCTACATAAGAATTTAATTCTTCCAAATACATAGGAATTTAATTTCTCTAAACAGAACTAGGGTTTAAACCTATAAAAGAATTTAATTCTTAAAACAAGAGACTTAAAGCTCTCCATGCACGTAAAGATCAAGTATCCAACAAGATCACGTGGTAACACGTGACCCTTCATCCTAACGAACAAAAAGGAATGAATAAAGCATGCTCACGTGCCCCCACATGACCCTTTAATAGACTCCTCAAAATAAGAAGGAATTAGCCCAGAGGCAATGCCTCACGTGCTCCCACGTGACCTTCAAAATAAAGGGAACAAAGCCAAAGGCAGTACTGCTTTTGGGCGCCGTCACGTGTCTTCACGTTACCCCTAATAAACACTCAAAAATCAATGCATGGATACCCATCATGTGCCCACACGTGATGACTGTTAAGATAAGTGTTTAACACTTATTTGAATATTCTGACAATAAAATAAAGGAAGTCTGGCCCCATCTCCAGATGCCTCACGTGACCCCACGTGACCAATTCAATTTTAGTGTTTAATACAACTTTAAGCGCTTTGTCCTTAGTGTTTAACACTATTTTCAGCACATCACGTGAGAGCACATGATCGCCAAATATCCTCTAGTGTTTAACACTATTTTAAAGCCAAGCTTAGCCCAAATAGGTTGAGTTTTCCAGAGACAAATCTTCCCTTCAACCGAACCTTAAAATTGGTCAGTTCATATGATATGCAAAGTAAAGTCCAGAGCTATAATAAATGGTTAGTACTCAGCCAAAGACAAAATGTTGTTAGAGCCTTAAACCCCTGTTTAAGCATTGCTAAATAATGGAGGGGGGCTGAATCCAGACAAATGTTCAACAGTCCAACAAAGGGTCAACATTTCAAACTTAATTGGACTTAGCCCAAGTTGGCCATAAGTCCTCAATTCAGATTTTACTGAGCCAATGTGCTCATAATCTAATTAATTGAGCTTAGTTCCAAATTGGACTACAGATTTCGCAATCAACTTTGGTTCATGGGTACATCTCTTCACTCCTTTGATATTTGTCATTGTAATCCTTCAATGTCTTCAGAGAGGTGACGGGTCCCGATAACCAATCATTCCACGGACTGTGGGGTCCCTTTAAACCCACGAACTATGATGTCCTTAACCTTGGACTGTGGGGTCCCTTTAAATCCATGGACTATGATGTCCTTAACCTTGGACCAAGATGTCCTTAAACTAACATTGGACCACCATGTCCTTAAACTGGTAATCAACCGCAATGTCCTTAAACTAAAACAATAGAGTCCAAATGCTTTTTTGTCGGATCTAAACGATCCCGTTAAGTTGCTCTTAGTCTAAAATTAGACTAACGTATCCTTAACAAACGTTTAAGTTGATCTTAGTCCCTAATGAGACTAACGTATCCTTAAACCCAACCCCAACCCCAAATATATAAAGATACGGATTTGGACTAATCCACGCCCTATCGGCGACAACATAAATTAGTCTCCCTATACAATCTACGGGCAACCAAAAACAAAAAACAAACACACACGACACGAAGTGACCATCTGGAGAAGGAGAAAGTGGTTACCGCGATGCGGTGGCGTAATTAATTGCAGGGGCTTGCGCCTGCAGGGAAGAGCGTCCCCACAACCAAAAACCCCTCAAACGAGGGGGAATCTGACGAAGTCTACTACATTGGTCGCATCCGTCTAAGCCTCCGATACATGGTGTCATAAATCAACTTGGCATCTTCGGAGATGTGGACGGATAAAACCAAATATCAACTGCCCCTAAATTCAGGCAAGACGTCAGTCTTCCCGGTCTTTCGGCGGAGAACAAAGCTGCTCGCACTTCGACCACAAATTCCGCCATCGTATCGCATACTGCACCCATGTCTCTCCTGGCTTTACTCTGGCATTGATCAGTGCTATGATTAGGGTACGTTCATTAGCACTCGAAAAACGTTGGGTGAACAGTAATTCCATCTCTGTAAAAGTTTTGACGGATTCGTTGGGTAGCTCTGAATACTATTCAAAGGTCGTTTCCGCCAAGCTACCGACGAACTGACGAAGTAACAATTTGTTGTCACCTCCGGTATTGCCGCAAAGAGCCCTGAACTGAGCGACATGTTGATGGGGATTGCCTGTCCCCTTGTATACGTGAAACTTAGGAATCGTGTATCCTGGCGGATACTTGATTTGATCGTACCATCCTGGATATGGTCGCCCAGTTCTGACGACTTGGCCAGTTGCTTCATTTGCTTGATGAGCCCGTATTTGCTGAGCTATATAATTATCCAGAGCAACTTTTGAGATGCTCTCCTCTTTGGCTACTGAACAAGTCAGAAGGGGATTTGATGTCTCCGCTCGGTCATCTTCAAGGATAATCGGAGGATCTTCAGCCAGAGGGTCCGGCCGAATCATCATGCCCACCATGTCTTAGAATAGAAGGGCCATTTGTTTTATGTTGGCCGCGTGTTCCGTGGACTCTTTGTCCTTCTTCTCAAGCATCCTCCGAAGGAATTTAGCATCAGTTTCCTGCTCATGGTGCTGCTCCGAGGATGTCTCCAGGCTTGCTTTCGGTCCCGTAAGTGCGGCCATAGCTATTAGCATCTCTTGGAGCTTTTGTTGTTGTTGCTCCTGAGCCTTAGTCACTGATCGTGTAAGCGGTCGATGACCTGTGGAGATACGGCTGTTCTCTTTTCCGGATGTCATATAGACGGTATGCACCACCATGCCCCTAGCCTTGGGGCATTTGGGCTCAGTGGTCTTGCGATTCGTCGCTGACGCAGGGATTTTCTTCGGCCTTCTCCTCTTGTGGGCGGTCGAAGTTGAGGGGGCCGTTGCAGTGGGCACCCAAGTAGCTGTCGCCTTCTGTGGCTTGACAGGATGGTCGTCTTCTCGCTGAACTTTCACCTTTTTCTGTCGGCGAGAGTAACCTTGATCAATCACCGAGCTTGGACTTGACGCCAGACCTTGTAAATTTTAGAGGATAGCCATTGAGGGGGCTGCTCCAGCTTCACCTTAGTAGCGTTCTCCACGGGTAGAGGAGATCTCTTCAGCACGGCAGTCGGAGAGTTTTTGCGCACCCTCCTTAGCGGTTCAAAGCTGTTCCCAGTTGGAACAGCAGCATCAACTTCCACTCTTGGAGCCGGCGGGGTCAGTCCGGAAGGGGAATTGCCCCCAGCCTTCCTCACTCGGCGCCAGTGGCGACGTCGAGCATATTGTGCGGCCGGTATTATCTCAGCTACGGGGGTGGTTTCCTTATGTCTCCTGTCTTGATCAGAAATTATCGTTGTCAACCTGTTGAAGACTGATGTCCGCTGAGTGGGGATGGCCAACCTATCGAAAGCAGACTTCCGAGCAGGTGAAGCAGCCTTGACGATTTCACCTGAAACGGGAGCTGAAATCGTTAGTCTTGTGAAGACCGACCCTTTGGCAGGAGAATCCGCCTTGACGACTTCATGAGCAGGAATGGCTATCCGCTTAGGGATAACCCTTTCTGGTACCGTGGGCTTCTTCATGGGCCCAAATGAGTTTTGGCCCAGTCTGTCAATGACTGAGGCGTTGGAGCTGGACGACCCATTGAGAGGAGCCGCAGTAGTTGTGAGCCGATTAAAGACCGATCTCTTCGGAGCTTCTTGCAATGGTACAGGGGCATTGAAGTTCATCGGTGGGAGCATAGTCCTGAAGAATAGCCCAGTGGTGGCTTGAGTTACCTGCTCCACTGGCAATGTGAAAAGGGAGACCGCTTGGGGCCCGTAGGTTACACCTCCAGATGAGGCGGAACGGGAGTTGCAGTTGCAGCTGGAGCAGTTAGAGGCCATTGATGCTCTTTTTTCTGTACGAGAGCAAAACCAAATCTTAGTACCTCGAATCCAAGGGCAACCATATCAAACCGCGACTTGTTCGCGAAACATGACACACGAAGTGTGGAGTGGAAAGAGGAAGAGGTCCCACTGGGCGTGCCAGAATTTGTTTCCCTCCGAACATGGAGACGCGACCGCGTAGGTCCGTCTTGCCTGAATTTGGGGCAGATGCTAATTGGTTCTATCCGTCCACCTCTCCGAAGATGCCAAGTTGATTTATGACACCGTGTATCGGAGGTTTAAATGGATGCGGCCGATATAGCAGACTTCGTCAGATTCCCTCTCGTCGAGGGATTTTTTTTATTGTAGGGACGCTCTTCCCTGCAGGCGCAAGCTCCTGCAGTTAATTACGCTACCGCCTCGCGGTAACCACTTTCTCTTTCTCCAGATGGTCACTTCATGTCGTGGGTATTTGTTTTGTTTTTGGTTGCCCGTGGATTGTATACGGAGACTAATTTATGTTGTCGCCCGTAGGGCGTGGATTAGTCCAAATCCGCATTTTCTTAGATTTGGGTTTGGGGTTTGGGTTTAAGGATACGCTAGTCTCATTTGAGACTAAGATCAACTTAAATGTTTGTTAAGGATATGTTAGTCTAGTTTTAGACTAAGATCAACTTAACATGATCATTTAGACCAAACAAGAGAGCATTTAGGCTCTATTGCTTAGTTTAGGGACATTACGGTCGATTACCAGTTTAAGGACATGGTGGTCCAATGTTAGTTTAAGGACATCTCGGTCCGAGGTTAAGGACATCATAGTCCATGGGCTTAAGGACCCTACAGTTCGAGGTTAAGGACATCATAGTCCATGGGTTTAAAGGGACTCCACAGTCCGAGATTAAGGACATCATAGTCCGTGGGTTTAAAGGGACTCCACAGTCCGAGGTTAAGGACATCATAGTCCGTGGGTTTAAAGGGACCCCATAGTCCAGTTTTAGAGACGTCATAGTCTATGAAATATATGGTTGTCGGGACCCGTCACCTCTCTGAAGACGTTGAAGGATTACAATGACAAATATCAGAGGAGTAAAGAGATGTACCTTTGAACCAAGGTTGGTTAGGAGATCTGTAGTCCAAGTTGGGACTAAGGTCTGTTAAAAGATTCGTGAGCATATGGGCTCAATTAATCTGAATTGAGGACTTATAGCCAATCTTGGGCTAAGTCCAATCAAGTTAAAAAATGTTTAACATTTATTTTGGGCTGTTGAGCATTTATTTGGGCTTGGCACTTTTAACAATGCTGAGCATTGATTTGGATTCTGACAGTATTTCTGTCTTTTATTGAATGTTGAGCATTGATTATAGCTCTGGGCTTATTAAAGAACAATTTATGTTCTATCAGCGTACACGTGAGGAGCACGTGGTACACTTGGCGCTTTGCGCCAGTCAAAGAGCACAGTGCGCTTCTGCCGAGTAGCGCACAAGTGAGGGACACGTGTCGCACTTGGAGCTAGCGCTAGTTAATGAGCGCAGAGTGCTAGTTTATGAGCGCATTGCGCTATTAGTTCAGTGGCGCACACGTGAGGAGCATGTGGTGCGCTTGGCGCTAAGCGCCAATCCATGAGCGCAAAGCACTATTTCAAGAGCGCAAGCGCTAACTGTTAAGTGGCGCACACGTGAGGGACACGTGTCTCGCTTGGCGCTGAGCGCCAGTCAATGAGCGCAGTGCGCTATGTTTGGAGCGCTGAGACTCTTTAAAATTAAGAGCGCCAAGGCTCTGCAGCGCTTTGCGCTAGATGTGGAGCACTGAAGCGCTTCTTTTATGCAATTTAGATCAGTTTGCACCCTGAAAATTAAATTCTCTTTTTATAAGAGACATTGTCTCAAGGTTCTAAGAACAAAGTTCTTATTTTTATAGGAGATATTTCAATCTCTTATTTTGGTGAAGGGCTTTGCCTTTATGGATCTGTGATCCTAAGAGAATTGAATTATTCTCCCCCCTTTTATGATGAGATGTTCATGATCTCATAAAGACAATTTGTCTTATAGATCTATGATCCGTGAGAAGAATTATGTTCTTCTTTTTATGATGATATCCTTTGATCTCTTTGTAAAAGACATTAGTCTTGTAGATCTATGATCTTTAAAGAAGTGAATTTTTCTTTTTAATTATGAGATGATTTCATCTTTCTGTTCATCATCATCATTTTTTTTACCTTGAAGAAAATCTTCTTTCTCTGAGAGCTTGGCTCTTCTTTCCGAGATCTCTCAAAGCTTAGGGGGGGTTTCCTCTCTTTGTTTCTGTCTATTTGAGACTTGAAGTCTTGGGGCCTTTATATAGGGCAAGCTGATCAGTTCAATCAGTTAAGGGGATCTTTTCTCCAATTGATTCGGGGAATTTTCGATCGTTGGATCTTTGATCCAAGGGCTTTTGATTTACAGAAGGCAATCTTCTTGTTTTTTTTAAAAAGATTGGAAAATCTTTTCATACAGAATTTATTCTGTATTTTGGTGATTTTTAATCACCATTGGATCATTGATCCAACGGTACTCTGATTTACATAGCACAATCTTGTTGTTTGGAAAGATTTTAAGGAATCTTTCCTTAACAGAATTTAATTCTGATTAATTAATGATTTATCATTATTATTGGATCTTTGATCTGACGGTGGGGAGCTTTTAGTTTCAGCGCTAGCGCACTCGTGCTTTGCACGTGGTGCGCTGCTTAGAGTGCAGCGCACTTAGCGCTAGCGCACCCGTGCTTTGCATGTGGTGCGCTGCTTAGAGCGCAGCGCACTTAGCGCTGGTGCATCCGTGCTTTGCATGCACCCGCGCTTTGCACGTGGTGTGCTGCTTAGAGTGAAGCGCACTTAGCGCTGGCGCATCCGTGCTTTGCACGTGGTGCGCTGCTTAGAGCGCAGCGCACCTAGCACTAGCGCACACGTGCTTTACATGTGTTGCGCTACTTAGGGCGCAGCGCTCTTGGTGTTGCTTCTGAAGCGTTGCTTCATTTAAAAATTTGAATTTTGAATAGAGCTTTGCTCTGATTGGGGGAAACAACTACCTGCTGCGGATGGGTCGAGCAGGAATTTGCCCGGCGGCCTTATCATGAGGGCTTTAGATCCACAGCATCGTTGGGCACGATGCTACCCACGGTGGATGGACCGGGCAGGAAGCTACATGACCGTCTTGTGATGAGGGCTTTGGATCCACAGTATTGTTGGGCAGGATGCTACCCGCTGCGGATGGGCTGAGCAGGAATCTGTCCGGCGGTCTCTTGATAAGGGCTTTAGATCCACAGCGTCGTTGGACAGGAAGCTACCTGTGGTGGATGGACCGGGCAGGAAGCTGCCCGGCCGCCTCTTGAAGAGGGATTTGGATCCACAATGTTGTTAGGCAGGAAGCTACCCGTTGCGGATGGGCCGAGCAGGAAGCTTCCTGGCCGCCTCATGAAAAGGGCTTTGGATCCACAGCATTGTTGGGCAGGAAGATATCCGCTGCGGATGGGCCGAGCAGAAATCTATCCGGCCACCTCGTGATGAGGGCTTTAGATCCACAGTACCGTTGGGCAGGAAGCTATCCACTGCGGACGGACCGAGCAAGAATTTGCCCGGTGGCCTCCTGATGAAGGCTTTAGGTCCACAGCGTCGTTGGGCAGTAAGCTATCCGCAGTGGATGGACCGAGCAGGAAGCTACCTGGCCACCTCTTGATGAGGGTTTTAGATCCACAGCGTTGTTGGATAGAAAGCTACCGTTGTGGATGGGCCGAGTAGGAATCTGCCCGACGTCTTCGTGACGAGGGCTTTAGATCCACAACGTCGTTGGGAAGGAAGCTACTCGCGATGGATGGACCGGGTAGGAAACTACCCGGCCGCCTCGTGAAGAGGGATTTGGATCCACAACGTTGTTGGGCAGGAAGCTACCTGCTACGGATGGGCCGAGCAGGAAGCTACCCGGCCGCCTCGTGATGAGGGCTTTGGATCCACAGCGCCGTTGGGCAGGAAGCTACCCTTTGTGGATAGGCCGAGCAGGAAGCTACCCGACCGCCTCGTGATGAGGGCTTTGGATCCACGACATCGTTGGGTAGGAAGCTACATGCGGTGGATGGACCGGGCAGGAAGCTATCCGGCCGCCTCATGATGAGGGCTTTGGATCTATAGCGTTGTTAGGTAGGAAGCTACCCGCTGCGAATGGGCCGAGCAGGAAGCTACCCAGACCTTCGTGATGAGGGCTTTGAATCCACAGTGTGGTTGGGCAGGAAGCTACCCACTACGGATGGGCCGAGCAGAAAGCTACCCGGCCGCCTCGCGATGAGGGCTTTGGATCCAAGATATCATTGGGCAGGAAGCTACCCATGTTGGACGGGCCGGGTAAGAAGATCCTCGTCCGCCTCATGATGAGGGCTTTGGATCCACAGCGTTGTTGGGAAGGAAGCTACCCGCTGCAGATGGGCCGAGCAGGAAGCCACCTGGCTGCCTCGTGATGAGGGCTTTGGTCGGTTACCTATAGACATATCCGAGCTTCATGGCTTGAGTGAAGGGTTGTTCTTTGTTTGACGGGCAGGAAGCTACCCACCGGCCAGTTTAAACTCTCCTACTTTGAATGACTGGATTTGGTGGGTGTCCTCATTGCTTGGACTCGGGTTAGTCGGTGATGACCATGATCTTCCCGATCGTCAGCTCTCCGGTTTCAAGTTGGTTGGCTTTCCCACTATTTGTTTGACATTTGTCTCGTAAGTATTTTGCCAAGTGACCGGAGTGGATCAGCTTCTCGATATAATCGCGTAGCTGTTTACAATTCTCGGTCGGATGCCCTTGCGTCCGATAATAGGCACAATACGGGCCGCAGATTCGCTCGCCCGGCTTTCGTGTCACCGGTGGCAGCTTGAAGAATCTTTTGCTCTTTGCTTCCTCTAGCAGTTCGGCCTATAAGACATTGAGAGGCGTGTACTTGTGAAACCTCGGTGTATATAAGGTTTCAACCGATCAACCTTCTTCTTGTCTTCTTCCAGGTCCCTTTTCTTTTGGTCTGTCCGGTATCCTCAGGAAATGTGAACACTAACTTCGGATTTGAGTTGGATTTCCCGCTCGGTCCAGACCTTTACCCCGGCTAAGGTTTTAGGTTGTGCCAATGCAAAAGAGCAGAGCCACTCTTTGTGTCTAAGACCAGACCTCATGGCGGTTATGACCGTCTCATCCCGGTGCTGTGGTATCTTTAGAAGGGCATTGTAGAAACGGGCAGTATAGTCATTGAAAGACTCCATGTCCTCGCACTTGATGGTAAATAGGTAGTCAATCGATCTCTTCTGTTATCGGTTGCCAAAGAAGTGGCCGAGGAACTGCATAGCCAACTCTTCAAAGGTCGAGATCGAAAGCGGAGTCAGGACGCGGAACCAGTTTCATCTTGCTCGGATGAGGGTGGTGGGGAAGGCTCGGCGTTGAGCTGCGTCTGAGTTGTCATGAAAGCTCATGCCTGCAGTAAACGCATCCACGTGGTCCTTCGGGTCAGACTTCCCGTCGAAGAGGGCCACCTTGGACGGTTTGTTCCAAGACGAGACCCGCTCACCTAGTAACTGCTCCATGAAGGGCCTCGTGAGAGAATCTGTGGAGTACCTTGACACTCCTACGGCCGAACGGGTAGCATGCTGCATGTCTTCAATTTTCTTCTCGAGAACCTCGATTCACTGATGGTACCGAAGAATTCTCTGTAATCGGAGTGCCTGCTATCCCTGCTTCGGGCTTGCGCGATGGAGCGATTTCGGCTTCGCTCGATCACGTTCTTCAGGTCCTCGAAGGGAACCCTTCGTGGTTGGTCCTGAGGTGCGCCACATGCGCGGCCTCGATGGGTATGGGGATGTCAGTCTCCCCTAGAATCAGGCGACCTGACCGACGTCTCCTTAGGGGGCGAAAGAGCACGGCGGGCATTGGAGCGATAACCTGGTCTCTCCTGAGATCTCGGTGTCGAACTATCCAGCGCCCAATGAGTTATAGAATCATTCCTTGTGTAGGTGTCGTGACTGCCGGAATCGACATGCCGGTATTCGGTGACATCGAGATGGGCGTGAGCAAGGTCGAAGGCCTGAATGCGCCCTTCCGTCTCCCCATGCACGCCGTCGTTCAGGGGAGTGGGGACATCGGTTTGGTGGGCATGGCCGGCTGCTTGAACACGAGCGAGCACGTCCACTATTGCGGTGAGCCTGTCGATCCGTGCAGATAAGACGTCGATGATGTTGGGAAGTGGAATAGATTAGCCCCCATCCCCGTTGTGGAGGAAGGGAAGGCTCGTGCTATGATCGTTACGATTATCACTGGCCATTGAATCGAAGGCGGAATATTAACTTTTTCGGTAGAAAAGCTTCTCGTTCCTACAGACGGCGCCAACTGATGGAGGTCGAAATTTCCCTCAGATATTGTCTTCCGTCGATCTTGTTGCCAGCAGAGCTGAATGGTTGAGATTTGATATCGGGGTTGAGCGTGTGGATCTTAATGGGTTGTTATTGACGCCAGGCTACCTGCAAAGGAAGTCCCGGGGTGGGAAACCACCGTAGGACCCTCCGACGATCAAGTAAGTACTGAAAAATATTGAGGCAGAACATCGGCGTATTGGATTGAGTTCCGGTTACCTGAGTCGTCTGGAAGAGGGGTTTATATAGCGATCGCATGGAGCGAGCCAATGCGAGATTCTCGCTGTCCGTTATGCCCCTGTGTCAAGTTCGCGTTGACGGCGGGATATGCCCATTAATGGCGAGATACGCTCATTAATGGTGAGATACTCTAGCGTAGGATGCGGGACATGGAGCGACGGAGATCTCTTCATGGCGAGATACACGGAGCCGTTACGGAGGGGCTCGGGCTCCATGCTCTCGGCCAGATAGGGAAGCTGAGTGTAACACCCTAGTTCATTTATACGAGTTCTAGTTCAAGTATTTCTTTATTTATGGTATTTTTTTTCCTGATTTATTGTGTTGTGGGTGCGAATAGTATATTTGACATCTGTATTTGCATCCGACCCGACCCACATGCTTGAAACCAGTCTTGATTCATGTTCGTGATTTATCCTGGCTTATTACGTGGATCCGTGCACTTCCATTTATACATCCTGCATATTGGCATTTATCTGGTATCTGCATTTTTAAATATAACATTTAAAATCATATAAAATATTTTAAAAATACATCGCATGGCCTGCTTGATACCCCTGACCCTGTGGTAGCATCCGCACATCTTGTTCTCGTCCAGTTCAGTGAAACAGACTTGTTTGGATGGCTACACGCACGTACGTGCATTCGTTCTTGGGGGTATGCATTTTCGTTACCCGGATATCCAATTTTAATTTTGGTCGATATGTATATTTTTTGTATTTTAAAACTGAATTTTTAGACCCGACCCGGGCGTGCTTTGGACTATGTTTGTATTTACCAGAATATCAAATTTTATTTATATAATATTAATTTTATAAACTGATACAAATTAAAATTTAGTTAACTAATAAAAGATTTTTTAAAATTTAAATCTAAACTAATTTCTTAACAAACTAATAACCCCTTTTCTCTCTCCTCTCTCTCCCCCCCTCTCTCTGTTACTTTATAAATATTAATTCTTTCAATATTTACAACCCCTGCATCTCTTCTCCACATATATAAATTTGATATACTTTTTAAATCCCATATAAAAAAAGCACCGTTCCCTTTCTTCTTCATGTTTTCCCACCTACGAATGAAACCCATGCCTCGCCTCTGCCCTCGTCCCGCGTGCCGTGTGTGCGTTGGGACGATTTACCGACGTCGGACGTGCCGTACGTATCTGTCGCATGATCCAATCAAGGCAAGTTTATCTTGCTACATGGTATGATATATTTTACATCCATACTAATAATAATATTTAATGTTTAGTGTATTGTACATCCCCTGTTATCATTTTACTGTTTTACGACGTCCGTGTGCAGCCATATCGTTATTTACATATCCAGTCGCATGCTAATTCATCTTGCTACATGTTAGGTATATTATTATGCATCCATATGAATAAAAATATCACATGTTGAGTGCATTGTACATCCATATTAAAGTTTTACTGTTTTCGGATACCTGTTTGCATCCATATCATTTAAAATACATATAACTGCATCTATAGATCATATTAATTCATGTTATTATTGTAGTAACACCCCATGCTTAATAATGTGCATCCTACTTAGACTTGGAGCTGTAAATGTAACCCTGATCGATGTTTGTGCATCCATACCATTAATTTTATATCTATTCGTATATCATGTCACATTATTACATATTATTGTTTTATTAGCACTCCATGCTTGATAATGTGCATCCTACATAGTCATGATGTAACCCCTGATAGATAATGGTGCATCCATGCTTTTATCGTGCACCCGTACTTGCTACAGTTTTATTATGAGCATCCACTTGACACATGTACACTACCTGACATGACCTGGTATATCACTACTTGACATGTTACCTGATTCTGTTTCTAATGCCGACAATCCTGACATGTTGTCCTCATGGACGTATCCTGTTGTCTGTATAGACAAACCTGTTCCTGCTTGATCCCGTGTTGGCATTAGACTCAGATTTATCAATACCTGACTTGAACACATAACTTGGGGGTATGGGGAAATCAATGATGAAACCTGACTTGTAACTCGACAGTTCGATGCTTATACTGATCAGTTTTATGGGCTAGGCCAGCCCCGGGATGATGATGCTGACATCATTCGTCTGTACATGTTACCTGTTTACTGCCTAGCGGCACGTCTCAGATTCAGCCCGAGAGTCTTGACCGTAGTCCCGGGCATGCACGGGATACTATTGAGTTATATCGACGATTCATTAAATTGATTTCACAGAATTGAGAGTAGTTACCCAGTAGTTTAGTTCAGATTACCCACTGCACGTCACATATGCTTTTACCCTTCACTGTTCCACATTCGTGTTACTGTTATACCTTTATTACTGTTCATACTCGTACCTGCATGTTTTTTTACTCCTGATTATATTATTATTGATGTTATGACGCACTGACGTCTTGGTTTTGCATGGCCCAGACTCTCTACCTTTGTCGCAGGCTGATCAGGAGTATTTCCGCCGTCAGGCCAAGCAGTGAGGATTCTGTTAGTATCCAATTAGTTTAGTTATTTCCGTACTTTCCAGATGTTACTGTATATTGGATTTATTGCTTCTGCATATTATTTCTTGACTCTTTATTTCTGGCTCATGGACATGTACTAAATAGTTTCTTTTATTTTCCTGTTCTTGATATCTATAGATAGCCGTAATGTGACTGTGGAGGGATGTTTCCTAGCCACAGGTAGCATGGTTGGCTCTGTTATGTGCCGATCTTAGCGCACTGTGGGAAGCGGGGCGTGACATTGAGGAAGCTCGGCTTGGTAATGGCTCGGAGACGAGCGAGGAGGCTGTAGAAGCTCAGCTCTGTAATGGCTCGGAGACGAGCGAGGAGGCAGAAGAAGCTTGACTGTAGGATAGCTCGGAGGTAAGCTGTTAGCTGGCTGCTAGTCGAATAAGGAACGTACTCCGAGGAGGTCATCTAAAAGATCTGGTGCAATCTCGGAGGCGAGGCTCCGAGGAATGTTCCCAATGTATCATATTTATTCTAGTTCCGTAGCCCCCAGGAATCTAGCGGGCTTACATGGATGATATGTCATCCGCTACGTGTCGTGATCTGGGGAATTCCCACTTATGAGTATCATCAGAAGGAGATTTGCGATACTCTCTATTTGCCAACATTATAGCCAGTGATAAACATGCATGAAGAGTTCAAGGTGTGGTGTCCACCTAGGGAGGGGACGATTAAAGTAAACGTTGATGGCAGTGTTAAGTTAGAAGACCTCACCGATAGAAAAATATTCATTAGCCAGGGAAACATTTAGAAACATCTATAAGGGACAAGTTTCCCTCAGCGATGTGTACACCACCAAGCGAATTTTCACTCTTTTTAATATTCTCTCGGCAATTTTTTATTTCTAAGGGAGAAGGGGTACATTACTGAGGGAATATATAAAAAGCGTAAATTTTATTGGGCCAAAACATAGCGGGGAAATCTTGCCTATGGATATATCCCTTGACAATAGTCACAATAGCTATCAAATAAATGTATCCTCGGCAATATTCCCTTGGCATTCCTTTGGTAACTAATGCGAATATTGCCAAGAGATACTCCTCAGCAATATTTCCCTCGCTATGTTTTAGCTCAATTAAATTTATGTTTTTTATACATTCTCTCGTAATGTATTCCTTCCACTTTAGAAATAGATAATTGCCAAGAGAATATTAGAAAGAGTGAAATTCGCTTGGTGGTGTACACATTGCCGAAGGAAACTTGTCCCTTACAGATGTTTCTAAATGTTTCCCTCGCTAATGCATATTCTTTACTAGTGACTATCAAGCTGCAGGGGGCGGCGTGTTGAGGGACTCAAAAGGAATTTGGTTGAGAGGCTTTACGTTTAACACTGGTAATTAAGATAGCTCCATTAGGGGCCGGGGTTTGGGGAATCATCATGGGAATGAAAGCGGCTTGGGAAATAGGATTCAGATGTGTAGAGATAGAATCATATTCGAGGTTGGATGTGGATTTTCTTACGGGACGGGTAAAACAACATTTGGAATTTGAAGATTTGTTTTGGGAAGCGCAACCAATTTCTTGGACGAGAGTGGAATTGTAAAATTACTCGTTCGGAGCGACTCAACAACCAAATTGCCGACAAATTAGATAAGGAGGCTCATGGGTTTCAACCGGTTTAACTTTTCTCTCTTCTCCACTTGAATGTATTAATGTTCGTCTATTAGACTTAGATTGAGAGGGATGCCCCTCTAATGATGGTTTCTTTGCTTAAGTGAGGAAGTCTGTATCTATTTTTACCAAATAAAAATATTAAAAAAACAATGAAAACTGAAAACTTTTGAGACTTTTGAATATTTCATGATTTTCGATGGCTATAGCAGGCAAAATATTAAAAAACCCCAAAATATAAAATAACGAGATTTTGAAAATTTCACGATTTTTTGTTCTATATAACATATAAAATATTTCAAATTATAGTATTTTAAAAATAAAAACGTCTATCGTAGAATATTGAGGTTTTAAAAATTTTGGCGATTTTCGTTTGCTATAAAAAATATAATATTAAAAAACCAAAGAGAATAGAAATTTTTTGAAAAAGTGAACAAAACACCGAAAATTATGGGATTTACGAAAAATGCGCAATTTCCGTATGTTATATAGCAATCAAAATATTGAAAAAGGAAGAAAAAGAATTTTTGGATTTTTGAAAATTTATTGATTTTTATGTGTTTTCATCGAAGAACTGAAGAAAACAGACAACTTTACCGTTTTTAAATTTCTCGATTTTCATGTTCTATACCATGCAAAATATAAAATATTTAAAGAAATCTTGGGAATTTTGAAAATTTCACCATTTTCCATGTGCTAGCATGTAAAATATTGAAGAACCGAAAAATATAGAAAATTTTAGAATTTTTGAAGGGGATCTTTGCAAATGTTACGATTTTCCATGTGCAATTTTTATGTGCTACATAAATTAATGAAATTGGAACAAAATAGAAAATTTATAAGATTTCTAATAATTCCAATATTTTTCAATATAACACAGAATATTGAGAAACCGAAGAAAACAGAAAGTTTTTGAGTTTTTCTTTGAAAATTTCATGATTTCTGATTGCTATAGCAGGAAAAATACAAAAAAAAATAATTACCAGATTTTAAAATTTTCATGATTTTTGTATGCTATAACATACAAAATATCTAAAATTATAGGATTTTTTTGAAATTTTACAATTTGCGTGTGTGCAAACTATTGAAATACAGAAGGAAAGAGAAAATTTTGAGATTTTTAAATATTTCATGATTTTAGTGTTCTATCGAATATAAAATATTAAGAAATCAAAGAAAATAGAAAATAGTTGAGATTTTTGAAATTTTCGCTATTTTCTAACGACCGAACAAAATATTGAAAAACCAAAGAAAATAGATTTTTTTGAGAATTTCCCAATTTTTGTGTTTTATAATATGCAAAAAATTTAAAACTGAAGAATTTTTTTTGAGATATTTAAAAAAAATCTTTTGTTGTATGCTAACAATCAAAATACTAAAAATAAAAAAACAAAAAATTGGAGATTTTGAAAAATTTCGTAATTTTCACGTGAACATGGAACGAATACAAAATCTTAATAGAATAGAAAAAAATTGGTTGTGGAAAATTTCACGATTTTCGTGTGATATGTCAAGCCAAATGTTAAAAAAGAAAAGGACGGAAAATTTAGAGATTTTTGAAAATTCAGAAATTTTTCTATGCTAACAAGCAAAATATTGAAAAATTGAATAAAAAAAAATGTTAGGATTTTTGCGATTTTAATGTGCTAAAAAAGCACAATATTGAAAAAACCAACGAAAACAAACATTTTGAGATTTTATTAGACTTAGCGATTCAATATGATATATAGCAAGCAAAATACAGACAAACCGAAGAAAATAAATAGTTTGAAATTTTCTATTATTTCACGATTTTCATATACTGTAACATGCAAAACACTGAAAAATAAAAAAAGAAAAAGAAAGTTTTGGTAGTTTGGAAAATTTCGGGATTTTCGTTTCTTTTATAGAAAACAATATTAAAAACAAAAGAACATAAAAAATTTAAACATTTTCGTAAAGTTCGGGATTTTCATGTGTTATTTAGCATGCAAAATATTAAAATTTTAAGGAAACACAGTATTTTAGGATTTCTTAAAGATCATGATTTTCGTGTGTGATAATAAGAAAATATTGAAAAATCATAGAGAACGGTAAATTTCAAGTCTGAGATTTTTGAAAATTTCACGATTTACGTGAAATATTGAAAAACTCTAGATAATAGAAAAATTTTGATTTTTCAAAATTTCAAGATTTTCGTGTGCATGAAGCAAAATATTAAAAAAGAAAATTTTGAGCTATTAAAAATATCGTGATTTTCGGATAAATAAAAAATTTAAGCTTATTCAAATAAAAAATATTGAATTTTTTGAGAATACAAAAATTATTTGGACTTTTGGAAATATCACAACTTTTGTGTGCTATAAACAAAATAATAAAAAACCCAAAGAAAACAGAAAATTTTATGACTTTGAAAATTTTGTGATTTTTATGTGCTATATGTTGCAAATATAATGAAATTTTTTGAGATCTTTTAAAATTTCATGATCTTCTTGTGATATATTTTGAAAAATATTGAAAACCGAAGAAAAAAAACTTTTAAGATTTTTTTAAAAAATTCATTTTTCATTTGCATAGCACGCAAATTTTGAAAAACCGAACAATTCAAAAAACTGAAAAGTTTGGGATTTTGAATATTTCATGATTTTCAATGCGATAGCAAGAAAAATATTGAAAACTGAGGAAACCCACTAAAGTTTAAGATTTTAAAAGAAATCGTGTGATATGCATATAAAATTTTGAACAATAGAAAAAATTTAGAGTTTAAAAAATTTCGCAATTTTCATTTGTTATAACAAACAAAATACTTGGAAACCAAAAAACATTAGGTTTTGAGATTTTTGAAATCTCATGATTTTTGTGTGTTATATAATAAAATAATATAGAAAAACCTAAGAAAACTAAAAAATGCAATTTTTTTGAAAATTTTGCAATTCTAATTTTCTATGATATTAAATTCAGATGAAAACTAATTTTTTTGAGGTTTTTGAAAATTTTGCAATGTTTGTGTGTTGTATTATGCAAAATATTGAAAAGCGGAAGTAAACAAAGTAATTTTGATATATTTGAAATTTTACGATTTACGTGTGTTTATTATAAACAAATTATTGAAAAACCAAAAAACAACAACAAAATTTTAAGATTTTTTAAAATTTTGTGATTTTCGTAATTTAGCATGCAAAATATTGAAAATTTTTAGAAAACCAAAATTTTTGGGATTCCTGAAAATTTCATGATTTCTTATGCAAGTAGTAAACAAAATATTGAAAAACCGAAGAAAATAGAAAGGCTTTAGATTTTTGAAATTAATTTTTTTGTTAGGAGATTTTTGAGATTTCATGTGCAAAAGTAAATAAAATATTAAAGAACCGAAGAAAATGGAAAATTTTTAGTTTTTTTTACATTTTCGTGTACCGGTGCAAGAAAAACCGAGAAAAAATAGAATTGTTTTGCAGAGTTTTGAAAATTTCATGATTTTAATCTTTTATAGAAAGCAAAATATTTGAAAATCAAGGAAAACAAATAATTTTGAGAATTTTTTTGAAAATTAATGAAAATAAAAAATTTGTGATTTTTATCACGATTTTCGTGTGTTATATATGTAAGAAAATTATTTAAAAACCGAAGAAAATAGGAATTTTGCAATTTTAGTGTGTTATATTATTGAAATTCAGAAGTAAACAATTAAAATTGTGATTTTTGAAAATTTCTTGTTTTTTTTTTGCGCTTAGCCTGCACAATATTAAAGAAACCGAAAAAAGATAAAAATTTTGTGATATTTGAAAATTTCACGATTTTCGTGTGCTATATGATGCAAAATATTAAAATTTGGAAGTTAACAAAAAAAAATTGAGAATTTTAAAAATTTCACAATTTTCGTTTATAAGCATGTAAAATATTGAAAATTTAAAGGAAACAGAAAATTTTGGGATTTTGAAAATTTTGCGATTTTCGTATATTATATCAAACAAAATATTGAAAAAATCGAAGATACTAAATTTTTTTAGATATTTAAAAATTTTGCAATTTTCCTGTGCAATATAATGTAAAATATTAATAAATATGAAAGAAAGCATAAAAGTTTTGAGATTTTGAAAAGTTTCCAATGTTCGTGTGTTAGCCTGCAAAATATTGAAAACCGTAAGACAACAAAAAAATTTAAGATTTATGAAAATTTCACGATATCCATGTGCTAACGGACAAAATATTGTTAATTTGAAGAAAAATTTGGGATATTTATAAATTTAGTTGTTTTCATGTGCTATATAACAAGCAAAATTTTAAAAAACCAAAGAAAATATAAAATTTTGAGATTTTTTAAGATTTCGCAGTTTTCGTGTTAAATGCATAATACGGAAAAATGGAAGAGACCTCTGTAAATTTGTGGCTTTCGTGTGATATAGCAATAAAATATTGATAAGGTAAAAAACGAAAAATTTGATATTTTAAAATTTTTACCATTTTCATGTGCTATAACGTGCGATATATTCCCCTCCTCTTCCTTTCACTTCAAGAAACTGAGCCCTTTTTGACGGGAGACCTATTTCGACACATGTCTCCTGTCGAAATAGGGTGTTCATATTTAAAAATTTGTTGACTTTGTTCAACACCTATTTCGACGTGAGTCCCGCATCAAATTAGGTGTTGACCAAAGTCAACAGCCCTAGCCCTTTATCTTCTCTTTTCCCCCCAATTTCCATACTTTTCCAAAATTTCCCCAATTTCCTGATCGAGCACTCGCTTCCTCCCTTCTGAAAAAAAATCCTCGCTTCCTCCTCCGCTCCAAAAAATTCGCCACCCTCGCCTTCTCCTCGTCAACCCGAGCTCCTCTTCGTCATCCTGAGCCCCTCCTCTTCACCTCTTCGCCAAAATTTCTCCTCATCACCAAATCCTCACCTCATCCTCCTCATCAACCCGCACGAGCCCCTCCTCTTCACTTATCACCCCTCCTCTACCGAGCACCCCTTCACTGAGACCCCCTCCTCTTCACTGAGCACCCCATTCATCGTTCATCCCTTCTCCGACCGGATCTACATCCGAGCTTCCTTTCTTCGTGGACATCGTCCACCGGATCTACTTCGATATGAAATCGGCAACGAATTAGATGGATAAATTTTATAAACTTTCAATTTTCAAAGTTTATTGTTTTTTAATTTTAGTAAATTTCGTTATATTGGAAGATTTGTGTAGAAATGTTAAGACAAAGTAATTAAAATTTTTGTGTGATTGTAGGGTTGACGTCGGCATGATTGCTCGCTCTTTCTTTATATTCTATATACGTCTGTCTCCGGTACACTACTCTACTCCTTTTAATTCTTAACTACTAAACTTAGAATAAGTCACCATACCTAAATTAAGTCACCAATTAAATATTAATTAATCCGAAAATCATGTTGTCCTAATCTACATAGTTAATAATCAATTAACCAATTGACCATTTAATCCTAATCTAGATGCTTCGTTATTAATCTAGATGTTTCGTGAGACTTACCTTCATGTATTGTTCGTTGTATGGATGCGTGTTTAGTTCAATGAATCTAGATGTTTCGTTATTAATATCAATTGTTTGACCAATTTACCATTCAAACTGAAAATTCCAAAACCCTAAACTAAATATTTCAATAACCGAAGAAATTGAAACGATAACCCTCAAAACTAATATAATTAAGTGCATGATACTCGATGATAACAAAAAGTAAACCAATACATATCGTCATCAAGTATCTCACATTGATAAAATATCACGTCTTAGAACTGTCTATCGGTTATATGCGTATGGTTATTTTCGTGACATAAAACTCGCACGGGTTATCAACCTCGAACCTTAATTGTTTTTCATTGACAACCATCTCGTAGTTTATGCGATGAGAAGACTAGTCGCACTATAACCGATAAATTTGTCCCGTTTTGAACAAGTTAAGAATGTATAATGTATACACTTCACTGCATACTTATGCTTTCATTCGTTTCGAGATGAGTTTCGTCAGTACCTTTCCGCTGGTTCTCCGTATACAAATATAGCTGAGATGATCATTTCAATACTGATAGTATTAAAATGTTTATCTTTTCTATTGCAGTGTACTCAGAGAATAGAGAGGAGGCGCTGCTGAAATTTTCTCGAAGCGAATAAAGCATAAGTGCAGAGGGTGTATGCGTTATACATTCTTAATGGGATCGAAATCTTACCTCCGACAACTGTTACCCTCGACATCCAATATAGAACCGTTAATATCGTGAACTATTTGAAAATGTTTATTATGATATAATAAATAATCGTGAACTATCTTAGGTTTTACGTACCGGACAAGAATGGATAAGATTTGGATAAATAAGAATAAGTTTGGCCATGAATTCCTTAATGATGTTGAAGAGTTTATGGAATTCTCGTCGAGAGAGGGTGATAGTCGTATTACCTGTCCTAGTAGGAGATGCTGCAACCGCAAAAGGGATATTAGAGAAGTGGTTTGTATGCATATACTTGCTAACGGATTCAGTCAAGGTTATACTATTTGGCACTTGCATGGATAGGTCATTGACTATATAATCCCTGCATATTGTCGATTACCGCCTCCTATGAGAACCCCAACAACCACTAGTTTAAATGATATAATGGAAGAATTGTATGATGGCATGCATGATAATACTGCTTCGGATGATGTCGTTCCAGATGTCGAATCTGCGATGTTTTTTAAGTATATGGAGGATGCTAAGAAGTCTCTTTATGAGAGTGCGATAATGACGAAATTAGATTGGATGGTTCACATGTTTTATCTTAAATGCAAAATTTTATAGAGCAACAATTCAGTCGATGATTTTCTAAAGATAGAGAAGGAGGCTTACCCGAATTTCGATCTCCCTTCCAATTTTCAAGAGATGAAGAAAATGATTGCCAATATCGGTTTCAGTTATCAAAAAATCGACACATGTCTAAATGACTGCATGTTATTCACGACATATGATGACAAGAACTTAAATAAGTGTAGAAATTATGGGGAATCTAGATGGATCTTACCTAAAAAGCCTCCGAGAGACGAGGAGTCAATTCCTAAAATTCTGGTGAAAGTGTTGCGCTTTTTTTTATTAAGAAAAGACTGCGAGGTTATTTCAGTTGTATAAAACTGCCAAAAATATGATATGACATGCAGATGGTCGCAAGAAGGATAGAGTCTTACGGCATCCCGCTGATGGTGAGAAGAGACAAATATTTGACACTCAATTTCCAGCGTTCGCTGCGGAAGCTCGTAATGTGAGACTTGGATTATCGACGGATGGTTTGGAACCGTTTAAAGGAGGTGCATCTTACAGCGTATGGCCCGTTACACCATCAGTTTTTAACCTCCCGTCGTAGATGAGTATGAAACAATTTTACATCCAAATGCCTTTGTTGATCCTTCAAAGCAACTCTCCTGGTAATGGCGTTGATATTTATATAAAACCATTGATCAATGAGTTGAATGAGATGCGGGAGATCGGCATTATTGTTTATGATGTTTATAGAAAGGAGAGATTCTCATTTCGCGCGGTGCTGCTTTGGAAAATAAACGATTTCCTGGCATATGCCATGTTGTCGGGATAGAGTACGAAAGGTTACCGTGCTTTCCTTTGTTGTCAAGAATCCACCATCTGTGAAACGCCAGTATATCGGATTTCTTGTGACACTGGACATCGTCGTTGGTTAGATACTAATCATCGTTATCGAAGCAATGGAATCGAGTTCAATGGTGAGCAGGAGTATTGTTCATATCAGAATTTTGCATTATTATATCGCTCATTCTTAATCACATTACATATAAATAGGTGCTTTTGATCCATGTCTACTAAATAGTTGCAGGTTATAGGTTCTCAGATCCTTATATTGAAATTCATGAAAAGTCGCTACAAATGTGAGACTACGACCAACAATAGATGAATCCGTATGATGCCGCCTACCAGTTCAAGGAATAAATGAAAATCATTGGACAGTTCAATGCACAAAGCACAAGGGCAGCACAAGATTCAAGACTTCAACACGACGCTTAAGGCAAAAGTCCACATCATTCTGCACTGTTGGAAATATGGAAGAAAATAGAAGAGATTCTGAGGAACCAAGTGAAGAAAACAGAAGGAAAAGCAACATGAAGCAACCCTAAAGAATTGATCCAAAGATCTCACCAAATGGACGCGGAACCGCGGCCAAACAGGACTTTATGCCACGGAACCGCGGCCTTATAGTGCACATGTCGGTGCATGTGTCGGTGGGTGTCGGTGCTTTGACCCGGTTTTCTTATGTTAGTTTTGTAAATTCATGTGTAGATCAGAATGTAACTTAGGGTTTCTCCTATCTATAAATAGGAGAGTTGAAAGCCAAATGAAGGCATGCCTCTCTTTAGTTTTTAGTCTTCTTTTTAATTTCTAGATTTCAATTTAATTGTAATGCGTTGTTGAGAGGACATCAATAAAGTAAGTTTTCATTTTATCTCGCATTGTTTTTATCTGAATTTTAATTCCTGCAATTTCTTATATGTTCTTTTATTATTTGCAAATTAGTTCATCAATTAAAATCAAATAAAAAAATGAATTTTATTCTCACCTTCCTAATGAGTGAGTAATTCCTCACTTGTTAGGGGTAGGATATGGAAGGTTTGAAAGAAGAGAATCTCTCTCACTGCTTTCTTTACCCAAATAATTATAAAATACAGACTCTCGTTAAATCAACCATAATCCGCTCACCACGGCACCCTATCTTACAAGATAGCGGTGATTCCCTAGTTAGACCGGTTGTGGTTGAATTAACCAGAGGTTAGGGCTAAGAGCCAAGAACGGACGGACAAGGACCAAAAGAAAGAAACTTAGTTTCTTCCTAGTCGTGCTAAACCCCGTTGTTGACTATTACCCTAACACCTACATTCTTAACTAGGGCATTGAAAGAAGTGAGAAGAATCTCTATTTTGAACTAACCTAATCCTAACCCTAGCAAGCTTTTAAATCAAGTTATTCTCATTCTTAGATCGTAAAACAAAACCTACCAAGTAAGGACTTAACTCATTAGAACTTAAGGAAAAGGACACCATTTCCCTTTGGATCGACTCGTACTCAACCGGCTAGCTACTAAGCGATACCGTCTTGATTGCGGTATTCTTAAATTTAAAACACATAAAAAATCTCTACCAATCAAATGGCACCGTTGCCGGGGAGACGGTAATTTATTTTTTTTTGTAATTTCAGGTTAATTGAAAAAATATATAAAAATTGAAAAAATAAAAATACATAAAAAAATCATCTTGTTATTTTTGATTTGTTTTTGTGTGAATTGTGCAGGAAAAGAAGACGGTCTGATTCAGATCTGGAGCAAGCCCAGTGAACAAATCAAGAAACAGAGTATCTGAACAGACATGGGAGAACCAAATCAGCACAAAGAGAAATTTTGAAGATCTGAACCAACTGAACCGCCGCGGAACCGCGGCAGATTTAAGCATTTGACCGCGGAACCGCGGTCAACCTGTGACGTCAGCACCCCATTTTTTCTGTGAGTATTTTTTCTTCGAGTATTTTTTCTTCTTCTCTCCTACCCTCTGAACTCCACTGAAATAATTTTCCTGCAGGTATTCTTTGCACAGCAACTTCTTCTTCCTCTCCAATAAATTATTTTTGTGCAGGATTCTTTGCGCCGCAAATAAATAGAAATTTTTTTTGACAAGTATTTTAGATTTTGTGTGTTACTGCTTTGCATATTTAAAACGGAATCTAAGAGGCTATAACACCAATTAAGATTGGGTGGGGATTTCATTACCCTTCCTAAGACCCTAGAAATCACTAAAAGCATATGCATCACCCTTAAACTAATTAGAAAAATATCTAGACTCAGCCAATTAAGGACTGTCGCGCTCATTAGGACAGAGGAAGGTTGTGGGCATTCAGTCGTTTATCTAAACCTGACTTTGTGGTGCCTAGGCTAGACAAGTGAGAAAGGTAACTTTAAAAGGCCCGTATCACGGTGATTCGTGAGCGGAACCCTCCTTTCTTCATTTGTGGTTACCTGGCCTCAATTGGCGGTGAAGAGGCGATTTGAGGGATATCTCACAACTTGTCGCTTTGGAACAGTTAGGAGCAGTCTAGTTGACTTAGAAGACCCTAGCTATAGGTTGATTGTGCATATTTAAACTGTGATTGTTTGAAAGTGTGCCGTAGTTCCGCACAAATTTTTGCAAAACTCTTTATAAAAAAATACAAAACAAAAATTCTTACAAAAAAAACTTGCCCTTTTGTCGCTAGAATGCCATTGCACCCACCTTTCATCACATTTCCCCATTGACGTTTTCTTACCCTCACATTCTACGTTTTGACTACACTAAACTCGTTTAGTGTATGTCCGGTTGGACTCGGGACACTAGTTCCCGCTTAGTCCGTGTTTCGTTAGTCGCTACCGACTACGCGATCGACTCCAAAGTCGAAACTCCCTCAACTTCTTTTTCATCCTTACCTTTGCCGGCCAACTCCAACGTTGACCGGAATTCTGTCTATTCACCTTCATCTTCACATTCATCATTTTCTAAAGAGATGTCAGGATTCAATCCTAACAACCCTTTACCTAGCTCGGGACTGATTCCACCTCAACTGGGTGCAAATAACCCACAACAACCTCCTGTTGAAGCGCCACGGCGAATCGTGCTCCAGAATCGTTTCTATCCTACCCGCTCCGCACTTCCTACCTGTCTTTCACTACCGCCGGCAAATGGGGATAATTTCGAAATTAAGCCCCACTTCATCAATATGTTGCCCAAATTTCACGGGCTGGAATCCGAAGATGCATATATCTTCATTAACAAATTCCAGAATGTTTGTGCAATGATGAAGACCGCCCAACTGTCCGATAATGTTATAAGGCTACGAGTCATTCCTTTCACTTTGTGTGACCTAGCTGAAAAGTGGCTGTATAGCACCGCATCATATTCTATAAATAGTTGGGAAGAGTTTGTTAAAGCATTTCTTAAAAAGTTTTACCCACATCACAAGACCGTAAGAATACGTAATGAAATTAACCAATTTTCCCAGCTTCCTTCCGAACCTTTTTGGAAGTGTTTCGAACGATTCAAAGACCTTCTTGTTCAGTGCCCTCATCACGGTATTGAGAGATGGCAACTTTGCCAGACCTTATACGAAGGAGTGAACCCAGCAACTAAGCAGTTGCTGGAGACCATTTGTCAAGGCCACTTCTTAACCAAATCTGACGAGGAAGCTTGGCAATTTCTCGACGATCTTGCTGAACAAACGCTTCAGTGGGAAAGCACTAGACCGACCACTTCGTCCACTTCATCTACTTCCTCTGGTCCGTCTAGGGCAGGCGTTTATCAACTTGATATGTCAATTGCAATGAAAGCCGAAATGGCAGCAATTACACGAAAACTAGAAGCAATTGAGAGCAAATTCTCATCGCCTTCTCCTGCCCCTGCTTTACCCCCTCGCACTATATGCGCTTGTTGTTCGGATCCATCCCATTTGACTGAAGAGTGTCCTTACAACCCACCTGCTCAAGGACAGGATCAAGTCATTGCTGCCTTTCAGCAGAGACAAAGAAATGATCCATACTCTTCCACTTACAATCCTGGTTGGAGGAACCACCAAAATTTCCCCTGGAATCAAAATCAACAACAATTCCAAGACAACAACAATTTCCAGAGGCCTCTTCCTCAACAACAAGCTCCTCAAAAAACTCAATATCAGCAACCTCTCCAACCCCAACCTTACCAAAATCAAATGAACAATTTTGCACCAAACAATTCTTTTCCTCAAAACAATTTTGTTTCACTAAATAACTATAAGGTTTCTTCGCTAGAATGAAGTCTGGAGGCGTTTTTAAAACAATCAACTCAATCCTCAGCCAACATCCAGTTTTTTCATTCAGTCTTTGGTGCAACACACTGCGTCACATGGGCAAAGTATCAAAACCATTGAAGCCCAGATTGCACAACTGAATGCAGCTTTAAGCGAGTGAGAGAAAGTGAAGCTTCCATCTCAACCACTCCCAAATCCTGGTCACCCACAAAATGCACATGTTGCTCTTGAACAACAAAACCATAATGTGGGTGCCGTGACTACATTGAGATCTGGAAGGATGTTGCACAATAATGTTGGCACTGATGATGACACCCCGGCCGCCGCTTCTTCTTCTTCGTCGTCTTCAGAGCCTGTTCTCCATTCTTCACAAGGGTCTACTTCTTCTGCTGCTCCGAATGGACCCACATCTCACTCCACGAAAACACCAGCACTGGGATCCGTTCCAACTCCGCAATCTTCTCCACAAACGTTAGACTCAACCAATTTTCAAAATGTTGCATTTCCAAACCGGTTGAGATCCAATAAACAAAATCCACAAATGGAGAAGATTGTGGAGTTGTTTAAACAGGTTAACATTAACATTCCCCTCTTGGATGCAATCCAACAAGTCCCTTCTTACGCAAAAATCTTGAAGGACTTGTGCACCAAGAAGAGGAAATCACAGGTACCAAAGAAAGTGTTCTTAGTTAGTGTCGTGAGTGATGCTCATACCCAACCTTTACCTCAAAAACGAAAGGACCCTGGTTGTCCTACGATTTCAATAACTATTGGGGATAAGAACATCAACCGTGCACTTTTAGATCTTGGTGCCGGTGTTAACCTACTTCCCTATTTGGTATATGAGCAATTTGGCGTTGGAGAGCTGAAATCTATACATTGTACTCTCCAAATGGCCAACCGATCTATCACCCATCCTAGGCGTGAACTAGAGGATGTGTTAATAAAGGTAGGGGAATTCATATTCCCCATTGATTTTATTGTTCTTGATACACAACCTGTAGCTAACCCCCGGAATCAAATTCCGGTGATACTCGGTCGACCATTCCTCGCAACCTCTAATGCGGTGATCAATTGTCGAAATGGTTCGATGAACCTATCTTTTGGAAACATGACAATTGAACTCAACATTTTTAAGTTGGGGAATCAGCCCTCCGAACCTAATGCTAATATACTTGATGTTTGCTCGATCCAAGAGATCACCCAGGAGGACTGTGAGCTCAAGAAATTTCTGTTCGATCACAGCAATTTTGACGCCACTAGTGTGTTCCTCCTTGAATCTGATACTGCCTTTACGCCTGATAATGACTACGAGTGTTTCATTTTCTCGAACGATTATGAACAATCACCACCCGAGTTTGAATCCTTTGAATTTTTGGATGAGTTAGTTGAACCATCCGACTCGGTTGCTTATACTCGTTTTGAACCTCTGTTGGAATCCTTTGAGTTTGAGACAATTTCACTGATTTTACCTTCAATTGTTTCGCCTCCAACACTCGAACTCAAGTTATTGCCGTCTTACCTTAAATACGCTTACTTAGGTGAGATGAGACCCTTTCTGTTATCATCTCGGCTTCTCTAGCCCCAGAGCAAGAGAAAGCCCTTTTGACGGTCTTGCAAAGCAATCGGCAAGCTTTTGGCTGGACTATGGCGGACATCAAGGAGATTAGTCCCCTAATAGTTGAACATCATATTCATATGATGGATGATGCCAAGCCAGCAAGGGATCCATAGAGACGACTCAACCCAGTCATGAAGGAGGCTGTTAAAAAGGAGATCGTAAAATGTCTTGATGTGGTATCATTTACCCTATCTCTGATAGCCAGTGGGTTAGCCCCATTCACGTTGTCCCCAAGAAATCGGGCATAACGGTCATAACTAATGAGGCGAATGAGTTAATACCTACTCGCACCCAAACTGGGTGGCGAGTATGCATCGATTATAGAAAACTCAACGCCGCGACACGGAAAGACCACTTTCCATTACCTTTCATTGACCAAATGCTAGAACGATTGGCTGGGCATGATACTATTGCTTTTTGGATGGCTAATCCGGCTATAATCAAATTCCCATTGCCAAAAAGGACCAAGGCAAGACCACATTCACTTGTCCTTTCGGTACGTTTGCTTACCGTCGCATACCCTTTGGGTTATGCAATGCACCTACTACTTTCCAGCGGTGTATGATGGGAATTTTTTCAGACATGGTAGAAAAATTCTTGGAGATCTTCATGGATGATTTCTCTATTTTCGGCGATTCATTTGATGAGTGTTTGCTATATCTAGACGCAGTCCTTACCCGGTGTAAGGATAAGAACCATACTTTAAATTAGGAGAAGTACCACTTCATGGTATGAGAAGGTATTGTCTTAGGACATATCATCTCGCAAAATGGCATTGAGGTAGATAAAGTGAAGATTGAAGTCATTTCCAATCTCCCTCCCCCCAAATGCGTCCGTGACATTCGAGCCTTCCTTGGCCATGCCGGTTTCTATAGACGGTTCATCAAGGATTTTAGCAAGATTGCTAGACCCTTGACTCTTTTGTTAGCCAATGACACCACATTTGATTTCGAATCGAGCTGTATGAAGGCGTTCGAGTCATTGAAAAACTCACTTACTTCTGCTCCCATTCTTTCGTCTCCTGACTGGACGCATCCATTTGAAATTATGTGCGATGCATCTGATTTTTCCATTGGTGCTGTCCTTGGACAGCACATCGATAAGATGCCACATGTAATTTATTACGCTAGCCGAACCTTGAACGAGGCCCAATTAAATTACAGAAAAACCGAGAAAGAATTCTTAGCTGTTGTGTTTGCATTAGAAAAGTTCAGGCCCTATTTAATCGGCTCTCCAGTTATCGTATACACTGACCATTCAGCTCTTCGCCATCTTTTTGCGAAGGACGCTAAATCTCGGCTGATACGTTGGATCCTCTTACTACAAGAGTTTGACCTTGTCATCAAAGACAAAACAGGATGTGAAAACGTAGTCGCCGACCATCTTTCATGCCTCCCTTCTTCACCGACGCTCCAATTTCCTATAAAAGACGTTTTTCCAGATGAGCAACTCTTGACTGTATCATGCGACCTTGGTTCGCAGATATTGTAAATTATTTGGCTACCGGACTTATACCAAATGAATGGTCGAATCAGGATAGACTCCGATTCCTATCCCAGGTAAAATATTTTTACTGGGATGAACCTTATCTATTCAAATACTGTCCCGACCAAATTATTCGTCGGTGTGTCCCCGACAATGAATTTAAGAGCTTGTTGTCAGTTTGCCACGATCAAGCATGTGGCGGGCATTTTGGCCCTAAGAAGACAGCAGAAAAGATCTTGCAGTGTGGCTTCTATTGGCCACAACTTTTTAAACACGCACATGATTACTGCAAGACATGCTCCTGGTGCCCACATTTGGGCCAGATATCTAGGAGAAACGAAATGCCGCTCCAACCAATATTGGTTGTGGAAATTTTTGATGTTTGGGGCATTGATTTTATGGGACTGTTTCCCAATTCTTTTGGGAACGTGTATATTCTTCTTGCTGTTGATTATATATCTAAATGGGTCGAGGCTGTGCCCAGCCGGACTAATGACAACAAGGTTGTCATTAGATTCCTTAAAGAAAACATTTTCTCCCGGTTTGGGCACCCCCGCGCAATCATCAGCGATAATGGAACTCATTTCTGTAATAGGACTTTCGAGTCCTTAATGCGGAAATATTCCATTAATCACAAGCTATCAATGCCCTATCATCCCCAAACTTGTGGGCAAGCCGAGATTTCAAATCGGCAAATTAAACAGATTTTGGAGAAAACGGTTTCTAAAAACCGTAAGGATTGGTCTTTAAAACTTACTGATGCCCTAATAACCAAAAACAACCCCTATAAATAGAACCCGACCCCTCTACGGTTTTTACCAAACCCTAATTTCTCATTTCCTCAAAACCCTAGTCGCCGCTCCAACTTCTGCAAAGAGATCACCTCCAGCCGCCGCCCAACCGCTGCAATTCCCTGCATCTGGCCGCGCTTCCGCCGCTGCTTAGCCTCTTCAACCTTTGGAATTTTCAGAGGCGGTTTGGTATTCTAAACTCTTCTCTGTTAATTTTTAAATTCTGCAATTTGCTCTCTGTGATGGCACCTACTTTGCAGTTTGAAAGAGATTTCTCACAAATCTTTGCACACACGGTCTATGGTAGATATTTCGGTGATGAGATCCGAAGGCATGGGTGGAACTTTTTACTTTTTAACCATCCAAATTCCTTTGCCCTTCCAGATCTTGTCACCCGATTTTACGAGTGCATGGAGGATGGTTGCCTCTCACAACGGTTACATTAGGTTAATTTTGGAGGATAGGGAAATAATAATCGATAGGGATTTCATCCATGAAATCATCTTAATACCTAGACTACCTATTCATGACCGACCCCTCCAATTCGAGGACTACCTACCCTTGATGGGTAATGATTATTCGAGGGAGCCACGAAAAAAAGGCATCCATGCTAGAACCCTTTTTGCGAACGTCTTGACTGTGTGCCGTTGGGCACAAAATAATATTTTTGGTAGTTCGCACAACACGACATTTTTCACACCATCCCTTCATATAGTGCTGCACACTTTGATGATGAGAAATCCCAGCTATGATATGTACACTGTATTACTTCACTCAATTGGTGCGGGCAAGAGGGCTGCCAACTATCCATGCCTTATGTTGGTGACACAACTGTGTCGCCATTTCCTCCGTGTGGAGGAATTCGAATTTTATATGTATGGAGGGATCCCCATTAGACCTCTTCTTGAGGGCGTATCCACGTCCTACACACGCTTACATGATGTATGGTCACGAACCGAGCCGGCCGAGGACGTGCCCGCTAAGTCACCCAGCTCCAGCTCGACCGCGAGCAATGAAGAGCTTACCCCCGCTGCGCAAGCACACTTGATGCGACGAACCAATAGGGGGTAGAAAGATTGATAGTGATGGTGACCAACCTTGGTCAGCGAGTGATGAGTTTGGAGAAGGGTATGACCACCCTGCTGGCAAAAGAGGAACGTTCTCGTTCACGATCGAGGGGACGGCGAGGCTATGAGCAGTGAGGACACTGCTTTTGATAAGTTTGGGGGTGGAGGTGGTTTGTAAATAGTTATCTTTGCATTGCATTTGCATATTTTTATTTTTGTACATATTTGTTTTTTCTTTTTTTGCATATTTAATTCCGCATTGCATCTTTATAAAATATAAAAACTAAAAAAAAAAGTAAAAAATATAAAAATAAAATCAAATAAAAATTGAAAATTTTTAAAAATTATAAAAATTGAAAAGTTCAATTTTGGTCATATTTGAGTTAGTTCAACATGACGGTTGAATAGTAGGGAAAAACTAGATCCTAAATTTAGTAAATTAAAATCCATAAATACAACCTTTCTTAAAGTTTAACTGTAGAAAATAGACGTCCTTGTAGTTTATTTTGAAATAGGCAAATTTTGAGTTCAGTTCTTGGGCTAAGTCAAGATAAGGGAAAAGTATTGAAATTTTTATTTGAAGTGTAAGTATGAAAAATAATTCTGAACCTTAAGTCTAAATTCTGAAAATATATATCCTACAACTTGCACGTACACGCACCTTGAAACTTGGGATAGTAGAGGATACCTTGAAATGCTCTTGTCTAAAAACCTTAGTATGAAGGAAAATAAAATAAAAGTATAAATGGTTAATAAAGAGACATAAAAAAAATGAACACTGGTTTTGTAATCGCTTAAGGTAGTATAAATGAAAAAATATAGCGAGGGTGCTTTATCACCTAGTGTCTTAGACCAACTGGTTTGGGAGTCACTGCTAAGCCTTAGGTATTACAAGACGAGGAATTACGCCTAAATGCGCAAACAAATTTTTTATTCGGTCGTTTAGTACCTCAAGAACTATTAACGGTCGCATGAAGAATGTGAGAGCAATTTCATCTAAAATTCACCAACTAAAAGTACTTTGGACGATGGACAAGAGTATGATAGTTTGAATTGAATTTCCAAGTGTAGGGGTAAAAATTACACACACATAGGGGTATATCATTGGGGTTTGGATGAGAGATAGGAATGAAAGATAGGCCTTATATCTTCAATAAATATGATAAAAATTCTTGAGTTGAGATTGCACCTTTGGAGGAAAATTCAAAAGATGCTGAAAGCTTAATAAATTTGCAGAACATATACGATCTTAAGTTAAATGAAAAGTGAGTGTAAAAAATACGGGTTGATGATTTCTAAGTTGAAGATAATAGAATTTCTTGCTAGAATACTGAATTGAAGAATGAGAGTCAACAGGCCAAATTGATCGGATTTTATGGGTAGTATTCGCTGAAAACCCTCAGGAGATAACACTCCTCCTACTAGGGACACCTAGAGGTTTAACGACTTGTTGCACGAGCTCAGTGCAATCGCATTTCCTGCGAAAGTGAGCTTAGGAATTATTTGAGAATAAAATTGGCTTTGCTAGGGACGAGCAAAATATAAGTTTGGGGGTATTTGTTCATACCAGAATTTTGCATTATTATATCACCCATTGTTAATCACATTACATATAAATAGGTGCTTTTGATCCATGTCTGCTAAATAGTTGCAGGTTACAGGTTCTCAGATCCTTTTAGTGAAATTCATGAAAAGTCGCTACAAATGTGAGACTACGACCAATAATAGATGAATCCGTATGATGCCGCCTACCAGTTTAAGGAACAAATGAAAATCATTAGACAGTTTAATGCACAAAGCATAAGGGCAACACAAGATTCAAGACTTCAACGCGACACTCGAGGCAAAAGTCCACATCATTCTGCACTGTTGGAAATCTGGAAGAAAATAGAAGAGATTCTGAGGAACCAAGCGAAGAAAACAGAAGGAAAAAACAACATGAAGCAACCCTGAAGAATTGATCCCAAGATCCCACCATATGGCCGCAGAACCGCGGCCAAACAGGCCTTTATGCTGCGGAACCGCGGCCGTATGGTGCACGCATGTGTCGGTGGGTGTCGGTGCTTTGACCCGGCTTTCTTAGGGTAGTTTTGTAAATTCATGTGTGGATCAGAATGTAACCTAGGGTTTCTCCTATCTATAAATAGGAGAGTTGAAAGCCAAATGAAGGCATGCCTCTCTTTAGTTTTTAGTCTTCCTTTTAATTTCTAGATTTCAATTCAATTGTAATGCGTTGTTGAGAGGACATCGATAAAGTAAGTTTTCATTTTATCTCGCATTGTTTTTATTTGAATTTTAATTCCTGCAATTTCTTATTTTTTCTTTTATTATTTGCAAATTAGTTCATCAATTAAAATCAAATAAAAAAATGAATTTTATTTCCACCTTCCTAATGAGTGAGTAATTCCTCATTTGTTAGGGGTAGGATAGGGAAGGTTTGAGAGAAGGGAATCTCTCTCACTCCTTTCTTTGCCCAAATAATTATAAAATACGGACTCTCGTTAAATCAATCATAATCCGCTCACTACGGCATCCTATCCTACAAGATAGCGGTGATTCCCTAGTTAGACCGGTTGTGGTTGAATTAACCAGAGGTTAGGACTAAGAGCCAAGAACGGACAGACAAGAACCAAAAGGAAGAAACTTAGTTTCTTTCTAGTCGTGCTAATCCCCGTTGTTGACTATTACCCTAACACCTACATTCTTAACTAGGGCATTGAAAGAAGTGAGAAGAATCCCTATTTCGAACTAACCTAATCCTAACCCTAACAAGCCTTTAAATCAAGTTATTCTCATTCTTAGATCGTAAAACAAAACCTACCAAGTTAGGACTTAACTCGTTAGAACTTAAGGAAAAGGACACCATTTCCCTGTGGATCGACTCATACTCAACCGGCTAGCTATTAAGCGACACCGTCTTGATTGCGGTATTCTTAAATTTAAAACGCATAGAAAATCTCTACCAATCAAGTATCGACCCTCTCCTCCTGAGCTAAATAGGAGAAAGACGTTTGAGGACGTAAAGAACATTAATATTGTTTTTAGTAAGAAGCATAAGCACATTATTCCAAATGAGATATCAAATAACTGGAGAAAGAGATCTATATTTAATGATTTGCCGTATTGGTAATTTCATAATTTTCGTCGTAACTTGGACATCATACACATTGAAAAGAACGTTTGCGAGCTCTTGCTGGGTACCCAGATGAATTCCAAATTCAAGAACAGAGACACACTTGCGATATGACAATGGTTTGCTATAAAGAATTTGCGGCCAGAATTATATCCGGTTTCGAAAGGGAATGCTAAATGGGTGATTCCACCAACAAAGTATACGATTTCTGATAATGAGAAGCTGGGTTTTCTTAAGGTATTTAAACAAGTATGGGTACCGGATGCATATTCTGCAAATATCATTAAATGCGTAAACTTGAAAAATAAAACTCTCATCGGCCTGAAGATTTACGACTGTCACGTGATCATGTAACAATTGCTGTCCATTTCTATTAGGGCGTTAATAGATAACAACGTTGTATCAGTTGTGACTGATTTGTGTCATTATTTCAGAGAGTTATACTCCAAAAATTACTCGGCAAATAATTTTAGAACCCTAGAGAATAAGATACCTCACATCCATTGTAGAATAGAGATGTTGTTTTCACCTTCTATTTTCATCGTAATATTACATCTTATGGCTTATATTTCTCAAAAGGCACGTTTAGGTGGTCCCGTGAACTATTGGTGGATGTATCCATTCGAGAGGTAAAAATAACGTAATAATTCTTTACTGTTTGTGATAAATCAAATATTTATAAAGTGAATTGATTTTTTTTGCATCCGTCAGATTCATGTACAAAGTAAAATGGTATATCCGTAACAGGAGTAGTCCTGAAGGGTCGATCGCTGAAGGGTTTCTCATGGAGGAATGTATGACGTTCTATTCTATATATCTAGAGGGTGTTGAGACTGCATTTAACAGGCCGAGACGCAATGATGATATGGTCGACAATAGACCCGTAATATTCGTCTTCCGGGGCCATGGAAAAGAACTGGGTAAAGTAAAGTCGGATCACATTGCGTCTAAGCAGCTTGGCATGATTCACCGTTATGTTTTATTCAACTGTTCAGAGATGGGCAGTTTTATCGGGTATGTATTTATTAGTTTTTTCTTAACATAAATTAAAAAAACTTAGTCAAAATTAAATATTTATTTCGATATATGCAGTGTTTGGAATGCTCAATACCATCCACCTACTAAACTAGCTCAGCAATGGAATATCGATAAGGAGCGACATAAATAATTTCCCGCTTGGTTGAAACACATGTAAGCTTTAAACTATAAAAACCCAACTATAACTCATGTTGATATACACATACATACATACAAATGAATCCGTTTTACATTAATAGGTTGAAAGAGACACCAGTGCTAAAGCTATAACAAAAGACATAAAAGCGCTAGCGTATGGTCCAGATGAACAAGCTGAGTACCTTTCTGGTCACGTTGTTAACGGGTTTAAATTTCACACCAGAAAACAAGATAAAAATAAAAAGTTTCAAAATTGCGGCGTCTGTGTGACATCCACCGTTAATGGAAAAAAGGGTCCCGAAGCGGTTGTCGATGAACGAGAAGTTCACGATAAGCTGCTTAAACATATAGTGAAGAACTGAGGGGGTTATAAGCACAGGGGCTTCAAAAAACTTAAATCCGCCAATACACTGGAGGAGATGTATGCGATGAAGCCGGATCCAGATTGGTCCGATAGCTACTGGCGGGCCTTGGTCGAGCATTTCTTGAGCGATGAGTTTAGGGTATGTTTTTTTACAATACCTTTTTATTCTTTTATAGTAACTCAATAAACAATATTTGATGTAACTGCAAGAGAGGAGCACGAGGTAAAGTATCTCGCGCTGAGTTGCAAGATATTTAAAGGGGTGGGAACAAAAGTTCCTAACAGTTTTACGTCAAATACGTAAGTTTTGACAATCAATATTTTATATTAATACGTTCAAAATATATCTTAGAAATTTCTGTATTAACTTATGTAATATGCAGCAAGAAGGCCATGACGGAGACCCCATTGATCAGATCGAAGTCTTTAGGCCCAGATTTGTATGGGACGATGACACGCTTGCATTGATTGCGACTCGAAAGCAATATGTAAGACTCCAATAATGTCGTGTTTCTTAATTATTTCAGAATAGTATCATGTAGCTGTGAACGACAATAATATATTTCTTCTCCAACAGGAGCTGATGGCGGCTGAGAGAGACCGATTGATTGAGGAGATAGAGGAGGAGCAGGGACATCTGGTTGATGACGGGCAGAAAATGTTCGCTGCAGGTAGGGCTTTCACGTCTTATCGACCGGATACTCGGGGGGGGGGGTCCAATGTGTGTCCTACAAGATCTCTTCCATCCAGTATAACGCTCCTTATAGGCCAACTGCGCATCCACCTCCTATGTATCGTTGGACAGACAACGTGGAATCAGAGACATTGCGTAGGACCAGGGCCCCGACATACGGTGGATCTCAGACTGAGCGGACGCCGTATTTCAACGGTTCTTTACATCGATCGGCCCTCGCTCCCGTTGGGGATCCATTTAGTGGCTTTAGCACAAGCCAGAGGCTTCGTCTTATCCGTATGCACAACGAGGGGAGTTAGTGCTTTCGGTAAGTTCGATAACCTTAACTTAATAATATATAAATATATAAATATCATATGTACTAAATTATGTATTTTAAACTTTTAATCGCAGGGGTTTTATCCCTAGACAAAGATGAAGATGATGCACCTCTCTTGTGATCGACTTTCTCACTTTCGGTGATCGATCTTCTCGTGGTTTAGTTCGTCTAAATTTTTTTCATGTACATATACATATTTGAGTTATTAATTATGTGTTTATATTGGTTATTTGATTCGATTGTCAAATGATTTAGGATTAGATTGGATTGTATAGGAATTGATATTGGAATATATTTTGATTTCGATTGGAATTGATATTGTTGTTGTTGTTTGTTGATTGGAATTGATATTGGAATGTGATATTATTTGGATTGGGATTTAAAATGGAATTGAATTAATATTGAAATGTTGGATTGGATTGAAATTTGGAATCAAAATTCCAGATTTTCTGTTTTGAATTTTTTTCGTGTTGTTTACATCTAATTTGACGGGTATTTCCCGTCGAAATTAAGTCTAATTCGACGGCATATACCCGTCGAATTAGATTTAAAAAATTATTATTATATTTTTTAATAATATTCTATTTGTATAAATCAAGTCTAAATCGACATGACTGGCGCGTCGAAATAAGACCTAATTCGACAGGTACCTCGTGTCGAATTAAATAAGTCTAATTCGACACGTATTACCCGTCGAATTAGATCTACAAAGACGAAATTCAAAGCGACATCGGTCTTCTGTCGCAATTTAGAAGCTCGCGTCGAAATAGACCTAATTCGATGGAAATTACCTGTCGAATTAGGGTATGTATTCCTGTAGTGTTTGACACATCTGGATGCATACTTAATCTCAGCCTCTCAGTTGTCCTACAAATTAGAAACACCTTGCTACTTCCTGAAAAAAAATATGAGGTTGCATAATTCTTTTGGTAATTATCGTTTGCAAAATCAAAAAAAAAAAAAAAAAAAAAAAACAAAAACAAAAAAAGCCTCAGACTTTTTAATTTAAAACTCAACAAAATTCTAGATTCAGACTTAAAAAGGTTCATATTTCATTTAGTGTCTTTTATGTACATGTTTATATGAAAGAAAAATAATTAACCTATCAACATGTCTATTAAAAAAACATTACATAGTTATTTTCTCTCCATACCTTACTTTATTTATAACTCTAAATAATATATAGTCAATATAATAAAAATTTATTTTTAAGCCACTATAGTCGGTGTAGATTTCTACTACAGAAAATGTTTGTGCATGATTTAATTTCAAAATTTCTCGATCCTTTTTGTTACGTACTATAATTTTTTACTTTTATGGTATTTTTTCCAAATGCTTCAAAATAAAATATATACCATTCGATAAAAACTTCTAGAACATCTTATGTTTATAAAGATTCGTTGATATTTGAGCAACTAAAAGTTAATGTAAGATTTGTTTGCATATTTGATATACTAAGTAATTGCGTCTTTTCAAAGATCTTTTTGTATATTTCAGCGACATAATTCATAAACTGATGATGCTCAATATCGGTGATTTCCCAGATCGTGACACGTGGCAGATGACGTGTCCCGAAGCTTGCAAGAAAGGACCAAGAACGTCATGTCCGGAGAATACTCCGGGTCCGCGACCCATAGACGTAGCCGACCTTCTGCGACCGTCCACACCACTCCTATGCCCGTGTAACAAACTGTAAGTCCACGTTGCTCATCCCGGTTCTTACGGGGAGGCGTTAACGGCGAAAAATAATTATTTAGCGCAAAGGCAACATGGACTAAAATCCGGATCTTTGCTAAACTAGAAACTAGCAAACTACTAGAGGCGTTAACTACTATGCCGTAGAAATTATACCTCACGATACCGGTCCTTCGGGTCTTCATACCGCTGTCCTGCTCGTCCATCCAAGCTCCGAGGAACGATCCGGATCTTGGTCACCTCCGCGGCCTTCTTGAGTCAAAGACGATCCACCCGAGAGTTGTACACCGAGCTCCACCTCCAGCCGAGGCAACTAGGGCAACGAGATCGCTAGTCTTGATACCCTAGGTTGTGTAGAAAAGATATATGGAAGTGTTTGTTTTTGTGGGATCTTTTTCTCTCAACACATGAGATCAAAAGAAGAAATCAAGAGGAGGAAGAAGAAGGAGCTAGCAACCATGAAAGCTTTTCTTTTCTTCTCAAGAGAGAGAATGAGAAAAGAGAAATGAAATTGTTAACTGAAGAAAAAGCTAACCATGGTTGCAATAATACACAAAAGCTATCATTACAAATCCTATCATGATAAAGTTGATGGTACTAATGACTTGACCATTTTCATAACTCAAGAAAGAAAAAGAAAAAGAAAACCAAAGAAGAGTGTAGACCTCTCATGAAGGTCAATAGTCAACTTTGGTCAACGGGTCAACAAAGTCAAGAGTGGTCAAGGTGGTCAAATGGTCAAAGCAATTAGCCATCATATAATTATCACTAAGAGGATTAGTAATGATGTCCCCGGCTCATAAAGGTTTTGACCGAACGAATTGCCAAAACCCTAATGAGCCTGCCACATAACGGTTTTGGCCGAACCAACTGCCAAAACCCTAATGAGACACCTCCTCCTTCATCGCTCCTCAAAACTGTGCATACACACCCGCATCCGCATTCCGTAGAATGCGAATGCACAAAAGACAAAACAAATCCATCCGTGCAATACTAGGATCCGGCTTAAACCAAAGCCCACTAGTATTGCCTGCCCAAACAGCATACGCACACAAGTGCACGTAAGTGATCGCAGTCCTGCCGTAAAACCATACGGCCTCTACACGTTTCGCTCAGTGCAGGGAAACTCTCTGTGTGGGACTCTAAAGACTCGACACTACGCTGGCAGTGGGTTTAACCACAGACCGCAAGCGGCACTAGCTGTACGTAACGGTCCCCAGGAAAATATCGATAAGAAGGCCGATGAGGTAAACCCATCCGAACTCCTACTGAGCCTGTATGTGACAATCTCCGTACAGTCCGGTCTGTTCGTCTGATACATTGCATGGCAGGCCTAGGGGGCGGTAAACGTCAGTCCCCTAATAGCGGTACAAGTCGTGTCAGAGTGAAGCCCAGAACACCGTGAGATAACACTGGAAACCTACCAGTATATCTCGCTTGCCCTGGCCAGGGACTACTCGTGTAATGGCTCTCCTAGACACAACGCGGGTCAACCCCGAATACCGGGAGAGACGAATCCTGTCTAACCGTCACTGCCTCCAAGTGCTTTGGGACTGCACCCAACTACTACCTGTTTGCACGACTCTTTTGAGCCGTGGTAGGGTAGTAATCTAATTACAGTGGGAACACACTCGAGGCGAAGTGACAGTGTCAAGTCAGCGGACTAAGCTGTACTCATGTCACCTGGGAACTAATAACTGACGATAGGTATAATACCAACCAACAGTTCCCGACGAGTCCTGTCCAGTGTACTCGTAACCCAACGAGCACCCACATACTATCTCCAGTACGACGTACTGATGGCTATGGGACAGACCACCTCCCCTTGTTGGGATGAGAAGCGCATACGCTAGTCTACTTCGGAGTATCGATGTCCTGTCTCGATAGTCCTACGACTAGGGACTTGTATAAGGATGTGCTTATAGATTATCCAGCCCCCACAAGTGTGACCGCCATCACAACGCTGGTAATCAAGCAAAGATCCTAAGGGCTCCACTAATATGTATATAAGCGATATGCTAAAAGAAACACATGCACATATTGAAATAGAGACAAACCAAGTAGCATACTACCATTTTGAGCAAGATTGTCTATACAACTCTGAATATCCAAAGCTTCCATTAAGTAATATACAAGCTAGTATGATACAGTAATAGCCTCTAGGGCATATACACTAACAATCTCCTATTTGCACTAAGGCCATGTACTGGCGTATCGAAGACCTATCATCTCGATCAGCCGCTCGAACCGAGTCTGGGGTAGGGCCTTCATGAGTGGATCTGCAGTGTTATCCTCCGAATTTACTCTCTTCACCTCGATCTTCCGGCGATCTACGATCTCCCTGATCAGGTGGTACCGCCTCAAAATGTGCCCGGACTTCTGATGGGACCTGGGTTCCTTCGCTAAAGCTATAGCTCCATTGTTGTCGCAATACAGCGGTATTGGATCAACAATGGTAGGAACCACCTGAAGCTCCGTGAGGAACTTCTTCATCCAGACAGCTTCCTTTGCGGCATCGCAAGAAGGTATGTACTCCGCTTCTATAGTTGAGTCAGCAACGGTCTCCTGCTTGGAACTCTTCCAGCAAACCGTCCCTCCATTGAGGGTAAAGACATAACCCGACATGGACTTGGAGTCATCCTTGTCACTCTGGAAGCTGGAGTCAGCAAAGGCCTCGATCTGGAGGTCTTTTCCGCCATACACCAAGAACATCTCCTTAGTCCTTCTCAGGTACTTGAGAATGTTCTTTACCGCTATCCAGTGTTTCTCTCCTGGGTCCGACTGATACTGGCTTACAACGCTCAATGCGTATGCTACATCTGGTCTGGTATATAACATCGCATACATTATAGAGCCTACCGCAGAAGAGTAGGATATAATAGACATGCGATCCCTTTCCAAATCAGTCTTGGGAGACATCTCTTTGGAGAGGGCGATCCCGTGACAAGCCGGTAAATTACCGCGCTTTGAATCTTCCATACTGAATCTTTTCAGTATGGTGTCAATGTACCTAGACTGTGAAAGTCCCAACATCCTCTTAGATCTATCACGATAGATCTGGATCCCCAGAATGTAGTTGGCATCGCCCAGGTCCTTCATGGAGAACCTCTGCGACAAGAATCCTTTGACTGACTGTAGCATAGAAATATCATTTCCTATTAGGAGAATGTCATCCACGTACAAGACGAGGAATACCACAGTTCTCCCTACAATCTTACTGTAAATGCATGGTTCATCTGGGTTTTTGATAAAGTCGAATTCTTTGACAGTATCATCGAAGCAGATGTTCCAACTCCGCGATGCCTGCTTTAGTCCATAAATGGACTTTAGCAACTTGCATACTCTACCGCTGCTCCCACTCTGAATGAATCCCTCCGGCTGATCCATATAGACGCACTCTTCTAAATTTCCATTTAGGAAAGTCGTCTTTACGTCCATCTGCCAGATTTCATAATCGTGAAAAGCAGCAATGGCAAGAAGGATCCGAATGGATTTCAGCATAGCCACTGGAGAAAATGTCTCGTCATAGTCCAAACCAGGTCTTTGATGAAAACCCTTTGCAACAAGTCTAGCTTTATAGGTTTCAACCTGCTGATTGGAAGAATTAAAGTTAACCGTAATCAAGACGGTGTCGCTATGCAGCTAGCCGGTTAAGCACGGGTCGATCCACAGGGAGATGGTTGTATGTCCTTTCTTGTTTTAGACGAGTCAATAAAGAATGAGTATGTGTTTGTTCGATTCTAACCTATGTGTATTTATTTGCAAGTATGAAGTTGTTAAGAAAAAGATACGAGATTGTAAGCTAAAGAAATCCGTACTCAAAACCTTTGAGCCGAGTCTTGACCGATTGAAGCTAGAGCAATCGGCAACAACGTGGATTAGGGGATTTAAGCGCGGTATTCGTGGAATACGGCTTATTTACCCTTGTCCTTCCGTTCTTGTCTCTTGCTTTCGCCTCCGGCCAAACCGAACGCAACCAGTCGTGGTTAGGAATCACCGTTACCTTGTCAGGGTAGGGTGCCTAACGGAGCGCTTGCGTAACGTTTGGGCGGAGTTCAATGGAAAATAACGGGAAAAGGAAATGAGCAAAGAAACATTAACTTACAATACCGTATTTATTCTTAACAACGATAATTACAACCATTCACAAAATGAACAAAAGAGAGCAAAAGAAAAGAACAAAGAAAAGAAAAGATTACAAGTAATTAAGTGCATGAATTAAATTGCAAGAAAGTAAAGCAAGATAATAATAAGAAAGTAATAAAAAGCGATAAAAAGAACAAGAAACTAAAACTCAAGACAAGCATGTGATCAATAGCCAACCCTTAAACTTGCAAGCTCAATCAAGAGGTTGCAAGATCAAGAGAAGGGTAGAGAACGCATGTGAAATGAAGCGCTAATTCCATAAGAAAATACGACCCTTGAGATCAATAACTAATCCTTAACCATTCAAGCTCAATGAAGATGTTGAATGATCAAGAGAAAGCAAGAATCTCAAGGGGAAGAAGAAACAAAAGAGAATGATACAAAAAGCCCTCATCTTCATTGATCTCCCACTCAAAAAGCTCTCACTACAATTTTCATGGAAAAAGAATGAAGAAGAAGAAGAAAAAGACTAAATCCTAACAAAAAGAAGAACAAAGAATGAACTTAGAATTGGACCCTTGGCTTAGCTCAATTCTGGAGTATTTATAGGCAGGGAGCTGGAAATCTAGGGCAACATTCAGAACCTACATAAAAAGACCAAATAGCCCCTGAAATTTCATCATGTGAGGCGCTAGTACGGCCGCGGATCCGCCGCCAATACCCCCTATTGGCCGCGGATCCGCCGCACTATAGAGGGTTCAGGGCATGGGCTTTTCTGTAGGTCCCTGGTCTGTTGTCCCCTGTTGTCTGGTACATATATTTTCTGATAACCTTTCCAGAATATCTTCAGAATTCTTAGTCCAAGATTGCTATCTTTTCTTTACTTTTGACTTTATCTCCCTCGAGCTCCGCGCACCCATTGATTCTTGTGCAGCCCCTCTCGTGCTCTGTGCATGTCCGAGACACGAATGACCACTGTCATATGTCTTGTCTCTGGAACTGGTACTCGGCACTGGACGGATATGGATGACCGGAACCCGGCTTTTATCTGCTGTGACAGATGTTCTGTATTTGGTGTAACTGTGGAGATTTTGTCTTGATTTGCAATATTTGTACTGGAAACCTGTATTCTGTAAATATGTAACAAACACGGATTACAAGCACCTACCTATAAACACACGAGTATAAGAATGGGCGGTATAAAATGCAATATTCTGGTATGAACACCTGCCCATCTACACCAATCTTCTTTTTGAAGATCCATTTGCATCCTATGGGTTTTACACCTTCTGGAGCAAATTCCAAAGTCCAAACTTTGTTGGTGTACATGGACTCCATCTCGGTCCGCATTGCATCCAGCCATTTTACCGAGTCACCGCTCTGAATGGCTTGCTGGAAGCTAGTAGGCTCACCATAATCCATGGTGCAATCCTCTCTATCCCCGTCTATGAGAAAACCGTAGTATCTCTCGGGCGGATGAGACTGCCTACTACTCTTGCGGAGTGGCGTTGGAATGTCCTTTTCTTTCGAACCCTCTGGTTCTACTAAGCTTTACTAAGCTTTCAGTAATAGCTTGCGGTTATGGAATTTCTTCCAGTTCTATTGCGCTCCCACTTATCTGGTTTTCCAAAAACTCAGTTTCCAAGAAGCGGGCATGACGAGAAACAAAAACCTTTTGTTCCTCTGCGTAATAGAAAAGATACCCCTTGGAGTTCTTTGGGTATCCCACAAACTTACACTGTACTGAGCGTGCCTCGAGCTTGTCCGCATGCTTCTTTTTGACAAAAGCTGGACATCCCCATGTCTTAAAATGTTTAAGACAGGGTTTCTTCCCACTCCACATCTGATGTGGTGTGGTAGGCACTGACTTAGTAGGAACTTGGTTCAAAAGATATGCAGCTGATTCTAGTGCATAACCCCAGAAGGATCGCGGTAACTCAGCCTTACTCATCATGGAACGAACCATATCCAATAGGGTTCGATTCCGCCTTTCCGATACACCATTGTGTTGTGGTGTGTATGGAGGAGTAAGCTGAGAGAGAATTCCATTCTCTTTTAAGAAGCCCAGAAACTCGGCACTCAAGTATTCTCCACTTCGATTAGATCTCAGTGTCTTGATACTTTTGCCTGTTTGTTTTTCAACTTCATTCTTGTATTCCTGAAATTTCTCAAAGGCCTCGGATTTATGCTTCATTAAGAAGACATGTCCATACCTAGAGAAATCATCTGTGAAACTAATGAAGTATGAATAACCACTTCGCGCATACGTAGACATTGGACCACACACATCACTGTGTATGAGTCCCAAGAGCTCGCTTGCTCTTTCTCCGTGTTCAGTGAACGGAGTCTTTGTCATCTTTCCCATGAGACAAGATTCACAAGTGGCATAAGACTGGTACTCGAACGGATCCAAGTATCCTTCTTTATGTAACTTTGTCAACCGTGTCTCATTAATGTGACCCAGTCTACAATGCCACAAGAAAGCCCGATTTAATTCCGGAGACTTTCTTTTAAGTGTGTTCTGGACACTGAAGACCTGAGCTTGATTCAAAACGTATATACCATTTTTCAATGTACCTGACCCAATCAGAACTTGATTTATGTGAATGTTAACCACATTGCTTATAAAAGTAAAATCATATCCTTCCTTAGAAAGTAAGGATACAGATATGATATTACAAGTCGCACCTGGTACATCAAAACAGTCACGCAGAATCAATATGTGCCCAGTTGTCAGTCCTAGATGATATTCCCCTACGGATTCAGCATACATGCTCATTCCGTTAGCAACCCTGAGAGTCATATCACCTATCTTGATAACCCTACGGTTTCTCAGAGCCTGTAACGAATTACAGATGTGAGATCCTGATCCGGTATCCAATACCCAGGAAGTAGGGTTAACTGATATACAGTTCTCTATAACAAACACACCCGAAGCCGAAGCCACAACATGCTTCGAATTCTGGCTACTGGCTATGCTAGCCATGCAATCCTTCTGCCAATGTTCATTCCTGTAACAATAGGAACATTCCTCTTTTACTACATCCAGTCCCGAAACTTCTGCCCTTCCCTTTCTTTCCAGTTCCCTGGTTTCCTTCAGGGTAGTAGGTAGAGACTGTTGAACTAAGTCAGCATCTGACTTGTTCTTCAACGTGGTCTTCAGGTCCGTGAGCTCAAAAGAGCTGGTCTCTGTAAGGACGTTGCCCCCTACAGATGACCCGATAGCCAACCTCGCTGGAAGCAATTCGTTCGAGGTCTCCTATCTTGCGATACGAGATTGCTCTCCATATAAATCTTTGTTATGGAAGAAGATAGAAACTAAGTTTATCTTCTCGTGCTGCCTCTGGTATGCACCATCAACTGAGGCTAATACGAGGCACTTGGCTTTCGCACAGTCTTTTTCCGATGTCTTGCGGATATGAATATCCGTGGCAGGGGAAACTGGACCTGAGACGGCAGGGGTTGGATCAGTCAAGAGGTGTCCCAGCTTGTCATGGGCAATGGACATCTGGACAGACCTTTGCCAGTCATAACAGTCAGATTCAGTCATTTCATTATCTAGATGTAACCTAGGTGCGGTCACTGGGTCGCTGCAATTAAGAGAGAGAGAAGAAAACACTTTAGCATGATACTCTTGCAAGTTTAGATTGATTTTTAATTTATCTAAACAGGATGGCTCCCACTGTTTCTCGAATCCCTCCTCAAACCATAAAGAAAGAATTAGTCGGGATCAATCTCACCGTACAATTCTTTCTTAACCGTTCAGCCAGGCCAGTGTCGGTACTTCGAGGGAGGTTTTCCAATGCTTTCGCGAAGTTCCTTAATTAAATAACCTCTTTTCCCTGTAGGCGTAGCCCTGCTAATACCTTTCTAGACACCTACTTGGTTTATAGCATTGATCGTTAAGTGAGAAAGATCCCGAGGAGTAGCATATACTCACAGTAGGATCGGGATCCAAATATCATCGCGTGACAAAACTGAAGGAATCCTACCAGAATCATCACACTCCAAATGGTATGCAACGCTAGCAAGTTTTAGTTCTTTTGAAACTCCCGATGTGGATTTTTTCCCCATGCTCTTATGACCTTGACTAAGGCCAACAAATCATAAGTCATATGTCAAGTTCTACCCGTCGTTGTCCAGGTTGATTTGAACCCACCCGTATATACCCTTGACTATGACCAAAAAAGTAATACGACTGTCCCAAACCAACGCATCTATCTATGCAACATATGAATACCCACCACCTACCAAACACTGTGCCTTGACTAAGGCCAACAAACACAGCTTGAATACTGTTGAGTATTCATATGAAACGACGGAAGGCTACGAATGGTTTTGGCGAAACCATGAACGTAGTGAACTTGATATAATCGAAGGAACGAGATAGCTTTTAAAAGGAGTGGTTCAAGCTCCGCATTTAAAAGTTGGTTTTTGAAAAGAACCGAGTGGTTTTGAAAGTGTTCCAACGACTTTTACTTGGTTTATTTTTTTTCTTGCATTAATTCCAATGCGTCCCATCATTTAATCCTACCATTGCAGAAAACAACTAAAATATGGCATACGCTTATGCCATCCGCATTCGCCACGGGGTCCCGTCATCACCCGTTAGGTTACTTAACTAACGACAGAGCGGGGGCTGGACTAGCGCGGATGCAAAACATAAGCAACACCTAAATAGATATCATATATAGATATAAAGCAATGATAGCCATTCCAGATCACAGATGAACACTTTGGATATACTAGGAACCCGCGATTCGTTCGAGCCTACAACGAAAAGCTGATTACACGGTCGCGATGAATAGCCAATACCCCATCCTAGACCCCTACGGGTGCGGCAAACTACCCGCCAAGTACCCGAAGCGAAGCAACCTCCCTCAACCCGTGAGTAGGCCACTCGGCACTTCGAGATACCCGGTAGTTTGTGCACCCCACCTTGGGTCTATCCTAGGAGCAAAAATAGTAAACAGAAATTATACAATGACGGCTACAACCTCACCCCGGTTGTGCGGCCAAATAAATAATATTACATCAATTTACAAATTTTACAATGAATGAAAGAAAAAGAAACTCTCATCTCACATCCACCCCGGCTATTCATCCGCGACAATCCACCGAGTTCATATCCACAAACCATCAACATTACAGATCACAGATATGTATAACCCCCACTAATCGACGTATAGCGATTAGTGGACGTTCAATACATACAACACATCACAGAAAATATCCATTAGCCAAAGTGTACGGAATATCAATCAAAATACGGATTTGTAACTACCCCAAAAATCAATTTGTTCTCTGGAAAATCTGGGCAGAAACAACATGTACTAAAAATCCCAAAACAGAAAAATAAGAACACTGCAGCAAAACGGAGTCGCGGCCGAGTTAACTCGGCCGCGGATCCGCGGCCAAACACATGGTTTGGCCGCGGTTCCGCGGTGAGTTGGCCGAGTCAGCGGCTCATTTTTGCTGGGTGTTCTAACAAAACCCTGAGTCGATTTTTCATATATGTCAAATAATTTTTTGAACAGTATAAAAAATCGACAGAAAGTGGAATTTTTACGGACTTGTTTTGTGATTTTTTTCCGATCGATATTCTAAAAACTTTGCTAACTTGCTAGTTTATGTTTAGCTAGGCTCTGATACCACTGTAAGTCCACGTTGCTCACCCCGGTTCTTACGGGGAGGCGGAAACGGCGAAAAACAATTATTTAGCGTAAAGGCAACATGGACTAAAAGCCGGATCTTTGCTAAACTAGAAACTAGCAAACTACTAGAGGCGTTAACTACTATGCCGTAGAAATTATACCTCACGATACCGGTCCTTTGGGTCTTCATACCGCTGTCCCGCTCGTCCATCCAAGCTCCGAGGAACAATCCGGATCTTGGTCACCTCCGTGGCCTTCTTGAGTCGAAGACGATCCACCCGAGAGTTGTACACCGAGCTCCACCTCGAGCCGAGGCAACTAGGGCAACGAGATCGCTAGTCTAGATGCCCTAGGTTGTGTAGAAGAGATATATGGAAGTGTTTGTCTTTGTGGGATCTTTTTCTCTCAACGCATGAGATCAAAAGAAGAATAATAGAGGAGGAAGAAGGAGGAGCTAGCAACCATGAGAGCTTTTCTTTTCTTCTCAAGAGAGAGAATGAGAAAAGATAAATGAAATTGTTAACTAAAGAAAAAGCTAACCATGGTTGCAATAATACACAAAAGCTATCATTACAAATCCTATCATGATAAAGTCGATGGCACTAATGACTTGACCATTTTCATAACTCAAGAAAGAAAAAGAAAAAGAAAACCAAAGAAGAGTGTAGACCTCTCATGAAGGTCAATGGTCAACTTTGGTCAACGGGTCAACAAAGTCAAGAGTGGTCAAGGTGGTCAAATGGTCAAAGCAATTAGCCATCATATAATTATCACTAAGAGGATTAGTAATGATGTCCCCGGCTCATAAAGGTTTTGACCGAACGAATTACCAAAACCCTAATGAGCCTGCCACATAACAGTTTTGGCCGAACCAACTGCCAAAACCCTAATGAGGCACCTCCTCCTTCATCGCTCCTCAAAACTGTGCATACACACCCGCATCCGCATTCCGTAGAATGCGAATGCACAAAAGACAAAACAAATCCATCCGTGCAATACTAGGATCCGGCTTAAACCAAAGCCCACTAGTATTGCCTGTCCGAACAGCATACGCACACAAGTGCACGTAAGTGATCGCAGCCCTGCCGTAAAACCATACGGCCTCTACACGTTTCGCTCAGTGCAGGGAAACTCTCTGTGTGGGACTCTAAAGACTCGACACTACGCTGGCAGTAGGTTTAACCACAGACCGCAAGCGGCACTAGCTGTACGTAACGGTCCCCAGGTAAATATTGATAAGAAGGCCGATGAGGTAAACCCATCCGAACTCCTACTGAGCCTGTATGTGACAATCTCCGTACAGTCCGGTCTGTTCGTCTGATTCATTGCATGGCGGGCCTAGGGGGCGGTAAACGTCAGTCCCCTAATAGCGGTACAAGTCGTGTCGGAGTGAAGCCCAGAACACCGTGAGATAACACTGGAAACCTACCAGTATATCTCGCTTGCCCTGGCCAGGGACTACTCGTGTAATGGCTCTCCTAGACACAACGCGATGTCAACCCCCAATACCGGGAGAGACGAATCCTGCCTAACCGTCACTGCCTCCAAGTGCTTCGGGACTGCACCCAACTACTACCTGTTTGCACGACTCCTTTGAGCCATGGTAGGGTAGTAATCTAATTACAGTGGGAACACACTCGAGGCGAAGTGACAGTGTCAAGTCAGCGGACTAAGCTGTACTCATGTCACCTAGGAACTAATAACTGATGATAGGTATAATACCAACCAACAGTCCCGACGAGTCCTGTCCAGTGTACTCGTAACCCAACGAGCACCCGCATACTATCTCCAGTACGACGTACTGATGGCTGTGGGACAGACCACCTCCCCTTGTTGGGATGAGAAGCGCATACGCTAGTCTACTCCGGAGTATCGATGTCCTGTCTCGATAGTCCTACGACTAGGGACCTGTATAAGGATGTGCTTATAGATTACCCAGCCCCCACAAGTGTGACTGCTATCACAACGCTGTTAATCAAGCAAAGATCCTAAGGGCTCCACTAATATGTATATAAGCGATATGCTAAAGGAAACACATGCACATATTGAAGTAGAGACAAACTAAGTAGCATACTACCATTTTGAGCAAGATTGTCTATACAACTCTGAATATCCCAAGCTTCCATTAAGTAATATACAAGCTAGTATGATACAGTAATGGCCTCTAGGGCATATACACTAACAATCTCCCACTTGCACTAAGGCCATGTACTGGCGTATCGAAGACCTATCATCTCGATCAGCCGCTCGAACTGAGTCTGGGGTAGGGCCTTCGTGAGTGGATCTGCAGTGTTATCCTCCGAATTTACTCTCTTCACCTCGATCTCCCGGCGATCTACGATCTCCCTGATCAGGTGGTACCGCCTCAAAATGTGCCTGGACTTCTGATGGGACCTGGGTTCCTTTGCTAAAGCTATAGCTCCGTTGTTGTCACAATACAGCGGTATTGGATCAACAATGGTAGGAACCACCTGAAGCTCCGTGAGGAACTTCTTCATCCAGACAGCTTCCTTTGCGGCATCGCAAGCAGCTATGTACTCCGCTTCCATAGTTGAGTCAGCAACGGTCTCCTGCTTGGAACTCTTCCAGCAAACCGCCCCTCTATTGAGGGTAAAGACATAACCCGACATGGACTTGGAGTCATCCTTGTCACTCTGGAAGCTGGAGTCAGCAAAGGCCTCGATCTGGAGGTCTTTTCCGCCATACACCAAGAACATCTCCTTAGTCCTTCTCAGGTACTTGAGAATGTTCTTTACCGCTATCCAGTGTTTCTCTCTTGGGTCCGACTGATACCGGCTTACAACGCTCAATGCGTATGCTACATCTGGTCTGGTACATAACATCGCATACATTATAGAGCCTACCGCAGAAGCGTAGGATATAATAGACATGCGATCCCTTTCCAAATCAGTCTTGGGAGATATCTCTTTGGAGAGGGCGATCCCGTGACAAGTCGGTAAATTATCGCGCTTTGAATCTTCCATACTGAATCTTTTCAGTATGGTGTCAATGTACCTGGACTGTGAAAGTCCCAACATCCTCTTAGATCTATCACGATAGATCTGGATCCCCAGAATGTAGTTGGCATCGCCCAGGTCCTTCATGGAGAACCTCTGCGACAAGAATCCTTTGACTGACTGTAGCATAGGAATATCATTTCCTATTAGGAGAAGTCATCCACGTACAAGACGAGGAATACCACAGTTCTCCCTACAATCTTACTGTAAATGCATGGTTCATCTGGGTTTTTGATAAAGTCGAATTCTTTGACAGTATCATCGAAGCAGATGTTCCAACTCCGCGATGCCTGCTTTAGTCCATAAATGGACTTTAGAAACTTGCACACTCTACCGCTGCTCCCACTCTGAATGAATCCCTCCGGCTGATCCATATAGACGCACTCTTCTAAATTTCCATTTAGGAAAGCCGTCTTTACGTCCATCTGCCAGATTTCATAATCGTGGAAAGCAGCAATGGCAAGAAGGATCCGAATGGATTTCAGCATAGCCACTAGAGAAATCGAGCAAGATTTCAGCATAGCCACTCTAGGGCATATACACCAACACAAACAACCATTGGCTCGCCTCCGACCGCCCATGCACGATTGGCCTCCTCAGTCCTCTCAGCTTGGCTCCGGGCTATCGCGGAACCAAGATACCTCGGCCTCCCTCTCGTACCCGAGCCTCCCGCCCGTACCCGAGCCTTCCGCCCGTACCCGAGCCTCCCGCCGAGCTCATCTTCCTCGGTCTCACCGATCGACCCGCAGCGCTGATCACAGACACCTTCGGCATGGTTCCGTGAATCTCGCCATGTGCGAAATATCCGCCACCTACGATCCTGCGTTCCACGCCATCACGATCCCCCCTTAATGAGCATGTCTCGTCATTAATGCGGGATCCCGTCTATCACGTGGGCGTGACGCCAGCAGAGTAACGGCCGGCGTGATTCTCGCACCTGCCTGCCTGATGCCGCCACTATATAAACCCCTCTTTCAGACGACTCAAGTAAGTCATTCTTTCCTCACTAGGCCGTTACTCTGCTCGAATATCCGGTCTAACTTGATCGTCGGAGGGTCCTCGGTGGCACGACCACCCCGGGACTTTCTTGCAGGTAGCTCGGCCTCAACCACCTCAAACCCATTGAGATCCACACGCTTCAGGAGGCAACCTCCAACTCAATCTCAGCCGTCTATCATCACTTACAGCAGATCTACAGAAGGTAACATTTGAAGGAGATCCAGACCCTCCATCAGTTGGCGCCGTCTGTAGGAAGTCTTGATTCCACTGAACAAAGTTCATCTTCTGATCTCAACTCAATGGCGATCGATCACTGCGACGATCCAAGCACTAGCCGCCTCCTCCACAATGGAGGCGCGGACGAATCTCCTCCCCCGAACGCCATCAATTCCCTACCCGTCCGGATAGATCAACTCGCGTCCGTCGTGGATGCGCTCGTCCGTGTCCAAACGGCAGGGCAAGCTCCCCAGGTCGCCGCTTCCCCACCTCGGGACCGGGACCCCTATAGAGGGAGAGAAGACTCTTCTCGTGTCGGAATTGCCAACCATCGCCTCGCTGCCTCCCACGGCCACAGATCTCCCGGGCCAACATATTCTATGATCCGCTGGGCGCTCTATAGTTCAACACCAAGGTCTGTCGTCAGAGCGCTTCGCCTCGAGCCCCATCGCGCCCCTGTCCTTCCCGAGGAGGTATCGGTCAGCTCGCTTGTGCCCAGGCATGACCGACACCCCCTCCCTCGATGGGGTCGCACGGACTGTACTCGTCATGGCAGCTCGAAGACTATCTCACCAGGGGACCTAAGAAACCTCATCGAAAGGAACCGGAGCCGCGGCCAGACACAGGTCTCCAACAGCAGGGGACAAAGATCAGAATGTGCCGAATCATCAGGATACCACGGCTGACTCGACGCCCTCGAAAAGAAGATTGAAGGTATGCATTGGGAAGGTCGTCATTCGAGCGACGGGGTTAAGTAGCCGCCGACTCGCTTACAAAACCCTTCACCGAAGAGCTGCTCGCCGTCCATGTCTCTTCCCGGAACAAGCCCCCAAAGGTCTCTCTCTTCAATGGTAAGTCTGACCCGAAGGACCATTTGGACGCGTTCACCGCGGGAATGAGCTTCCAAGACAACTCTGACGCTGCCCAATACCTAGCTTTCCCAGTCGCTCTCATCCGCTCCGGACGAGACTGGTTCTGAGGACTCACGCCACGCTCGATCTCAACCTTTGATGAGCTGGCCACCCAATTCCTCAGCCACTTCGTCGGGAATAGGCGGCAGAAATGGACCGTCGACCATCTCTTCACAATCAAGAGAGGGGACAAAGAAACATTCAAAGGGTACATCACCCGCTTCTACAACGCCCTTCTCGAGGTCCTTGAACATCGGGACGAGACGGTCATGACAACACTTAGGTCTGGTCTTAGGCACAAGGAGTGGTTACGCTCCTTTGCATTAGCGCAACCTAAGACCATGGTCGAGGTAAAGGCCTAGACCGAGCGTGAGATCCAGCTCGAGTCCGAGGTGAACGCAAATCTTCCCCGGGCAGAGCAAACTTACCAAAAGAAAAGGGCGAGGGAAGAGAAAAAGAGGCTTGAGCGGCCAAAGCCCTACTCCCCGAAGTTTCAGGAGTATACCCCGCTCAATGTCTCCCAGACGGTACTGCTAGAGGAGGCTAAAGGCGAGAGATTCTTCAAGCTCCCCTCGGTCTCGCGCATAGCGGCAAAGCGCACCGGGGCCCCTACTACAGTTTCCACAGGTCGCAAAGCCACTCCACGGAGAGCTGTATGCAGCTCTGAGACTACATTGAGGAGCTCATCAATTCAGGACACCTGGCAGAGTACTTGCGGGACAAGCGGAAAGCTGACCGTGAGTAGAAGCAGTGTCCCCCTCCCGACAAGTTGACAATCGGCCAAATCATGGTCATGTCAGCGGGGGGCACGTCGAATACCTATGAGGCACAGCACCTCATGCAGGTCGTGGAGGCCAACAGCCATCCGAGGATATTTCCGCCCTACTAGCGTGTACTTCTTTTACTAAGGCAATGTAAACATTTCTCAAGATCTTTCTGTTTATATAATAAGAAGGGATCAATAAAACATTGCAAAAAGAAAAGTTTTTTTTATTTAAAAGGGTACTATGGGCTCTTCAGCCGTACATTGGAAAAGAAAAATTACAGTAGCGGGGGAAGGGGGTGCAGATAACATTGCTCGTGGTACTCCGAGAATATTTCCGCCAGCCGAGCCCTCGCGGTCTCAGACCTCTGCCTCTGATGCCGTCCGCAAACATCAGCATCGTGCCTCAATTGGTAGCACTCAAGCATGATTTCCACTGAGTGATCCCACCGACCCGCAGATATCAGGCCGAAGCGTCGCAAAGACCTTAGCTTACCAACCGCATCGTCCTTCAGCTGTTCTGACAAGGGGTTGTAGAGCCCCAGCGACGCCCTCTAGATGGAGTACATCAACAGCTGGAGCAAGGGGGAGCTTCGGGGAAGCAGTCGGCCGAAATGATCCTCAATGCGGCCTATTACTAACTGCACCGTGTCCTCGGTGCGGTACTGATCGTAGAGGTACACGTCCTTGAAATTTATGATGTCCGGGATGGTAAAAGGGAATCCTCCATTCTTACATTTGGGTGTGAAGAGAGGAGTGATCAACACTCCCTCCGTTTTATAGCCCACAAACACCCCAGGAGTCCAACAGTCGCTTGTTTCACTCACAACTATACCGCCACGCGGCATACATCGAGCCTTTCTCGGCGAAATCGAAATGACGCGGCTCCGGCGCTTTGCCTCTCCCACGCGTTCATGACATGTGTCGCCCGTGACTGTCCCTCTTCCTGATACTCATACCGGGAAGGTCGGATATAACCTCATGAATCGACCGAGCGGAAACCCTGCTCGGCCCGTCCTTAGCAGGCCCCTTACAGCCCCTCGCACGCTAAGGATCGAAGCCCTCACCAAGAAGCAACTGAGCAGGTACCTTGCTCGGCCATCCCTGGCTGTTAGTTCACTACCCCACGACACCAGGGATCTAAGCCCTCGCCAAGAGGCAACCGAGCAGCAATCCTGCTCGGTCCATCCTTAGCAGGCCTCTTACGGCCCCTCCCGCGCTAAGGATCGAAGCCCTCACCAAGAGGCAACCGAGCAGCTACCCTGCTCGGTTATCCCTGGTTGGTAGTTCACTACCCCACGACGACAGGGATCAAATCCCTCGCCAAGAGGCAACTGAGCAGCTTCACTGCTTGGCCCATCCTTAGCAGGCCTCTTACGGCCCCTTCCGCGCTAAGGATCAAAGCCCTCACCAAGAGGCACCGGACAGCAACCCTGCTCGGCCCGTTTTTAAGAATCCAAGCCCTCGCCAAGAGGCACCGGGCAGTAACCCTGTTCGGCCCGTCCTTAGTAGGCCTCTTACGGCCCCTCCCGCGCTAAGGATCAAAGCCCTCGCTAAGAGGCACCGGGCAGCAACCTTGCTCGGCCCGTCCTTAAGGATCCAAGCCCTCGCCAAGAGGCAACGGGGATCGCCCTTGCTCGGTTATCCCTGGCCGGTAGTTCACTACCCCACGACGCCTGGGATCAAAGCCCTCGCCAAGAGGCAACTGAGTAACTTCACTGCTCGGTCCATCCTTAGCAGGCTTCTCACGGCCCCTCCCACGCTAAGGATCCAAGCCCTCGCTAAGAGGCACCGGGCAGCAACCCTGCTTGGCCCGTCCTTAAGGATCCAAGCCCTCGCCAAGAGGCAACCGGGCTCACCCTTGCTCGGCTATCCCTGGCTGGTAGTTCACTACCCCACGACGCCAGGGATCAAAGCCCTCGCCAAGAGGCAATTGAGCAGCTTCACTGCTCGGTCCATCCTTAGCAGGCCTCTTACGACCCCTCCCGCGCTAAGGATCTAAGCCCTCGCCAAGAAGCACCGGGAAGCAACCCTGCTCGGCCCGTCTTTAAGGATCCAAGCCCTCGCCAAGGGGCACCGGGCAGAAACCCTGCTTGGCCCGTCCTTAAGGATCTAAGCCCTCGCCAAGAGGCAACCGGGCTCGCCCTTGCTCGGTTATCCCTGGCTGGTAATTCCCTACCCCATAACGCCAGAGATCTAAGCCCTAGCCAAGAGGCAGCTGGGCAGCTTCACTGCCCAGTCCATCCTTAGCAGACTTCTTATAGCCCCTCCCGCGGTAAGGACTGAATCCTTCACCAAGAGGCAACCGAGCAGCTACCCTGCTCGATTATCCCTGGCTGGTAGTTCCCTACCCCACGATGCAGGGATCTAAGGCTTCGCCAAGAAGCAACCGGGCAGCAACCCTGCTCGGACCATCCTTAGAGAATAACCCCGACGTATCTTCGCTGCGCGACCTCTACGTCGACTTCGGGGCCACTAAGATACCGACCTCATACCGGTCTTTGCACACTTGGGCAATTGGGAAAATGGTTAAATTCAACTCGATGTGCGGTCGCCGAATGAATTTCTCTAAGCTCAGCATCGTGAAAACAGAGATTTAACAACAAGCAAAAGGAAAAACTGTGCCAAACACCGCAAAAAATGCTTCATTCAAAAGCCTTTACAAAGGCATTATTGGCCCCCCGGCCTTACAGAAAACGCCCGGAGGCTTACAAGATTCCTAAAGCAGAAAAAAAATATACAAGAAAACGAGAGGTTTCAGGCCTCAGGGCCGGGGGAAACCCCAAAGTGCACCGTGTCCACCACGACAGGGGCTGCATCTTGAGGATCGACGCCTATCGCAGGAGCCTCGGCGCCGCCCCCGCCGAGAGCCTCTTCCCCAGCGGCGCTTCCAGGGGCATCCCCTTGCATGCCATCCCCGCGAGGGTATTCACCCTGGAGCTCTTCATCAGGGAACTTCGGCATCTGAGCCTTGACGGCATCGAGGGCATCATGCCAGACAAGGATAGCGGCTGCGGCTAGGTCGGTGTAAAAATGGGCCGACTTCTTATAGTTATTTACCGCCTTCGACGCTCTGAGCTCGGCTCACTTCATCTCTTCCATCGCCGCGTCGCACTCCTTCCGGAGGGAGCTCGCCGACTTCTTCAGGGTGCCAAAGAGCACCTTAGAGTCCTCTAGCTTGGCTTCGGCAGCCCGAGCGGTCTCACGGTACCTGGCGACCTCCTGCTTTCCGGCCACCACTTCGTCCTCGAGGACAGCGACCCTCGCCATCACCGCCTCTATCTCCAACTTTGAGCTCTCCTCCAGCGAGGAGAACTCGCCGACGACCCGCATCACCGAGGCAATTTCCTCGTCCTCCATGTTGACGACAAGGGCGACATGCTGGAGGACCTGAAGAAATCAAAAGGGGGTCAAAAAGGAAAGGGAGGCACCCAATCTCACGAATAATAAGACGCTGAATGAAAACCCAAGCGAGGTACGAGCACTAACCTGCACGGCCTCTTGGGTGATGGCCGCCATTTGCGCCCTGAGAGTCCGCCGAAGGATTTTGCCCCCAGCCGACCTCTCTTTCAGCAGGCTGTCAGCAATGGAGAGCCCCGAGGGCACCTCAAAGCGGAGGTCCCTCTCGTCTACAAAGATCGGGGAGGCCGTGGTGTGCGGAACCGTCCTGTGAAATCTCTTGAGGGACGACGCCGGGGAGCCAGTCTTTATCTCCGAAGTCCGGGCCTCTTGTTCCCGAACCCACTTTCGGTTCTGCGCCTGGCTGGACTCCGGGGCACGGGTCGCACTCGAGCGCCTAGATGGAGCGGCTGTTGGGAGAGCCGGGGCAGACATCGGACGGGAGGAGCTGCCACCTCCAGCCCTCGACCCCCTCTTCTGCTCGTGCATAGCCGCTCGGAATTTGCTCACGTCCATGGGTTTTGCACAAGACAAGGTACAACGGAGTCAGCATTGCAAGTAAAAAAATAAAAATAAACGCAAGTCTAAACATATCGCTTGTAAACTCCTAACTTACCCGCGAATTGGGCGGGGCTGAGCCCAGCCCAACTAAGGGCCTGCTCAGAAAGCAGCATGTCAGCCCGGGGAATGGGCTCCCACTCCGCTACTTTCGCCGCGTCGGGATCGTTCGACTGACTCTCCCGCCGGCAGCTATCCCTAGACCACTGAGTGGGCACGGGCTAGTCCTCACCCTCGGGCGGCCCGACAAAGAAAAACTTCTTCTTCCAATCTTGGATGGAAGAAGGTACCACGACGACCCCCGACCCGGCAGCACTTCCCCGTTATTTCCTAAAAGAGATGTATACCCACCTCGGCTCACCTGTGCGAGTTCCAGGGTGACTTTTGTAACAGAAAGAAGAGGCAAGGGTGCTCAGCCTGAAAGGGATCATGTGTAACTTCAAACGGACCAGGAACCCAAGGAGAATCCTCCAGGAGTTTAGCACTAGCTGACTCGGGGCTAACCCAAAATGATTCAGCGCTCCAACAATCTCGGGAGAGAAGGGCAGGCGCATTCCGGCCCAAAAGGCTTCCAGGTATAGGGCAATCTCCTTGCCCCGTACCTGATCTGCCCTCTCCCCTTTCTTGGCCAAACGTAGCGTATAGTCGAGAGGAATGTGGAAACGAGCCCGAGCGGTGGCGAGCTCATCCTTATACCTCACCGTGGATGACACACCAGGGGCATCCGCGACCTTCGCTCTTGGAAACACCCCCGTCGCGTGACCCCGGGAAGAGAATCTAACCCTAACTTCCCGGGAGGACTCCGACTCAGAAGAAGAAGAAGCAGAAGAAGAAGAAGAAGAAGAAGAATTTACAAGGGGCTCTCTAGACTCTACCCGATCTATTTCTACAGACTCTTCACAAGAAGACATCTAACCTGATGGAGGGGATGAGTCCACGGAAGAGAAAACACAGATATCCAGACCTAATAAGGAGAGCGCCGAGCTAACGAGACTCAAGATGAGGAAATTATGAGGATGTATGGGCCCTAATGGGGATCCCACCTGAATTGAAGACTTATGTCCAATCTTGGGCTAAGTCCAATCAAGTTAAAATGTTTAACATTTATTTTGGGTTGTTGAGCATTTATTTAGGCTTGGCCCTTTTAACAATGCTGAGCATTGACTTGCATTCTGACAATATTTTGTCTTTTGTTGAATGCTGAGCATTCATCAGAGCTCTGGGCTTATTAAAGAACAATTTTTGTTCTATCAGCGCACATGTGAAGAGCACGTGGTGCGCTTGGCACTTTGCGCCAATCAAATAGCACAGTGCGCTAGTTTATGAGCACATTGCGCTTCTGCTGGATAGTGCACATGTGAGGGACACGTATTGCGCTCGGCGCTAAGCGCCAGTCTGTGAGTGCATTGCGCTGATTTATGAGCGCATAGCGCTATTTGTTCAAAGGCACACACGTGAGGAGCACGTGGTGCGCTTGGCGCTGAGCGCCAGTCCATGAGCGCAAAGCGCTAGTTCAAGAGCGCAAAATGCTAACTGTTGAGTGGCGCACACGTGAGTGACACATAGTGCGCTTGGCGCTGAGCGCCAGTCCAAGTGCGCAGAAACGCATTTGATCAATTTTATGATCTGGGAAATAAATTCTCCCTTAGAAGAGACTTTGTCTCAAGATCCTAAGAACAAAAGTTCTTATTTTATAGGAGATGCTTCAATCTCTTATATTGATGAAAGGCTTTGCCTTTATGGATCTGTAATCCTTTAAGAGAATTGAATTATTCTCCCCCCTTTCTTATAGTGAGATGTTCATGATCTCTTTGTATAAAAGACCTTTGTCTTGTAGATCTATGATCTGTGAGAAGAATTGTGTTCTTCTTTTTATTTTATGATGAGACCTTTTGATCTCTTTGTGAAAGACCTTGGTCTTGTAGATCTATGATCTTTAAAGAAGTGAATTCTTCTTTTTAATTTTGAGATGATTCCATCTCTCTGTTCATCATCATCATTTTTACCTTGAAGAAACTCTTCTTTTTCTGAGAGCTTGGCTCTTCTTTTTGAGATCTCTCAAAGCTTATGGGGGGGGTTTCTCTCTTTATTTCTGTATCTCTTTTTCTCTCCCCAAGACTTGAAGTCTAGAGGCCTTTTTATAGGGCAAGCTGATCAGTTCAATCAGTTAAGGAGATCTTTTCTCCAATTGATTTGGGGAATTTCCCATCGTTGGATCTTTGATCCAAGGGCTTCTGATTTACAGAAGGCAATCTTCTTGTTATTAACAAGATTGGGAAATCTTTTCCGTACAGAATTTATTCTGTATTTTGGTGATTTTTAATCACTACTGGATCATTGATCCAATTGTGCTCTGATTTACAGAGCACAATCTTGTTGTTTGGAAAGATTTTGAGGAATCTTTCCTTAACAGAATTTAATTCTGATTAATTAATAATTTATCATTATTATTGGATCTTTGATCTGACGGTGGGAGAGCTTTTAGTTCCAGTGCTAGCACACCCTTACTTTGCATGTGGTGCGCTGCTTAGAGTGCAGCGCACTTAGCGCTAGCGCATCCGTGCTTTGCACGTGGTGCGCTACATGGAGCGCAGCGCACCCAGCGCTAGCGCACACGTGGTTTGCATGTGGTGCGCTGCTTAGGGCGCAGCGCACCTGGCGCTGCTATGAAGCGTTGCTTTTTTTGTTGGAGGTGTTTTTTCACCTTCCTTTTAAGTCAAACTTATATTCCCCAGAACTTACATTTCCCAGATCTTGGAAATAGCTCCATTATACAAAAAAATTTTTGTGCCTAGTCTTTATAATCTGAAGCAATGCTTCTTTCTTTTCTCATTTCCAGATAACCATCTTAACTATGGCTTGTAACCACCCACATGCTCGTCGACAACCATGGGAAGTGCCCATTCTGGAGATTGTTCCTCGCTCGCTGCTCGCTTGGTGAATCCTGCTCTTATGGATGACCAATGCGACGCAGCGCTGCATGAGCTCTTGACTCGTGTAGGATCTCTTCTCCCTCCCAACTCTATTTGGCTTCGGATGATCCTCATGTCCGTGCTCGCTGATATTCCCCCTCCTCCGGCGGAGATGACCCCGGTGATGCTCGATGCCACTGAAGACCTTCTTCGAGGCGCACTCACCAAAGCCCTGAGGGATTGCTCTGTTTAGTTGCTGAGCCAAATACGGGCTCATCGATCCGTCATCTATGCTTTCGCTGGTGAATGCGGTGCTAACCGATGGATAGCTACTCCTCGCGAAGGTCGTCGCTTTGACATGGTGGAAAAGATAGAGAGGGAACTAGATAATTTTATTTATATGTTTGTAAATCCCTGTACTTTTGATCCTATGCTTGGCGATCTATTTCCATTGCAATAAAATGTTTAATTAAGTGTTTTCTTCCTTTTTTTCATTATCTGTCAAGTGTTCCTCTTATTTTAATTCTTTTGTTCTTCCTCTGTCAGGCGCATATGCGCTATAGAACTTACACTGTTATAAACAGGCATAAGTAATCCTTGCTAGAGTGAAGCGCTTCTGGCGCTTAGCGCTCTTAGCACTTAGCGCTCTCGTGCTTTGCACGTGAGCGCCATTTCAGAGTCTCTGACTCTTAGTGCCGGCGCATTTAATGCTAGCGCTTTTCACGAAGCGTTGCTTCGTTTCAAATCTCGGAATTTGAACAGAGCTTTGCTATGATCGGGGAAACAAATGCTCCCCATCGTTGCGCTCACGTGGCCCACACGCGAGTGCAGCGGTGGCAGCATCTCTGTCATTGGATCAACTTTTTGGGAGTTGAAACGGCCCTCAACGCCTATAAATAGGGCCTTTGGCCCTCTGTGATAACCATTGTTCATCCTCTTTTCTGAGAATTATTTCTCCTTCAGAGTATTGCTCTCTTCCTTAAGAAATCTCTTAAGAATCAAAACTCTGTTAGATCTTTTCTTTTTAGTAATATTCGAATTCGTTATCAGAGCTTTGATCTATTTGGATCATGGATCCGAAAAAGAAAACCTTTTTAGGGTTTCTTTCGACCTATTGATGAAGAATTTTTGGAATTCACTTTACAGATCTTAAAGATTTCGAAGTTTTTGCTTTTGCAGAAAGCTTTGCTTTCAGGGTTTCTTGATGGATCATTTCATCTTCTCTACAGAGCATTGTTCATTAGCATTTTCAGGGAATTTTATTCCCCTATTAATTATGGCAGTTGTCATTTCTGCTGAAGAGCATTGCTCTCAAGGGAGATTTACTCCTTGGCCTGAGGGGCTTAAATGGGAGTCTTTTGAGGGTTTTCTTCCTTAATCGCACAAATTTGAATTTGTTTGTCGCTTGACAGAACTTGTCTTCCAGAGAACTTGTTTAAATCCCAATGTCTGATTTTCCTCATTACTAATCTTTCAATGATGTTTCTTTTCAGGCACTATGGCTGTTCATTTATATAGTCTGAACGAGTTTATCTCTTATGAGGATATTCGCGTACAGGGCCGTTGTCAGAACCAAGAGTTTATAGATGTCCAATGTGCGGAGATTATGGCTCGTCTATATGTACACAACGGTCGACTGCTTCCTCGTCGCTCCGCTCTCTTGAAAATCGTAGTGGGAGCAATTTGGGGAGCACTTCCTGGGTTTTACGAAGCCATGCCGCTGGATGCGCTGGATGATGCTGAAGACAAGGCACACTCGGTGTACCTGTCGGGCCTGATCTCGAAGAAGCGTCGAGATAATCTCATTGATATTCTGCATCAAAATTTCCAAAAGACGACGATAATCGCTTTTTATCAAAGGGAGGAGGGCATTGGCGAGGATCTTGACACCTGCGATCGCGAGAGAATACATACGAGAATGGTCAGAAAGGCCAGAAAGATTCTAGACGGCCTTACTTTCGAATTCCGCAATCCATGCCCTGGATCTGAGGTTTTACCATTTTAAACATCTCGATGCCTTTTTTTTTTATTGTCTTTATCGATGTTGGAATTTTCCGAAGTATCAATAACAAATCTTTCACTTCCTTTCCTTTATTTTCTTCTTTGTTGTTGGCATATTACTTTAGTAAGCGTAGCCTGTAGATGATAGAGAGCACTTCATCTTAGCTTCTTGGTAGGGTAGCGATGACTTAGGAAGCAGGTTCAGATCTGCTGCCTAAGGTCTTTTCAACTGTATGAGCCGTGAGGTTCTCATAAAGACTTTTCTCCCTACGAGTCAAGAGGATCTCGTAGGTGTATTTTCTCCTTAGGAATCGTGAGGATTCCTAAGTGTGTTTTTCTCATGGGAGTTGTAAGGACCTCACAAGAGAGTTTTCTTCCTTACGAGTCGAGAGGACCCGTAAGTGTTTGATGAGATTGATATTATCCGCATTTCACGGAGTCAGGAGTTGCTCTGGGCGTTTCCCATAGGGTCAAGATTGACTTTAGCCATGTTCCACGGGACCAGGATTTGCTCTGGACGCTTCCCACGGGTCAGGATTGACATTAGCCGTGTTCCGCAAGGATCAGGATCCGCTCTGGACGCTTCCCACAGTTCAGGATTGACATTAGCCGTGTTCCGTAAGGACCAGGTTCCGCTCTGGACGCTTCCCACAGGGTCAGGATTGACATTAGCCGTGTTCTACTAGACCGGGATTTGCTCTGGATGCTTCCCACGGGGTCAGGATTGACATTAGCCGTGTTCCGCAACGACCGGGATTTGCTCTGGATGCTTCCCACGGGTCATGATTGATATTAGCCGTGTTCCGCAAGGACCAGGATCCGCTCTGGACGCTTCCCACGGGGTCAGGATTGACATTAGCCGTGTTCCACTAGACCAGGATTTGCTCTGGACGCTTCCCACGGGGCCAGGATTGACATTAGCCATGTTCCGCAAGGACCAGGTTCCACTCTGGACGCTTCCCACGGGGTCAGGATTGACATAAGCTGTGTTCCACTAGACCAGGATTTGCTCTGGACGCTTCCCACGGGGTCAGGATTGACATTAGCCGTATTCCGCAAGGACCGGGTTCCGCTCTGGATGCTTCCCACGGGTCAGGATTGACATTAGCCGTGTTCCGCAAGGACCAGGATCCGCTCTGGACGCTTCCTACGGGGTCAGGATTGACATTAGCCGTGTTCCGTAAGGACCGGGTTCCACTCTGGACGCTTCCCACGGGGTCAGGATTGACATAAGCCGTGTTCTACTAGAGCAGGATTTGCTCTGAATGCTTTCCATGGGGTCAGGATTGACATTAGCCGTATTCCGCAAGGACCAGCTTCCGCTCTGGACGCTTCCCATGGGGTTAGGATTGACATTAGCCGTGTTTTGCAAGGACTAGGATCCGCTCTGGACGCTTCCTACGGGGTTAAGATTGACATTAGCCGTGTTCCGTAAGGACCAGGTTCCGCTCTGGATGCTTCCCATGGGGTCAGGATTGACATAGGCCGTGTTCCGCAAGGACCCGGAAAGGTTGACTTTATCCGCATTTCATGGAGTCGGGGGGATTGACTCTCGATTGTCTGTGCATCGTCGAGTCATGGAGCCGGGAATTGCCACGGTTCCGCTTTGCTGATGTTGCGTCTGTTGTAATGAGACGAATGTTGAGATGATCTCCAGGCTTTCTGTGAACCGTCGAGATTTGGCTCTCTTTCAGATGGAGCCTGGTGGGAAGGTATGATTCTCTCTTTGTTTGTGCCCCTGGATTGTATACAGTTATCAATGTGATCTCACCTGTAGGGCAAAAAGTTTCATTTTATGTATTTTTCTTTCCGCGATGCTCTATCATTTCAGCTTTTATATCATGAAAGTCGCGATTGCCCAATCATTTCGGCTATTTCTCGTGGTGCCCAATCATTTCGGCTATTTTTTATGCATATATTTTACTGGCTGATTTTGTCGCAAGTTGCCCCATCATTTCGGCTATTTCATATGCATTTGTGGATTGCTGGCTTTTCGCTGCGAATTTGGGATTTGATACTGATTTAGGCATCAGCATCGCTACAACTGGGATATGGCCAGGAGTGAATCATCATTTTCCTCTGTCGACATCGAACAAAGGTGGCTTAGCGAACAGGGTTAGGATCCTGTCGACTAAGGTTTTTAACTTTACAAGCCGTAAGGGTCTCATAAAGGTATTTCTCCCTATGAGTCGTGAGGATCTCGTAAGTGTATTTTCTCCTTAAGAATCGTGAGGAGTCTTAAGTGTATGGTCTCTTATAAGTCGTAAGGATCTTACAAGAGCGTTTTCTCCTTATAAGTCGAGAGGACTTACAGGGGCTGTCTACTGTGTAAACATATCCCACGTCGCAGATGGGACTTTGTTAGGGATATGTTTATTCGCGCCTGTAGATTGTATACAAGGGTCGATATTGGATCGCTTGTAGGGCAACACTGGAGGTTGTGATGGCTTAAGAACATGTTCAGATCCCTGTAGCTTAAGGCTTTTGAATCCTGTGAGCCGTAAGGGTCTCAAAGGGGAATTCTCCTTACGAGTTATGAGGATCTCGTAAGTGTAATTTCTCCTTAAGAATCGTGGGGATCCCTAAATGTGTTGCTCCTTTGTGAGTCGTAAGGATCTCACGCCGGTGGTTTCTCCTTACAGGGTCGAGAGGACCTTGCAAGTGTCTTTTAACGAGATTGCGCCCTTTCGGGTTTTCACAAAACTCGCCGGTAGCCCTGCTGTTTTTACTCACGGAGCCCTTTCGGGTTTTCATCCGTGCCCATCTTGCTTATGGACATACCGTTTTTTTTGTGTCAGCCTTGGGATGCTGCGGTCCGTAGTAGTTTATCGACGTCTTGGTCAACAACCAGTTTTAGGACATAGTGGTCCATCATTAGTTTAATGATGTTTCGGTCCGTAGTCCGGCTATTACTTATAGAGTTTGGGCTTAGGAAGATAGCGAGCTGACGTAGGCGTCATCATCTATCGTTGACCTAGGCCGTGACTCGTTAGGCGTAGTATTTTTTCAGGAAGCGGCCGTTTATTGGCCTGAAAGGTCTTTCACCATGCATGTCCATGAGTAGATAGGCTCCACCCTGGTAAATTTTGTCTATGATATACGGGCCTTCATAGTTCGGCTCGAATTTCCCCCACTTGGCACGATTAGGGATCAGAGGTCTCTTGACCACTAGCACGAGTTCGCCTTGGTGGAATGTTCTCGGCCTAGTCAGTCTCTCATATGAGTGCGTCATTTTTGCTTTATAAGCCTCCAGATTTTGTTGCGCCATGAGCCGGGTTTCATCAAGGGCGTCGAGCTCCTCAAGTCGAAGGTGAGCATTCTCTTCGTCTGTTAGCTCGTAGTGAACTGCCACTCGTAAGGAGGGTAACTCTATCTCAAGGGGGAGTACCGCTTCTGTGCCGAATACCAATGCATAGGGCGTTGTGTTTGTGACCATTTTGAACTTAGTTCGATACGCCCAGAAGGCTTCATGCAGTCTCTCGTGCCAGTCCCTCTTATTTCGAGACACCGTCTTTTTCACGATCTTCGTCAAGGTTTTATTAAAAGCCTCAGCCAGACCATTAGCTCGGGGATTATAGACCAAAGAGTATCTCCAGTCTATATTATGTTGTTGTGCGAAGCAGTTGATCTTGTAGCTTCTATAGGCTGGCCCGTTATCGGAGATAATCTGTCGCGGAGTGCTGAACCGATAAATGACGTGTGTCTTGAAGAAATGGAGAATATTCTCCGTCTTCACCTCCCTCAGTGGTATGGCTTCTGCCCATTTGGAAAAGTAATTGGTCGTCGCCAATATGAACCGGTGTCCTCTGGACGTTGCTGGTTCGATAGGGCCGATTATGTCAGTTCTCCACATTTCGAACGGCCAGCTAGCCACCATTGGATGTAGAGGATTCAAATGCTGGTGGATAAAGTCCCCATGAATTTGGCACGAGTGGCACTGCTTCGCGTATTCGAGGCAGTCCTGGATCATCGTGGGCCAATAATAGCCCATCCTTTTGATCTTTAGTTTCATCTTCGGCCCGGCTTGGTGAGAGCCGCAGAGTCCGTCGTGAGTTTCTTGGACGAATCTTCTTGCTTCTTCAGGTCCCAGGCATCTTAGCTACAGGGAGTCGAATGATCTTTTATACAAAGTATCATTGACAAAGGCGAAGGATAGAGCTCGTTTCATAAGCTGATGTCTTGCGGACATGTCTTCAGGTGTTCGACGGGATTTGAAGTAGTCTATAAAGACTTCTCTCCAATCCTTAGTCTTTTCCTGGTCTTTTATTTGTAGGGCCGTTTGCTCGGTCATTCCTTTTCTTCGGAAAATTCCGGAGATATTTTTGCCGGTGCAAGAACCCGACGGCTTTGCAAAACGATCCTCACGTCATCGAGGTTCTCGTCGGCCAGTTCTTTAGCGAGTTTGGCCAATGCGTCCGCCTTGCTATTTTCCGCCCGCGTATGCTTTCCAGGGCGTAGGAAGGGATTTAAGTCAGCAATTGCTGTACTCTCTCGCCGTACTTCACTAACTCTAGTTTGCACGTTTGATAGTCGCCATTTACTTGACTAATGACCAGCTGGGAGTCTCCGTATATGAGGAGGTTTTCAATTCCCATGTTGGCGGCGATCTCAAGACCTGCTATCAAAGCTTTATATTCGGCTTCATTATTCATCCTCGGCTCTGTTAAGGAGAAGGCAAAGCGCATTATCCCTCCTTGTGGAGTCACGAAGATGAGGCCCACCTTGGATTTGATTATGGGGTTGCTTTGTTTGTGCTTCTTCATGGAAGATGCTCCATCAAAATAGAGTTCCTATTGGGTATTATTCTTTCTTCTCTCCCCGTTGATCGTGTCAAACACGTGTTCGTCTGGAAATTCGCAGTTCAAGGGAGAGTCGGCAGGTATCGGATGCTCAGCAAGGAAGTCGGCGATGGCCTATCCTTTCACTGCCTTGAGGGGTCGGTATATCACCGAGAATTCCATTAAGTGTAGGGACCATTTAGCGAGCCGTCCTGTCAATATGACCTTTGAGATCAAATATTTGAGTGGATCCACCTTTGATATGAGATGGACCTCATGTGCCAACGCATAGTGTCTGAGCTTTGTTATCGCGAAGATCAACGCCAGGTAGTGTTTTCCGATGGGGGAGTAATTGTTTTCTGTCCCCAGTAGAACTCGACTCAGATAGTAGAGAGCTATTTCTTTCCCTTGGTCGTTCTCTTGTGCCCACAGCGTGCCTAAAGAACCTTCGAGGGTGGTTGTATATAGAATGAGAGGCTTTCCCTTGACCGGAGCTGTCAGCACCGGCAGATTCTGCAGGTATTGCTTAATTTCGTCTAGTGCGCTTTGACATTTGCGATCCCAGACGAAAGGAGTCCCTTTCTTCATTAGGTGACTGTAAGGATGGCACTTGCCGGAAAGATTGGCTATGAATCGCTGGATATACGCGAGCTTTCCTTGGAGAGACCGCAACTGCTTGAGAGTCCTGGGTGGAGGCATTTCCATGATCGCCTTGATCTTAGACGGGTCTATCTCGATGCCTCGGTGTCGGATGATGAATCCTAGAAATTTGCCTGAGGAAACTCCGAACGCGCATTTGAGAGGGTTCATCTTCAAGTTGTATTTCCGAAGGCGCTAAAACACGATCTTCAGATGCTCTATATGTTCTTCGTATGATTTACTTTTAACTACGAGGTCGTCAATATAGCATTCGACAATTTCATGTATGAGGTCATCAAAAATCTTCGTCATGGCCCTCTGATAGGTGGCACCGGTGTTCTTTAGACCGAAAGGCATCACCTTGTAGCAGAATATGTCCAAAGGGGTCCGGAAAGCGGTGCTTCTGGTCCTCGGGATGCATCTTTATCTGATTGTATCCTGACGAGCCGTCCATGAAGGAGAAAACTTCGTAAGTGGACGTATTATCTATCATCAGCTCAGTGACCGGTACTGGAAAGCCGTCCTTTGGGCAAACTTTGTTGAGATCCCGAAAGTCCACACATATGCGCACCGTCCCATTTTTCTTCATCACTGGGACGATGTTGGCGATCCAGTCAGGATATTGAACCTTTTGGATAAAGCCGGAGTCGATTAGCTTCTTGACCTCGGCATTGATGCTCATCTCAAGCTCGAGCCACAGTCTTCTCGGTGCTTGTTTGATCGGCTTGATATCCGGAGATATCGCCAATTTGTGCACAGCAATCTCTGGATCTAACCCTGGCATCTCAGAATAGTTCCATGCGAAGCAATCTTTATATTGTATGAGCACGTCTTTTAGCGTAGCCACCCTTTCTTCAGACAACAGCTCACTGACGAATGTCGGTCGTGGGTCATTTGTCATCCCTAAGTCAATTTTATTGAGGTTATCTGCAGTAGTATGTATTCCATCTTCCAGCTCTTTTGGCGCCGGTGGAAACTCTGAGATCACCTCGTCATCATTGTTTTCGAAGCACCAGGGGATGTCATCCATATTCTCGGGTTCTTCTTCTGACAGCGTTATCACATGACAGGTACGAGATCGCTTCCAAGACCGAAGTTGATCTGGCTCTGCTTTCATGGCTTTCGGTTCATGCTTCTGCGGTGGGGTTACCTTCCAACTGCTGGATAAAACGAACTTGCCTTACTGATACTGGTCTTCGACCCAGTTCTTGAAGGTGAAGCAGTTCTCGAGAGGATGTCCTATCGCTCGGTGATAGGAGCAATAGTATGGATGATTAACTTCACCTGCTTGCTCGGGATGCTTGGACTCCGGGAGGGTAATCATCTGATGTTTTATGACAAGATCAAGTATCTTCCTTGTCTTGTCTTGGGAAAAAGAATACGCTCGATCCATTTTCTTTATAAGAGATGAATCCTGGTTGCTCGATTCTCGATCGTGTGGCTTTTTGGTCTCGCTTTGTCACTGTCGAACGCTTTTTCCGTTCTTGGGTCTGTTTCTGCCTCTGCGTCGGGCCTTTTGCATGACGGGCAGGCGACGGAGGGCATCGTCACTTTCTGCAGCCTGCTGAGGGAGGCACTGCGTTCTGGCTTTCTCATAGATGGCCATTTCGTGATTATGGTCGTCTCAAAATTTTTGGCCCGCTTCCCTTATAAGCTTGTCTATTTGTTCTTCGAACGATGGGCATGGCATTTTCGCGACGGGAGCTCGTTTTGGTTCAGGATTAGCATCTTCCCACAGAGCATCTCCTTCTTCATCGAAGTCATGTATGACTAGCAGCCGCGGAATTGCTCCCGTTTATTGGATTGAACATATCCAAGCCCGATCATTTCCATTTTTCCGTTGGGCAACTTTCGTCGAGTTCTGGGGACGTTCCAAATCCTGTTATAGAACTGGGCTTGTCGAGCAGTCTGTTTGAAGGGTATGCCTTGGCGCCTCAACAGTCATTTTAATCCATCTGTGTAGTATCTGGGCAAATGGATGGGCTGGAGCTTGTCAAGTGTAGAATCCGCCCCAATCCAAATTTTTGTCTCCACTTTGTTTTCCCCGGATCGGTAGAATAGGATCGCCTTTTCACCTTTTCGCCTGGGAGGGCCGTAGAATGTTTGCAATTCTTGCACACTATAGGTATCAAGTGCGTCAAGCTTTTTGTAATGCTCCTGCGGGACCATGGCAATTTGAAACTCTGATCATTGCCAGCGAAGGCTCGTATTGATGGCCAAACAGAAAATACAGCATGGATCTCATCTTCCGAGTCACTGCCAAAGATCAACATAGGGGGGACGGTCCCAGCTTGTTGCATTGGGGCGGCCCTGAGTAGACTATTTCTTCTTCCTCCTCGGTATCGCTCCCGAAGACTGGACTAGTAGTGATAGCTTTGTTCTTCGGTTTGTGACATCTTTCCGTGTCTTCGAAATCTGGTAAGAAGTATTTTGCATCTTCGTACTTTCGGACTTCATTCATGGAGAATGGGTTCAACTCCCCTGTCACGCTGTATTCGAGACCATCCTTGAAATACTTCATACACTGATGTTGTGTAGAAGGGATAATGTTGTACTCGTGTAACCAAGGCCGGCTGAGCAAAGCGTTATAGCAGGTCTTAGCATCAATGACGTGAAACTTAATGTCAGTGACTAGCAGCCCAAAGCGCAGCGTCAGTATCACAGACCCGAGCGTCCGTGATGACTGGGAGTCAAACTCGGAGATAGTGATCTTATCCCGAGAGAGGTGTTGAACGCTCATGCTGATTTCCTTCAACACTCTTACATTGAGGAGGTTAACGGAGGACCCATTTTCAACCAGGATTTTGCCTATCTTGATATCATGACAGTACCCGCAGACATAAAGGGGACGGTTATGCTCACAAGTCCCGAGGAGGAGATCTTCATCGCCGAAGGTGATATCTTCCGTGTGTACTTCTTCCAACTCGTCCTTCATCTTTTCTTCGGCGAGGAAACCTTGGAATTGTTCGGGCTCTTGTAACGCCCTGATCAGAGAATCTCTCACCTCTTTTGATAACAAGAGTGCATCGAGAATGCTTAGCTGCGAAGGTATTACCTCAAGTGTTCCAGAACGTTGTAGTCCACCTTACTTTTCTTCGGCGGGTCCTTAGCTGTCAGCTTTTCGACGACTTGATCATCGAGGGCGATATCTTCAGGGACCTTTTCTTTCCTCTTATCCTTTTTATTTGATCTTTTGTTTGCGGGTACGAGATTCTTTTCAGGTAATGTGCGATTGCACAGCTGAATATTCTCGCAACTCTTCGGTTCTTCCTCTTTTCCCGAGGTGGATTCTTTGAATAGAGGGCCAAGAGCTATTTCTTCCTCAGAATCGCTCCCAAAGGTGAGAACTTGCGATCCCCCAGCGTCGACCATGTGACAGTTGCCGGTAGTTCTTTTACGCTCCTCGGTCGTATTTCTTTGCTCCCGACGAGTTTTGCATTTCACCGCTTGAAATGTTGTCGGTGAGCAACATATCCCTGCCACCAGATTTTAAAAGCGTTGCACTCTTCGGTGGGGTGCACAATCTTTCGATGATATAAGAAGTAGCTAGGATGTATATCCGCTTCATCAGGAGTGTTTCTTTCAGAGGGTGGCAGCTTCATTCCCATCGATATGGCTTTGGCGAACCTTTTCCTCGTCTTGAACCTGCTTTTATTTACGGCAGATGTACTTTGATCTGGTGAGAGTGTTTCGACCCTTTCGTCCAGTCGCCGATGTTTGGCCTTTTCAAATATGACCATCTCATGCTCTCGATCAGCTTTGCTTTTAGGAAGAGTTTCGTCCAGGAATGCATCAATCATTTCGTTTGATGGTCCTAGAAGTTTCGGCTCAGGATCTGCTCCCAGTTTCTCTGCGTAAGGAGCTTCTTCATCGTTTATCGACGAGTGAGAGATCACATGGCAGCTTGCTACATAATCTTCAGGCTCATCCGACGAGTCTTCTCCATTGTCATCATCTCCATCCTCAAGGACGTGGCTGAGAAATTCTTGGAGTGTGACTGGGGTCCGCGCCTTCTGGTTATATTCTTTCAGCACGTCGATATATTTTTGCAGGTCCGTGCGCTCGTCACTAAGCTTCACGGGCTTTTTGGTCTTCTTCTTCTTCTTCGAAAACTTTGACGGCTGGGTGTGAGCTCTTTGACTATCACCACCAATTTTTTGAGTTGGGCGTGGTTTCAGCATTCCCTCGATGACCTCGGGTTCCCGTGGATTTTTCCACCTGATTGCCGGGCATGTTTGGAGATCCTTCAGCATTCTTTTCGTCTTGGCTGAAAGAACGACCTCCCACGGAGCTTCTTCGACAAAAGAGCACGATGCCTCCGGTGTGTCTCCCCTTTTAGGAGCGTGCAACTGAGGCAGGCTTACTTTCCAATTCTCAGACAAGGCGAATTTGCCCTATTAGTATTGATCTTCAATCTAGCCTTTAAAGACGAAGCAATCTTCAATTGGATGGCCTATCGCTTGGTGATAGGGGCAATAATTTGGATTATTAGCCTCACCGAGTTGCAATGGGCGTTTCGGATTTGGCAGATTGATGACCCTGTTGCGCACTGATAGTTTAAAAAATCTCCTCATTTTGTCCCGGGGAAACAAGTAAGGGCACTTCATTTTCTTATTATAAAATCGCCGTCTCTCATCTAGGCGATCGATTAATTTTGAACCACTGGGCTTCTATTGAGCGTTGGTGACGAAGGTCGCTTTCCTTTTCCCTTTTTCATTTCGCGGCACCGCCTTCGAAGAGGAAGGCCTGTAGCCCATCTGGTTCATTTGAGCCAGTTTGTCAATTAGGGCTTGGAAGGTGGTGGGCTTGAAAAACATCATAAATTGTGAGATGGTCTCTTGAGGGTTAAGAGTGCCCACGAACATGCCCACTGCCGGCGCTTCTTCGATGCACTGCTCATATTTTGATCATAAATTCCGCCATCGTATTGCGTATTGAACCCATATTTCTCTAGGCTTCACCATGGCATTGATCAATGCCGTTATTAGAGTGCGTTCACTAGCACTCGCGAATCGCTGGGTGAATAGTAGCTCCATCTCTGCAAAATTTTTGACAGAGTCATTCGGGAGTTCAGAGTACCATTCGAATGTTGTCTCCGATAAGCTACCGACGAACTGGCGAAGTAGCAGTTTATTGTCACCCCCAGTGTTGCCACATAGAGCCTTGAACTGGGCAACATGCTGGTGGGGATTGCCCGTCATTTTATATACATGGAATTTAGGGATCGTATATCCCGGCGGGTACCTTATTTGGTCATACCAGCCTGGATAGGGTCGTCCAGTCTTAACGATCTTCCCGGCCGTTTCGTTCGCATGATGAGCTCGTATTTGCTGAGCAATATAATCATCCAGAGCAGCCTTGGAGATGGTCTCCTCCTTGGCTGCTGAAAGAGCCGGAGGAGGGTTCGATGTCTCTTCTCTATCGTCTTCAATGATAATCGGGGGGTCTTCAGCTGGAGGTTCCGGCTGTAACATCATCCCAGCCATGTCTTGAAACAAAAGAGCCATTCGTTTTATATTGGCCGCCTGTTCCGCGGCTTCTTTTTCTTTCCTCTCGAGCATTCTTCGGAGGAACTCAGCATTAGTTTCTTGTTCTTGACACTGCTCTAAGGTCTTTGGATTTTCTTTCGGCCCAGTGAGTGCGGCCATTGCAGTGAGCATCTCTTGGAGCTTTTGCTGCTGTTGCTCCTGAGCCTTTGTGATCGATCGGGTAAGCGGTCGATAACCCGTAGAGGCACGACTTTCCTCTTTTCCGGAAGCCATATAAACGGTATATGTTACCATGCCTCCAGACTTAGGGCATTTAGATTCAGCGTCCTTGCGGTTCGCCGCGGTCACAGAGGCTTTCTCCGGCCTCCTTCTCTTGTGAGTGGTTGACGTTGAGGGAGCCGTTGCAGCGGGCATCCAGACAGATGACATCTTCTATGGTACCACGGGATGGCTCTTTTCTTGCCGAGCTTTAATCTTCTTTGGTCAGCGAGAGTAGTCCTGATCAATCACCGATTCCTAGACCTGTCGCCAAACTTTGTAAAGTTTGGAGGACAGCCGCTGAGGGGGCTGCTCCGGCTTCTTCTCTATAGAATTCTCCACAGGTGGAGGAGATCTCTTTAGCACGGCCGTCGGAGAGTTTTTGCGCACCCTCCTTAGTGGTTCAAAGCTGTTCCCAGTCGGAACAGCAGCATCGATTTCCACCATAGGAGCTGGCGGAGTCAGTCCAGAAGGGGAGCTGCCCCCAGCCTTCCTTACTCGGCACCAGTGACGACGTCGAGCATGTCGAGCCATTGGGATTGTCTCAGCTGTAGGGGTGACTTCCTTATGTCCCCTATATTGGCGAAGGGTTGTCGCTGGCGTCAGCCTCTTGAAGACCGACGTCCGTTGAGAAGCAATGTCCAATCTGTCAAAGATAGACCTCTAGGCAGGAGAAGCAGCTTTGAGGACTTTGCCTGGAGCGGGAATCGGAGCGGCTAGCTTTGTGAAGACTGACTTCTTGGCAGAAGAAGCCTTTCTGATAATTTCGTCCGCTTGAGCCGGGATGGCTATCCGCTTTGGGATGGCTGCTTCAGGTATCGCGGGCTTGTTGGCGTTCTGACCCAGTCTGTTGAAAACTGAGGCAGTGGAATTGGGTGACCCGTTTAGAGGGGTCGCAGTAGTGGTAAGTCGATCAAAGACCGACTTCTTTGGGGCCTCCTGCAACGACATTGGCGCATTGAAGCTCATCGGCGGGATCAGAGTCCCAAAGAAAAGCACAGTGGTGGCCTGAGTTACTTGGTCCACCGGCATCATGAACAGGGAGGCCGCTTGGGGCCTATAGGTTACACCTCCAGATGAGGCGGAACGGGAGTTGCAGTTGCAGTTGGAGCAGTTATAGGCCATTTCTTTTTTCTGCATGAGAGCAAAACCAAATCTCAGTACCTCAAACCCAAGGGCAACCATATCAAACCGTGATTCGTTTGCGAAACACGACACACGAAGTGTGGAGTGGAAAGAGGAAAAGGTCCCACCGGGCGTGCCAGAATCTGTTCCCCGCCGAAATACGGAGACGCGACCTTGCAGGTGCGTCTTGCCTGAATTTCGAGGGCAGATGCTAATTGGTGCTATCCGTCCACCTCTTCGAAGATACCAAGTTGATTTATGACACCATGTATCGAAGGTTTAGACGGATGCGGCCGATGTAGCAGACTTCGTCAGATTCCCCTCGTTGAGGGGGTTTTGATTGTGGAGACGCTCTTCCCTGCAGGCGTAAGCCCCTGCAGTTAATTACGCTACCGTATCGCGGTAACCACTTTCTCCTTCTCCAGATGGTCACTTCGTGTCGTGTGTGTTTGTTTTATTTTTGGTTACCCGTGGATTGTATACGGAGACTAATTTATGTTGTCGCCCGTAGGGCATGGATTAGTCCAAATCCGTATCTTCTTAGATTTGGGTTTGGGTTTGGGTTTAAGGATACGCTAGTCTCATTTGAGACTAAGATTAACTTAAACGTTTGTTAAGGATACGTTAGTCTAATTTTAGACTAAGATCAACTTAACGGGATCATTTAGATCCAACAAAAGAGCATTTGGGCTCTATTGTTTAGTTTAGGGACATTGCGGTCGATTAGTGTAAGGACATTACGGTCGAATGTTAAGGACATCATAGTCCATGGGTTTAAAGACCCCACAGTCCGAGGTTAAGGACATCATAGTCCGTGGGTTTAAAGGGATCCCACAATCTGAGGTTAAGGACATCATAGTTCGTAGGTTTAAAGGGACCCCACAGTCCGAGGTTAAGGACATCATAGTCCGTGGGTTTAAAAGGATCCCACAGTCTAAGGTTAAGGACATCATAGTCCGTGAAATGTATGGTTGTCGGGACCCGTCACCTCTCTGAAGTCGTTGAAGGATTACAACGACAAATATCAGAGGAATGAAGAGATGTACCTTTGAACCGATATTGGTTGGAAGATCTAAAGTCCAATTTGGGACTAAGATCAAAGATTTATGAGCCTGTAGGCTCAATTAATTTGAATTGAGGACTTATGGCCAATCTTGGGCTAAGTCCAATCAAGTTAAAATGTTTAACATTTATTTTGGGCTGTTGAGCATTTATTAGGCTTGGCCCTTTTAACAATGCTGAGTATTGACTTGCATTTTGACAATGTTTTGTCTTTTATTGAATGCTGAGCATTCATCAGAGCTCTGGGCTTATTAAAGAACAATTTATGTTCTATCAACGCACACGTGAAGGGCACGTGGTGCGCTTGGAACTTTGGGCCAATCAAAGAGCGTTGTGCGCTAGTTTATGAGCGCAGTGGCTATTTTATGAGCGCATTACACTTCTGCTGGGTAGCGCACATGTGAGGGACACGTGTTGCGCTTGGCGCTAAGCGGCAGTCTGTGAGCGCATTGCGCTTATTTATGAGCGCATAGCGCTATTTGTTCAAAGGCGCACACGCGAGGAGCACGTGGTGCGGTTGGCGCTGAGCGCCAGTCCATAAGTGCAAAGCGCTAGTTCAAGAGCGCAAAGCGCTAACTGTTGAGTGGCGTACACATGAGTGACACGTAGTGCGCTTGGCGTTGAGCGCCAGTCCAAGAGCGCAGAAGCGCATTGTTCAATTTTATGATCTGGGAAATAAATTCTCCCTTAGAAGAGACTTTGTCTCAAGATCCTAAGAACAAAAGTTCTTATTTTATAGGAGATGCTTCAATCTCTTATATTGATGAAAGGCTTTGCCTTTATGGATCTGTAATCCTTTAAGAGAATTGAATTATTCTCCTCTTTTTCTTATAGTGAGATATTCATGATCTCTTTATATAAAAGACCTTTGTCTTGTAGATCTATGATCTGTGAGAAGAATTGTGTTCTTCTTTTTATTTTATGATGAGACCTTTTGATCTCTTTGTGAAAGACCTTGGTCTTGTAGATCTATGATCTTTAAAGAAGTGAATTCTTCTTTTTAATTATGAGATGATTCCATCTCTCTGTTCATCATCATCATTTTTACCTTGAAAAAACTCTTCTTTTTCTGAGAGCTTGGCTCTTCTTTCTGAGATCTCTCAAAGCTTATGGGGGGGTTCCTCTATTTGTTTCTGTATCTCTTTTTCTTTCCCCGAGACTTGAAGTCTATAGGCCTTTTTATAGGGCAAGCTCATCAGTTCAATCAGTTAAGGAGATCTTTTCTCCAATTGATTTGGGGAATTTCCCATCGTTGGATCTTTGATCCAAGGGTTTCTGATTTACAGAAGACAATCTTCTTGTTATTAATAAGATTGGGAAATCTTTTCCATACAGAATTTATTCTGTATTTTGGTGATTTTTAATCTCCACTGGATCATTGATCCAACGGTGCTCTGATTTACAGAGCACAATCCTGTTGTTTGGAAAGATTTTGAGCAATCTTTCCTTAAAAGAATTTAATTCTGATTAATTAATGATTTATCATTATTATTGGATGTTTGATCTGACGGTGGGGGAGCTTTTAGTTCCAGTGCTAGCGCACCCGTGCTTTGCACGTAGTGCGCTGCTTAGAGTGCAGCACACTTAGCGCTAGCGCATCCGTGCTTTGCACGTGGTGCACTGCATGGAGCGTAGCGTACTTAGCACTAGCGCACCCATGCTTTGCACGTGGTGCACTGCTTAGAGCGCAGCGCACCCAGCGCTAGCGCACACGTGCTTTGCACGTGGTGCACTGCTTAGGGCGCAGCGCACCTGGCGCTGCTATGAAGCGTTTCTTTTATTGTTAGAGGTGTCTTTTCACCTTCCTTTTAAGTCAAAATTATATTCTCCAGAACTTACATTTCCCAGATCTTGGAAATAGCTCCATTATGCACAAAATTTTCTGTGCCTAGTCTTTATAATCTAAAGCAATGCTTCTTTCTTTTCTCATTTCCAGAGAACCATCTTAACTATGGCTTGTAACCACCCACATGCTCGTCGACAGCTATACGATGTGCCCATTCAGGACATTGTTTCTCGCTTCGCTGCGCGCTTGGTGAATCCTGCTCTTACGGATGACCAATGTGATGCAGCTCTGCACGAGCTCTTGACTCGTGTAGGATATCCTCTCCCTCCCAACTCTATTTGGATTCGGATGATCATTATGTCCGTGCTCGCTGATATTCCCCCTCCTCCGGCAGAGATGACCCCAGTGTTGCTCGATGCCGCTGAAGACAAGATCGAGTGCTTTTTCGAGGCGCACTTGATCACCAAAGCCCTGAGGGATTGCTCTGTTCAGTTACTGAGCCAAATACGGGCTCATCGGGCCGTCATCTATGCTTTCGCTGGTGAATGCGGTGCTAACCGATGGGTAGCTACTCCTCGCGAAGGTCGTCGCTTTGACATGGTGGAAAAGACAGAGAGAGAACTAGATAATTTTTTCTATATGTTTGTAAATCCTTGTACTTTTGATCCTATGTTTGGCGATCTATTTCCATTGCAATAAAATCTGTAATTAAGTGTTTTCTTCCTTTTTGTCATTATCTGTCAAGTGTTCCTCTTATTTTAATTCTTTTGTTCTTCCTCTGTCAGGCGCATATGCGCTATAGAACTTACACTGTTATAAACAGGTGCAAGTAATCCTTGCGAGAGTGAAGCACTTCTGGCGCTTAGCGCTCTCGTTCTTTGCACGTGAGCGCCGTTTCAGAGTCTTTGACTCTTAGTGCTGGCGCATTTAATGCTAGCGCTTTTCACTAAGCGTTGCTTCGTTTCAAATCTCTGAATTTGAACAGAGCTTTGCTCTGATTGGGGAAACAATGGGCATGCACATTCTGGCCCAAAAGGCTGCCAGGTACAGGGCAATCTCCTTACCCCGTTCCTGATCTGCCCTCTCTCCTTCCTCGACCAAACGTAGCGTATAGCCGGGGGGAATGTGGAAACGGGCCTGAGCGGTGGCGAGCTCATCCTCGTACCTCACCGTGGATGACACGCCAGGGGAATCCGCAACCTTCTCTCGGGGAACCGCTCCCATCGCGCGACCCCGGGAAGAGGATCTAACCCTAACTTCCCGGGAGGACTCCGACTCAGTGGAAGAAGAAGCAGAAGAAGAAGAAGAAGAAGAAGAAGAACCTACGGGGGGCTCCCTAGACTCTACCCGATATATTTCTACAGACTCTTCATACGAAAACATCTAACCTGATGGAGAGGATGAGCCATCGGAAGAGAAGACGCAGAGATCCGACCTAAGAAGGAGATCGCTGAGCTAACGAGACTCTGGACGAGGAAATTATGAAGAGGTATGGGCCCGGATGGAGACCCCACCTCTTATAGCTGCCGGCGTACACATCCAATGGCGACGGTCATCTCCCGCCGAAACGACTCATTGCATTTGACGGCCACCATCGCTCCACCTGTCGCACGCGCATTGATCGCATCCCATCGGACGCTGGAAATCTGCGGCCCATCGCGTCAGCCAACCAGCGCCAGACACGTGGGTTGTCGCTTCGGTGAGCGTACACACGATCCATCGCATCCTCTTTAATGCAAGATCCGGCCTCTGGTCCACTAACGTCATCAAGAAAATACCGCTGATTTCCCGGGGATGCACGCTTACGATACCTACGAAAAAGAGCTCACCTCGGGTAACTCGGCAGACCACTTTCGACCCGACCCATGAACAGGTCGGGATGAGAGTGGGGGGCTAATGATGATGCTCGATATCGTCGGTTTCCCATATCGTGACACATGGCAGATGATGTGTCCATAAGCTAGCAAGAAAGGACAAGGAACGGTGCGTCGGTAGAATACCCCGGGTTTGCCGTCCATGGACGTGGCCGACCTTCTGCAACCGACCACATAACTCCTATGCCCGCTTTACAAACAACCGCTGGCTCACCTCCGAGCCCCCTGCACAACTGGCCTTCTTAGCCCTCTCATCTCGTCTCCGGGCTTTGGCAGAACCAAGATACCTCGGCCTCCCGCTCGTCCCCGAGCCTCTCGCTGAGCTCATCCTCCTCGGTCTCATCCTGACCGACCCGCAACACTGATCACAGGATCCCACGCCACGGCTCCATGAATCTCGCCATGCGCGAGATATCCGCCGCCTACGATTCCACGTTCCACGCCATCACGATCCCCCATTAACGAGCATGTCTCACCATTAATGCGGGATCCCTCTTATCACGCGGGCGTGACATTGGGAGCGTAACGGCCGGCGTGATTCTCGCGCCTGCCCGCCCATCGCTACCGCTATATAAAACCCTCTCTCAGACGATCAAGGTACGCAATTCCCTCCTCACTAGGCCATTACTCTACTCAAATATCCGGTCTAACTTGATCGTCGGAGGGTCCTCGATGGTACAACCACCCCGGGACTTCCTTGCAGGTAGCTCGGCCTCAACCGCCTCAAACCCATTGAGATCCACACACTTCAGGAGGCAACCTCCAACTTAATCTTAGCCGTCCATCGTCGCTTGCAGCAGATCTACGGAAGGTAACATCTTGACGAGATCCGACATCCGTCAGCAACGCAGCGGAAAACCTTACGGATGTATTAAGCCTAGATTCCTTTATAGAAGAATAACAAAAGAACTAGATGCAAACCACTATAATTAAATAACACAAAGATTGGGGGAAAAGAGGAGAACATTAATAGAATTTGAAAAAAAGAACATCTTACAGAAGATTACAAAAAGCCCTTTCCTTATGATCTCCAACGAGATCTCCTGCTTCTACAAATTCTCCTTATGATCGTTTTGATCCTTTATGGAGTCGCCGTTTCGTCTTCCTTAAACTTTATGATCAAAACTATCTCTTAATGATCATCTTGATCTCTTATGGAGTTGTCTCTCGTCTTCCATGAATCTTACGATCAAATCGATATTTTTCCTTGATGAGAACATCTTCCTATTCGTTACATAGAATTAACCTTCTCCCACTTAGATTAGGATTAATATAAATCTCCTTTATTCTTATCTAATAGAATATTATCGCTTATTTAAATCTAAATTTATATTTAAATAAGAGATTTATCTAATTGAATATTTTCTCTTATTTAAATCTATACTTAAATAAGAGATTTATTTTAATTCTATCTATAATAACTAACTATTTAAATTTAGACTAATCTCAACAATCTCCATCTTAGTTTAAATCTAAATAGAATCGTGAAAATTTGTCGCCTTCATCTTGTATACTTAGTTGTTCTCCTCGTTTTTCCCTGCTGGCACAATCTTTCTCCAGAATTGCGAAACTGTTGTTGTCACAGTTTTTAATTAGAGCTGAGAAACTGTTGCGACCCTTCTACCGAGATCGTCCTTCCTCACATTCGAGTACCTAAATAGAAGCGAAGGTTGTTTTGAACTTCTCCATAGGAATGATCTTCATCAGCATGTCTGCCGGGTTTACCTTAGTATCGATTTTTTCAAATCGATATGCTTCTCGGCCCACTCCCTTATCTTGTGATACCGCACGTCGATATGCTTAGTTCGATTGTGGTATACTTGATTTTTCGCCAAATGAATGACGCTTTCACTGTCGCGAAACAAAGGACCAACCCCTTATCGAACCCGAACTCGCCAACTAGGCCATTCAACCATAAGGCCTTCTTAGATACTTTCATTGCCGCTATGTATTCTGCCTCCGTCGTTGAGAGCGCCACGGTATCCTGAAGTGTTGACTCCCAACTGATTGGAGATTTTGTAACTATATATACATAGTCTGTAAGATATCTTCTCTTGTCCAAGTCAGTAGCATAATCTGCATCCACGTATCCTTGCAACTGGTTCAATTTATTTTCTGACTTGTGAAAGAATAAACCGAGATCTTTAGTTCCCTTTAGATACCGAAGTATCCACTTTACCGCTCCCTAATGAAGCTTCCCTGGATTTGACATGTACTAGCTAACCAGACTTATCGCATATGATATGTCTGGACGTTTGCATACCATAGCGTATATCAACGATCCCACCTCACTTCCATATGGTACTCAATACATCTTTTCTTTCCCTTCCATTGATTTTGGACACTCCTTGGAGGATAACTTGAAATGACCGGCGATAGGGGTGCTCACCTGTTTTGAGTCCTTCATATTGAATGTCTCCAACACTTTCTCAATATATCCGACTTGTGATATCCATAGCTTTCCAGCCTCCCTGTCTCGAATTATCTCCATCCCAAGAATCTTCTTCTCTTCACCTACCTTTTCATGTCAAATTTTGCGCTCAATGAAACTTTAAGCGCCCAATGAAACTTTAAGCGCCTTTATTTTTATCATACTCTTAACCGCGATCAACATGTCATCAACATATAGGAGTAAATAAATCGACGACTCATTCTTAAACCGCTTCGAGTACATGCAGCTGTCATACTCACATCTCGAGTAGTTGGCCTTTCTCATGAAAGAATCGAACCGCTTGTACCACTGCCTGAAAGAATGCTTTAACCCATATAAATACCGCTTGAGCTCATATACATGATTCTTCTTACCGGGCTCTTTAAATCCTTCAGATTGCTTCATGAAGATCTTCTCTTCCAACTCCCCATACAGAAATGCAGTTTTCACGTCCATTTGCACATCGAAGAAAATGCCCGGTGGAGCCCTTACCAAGAGGTTGCTAACCAAGACGTCATCCGAGGTCTTCGAGCTCATTTGGAAGGAAGGTAGGGCAGTTGGGTCGAGGAGCTACCATGGGTACTTTGGGCCTTACGCACATTGAAGAAAATGCCCACGAGAGAGACCCCCTTCAGCCTCTTTTACAGTACTGAGGCAATGGTGCTAGCGGAGATCGGACTACCCAGTTACAGAGTCGAACACTTCGATGATGAAGCCAGCACCTCGGTGCTCCGAACTAATTTAGACATCTTGCTAGAGAAGCGGAACCGAGCACAGATCAAAGCGGCCGCTTACCAACAACAAACTGCTCTCTACTACAACGCACAAGTTAAACATCGTGCTTTCAAGACAGGAGATTTGGTCTTAAGGCGGAACAAATTCGTAGACCGGGTCGAACTGGACAAGTTCTCCTCGAAGTGGGACGGCCCTTTCCTTGTCTCTGAAGTATTGCCTGGTGGAGCCTATCACTTACAAGATGCGGGAGGACGCAAGTTTCTTCGGCGCTACAGCGTTGAAAAACTCAAACTATACAAATGAATGTATTTTCTTCATTTCGAACCGATGAAATTTTTTTCTATTGTTAAATCTCCCAAGTTATAAGAGACTTCTTCCATAAATTTTCTTCTTCTTCGAATTCCACATCCCTAGATTCGTTTTGAGAAATGTGTAAAAAGTGCTAAGGGATCAAAGAAAATAAAACACATCGAAAAAGAAGAACTTTATTCATTAAAGGGTATTATGGGCTCCTCAGCCTTACACAAAAGCTATGGTAAAAATTACAACAAAGGGGGCCGGGGATGGAGGAAGCATTGTTGATGATACTCCGACGAAATATCCGTCAGCCGAGCCCTAGCTTCCTCGGCCGCCTCTGAAGCGCCACCCGCCGGGCAAAAATCAAAAAATCAGCCTCTTCTGGAAACACTCCAGAAGAAGGCCCGTTGATCGATCCCGCCTGCTCTTCGAGATCAGGCTGAGGTGGTAAAGTGAGTGCAACTTCTCGATCGCATCATCCCTCAACTGCGGAGACAAGGCATTGTGTAAACCCTAGGACCTCCTCCAGATCGCATAAATAAGCACTTGGAGGAGTGGAGATCGCCGGGGAAGAAGACATCCAAAGTGGGCCTCCACACGGTCTATCATCGCCTCGTACGTCTGTTCGGACCGGTTGAGGTTGTAGAGGTACACATCATCCCGGGAAACCATCTCGCTGATGAGCACACACGGACGTCCGGCCATTTTCAGAAACGCAAGGCTAAAAGAAACCAATATGTCTTCGCTATTTATAGCCCCGACAGAATTCCTAAAGGCCGAAGTTTGCGCCCACAGCAGCGCGAATCATGGGATCTTTTCAAAAATTTCCAATACAGAGCTGCCATGTGGCGACCATGGCTCCAAGAGGTCAATGGAAGTTGGAACGACGCGCACTACGGAACGTCACTCCTTGTGCGTTTTTGCCACGTGTTGTCTACATCGGCCTCTCTCCCAGATTTTATGGGTCAAGGGAAACTAACTGACGCCCCATAAAAGCGGAAAGGGGCCACCGAGCAGATTCCTTACTCGGTCAATCCCTGGCGGGTAGATTCCTACTCATCTTTGCCAAGGATCTAAAAGTCCTCCTTATGAGGCCACTGAGCAGCTTCCCTTCTCGGTCAATCCCTGGCGGGTAGATTCCTATCCATCTTCGCCAAGGATCTAAAGCCCTCCTCATGAGGCCACCGAGCAGCTTCCCTGCTCGGTCCATCCTTAGCAGGTAACCTCTTACCCACCTACGCCAAGGATCGAAGCCCTCACCAAGAGGCCACCGAGAAGCTTCCCTGCTCGGTCCATCCTTAGCGGGTAATCTCTTACCCACTTACACTAAGGATCGAAGCCCTCACCAAGAGGCCACCGAGCAGCTTCCCTGCTCGGTCCATCCTTAGCGGGTAACCTCTTACCCACCTATGCTAAGGATCGAAGCCCTCACCAAGAGGCCACTGAGCAGCTCCCTTGCTCGGTCAATCCTTAGTAGGTAACTTCCTACCCACTCGCTCTAAGGATCGAAGCCCTCACCAAGAGGCCACCGAGCTCCCCTGTCCGGTCAATCCTTAGCGGGTAACTTTTTACCCACCTATGCTAAGGATCGAAGCCCTTACCAAGAGGCTACCGAGCGGTTTTCCTGCTTGGTCCATCCTTAGCGGGTAATTTCTTACCCACCTACGCTAAGGATCAAAGCCCTCACTAAGAGTTCACCGAGCGGCTTCCCTACTCGGTCTATCCTTAGCGGGTAACTTCTTACCCGCTTACGCTAAGGATCGAAGCCCTCATCAAGAGGACACCAAGTAGCTTCCTTGCTCGGTCCTTCCTTAGCGAGTAACTTCTTACCCACTAATGCCAAGGTTCTAAAGCCCTCACCAAGAGGCCACCGAGCAGCTTCCCTGCTCGGTCAATCCTTAGCGGGTAACTTCCTATCCATCTGTGCTAAGGATCGAAGTCCTCACCAAGAGGCCACCGAGCAGCTTTCCTGCTCGGTCAATTCCTGGCGGGTAGTCCCCTACCCACTAACGCCAAGGCTCTAAAGCCATCATCAAGAGGCCACCGAGCAGCTTCCATGCTCGGTCCATCCGAATGATAAATTCCTACCGTCTCAAGACGAAGGTTTAGGAACTACATTGCAGGGGAACCAGTCAATGCCGACCAATTTTGACTTGGTTGTTGATCAACTTACGCTAAGAGACGTGGTCATCGGTTTGACCCTGAAGAATGGTCAGATACCGACCTTCCTATACTGAGGGACCTCCCAACGTATTCTAAGTGAACAATCGCCGCCTTGACTCCGGGGGAGGGAGGGCACCGACCTTCCTGCACTTGGTGATTTATTGGCTCACACTCGATGCGCGATCGTCGTCTAAAAGGCCAGTCATCGATCCACGGCCTAATATTTGCATCGAGGAAAAGACCGACAAGCTCAAGTACTCACGCAAGAAACCCAGTTTTATTTATGTTTTGAAAGTCTTTACAAGGTATTCTGGGCTCCTCAGCCTTAAAAAAGGTTCCTGGAGGATTACAAAATTTGAAAAAGTAAAGGGAAAAAGGTAGGAAAGCTTAGGCCTCGGGACCGGGGAGGATCTCGCCCTACTCGACACTGATTCGGTGCTTCCACCGGCAGCCTCTCCTTCGGTGGCACTCCCGACAGTCTCCCCCTGTGGTGCATCCTTGGAGAGAGGGTACTGGAGCCGAAGCTCGTCGTCAGCAAAGCCCGGCATCAACGCCTTAACAGCATCGAGGGCCTGGTGCCAAACAATGACCAAGGCGTCAGTGAGGTTGGTGTAAAACTGGTCCGACACCTTATATCTCTCCACCGACTTCTTTTCCCGGAGATCGGCATGTTTCACCGCTTCAAGGATCGCCTGGGTGTCCCTCTTGCAGGCATCCCGCGACTTCTTCATCGTGACGTTAAGCACCTTAGCCTCCTCCAACTTAGCCTGGATGGCCTTGTTGGATTCACTCAGAAGTCGGACGAAATCTTTACACTTGGAGTTCGTCAACTCCTCAGCGGCCACCCGGATTTTGAGGATGGCTATCCTCTCCCTTGCCTGCTGTATCACCATGCGCAGGTCCTCCTATCACGAGGATGATTCACCCGCCTTCCTCATGGCCGGGGCAATCTCCTCGGACTCCATATTGACGATGAGGGCGCAGTGTTGGAGGACCTGAGGAAAGTAGCAAAAAGGGATTAAAAATGTTTGATCCAAGGAAAAATACTTGATAAAATCCTTAAAGGAAAACAGATACCGACCTGGACCGCCTCCTGAGCGATGGCGGCCACTTGGGCCTTTAGGGTTCCCCGAGGAATTTTGCTCCCAGCCGATTGTTCCATGTCCGAAAGCAGGCTATCGGCAACGGAAAGCCCCGAAGGCATCTCAAAACAGATGTCCCCCTCTTGCACGGAGATCCCGGAGGATGGAGAGCGAGAGACTGTCCTTTTGTGCTTCTTGAGGGGGACCTCGGTGAGGCCGGCTTCATCCTCCACCCCCCTCGCCCGAGGCTCCGGTTCCTAAGCGTGCTTCTGGCTCTCCCCGCGGCTGACTTCTGGGGCTCGAGGCGTAGCGGAAGGCTTCGCCGGTGCAGTTGGCTTCGAGGCCGAACCCGAACCAGGTCAGGACGAGCTAGCGCCACCGGTCTTCCTTCCTGCCTTCGTGGCTATGACGGCTAATAATTTTGATCGGTCCATTTGCTCTGCAGAAAGGAGAATACACAAAGAGAATTAGTGGCGTTGAAAAGGGCAAAGAAAATTCATCAAAGTCTAAATAGTTCGTCTACGACGGCCCTAACTTACCCAGAAAATGCGCGGGCTGAGCCCAGCCCAGCTCATAGGCTACTCAGAAAGCAGAACGTTGGCCCGCTGGATCGGCTCCCACATGGATACCTCCCTCGCCTTGGGTGAGGACGACTGCCTCGCCTTCGGGAAGTCGGCCCTGTGCCACTCTGTAGGTGTTCCCTTATAAAAAATAAATAAATAATGAACCAAAAGTGATGGAAAAATTCCCCCAAATGGAGCATCACGTGCCCGCACGTGATGCGCCTTGAAGCAAAAATTATGGACATTACACTTAACAAATAAGGCTGAAGTTGAGCCTCACGTGCCACAGGTGAGCATCTATATAAAAGGTATATAGGCGCCTTCATAAAATAAATAACAGGCTAGAAGGCGCATCACGTGCCAACACGTGATGCTCTTCTCTGGGACTGCTGCATCTAAGCAAACCAGCCTAAAGTTATGGGTCACGTGCTACATGTAAGGGTTCCCAATGCTTTCTGAGCCGATAGAATTAAATTCTAAATATAAGGATCCAAATCCTATTTAGAAAATATTTTTCCAATCTTTCTAAACAAGAAAGGTTGTGCTTTGTAAATCGGAGCACCGCTGAATCAAAAATCCAACGGTGATTAAAAATCACCAAGATACAGAATAAGCTCTGTATGGGAAAATATTTTCCCAATCTTTCTAAACGAGAAAGATTGTGCTCTGTAAATCAGAACACTGTTGGATCAAAGATCCAATGGTGATTAAAAATCACCAAGATACAGAACAAGCTCTGTATGGGAAAATATTTTCCCAATCTTGTTAAAAACAAGAAAAAAGGTCTTCTATAAAACAGAGGTCCCTGGATCAAAGATCCAACGGTGGATAAAATCCCCAAACTAATCAAAAATCTCTCAATGAGAGATTTCCTTAACAAAAATCAACAAACTTGCCTCTGCTATATAAAGGACTCGAGACTGAAGAGAAAAAGAGAGACACAGAGATAGAGAGAAAGAGAGGAGAAAGACACAGAGATAGAGAGAGACAGAGAGAGAGACATAGAGATAGAAAGAGAAAGAAAAGAGAGACACAGAGATAGAGAGAGAAAGAGAGGAGAGAGACACAGAGATAGAGAGAGAAAGAAGGAGATCACCCTCCCGATAAGATTTGAGAAAACAAAAAGAAGAGGAGTTCTCTTTAGAGAAAAAACCTTAGGTGAGAAAAAGACTCAAAGATCATTTTATCTCCTTTTACAAGAGTCTAACTCTTCCAAAAAAAGAACTTAGTTCTTCCTCTGGTTGAAGTCTGCAGAAGAAGATCTCCCTACAAGTTGAGAATTTAATTCTCATCGGGGAGATTCTATTATGCAGTCCCAAAACTTAGAGGAAAACAAATATGTTGAAGAATTTAATTCTTCCAAAGACATAGGAATTTAATTCCTTTGGTAAAGCTAGGGTTTAACCTTACATAAGAATTTAATTCTTATAAAAAAAAGGACTTGGAATTCTCAAGACTAAGATCCAGAGCCTCATGCATATTAGCGTTTAACGCTACAACGACAGATCACGTGTTTTCACGTAAGCACCGCTGAGAAACAAGAAGGAACAACTGAGATTAAGTCACGTGATCCCGCGTGACCTCCAGTAGTGCTTAGCACTTAGAGAAGAATAGGAAGATAAATTCGAAGCAGGCAGTGCCTAACTTAGTGGCGCCTCACGTGTCTATACGTGATGGTTGCAAGACTTAAGTGTTTAACACGAATATGTACAGAACAAGGGAATAAGCCCAAGGAAACAGTGCCTAATATTTAGGTGCATCACGTGCCACACGTGAGTGCTCCAAGTTTCAGTGTTTAGCACTGCTTAAAAGCCTCACGTGGGAGCACGTGAGAGCCAACCATTTAGCAGTGTTTAACACTGTAAGAGGTTGACCTTAGCCCAAATCAGCCAAGTCTCTCAAGGCAAAAAATACCTTTTGACCATCAATCAATCGAAACCTTCCTATACTCAGGTCTCCCTAAGTCGATCTTAGTTCCAAAGATGACTAGTGATCTCCTACAGATGGCATCTAAAATGATGTCCATCTCATATTTTCCCTCGATCTGGAAATTGGTTCAAGGGTACATCTCTCCACACCTCTGATACATGTCGTTGTAATTCTTCAACGTCTTCAGAGAGGTGGAGGGTCCTAATAACCAATAACTCTTGGCGCACCCTCAAACTGATGAGCCAAAATCCATGGACTATGATGTCCTTAAACTAAAAACACCATGGATTATGATGTCCTTAAACATGGACTATGATGTCCTTAAACTAAAAACTCCATGGACTATGATGTCCTTAAACACGGACTATGATGTTCTTAAACTAAAAACTCCATGGACTATGATGTCCTTAAACTAAAAACTCCATGGACTATGATGTCCTTAAATACGGACTATGATGTTCTTAAACTAAAAACACCATGGACTATGATGTCCTTAAACAGGGACTATGATGTCCTTAAACTAAAAACCCTATGGACTATGATGTCCTTAAACATGGACTATGATGTCCTTAAACACGAACACGGACTATGATGTCCTTAAACAATAGACTGCAATGTTCCTAAACTAAACTCTATGGACTATGATGTCCTTAAACCCTATGGACTGCAAAGTCCTTAAGCTAACAATGGAATGCAATCAAAACCCCCCCGTAAACGAGGGGGAATTTGACGAAGTATGCTACAACGGCCGCATCTGTTCAAACCTCCGATAACGGTGTCATAAATCAAATTGGCATCTTTGGAGAGGTGAACGGATAAATCCAAATAGTATCTGCCCCCAAATTCAGGCAGGACGTCCCAACGTCCCGGTCGCGTCTTTCGGCGGTGAACAGATTCTGGTACGCCCGGTGGGACCTTTTCCTTTTTCCATTCCACACTTCGTGTGTCGTGTTCGCCAACGAATCGCGGTTTAATATGGTTGCCCCTGGATTCGAGGTATTAAGATTTGGTTTCTTTCTTCGTGCAGAAGAGAAAAGAAGATCAATGGCTTCCAGCTGCACCAACTGCAACAACAACTCCCGCTCCGCCCCGTCTGGAGGAGTAACTTACGGGTCCCAAGCGGCCTCAATCTTCACAATGCCGGTGGAACAGGTGACACAGGCTACCACTGGGTTGTTCTTCGGGACCATGATCCCACCAACAAGCTTCAGCGTCATGATACCATTACAGGAAGCTCCGAAGAAGTCGGTCTTCGATCGACTTGCAACTACCACGGCCCCTCTCAATGGGTCGTCCAAGTCTACTGCCTCAGTCTTTGATAGACTGAGCATAAGCTCAAATGGGCCCGCGAAGAGGCTCGCAATACCAGAGAAGGCTATCCCAACTCCTGCTGCAGGTGAAGTCGTCCAAACTACTTCCCCTACTTGAAAGTCGGCCTTCGACAGTTTGAACATTCCTTCCCAGTGGATGTCAGTCTTTGACAGGCTGACGCCAATAACAGCCTCTCTTCAAAGCAGGGAGCATGATGAAGCTACTCTGATGATAGAGGTGATACCGGCTACACGACATGCTTGACGTCTTCACTGGCACCGAGTGAGGAAAATCGGGGGCAATTCCCCTTTTGGACTTACCCCACCAGCTCCTATGGTGGAAGTTGATGCTGTTGTTCCAACTGGGAACAGCTTTGAGCCGCTCAAAAGGATGCTCAAGAACTCTCCAATTGCCGTGCTGAAAAAGTCTCCTCCACCTGTTGAAAATTTTACAAAGGCGAAGCCGGAGCAGCCCCCTCAGCGGCTGTCCTCCAAAATCCATAGGGTCTGGTGAAGAGTCTAGGACTCTGTAATCAACAAAGACTACTCCCGCCGACAGAAGAAAATGAAGGTTCTGCAAGAGGAGGACCATCCCGCCACCATGCTATGGAATGTGTCATCTGCAGGGGTGCCTATTGCAGCCCCCTCAACCTCGACCGTCCATAAAAAGAGAAACCCGGAGAAGATCCTCGTGCCTATGACAAATTTCAAGGGCACTGAGCCCAAACACCCCAAGTCTTGGGGCATGATAGTGCACACCGTCTACATGGCTTCCAAAAAAAAGGAAAGCCGTACTTCTGGGGGTCATCGACCACTTACGCGGTCCGTAACGAAGGCTCAGGTGCAACAATAGAAACTTCAGGAGATGCTGACAAAGATAGCCGCACTTACTGGGCAGAAAGAAAGCCCGGAAGCGTCGTCGGAGCAACGCCAGGAACAAGAAACCGATGCCGAGTTCCTACGAAGGATGCTCGAGAAAAAAGATAAAGGGGTAGCGGAACAAGCGGCTAATATAAAACAAATGGCGCTTCTGTTTCAAGATATGGTGGGCATGATGATCCAGCCGGACCCTCCAGCCGAAGATCCCTGAATAATCATTGAAGACTACAGAGGGGAGACATCAAACCCTCTTCCGGCACTATCAATAGCCAGGGAGGGGACGATCTTGAAAGCTGCGCTTGATGACTACATAGCTCAATAAATACGAACTCATCAGGCAAGCGAAGCTGCCAGCTAAGTCGTCAGAACTGGGCGAACCTATCTAGGATGGTACGATCAAATTAAGTACCCGCCAGGATACACGATCCCTAAATTTCACATGTATAAAGGGACAGGCAATCTCCATCAGCACGTCGCTTAGTTCAGGGCTCTATGCGACAATAATGGAGGTGACGACAAACTGCTGCTTCGCCAATTCGTCGGCAGCTTAGCGGAAACGGCATTCGAATGGTACTTGGAACTTCCTAATGACTCCATCAAAACATTCACAGAAATGGAGTCGCTATTCACCCAGCACTTCGTAAGCTCCAGTGAACGCACCCGATCACGACATTGATCAATGCCAGGGTGAAGCCAGGAGAGACTTGGGTTCAGTATGCAATTCGGTGGCGGAACCTATGGTCGAGGTGCGAACGACGTATAGAAGAAGCTCATGCTGTGGGCATGTTCATAGGGATCCTTGACCCACAAGCGACTATATCCCAGTTTATGATATTTTTCAAGCCGATCACTTTCCAAGCTTTGATCGACAAACTGGCCCAAATGGACCAGATGAGCCATAGACCGTCCTCCTAAAAAATGGAGCCTCGAAATGAAAAGGGCAAAGGGAAAGCGACCTTCGTCGCCAACGCACAGCAACAGCCAAGTGATCCGAAACCAGCTGCTCGCCAAAACAATAAGCAGCGATCACTCGGAAAAAAGCTGAGACGTCCTTACTCATTCCCTCGGGATAAAATGAGAAAACTGTTCGAACTGGCGATGCGCAACAGGCTTATCACTCTACCAGATCCGAGGCGCCCACTGCAACCGGGCGACGTCAACAATCCCAATTACTTCCCCTTCCACTGAATAGTGGGCCACCCAATAGAAGATTGCTTCATCTTCAAAAATTGGATTGAGTACCAGTACCAACAAGGCAAATTCGCGCTGTCTGAAAACTGGAGGGTAAATCCGCCACAACCGCACATTCCTAAAAAGGTAGACACGCTGGGGCATCATGCTCATTTATAGAGGAAGCTCCATGCGAAGTTGTTCTTTCAGACAAGACTAAGAGAATGCTCAAAGATCTTCAGGCATGTCCGGCAATTAGATGGAAAAGCCCGCTGGAGCCAAAGATCATTGAGGGAATGCTGAAACCGTGCCCGACACCGAGAGTTGGTAGCGATGGGCAAAATACCCAGGCCCAGCCGTCAAAGTCTTCAAATAAAAAGAAAAAGACCAAGAAGCCCATACAGCCTGATGACAAGCGCACGGACCTGCAAAGGCATATTGATGCACTAGAGGAATATAACCAGAAGGCGCGAACCCCGGTCACACTCTAAGAGTTTCTCAACCATATCCTTGAGGGCGGAGATAATGACAATGATGAGGGAGAAGACTCGTCAGAAGAACCCGAGGATTATGTGGCAAGTTGTCACATGATCTCTCATTCACCAATAAATGACGAAAAAGGTCACTCGGCATCAAAAGATAATATAGAGTTGTTGGGGGAAAGATCGGTGTCAAAATACTTGGAACCGTCAGACGAGATGATTGACATGCTGCTGAACGAAGCCCGTCAGAAGAGCAAAGCTGATCAAGAGGGTGAAATGGCTATATTCGAAAGGGCCAGGCGTCGGCATCAAGTTGAAGAAGTCATGGTAGGGATGAGTCACAAAGCACTCCAACCAGATCGAAGCATGCCCACGGCAGACAAAAGCAGGCTTAAGATAAGGAAATAGTTCGCTAAAGCCCTGTCAATGGGAAGGAGGCTGCTATCTTTCAAAGGAAATACTCCTGGCGGTATACACCTTGACAAAGCGGATGGGCATCCTAACTACAGCTTATACCATCGGAGGATTGTACATCCTACCGAAGAATGCATGGCCTTCAAGAAGTGGTGGCAAAGATACGTTGCTCACCGAAAACATTTCAAGTGGATTGTTTCCCCCAATCAGAGAGCAAAGCTTTATTCAAAATTTGAAATTTGAACTGAGGCAGCGCCTCACGTACAAAGCATGAGAGCGCTAGCGCCAAGAGAGCCAGCGCTAAGAGTCAATGACTCTGAGGCAGCACCTCACATGTAAAGTACGAAAGCGCTAACGCCAAGAGCACCAGCGCTAAGAGTCAAAGACTCTGAGGCAGCGCCTCACGTGCAAAGCATGAGAGAATTAGCGCCAACACCACGAGTCAAAGACTCTGAGGCAGCGCCTCATGTGCAAAGTACGAGAGTGCCAGCGCTAGAACTAAATGTTCTCCACCATTGGATCAAAAATCCAACGAAGATGGTAAATTATCAGAAGTACGAAATTAAATTCTGTTGAAGAAATACTCCTCAAATCTTTCCAAACAAGAAAGATTGTGCTCTGTAAATCAGAACATCGTTGGATAAAAGATCCAATGATGATTAAAAATCATCAAGATACTGATTAAGAGAGATTTTATTGATCAAAAATATATTACCGTAATCAAGAACGGCGTCGCTTGATAGCTAGCCGGTGAGTACGGGTCGGTCCACAGGGATGTTGTAAATTTTCCTAAATGTTCTTACGAGCTAATTTCAAAGGGTGTTGGATCTTTTAATTAAATCTAAAACGAAGTTGAGTTATACTAGGATTAGGAAACTTGCTAGGATTAGGTTTAGGTCAAGTTTGGTAAATAAAGATCTACACCTCTTTCCAATGCCTTAAATTAGATATCATATTAAGGGTTATGGTAAATATTAATAAAGGGGATTAGGATGAGTGGGAAGATGTTTCTTCCTCTAGATCCTTTTCCTTCCTTTCTTAATCTTTACCCTAACCTCCATGGAAAACTTACAGATCCGGTATTTTATACTACGGTATCACCGCTACCTCGTGGTTAGAGTGCCGTAGGGAGCGGAAGATGAAAGTATGCATGGAGTCCTAATTGTTCATAAGAGATTGGCAAAGAAAGAGATGAGAGATCTTCATCTCTCAAACCCTTCCCTATTTCTAACCCTAACAAGCGAGGAAACTACTCGCTCATTGAGGGATCTAAGAAAGACATAAATTTTATAATTTTGTTTTGATTTAAAAGATGAAAGATCTACTGCAAGTTAATAAAAGTTCTAAACTATATTAAACTAGAGCAAGAAAAGAAATTACCTAGGGCAGAAATTAAAACTAAAACTAGGGCAGAAAAATAAATCTACTTACGATTGATGCTCTCCAAACTTCAAAACAAATCTAAAATTTTATTGATGAATAGAGGCATGGAAAAATACAATGAATTGGGTCTCTATTTATAGGATATAGAAACCCTAGGTTACAATTGATTCGCACGTCTGCATTTACCAAAATACCCATAGGAAGACCTAGTCAGAGTAGACTCCAAGCTTTGGTAAAATTTTCTGTCTCTGTCTGCTTAACCTTGCCGCGGAACCGCGGCCCGAGGCCTGGTTTGGCCGCGGTTCCGCGGCCAAAAGGAAGTATTGGGCCTTGAAATTTCCTGTGTTGGCTCTTCTGTTTTTGGGCTTCCTTATTCTTTGGTTCTTTTATTAAAATAGCTTCTATGTTTCTTCCAGATCTCCAGTGAACAATTGCGGTGGACTTTTAACCGTTCGCTTTGTAATCTTGGACCTTGCATTGCCTTGTACTTTGTGAACTTTATATTTGATGTAGGCTTGATCAAGATCTTTCTATTTGTTGGTTGTAGTTCCACTTTTGCATTGTCTTCTCATTGTTTTCACTGTTTTAGATCCAAGAACCTGTAACCTGTAATATGTAGCAGACATGTGTCAAAAGCACCTGTTTATTTATAAAACGAATAAGAATGGGGAATATAATAATGCAATATTATGGTATGAACAAATACCCCCAAACTAATCTTTTGCTCGTACTCGAGCAAACTTATTTTTATTCTCTACAAAAACCGAACCGCACTTTCGCAGGGAAACGTGATTGCACTGAGCTCGTGTAACAAGCCGTTAAACCTCTAGGTGTCCCTAGTAGGAGGAGTGTTGTCTCCTGAGGGTTTTCAGCGGATACTACCCACAAAATCCTATCAATTCGGCTTTTCGACGTCAATTCTCCAATTAGGTTTTCCAACAAGGAATTCTATTATCGTCGACTAGTAAATTATCCACCCATATTCTTCGCACTTCCTCATCATTTAACTTAAGATTATATATGTTCTGCAGACTTACTTAGCTTTCGGCATTTCTTAAGTTTTCCTTCTAGGGTTCTATCTCCACTTAGGAATTTTTATCAACTTTACTAAAGATACAAGTTCTATTCTTCACTCCTTTCTTTCATCTAAACTCCAATCACATACCCCTACGTGTATGTATATATCACCCCTACACTTGGAAATTCAAATCAAGCAATTATACTCTTGTCCGTTGTCCAAAGTACTTATTAATAGGTGAATTTTTTTTAAATGAATTTTGCTTACGCATCCTTCATGCGACCGTTAATACTTCTTAAGGTACCAACAACCGACTACAAGATGCGTTTGCACTTTAAAGCGTACTTCCTAGTCTTGCAACACCTAAGGCTTTACCAGTGACTCCCAAACCAGTTGGTCTAAGGCACTAGGTGATGAAGCACCCTCGCTAAATATTTTTCTATTTTTTAGCCTTAAGTAATCACAAAAATCAGTGTTCATTTTTTTTTCTTTATTCACACTTGTATATTTTTTTTTTCATTTTCTTTGTACTAAGGACTTTAGACAAGAGCATTTCAAGGTCTCCTCTACCATTCCAAGTTTCAAGGTACGTGATTATGCAATTTGTAGGGTATACATTTTCAGAATCTAGACTTAAGCTAGGAATTATTTTTCAAACTTATACTCTAATAAAAATATCAATACTTTTCCTTTGTTTCGACTTAGCCCAAGAAGTGAACCCAAAATTTTCCTATTTCTAAATAAACTACAAAGACATATACTTTCTACCGTTAAACTTTAAGAAAGGTTTTTTTTAAGGTTTTTAATTTACTAAGTCTAAGATCTAGTTGTTCCTAGCTAGTCAACCTTTTTGTCAAACTCAAGTCAATTAGGCCAAATTGAATACATTAATTTTTTAATTTTTTGAAAATTTTCAATTTTTTATGGGTTTTAAAATAAGTATGCAAATGCAGAAATATACATATGAATGCGAAGGAAGAAAGCTTACCGAGCATACCCCCAAACTTAAACTTGACAGTGTCCTCACTGTCATGCCACACCAAGAGGGTCAAAATGTCGGCACTCCCCTATTTATTTATTTATAAAAAAATTTTGTTTTTATTGTTTTGAATTTTTTTTTTCATTTTTCATTGTTAATAGAGAAACAAAAAATATATATACATATATACAATAAGGTCCTCTCCAAACTAAGCAAGGCCTTACATAAGCCAAAGGTTAGCACCAACCATTCAAAAATCTTATCGTGATAATGGTAGGGTTGGTGAAAGAATGGGGTGTAAAGGAAAGAAATGAGAAGCACATGAGACCGTGTGGAGATAGAAACGGTATACGGTCTCGGTGGAGGAGAAGAATGGCGGAAGAGAGAAAGAAGTGTAGTACGAACTTGAGGGTGTAAATCGAGTGAATAAATTAGCGCAATTTTGGATGACCGAAGTGTTAAAAGGGATTGTGCTAATCTATCAACTCGTCGTGAAATGGGGTCAAATCCCTCAAGATTCGCAAGAAAGCATGGGTACGCCGAGCTTGGTATTGGAGATGAAAGCGTAACGGTCTCTTGTACTGTCGGAACGATAGGAAGGACGAAAGGGAGTGAATTAGAGATAGTCTCATTCTCACCGTAGTAAACTGTCTCGAACTTGAAAGATTCTATCAATGGTTTGAAACGATTGTAAGCAACCCAGTCTGATGGTTCAACTAACTCATCTGAAAATTCAAAGGACTCAAACTCGGGCGGTGAGTCTTCCACATCGTCCGAAAAAGTGAAACACTCGTAAGTGTTATCGGCTGGGAGAACTGTGTCAGATTCAAAGGGAAATTTTTCAAGCTCACAGGCTTTAAGCGTGATCTTTTGCGTGGTCGGAACGATGGAAAGAAGGGAGGGTGATATAACAGTTAAAGGTTCAGAAGGATGAATTGGAAAATCCGACACATCAAACAAAAATGGTTCAACCTCAATATTATCCTCAATACTATCCTCATAATTCTCCTCAATATTTAGCTCATCCTTGCCATTATCATCAAAATCAAGACGCATATAAAGTTCGGGAGAAACATTTAATGACTCGGGATGATGAATTGGACATAAAATTTCAATCAAATCTACTGGTTCATCATCCAAAATATTCCCGGCGTCTATATCCTTAATCAAGTGAAAATCAATATTTTCTGACACCTCATCAAAAGCATGGATATTTATCATTGTCGGTTCTAGAGTGGAGGTGTAAAGGTTAAAAGGATTAGGTGTGGTTTCACTCGAAAGGGGTTCTTCACAGTCTGGCAAATCAAGCACTACAAAGTTACACAACTCGTTTTTATTTTCAACTGGTGAACTATTTGGGACAATCGATGGAAAATGGGAGTTGTGGGCTTCAAGTGGGTATGGGTAGGTTTGATTTGGAAATGTGTAAAACTCGCTCGCTACTCTCAAATTCTCACTCTGTCCAACCGCCTCCTCATACGTTGAAAAATTTGATGCTAGTTGTAAACTAGCTACCGGTTCACTATGTTGTATAAGTGCGGCAATGGATAAGTGCAGCAATGGACGCATCCACATTCCTAACCATTTTGTTTGTTACTGAAATATAATCTTCCAACGACTGTTCCAAACTAGACATGAGTTGTGAAGGGGTTTCGGTAAAAGATTCGAAGTTGTTTGGATATGTGAAATTCCCAACTGGCTGTGTAGAAGCAATGTCTAGTGAAGGTGGGAAAGTCGGATAGGACTGGTAGGAATTGGATGGTTGGACAGGAGTAGGGTCAACATGTGGATAAAATGGTGAATGGACTTGTTGATCTCTAGAACTGGATGTATGGAGAGGGGTGAAACATCGGCTACGAGATTGTGCAATGTGCTCAGCAATAGACATCGGCTTAGGAGTTACAACAGGACTTGAAAAAGTGGTATCAACGTATGAAGGTGGTGAAGGTTGACATGGTTGACACAAAGTGGGTTGCAAAGTCGAACTGTTTCTCCTAGACGCTTCTATTTGATCTTTCAAAGAAATTTTGGGCATGGAGGGATCTTCTTTAAACCGACCGAAACAATTGACGTACGAGGCAAAGTTAGGTTCTGGATACCAAAGTTCGGCAAGAGATTTATGATGTGGGGTACCCATGATAGAAGAAAGAGAAGAGAAAGAAGGTAGGTGGTGCAAGGATTTCTTAGCGGCAAACTTTGCAAGTTTTGTTAAAAATTTTTTTTCCTTTTTCTCTATATTTGGAAATTTTGCAAAAAGATTTTTGAAAAGAGACTTTGACCCAAATGCGATCAACCACAAATGCACAATCAGGCCTAGATCTGGGGTCACCTAGGTCAGCTAGACAGCTCCTAACTGTTCCAAAGGGCTAGAAATAGGACCTCAAACCGCCTCTTCACCGCCAATTGCGGCCAGGTAAGTGGGAGGCTCCCCACTACAAGTAGCGGTCCTAATTAAGTAACCACTTGCCTTAGACACACTTGCCTAGACACCGCAAAGTCAGGTTAGGATAAACGGTCGATGCCTATAACTAGTCATCTGTCCTATTGAGCTCGAAGTCCTTAGAGCCGAGTCTAGTATTTTTTAATTAAGAATGGTCAATGCAAATGCCTTATGTGATTTCTGGGGTCCTGGGAAGGGTGATGAAATCCCCACCCAATCTGAATTGGTCAAAAGCCTCTTAAAATCCGATTAAAAATATGCAAAACAGTAAATCATTTGCAATCAAAGATTTTTTTATTGCAATTTGAGAAAAGATATGCAAAACAGAAAAGATTTCTTGCAATCAATTTTTATTTTAAATGCGTGCAAAGAATCCTGCACAAGACTTGTTATTTGGAAGGGGGAAGATTTTTAAAGTGCAAAGAATTCTGCAGGAGATTTGACAAAAGATATATTTTAGGTTGCAGAGGGGGGGGGAAGGAAACAAACAGAGCAATTTTCGCGTGCTGAAGAGCCAGAAGGACCGCGGATTAGCGGTGGGAGGCGGCTTGAGTGGCGAAGAGGCGGCTTGAGTTGAGGCTTCAGGTCTCTGAAAAAATTCTGGTGTTCTGTTGGTCCAATTCCTTTCCGTTCTGATCAAACTTTTTCTGTTTCGCATTCTGGATTTTTCCAGATCCGTCGATCCTGCAAAGATTCACAAAAAAAATACCCTTTCCAAAAAATAACAGATGATATATTTTATATATATATATATATATATATTTTTGATTTTTCAGTTTTTCTGATTTTTTTAATTTATATTAACCCGAAATTGCAAAAAGGAAATTTTACGCCATCCCCGGGAACGGCGCCATTTGATTAAGAGAGATTTTATCGATCAAAAATATATTACCGCAATCAAGAACGCCGTCACTTGATAGCTAGCCGGTGAGTACGGGTCGGTCGACAGGGATGTTGTAAATTTTCCTAAATGTTCTTACGAGCTAATTCCAAAGTGTGTTGGATCTTTTAATTAAATCTAAAACGAAGTTGAGTTATACTAGGATTAGGAAACTTGCTAGGATTAGGTTTAGGTAAAATTTGGTAAATAAAGATCTACACCTCTTTCCAATGCCTTAAATTAGATATCATATTAAGGGTTATGGTAAATATTAATAAAGGGGATTAGGATGATTGGGAAGATGTTTCTTCCTCTAGATCCTTTTCCTTCCTTTCTTAATCTTTAACCTAACCTCCATGGAAAACTTACAGATCCGGTATTTTATACTACGGTATCACCGCTACCTCGTGGTTAGAGTGACGTAGGGAGTGGAAGATGAAAGTATGCATGGAGTCCTAATTGTTCATAAGAGATTGGCAAAGAAAGAGATGAGAGATTTTCATCTCTCAAACCCTTCCCTATTCCTAACCCTAACAAGCGAGGAAACTACTCGCTCATTGAGGGATCTAAGAAAGACATAAATTTTATGATTTTGTTTTGATTTAAAAGATGAAAGATCTACTGCAAGTTAATAAAAGTTCTAAACTATATTAAACTAGAGCAAGAAAAGAAATTACCTAGGGCAGAAAATAAAACTAAAACTAGGGCAGAAAAATAAACCTACTTATGATTGATGCTCTCCAAACTTCAAAACAAATCTGAAATTTTATTGATGAATAGAGGCATGGAAAAACACAATGAATTGGGTCTCTATTTATAGGATATAGAAACCCTAGGTTACAATTGATTCGCACGTCTGCATTTACAAAAATACCCCTGAGTTGACTAGTCAAATCCGTCACACAAATTGGTAAAATTTTCTGCCCATAAATCCCTAACCCTGCCGCGGAACCGCGGCCCGAGGCCTAGTTTGGCCGCGGTTCCGTGGCCAAAAGGAGAGTTGGGTTGTCATGTTTCATGTGCTGGCTCTTCTTGACTTGTTCTTTCTGTTTTTACAGGTCTTTTCTCATATGGGTTTCTCGTTCTCTTCCAGATCTTTCCAGTAAACATTGCAGTGGACTTTTACTGTTTCCTCATGTCGCTGCCTTTATACTCGGTGAACTGTTGTTCATTGTTCCTCAAAATGTAGGCGCGATCAAGATTTCACCATTTATCATTCGTAGTCTCACTTTTGCATTGTCTTTTCATAGTTTTCACTGTTTTAGATCCGAGAACCTGTAACCTGTAATATGTAGCAGACATGCGTCAAAAGCACATGTTTTATTTGTAAAAAGAATAAGAATGGGGAATATAATAATACAATATTATGGTATGAACAAATACCCTCAAACTTATTTTTTGCTCGTCCTCGAGCAAAGCTAGTTTTATTCTCGACAAAAACCTAAGCTCACTTTCGCAAGGAATCGTGATTGCACTGAGCTCGTGCAACAAGCTGTTAAATCTCTAGGTGTCTCTAGTAGGAGGAGTGTTGTCTCCTGAGGGTTTTCAGCGGATACTACCCACAAAATCCTATCAATTAGGCCCATTGGCTTTTATTCTCCAAGTAGGTTTTCTAACAAGGAATTCTATTATCTTCGACTCGTAAATTATCCACCCACATTCTTCATGCTTTGTTATCATTTAATTTAAGATTATATATATTCTGTAGACTTACTTAGCTTTCGGCATCTCTTAAGTTTTCCTTCTAGGGTTCTATCTCAACTTAGGAATTTTTATCATCTCTATTAAAGATATAAGTCTTATTCGCCATTTGATTTTGTCTCAAAAATTATCTATAACAAATATATTTAGTTACCGCAATCAAGAACGGCGTCGCTTTGCAGCTAGCCGATGAGTACGGGTCGGTCCACAGGGATGTTGTGAATTTCCTAGTTGCTCGTACGAGCTAATTCCAAAGGGTGTTGGATCTTTTAATTAAATCTAAAACGAAGTTGAGTTATATTAGGATTAGGAAACTTGCTAGGATTAGGTTTAGGTAAAGTTTGGCAAATAAAGATCTACACCTCTTTCCAATGCCTTAAATTAGATATCATATTAGGGGTTATGGTAAATATTAATAAAGGGGATTAGGATGATTGGGAAGATGTTTCTTCCTCTAGATCCTTGTCCTTCCTTTCTTAATCTTTACCCTAACCTCCATGGAAAACTTACAGATCCGGTCTTTTATACTATGGTATCACCGCTACCTCATGGTTAGAGTGCCGTAGGGAGCGGAAGATGAAAGTATGCATGGAGTCCTAATTGTTCATAAGAGATTGGCAAAGAAAGAGATGAGAGATCTTCATCTCTCAAACCCTTCCCTATTCCTAACCCTAACAAGCGAGGAAACTATTCGCTCATTGAGAGATCTAAGAAAGACATAAATTTTATGATTTTGTTTTGATTTAAAAGATGAAAGATCTACTGCAAGTTAATAAAAGTTCTAAACTATATTATACTAGAGCAAGAAAAGAAATTACCTAGGGCAGAAATTAAAACTAAAACTAGGGCAGAAAAATAAACCTACTTATGATTGATGCTCTCCAAACTTCAAAACAAATCTGAAATTTTATTGATGAATAGAGGCATGGAAAAATACAATGAATTGGGTCTCTATTTATAGGATATAGAAACCCTAGGTTACAATTGATTCGCACGTCTGCATGTTCCAAAATACCCATAGGAAGACCTAGTGAGAGTAGACTCCAAGCTTTGGTTAAATTTTCTTTCTCTGTCTGTTTAACCTTGCCGCGGAACCGCGGCTCGAGGCCTGGTTTGGCCGCGGTTCCGCGGCCAAAAGAAAGTATTGGGCCTTGAAATTTCCTGTGTTGGCTCTTCTGTTTTTGGGCTTCCTTATTCTTTGGTTCTTTTATTAAAATAGCTTCTATGTTTCTTCCAGATCTCCAGTGAACAATTGCGGTAGACTTTTAGCCGTTCGCTTTGTAATCTTGGACCTTGCATTGCCTTGTACTTTGTGAACTTTATCTTTGATGTAGGCTTGATCAAGATCTTTCTATTTGTTGGTTGTAGTTCCACTTTTGCATTGTCTTCTCATTGTTTTCACTGTTTTAGATCCAAGAACCTGTAACCTGTAATATGTAGCAGACATGCGTCAAAAGCACCTGTTTATTTATAAAACGAATAAGAATGGGGAATATAATAATACAATATTATGGTATGAACAGATACAGAATAAGTTCTGTATGGGAAAATATTTTCCCAATCTTGTTAATGACAAGAAAAATGTTTTCTGTAAAACAGAAGTCCTTGGATTAAAAATCCAGCGGTGGATAAAATCACTAAATCAATTATAGATCTCTCAATGAGAGATTTCCTTGACTGATTCAACAGATCAACCTCCCCTATATAAAAGACCCAAGACTTCAAGTCTTGTAGATAGGAACCTCCCCATAAGTTTCAAATCGAAAGAAGAAGAACAGAGGAACCTCCCCATAAGTTTCAAATCGAAAGAAGAAGAACAGAAGAACTTCCCCATAAACTTCAGAGTTCAACGCGAGAACTACCTCTCTTCAAGGTAGGGAAAAACAAAAGAGATCATAGCATCTCCTCAGAAAAGAAGAAACTTAGTTCTTGGATCCAGGAGACAAAGTCTCTCATAAAGAAAAACAAAGAGATCATAGTATCTCCTCATAAAAGAAGAACTTAGTTCTTAGATCCAGAAGAAAAAGTCTCTCATAAAGAAAAAACAAAAGAGATCATAGTATCTCTTCATAAAAGAAGAACTTAGTTCTTAGATCCATGAGACAAAGTCTCTCATAAACGAGAATTTAATTCTCAGAGCACCGAACTGATCAGAACTGCCAAATACAGTGTCTGGAGCTCAACGCAGAGCGCTCCACGTGCTCCTCACATGGGCGCTATTATAAAGAGCGCTTCAACACTCCAGGTCTGGCGCTGAGCGCCAAGCGCTCCACGTGCTCCTCACGTGGGCGCTATTTTATAAAGTGCGCCTTTGCACTCTAAGTCTGGCGCTCAGCGCCGAGCACTCCACGTGCCCCTTACGTGGGCGCTATTTTATAAAGAGCGCTCTCTAAATAGAGCTCAGCGCCATAAAGAGTGTTCAACACTCAATAAAAAAAAAGTGGGGTGTCAGAACCCTAAATCAATGCTCAGTATTGTTGAACAAAAAGGGACTGAGCCCAAAAAAAATGTTCAACATTTTAATCAAGACCGAGTGGACTGAGTCCAAACAAATGTTCAACATTTTATTCAAAGCTGAGTGGACTGAGTCCAAACAAATGTTCAACATTTTATTCAAAACTGAGTGGACTGAGCCCAAGTTGGCCACAAGTCCCTAATTCAGATCAACCAAGCACATGTGCTCACAATCTGTTTAATTGATCTTAGTCCCAAACCTGACTACAGATCTCCCAACCAACATTGGTTCAAGGGTACATCTCTTCACACCTTTGATATGTGTCATTGTAATTCTTCAACGTCGTCAGAGAGGTGGAGGGTCCCGACAACCAGAAACTCTATAGGACCGCAATGTCCTTAAACTAATGATGGACTATGATGTCCTTAGACCATGGACTATGATGTCCTTAAACTCCACGGACTATGATGTCCTTAAACAATGGACCGCAATGTCCCAAAACTAATGACGGACCGTAATTTCCCTAAACTTAAACGATAGAGACCAAATACTCTTTCGTTGGATCAAAAATGATCCTGAACCCCCGTTAAGTAGATCTTAGTCTAAAACTTAGACTAACGTATCCTTAACAAACATTTAGGTTGATCTTAATCTTAAAAAAAGTTAACGATTCTTAAATCAACTAAACCCAAATCTAAGAAAATACAGATTTGGACTAATCCACGCCCTACGGGCGACAACATAAATTAGTCTCCGTATATAATCCACAGGCAACCAAAAATAAAACAAACACACACGAAACGAAGTGAACTTCTAGAGAAGGAGAAAGTGCTTATCGTAAACCGATAATGTAATTAACTGCAGGGGCTTGCGCCTGCTGGGAAGTGCATCCCCACAATCAAAAACCCCTCGCAAGCGAGGGGGAATCTGAGAAAGTCTGCTACAACGGCCGCATCTATTCAAACTTCCGATATACGGTGCCATAAATCAACTTGGAATCTTCAGAGAGGTGGACAGATAAAACCAAATAGTATCTGCCCCTAAATTCAGGCAAGACGACCTACGCGGTTTCGTCTCTATTTTCGGCAATAAACAGATTTTGGCACGCCCGGTGGGACCTTTTTCTCTTTCCACTCCACACTTCGTGTGTCGTGTTCGCGAACAAATTGCGGTTTAATGTGGTTGCCCCTGGATTCGAGGTACTAAGATTTGGTGTCTTGCTCCATGCAGAAGAGAAGATGACGTTAATGGCTTCAACTGCACCAACAACTCCCGCTCCGTCCCGTCTGGAGGAGTAACTTACGGGCCCCAAGCGGCCTCCATCTCCGCAATGCCAGTGGAACATGTGACACAGGCCACCACTGGATTATTCTTTGGGACCATGCTCCCGCCAATGAGCTTCAATGCTCCAGTGCCGTCGTAGGAAGCTCTAAAGAAGTCGGTCTTTGATCGGCTTACCAATACCACTTCCCCTCTCAACGGGTCGTCCAAGTCCAACGCCTCGGTCTTTAACAGACTAGGCCAAAGCTCAAGTGGGCCCGTGAAGAATCCGGCAATATCCGAAGGAGTTATCTCGAAGCGTATAGCCATTCCAGCTCCGGTAAACGAAGTCATCAGAGGGGCTTCTCCTGCTAAAGGATCGGTCTTTGCAAGACTGGCCATCCCAATTCCTGCTTCGGGTGAGGTCGTTACAAGTGCTTCCCCTACCTAAAGTCGGGCTTTGCAAGATTGACTATTCCTTCTCAGCGAACGTCTGTTTTCGATAGGCTGACACCGAAGACAATTTCTCATTAGATCAAGGGGCATGACGAAGCTACCCCGATGAAGGAGGTGATCCCGGCTGCACGACATGCTCGACGTCACCACCGGCATCGAGTAAGGAAAGCTGGGGGCAGTTCCCCTTCTGGACTTACCCCACCAGCTCCAATAATGGAAATTGATGCTGCTGTTCCAACTGGGAACAGCTTTGAGCCGCTCAGGAGGGTGCGCAAGAACTCTCCAACTGCCGTGTTGAAAAGGTCTCCTCCGCCTGCTGAAAACATCACAAAGGCGAAGCCGGAGCAGCCCCTTCAGCGGCTGTCATCCAAAATCCACAGGGTCTGGCGAAGAGTCTAAGATTCTGAAATTGACAAAGACTATTCACGCCGACAGAAGAAAATGAAGGTTCGGCAAGAGGAGGACCATCTCACCGCCGTCGTACCACGGAAAGCATCGGCTGCAACAACCCCCTCAATTTCGACCGTTCATAAAAGGAGAAGGCCGGAGAAAATCCCCATGTCTGCCACAACCTTGAGGATATTGAACTTAAACGCTCCAAGTCTGGGGGCATGGTGGTGCACACCATTTACATGGCTTCTGGAAAAGTGGAAAGCCGTGCTTCTGGGGGTCATCGACCACTTACGTGGTCCTTAACAAAGGCTCAGGAGCAACAACAGAAACTCCAGGAGATGTTGAAAAAGATGGCCGCACTCACTGGGCAGAAGGAAAGCCCAAAATCATCGTCGGAGCAACGTCAGAAATAAGAAACCGATGCCGAGTTCCTACGAAGGATGCTCAAGAAAAAAGATAAAGAGGCTGCGGAACAAGCGGCTAATATAAAACAAATGGCTCTTCTGTTCCAAGATATAGTGGGGATGATGATCCAGCCAGATCCTCCAGCTTAAGATCCCCTATAATCATTGAAGACGACAGAGGGGAAACATCGAACCCTCTTCCGGCTCTATCAAGATCCAGGGAGGAGACGATCTCGAAATCTGCGCTTGATGATTAGATAGCTCAGCAAATACGAGCTCATCAGACAAGCGAAGCCGCTTGCCAAGTCGTTAGAACTGAGCGACCATATTCAGGTTGGTATGATCAAATTAAGTACCCGCCAGGATACACGATCCCTAAATTTCATGTGTATAAGGGGACGGGTAATCCCCAACAGTACGTCGCTCAGTTTACGGCTCTGTATGGAAATACTGGAGGTGACAATAAGCTACTGCTTCGCCAATTCGTTGGCAGCTTAGCAGAGACATCGTTCGAATGGTATTCGGAGCTTCCCAACGACTCCATCAAAACATTCACAGAAATGGAGCTGCTATTCACCCAGTGTTTCGCAAGCGCCGGCGAACGCACCCCGATCATGGCATTGATCAACGCTAGAGTGAAGCCGGAAGAGACTTGGGTTCAGTATGCAATTCGATGGCGGAACTTATGGTCAAGATGCGAACAATGCATAGAAGAGGCTCTTTCCATGGGCATGTTCGTAGGGACCCTGGATCTGCAGGTGACTATATCCCAGTTTATGATGTTTTTCAAGCCGACCACTTTCCGAGCCTTGATCGATAAGCTGGCCTAAATGGACCAGATGGGTTATAGACCGCCGTCCTCGAAAACGGAGCTTCGAAATGAAAAAGGCAAAAGGAAAGCGACCTTCGTCGCTAACGCTCAGCAACAGCCGAGTGATCCGAAACCAGCTGCCCGCCAAGGCAACAAACAGTAATTCCTCGATGAGAAATTGAGACGTCCTTACTTGTTTCTCCTAGATAAAACGAGGAGACTGTTCGAACTAGCAGTGCGCAACAGGCTCATCACCTTGCCAGATCCGAAACGCCTACTGCAGCCCGGTGACGTCAACAGTCCCAACTATTTCCCCTACCATCGAATAATGGACCATCCAATTGAAGATTGCTTCGTCTTTAAAATCTGGATTGAGGACCAGTACCAGCAAGGAAAATTCGCGCTGTCTGAAAACTGGAGGGTGAACCCGCCACAACCGCACACTTCGGAAAAGATGGACACGCCGGGGGAATCATGCTCATTTATAGAGGAAACTCCATGGGAAGTTGTTCTCTCGGCAAAAACTAAGAGAATGCTGAAAGATCTTCAAGCATGCCCGGTAATCAGGTGGAGAAGCCCGCTAGAGCCAGAAATCATTGAGGGGGTGCTAAAACTGCGCCCAACACCGAGAATTGGTAACGATGGGCAAAACACCTAGGCCCAGCCGTCAAAGTCTTCAAAGAAAAAAAAGACCAAGAAGCCCGCGCATCCTGACGACAAGCGCACGAATCTGCAAAAGCATATTGACACGCTGGAGGAATACAACTAGAAGGAGCGAACCCCAGTCACGCTCTAAGAGTTTCTCAACCATATCCTTAAAAGTGGAGATAACGACGATGATGAGGAAGACGACTCGTCAGAAGAACCCGAAGATTATGTGGCAAGTTGCCACATGATCTCTCATTCGTCACTAAATAACGAAGAAGCTCACTCGGTGTTAGAAGATAACATAGAAGAGCTGGGGGCAGGATCGGTTCCAAAATCCTTGGAACCATCAGACGAGATAATTGACATGCTGCTGAACGAAGCCCGTCAGAAGAGCAAAGCTGATCGAGAGCGTGAAATGGCCATAATTGAAAGGGCCAGGCATCGGCGTCAAGTTGAGGAAGTCATGGTAAGGATGAGTCGCAAAGCGCTTCAACCAGATCGAAGCACGCCCGCGGCAGACAAAAGCAAGCTTAAGGCAAGGAAACGGTTTGCTAAAGCCCTGTCGATAGGAATGAAGCTGCCATCTCCCGAAGGAAATACTCCTGGTGGTATACGCCTTGACGAAGCGGATGTACGTCCTAACTACTGCTTGTACCATCAAAGGGTCACACACCCTATCGAAGAGTGCAACGCTTTTAAAAACTGGTGGCAGGGATATGTTGCCCGCCGACAACACGTCAAGCAATTGAAGCGCAAGGCTCGTCGGGAATAGAGAAGCACGACAGATGAGCACAAAAGAACTGCCGGCAACTGTCACATGGTTGATTCCGGGGGATCGCAAGTTCTCACCTTCGGAAGCGATTCTGAAGAAGAAATAGCCCTCGGCCCTCTCTTCAAAGAATCCACTTCAGGAAAAGAGGAAGAGGTGAAGAACTGTGAGAATGTTCAGCTGTGCAACCGTACGTTGCCCGAAAATAATCTCGGACCTGCAAACAGGGGATCAAATAAAAAAGATAAGGGGAAGGAAAAAGTCTCTGAGGATATTGCCCTCGATGATCGAGTCGTCGAAGAGCAGACAGCCAAGGTCCCGCCCAAGAAAAGCAAAGTGGATTACAATGTCCTAGCGCAACTGAGGAAGATACCCTCACAGCTAAGCGTTTTGGATGCCCTTATGTTGTCTAAAGAGCCATGAGATTCTCTGATTAGGGCATTACAAGAGCCCGAGCAGTTTCAAGCTTTCCTTGTCGAAGAAAAAATGAAGGACGAGATGGAAGAAGTGCATATAGCTGACATCACTTTCGGCAATGAAGATCTCCTCCTCGGAACATGCGAGCATAACCGTCCTCTGTATGTCACCGGGTACTGTCATGACATTAAGATAGGGAAAATCTTAGTTGATAACGGGTCCTCTGTCAACCTCCTAAATATGAGGGTGTTAAAAGAAATCTGAATGAGCATTTAGCACCTCGCTCGCGATAAAATCACCATCTCCGAGTTCGACTCCTAGTCATCACGGACGCTCGGGTCTGTGATTCTGACCTGACGCTTTGGACTGCTCGTCCCTTACATCAAATTTTATTTCATTGACGCCAAGACCTGTTACAACGCTTTACTCGGTAGGCCTTGGTTACATGAGTACAACATCATCCCTTCTACACAATATCAGTGTATGAAGTATTTCAAAGATGGTCTCGAGTATATAGTGACAGGTGAACTAACCCCATTCTCCATAAATGAAGTCTGAAAGTACGAGGATGCAAAGTATTTCCTACTATTCCGGAAGACACGGAAAGATGCCACAAACCAGAGAATAAGCAAAAATCTATCACCACTATTCCGGTCTTCGGGAGTGATACCGAGGAGGAAGAAGAGATAGTCTATTCGGGACCGCCCCAATGCAACAGGCCGGGACTATTTTCCCCTATTATGGTCTTTGGCAGTGACTCTGAAGATGAAGTCAACGCAGTGTTCTCGGTCCGTCCATCAATGCAGGCCCTCACTGGAGATGATCAGAGTTTGAAAATCACCATGGTTTCGTGACTACACTACAGAGAGCTTGATAAGCTTGAGACATATAGTGTGCAAGAGCTGCAGACATTCTACATCCCTCCCAGGCAAAGAGGTAAAAAGGCGATCCTATTCTACCAATTCGGGGAAACCAAAGTCGAGAGAGAAGTCTGGCATGGTGCTGAACCTGCGCTTGATAGGCTCCAACCAATCCGTCTTTCCAGATACTACGTAGAGGGATTGAAAAGGTTATTGAGATGCCAAGGCGTACCCTTTAAGCAAACCGCGCGACAGGCCCAATTCTATAACAGGATCTGGAACGTCCTCGGAACTCAGCGAAAATTGCCCAACGGAAAAATGGAAATGATCAGGCTTGGATATGTCTAGTCCAAGAAATGGGAGCAGTTCCATGACTGCCATGTCATAAAGGACCTTGATGAAGAAGAGGATGCTCTTTTAAAAGACACTGGCGTTGAACCAGAACAAGGTCTTATCATAAAAGTTCCGAGTCCTCGTTTGAAGAACAGATGGACAAGCTGTTAGTTATATGTATGCCCTAGAGGCCATTACTGTACATAGGATGTATATTGTAGTGGATGCTGGGACATATATAGGGAGGACTTTCTTGCTCGACATGATAGTATGCTATCTGGTTGAACTTTACCTTAACGTGTATGCTGATTGTCTCTCTGTTACATGTTGGTAAAGCCCTTAGGATCTGTACTTGACTACCTGGACTATGATGCGGATCATACTAGTGGGGACATGGTAGTCCATAAGTACATCCTTCAAAGTCCCTAGTCGTGGGTGTATCGAGACGGGGCATCGATATACCAGAGTAGACTAGCGTATACCTTCTCGACCCATACAGATGGGCGATGGATGATCCCATATCCATCGGTGTTTGACATCAGAGATGATATACGGGTGCTCAGTAGAGACTGGGTACACTGGATGGACTCGCCGAGAACTCCCAGATGGTATTATACCTCACGTCAAATGGCAGTTCTCTGGTGACACTGGTACAGAGTAGTCTGTTGACCCGAGATCGTCATAGAGTCTCGTGTGGTTCCCACTGTGCTTTGATTTCCATCTTACCACGTCCAAGAGGGCGTGCAAAACGGTGGTTTTTGGGTACAGTCCCGAGTCACATAGAGGCAATGAGCGATAGGAGGGGATTCGTCTCTCCCGGTATAGGGGGTTGATGTTGTGCTGTGTTCGATTGGCTATAACAGGAAATCCCTGGCCAGGGTTGCTGAGATTTACTGGTAAGTGTTACCAGTAGTTTCTCGAACAGTTATAGACCTCATATCGACACGACTTATTGAGCTATTGGGGTCTGACGTTTACCACCCGTAGGCGAGATATGCGACAGATCAGACGATCAGACCGGACTGCACGGTAGTGTTACTGGTCGGATTCACTGGAGTGTGAGCGGGCTTGCTCGTCGATCTTCAGATCGCTCAATACCCAGGTGGCCGTTACGTTTAGCAGACCGCTTGCGGCTTGTGGGTGTTTGATATGATCATCGCCTGCTGCCGGCGTATTGACGAGTCTTTAGAGTCCTACACAGAGGTTTCCTGGCTCAAGCGAAACGAAATAGGAGCGCATATGAGATATGTGCGGGACCGAGAATAATACGAGTATGTGATACTGTATTCGATTCTCGCGATGTGAAATTGATCGGTTATATGCGATATAGCCGGGTTATCGGATCAAGTGTTGATTCGATAAGATGTTACTAATGATACCAGTCGGTTATGTGTGCATGACCGGATCATTGAATCAAGTGTTGATTTAATGATTTAATGTATAATTATATATTTGATATATTACTTTGCATTAACTAGTATCGGTTCACTTTAGACGGATTTTCTCACTTGGTTTGTGCGCATTACATATGCGATATGATTTTGTGCACTTGATTGTATCATGTTTGATGATACATGATTACTTGGTTAAGTGCAAAGAATAAACCATGGTTAAAAGAATGGTTAGGGTTTCATTTCCTTTATTTATTCATTTATTTATTTGTTTATTTATTTTTGATAAATGAATATAAGAAAATGAGAAAAAGAATGGTGGCTTCTTTTGTTCTTTAGTTGAAGCTTCATGAAGCTTTGTTCAAGTCAACCATCCTTATCTCATCCTTAACCCTAACCATTCCCACTAACTATGATTCATTCTCTACACTTAACTCTAGTTAAAATTATGATAAGAATTCATTTTCTTTTCTTTTTCTATTAACTTATCATAACAATTTCCTTCATCTTCTTCCTTGCTTCAAGTGAAGAAGCTTGAAGTCCATCAATGGTGATTGTTGGAAAAGAGTGAGAAATCCAAAACTAAAGTCTACCCACTTCCTATTTCTTCATCCTCTACCTCTTGCCAAGTAGTAGAGTGTGTTTTCTTCACAAGTTTCATGACTTGGTGAAGTGAGAGCTTGATCTTGCGATGCTTCGACGTAGATCATCTTCGGCATGGACATCGACGACCTAGCTTGCCCATTCTCCGACGAAGCCGATCCTAGAGCCCGGATTTGACTTGGACAGCGGAGAGGACCTCGTTGCGGAGCTATGGAGGTGGAGCATCGGATCTACAAAGGTTGTATTTCCGTTTTCTCATTGGTTAAGTGTTAACTAGTTCTTGTTCGCCTAGAAATCTAGTTATCGATCCGTAGTTTAGGGTTTGTAGGCACCATATTTTTTGAAATTGCCATGGTTGATGGCTTGGGAGACCTCACTAGAGTGCCTAGGAATCCTACAGTGGTATCAGAGCCTAGCTAGAGCCTTAGGCGAAGCGTAGACGGAAATTGAAGTCCGAACGAACCCGGAACTCCAAAACAAATATGCTCTCTGTACTTTTTTCAAAACAGTGCATTTTTCCACATTAAAAATATTCAGAAAAACATGCAGGAAAATCTAAGAGTAACTGTAAATTTCGTAGCCCTAATTCCATTAGAGAGCCACGCTTCCACGGCACGAGCATGGCTCGTGCGGCGGAAGCGCGGCCGTTTTGTCGTTTTCTTTGGGTACGTTTGCACAGTAACTCCTATTTAACTGTGGTGAGTTCTCTGGATATTTTTAAAATTTTATTCAAGTGTTGAATAATCTGGAATGTTTTGGAGCTTCGATGATTCGATCGGGTTTATCAAATTTTGTCTGTGTGGCTTTCCGGATAAATTCTAGAATATGTTAAAAAGTTCGACCGGATATAAATACCCAATTTTTCCCCTGTCGGGAAATTTCCAAGTGTTGGATTTTTCCGTAGTTTAACGACGTTCTAAGTAGTGCAAGTAACGCGATGGTCCGTCTAGAAGACACAAACCTTAACTCGATTATGTGACCGTCTTGAACTGCCCTTTGAACCTTCGGGTTTGGGGCAGTACGGCGTGCCACATGTGAGGCGTTGGCTTGACCCTTCTACGGCTGGACCGTTGGTACTGAGGCACGAACGGAATGTTGTTATACTTATTTCATGTGTTGAGCTGTATTGGGAAAACTTGGGTGTTCGATTGTTCGATCGAAAAGTTTAGCATTTTCTGTTTATCTGGAATTGGATACAATAATTGGAATTCACAATAAGTTATATGATAACTAAATGAATGTTATAAACGTAGCAGTTTAGTCTCACTTGATCGGTTGCCACGGAATTTTGATGTGATCAAAAGTCCGTCGCAATCACATAGTGTACGCGGATACTCGCCGGGTAAACTTGATAGACAGCCTCGCTCCATAGCCCTGACCAAGTGACTGTAGGAGAACCCCGTCGCCGAAAGCATCCGTTCGGGTGCTCCCGGCAGCGGTGTTCCGCCTTGGTGCACTTTGTCGACGGTATCAGGGGTGCAGCCGTCTACTGAAGTTTGCGACGAGCATTCGATCAGTTTTTCGGGAATCTTGTTGAATTACCCGACTTGGTATTGAAAAGTGTTTTCGATAAAGAGACTAAAATGCGGGGTTTATAATTGTTAGGCATGCGATGTCTAAAGAATTCATTTGGTCAGGCATGCGATGTCTGAGGTGATTGCGGATTCCAACTGTTGTAGTTTTACAATTTCTTTTCTGTGACCGTAAGTGTAATATGTGATATCGCTGGTTTCGTTGCTATATGTCAACGACAATTGGGATGGACATATTTACTTACGTTGATGACATGTGATGTTATGTGTTGCTGGATATGTTATATTGGATCGTCGTGTTTGAATAGCCGGGGGTTTTTATGTGAGATGAGTGTTTTTCATTTTCATTCATGTAAAAACTTGTATGTAATATTCTTTTATTGGGGCGCTTCCAGGTTGCGGGAGTTGTCACCTATTGTATATTATTTACTTTTCCGCACTAGGATAGACCCAAGGAGGAGGGCACAAGTAACCGGGTTCTGGGGTCCAGTGGGAGACCAACTCGAGGAATCGAGTCCGGGTCTCCTAACTCCAGAATTGGTAGGGTTGCTTGCTGCTCTCGTAGGGGTCTAGGGGTGTGGGTTTGGCTATTCATCACGACCGTGGAATCCGTGTTTTATACTGGCTCGTATTGAAAACACGGACGTCCTAGTATATCCAATATTTCATATGATATTTCTTCTGCTGCGATATCTGTGATGTGATCATGTGATGTTCTTTGATAGATACAGTATATAGTATATATGATATATTATATAGATGTTACTTATGTTTTACACCCGCGCTAGCCCTGCCCTGCTCTGTCGTTAGTTACCTAACCTAACGGTGCATGAGGGGACATCGTGGCGAATGCGGATGGCATAAGTGTACGTCATATCTATCTGTAATGTTTAGGTACTTAAATGATGGGACTTCATTAATGTGATTAATGAAATAAAAGAAACCTAAGATGTTGTAGAATCGAATTTCAAAATTAAAACAGGTAGCTACAGTTCTTGCTTTGCATAGCGGTATATGTGATATATCCTGCACCTCATCCGACGAGGAAAGGACCGAGATCCCTTCACCGAGAGTGACTCCTTTAGCAATAACTGGCAGATGCTACACAATCGGTTTGTCTTTTGATTGCTTTTAAGTGTTTTGCTTTGCACAGTGATATATATGATATATCCCGCACCTCATTCGACGAGGAAAGGACCGACGATCCCTTCACCGGGAGTGACTCCTTTAGCAAAACTAGAAAAGCCTCAAAAGCACTCCATTTTAAAATCATTTGATTCTACAACGATATCAAGTTCATTACGCAATAGGTTTTCAGAAAAACCTGTCGTAGCCCTCCGTCATTTCAGATAAGTAGTAGTTAGTATTCGTGCTACGTTTGTTGGCCTGCGTCAAGGCGTAGTGTGCGGTAGCTAACTGGTGCTTATCTGTATAAGCATATGATGTGATTGGATTAGGGTAGTCGTGCGACTTTGTTGGCCTGCGTCAAGGGTCGTGCGGGTGGGTTTAATTCAATCAGGAAATGACGGGTTGAACTTGACTAGCGGACTATGGTTTGTTGGCCTGCGTCAAGGTCATAGCGAGCTAGGGGCAAAATATTATCGGGAATTTCAAGTGTTGAAATTTGCAATGAGATTGCATACCTTCTATGAGATAGTTGGATCCCGATACCCGCTGCGAGTAAGTGTTACTCCTGGGAGAGTTTTATACATTACAACTAGCCGATCAAGTAGGTGTCTAGAAAGGTGTCAACGGGGTTACGCCTCTGGGAAAACGAGGTTTACATTAATTAGGTTCGTGCGAAAGCACGGAGGACCTCCCTCAAAGTACCGACACTGGCCTGGCTGAAAGATTGGCGAACTTGTAGTGTGTAATTAATCCCGGCTAGTCTTTCCTTTTAGGGTTTGAAGGAAGATTTGATAAAAAGCAGTGGGAGCCATCCTGATTAGATAAAATAATAACCAATTTATTCTTGACAGAGCGCACGCTGAGTGTTTTCTTCTCTCTCTCTCCTGGTAGCGACCATATCACGCCTTAATCAAGATAATAATACGGATTATTGATCGAACCCGCTTGTTATACTGAGCTGGGGAACGTTGGTCCCGCTCCAACTTATAATTGTTATAAGACAGAGCAGGAAATTGGGGAATACCTGAATTCCCGTGCCGCCCAAACGAAGAGAGTGCATGCTGATGCATCATCTTCGGGTGTGTTCATTATACAGAACTGTTTCTCAGTATCCTTTACGTCCTGGGTATGTGATACCAGATCAGGATCTCAGATATGTAATCTGTTACATAGGGCTACAGAAAGGTAGAGAACTGAGAACGGGTGATAAGTTTCATGAGGCAGAAAACGGGGCAAGAGTTGCAGCCAAGTCTGTCGGTCACTGTCACCCTGTATTACCGATACATTGATTCTGAACGAATGTTATTAGATACCGAACCTGATATACAAAATCATATCAGTTTCTTTATTATTAAAGAAATGATAAAATTTTGTATTGTTGGATAATGTTTTAACATTTCCTATATCAAAAGTTGATCGGTTCAGGCACGTTATCTAAAAGCGTTGATGTTCTAAATCAAACTACAGTTCTTAGTATACGGATCACACACAAGAGGAAGAGTTCAGAAATGAACGAATCCTTCTTGAGGTATTGTAGACTAGGTCAGATCAATGCGACCCGACTGGCTAGAGTTACATATAGATGTATATTTAAATCAGTTTGAATTTACATCTTATGAAACTCGCCAGTCATGTCACAAAGACAAGATGACCACAGCTCTGTTTAATGGAAACAGAGAAAGAGTTAGTGAACTCTTGGGATGATACATGTTGATGTATGTAGGTCCCCTGTCTACATATGCCAGGACTGGTTCTTTATACTTCATTACATTCTCTGATAATCTCTTTAGATTCAGACATATGTTCCTGTTGAAACACAAGTCCGAACCTTTTGAGATATTCACAGAATATAAGTTAGAAGTAGAGAACCAAAACGGGTAAAAGTATTATGTCCTTTGATGTGATCAAGGAGGAGAATACTTATGCACGGAAATCCTGGACTATTCTAAAGGAGAATGAGATTCTCTCTCAGCATTACTCCTCCGTATACACCATAGCACGATGGTATATCGGGGCGGAGCAATCACACCCTATATGATATGGTGTGCTCTATGATGAGTACTACTGAGTTACCTATTTCCTTTTGGGAGTTATGCACTTATGTACCTGCATACCTATTGAATAGGGTTCGAATCAAATCAGTTGCCTACCACTTCATATGTGATATGGAAAGGGAAGAGCCCATATCTTAAGTTAGTTAAGATTTGGAGTTGCCCGGCCTATGTTTAAAAGCAAAATCCGGACAAGCTCAAGGCAAGGTCTGTTATGTACAACTGGAAAGGTTCCAGTTATACAAACTACAGCAGATGATTTGATAGAACCAAAGAATTCAATAGATACCAACGAACCTCAGCCTCTCCGCCGATCTAGTAGGGTTCATCACCCACCTGAGAGATACTTCGGTTTCTCTATGACAGTGGGAGCGATGATTGCATCATGAGATGATGACCCAACTAGTTTCGAGCTGGCCATCAGGAGTGGGACTCTGTAAGAATGGCTGGATGCTTAGCGATCTGAGATGGAATCCTTATACACCAACAAAGTATGGACTTTGGTTGCTATATCTGAAGGGTTAAATCCCCATCAGGAGCAAGTATATCTTGAGAAGATTACTTGGTGTAGATGGAAAAGTTGAGACTTTCAAAGCTAGACTAGTTAAAGCTTTTCATCATCGACCAGGCGTGGATAATGATGAAACCTTTTCAAGTAGCTATGCTTAAGTCCATCCAGATCCTACTTACCACGGCTACATACCATGACTACGATTTCTGGTGGTTGGGTGTCTTGACTGCTTTTCTAAATGATGATTTAGAAGAGAGCGTCTATAAGTACACAGCCAGAGGGCTTCGTAGACAGTGGGAGCAGCGGAAACGTGTGCAAGATGCTTTATAGGATAAAGCAGGCATCGCGGAGTTGGAACATCTGTTTTGATGAATTAGTCAAAGAGTTTGACATCATCAAAATGGTAGATGAACCTTGTATAAACAAAAAGATAGTAGGAAGTATGGTGAAGATCCTCGTAGAGTACGTGGATGACATACTCTTGATAGGGAAGGAGTTTCCTATGCTACGCTCGATCAATCTCCGCTTATCACAATGATTCTCCACTTAGGATCAAAGTGATACCTACTAAATCCTGGATTTTGGATCTATGAGATAGATCTAAATGGATGTTAGAATTCTCACTAGATGTAGTGAGATGGTATCAATCGATCCTAGGGAAAATCACTGGAAGTGTTCCAGGGTGATAAAGACGACTGAGTGTCAGTCACAGGCATTGTCTTAACCCTCAGTGGAGGGACGGTATGTTGGAAGAGTTCCAAACTAGATACCGTGACATACTAGACGATAAAGGCAGGATACATCGCTACTTAAGATGCTACCAAAGAGGCTGTTTGGGTGTATAATGGTTCATGAGATGAACTTAGTTCCTCCCATTGTGTGACAATGGAGTTGTGGCTTATGCCAAGGAACGCCGGTCCCATCAGTAATCCAGACATATTCTAAGGCAGTATCACTTGATCATGGAGATGGTTGATCTCCAGAGTGATCGAGGTTAGGAGAGTAGACTCAGAGGACAACACAGCGGATCCACTCACAAAGGCCTGTTCCCAGAGAGAGACTTTTATGGGATGGTTGAGTATGAGATACTGCAACCACTGCTACAGATGGCCCTAGTGCAAGTGGGAGATTGTTAGTTATATGTATGCCCTAGAGGCCATTACTGTACATAGGATGTATATTGTAGTGGATGCTGGGACATATATAGGGAGGACTTTCTTGCTCGACATGATAGTATGCTATCTGGTTGAACTTTACCTTAACGTGTATGCTGATTGTCTCTCTGTTACATGTTGGTAAAGCCCTTAGGATCTGTACTTGACTACCTGGACTATGATGCGGATCATACTAGTGGGGACATGGTAGTCCATAAGTACATCCTTCAAAGTCCCTAGTCGTGGGTGTATCGAGACGGGGCATCGATATACCAGAGTAGACTAGCGTATACCTTCTCGACCCATACAGATGGGCGATGGATGATCCCATATCCATCGGTGTTTGACATCAGAGATGATATACGGGTGCTCAGTAGAGACTGGGTACACTGGACGGACTCGCCGAGAACTCCCAGATGGTATTATACCTCACGTCAAATGGCAGTTCTCTGGTGACACTGGTACAGAGTAGTCTGTTGACCCGAGATCGTCATAGAGTCTCGTGTGGTTCCCACTGTGCTTTGATTTCCATCTTACCACGTCCAAGAGGGCGTGCAAAACGGTGGTTTTTGGGTACAGTCCCGAGTCACATAGAGGCAATGAGCGATAGGAGGGGATTCGTCTCTCCCGGTATAGGGGGTTGATGTTGTGCTGTGTTCGATTGGCTATAACAGGAAATCCCTGGCCAGGGTTGCTGAGATTTACTGGTAAGTGTTACCAGTAGTTTCTCGAACAGTTATAGACCTCATATCGACACGACTTATTGAGCTATTGGGGTCTGACGTTTACCACCCTTAGGCGAGATATGCGACAGATCAGACGATCAGACCGGACTGTACGGTAGTGTTACTGGTCGGATTCACTGGAGTGTGAGCGGGCTTGCTCGTCGATCTTCAGATCGCTCAATACCCGGGTGGCCGTTACGTTTAGCAGACCGCTTGCGGCTTGTGGGTGTTTGATATGATCATCGCCTGCTGCCGGCGTATTGACGAGTCTTTAGAGTCCTACACAGAGGTTTCCTGGCTCAAGCGAAACGAAATAGGAGCGCATATGAGATATGTGCAGGACCGAGAATAATACGAGTATGTGATACTGTATTCGATTCTCGCGATGTGACATTGATCGGTTATATGCGATATAGCCGGGTTATCGGATCAAGTGTTGATTCGATAAGATGTTACTAATGATACCAGTCGGTTATGTGCGCATGACCGGATCATTGAATCAAGTGTTGATTTAATGATTTAATGTATAATTATATATTTGATATATTACTTTGCATTAACTAGTATCGGTTCACTTTAGACGGATTTTCTCACTTGGTTTGTGCGCATTACATATGCGATATGATTTTGTGCACTTGATTGTATCATGTTTGATGATACATGATTACTTGGTTAAGTGCAAAGAATAAACCATGGTTAAAAGAATGGTTAGGGTTTCATTTCCTTTATTTATTCATTTATTTATTTGTTTATTTATTTTTGATAAATGAATATAAGAAAATGAGAAAAAGAATGGTGGCTTCTTTTGTTCTTTAGTTGAAGCTTCATGAAGCTTTGTTCAAGTCAACCATCCTTATCTCATCCTTAACCCTAACCATTCCCACTAACCATGATTCATTCTCTACACTTAACTCTAGTTAAAATTATGATAAGAATTCATTTTCTTTTCTTTTTCTATTAACTTATCATAACAATTTCCTTCATCTTCTTCCTTGCTTCAAGTGAAGAAGCTTGAAGTCCATCAATGGTGATTGTTGGAAAAGAGTGAGAAATCCAAAACTAAAGTCTAGCCACTTCCTATTTCTTCATCCTCTACCTCTTGCCAAGTAGTAGAGTGTGTTTTCTTCACAAGTTTCATGACTTGGTGAAGTGAGAGCTTGATCTTGCGATGCTTCGACGTAGATCATCTTCGGCATGGACATCGACGACCTAGCTTGCCCATTCTCCGACGAAGCCGATCCTAGAGCCCGGATTTGACTTGGACAGCGGAGAGGACCTCATTGCGGAGCTATGGAGGTGGAGCATCGGATCTACAAAGGTTGTATTTCCGTTTTCTCATTGGTTAAGTGTTAACTAGTTCTTGTTCGCCTAGAAATCTAGTTATCGATCCGTAGTTTAGGGTTTGTAGGCACCATATTTTTGAAATTGCCATGGTTGATGGCTTGGGAGACCTCACTAGAGTGCCTAGGAACCCTACACAAGCTAATAAGGAAAGTGAGTCAAAAGGTTCGGAACGACCACAACCACGAAATGGCCATTTACGAGAAAGCCAAGACGCAACGTCTCCTTCAGCAGGCTATGGAGTATTAATTGATACGATATTCTTGTTGTGTAGTATCGAATCAAATGATCCCCGATAATGATACCATTTGATTGATCTTATTTTCCGTTGTCGGTTTATAGAAACTTGTAAGAAATCACAACCAAAAATATTTTGACCGTAATCAATAACGGTGTCGTGTAGATTTCGTTAGCAAGTGCGGATCGTCCACAGGGATTGTGCGATTCGTTTGTATTTTTATTTGTTTGAAATGAAAAGTTAATTGAAAAGAGAAGAAAACATGATTCAAGATTTATCAAATGTTTCAAGTGTCACTATTTTAATCAAGAATCAAGAAAATGATAAACATCAAGAATCGAGTTTCTTTGAATTCCAATCACTTAAGGGTTTCAAGATTTGAAGTAAAATGCTCATAGGAATCGATTAGATTGTAGATGTGATGAAGATTCAAGAATACGATTTCTTATCCATTAGCGAATTGATACTAACTCGATGTCGATTGATCGAGGTTTAAGGATCTTGCGAAAAATTAGGGTTCTTCGCCCTATCCTTTGTCCTTTCGATGAATCACATTCGCTAGATAGCTTCTTGAAGATACAATGATCGATTCTTGAATTTCTAGATCGTGCGAAAAGAATCAAAAACCCATTTCACATCAATCTAGATCATCGATCATTCTATTTTCAAGAATTTACAATTGCTATAAGACTTAAGAAAATGTTTAAAGATTCGTCAACACCATCATTCTACAATCATCTCGATTCCTTCACGAGCGGAGTTTATTCACACATCATCACAAAGAATACATTCAAGAATTGAAAAGAAATCATGATGCTAGAATTGAAATGTAAACAAGTTTAAAGAATCTTCACCTTTATTACATCAACAAGAAGTTACAACTCTCAAGAATTACAAGAGGAAGGAACATCGCTCGTTGAATCTTGCATCACTCGGCTTCTTGAGTCTCGGATCGCTTCGACCTCGTGCTCCGATGAAGTCCGGCTTTGCTTCTAAAGGGTTGTAGAAGACTTGCTTGGCTTGAACTCCATGAATCTTGAAGTGGGTATTTATGGATTGGATTAGGGTTAGGGTTTGGAGGTGGTTGTTGTTGGGTAAAAGAAGAACTAGGGTTTCTACTCAACAACAATGAATGAATCAATGAATGGATCAATTGAATGAATCATTATCTACAAGTGAGCCTAGGGTCCTATTTATAGATTTCCCAAACCCTAAGCCTTGAGTTTGAAATAGAAGTTCCCTCCAAAAGTTTGTTGAAAGACTTCTAGAAGTAGTTAGTTAGGCTTAGCTTAGGGTTTAAGCTAGGGTTTAGGGAGAAGTTTCTAGAATACAAGGCTAGTTTAGTGTAGATCAAAGGGTTTGCTGATCTGGCAGAAGGTTCTGGGGTCTTCTGGAATTTCATATGTCTTTCTGAAGTGTGGGACCTGAGAGAAGTATTGCGCACCAAAAATTTAGGGCTTATATGGCATAATTTCCGCGGTTCCGCGGCAATGTCTGGCTTAGGCCGCGGAACTGCAACCATTTAGCTGAGTTGTGGCTTCATCTCTCTTGTGTTGGCTTCTTATGTCTTCAGGTGTCTTTTGTGATATATTGAATTCCTGAATGCCCTCTAGATCAATACCAGATTCCAAATCCTTGAGTTGGCGTATCTTTTTAGCAGTGTAGATTTGAGCAAGCTTCTGATTTTCCTGCACGGACTTCGAAACACGGGTTGCGATATATAGAAATGATGCCATGCTATGAAATGCAGTCAATTTCCCTAGAAATGCCGGTTTTAAGGTCTAACACATGTAATCTGATATTTTGCGACAGTTTTGCTAATATGTGATATATGAATGCCGAACACTTCTATATGAATGTAAATGATAGGGAAATTGCCGGTTAAAAGATGCAATATTTTCGACTGATCAAATTCCCCCAAACTTAATTTCGATCGTCTCGAGCGAACTGTTTATTAAAAAGAAGGAGAAAATAAAGAAAGAGAAAAACTAACTAGCACACTTTCGTAGGCAACACGATTGCACTGAACACGTGCAACAAGCCTTTAAACCTCTAGGTGTCCCTAGTAGGAGGAGTGTTGTCTCCTGAGGGTTTTCAGCGGATTGCACCCACAAAATCCAATAATAAAAGAAAGATCATGAATATTACATTTAAAGATAAGAATAGTAGAAGAAAAGCTTTGAAAATTAGGGTTTCCAACTAAGCTAGCTTTTCGGTTATTATGAGCCCTATCTTAATGGTCATGAAAAAATGTCAGAAATCACGTCCTCCCTCAATAAAACATCGTCTTATTCTCCATTCCTATCTTTCTTCCAAACATCGATCATATCACCCTGCGTGTGTGTAAAGGACATCCCTACACCCGGAGAATTCAATTCAAGCTATCATACTCTTGCCCATCAGCCTCAGTACTTTTTGATTAATGAATATTAGGATTGCTCACACACTTTCATGCGACCGTTAATACTTCTTGAGGTACTAACCGATCGATTACTCATGTGCTTGCTTATTTGGTGTATTTTCCTCGTCTTGCACCACCTCAGGCATAGCAGTGACTCCCAGACCAGTTGGCCTTAGGGCACTAGGTGAAGAGGCACCCTCGCTATATATTTTTTTATTGCCCTCGGTGATAACAAAACCAGTGTCCATTTTTCTCACCACTTTATATTTATTTTTTTTTTATTCACTTTTTTTTTATTTCCTTCATACATCGGCTTTAAGACAAGAGCATTTCAAGGTATCCTCTACTATCCCGGGCTTCAAGACGTGTGTAAGTGCGAATAGCAGGGTATCAACGTTCAAAATGTTTGGCTTTCAGAATAGAAACTATTTTTCAGACTTATTTTTATCCTCAGATTAGTGACTTCCTTCATCTTACTAACCCTTGGGACAACGGCTCATAACTACTTATTACTAGTTCGTATAAGAAAACATATAATTTTCTTGGTTTTCTTAAATTTTTCTAATATCATGGATGTAATTGTTCATTATCTAAACTTTTATTATCTTATTTATGTACAAAAAAGTTTAAATATTAAAATATTTTTATATTTGAAATTTTTTTAAATTTTTATGGGTTTTGAAAATTTTTAAATTTTTATAGATTTTTAAAAGAAATGTTTTGTGCTTATGCAGATGATATGCAAATGATGCAAAAATAAGCACAAACCTCCCCCAAACCTGATTTCAACAGTGTCCTCACTGTTGCCAATCGCTATACCTACAAAAGCTGTAAGCCTGGGGGGGAATTATTAGTGGGGGCAAAATATATAAGTGAAGAACTTCCCCCAAACTTATTCTTTTCACTCACCTTCATTCAAAACATGATGCAGTGATATGAAGGTGAGACGGAGGAATTTTAATCCAAATAAACTGGCTCTTGTAAGAACAAGATCTCCTCCGTGGGGTCAGTGGAAAAATACGGCTTTAGTCTATGTCCATTCACTTTAAAAAATGTGCCGTTTTTAACATTTTCTACTTCTACTGCCCCGTGCGGGTATACAGACCGCACAATAAAAGGTCCATTCCACCGAGATCGGAGCTTACCCACGTGAAGGTGTAATCGTGAATCATAAAGAAGGACTTGTTGACCAGGTGAAAATGTTTTCCTCAATATGTTTTTATCGTGAAAAACCTTAGTCCTATTCTTTAAGATTACAGCGTTATCATAAGCTTCATCGCGGAGTTCGCTTAGCTCATTAAGTTGCAGCTTCCGAAAGTTGCAGGCTTAGTTTAGGTCAAAGTTGATTTCCTTAATAGCCCACAATGCTTTATGCTCAATCTCGATGGGTAAGTGACATGCCTTCCCAAACACTATCCTATATGGAGACATCCCTAGGTCGGTTTTATATGCAATCCTGAATGCCCAAAGAGCATCCGTCAGTTTGGTCGACCAGTCTTTTCTATTCTTAGCAACAGTCTTCTCCAGGATAAGTTTGATTTGTCTGTTTGAGATTTTAGCCTGCCCACTCGTTTGAGGATGATAGGGTGTAGAAAGTCGGTGGTTGATTGAGTATTTCCGCATCAGAGTCTCGAAGGACCTGTTGCAGAAATGTGTCCCATTATCGCTAATAATAGCGCGTGGGTGTCCAAATTGCGAAAAGATATTCTCTTTTAAGAACTTAATGACAACTTTCCTGTCATTAGTGCGACATGGAATGGCTTCAACCCACTTTGAGACATAATCAACCGCCAGCAGTATGTACAAATTCCCAAAGGAGTTGGGAAAGGGACCCATAAAATCAATGCCCCAAACATCGAATATTTCAACAACCAGAATGGGTTGCTGAGGCATTTCATTTCTCTGGGAGATTCTACCCGTGTACTGACATTGTGTACAGGTTTTGCAATGCTCAAATGCGTCCTTGAACAAGGTCGGCCAATAAAAACCACATTGCAAAACCATCTCCGCCATCTTTTTAGGACCGAAGTGACCCCCGCAAGCCTGATCATGACAAAAAGAAAGAACACTCTTGAACTCTTCATTCGGGATACACCGACGAATGATCTGATCAGGAAAATATTTAAACAAGTATGGATCATCCCAGTAAAAGTGTTTTACTTGGGATAGAAAGCAGTATTTGTCCTGTTTAGACCAATCGCTGGGTATAAGTCCCGTGACAAGATAGTTCACAATATCCCTGAACCAAGGTTCATTGGATACGCTCAAGAGTTGTTCGTCAGGAAACGAATTATTGATCGGCAGGGTCACAGGAGAAGAAGAGATACGTGAAAGATGGTCGGCCACTACGTTTTCACATTCTTTCTTATCTTTGATAACAAGATCAAATTCTTGTAGTAGAAGGATCCAACGTATTAGTCGACCTTTTGCATCTTTCTTCGCCAGAAGATGTTTTAAAGCAGAATGGTCAGTGTACACAACTATAGGTGAGCCAATTAAGTAAGGCCTGAATTTTTCTAATGCAAATACAACCGCTAAAAGTTCTTTCTCGGTGGTTGTATAGTTGATTTGTGCATCGTTCAGGGTCTTACTTGCATAGTAGATCACGTGTGGTATCTTTTCAATGTGCTGTCCTAAGACTGCACCTACTGCAAAGTCAGATGCATCACACATCAGCTCAAAGAGGTAGTCCCAATTTGGAGACGATAGAACGGGGGCTGAAGTGAGTGAGTGTTTATGTGAGTCAAAAGCTGTCTCACAGTCCGAGTCAAAGTGGAAGGTCGTATCCTTGGCCAGGAGAAGAGTTAAAGGTCTAGCAATTTTGCTAAAATCCTTAATGAATCTCCTATAAAAGCCCGCATGGCTAAGGAAAGATCGAATATCTTTGACGCTTTTGGGATGAGGGAGGTTTTGAATGACATCTATCTTAGCTCTGTCAACCTCAATGCCTTTCTGTGAAATAACATGTCCAAGTACAATTCCTTCTTGGACCATGAAATGGCATTTTTCCCAGTTCAAAGTTAAGTTCTTCTCTTTGCAACGAGTAAGAACTGCGTCAAGATTCGATAGGCAATCAGAAAAAGAGTCTCCAAAAATCGAGAAATCGTCCATAAAGATCTCCAGAAAATTCTCTACCATATCAGAGAATATCCCCATCATACACCGCTGAAAGGTAGCGGGAGCATTGCATAACCCAAAGGGCATGCGACTGTAAGCAAAGGTACCAAAAGGACAAGTAAAAGTGGTTTTATCTTGATCCTTTTTGGCGATAGGGACCTGATTATAGCCTGAGTATCCGTCCATAAAGCAATAATACTCTCGTCCCGCTAAGCGTTCCAGCATTTGATCAATGAATGGTAGAGGAAAGTGGTATTTCCTCGTGGCAGCATTGAGTTTTCTATAATCAATACATACACGCCATCCAGTTTGGGTGCGTGTCTGAATCAACTCATTTGCCTCATTGGTAATAACAGTGATGCCGGATTTCTTAGGAACGACATGTATAGGACTCACCCATTGGCTATCGGAGATGGGGTATATAATACCATTATCTAGGCATTTGACGATCTCTTTCATCACCGCTTCCTTCATGACGGGATTTAACCGTCTCTGTGGTTCTCGGGTTGGTCTGGCATCATCCATCACATGTATATGATGTTCAACTATCAAGGGACTAATCCCTTTTATGTCCGCCATAGTCCAACCAAACCCCTCTTTGTTAGATCTCAATACCGATAAAAGTGCATTCTCTTGCTCTGATGCTAGAGAAGCGGATATGATAACCGGTAAAGACTCATTCTCACCTAAATAAGCATATTTAAGATGAGAAGGTAAAATTTTGAAATCTAATTCAGGCGGAGAAATGATAGAAGGAGGGATCATCGAGTGATTTTTGGAATTACATAGAAGCTCAGAGCCTGTGAAAGATACAGACTCGGGTGGAGAAAAGTCAGGAGTGCAGGACTCAAGTGTAGGAAAAGTGTCCTCACTAAGATCATGTGTGAGATCAAACAGAGATGTGGTAATGTCGTCGAGATCAGTAAAGCATAGTTCCTCAGCTCCGCAACTATCGGGAGCGATCTCGTGGACAGAGCACACATCTAGAATATGAGCAGAGGGTTCTAATGGCCGACTTTCAACTTTATAGATGTTTAGTTCAATGGTCATATTTCAAAATGATAAGTTCATTGAACCATTTCTACAGTTTATAACAGCATTGGAAATGGCAAGGAAAGGACGACCCAGAATCACCGGAATTTGGCCCCGGGGGTTTGCTACAGGCTGTGTATCGAGTACAATGAAGTCTACAGGGAAAACAAATTCCCCGACCTTTATCAACACATCCTCTAGTTCACCCCTTGGTTTGGTGATTGAACGGTCTGCCATTTGGAGAGTGCAGTGAGCAGGTTTTAGCTCTCCAATCCCTAATTGCTCATATACAGAATATGGAAGTAGGTTAACACTTGCGCCAAGGTCTAAAAGAGCACGATTTATGTTTTTACCCCCAATAGAAATCGATATTGTAGGACATCCTGGGTCCTTTCGTTTCTTTGGTAGCTGTGGGATAAAAGTAGTGCTAATATTATTAGACATAAAGACCTTCTTCGGCACTTGGGTCTTCCTCTTCCTAGTGCACAAGTCCTTAAGAATTTTCGCATAAGCGGGGACTTTTTGAATTGCATCTAGGAGAGGGATGTTGATGTTATCCTGTTTAAACATTTTCATAATTTTCTCCATATGAGGACTCGTTCTGTTACCCCTTAACCGATTCGGGTAAGGATCTTTCGCAATAAGCGCCGGGTCCATCATAGGAGAAGGAAGAGGGGGTAGACGAGATCCCAAAAGAGGTGTGGGGACCGTCTGTGGAGAACTAGAAGGGCTATACTGAGGTGTCGAGCCTAGAGGGAAATGGAGAATAGGCTCGCTAGACGGTGGTGTGGTAGAAGAACAAGGATCAGAAGGAGAAGTGTGTGTGTGAGGAAAGGTCTCAGCCGGTGTGTTGATATGATTTCCAATATCATCATCTTCTTCTCCAACATGGTTGTTCAGCACTCTTCCTGATCTCAACATTGTGACGGCATTTACATTATAATGCCAGGATTCTGTAGGGGTTGAGAGGGAAGTTTCCCTTTTTCTCTCGCACTCATTTCGGCTTTAAGTCGTGCGATTTCAGCTTCCATCGATCTGATACTCTCAGCTTGGGACGCTGAGTTTTTCTTTATCTCACCGACGGAAGATCTAATCTCAGCCGAAACCTCTATGAAATTTGATAAAAGTGATTTCATGGTTTGAGTGAATTGAGAGAATTCGTCAGAACAGGACAACTGCGTAGGATTAGACTGTGCAGGAGTGTTGACCTGGTTGTGGAAATTTTGTGACTGGTAGGGGTGCTGAGTGATTTGAAGTGGTTGCTGTTGTGGTGGAAGAGCCCTTTGAAAATTATTTTGGCTTGGAACCGTGTTTTGAGATTGGTTTTGGTTCCAAGCAAAGTTCGGGTGATTCCTCCAACCCTGATTGTACGTGGAAGAATATGGATCGTTTCGAGATCTTTGAAATGCGGCATTGGTATGCTCATGACCTTGAAACGGACATTCTTCTGTCAAGTGAGTAGGATCAGAACAGCACCCACAAACAATTTTGGGGAGTGATACTGGGTTTAGGGAGGCTGCTGCAAATTTGTATTCCATAGCCTCGAGCTTCTTTTGCATTGCTGCCATCTCAGCTCGAACACCTATGGACACATCTATTTGGTGTACGCCACCCCTATTCAATGGTTGGGTACCACTCTCCCACTGTAGTGATTTTTCAGCGAACTCTTCTAAAAATTTCCATGCATCCCCATCATCCTTAGTTATAAAAGTACCTTGACACATGTTTTCAAGGTTCTGTTTAGTGTTTGGGTTAATGCCCTCATATATGATTCGGCAAAGATCCCATCTCGGGATGCCGTGATGAGGACACTGAACCAATAGATCCTTGAAACGTTCAAAGCATTTAGAGAATGGTTCAGTAGGAAGCTGGGTAAATTGATTCAGTTCGCTACGGATTCGAGCTGTCTTTTGTATTGGGTAAAATTTCTTAAGGAATACCGCGACGAATTCTTCCCAATTCGTGATAGAGTGTGCGGTAGTGTTATATAGCCACTTCTCGGCTAAATCGCACAAGGTAAATGGAAGAAGACGTAGACGCATAGCATCCACTGAAAGTTGTGACGTACCCATCATTGTGCATACGTTTTCAAATTTGGTGATGAAAATGTAAGCGTCCTCAGTCTCGAGTCCGTGGAATTTGGGTAAAAGGTTGATATACTGGGGCTTAATCTCAAAGTTATCCCCGTTGGCTGGTGGTGTGGATAAGCAGGTCGAAAGAGGACCTCGAATAGGGTAGAATCTCTCCTGGAGAGAGATGCGAGGTGGATTCTGCGCACCAACGGACGGCGGTAGATTAGTGGAAAAGAAATTTGATGGAGTTGGATCCATCGGTGTGGGTGTGGTAGTGGGTAAAGAAAAGGTAAATGTAGAAATATCGACTTCGGAGTCGACAAAGGGTACGCGGACCAAACGGGCACTAGAATCATGTGTCCAACCTATCTTGCACTAAAAAGGGTTAGTACAAGTGGCAGCGTGGCTTATAATTAGGGGTAAATGATGTATGCGGTGTTTGCTTTGAAAAAAGGACGGATTTTTGAAAAAATGATGCAACAAAACAAATGCAGCAGGCAAAACCCAAGAATCTAGTGGTCACCTAGGTCCGGCTCTAGACCGCTCCTAACTGCCAGAAGACAAGTCGTAGGATAGAATCCTCCACTGCCTCTTTGTCCCCCTGTGGCCAGGTAAGTGGGAAGGTACTCCACTACGTAAGTAGTGGGCCTAATTAATAACCACTAGCCTTCGTCACACTTGCCTTAGACACCACAAGAAAACACGGATAAGCAATGAATTACCCACGGCCTTCTTCTGTCCTAAGTGAGCGCGACGGTCCTTAGAGTCATCTCTAGATATTTTTTAGTTAATGTGGGTCAATGCGGATGCAAGTTTTGCGATTTTTGGGGCCTAGGAAGGGTAATGAACTCCCCACCTAATTTGGATTTCGCCGTGCCCCTTAATATCCGTATTTATAATGCAAACAACCAAGAAACAAAAAAAAACGCACAATTTTAATTTTCTTTTTGCAGCGCTGCGATTTTTGCAAAGAAGCCTGCAGAAATTTGTTAGTTGGAGCAAAGAGAGGAGAATATAAGAAGGTAAGAAAGTACCTGAAGAAAAATTGCACAGAGATCCCTATACAATGCCGCGGAACCGCCGCTATTGATGGCTCCCACCGCGGAATCGCGGTCGTTTGTGCTGATCACTGCACCAAAATTCAGCTGCAAGCTACTGTATACTTCCTCAGCTCTCTGGAATTTTCCAAAAATTATTTCAATTTCACAGCAAGCTCCAGATCTCCTTGCAACAAACCACAACAAATTGTTTAGATTTTGCGCGAATTTTGATCTCAAAAATTACAAATGAATAAATCTTTCAATTCAAACTTCAATATAAAACGAATTAGCGCGCGATCCCCGGCAACGGCGCCATTTGATTGTTTGATTTTTTGTTGTGTTTATCAAATGATCCCCGGCAACGGTGCCATTTGATTGATACGATATTCTTGTTGTATAGTATCGAATCAAATGATCCCCGATAATGGTACCATTTGATTGATCTTATTTTCCGTTGTCGGTTTATAGAAACTTGTAAGAAATCACAACCAAAAATATTTTGACCGCAATCAATAACGGTGTCGTGTAGATTTCGTTAGCAAGTGCGGATCGTCCACAGGGATTGTGCGATTCGTTTGTATTTTTATTTGTTTGAATTGAAAAGTTAATTGAAAAGAGAAGAAAACATGATTCAAGATTTATCAAATGTTTCAAGTGTCACCATTTTAATCAAGAATCAAGAAAATGATAAACATCAAGAATCGAGTTTCTTTGAATTCCAATCACTTAAGGGTTTCAAGATTTGAAGTAAAATTCTCGTAGGAATCGATTAGATTGTAGATGTGATGAAGATTCAAGAATACGATTTCTTATCCATTAGCGAATTGATACTAACTCGATGTCGATTGATCGAGGTTTAAGGATCTTGCGAAGAATTAGGGTTCTTCATCCTATCCTTTGTCCTTTCGATGAATCACATTCGCTAGATAGCTTCTTGAAGATACAATGATCGATTCTTGAATTTCTAGATCGTGCGAAAAGAATCAAGAACCCATTTCACATCAATCTAGATCATTGATCATTCTATTTTCAAGAATTTACAATTGCTATAAGACTTAAGAAAATGTTTAAAGATTCGTCAACACCATCATTCTACAATCATCTCGATTCCTTCACGAGCGGAGTTTATTCACACATCATCACAAAGAATACATTCAAGAATTGAAAAGAAATCATGATGCTAGAATTGAAATGTAAACAAGTTTAAAGAATTTTCACCTTTATTACATCAACAAGAAGTTACAACTCTCAAGAATTACAAGAGGAAGGAACATCGCTCGTTGAATCTTGCATCGCTCGGCTTCTTGAGTCTCGGATCGCTTCGACCTCGTGCTCCGATGAAGTCCGGCTTTGCTTCTAAAGGGTTGTAGAAGACTTGCTTGGCTTGAACTCCATGAATCTTGAAGTGGGTATTTGTGGATTGGATTAGGGTTAGGGTTTGGAGGTGGTTGTTGTTGGGTAAAAGAAGAACTAGGGTTTCTACTCAACAACAATGAATGAATCAATGAATGGATCAATTGAATGAATCATTATCTACAAGTGAGCCTAGGGTCCTATTTATAGATTTCCCAAACCCTAAGCCTTGAGTTTGAAATAGAAGTTCTCTCCAAAAGTTTGTTGAAAGACTTCTAGAAGTAGTTAGTTAGGCTTAGCTTAGGGTTTAAGCTAGGGTTTAGGGAGAAGTTTCTAGAATACAAGGCTAGTTTAGTGTAGATCCAAGGGTTTGCTGATCTGGCAGAAGGTTCTGGGGTCTTCTGGAATTTCACATGTCTTTCTGAAGTGTGGGCCCTGAGAGAAGTATTGCGCACCAAAAATTTAGGGCTTATGCGGCATAACTGCCGCGGTTCCGCGGCAATGTCTTGCTTAGGCCGCGGAACCGCGGCCATTTAGCTGAGTTATGGCTTCATCTCTCTTTTGTTGGCTTCTTATGTCTTCAGGTGTCTTTTGTGATATATTGAATTCCTGAATGCCCTCTAGATCAATACCAGATTCCAAATCCTTGAGTTGGCATATCTTTTGAGCAGTGTAGATTTGAGCAAGCTTCTGATTTTCCTGCACGGACTTCGAAACACGGGTTGCGATATATAGAAATGATGCCATGCTATGAAATGCAGTCAATTTCCCTAGAAATGCCGGTTTTAAGGTCTAACACATGTAATCTGATATTTTGCGACAGTTTTGCTAATATGTGCTATATGAATGCCGAACACTTCTATATGAATGCAAATGATAGGGAAATTGCCGGTTAAAAGATGCAATATTTTCGGCCGATCAAGTATGACAATGCCCTTTACCGTCAGCCCGCCATGCTTTCCCAAGATAAGAAAAAGGCCCGACACAGAGGCAAAAACAAGTTAAAGAACGGAAAGAACGTTCGACAGCAGCAAAACGGATCCAAAAGACCACGCGATCGAGAAAAGGTCAGCACGAACCCATCACTTATGAAAAATATGGATCGAGTACATTCTTTCCCTCAAGATAAGACAAGGAGAATCTTCGACCTCGTCATGAAACATAAAATGATGATACTCCCAGAGTCTCGGCACCCCGATCAAGCAAACGAGGTTCATCACCCGGACTATTGCTCCTATCACCGAGCGATAGGACATCCGCTTGAAGACTACTTCACTTTCAAAAACTGGGTTGAAGACCAATATCAACTCGACAGGTTCGCTCTATCCAACAGTTGGAGGGTAGCCCCACCGTAAAGGCATGTGCCAAAAGCAACGTATATGGCGAGAGTAGAACCAAATCAACATCGGTCTTGGAAACGATCTCATGCCTGTCATGTGATAACGCTGTCGGAAGAAGAAGAGCGCGAGTATATGGATAACCTCTCCTGGTGCTTCGAAAATGAGGATGAAGAGGAGTTGATTTCAGAATTTCCACCAGCGCCAAAAGAGTTGGAAGATGGAATACATACTACTGCGTACAACCTAAGGAAAATCGACTTGGGGATGGCAAAAGACCCGCGGCCTATGATTGATCGTCGAATGATTGGTATGAAAAGTGTTATCACAATCAAAAAATTTATAACCGCAATCAATAACGGTGTCAATGTAGTTCGTTAATGAATACGGGTCGTCCACTAAGATTCGTGTATTTATTCGTTCTTGCTTTAGTTGAGCCGAATGAAAATAGTAAAGAAAATTCAAGAAAGTGAGATTTCAAGATTTAATTGAGTTTATCATTTTAAGAGAATCAAGGAAGAGTTTAAGATTTAGTAATCATGAAAGTGTCCAATATCAATTTTAGTTATCAAGAAAATTGAAGAATAGCTTGTAGGATTCGATAGGAATTAGTAGCAATGATGAATAATAAAAATGACTTATCTTATCTATTGATGAATTATAGCTGGAACGATGGCGATGAATGAAGATTAGGGATCTTTTGAAGAATCTAGGGTTTCTCCTTCACTATCCCTTGTCTTTTCATTGATCAACATTCAAATCTAGCCTTTAGTAAAGAGAATCATCAATCATTTAATCCTAAATTGCAACGAAATTATCAAGAACGGTGATCTCGTTCTAAATTTGTTCATTGATGATTCTTTTTCCTAAAGTTCATAATTCTCATAAGACTTAAGATTCGTATAGGATTTCATCACCATTTGATCTATCGAATTTCTTTGAATCCTTAGCAAACGGAGATTTACTTACGCATCATGAAAATAGAAGAATCAAGAATTAGAAATTTCATAATGCGAGAATTTAAAGAAAATGAGAATTAACAATTGATCACCTTTATTAATCAACTTCTAATTACACTTTCCTTCAATCCAAGATTACAAGAATTGCTCTCGATCGCTCCCTTTAAGAGGTAACTATTCCGTCGAATTTCGCTTTGCTCGATCTCCGTGAGACTTGGACCTGTCAAGGATTTCGTGCTCTTGATGACAATCGGCTTCGCGTAAAGGATCTTGAATGTCGTTGCTTGATATTGTTTTCAACGATTCTTGATTTGGATCTTGATTTGGAATTGAATTGGATTTAGTTTTGGATTGTGTACTAGAAATCGACGACCATCAACAACAACAACCTTTTTAGTGTAGACTTAGGTCCCTTTTTATAGCCCTTAATCAAGCTTCCCTTATAAACTAGGTTGTTACAAGGAGGCTTCTAGAATAAGCTAGGTAGTTATGAAGTTTGATCAACAAGCTAGGTTGTTGTAGAGTAGTTTCCAGAAGAAGGTTGCTACAATGAAGCGTCCCCAGCAAGCTAGATTGTTGAGAAGAAGTTTCTGGAGAATTCCTGATCGTCGACGCCCCAACTCGGCCGCGGAATCGCGGTCGTTTGGTGAGAACAGAGCTTCAGTTCTCTGTGGTCTTCTTATGTTGGTTTCAGGGTTTATATGTGATATCTGGAATCTCTTTATCTCTTCTGAATCTCTACCAGTTTAACTCTTTAGTTTCCTGTATTTTGTCGGCGAATTTATAATTCCGATATCTGTCCTGAAATAATTTTCTGCACAAAATCTCATTGAAGATTATTGAGATATACAATATCATGCTTGAAACAATAAACACACAATATCCTTCCAGGATGTTGATTATAATGTATAACACGTGATATTTGATATTTTTCAGACAAACTTGTAATACGTGTTATATTTATAACAAACATCATTAGATGATTAGAAAAGTGAGGAAATTGTTATATTAAAGATTGCAATATTTTCGACTGAACAAATTCCCCCAAACTTGACTTTGATCGTCTCGAGCAAACTTCTTTTATTCAAGAGAAGGAGAAAATAGAAAGAAAAAGAAAAAACTAACTTGCACACTTTCGTAGGCAACACGATTACACTGAGCATGTGCAACATGCCTTTAAACCTCTAGGTGTCCCTAGTAGGAGTAGTGTTGTCTCGTGAGGGTTTTCAGCGGATTGCACTCACAAAATCCTATAATAAAAGGAAGACTGTGAAAGTTACATATAAAGATAAGAATTATAAAAGAAAAAACTTAAAAATCAGAGTTTTCAACTACACTAGTATTTCGGTTGTCATGAGCCCTATCTTAATAGTCATGAAAAGATGTTAGAAATCACATCATCCCTCAATAAAACATCACCTTTATTCTTCATCCCTACCTTTCTTCCAAACACCGATCATATGCCCCTACATGTGTAAAAGACATCCCTACACTCGGAGAATTCAATTCAAGCTATCATACTCTTGTCCATCTACCTCAGTACTTTTTTTAGTCGGTGAATATTTTAGATGGAATTGCTCACACATTCTTCATGCGACCGTTAATACTTCTTGAGGTACTAACCGACCGATTACTTAATGTGCTCACATATTATACGTAATTAGCAATTTCCTCGTCTTGTAACACCTAAGGCTTAGCAGTGACTCCTAAACCAGTTGGTCTAAGGCACTAGGTGATGAAGCGCCTTCGCTATATTTTTTTATGCTGCCTTGGTGATTACAAAACCAGTGTTCATTTTTCTTCACTATTTTATAATTTTATGCTTCATTTATTATTTTCTTCGTACTTAAGATTATAGACAAGAGCATTTCAAGGTATTCTCTACTATCCCGAGTTTCACGACGTGTGTAAGTGCGTATAGTAGGGTATCAACGTTCAGATGTTTGGCTTCCAGAATAGGAATTATTTTTCAGACTTATTTTTATCCTCGGATTAGTGACTTCCTTTATCTTACTAACCCTTGGGACAACGGCTCATAACTACTTATTACTTGTTTCGTCTAAGAAAATATTTAACTTTCTTGGTTTTCTTAAATTTTTCCAATCTTTTAAATATAATTTTTTCACTTTCTAATCTTTCATTATTAAAGAATTTTTTTTTGAAAATTTTGTGTTTTGTTCTTATGCAAAGTGTAATGTAAAGCGATGCGTCAATAAGCACAAACCTCCCCCAAACCTGTTTATAGCAGTGTCCTCATTGTTGTCATCTGTTAAATCTCAAAAACCTATAAGCTTGGGAGGAAAAATTATTAACGGGAGCAAGAATAAATTACAGTGACAATTTCCCCCAAACTTATTTTTTTTGGCTCACAATTTTGTGTACAAATTTTATTTTCAAGAGCCAAAAATATACCCCCCTAAACTTAAGTTAAACAATATTAAGTATTTTAAGAGGGGGTAAAGTTATTGGTCAATGCTAAGCTTTGCAAAGACCAAAAGTCAACACCAACCATTCGTAGATTTTATCGATGAAATGCACCGGTTGGTGGAAGAACATGTTATGTAGAGCCAGAAAGAAGTGGGGAAGAAACAAGAGGTGGTATGGAATGGATTTGCGTCTCAATTTGGAGAGACGACACAATGAATGTGATGATGGATTACTCACATTCTCGTGATTGTCAAGAAGAAGGGATGGTAGTTCAACTTCATTAGGTGGAGGTTGATTAATCATACAATCCGTGTCAGCTAAGAATGCGAGTTCATTAGCGAAGCTTTCATCGATATCCCGAAGAATAATGTCATCGGAAAGAACGGGATGACACTCAGACTCCATGAAAGGTTCAGAATAAGCGTTAGATGTTGACCCAAACAATTTGGAAGAAGGGTCCGTATGTGTATAATACATCGCTAGGTCAAACAACAACGTACTAAGGGAGTCTGGATCTGTATCATGAAGCTGTTCTAATTCGCTGCTGTCGACATCCATTAATTCGACAGAACATACTCGAGCATGAGGTTCAGAGGGTTGACTTCCTAACTTGTAAATGTTAAGCTCAATTGACCTATTCCCAAAGGATAGGTTCATAGAACCGTTTCGACAATTGATTACAGCGTTGGAAGTCACAAGAAAAGGTCGACCCAGAATCACCGGAATTTGATTCCGTGGGTTTGCTACAGGTTGTGTATCTAGAACAATAAAGTCCACAGGGAAGAGAATCTCCCCGACTTTTATCAACACATCCTCTAACATACCCCTTGTTTGGGTGATAGATTGATCAGCCATCTGTAAAGTGCATTGCGATGGTTTTAATTCTCCGATACCCAATTGCTCATACACAGAATATGGAAGTAGGTTAACACTAGCACCTAAATCGAGTAGAGCACCATTGATATTTTTACCCCCAATAGAAATGGATATTGTAGGACAGCCAGGGTCCTTACGTTTCTTGGATAATTGCTATGTAAAAGGTGTGCTTACATTACTCAACATGATTACCTTTTTGTGCACTTGAGTTTTTCTCTTCCTAGTGCACAAGTTCTTAAGTATTTTTGCATAAGCCGGAACTTTTTGAATCGCATCTAGGAGATGGATGTTTACGTTAACCTGCTTAAACATATCCACAATTTTCTCCATTTGTGCGTTAGGTTTGTTGGCCCTCAATCTGTTTGGAAATGGAGCTTTTTCCATAAGGGTTAGGTCCAACATATGTGGAGAAGTTTGTGGGGGTAGAAAGGATGAAGTGGGTTGAGGGTTCGAGCTTAGGGGAAAACGGAGAATAGGCTCTGAAGAAGAATGTAGATTAGACGAAGTTGAAGAAGAAGAAGCCGGGGTATCATTTATTGATTCCTCAATATCACTATCAACCTGTTCACCGACTTGGTTATTCATCACTCTTCCAGATCTCAACGTGGTATGTGCATTCACATTATACTGTGAGTACCCTGGATTCGGTAAGGGTTGAGATGGAAGTTTCCCTTTCTCTCTAGCACTCATTGCGCATTCAACTGTGCAATTTGTGCTTCTATCGATTTAATACTCTCACCGTGGAAGACAGTGTTTTGAAGTAACGTTTGGATAGAAGACATTAAAATATCATTCGTTTGCATGGAATGTTTAATGAACATGTCGAGTGCAGAGGGATTTTCGGTACCGGTAGAAGAAGGATCAAAGTTGTTGGCCGGGTTTTGTAAAGGTTGCGGTTGAAAGGGGTGCTGACTCAGTTGTGGTTGTTGTTGTGGAGAAAGTCTTTGATAATTGCTTTGGAACTGGTTTTGATTTTGGTGTTGGTTTCCAGCAAAATTATGGTGATTCCTCCAATCTTGATTATAAGTGGAAGAATAAGGATCGTTTCTAGGCCGTTGCTGAAAAGCAGCATTAGTGTGTTCTTAACCTTGAAATGGAGAATTCAAAGGACATTCTTTCGTCAAAGGTAATGGGTTGGAACAACAACCACACACGGTTTTGGGAAGCGTAAATTGGTTTAGGGAGGCTGAAGAGAATTTGTTTTCTATAGCATCGAGTTTCCTTTGTATCGCAACCATTTCGGCTTTCAATGCGATGGAAACATCGAGCTGATGGTTACCTTCCCCAGACGATGGTGTTTTAACGCTTTCCTATTGCATAGTGTTTTCAGCAAAATCTTCCAAGAATTTCCAAGCTTCACCATCGTCTTTAGATAGGAACTTGCATTGACACATGATTTCAAGCGTTTGCTTTGTCGAAGGAGTAATACCCTCATATATAATGTGGCAAAGATCCCATCTACTGATTTCGTGATGAGGACATATGATAAGCAGATCCTTAAATCGTTCAAAGCATTTCCAAAATGGTTCATTGGGAAGTTGGGTAAATTGAAAGATCTCGCTCCTAACACAGGCGGTCTTATGATTGGGATAAAATTTCTTAAGAAATGCTACAACGAATTCATCCCATTTTGAAATAGAATGTGCAGTTGTGTTATACAGATATTTTTCGGCTAGATTGCACAAAAAAAGGAGAAGACGTAAACGCATAGCATCCACAGAAAGTTGTGAAGTGCCCATCATAGCACATACGTTTTCGAATTTGTTTATAAAAACGTATGCGGCTTCGGATTCAAGACCGTGAAATTTTGGCAACAGTTTGATGAATCGAGGTTTGATTTCGAAATTATCCTCATTGGCTGGTGGAATAGAAATACAAGTGGGAAGGGGACCACGTATAGGGTATCATCTCTCTTGGAGAGAGATGCGTGGTGGATTCTGCGCACCTGCGGATGGTGGCAAAGTGGTGTTGTGAAAATTTGATGAAAATCCATCCATCTCGGTCGATGATGTGGTTGGTGGGAAAGAAGATGTTGAATTACCGACTTTGGGGTCAATAAAAGAAACGCGGACAAGACGGGCAATAGAATCGCGTGTCCAGCCTAGCATGTGCTAAACGGTTGTAGCACAAGTGGCAACGTTTGTGATAATTAGAGAAAGTGGTTTGGTTTGTTTTGAAAAAGACAGATTTTTAAAAATCACACAAAAATGCACAATAAACCCTAGATCTACGGTCACCTAGGTCAAGTCACTAGACCGCTCCTAGACCTCCAGAAAACAAATCGCAGGATAAATCCTCTACTACCTCTTTATCCCTCCTGTGGCCTGGTAAGTGCCAGGTAAGTGGGAGGTATCCGCTACGTAAGTAGCGGGCCTAATTAAGTAACCACTTGCCTTAGACACACTTGCTTTAGACACTACAAAAGAAATGCGGATAAGCAACAGATTACCCACGACCTTCTTCTGTCCTAATTGAGCACGACGGTTCTTAGAGTCTTGTCTAGATATTTTTTTAGTTAATGAGGGATGATGCGGATACTCGTTTTGTGATTTTTTGGGGCTTAGGAAGGGTAATGAAATCCCCACCTAATCTGAATTTGTTCTTTGCCCCTTAATTTCCGTATTAAAATATGCAAACAACCAATATCAAAACACGCAACAAATTTTTATATTTTGAGCGGCGATATTTTGCAAAGAATCCTGCAGAAAAGTTGTTATTGGACAAGATCAGATAAGAGAGGAGAGAGCAGAGATTATACCACAGAATTTTTAGGCACCGAATCACCTAAACGGCGGTGGAACCGTCGCAAAAACCCTGAATCCGCTGCGGCTCCACGGTGGAAAGGAGGAGTTAGGTGATGTTCTTTTTACTGTAGCATCCTTTGCTCTTCTGGAATCTTTAGAAAGTCTCTGAATCTTGATCTCTCTGATACAGTGATGCCAGATTCCCTCGCAAAAATTCAAACACTAATCTTTAAGCACACGATGCGATTTTGATTCAAATTTTGATGGAATAATAATATTTCAACTCAAATAGCAAGAACGAACAAATTACGCATGCATCCCCGGCAACGGCGCTATTTGATTGATCGTTGAATGATTGGTATGAAAAATGTTATCACAATAAAAAAAATTATAACCGCAATCAATAACGGAGTCGATGTAGTTCGTTAATGAGTACGGGTCGTCTACTGAGATTTGTGTATCTATTCGTTCTTGTTTTAGTTGAGCCGAATGAAAATAGTAAAGAAAATTCAAGAAAGTGAGATTTCAATATTTAACTGAGTTTATCATTTCAAGAGAATTAAGGAAGAGTTTAAGATTTAGTAATCAAAAAAATGTCCAATATCAATTTTAGTTATCAAGAAAATTGAAGAATAGCTTATAGGATTCGATAGGAATTAGTAGTAATGATGAATACTAAAAATAACTCATCTTATCTATTGATAAATTATAGCTAGAACGATGGCGATGAATGAAGATTATGGATCTTTTGAAGAAACTAGTGTTTCTCCTTCACTATCCCTTATCTTTTCATTGATCAACATTCAAATCTAGCCTTTAGCAAAGATAATCATCAATCATTTAATCCCAAATTACAACGAAATTATCAAGAACGATGATCTCGTTCCAAATTTGGTCATTGTCGATTCTTTTTCCTAAAGTTCATAATTCTCATAAGATTTAAGATTCGTATAGGATTTCATCACCATTTGATCTACCGAATTCCTTCGAATCCTTAGCAAACAGAGATTTACTCACGCATCATGAAAATAGAAGAATCAAGAATTAAAAATTTTATAATACGATAATTTAAAGAAAACGAGAATTAACAATTGATCACCTTTATTAATCAACTTCTAATTACACTTTCCTTCAATCCGAGGTTACAAGAATTGCTTTCGATCGCTCCCTTGAAGAGGTAACTATTCCGTCGAATTTCGCTTTGCTCGATCTCCGTGAGACTTGGACCTGTCGAGGATCTCATGCTCTTGATGACAATCGGCTTCGCGTAAAGGATCTTGAATGTCGTCGCTTGATATTGTTCTCAACGATTCTTGATTTTGATCTTGATTTGGAATTGAATTGGATTTAGTTTTGGATTGTGTACTAGAAATCGACTACCTTCAACAACAACCTTTTTAGTGTAGACTTAGGTCTCTTTTTATAGCCCTTAATCAAGCTTCCCTCATAAGATAGGTTGTTACAAGGAGGCTTCTAGAATAAGCTAGATAGTTATGAAGCTTGATCAACAAGCTGGGTTGTTGTAGAGAAGTTTCCAGAAAAAGGTTGTTACAATGAAGCGTCTCCAGCAAGCTAGATTGTTGAGAAGAAGTTTCTGGAGAATTCCTGATCGCCGACACCCCAACTCGGCCGTGGATCCGCGGCGAATCGGCCTGACTCGGCCACGGATCCGCGGCTGTTTGGTGAGAACAGAGCTTCAGTTCTCTGTGGTCTTCTTATGTTGGTTTTACGGTTTATATGTGATATCTGGAATCTTTTTATCTCTTCTGAATCTCTGCTAGATTTTAACTCTTTACTTTCCTGTATTTTGTCGGAGAATTTATGATTCCGATATCTGTCTTGAAATAATTTTATGCACAAAATCTCATTGATGATTGTTGAGATATACAATATCATGCTTGAAATAATAAATACACAATTTCCTTCCAGGATGTTGATTATAATGTATAACACATGATATTTGATATTTTCCAGACGAACTTGTAATACGCGTTATATTTATAACAAACATCATTAGGTGATTAGAAAAGTGAAGAAATTGTTATATTAAAGATCGCAATATTTTCGACTGAACAGCCTACGTTCGTCAGCGAGCTGCTGTCTAAAGAATAGGTGGCTACGCTAAAAGATGTGCTCATGCAGTATAAGGACTGCTTTGCATGGAACTATTCCGAGATGCCGCGGCTAGATCCGAAAATAACTGTGCATAATTTGGCGATATCTCCAGACGTCAAGCCAGTCAAACAAGCACCAAGAAGAATGCGGCTCGAACTTGAAATGAGCCTCAACTCTGAAGTTAAGAAGCTAATCGACTCCGACTTCATCCAAGAAGTTCAATACCGCGACTGGATTACCAACATTGTCCCAGTGATGAAGAAAAATGGGACGGTGTGCATCTGCGTAGACTTTCGGGACCTCAACACAGCCTGTCCGAAGGATGACTTTCCCGTACTGGTCACCGAGATGATGATAGACAACACGTCCACTCACGAAGTTTTCTCCTTCATGGACGGGTCATCGGGGTACAATCAAATAAAGATGCATCCCGGAGACCAGAAGCATACCGCTTTCCGGACTCCTCTGGGCATATTCTGCTACAAAGTGATGTCTTTCGGTCTGAAGAACACCGACGCTACCTATCAGTGGACCATGACGAAGATTTTCGATGATCTTATACATGAAGTCGTCGAATGCTATATTGACGACCTTGTGGTGAAAAGCTAATCGCACGAGCATTGGGAGTATCTGAAGATAGTGTTCCAACATCTTCGGAAATACAATCTGAAGATGAACCCTCTCAAATACGTGTTCGGAGTTTCCTCGGGCAAATTCCTAGGATTCATCGTACGACACCGGGGCATCGAAATAGACCCGTCAAAGATCAAGGCGATTATGGAAATTCCTCCTCCAAGAACTCTCAAGCAACTGCGGTCTCTACAAGAAAAGCTCGCGTATATCCGGCGGTTCATAGCCAATCTCTCCGGCAAATTCCGCTCCTACAGCCATTTAATGAAGAAGGGGACCCCTTTCGTCTGGGATCGTAAATGCCAGGGTGCACTCGACGAAATCAAGCAATACCTACAGAATCCGCCGGTACTGACTGCTCCAGTCAAAGGAAAGCCCCTCATCCTGTACACAACAGCCCTTGAAGGTTCTTTAGGCGCGCTATGGGCATAGGAGAATGATCAAGGGAAAGAAAGAGCCCTCTACTATTTGAGTCGAGTACTTCTAGGAGCAGAAAACAACTATTCACGACTCGTAGGGAGAACCACCTTTATGAGACCCTTACGGCTCATGAAGTCAAAAGCCTCAGTCGACAGGATCCTAATCCTGTTTGCTAAGCCATCTTTGTTCGAATCGACAAAGGCAAATGATAATTCGCTCCTGGCAATGTCCCAGTGGTAGCGATACTGATGCCTAAATCGGTATCAAATTCTAAGTCCTTTCACGGCAAATGATGATTCGCTCCTGACAATATTCCAGTCGCAGCGATGCTGATGCTAAGATTGGCATCAGATTCCAAGTTCCATACTCGCAGCAAAAAGTCAACGAACTATAAATGCATATGAAATAGCCGAAATGATAGGGCAACTTGCAACAAAATCAGCAAATAAAAGATATGCATACAAAAATATCCGAAATGATTGGACAACTCGCGAAAAAAAGCAGCGAGTAAAAAAAATAGCCGAAATGATTGGGCACCGCGAAAAATAGCCGAAATGATTTGGAAATCGCGACTTTCGCGATATGAAAAGCTGAAATGATAGAGCATCGCGGAAATAAAAAATGAAAGAATGAAACTTTTGCCCTACAGGCGAGTCCATACTGACCCCTGTATACAATCCATGGGCATAAACGAAAAAGGAACTACATCTCCCAACAGACTCTGTCAAAGAGAGAGTCAAATTTCAACGGCAACATCTGCATCCCAGGAGATCAGCAACGGCATTCATCCTAGTTCCAGCAAGATACAGACACAACATCACCAATCAGAGCTACAGCACAATCCCTAGTTCTAAGACTCTACGGTTCACAGACAACCTAGAGTCAACCCTGACACCACAGAAAGCGGAGTAAGTCAAACCCTAACACCGCAGAAAGCGGAGCAAGTCAAATCCTGACACCGCAGAAAATGGAGCAAGTCAAACCATGACACCGTAGAAAATGGAGCAAGTCAAACTCGGACACCGTAGAAAACGGAGCAAGTTGAACCTGACACCGTAGAAAACGGAGCAAGTCAAACCCTGACACCATAGAAAACGGAGCAAGTCAAACCCTGACACCATAGAAAACGGAGCAAGTCGAACCCGTCACCGTAGAAAACGGGGCAAGTCTAACCCTGACACCGTAGAAAACGGGGCAAGTCAAACCCTGACACTATAGAAAACGGAGCAAGTCCAACCCTGACACCGTAGAAACGGAGCAAGTCCAACCTTGACACCATAGAAAATCGAACCTGACACCGTAGAAAATCGAACCCGACACCGTAGAAAACGGAGCAAGGCAAACCCTGACACCATAGAAAACGGAGCAAGCCAAACCCTGACACCGTAGAAAATGGAGCAAGTCAACCCTGACACTGTAGAAAAAGGAGCAAGTCAACCCGGACACCGTAGAAAACGGAGCAAGTCGAACCCGACACCGCAGCAAGTGGAGCAAGTCAACCCTCACACCGCAGAAAGTGGAGCAAGTCAACCCCGACACCGTAGAAAGCGGAGCAAGTTAAACCCCGACACCGCAGAAAGCAGAGCAAGTCAAACCCTGGCACCGCAGAAAGCAGAGCAAGTCAAACCGGACACCGCAGAAAGCGGAGCAAGTCAACCCTGACACCGCAGAAAGTGGAACAAGTCAATAAATAATCCTTCGATTCGTCTCGACTCGTAGGGGAAAGCATTAGGTAATAGGGATAAGGACCTGTTTCCTAAGCAATGGGACCCTGCAAGTCGGCCCAAGATGGGCCATTGTATACCATTCACGGGTCACACTCTCCAAAGTTGAATCTCGACAAGGAGGGAAACAACCACTTACGAGTCCTCTCGACTTGTAAAAATGAAAAATTCTCTTGTGATATCCTTACGACTCTCGAGAGAAAACACACTTAGGAGTCCTTACGACCCCCAAGAAGAAATTACACCTACGAGATCCTTTCGACTCGTAGGGAGAAAAGTCTTTATGAGACTCTCACAGCTCATAAAGTTGAAAAGTCTTAAGCAGCAGACCTGAACTTGTTTTCTAAGCCATCACTACCCTAAAAAGAGGTTAAGATGGACTACTATCTACTATCTACAGGCCACATTTGCTAAAGTAACATGCCAATGGCACATCAAAGAAAAGAGAACGATAGTAAAAAAAATGTGTCTTTTATTCATGAATTCAATTGAGTACAAGATACATCATATAAAAGAAAAAAATGAATGAAAGCTTGTTATTCATAGATTACAAATTTTCAGTCTATACAAAGGCGGCTACTGAGAAGGAGGCATTTTCAGTAAGTCAGTAAGCCACTCGGGCACTCCTCTCAATTCCTTTTTATGGTCAGCCGCCGCAGCCAACTCCGCTTCAATTCGAGCCCATTGCCGCAAACAGGATGAAAGTTTCTTGTCGATTTCCTGCTCAACAGCTTCGCAATTCTGCGTAACCCGTACGGTCGAGTCGAGCTTCTGCCTCAGTACCAGCCCATCAGAAATACATCGCTGAAGATTTTCAAAGACAGCTTTCAGCTGCGGAGCGTTCGCTTTGACCTGGGCACATAATTGGACAAATTCGATGGAGTCCGCCTCATGTTCCTTCCGTCTCAGGGTCGTCTCTTGTTCAAAATGGTGAAGGAAAGGAACACTCTGCTCAACCCATGCAGCCCGCTGGGGGTTCAAAGCCGATACTTCCGGAGCGAGACGCTTGAGTTCAATCTCATGCAGGCAAGTCTCGATCTTTCTGCAATAATTAACCCAAGACTCAACGACGCCTACGTCATGGAAGTTCACGAGTATCACCAGCATAGGATTAACCTCAGCAGTAAAATCTGCAGTAAATGCGAGGGCCTCGGTGTCAAGATCCTCGACGAACTCGCTCAAAATTCACAGGTTAGTCGCAACACCCCTGGAAGATGGGCGTTTAGCAAAAGGCCCTGTCGGCATTAGGATACGAGACTCAAAGGGAGCTGGAGCCGGCGCGATTGCTGCAAAACAAACTATGGTCAAATATCGACTCGGAAGGAAAAGAGAATACACGAGCGATGGAGTCTACTATACCGGCTGTGGCAGATGGCAGAATTGGGAGTACCGGAGGTGCGGCTATCCCCTCGTTTCCTACTCCGATCTGTGACGCTGTGATCAATTTAAAGAAGACTTAGCAATAGTACAGCTATTCATAAAAGAAAGAAAGAAACAATAGCTGAAGGATATACTAACCAATACCAGCGGGCAGAGCGACTTCCGACTGGAAGGAGAAATGCGGGTTCAGCACCTGGTACAAATGGTCAAAAAGGACTCCTACAGAGTTGCGACAATACACGGTCAGTACAAGGAAGACGATGTTCATATATCAACTAAATGAATCGCGAGTCTATACCTTCCAGCATTTCGGAGGACATAGGAGAAGGCGAGGGAACAACCACCGTCATGGCGGCGACTGGAGGTGCTTCAGATGGAACAATTTCTACGTTCAAAGCATTTACAAACAAAAATCGTCAGAAGAAGCTGAACGGGATTGTAAAATAAAATGAGAACAATGACTCAAGGCTTACCTGACGGGTCATCAACCAAAACTGCGATGGAAGCATCACCAGGCGTTGCAGCTTCTTCGCTCTCCTTTAGAGGAGTAGTCTCTGCGCCCATGACTTCATCCCCTGATTCGACGAGGGCTGTCATGACATTCGCGATGCCCGCTGATACCAGGAAACCATAAGGGGAAAGAGCAGCGGTTTGGGCAGTCCCAGACTCCCGAGAGAGAGTAGCCACTTCGGGCTTTGTGGTCACCGTTGTCTCGCCTGCCATCTCATCGCCAGGACTTGGCCCTGCGGGATATGATGTATAAGAATTTGTAGATCGAGTTCTAATAAAAAAGACCGGGCATTACGTTACCTTGCGAAAGATTCTGGGTTGCCTCCCGAGTCGCGCGTGCAACCTGTCTATGGGCGGTAGACAGGGCGGCTGGAGCACCCTCTGAAAGAATAGCGATAAATGGAGTGGTGCTTGAGCCTGCATCTACATCCAATGCGGCATCACGTTCTTTCGCTGCGCGCTTCCTGCGTTTCTTTTCGATCTGAGCAGTGAGAAGCGATCTCCTCAAGACTTCTGTCAAAGGGACGTCATCGTCCGAACCAAGCTCTGCCTCTGGAGCCGTTACGGAGTCTGTCATCGGCTGCTTGAGCAAAGCCTCTTGCGGTAATACTGGGGGAGCTGCGGTCTCAATAGCTGGCTCTGGAAGCGTCGCCGTATCACCACACGGGATCGGCACCGCACTCGGGATAACCCGAGTCAAGTTAGTCCCTGCAATAAGATGAAAGTAAGGGTCAGAGCATGAATAAAGAACGGAATGAAGACACAATGAGTTAAATTATACCAAGACCCAAAGAAACACGGGGCCTCTCTTCCTCTTCGAATGTTTTGAGGGAAGCCGCGAGAGCCTCTTCGGCAGATATGCCTGTTGAAGAAGAAAGCATCAATAAAAGCATAATAATAAGGAAGGAATGAACGGGAAAAATACAGCTGAAGCATACCTGACTTCGCGATGGTGATCAGCGCCGTTTCTTCACGATCCAATCGCTCGGAGGCCATAAGGGCAGCCTGGAGATCCGTATCATCCGCAAGCGTGATGAATAAGCCCTCATTATCCCATACTCGCACAAACCCTCGCTACAGGGAGCATGAGGCTCCTGGCCGATTACGATGTCGGCAGAAAATAGCGACTTCTTCTTCTTTTATGAGCGAGCGCCGGAAGCCGATGACAGGAGCTTGCGCTTGGTGGGAAATTTTGGGTGACGAGTCCCGATCTCCGTACCCATGCTAGACTCAGAAGACGCTGCAGCTACCGCTTCCACAGGAACACGAGGTAGAGGCTTATCGGGAAAGGCACGTGGGACCACAACCGCAACAGCTTCTCTTAAAGAAGGACGAACAGTGGTCCGCCACTTCAAGGGAATGGCTGGATTACCAGCTGGGATAGCACCCTTGCGATCGAGCAGTAATTGTTTTTCTTCCCTAATAACAGCACTCGTCGCATGCTGATACCACGCCACATATGCGTTCGAGATTTTCGGAACGCAGCTCGGCTCACTGATAAAAATGTTGGACCCGGTGTTTAGCCGCATGAAATAGTGCAGTGCACTGCGGATACCCTCCTCTGTAGCAACCGGCTCAGCTAAAAAAGCCTCTAGCGGGATACCCTGATCGTAGCCCGACTGTTGAGCGAAACGGTGCGGGTTGTACCTGATGAATAGTGCCGAGTCATTCTTCCTGAACACCAAAAATCTCGGCCTGATTGAGTACAGATGCAGAATCTCCCGAGCCTTCAATATAGGGGCCCTGTCTTTGAAGGTGTCGCGTAGCGGCTGCACCATTTTTTTGGATTCCTTGCTGATGGTTAAGACCTTATCGACGAAGGTCATGCCGTCCCCGACCATACGCGGGCGAAGGACCAAGCCCCGAGCCTCTCGTTGTAACAGATCTAAAGCAGAAGCGTCAACTAGAAACATGACCCGAGGAAAATTATAGCTGTCATAGAAACGAGGCCGCTTGTGGACTCCGAAAGCATCGAGCACATGAAGCTCGATCCACGACGTAGAATAATGCAGCGGGAGGTTTACGGGCTGCACCCCCGGCTGAGTGGTGTCTGCTGCCAAGTTAAGGCCATGGTACAGGTGAGCCAGCCCAGCGATCCCGACGGCCACTTGAGTCCCGGCAACCATTCGGTGGGCTGGGTAAAAGACTGACGACCTCATATAGCGAGGGTGCATCAGAAGCACAAACTAATTCAACCACAAACCAATAAACCCCAGGAAGAATGTCTCTTCATCGACGTCTAAAGCAGCAAGCTCTACGAAAGGGACGACCGGGATATCCGGAATGAAGAAGTTTTTTGAATATGCTTCCGCCGTCGGCTGGTTATCCAAACCAAAACCAAACGGGTAGTCGAGTTTGGCGAATTTCACAGCTTGTTCAGACAAAACTTCCGGGCGAAGAAAGCGGGTGATGAAATCTGCGAAGCTGGCCCCCTGACTTCCGGATTCGAGAAACAGACCCTCATAAATATTCAACACCTTGATCAGACTCGGGAATCGATGTTGAATATCATTATCCGGAGTAAGACCCATCACCACTGATTTGGTGGCGAAGATTTACTCGTCAGGAGGAAGTAGCACCTCGTAATGTTCTCCCTTAACGGGTAAGCCGGAGATCTCCGCGAACTCCTCCAAGAAGATTGAAACTTCCCGATCTGATAGAAGGAATGTGTGAGTCGGGACATTCTATTATTCTAAGATGGCTTTGACCCACTATATAGGGGACGTGTAATACTGGAAGAGAGATGCATAAAATGCGGGGTACAACCCGAGCTTCAGCAGCAGTGATTTCTTGGCCGACAAGATGTATCAAGCCCACTGCAAGTATCCGGCTGAATGATGAGGAGTCAAGCCTATCATGTATGGTTTTCCCAAAGGGCGCGACTCATTTTGACATATACGCCGCCCCAGAATATTGAAAGCCATCGGTGGCTGTATAGGTATCGAACCCATCAAGGGCTGGAGGCATCCGTCTATAATCCAGTCAACCTCCTCCACCGCGTAATTCACCTGGGGTTAGTCAGCATAATTAATGGCGGAGATTGGCTCTGAAGGCACCGCACAAGAGAAGCTACGTCGACTCCGGATGATTTGATTATACCACGACCCCCATAGATGAAGAGATTTCTGCTCCGGGTCATGATCTTTAATGAGCGCGAATACTTCCTTATCCACGGACGCGTCATCAAATGCGCTCTCCGGACGAACAAACGGGAAAGAAGTGTCAAAAGACATAGTACCTGCGCGAAAAAGAACAAGGATTAGCTGCCAATGCTACAGTCCAAATTCTGAGACTTGGTACTTTAAATTTGTACCACACTGCAATGCAGTGGAAAGGGACCAAGGGGGACCCACAAAATCAAGATGATGGCTCATCATTGGTGAGAAAATCACTTATTAAAGAAGAAATCCTAAAAAAATCCTCATTTAATGAGAGACTCCTCAGGCCAAGGAGTTCAACTCCCTCGAGAGTAATGCTCTGCAACAGAAATCATATCTGTCATTATGAGGGGAATAAAAATTCCCCAAAAATTCTAATGAGCTATGCTCTGCGAAGATGATGGAACAAGCTATTAGAACCCTTAAAAAGCAAAGCTTTTTACAGAGGTAAAACCCCAAGATCTTTAAAGATCTGAAATACAAATATTAGAAATTCTAAGAGTTCTTCATTAATGGGTTAAGAAACCCTAAAAAAAAGATCTCTTTAGATCTATGATCTAAGAAGATCAAAGCTCTGTTAAGAAACCCTAAAAATCCATTTTTTTAGATCTCTGATCTAGTAAGAGCAAAGCTCTGTTTAATGGGGTCGAACATGATTCTTACCAAATATTTGAACAAAGTTCTAACTTAAAGAAAGTTATTTGGGCAGAGATCTATGCTCTGAAGAGAGAATTAAATTCTTAGAAAAACAAGAAGGGGAAAAGATGAAAAGAAGTCATCTCAAGTGCCAAAAGGCCCTATTTATAGGCGCTAGAAGTCGATCAAACTTCCAAGTTGATCTAACAGTTGAAAGGCTGCCACCGCTGCACTCACGTGTAAGCTATGTGAGCACAACGGTGGGGGGCATTTATTTCCACCAATCAGACAGCAAAGCTCTATTCAAAATTTGAAATTTGAACTGAGGCAGCGCCTCACGTGCAAAGCACGAGAGCGCCAGCGCTAAGAGTCAAAAACTCTGAGGTAGCGCCTCACGTGCAAAGCACAAGAGTGCTAGCGCAAAAAGCGCCAAGAGCGCCAGCGCTAAGAGTCAAAGACTCTGAGGCAGCGCCTCACGTGCAAAGCACGAGAGCGCTAGTGCTAAGAGCGCCAACACCATGAGTCAAAGACTCTAAGGCAGCATCTCACGTGCAAAACACGAGAGCGCCAGCGCTAGAACTAAATGTTCTCCACTATTGGATCAAAGATCCACGAAGATGATAAATCATCAGAAGTACAGAATTAAATTCTGTTGAGGAAATACTCCTCAAATATTTCCAAACAAGAAAGATTGCGCTTTGTAAATCAGAGCATCGTTGGATCAAAAATCCAATGATGATTAAAAATCATCAAGATACAGAATAAGTTCTGTATGGGAAAATATTTTCCTAATCTTGTTAATAACAAGAAAAATGTCTTCTTTAAAATAGAAGTCCTTGGATCAAAGATCCAACGGTGGATAAAATCCCTAAATCAATTAGAGATCTCTCAATGAGAGATATCCTTAACAGATTCAACAGATCAGCCTCCCCTATATAAAGGACCAAAGACTTCAAGTCTTGTACAGAGGAACCTCCCCATAAGTTTCAAATCGAAAGAAGAAGAACAGAAGAACCTCCTCATAAGTTTCAAATCGAAAGAAGAAGAATAGAAGAACTTCCCCATAAACTTCAGAGTTCAAGGCGAGAACCGCCTCTCTTCAAGGTAGGGTAAAACAAAAGAGATCATAGCATCTCCTCAGAAAAGAAGAAACTTAGTTCTTGGATAGGAGACAAAGTCTCTCATAAAGAAAAGCAAAAAGATCATAGTATCTCCTTATAAAAGAAGAACTTAGTTCTTAGATCCAGGAGAAAAATTCTCTCATAAAGAAAAAACAAAAGAGATCATAGCATCTCTTCATAAATGAAGAACTTAGTTCTTAGATCCATGAGACAAAGTCTCTCAAAAACGAGAATTTAATTCTCAGAGCACCGAACTTATCAGAACTGCTAAAAATAGTGCCTGGCGCTTAGCACAGAGCGCCCCACGTGCTCCTCATGTGGGCGCTATTATAAAGAGCGCTTCAGCACTCCATGTCTGGCACTCAGCACGAAACGCTCCACGTGCTCCTCACGTGGACGCCATTTTATAAAGAGCGCCTTAGCACTCCAAGTCTGGCGCTCAGTGCCGAGCGCTCTACGTGCCCCTCACGTAGGCGCTATTTTATAAAGAGCTCTCTGTAAATAGAGCTCAGCACCATAAAGAGTGTTTAACACTCAATAAAAAAAAGAGGGGTGTCAGAACCCCAAATCAATGCTCAGCATTGTTGAACAAAAAGGGACCGAGCCCGAATAAAATGTTCAACATTTTATTCAAGACTGAGTGGACCGAGTCCAAAAAAATGTTCAACATTTTATTCAAAGCTGAGTGCACCGAGTCCAAACAAATGTTCAACATTTTATTCAAAATTGAGTGGACTGAGTCCAAACAAATGTTCAATATTTTATTCAAAACTGAGTGGACTAAGCCCAAGTTGGCCAAAGTCCCCAATTCAGATCAACCAAGCACATGTGCTCACAATCTCTTTAATTGGTCTTAGTCCTAAATCTGACTACAGATCTCCCAACCAACATTGGTTCAAGGGTACTGATTGATCGTGTTTTTGCGTATGCGTTTTAAAATCAAGGTTAAGAATACCGCAATCAATAACGGTGTCGCTTGGTAACTAGCCGGTTGAATACAGGTCGGTCCATAGGGAAAACGTGTTCTTTTCTTTATGTTCTTACGAGTTAAGTCCTATTTTGGTAGGTTTTGATTTTTATAAAAACTAAGATTGAATTTGATTTGGATTAAAACCTTGCTAGGGTTAGGATTAGGTTAGTTTGGAAAGATAATTCTACTCACTGCTTTCTTTGCCCAAATTAAGAACATAGGTGTTAGGGTAATAATTAACAAAGGGGATTAGCACGACAAGGAAGAAATGTAGTTTCTTCCTTTTGCTTCTTGTCCGTCCTTTCTTAACTCTTAACCCTAACCTCTATCTAAATCAACCACAACCGGTCTAACTAGGGAATCACCGGTATCTCGTAGGATAAGGTGCCGTAGTGAGCGGTGGGTGTTTGATTTACATAGAGTCCTAATTTAAAATATTAAGCTGGCATGAAAGGAGTGAGAGATTTCCATCTCTCAAACCTACCCTGTAACACCCGAGCCCAATGCTACTAATTTCAGTTACCGTTTGAACGTGGTGTGGCACTCATTTCATTTATCTTGCTTGATTGTTACCTACTGTAAATTTTACCCGGCAAATTCATTCTGCATATAACAATTTTTGGCATCTAAAATAAAATTAAAAATATTCATCTTGGCCTACTTGACACCCCTAACCCTGTTGTAGCATCCGTGCATCGTGTTCTCGTCCCGTTCAGTGAAACGGGCGAGTTTGGATGGCTACGTGCACGTACGTGTGTCCGTTTTGGGGGTATGCTTTTTGATCATAAAACACTTCATTTTAAATTTTGGATCCCGCTTAAAATTCTATTATTTTAATTTCAAATTTTTGGACCCGACCCGGGCGCGATTTGGAAATGTTTTACTTTGCGCCAAAATCCCAAATTTTAATATACTTAAACCGTCGAATATATTTTCTTAACTATAGTTTTACTGTTCACGCAAATCTTTAAATCCTTTTAAATATTTTCCTAACATCTCAATCTTTCCTTCTCAACCAATCAGTTGCATTCATTCTTCCATGGGCCCCACTCTCATTTCTCTCGTCTCTTTCAATCTCTTCCTATCTCTTCCCTCTCTCTTCTCTCTCTCTCTCCTCTCTCTCTCTCTCTCTCTTCTATATATTTAAAACTCCTTTCCCTCCTCCATTTCTTTTCCTCACGCAAACCCAACCCCCAGCGAACCCTAACCATCGTGCCCTCGCCGCCGCAGCCACAACGCCGGCACCACCGTCACCTGCATCCTCGCCTCCTCAACCTCATCTCATCCTTCCTCCTTTCCCCACGTTCCCGGGCACCCTACACCATCGCCGCGGCCACCTGCACCCCCCTGCACGCGTTGCACCGCCGGATCTGTCGCCGCCGATGACCTCGCCTCCGTGCCCCGGCCTTCGTACGACCCCTGTAAGCCTTACCTACCCGTCTTCTTTCTCCTTCCTCCTTGCTTCTTTTCTATAATCATTTTGGTGATCTGCAGTTTTCGCGGTCTCTGTTTGCCGACCGCCGGAGTTCGTCGACGAACGTCGACCGTCACCACCCGTCGCACCGACCATTGTAAGCCTTCCCTCTCCATCCTCCTTCCCTTTCTTCTTTATTTTCCCTTTCTTTTCTTGATTGCAACTCTTAACATTCGCTGTTTTTGATCTCGCCGGAATCCGACGATGCCGATGACGTGTCCCGACGTTCCAGCGAGGTACCCCGACCCGTGTGGTTCCATTGTTCGTCGTTTGGGTTCATTCCGTGAACCGTGCGCCCGTCGCGAGTTTCCCCACCGACGTTTCACGTTCCGTTTTCCCGATTCGCGACCCATCGAGGCAAGTAACCCTTGCTACATGCTAAACAATATTTACTTATAATTAATGACACCCTAAAACCCGCAATTTTAACTTTGGTATTATAATTTCCCATTTTTCATGTTCAATATTGTTAAATATCATTTATCTTTCAAAACTTGGAACCTACCGTTGTAATTACTAATTTGAAACCTAATAATCACATTTACAAGTTTAGATTACACTTTCACTGATAGTGTAGCCTATGGCACCTTTTCTACCGTTTTACTTCATTTAGACACTCGTATACATTTAACCTGCTTAAACTATGATTTCATTCGTGGAACTTATATACACATATAACATTGCATCTATGAAGTCTTAAATTTGCTAACATGATTAAATGGCTATAATTATCTTACTGCATGCTTATATGGTTGAAATCATATCTGTGACACAATTGATAACGGTATTGAAAATTGAATGAAACTGCATATTGCTTAATTCATTGCTTATCTCATGTTGTTGATACCCATGCTTGATTATATAATTGATTGTGAGTACACCTATGATATAGCTTGCTTCCTGATCTGTCTTACTACCTACATATTGATTGACCCGACATGGTACCGTATACTGCTTGACTTGACATGATGTATCATGACCTGATCCGTTACCTGATCTTGTGTCTAATGCCAACAAACCTGACATGTAGTCCTCATGGACCGTTCCTGTTGTCTATCCAGACAAACCTGTTTACCTGATCCTGTGTTGGCATTAGTTTCTTGATTTCGGGATACCTGACTTGACTTGCACATATAACTTGGGGGTATGGGGAAATCAAAGGTGAAACCTGACTTGTAACTCGACAGTTCACTACCTGTCCTGAGTGTACACATTCCTGTTTTGTGCCTAGCGGCATGTCTCGGTTTCAGCCGAGAATATTGTGGCCGTGGTCCCGGGTATGTACGGGATACTATCGAGTGTACACATTCCTGTTTTGTGCCTAGCGGCATGTCTCGGCTGCAGAAGAGAATATTGTGACCGTGGTTCCGGGTATGTACGGGATAGTATTGAGTTACATCGATGATTCATCAATTTGGTTTAAAAGACTTTAGAACAGAAAACCTGATAGAACAGTTTAGTTTACCCACTGCACACTACCCTGCACTGCCCTGATTTATATTATTGTTACCCTTGCTTTATTCATGTTTATATTGCATTGCCTGTTACTATGTTTATATTTATTTACTTGATGACATGACGCGCTGACGTCTGGGTTTTGCATGGCCCAGATTCTGTACCGCTGTCGCAGTCCGAGCAGGAGTACTTCAGCCGACAGGCTGAGCTGTGAGTGTTGGCAGTAGTTAGTTTTCTTCCTGCATTTTTATTCCTGATGTGAGCCCGCATTATGGGACATACATTCCAGTTATTGTGTATTGGATCTTTCGCTTCCGTATTTATTTATTCTTGACTCATGTTATCTTGGATTATGGACATGTTTTAGATAGTTTTATTTTTTTCTTGATATCTCTACAGCCGTAATGTGACTGTGGATGGATACTTTCTACCCACAGGTAGCATGGTTGGCTATGTCACGTGTCCATTTTAGCGTACTCTGGGAAGCGGGGCGTGACATACCCAATCCTAACCCTAACAAATGAGAAACTACTCGCTTCCGCATTTATTTATTCTTGACTCATGTTATGATGAAGTTCATTTTTATAATTTTCTTTTAATTACCTAATTAACGTGCTGATAATAAAAGATAGATACGAAAATTGCGGAAATTAAATTACAGATAATAAAAAATTCAAGATAAAAAAACTTACTTTTATTGATACCTCTTGACGATGACAATGAAATTGAAAATTTAATCTAGAAATTAAAAACGGCATGCCCCAAAAGAGGCTGTAGGCTTTCCTATTTATAGATAGGAGAAACCCTAGGGTTTGCATCTGATTCACATTTGAAATTACAAGACTACCCTAAGAAAGCCACCGACACGTGCACCGACACGTGCACAGCATGGCCGTGGATCCGCGGCAGAATGCCTTATTTGGCCGCGGATCCGCGGCCATCTTGAGGGAACTCTGGCTCATTTCTTCAGGGTTGCTTTATGTTGCCTTTTTCTTCAGTTTTCTTCATTTGGTTTTTCAGAATCTTTTCTATTTTCTTCCAGATTTCCAACAGTGCAGAGTTTGTGGACTTTTACCGTAAGCTTCGTGTTGAAGTCTTGAATCTTGTGCTGCCTTTGTACTTTATGCGATCAAACTGTTCATTGATCTTCGTTTGTTCCACAAACTGGTAGGAGGCATCATACAGATTTGTCTATTTGTTGGTCGTAGTCTCACATTTGTAGCGTCTTTTCCTGAATTTCACTATATTGTTTTGAGAACCTGTAACCTGCAACTATTTAGCAGACATGGATCAAAAGCACCTATTTATTTGCAATATGATTAAGAATGGGGAATAAAATAATGCAAAATTCTGATATGAACAAATACCCCCAAACTTATCTTTTGCTCGTCCCGAGCAAAAATATTTTTATTCTCGAAAAAACCTAACCTCACTTTCGCAGGGAATCGCGATTGCACTGAGCTTGTGCAACAAGCCGTTAAACCTCTAGGTGTCCCTAGTAGGAGGAGTGTTGTCTCCTGAGGGTTTTCAACGGATACTACCCACAAAATCCGATCAATTTGTCCTGTTGACTTTCATTCTTCAATTGGGTGTTCTAGCAAGAAATTCTATTATCTTCAACTTAGAAATCATCAACCCGTATTTTTCACACTCACTTATCATTTAACTTAAGATTGTATATGTTCTGTAAATTTATTTAGCTTTTAGCATCTCTTGAATTTTCCTTCTAAGCTTCCATCTCAACTTAGGAATTTTTATCATCTCCACTGAAGATATAAGTCCTATTTTTCATTCCTATCTCTCATCCAAACCTCAATCATATACCCCTACGTGTGTGTATGTATCACCCCTACACTTAAAAATTCAATTCAAACTATCATACTCTTTTCCATTGTCCAAAGTACTTTTAGTTGGTGAATTTTAGATGAAATTGCTCACACGTCCTTCATGCGACTGTTAATACTTCTTGAGGTACTAACGACCGATTACAAAATGTGTTTGCGATTTAAGGCGTAATTCCTCGTCTTATAATACCTAAGGCTTTAGCAGTGACTCCCAAACCAGTTGGTCTAAGACACTAGGTGATAAAGCACCCTCGCTATATATTTTTTTATTTCACGCAGTCTTAAGTGATTACAAAACCAGTGTTCATTTTTTTATCTCTTTATTCACACTTATACTTTTATTTTATTTTTTCTAATACTAAGGATTTTAGACAAGAGCATTTCAAGGTATCCTCTACTATTCCAAGTTTCAAGGTGCGTGTTTGTGCAAGTTGTAGGGTAAATATTTTCAGAATTTAGAGTTAAGGTTTGGAATTATTTTTCAGACTTACACTTCAATAAAAATTTCAATACTCTTCCCTTATTTTGACTTAACCCAAGAACTGAACTCAAAATTTGCCTATTTCTAAATAAACTATAAGGACATATATTTTCTACCGTTAAACTTTAAGAAATGTTATTTTTAGGGCTTTTAATTTACTAAGTTTAGGATCTAGTTTTTCCTAGCTAGTTAACTGTCTTGTCTAACTTAAGTCAAATATGGCCAAGTTGAAATTTTTTATCTTTTTAGTTTTTCAATTTTTTATTTGATTTTTCTTTTATATTATTTTTTTTATTTTCATTTTTTAATTTTTATAATTTTTTTTTATAAAGATGCAATGCAGAATTAAACATGCAAAGAAAGAAAGAAAAGAAAAGAAAATATATGTACAAAAATTAAAATATGCAATGCAATGATAACTATTTACAAACCACCTCCTCCCCGAAACTTACCAAAAGCAGTGCCCTCACTGCTCAGGCCCTCGACGTCCTCTTGAACATGAACGGGAACGCTCCTCTCGCGCCAACAGCGTAGGTATGCCATGTTCAATCTCTGTCACCTGGTGATCCAAGTTGGTCACCATCCCTACCAAACTATCAATCCCCTTAATGGCTTTTCTAAGAAGACGTGCATATTCTATGGGGGTAAGCTCTTCCTCGCTCGCGGTCGAGCTGGAGCTGGGTGTTCTGGCCGGTATATGTTCGGCCGGTTCCCTTCGCGATCATATATCAGTTAGGCGGGTATAGAATGTGGATACGCCCTCAATAAGAGGCCTGATGGGTATACCTCCATGCACGTAAAACTCAAATTCCTCCACAGGGAGGAAATAGCGACACAGTTGTGTCACTAACATAGGGCATGGGTAATTTGCGGCTCTTTTGCCAGCACCAATTGAATTAAGCAAAACCGTGCACATGTCAAATCTAGGGTTCCTAGTTATTAAAGTGTGCACGATATGAAGAGATGGGGTGAAAAATATTGTGTTATGTGAACTGCCAAAAATGCTGTTTTGTTCCCAACGGCACACGGTTAATACATTGGAGAAGAGGGTTCTAGCCTGTATGCCCTTCCTAGGTTCTCTCGAACAGTCATTACCCATTAAGAGTAAGTAGTCTTCAAATTGAAGGGGTTGGTCGTAAACAGGTAATCTAGGAATTAAGTTGACTTCATGGATGAAGTCCCTATCAATGATTATTTCCTTATCGCCCCAAAGTAATTAAATAAAACCGTATTGTGCTAGGCAACCTTCCTCCATGCACTCGTAAAAACGAATGACTAGATCTGGAAGAGCATAGGCATTAGGATGATTGAAAATTAAAAAGTTCCACCCCCGCCGTGTGATCTCATCACCAAAATAACTCCCGTAAATTGTGTGTGAAAAGATTTGTGAAAAATCTCGTACTAATTGCATGGTTGGTGCCATTCAGAAAGTTCACAGATTTATAAAAATTTTAACAGAGAGGGAGAGATGATGCAAACCTCCTATGAAGATTTCAGAGGGCGACGCAGCAAAGGAGCGGCGGAAGCGCGGCCAGATGCAGGGTTTGGCGGCGGAAGGGCGGCGGCACAGGGAGATCACCTTCTTCTGGCTGCTGCGGCGGCTAGGGTTTCTGAGAGGAATTTTTAGGGTTATGAAAAATGCTGTGAGGGGTCGGGTTGTATTTATAAGGGATGGTGGTTTGGTTATTTGCAAAAAAGTCTTCTTAAAAAGAGGAATTTATTTGTAAATAAAAATTTTTAATTTTTTTTATACTTTTTATTAAACTGAAAATTTACAAAAATACCCTAAATTTTTTTTTAAATTTTTTTTTATTTTATTTTTTTTTTATATATAATTACAAGTGATACATACCCCCAAACTTGTTTGAAACAGTGACTTGGCTAGATAATCGAAATTTAGGAGTAGATGGAGGAAGATCAGTCAATATAGATCGGCTCCTGCAAAAACAGGAGATCCTCCGAAGGGTCCGCAGTGAGGGACGGTTTAAGTCTATGTCCGTTCACTTTAATTAGTGAACCGTCCTCCGGGTTTTCTAGATCGACCGCACCGTGCGGATATACGGTATGTACCAAAAATGGCCCTTTCCATCGAGATTTGAGCTTGCCGGGATGGAAATGTAACCGAGTGTCGTAAAGTAAAACCTGTTGACTAGGTTTGAAAGTTTTTCGCATAAGGTGTTTATCGTGGAACACCTTCGTTCGGTTTTTGACAATTATTGCATTCTCGTAAGCTTCATCTCGAAGCTCATTTAATTCGTTCAACTGCAGCTTTCTATTGCTGCCCGCATTTCCTAGAGATATATTCAACTCTTTTATTGGCCAAAACGCTTTATGCACTATTTCAACTGGAATGTGGCAAGCATTTCCATAAACAAGCCTATAAGGAGACATGCGAAGATCGGTCTTATAAGCAGTTCGGAATGCCCAAAGGGCATCAATAAGTTTTGATGACCAATCTTTACGGTTTTTGGAAACCGTTTTCTCCAATATCTGTTTAATCTGCCGATTCGAAATCTCGGCTTGCCCACAAGTTTGGGGATGATAGGGCGTTGACAGCTTGTGAGTAATGAAGTATTTTTGCATTGAGGACTCGAAAGTCCTATTATAAAAGTGAGATCCATTATCGCTGATAATCGCGCGAGGATGCCCAAACTAAGAAAAAATGTTTTCTTTGAGAAATCTAACGAAAACCTTGTTGTCATTAGTTCGGCTGGGCACTGCCTCGACCCATTTAGAAACATAGTCAACAGCTAGTAGAATATACATGTTCCCAAAAGAGTTGGGAAACGGTCCCATAAATTATATCCCCCAAACATCAAAAATTTCAACAACCAATATTGGTTGGAGTGGCATTTCATTTCTCCTAGATATCCGGCCCAAGTGTTGGCACCGGGAGCATGTCTTACAGTACTCATGTGCGTCTTTAAAAAGTTGTGGCCAGTAGAAGCCACACTGCAAGATCTTTTCTGCTGTCTTTTTAGGGCCAAAATACCCGCCACACGCTTAATCGTGGCAGAATGACAGCATGCTCTTAAACTCATTGTCAGGGACACACCGACGAATAATTTGGACGGGACAGTATTTGAATAGATATGGTTCATCCCAGTAAAAATGTTTTACCTGAGATAGAAATCTGATTCTGTCCTGATTTGACCATTCGTTTGGTATAAGTCCGGTGGCCAAATAATTTACAATATCTACGAACAAAGGTTCGCATGACACAGTTAAGAGCCGCTCATCTGGAAAAACGTCTTTAATAGGAATTTGAAGTATAGGCGAAGAAGGAAGTCGTGAAAGATGGTCGGCGACTACGTTTTCGCATCCTCTCTTATCTCTGATGACAAGGTCAAACTCTTGTAGTAAGAGAATCCAACATATCAGCCGAGATTTAGCGTTCTTTTTCGTGAAAAGATGGCGATGAGTTGAGTGGTCTGTATAAATGATGACTGGAGAGCAGATTAAATAGGGCCTGAACTTTTCTAATCCAAACACAACAGCTAAGAATTCTTTTTCAGTTGTTGTGTAATTCAATTGAGCCTCGTTTAAGGTTCGGCTGGCGTAATAAATTACATGCGGTATCTTATTTATGTGCTGTCCAAGGATAGCACCAATGGCGAAATCAGATGCATCGCACATAATTTCAAATGGATGCATCCAATCAGGAGATGAAAGAATGGGAGCGGAAATAAGCAAGTTTTTCAATGACTCGAACGCCTTCATACAGCTTGAGTTGAAATCAAAAGTGGTGTTCTTGGCCAACAAAAGAGTCAAGGGTCTAGCTATCTTGCTAAAATCCTTGATGAACCGTCTATAAAAACAGGCATGGCCAAGGAAGGCTCGAATGTCTCGGACGCATTTAGGAGGATGAAGATTGGAAATAACTTCAATCTTGGCTTTATCTACCTCAATGCCATTTTGCGAGATGATATGTCCTAAGACAATACCTTCTCGTACTATAAAGTTGCATTTCTCCCAATTTAAAGTGAGGTTCTTATCGCTACACCGGGTAAGAACTGCGTCTAAACGTAGCAAACACTCATCAAAGGAGTCGCCGAAAATGGAGAAATCAACCATAAAAATCTCCAAGCATTTCTCCACCATGTCTGAAAAAATGCCCATCATACACCGCTGGAAAGTAGCGGGTGCATTGCATAACCCAAAGGGCATGCGACGGTAAGCAAGTGTACCGAAAGGACACGTGAATGTGGTCTTGTCTTGGTCCTTTTCGGCGATGGGAACTTGATTATAGCCAGAGTAGCCATCCAAAAAGTAATAAAATTCATGCCCAGCCAATTGTTCTAGCATTTGGTCAATAAAAGGTAATGGAAAGTGGTCTTTCCGTGTTGCGGCGTTGAGTTTTCTATAATCTATGCATACTCGCCACCCAGTTTGGGTGCGAGTAGGTATTAACTCATTCACCTCATTAGTTATGACCGTTATGCCCGATTTCTTTGGGACAACGTGAATGGGGCTAACCCACTGGCTATCAGAGATAGGGTAAATGATACCACTATCAAGACATTTTACAATCTCCTTTTTAACAGCCTCCTTCATGATAGGGTTTAGTCATCTCTGTGGATCCCTTACTGGCTTAGCATCATCCATCATATGAATATGATGTTCAACTATTAGGGGACTAATCCCCTTGATGTCCGCCATAGTCCAGCCAAAAGTTTGCCGATTATTTTGTAAGACCGTTAAAAGAGCTTTCTCTTGCTCGGGGGCTAGAGAGGCCGAGAAGATAACAGGAAGGGTCTCATTCTCACCTAAGTAAGCGTATTTAAGGTGAGACGACAATAGCTTGAGTTCGAGTTTTGGAGGCGAAACAATTGAAGGTAAAATTGGTGAAACTGTCTCAAACTCGAAAGATTCCAATAGAGATTCGAAGCGAGTGTAAGCAACCGAGTCGGATGGTTCATTCGAAAATTCAAAGGATTCAAACTCGGGTGGTGATTCTTCAAAATCATTCGAAAAAGTGAAACACTCGTAATCATTATCGGGTGTGAAAGTTGTGTCAGATTCAAGGAGGAACGCACTATTGGCATCAAAATTGCTGTGATCGAACAAAATTTTTTCGAGCTCACAGTTCTCCTGAGTGATCTCTTAGATCGAGCAAACATCAAGTACATTAGCATTAGGTTCGGAGGGCTGATTCCCCAACTTAAAAATGTTGAGTTCAATTGTCATGTTTCCGAAAGATAGGTTCATCGAACCATTTCGAAAATTGATTACTGCATTAGAAGTTGCAAGGAATGGTCAACCGAGTATCACCGGAATTTGACTCCGGGGGTTAGCTACAGGCTGTGTGTCCATAACAATGAAATCAACGGGGAATATGAATTCTCCTACTTTAATCAACACATCCTCTAACTCACCCCCAGGATGGGTGATAGATCGGCCGGCCATTTGGAGAGTACAATGTGTGGGTTTTAGCTCTCCAACGCCTAATTGTTCATATACTGAATAAGGAAGCAAATTAACACTGGCACCAAGATCTAAAAGTACGCGGTTGATGTTCTTATCCCCAATAGTTATTGAAATGGTAGGACAGCCACGGTCCTTTCATTTTTGAGGTAAAGGTTGGGTAAGAGCATCACTTACTGCACCAGCCAAGAAAACTTTCTTAGGTACCTGTGATTTCCTTTTCTTGATGCATAAGTCCTTCAAGATTTTAGCGTAAGAAGGGACTTGTTGGATTGGATCCAAGAGAGGTATGTTAATGCTAACCTGTTTAAATAACTCCACAATCTTCTCCATTTATGGAGTTTGTTTATTGGATCTCAACCTATTTGGAAATGGAACATTTTGAAAATTTGTTGAGTCCAATATTTATGGAGTAGATTGTGGAGTTGGAACAGATCCCCGTGTTGGTGTTTTCGTGGAGTGAGGTGTGGGTCCGTTCGAATTAGTAGAAGAAGTAGAGCCTTGTGAAGAATGAAGAACAGGCTCTGAAGAAGATGGAGAAGATGAAGAAGAAGAAGAAGAAGCGGCGGCCGGGGTGTTATTATTATTGCCAACATTGTTGTGCAATACCTTTCCAGATCTCAAAATAGTCACGGCACTCACATTATGATTTTGTTGATCATGAACAACATGTGCATTTTGTGTGTGACCAAGATTTGGCAGTGGTTGAGATGAAAGTTTCTATTTCTCTCGCTCGCTTAGAGCAGCATTCAGTTGTGCAATTTGAGCTTCAATTGTTTTGGTGCTTTGCTCATGTGATGCAGTGTGTTGCACTAAAGACTGAATGGAAGACTGGATGTTGGCTGTGGATTGCGTAGATTGTTTTAAAAATGCATCCAGACTTCGTTCTTGCGAGAAAACCTTATCGTTATTGGTTGAACAAAATTATTTTGAGGAAAAGAGTTGTTTGGTGCAAAATTGTTCATTTGATTTTGGTAAGGTTGGGGTTGGAAAGGTTGCTGATATTGAGTTTGTTGAGGGGCTTGTTGTTGTGGAGGAGGCCTTTGAAAATTGTTATTGCCTTGGAATTGTTATTGATTTTGATTCCAAGCAAAATTAGTATGGTTCCTCCTTTGAAGAGTATGGATCATTTCTTTGTCTCTGCTGAAAGACAGCATTGACTTGATATTGTCCCTGAGCAGGTGGGTTGTAAGGACACTCTTTGGTCAAATGGGATGGATCCGAACAACAAGCGCAAATAGTGCGAGGGGGTAAAGCGGGGATAGGAGAAGGCGATGAGAATTTGCTCTCAATTGCTTCAAGTTTATGTGTAATTGCGGCCATTTCGGCTTTCATTGCAATTGACATGTCAAGTTGATGAACACCTGCCCTAGACGAACCGGATGAAGTAGATGAAGTGGATGAAGCGGTTTGTCTAGTGCTTTCCCACTGAAGTGTTTGTTCAGCAAGATCGTCGAGAAATTGCCAAGCTTTCTGATCAGATTTTGTAAGAAAGTGACATTGACAAATGGTTTCCAGCAACTACTTAGTTGCTGGGTTCAGTCCTTCGTATAAAGTTTGGCAAAGTTGCCATCTCTCGATACCGTGGTGAGGGCACTGAACAAGAAGGTCCTTAAATCTTTCGAAACACTTCCAAAAAGATTCGGAAGGAAGCTGGGAAAACTGATTAATTTCATTTCTAATTCTCGTGGTCTTGTGGTGTGGGTAAAACTTTTTAAGAAAAGCCTTAACAAACTCTTCCCAACTTTTTATGGAATGCGATGCTGTGCTATATAGCCACTTTTCAGCTAGGTCACATAAAGTGAAAGGAATGACATGTAGCCTTATAGCATCATCGGAAAGTTGGGTGGCCTTCATCATTGCGCAAACATTCTGGAATTTGTTAATGAAGATGTAGGCATCTTCGGATTCCAGCCCGTGAAATTTGGGCAACATATTGATGAAGTGGGGTTTAATTTCGAAGTTATCCCCATTAGCCGATGGAAGTGAAAGACAAGTAGGAAGTGCGGTGCGGGTTGGATAGAAAAGATCCTGAAGCGCGATTCGTTGGGGCGCTTCAACAGGAGGGTGTTGTGGGTTATTCGCACCCAGTTGAGGTGGAATCAGTCCCGAAGTAGGTAAGGGGTTGTTAGGATTGAATCCCGACATCTCCTTAGAAGATGATGAATTTGAAGATGAAGGTAAAGAAGTGGAGGGAATTTCGACTTCGGAGTCGAACGCGTCGTCAGTAGGAACTAACAAGACACGAACTAAACGGGCGCTACTGTCCCTAGTCCAACCGGACATACACTAAATAAGGTGTAGTGTAGTCAAAAAGTGGAAGGTGGGCGTAAGAAAACGTCAATGGAAGAATGTGGGTGCAAGTTGGGTGCAATGGATTTCTAGCGACAAAATGGAAAGTTTTTGTAAAAATTTTGTTTTGTGGTTTTTTTATAAAGAGTTTTGCAAAAGATTTTTTATAAGGAACTACAATACACTTTCAAGCAATCACAATATGCACAATCAAGCCTAGAGATAAGGTCTCCTAAGTCAACTAGACTGCTCCTAACTGGTCCAAAGGGCAAGTTGTGAGATATCTCTCGAATTGTCTCTTCACCGCCAATTGTGGCCAGGTAAGCACAAATGAAGAAAGGAGGGATCCGCTCACGAATCACCGTGAGACGGGTCTTTTAAAATTACCTTTCCCACTTGTCAAGCCTAGGCACCACAAAATCAGGTTTAGATAAACGACCGATTGCCCACAACCTTCCTTTGTCCTAATGAGCGCGACAGTCCTTATTGGCTGAGTCTAAATATTTTTTAATTAACTTGAGGGTTTGATGCATATGCTTTTTGTGATTTTTGGGGTCCTAGGAAGGGTTATGAAATCCCCACCCAATCTGGATTGGTGTTATAGCCCCTTAAAATTCCGTTTTAAAAATGCAAAGCAGTAAATACACGAAAATCTAAAACACTTGCCAAATTTTTTTTTCTTTTTATTTGCGGCACAAAGAATCCTGCACAAGATTGATTTATTAGAGAGGGAGAAGAAGTTTTGCGCAAAGAACCCTGCAGGAAAATTTTTCAGTGGAGTTCAGGGGGTTACAAAGTAGATAAGGAATACTTACAGAGAAACTAGATTGCTGACGTCAACAAACCACCGCGGTTCCGCCGCCAATTGCTTGTTAGTGCCGTGGTTCCACGGTCGAAAGGTTGGTCAATCCTCCAAAATTCTTCTGTTTTCTGTTGTGTTTTTTCTCTGTCTGTTCAGATCTTCTGTTTCTGGATTTGTTCACCGAGCTTGCTCCAGATCTGAATCTGTCCTTCTTCCTTTCCTGCGCAATTCACACAAAAACCCTTCAAAAAATAACAAGATGATATTTTTTTATGTTTTTATGTTTTTCGGTTTTTATGATTTTTAATTTTAATTAACCCGAAATTACAAAAAGAAAATAACTACTGTTATCCCCGGCAACGGCGCCATTTGATTGATCGTGTTTTTGCATATGCGTTTTAAAATCAAAGTTAAGAATACCGCAATCAATAACGGTGTCGCTTGGTAGCTAGCCGATTGAATACGGATCGGTCCACATGGAAAATGTGTTCTTTTCTTTATGTTCTTACGAGTTAAGTCCTATTTTGGTAGGTTTTGATTTTTATAAAAACTAAGATTGAATTTGATTTGGATTAAAATCTTTCTAGGGTTAGGATTAGGTTAGTTTGGAAAGATAATTCTACTCACTGCTTCCTTTGCCCTAATTAAGAACATAGGTGTTAGGGTAATAATTAACAAAGGGGATTAGCACGGTAAGGAAGAAATGTAGTTTCTTCCTTATGGTCCTTGTCCGTCCTTTCTTAACTCTTAGCCCTAATCTCTATCTAAATCAACCACAACCGGTCTAACTAGGGAATCACCACTATCTCGTAGGATAGGGTGCCGTAGTGAGCAGTGGGTGTTTGATTTACATAGAGTCCTAATTTAAAATATTAAACGGGCAAGAAAGGAGTGAGAGATTTCCATCTCTCAAACCTACCCAATCCTAACCCTAACAAGTGAGAAACTACTCACTCATTAGGGATGTTATGATGAAGTTCATTTTTATAATTTTCTTTTAATTACCTAATTAACGTGCTGATAATAAAAGACAGATACGAAAATTGCGAAAATTAAATTGCAGATAAGAAAAAATTGAAGATAAAAAAAACTTACTTGTATTGACACCTTTTGACGATTATAATGAAATTGAAAATTTAATCTAGAAATTAAAAGAGGCATGCCCCAAAAGAGGCTGTAGGCTTTCCTATTTATAGATAGGAGAAACCCTAGGGTTTACATCTGATCCACATCTGAAATTACAAGACTACCCTAAGAAAGCCGGGTCAATGCACCGACACCCACCGACACGTGCACCGACACGTACACAGCATGGCCGCGGATCCACGGCAGAATGCCCTATTTGGCCGCAGATCCACGGCCATCTTGAGGGAACTCTGGCTCATTTCTTCAGGGTTGCTTTATGTTGCCTTTTTCTTCAGTTTTCTTCACTTGGTTCTTCAGAATCTTTTCTATTTTCTTCCAGATTTCCAACAGTGCAGAGTTTGTGGACTTTTACCGTAAGCTTCATGTTGAAGTCTTGAATCTTGTGCCGCCTTCGTACTTTGTGCAATCAAACTGTTCATTGATCTTCGTTTGTTCCCTAAACTGGTAGGCGGGATCATACAGATTCGTCTATTTGTTGGTCGTAGTCTCACATTTGTAGCGTCTTTTCTTGAATTTCACTGTATTGTTTTGAGAACCTATAACCTGCAACTATTTAGCAGATATGGATCAAAAGCACCTATTTATTTGCAATATGATTAAGAATGGGGAATAAAATAATGCAAAATTCTGATATGAACAGGTACATCTCTTCACACCTCTGATATGTGTCGTTGTAATTCTTCAACGTCGTCAGAGGGGTGGCGGGTCCCGACAACCAGAAACTCTATAGGACCACAATGTCCTTAAACTATTGATGGACTATGATGTCCTTAAACCATGGACTGTAATGTCCTTAAACTCCACGGACTATGATGTCCTTAAATAATGGACTGCAATGTCCCAAAACTAATAACGGGCCGTAATGTCCCTAAACTTAAACGATAGAGCACAAATGCTCTTTCGTTGGATCAAAAATGATCATGAACCCCCGTTAAGTAGATATTAGTCTAATACTTAGACTAACGTATCCTTAACAAACATTTAAGTTGATTTTAATCTTAAAAAAGGTTAACAATTCTTAAATCAACCAAACCCAAATCTAAGAAAATACGGATTTGGACTAATCCACGGCCTACGGGCGACAATATAAATTAGTCTCCGTATACAATCCATGGGCAACCAAAAATAAAACAAGCACACACGACACGAAGTGAACTTCTGGAGAAGCAGAAAGTAGTTATCGTAACCCGATAACGTAATTAACTACAGGGGCTTGTGCCTGCAGGGAAGAGCGTCCCCACAATCAAAAATCCCTCGCAAGCAAGGGGGAATCTGACAAAGTCTGCTACAACGACCACATCTATCCAAACCTCCGATATACGGTGCCATAAATCTACTTGGCATCTTCGGAGAGGTGGACAGATAAAACCAAATATCATCTGCCCCCAAATTCAAGCAAGACGACATACGCGGTTTCGTCTCTGTTTTCGGCGGTAAATACGGATGAAACGCAAAACCCGTCGGGAGTAGAAAAACACGGCAGATGAGAATAAAAGAACTGCCGTCAACTGTCATATGGTTGATACCAAGAGAGCTCAAGTTCTCACCTTCGGAAGAGATTCTGACGAAGAAATAGCCCTCGGCCCTCTCTTCAAGGAATCCACCTCAAGAAAAGAGGAAGGGATAAAAAAAATTGTGAAAACATTCAGCTGTTTAATCGTACGTTGCCCGAAAAGAATCGCAGACCTACAAACAAGGGATCGAACAAAAAAGATAAGGAAGGAAAAAGTCCCTGAGGATATCGCCCTCGATGATCGAGTCGTCGAAGAGCTAGCAGCCAAGGACCCGCCCAAGAATAAAAAAGTGGATTACAATGTCCTGGCACATCTAAGGAAGAACCCTCACAGCTAAGCATTTTGGATGCCCTTCTGTTGTCTAAAGAGGCATGAGATTCTCTGATCAGGGCATTACAAGAGCCCAAACAGTTTCAAACTTTCCTTGCCGAAGAAAAGATGAAGGACGAGCTGGAAGAAGTGCACATAGTTGACATCACTTTCGGAGATGAAGATCTCCTCCTCGGAACGTATGAGCACAACTGTCCCCTGTATGTCACCGGGTACTGCCATGACATCAAGATAGGGAAGATCTTAGTTGACAACGGGTCCTCTGTCAACCTCCTAAATATGAAGGTGCTAAAAGGAAATTGCATGAGCGTTCAGCACCTCGCTCGGGATAAAATCACCATCTCCGAGTTCGACCCCCAGTCATCACGGACGCTCGGGTCTATAATACTGACGTTACGTTTTAGACTGCTCGTCACTGACATCAAATTTCATGTCATTGAAGCCAAGACCTACTACAATACTTCGCTCGGCAGGCCTTGGTTACACGAGTACAACATCATCCCTTCTACACAACATCAGTGTATGAAGTATTTCAAAGATGGTCTCGAGTATACCGTGACAGGGGAACTAAACCCATTCTCCGTAAATGAAGTCCGAAAGTACAAAGATGCAAAGTATTTCCTACTAGACTTTGAAGACATGGAAAGATGCCATAAACCAGAGAATAAGCAAAAAGCTATCACTACTATTCCAGTCTTCGGGAGCGATACAAAGGAGGAAGAAGAGACAGTCTATTCAGGGCCGCTCCAATGCAACAGGTCGGAACCATCTACCCCTATTCTGGTCTTTGGCAGTGACTCTGAAGACGAAGTCAACGCAGTGTTCTCGGTCCGTCCATCAATGCAGGCCCTTACTGGAGATGATCAGAGTTTGCAAATCGTCACGGTTCCGCGGCAGCACTATAGAGAGCTTGATGCGCTTGAGACATATAGTGTGCAAGAGCTGTAGACATTCTACGTCCCTCCCAGGAGAAAAGGTGAAAAGGTGATCTTATTCTATCGATCCGCGGAGACTAAAGTCGAAAGAAAAGTATGGCATGGTGCCGATTTTGCGCTCGACAGGCTCCAATCCATCCGTCTGCCCAGATACTACACAGAGGGATTGAAAAGGTTATTAAGATACTAAAGCATACCTTTTAAACAGACTGCTCGACAAGCACAGTTCTACAACAGGATTTGGAACGTCCCCGGAACTCAGCGAAAATTGCCCAACTGAAAAATGGAAACGATTGGGCTTGGATATGTCCAGTCCAAGAAACGGGAGCAATTCCATGGCTGCCATGTCATAAATGACCTCGATGAAGAGAGGGATGCTCTTCTAAAAGACGCTGACGTTGAACCAGAACGAGATCCTGCCATAAAAATATCGAGTCCATCGTTTGAAGAACAAATAGACAAGCTAGTAAGGGAAGTAAGTCAAAAGGTTCGGAACGACCATAGCCGCGAAATGGCTATTTACGGGAAACCCAAGACGCAACGCCTCCTTCAGCAGTCTACGGAGGATGACAATGCCCTTCACCATCAGCCCGCCATGCATTCCCAAGATAAGAAAAAGGCCCGAAGCGAAGGCGAAAACAAGTTAAAGAACAGAAAAAACGTTCGACAGCGGCAAAACGGATCCAAAGGACCACGCGATTGAGAAAAGGTCAGCCGGAATCCGTCTCTTATGAAAAAGATAGGTCGAGCATATTCTTTCCCTCGAGACAAGAAAAGTATAATCTTTGACCTTGTCATGAAATATCAAATGATGACACTCCCGGAGTCTCGGCATCCTGATCAAGCAAATGAGGTTCATCACCCGGATTATTGGTCTTATCACCAAGCGATAGGACATCCACTTGAAGACTGCTTTACCTTCAAAAACTGGGTCGAAGACTTATATCAACTCGACAGATTCACTCTATCTAATAGTTGGAGAGTAGCCCCACCACAAAAGCACGTGCCAGAAGCAACGAATACAGCGAGAGTAGAACCAGAGCAACATCGGTTTTGGAAACGATCTCATACCTGCCATATGATAACATTCTCACAGGAGGGAAAGCATGAGAATATGGATGACCTCTCCCAATGCTTCGCAAATGAAGATGAGAACGAGGTAATTTTAGAATTTCCACCGGCGCCAAAAGAGCAGGAAGATGGAATACACACCACAGCAGACAACCTGAGAAAATCGACTTGGGGATGGCCAACGAGCCAAGGCCAACATTCGTCAGTAAGTTGCTGTTTGAGAAATAGGTGGATACGTTAAAAGACGTGCTTATGCAGTATAAAGACTGCTTCGCTTGGAACTATTCCGAAATACCGGGATTAGATCCAGAGATAGCTGTGCATAAACTGGCGATATCGCCGGACGTCAAGCCAGTCAAACAGGTGCCAAGAAGAATGCGGCTCGAGCTTGGATGAGTATAAATGCCGAAGTCAAGAAGCTAATCGACTCCGGCTTTATCTAAGAAGTTCAATACCATGACTGGATCGCCAATATCGTTCCGATAATGAAGAAAAATGGCATCTGCGTAGATTTTCGGGATCTCAACAAAACTTGTCCGAAGGATGACTTCCCATGCAGTGCCTGTTACCGAGCTGATGATCAATAACACATCCACCCATGAAGTCTTCTCCTTCATGGACGGATCCTCAGGGTACAACCAAATCAAGATGCACCATGAAGACCAAAAGCACACTGCTTTCCGGACTCCGCTGGGCATATTTTGCTACAAAGTGATGCCCTTCGGTCTAAAGAACGCTGGCGCCACCTACCAGAGAGCCATGACAAAGATCTTTGATGACCTCATTTACGAGATTGTCGAATGTTATATTGACGACCTTGTGATGAAAAGCAAATCGTACAAGGAGCACTGGGAGCATCTGAAGATAGTGTTCCAGCGCCTTCGGCAATACAACCTGAAGATGAACCCTCTGAAATAGGTGTTTGGAGTATCCTTAAGAAAATTCCTGGGATTCATCGTACGACATCTAGGCATCAAAATAGACCCGTCAAAGATCAAGGCGATTATGGAAATGCCTTCGCTAAGAACTCTTAAGCAACTACGGTCTCTCCAAGGAAAGCTCGCGTATATCCGGCGGTTCATAGCTAACCTCTCCGGAAAATGCTGCCCCTATAGTCATCTAATGAAGAAGGGGACCCCATTCGTTTGGGACCGTAAATGCCAAAGCGCACTGTACGAAATCAAGCAATATCTGCAGAACCCGCCGGTACTGACCGCTCCAGTCAAGGGAATGCCTCTCTTCCTGTACACAACAGCCTTTGAAGGTTCTTTAGGTGCGCTATAGGCACAAGAGAACGACCAGGGGAAGGAGAGAGCTATCTACTATTTGAGTCGAGTTCTCCTGGGGGCAGAAAACAATTACTCCCCCATCGAAAAGCATTGCCTAGCACTGATCTTCGCGGTGACAAAGCTCCGACATTACGCCTTGGCACATGAGGTCTATCTCATATCAAAAGTGGATCCTCTCAAATATTTGATGCCAAGAGCCATACTAATGGGGAGTCTTGCCAAATGGCCCTCCTCTTGATAGAGTTCTCGATAGTATATCGACCCCTCAAGGCAATAAAAGACCAGGCCATCGCTGACTTTCTTGCTGAGCATCCGATACCCACCGACTCTCCCTTAAACTGCGAATTGCCGGACGAATAGGCATTTGACGCAATCGACGGGGAGAAAGAAGGGAGTGATACCCGATGGGAACTCTACTTCGATGGGGAATCATCTATGAAGAGGCGGAAGCAAAGCACCCCCATAATCAAAGCCGGAGTAGGCCTTATCTTTGTGACTCTGCAAGGAGGGATAATGCGTTTTGCCCTTTCCTTAACGGAGCCAAGAACAAACAACGAAGCGGAATATGAAGCTTTGATAGTAGGTCTCGAGATTGCCATTGACATGGGAATCGAGAACCTCCTCATATATGGAGACTCCCAACTGATCGTTAGCCAAGTAAATGGCGACTATCAGACATGTAAGCCAGAGCTGGTCGAATATGGCAAAAGAGTGCAGCAATTGCTATCTCAAATCCCCTCCTACGTCCTGGAAAGCATACCACGTGTCATGCCCCGCTTCCCGGTATACGGCGAAGGGGACGGGACGAGGCCGCTACGTATTTACTGTGAAGTAAATACGCTAAGCGTATTTAAGCAATATAAAAGTAAAGCATAAGAGGCATGATATAATAAACAGCAACTTTATTTATTCATATTCTTTCTGTACAATGCATGAAAAGTAAATACAACTGAAATAAAAAGCGATGCCTAAACAATGGCATAACAGAAAAGAAGAGTACTTAAATGGAAAATGTACAATATACTAGAGCTCGGGGTCTTCACTGAACTGGTCCAAGTTTTCAGCGCTGGGCTCGATCTCTGATGCATCCAGATCACCTGACGACATTCAAAGAAGAAAGAAAGAGAATGTCGTCAGCGAACAGGTCGCTCGGTAAGTCCCAAAGATAAGGGAGAAATAGAATAGACAGAATAAGAAGATATCTTTTAAAGTTGTATTATATTATTGTAATGTTGTGTTAACGCTGTTGTTTGTAGTTTGGTACAGAAGAATGCCAGTGTATACGAGAGGAGTCTCTATATGCCAGAGACTAGAGGCAAGTATAGTATAAGGAACCGTTTATGCCACGGTACAACAGCAACTGGATTCATGTTAGGTGCATTAAGTCTTACTGTCTTGTGCTACTTCTAACACCTTTCATACCAATCTACCCCTTAAACCCCGAGATGTCTTGTTTGTATTATAAATTGTATTGATTGTTTAATTGGATGACTGACCGAAACCATAATATCAGTAAATGGATGTAACCGTAAAATCATATAAATGGATGTAACTGGAGAATCATGTAAATGGAATGTATATTCATGGTTCGGTTAAGTCAAGTTGTATAATGGATTCATGGATTCATGTTGAATTGGAATATTGTAGATTTGTAGATTGTAGATTGTATATTATAGATTGCACTTGAATCATATTCAAGTCAGATTATAATGAGACTCAAACTGAGTCAGACAATTAGAAAGGTAAGTTGAAGTCCTGATTGTTTTGATGTTATCGGTAACCACTGCACATGGGCGGCAGGATTTGTGTCTTTTTCAAAGACGAATACCGTATTGATAACATCGTTGTTAAATTGTCTACCTTAGATAGGCAAGCACCCACTTCTCTGGCTCCCTGAGGCTCAAGAGATTGGTCCCGCTTAAACCTATGTTTACTAGGGTCCTTAGGGTAATTTATAGAACTTGAGGGGGTTTTATGTAAAAATACTTTTATATACTTTTCAAAACACACCCCTAGTATTTATTAATCGTCTTTAGAGTTGTAATGAAAGTAGATTTTATATTTGTGACAATTCTAATGAGAATATCCTAAATTCATAATAAAAGGTATTTATTTGTAATATTGGTTTTGTATGGAATTCATGGTATTTTAGTGTAAAATTGATTCTTGTGATATTTTTAGCAAAAGGTGGAATATTTATAATACTTCAAAATAGATATTTTTATGTTACATATACATATATTTATATGAAAATAATTTTAGTATATATATAATATTCTAGAAATCTCGTTTTCTTAAGATGTCGTATTCTAAATCTTTCGCGACCGAATGCTCCTTGCAAAGGTCCGCATCTCGCACTACTAAGCCCGAAGATGTGCGATAATCCGTACCAACCCGAACGGGTTCCCCAAATGGGTTGTAGCGGTGCTTTGCAAAGATTTGTATAAATACTAATCATTAAGAGAAAACGGTTTTATTAATTATGGTATTTATTTGTAAAGATGTCGATTTCCCGTATTCTATGTTCCCGATGGTATTGTGCTATGTTGCATATGAGTGTGTGAGGAGGTAGGTCATTACCTCGTGATCTACTTAAAAGTATAGCAAATTTTGTGATGTTATATGTAGAATTGAAACTATGTGGTATTTAAATGAAAATACGGTAAAATGAAATAGCAATTACTTTATGATATGAAACTTGATCAATATGGTTGATTAGTGATTAATAGTCAACATGTAATGGTTTAAGCATAATTGTATTAAAGAAAAGTGAGGTTTTATAAAGAAACCGAATCGGAAATCGGATTTGTTCCGATTCCGTCGGGTTTTGTAATTCCGTATTTTTAGAAAGAAAAAGGAAGATAGAAATGGGACTTATGGGTTTAGAACAACAAGGAGAGGGAGATGGATCGGGAGGAGTCGTCGGTGCGTTGTTTCGTCGCCGGGAGCTCCTAGGATAGTCGTCGGAAGTTCGCCAGAAAATTCGCCGTAGCTTCACTTCTTGCTCGTTTTCAAAGTACACAAGGTTTCTTGAAAATTCTTGAGAGTTGACTCAGAGTTTGGGGTGAGAGGGTAGTGTGTAGGGTTGGTATTTATAGGGTTAGGCTAGGGTTAGAGTAGATGAAGGGTTTTAAATTAAAAATGAAAAAAATGTATTAAAAATTCATTAAAAATAGAGTAAATGGGGATTAATGGTGTCTCTGGAACCGATCCAATTAAATGGAGTGTACAGGGGGTATGAGAATGTCAAAAGGCAGAATTTTGGTGAAGGGAACTCGGCCGTCCGGCCGAGTCCGGACGGCGGCGCTGGCCCGAGTCGGCCGGTTCGCCGGCCGACTCGGCCGAGTCGGCCCGAGTCGGAGGTCAGGGAGGTGGGGGGTCGTCTGGTGTAGCCTCTGGTATATTTAGTTTTTCATGTGTAGTGGGAAATTTTGGAGTTATCACGTGTTGACTGTTGGACTTCTAAAAAATTTCAAAACAAAATAATATTAAAATTAATGTGGAGTATGGGATTTGAACTCTGGTGGCTTGGTTCAGCAGTGCAAGGTATTACCAATGAGCTACAAGCTCCTTCTTGTAATTAAATTGCTAATTAATTACTCATCTTGTGCTCATGCAATAAATACCCCTTTATGGATTTTGAAAATTTTTTGTGAAAAGTTGTATTGGAAATTTGGGGTTGTTACACCACGAGTGGAAAATAGCAAAGCGGATGCGTTAGCCAAACTCGCTAAAGAACTAGCTGACGAAAACCTCGACGACGTAAGGATCATTGTGCAAAGCTGCCGGATTCTCACGCCAGCAGAAATGTCTTCGAAGTCGTCTGAAGAAAAGGAAGCGGCCGAACAAGCGGCACTCCAAGTAAAGGACGAAGAAAAGGCTAAGGATTAGAGAGAAGTCTTCATAGACTGCTTCAAATCCCATCGAATGCCCGAAAATGCATCTTCAAAACATCAGCTCATGAAACGAGCTCTGTCTTTCACCTTCGTCAATGATACTCTATATAAGAGATCATTCGACTGTTTGTGGTTAAGATGTCTGGGGCCAGAAGAAACAAGGAGAGTCGTCCAAGAAACTCACGACGGACTCTGCGGTTCTCATCAGGCTGGGTCCAAGATGAAGTTGAAGATCAAGAGAATGGGCTATTACTGGCCCACGATGATTTAGGAATGCCTCAAATATGCGAAGCGGTTTCACTCATGCCAAATTCATGGGGACTTCATCCACCAGCATCCAAATCCGCTACACCCAATGCTGGCTAGCTGGCCATTCGAAATGTGGGGGACCGATATAATTGGGCCCATCGAACCGGTTTCATCCAAGGGACATCGGTTCATACTAGCAACAACCGATTATTTCTCCAAGTGGGCAGAAGCAATACTGCTAAGAGAGGTGAAGATGGAGAACATCCTCCATTTCTTCAGGACATATGTCATCTACCGATTCGGCACTACGTGACGGATCATCTCGGATAATGGGCCGGCCTACAGAATCCATAAGATTAGTCACTTCGCACAACAACATAATATAGATTGGAGATATTCTTCAGTTTATAATCCCCGAGCTAACGGTCTAGCTGAGGCTTTCAACAAGACCTTGACAAAGATCATAAAGAAGACGGTGTCCAGAAACAGAAAAGATTGGCACGAGAGATTGCATGAAGCTCTCTGGGCTTATCGGACCATGTTCAAGACGGCCACGAACACAACGCCATTTGCGTTAGTATTCGGCATGGAAGCGTCGCTTCCCTTGGAGATAGAGTTACCCTCTCTACGAGTGGCAGTTCGGTACGAACTGACGGATGAAGAAAATGCCCATCTTCGGCTCGAGGAGCTAGACGCCTCTGATGAAACTCGTCTCATGGCGCAACAAAATCTAGAAGCTTATAAAGCAAGGATGACGCGCTCATACAAAAGATTGACTAGGCCGAGAACATTCCGCCAAGGCGAACTCATGCTAGTCGTAAAAAGACCTATGATCCCCAATCGTGCTAAACAGGGGAAATTCGAGCCGAACTATGGTGGCCCATACATCATAGATATGGTCTACCAAGATGGGGCTTACTTGCTCATGGATATGCATGGCTAAAGACCCTTCCGTCCAATAAACGGCCGATTCCTGAAAAAATACTATGCTTGACGAGTCATGGCCCAGGTCAATGATAGATGACGACGCCTATGTCCGCTCGCTATCTTCCCGAGTCCAAACTCTATAAGTAGTATCCAGCGAAATCTCGCCTCAAAACTCCTATAGACCGCAACATCCTTAAACTAGCTGTGGACCGCAACGTCCCTAAACTAAAATCTATGGGCTATGATGTCTCTAAACCAACTATGGACCGAAACATCCCTAAACTAACAATGGACCGAAACGTTCTTAAACTAACGATGGACCGAAACTTCCCTAAACTAACTATGGACCGAAATGTCCCTAAACTCACAATGGACCGTGTTCCCGCCAAAATTTTGGCTCACAACCTGCTTCCTTATAAAAAAAATAACAATAAAATAATAAAATAATAACAAAATAATAATGAAATAAAAAATGAAGGGAAAAACTCCACATGTAAAGAATGTAACAAATGCCTCAAGGCCAAGAGTTAAACAGTTGATTGAAGCAACGCTTCAGATCCGGCGCTAGGCGTGCTGTACGCCACGTGTGCGCTAGCGCAATATGCACTGCGCTCTGTGCTGCGCGCCGGCGGTGAACAACTGGTGCGCTAGCGCAAAGTGCGCTGCGCTCTGAGCAGCGCACCACGTGCAAAGCACGGGTGCGACAGCGCTGGAATTATAAAATTCCCCACCGTTAGATCAAAAGATCTAATAATAATGATAAATCATTAATTAATCAGAATTAAAATTCTGTTATGGAAAGATCTTCCAATCTTGTTAAAAACAAGAAGATTGCCTTCTGTAAAACAGAAGCCCTAAGATCAAAAATCCAACGATGGGGAAACATCCCCAAATCAATCAGAGAAAAATCTCTTTAACCGATTTAACTAATCAATTTGCCCTATATAAAGGCCCCAGGACTTCAAGTCTGAGAAAAAGAGAAACCCCCCTACAAGCTTTGAAAAAAACTCAAAGAGAAAGAGAGCAAACTCTTGAAAGAAGATCATTTCTTCAAGGTAAAAAGAATGATTCTTGAACAAAGAGATGAAATCATATCTTTAAAATAGAAGAATTATCTTCTTAAAAGATCATAGATCTATAAAGACAAAGGTCTTTCATAAAAGAGATCAAAAGATCTCATCACATAATAAAGAAGAACATATTCTTCACACAGATCATTGATCTACAAAGGCAAAGCCCTTTCAAAAAAATAAGAACTATTGTTCTTGAAACTTGAGGCAAAGCCTCCTTTAGAAAAGAACATAAATTTGTTCACAGATCATAAATTTGATCAAATGCGCTTTGCGCTATTGAAAAGTGCCTTGCACTCTTGAACTGCGCTTCTGAGCTCCTTGGGCTGGCGCTCAGCGCCAAGCGCGCCACGTGTCACTCAATTGTGTGCCACTTAACTAGCGCAACGCGCTCAGAAATTAGCGCCTAGCGCTCATAAACTAGCACAATGCGCCCATCATCTGGCGCTTAGGGCCAAGCACGACACGCGTCCTTTTCGTGTGCGCTACTTGGCAGAAGCGTAATGCGCTCTTTAAATTGGCGCAAAGCGCCTGATGCGCTACGTGGCGCGCTGTCAGAACAAACATTGTTCTGATGAATGCTATGCATTCAATACAAGACAAAAAAAATATGTCAGGATCTAATGCTCAGCATTGTTTAAAAGGGCCAAGCCCAAATAAAGGCTCAATAGCCAGAATATATAAATGTTTAAACATTTATTGGACTTAGCCCAATATTGGTCGTAAGTCCTCAACTTATATTGAACTGAGCCCATCTGCTCACGAATATTTAACAGATCTTAGTCCCAAACTGGACTACAGATTTTCTGACCAACTCACACCGGTTCGAGGGTACATCTCTTTACTCCTCTGATATTTGTCGTTGTAATCCATCAACGACTTCAGAGAGGTGACGGGTCCCAACAATCATATATTTCACGGACTGTGGGGTCCTTAAACTCATGGACTATGATGTCCTTAAACTCTATAGACTACAATGTCTCGAAACCGGACTGTGGGGTCCTTAAACTCATGGACTATGATGTCCCTAAACTTTATAGACTACGATGTCGTTAAACTGGACTGTGGGGTCCTTAAGCCTATGGACTACGATGTCCTTAACCTCGGACTGTGGGGTCCCTTTAAACCCACGGACTACGATGTCCTTAACCTTGGACCACCATATCCTTAAACTGGTAATCGACCGCAATGTCCTTAAACTAAACAATAGAGTCCAAATGCTCTTTTGTTGGATCTAAACGATTCCGTTAAGTTGATCTTAGTCTAAAATTAGACTAACGTATTCTTAACAAACGTTTAAGTTGATCTTAGTCTCAAATGAGACTAACGTATCCTTAAACCCAAACCAAAACCCAAATCTAAGAAAATACGGATTTGGACTAATCCACGCCCTACGGGCGACAACATAAATTAGTCTTCGTATACAATCCACGGGCAACCAAAAACAAAACAAACAAACACGACACGAAGTGACCATCTGGAGAAGGAGAAAGTTGTTACCGTGATGCGGTAGCATAATTAACTGCAGGGGCTTGCGCCTGCAGGGAAGAGCGTCCCCACAATCAAAAACCCCTCAAACGAGGGGGAATCTGACAAAGTTTGCTACATTGGCCGCATCTGTTTAAACCTTCGATACATGGTGCCATAAATCAATTTGGCATCTTCGGAGAGGTGGACGAATAGCACCAATTAGCATCTGCCCTGAAATTCAGGCGAGACGTTCGCTGCGTCTCGTCCGTGTCCTTCGACGGGGAACAGATTCTGGCACGCCCGATGGGAACTCTTCCTCCTTCCACTCCACACTTCGTATGTCGTGTTCGCGAACGAATCGCGGTTTACTATGGTTGCCTGTGGATTCGAGATACTTAGATTTGGTGTTTTGCTCCGTGCAGAAAACAGAAGATCAATGGCTTCAAACTGCACTAACTGCAACTGCAACTCTCGCTCCGTCCCGTCCGGAGGAGTGACTTACGGGCCCTAAGCGGCCTCCATCTTCGCTATGCCGATGGAACAGGTGACTCAGGCCACCAGTAGATTATTCTTTGGGACTATGATCCCACCCGTGAGTTTCAATGCCCTAATGTTGTCGCAAGAAGCCCCAAAGAAGTCGGTCTTTGATCAACTTACCCTTACTGCGACCCTTCTCAATGGGTCTTCCAGCTCCAACGCCTCAGTCTTCGCCAGATTGGGCCAAAGTTCATGTGGGCCCGTGATAAAGCCAGCAATTCCAGAAAAGGTTATTCCGAAGAGGATAGCCATCCCTGCCCCCGAAGTCGTCAAGGCGGCTTCTCCTGCCAATGGGTCAGTCTTCAAGAGATTGACTGTTCCGGCTCCCGCTCCAGGCGAAGTCCTCAAAGCTACTTCCCCCGTCCAGAGGTCTGTCTTTGATAGATTAGACATTGCTTCTCAACGGACGTCAGTTTTCAATAGGCTGGCACCAACAGCAACCCTCAGACAGAACAGGGGACATGAGAAAGTCATCCTTACAGCCGAAATGACACCATCTGCACTACATGCTCGCCGTCGTCACTGGCGCCGAGTACGGAAGTCTGGGGCAGCTCTCCGTCCGGATTTACTCCACCAGCTCCAATGGTGGAGATCGATGTGTTGTTCCAACCGGGAACAGATTTGAATTGTTGAACAAGGTGCACAAGAACTCTCCTACCGCCGTACTGAAAAGATCTCCTCCACCCATCGAGAATGATACTAAGGCGAAGCCGGAGCAGTCCTCTCAGCGGCTGTTTTCCAAAATTTACAAATTTTGGCGTCAAGTCCAAGACTCTGTGATTGATCAAGACTACCCCCGTCGACAGGAAAAGTTGAAAGTGCGGCGAGAAAAGGACTATCCTGTTAAGCCACGGAAGATGTCATCTGTTTGGGTACCCGCTGCAACGGCTCCCTCAACTTCGATCGCCTACAGGAGGAGAAAGCCGGAGAAAATGCCCGTGTCTGAGACAAATGTCAAGACCGCTAATCCTAAACGCCCTAGGTCTGGGGGCATGGTGATGCATACTGTTTATATGGCTTCCGGAAAAGAGGAAGGCCACACTTCGACGGTTCACTGACCACTCACTCGATCCGTGACAAAAGCCCAGGAGCAACAACAGAAGCTTCAGGAAATGCTAACGCAAATGGCCGCACTCACTGGGCCAAAAGAAAGCCCGGAAACGTCATCGGAACAACGTCAAGAACAAGAAACCGATGCTGACTTCCTCCATAGAGTCTTTGAAAAGAAGAACAAAGAGGCAGCGGAACAAGCTGCTAACATAAAACGAATAGCACTTCTCTTCCAAGACATGGTCAGGATGATGTTACAACCGGAACCTTCAGCTGAAGACCCTCCGATCATTATTGAAGATGATAAAGGAGAAGCGTCAAATCCTCTGCCGACCTTGTCAGCAGCCAAGGAGGAAACCATCTCAAAAGCCACGCTCGATGATTATATAGCTCAACAAATACGAGCTCACCGAGCGAACGAAGCGGCTGGCCAAGTCGTTAAAACTGGACGACCATATCCAGGCTGGTATGATCAAATAAGTTACCCGCCGGAATATACGATCTCTAAGTTCCATGTATATAAAGGGATGGGGAATCCACATCAGCATGTCGCTCAATTCAGGGCCTTATGCGGCAACACTGGAGGCGACGACAAACTGTTGCTTTGCCAATTCGTCGGCAGCTTAGCGGAAACGGCCTTCGAATGGTATTCGGAGCTGCCTAACGACTCTGTCAAAACATTTGCGGAGATGGAGCTGCTGTTTACAAAAATATTTGCAAGCGCTAGCGAGCGCACCCCAATCACCGCATTGATCAATGCCAGGGTAAAGCCAGGCAAAACGTGGGTTCAATACACAATACGGTAACGGAACTTATGGTCGAAGTGCGAACAACGCATCGAAGAAGCGCCTGCGGTAGGCATGTTTGTGGGTACCCTCGACCCTCAAGCGACCATCTCGCAATTCATGATGTTCTTCAAGCCAACTACTTTCCAAGCCTTGATTGACAAGTTGGCCCAAATAGACCAGATGGGTCATAGACCATCTCTTTCAAAGACAGATCCTCGGAATGAAAAGGGGAAAGGAAAGGCGACTTTCGTCGCCAATACTCAACAACAACCAAGCAACTTAAAACCGGTTGTTCGCCAAAACAATATGCGTCCACGCCCAACCCTCGAGGAAAGACTAGGACGTCCTTACTCGTTTCCCCAAGATAAAACGAGGAGATTGTTCGAACTGGTAGTGCGCAACAGACTCATCAATCTGCCAGATCCAAAACGTCCGTTGCAGCCAAACGACGTCAACGATCCCAATTACTGTCCCTACCACCGAGTATTGGGCCATCCGATCGAAGACTGCTACATCTTCAAAAACTGGATTGAGGACCAATACCAAAAAGGCAAATTCGCATTATCGGAAAACTGGAAGGTGAACCCGCCGCAACCTCATGCCCCTAAAAAAGTGGAAGTGCCGGGGGCATCTTGCTCATTCATAAGGGAAGACCCATGGGAAGTTGTTCTTTCAGCAAAGATGAAAAGAATGCTGAAGGATCTCCAGATGTGCCCGGCAATCAGGTGGAAAAATCCACTGGAACCCGAGATCGTCGAGGGAATGTTGAAACCGTGCCCAGCTACAAAAATTGGTGATGATAGTCAAAGCGCTCGCACCCAGCCGTCAAAGTCTTCAAAGAAGAAGAAGACCCAAAGGCCCGTGAAGCTTGATAACAAGTGCACAGACCTGCAAAAGCAGATTGACGCGTTGGAAGAGTATAACCAGAAGACGCAGACCCCGGTCACACTCCAAGAATTTCTCAACAATATCCTTGAGAACGGAGATGACGAAAATAACGACGGGGATGACTCGTCAAAAGAATTTAAGGATTATGTGGCAAGTTGCCACATGATCTCTCATTCGGCGTTAACTAATGAAGAAACGCACTCGGCGATAGAAAACAGCATAAAAGAGCTGGGGGCAGGATCGAAGCCAAAACCCTTGGAACCGTCTGACGGAATGATCGACTTGCTACTGAACGAAGCCCGTCAGAAAAAGCAAAGCCAATCGAGAGCGTGAACTGGCTTTATTCGAAAAAGCCAAACGCCGACGACTGGAGGAAAAGGTCGAGACACTCCAACTGGAGCAAAGCATCCCCATCGCCAGCAAAAGCAGGCTTAAAGTAAGGAAACGATTCGCTAGGGCCCTGGCAATAGGAATGAAGTTGCCCTCTTTCAAAGGAAATTCCCCTGGCAATATACGTCTTGATGAAGAGGACATACATCCTAACTTCTGCCTATACCATCAGAGGATTGCACACCCTACCGAGGAGTGCATAGCCTTTAAAAACTGGTGGCAGTGATATGTTGCCCATCAACGACACGTTCAACAAGTGAAGCGCAAGGCTCGTCGGGAACAGAAAAGCACAACAGACGAGCGCGAAAGAGTTGCTGGCAACTTTCACATAGTCGACACCAAGGGATCGCAAGTTATCACCTTTGGAAGCGACTCTGACGAAGAAATCGCCCTCAGCAAGGAATCCACTTCCGACACAAAACATGGGAAGATTTGCGGCAAAATCTAGTTGCATAATCGTACGTTGACTAGTGACTGAAACGTCGTTAAACTACTACTAACCCACGACATCCTCAAGCTGACGTTAAAAAAAGGTACGTCCATAAGCAAAATGGGCACGGATGAAAACCCGAAAGGGCTCCGTGAGTAAAAACAGCTGGGCTACTGGCGAGTTTTGTGAAAACCCGAAAGGGCGCAACCTCGTTAAAAGACACCTGCAAGGTCCTCTCGACCTTGTGAGGAGAAACCACCTGCGTGAGATCCTTACGACTCACAAGGGAACAACACATTTAGGGATATCCACGATTCCTAAGGAGAAATTACACTCGCGAGATCCTCACGACTCGTAAGGAGAACCCTCTTATGAGACCCTCACGGCTCATAAGATTCAAAAGTCTTAAGCTACAGGGATCTGAACCTGTTCTTAAGCAGCCACCACAACCTCCAATACTGCCCTACAAGCGGCTCAATGCTGACCCTTGTATACAATCCACGGGCGCGAATAAACATTTCCCTAACAAATTCCCATCCGTGACTAGGGATATGTTTGCACGGTGAACAGCCCTTGTAAGTCCTCTCGACTTAAAAGGAGAAAATACTCTTGTAAGATCCTTACGACTTATAAGAGACCATGCACTTAGGAGTCCTCACGATTCCTAAGGAGAAAACACACCTACGAGATCCTCACGACTCACAGGAAGAAATACCTTTATGAGACCCTTACGACTCATGAAGTCAAAAGCCTTAGTCGACAGGATCCTAACCCTGTTTGCTAAGCTACCTTTGTTCGATATCGACAGAGGCAAATGATGATTCTCTCCTGGTAATATCTCAGTTGTAGCGATTCTGATGCCGAAATCAGTATCTAATCCCAAGCTTGTCGTAAGAAGCTAGCGAGCCACATGTGCATACGAAATAGCCGAAATGATGGGGCAACTTGCAAACAAAATCAGCAAGTAAAAATGTATGCATGCAAAATAGCTGAAATGGTTGGGCAACTCGCAATAAAAAGCAGCGAGTAAAAATAAAATAAATAGCCGAAATGATTGGGCGCTGTGAAAAATAGCCGAAATGATTGGGCAATCGCGACCTTCGCGATATAAAAGCTGAAATGATAGAGCATCGCGGAAAGAAATAAAAATAAAATAAAATTTATGCCCTACAGGCTATATCACATCAATCCCTGTATACAATCCAGGGGCGCAAACAAAGAAGGAATCACACCTTCCCTCCCCAGGCTCCATCAGAAAGCAAAACCAAATCTCTACGGTTCATATACAACCTAAAAACAACCTCGACATTTGTCGCAATATTGCAGACACAATGCCAACAAACGACGCAAAGGAAGATCCCTAACTTCAGGGTCTCGACGTCAACATCGACAACTTAGAGATCACCAACGGCGTTTCTCCTCACCCTAACCTGATGCGGACTTGACGTCAACGACCGACCTCGGGGTCGCAATGAAACGGAGCCATGGCAAAGTCCTTAGTTCCAAATCTCAGTGGCCACATCTATGGCCCGGAAACCAATAACGGTGTGCCTCCTCATTCCAGCAGGACACAGATGTTACACCATCAATCGGAACCACGGCAAAGTCCTCAGTTTTAAGACTCTACGGTTCATAGACAACCCAGCGTCACCAAATGACCCCGTCACGGAAACATGTCATCAAATGACCCCGTCTCGGAAATACATTATCCAATGACTCTGTCTCGAAAAAAAGTCAACCAATCCCAGGGAAATCAGTGTCCTTGGAAACCTCCTTGATTCAAGGAAATCAGCGTCCTTGACGAGAGCATCTCGATTCGCGTCGACCCGCAAAGAAACCAGTGTCTTTGCAGGAATACCTCGATTCGTCTCAACTCCGAGGAAATCAGCGTCCTTGGCAAAACCTCGATTCAGGGAAATCAGTGTCCTTGACTAGAGCATCTTGATTCGCACCAACCCGCAGAGAAATCAGTGTCTCTGCAGGAAGATGCAACGTCAACAAAAGACCTCACGATCGAAACAAAGTGGAGTGACGAAAAAATCCCTGCTCCACCTCGACTTTCGTCTCGATACAGCAGACAAAATGTCACTACAGCGTCCTTTCTCCTACAGGATTCGGACATGCCAAAGCAAACGAGGCGAAGGCCAAATTCCTAGCTTCAGGGTCTTGACGGTAACTCATATAAAACCTGAAAGACTACTGGGGATCATCCCACATGGAGTGATCACCACCTCGATATTCGTCTCGATACAGCAGACGAGATGTCACCACAGCGTTCTTCCTCCAGCAGGATTCAGACGCGACAATCAAACAACGGAGCCACGGCAAAATTCCTAGTTCCAAACCTCGACGGTTCACCAACAACCTAGAGACAACCGCGACATTCGTCTCGATACAGCAAATGCAATGCCAGCAAACGAAGCGAAGGCCAAATTCCTAGCTTCAGGGTCTTGATGGCAACTCATATAAAACCTTAAAGACTATCGGAGATCATCCCACACCAGCGCGGAGTGGTTATGACTCATCGGGGCTTTCCAAAATGAGCCTAACCTCAAGTAAAAAGCGGCATGGCAAAATCCCTAACGCTTGCTCTTTCGACGATAATATCACCTGGAAGATTGCTTGAAGACTTCTTGCCCAGCCCCCGAAGGGATCAGAGATACGACAGTCGCAGGGCTACTCGAACAGAAAGATTATGCGTCGAGGAATATACCAGCCAACGCGACGGTGCGACGGGTAAAAAACCCTAGTACCACAGGCCCTAACGAACTTTTATTAGCAGGAGTTAACTGTGACGTTAAGAAATTCCTGCGAGAACTGCTCGATTCGTCTCGACTTGTGAGGAAATTAGTGTCTTTGCGAGAACTTCTCGATTCGTCTCGACCCGTAGGGAAAAGCCTTAGGCAATGGGGATACGAACCTGTTTCCTAAGCACTGGGGCCCTGCAGATCAGTCTAAAACGGACTCTTGCATACTATTCACGGGCCACACTCTCCAAAGTCGAATCTCGACAAGGAGGGAAACAACCACTTACGAGTCCTCTCGACTTGTAGGAAGGAAAATTCTCTTGTGAGATCCTTACGACTCTCAAGAGAAAACGCACTTAGGAATCCTTACGATTCCTATGGAGAAAATACACCTACGAGATCCTCTCGACTCATAGGGAGAAAAATCTTTATGGGACCCTCACAGCTCATGAAGTTGAAAAGTCTTAGGTAGCAGATCTGAACCTGCTTCCTAAGCCATCGCTACCTTATAAAGAGTTTAGGATGAAATGTCATCACCATCTATGGGCCACATTTGCCAAAGCCACATTCGCTGTTGAAGTAAAGAAGCTACTTACGGGTCCTCATGATTCGTAAGGAAAAATACCCGAGTGAGATCCTTACGACTCACGGAGGTAATGAACACATAGAAATCCTCACGATTTCTAGGGAGAATTTGCACCTACGAGATCCTCTCGACTCGTAGGGAGAAAAACCTTCTTGAGATCCTTACGGCTCATGAAGACGAAGAAAGTCTTAGGCTACAAAGACCCTAAACTTGTCTCCTAAGCCCTCAATTCTGTGGCCATGGATAACTCTGCACTACTTCACCCACGTACATACTTACGTGGGCAAAGTAGCGGGGGGCATTTGTTCCCGCCAAAATTTTGGCTCACAACCTGCTCCCTTATAAAAAAAAATAATAATAAAATAATAATGAAATAATAATGAAATAATAATGAAATAAAAAATGGAGGGAAAAACTCCACATGCAAAGAATGTAACAAATGCCTCAAGGCCAAGAGTTAAAAAGTTGATTGAAGCAACGCTTCATATCCGGCGCTAGGCGCGCTGCGCGCCACGTGTCAAACATGGGTGCGTTAGCGCAGGCTGCGCTGCGCTCTGTGCTACGCGCCACGTGTCAAACACTGGTGTTTCCCCCAATCAGAGTAAAGCTCTGTTTTGAATTTCAAAATTCAAAAATTGAAGCAACACTTCAGATCTAGCGCTCTGCGCTGCACGCCACGTGTCAAACACAGATGGGCTAGCGCCAGGTGTGCTGCGCCCTAGGAAGCGCACCCCCAATCAGAGCAAAGCTCTGTTTTAAATTTTAAAACTCAAAAGTTGAAGCAACGCTTCAGATCCAGCGCTCTGCGTTGCGCGCCACGTGTCAAACACGGGTGCGCTAGCGCAGTTGCTCTGCGCTTTCACGTGTCAAACACGGATGCGCTAGCGCAGTTGTGCTATGCTCTACACTGCGCGCCACGTGTCAAATACGGGTGCACTAGCGCAGTTGTGCTGCGCGCCACGTGTCGAGTGTAGGTGCGCTCGCGCAAGGTGCGCCAGCGCTGGAATTAAAAATTCCCCACCGTTAGATCAAAAGATCTAATAATAATAAATTATTAATTAATCAGAATTAAAATTCTGTTATGGAAAGATCTTTCCAATCTTATTAAAAACAAGAAGATTACTTTCTGTAAAACAGAAACCCTAGGATCAAAGATCCAACGGTTGGGAAACATCCCCAAATCAATCAGAGAAAGATCTCTTTAACTGATTTAACAAATCAATTTGCCCTATAAAAAGGCCCCTAGACTTCAAGTCTAAAAAGACAGAGAGAAATATAGAGAAACCTCCCTACAAACTTTGAGAAAACTCAAAGGAGAAAGGAAAGCTTTTAGTAAAAAGAAGATCATCTTCTTCAAGGTAAAGAACATGATTCTTAGACACAGAGATGAAATCATCTCATAAACAGAAGAATTATCTTCTAAAAAAGATCATAGATCTAGAAAAAGACCAAAGTCTTTGATATAAGAAAGATCAAAAGATCTTATTATAAATAAAAAGAAGAAGTATCCACTTCATTCACAGATCCTTGATCTACAAAGGCAGTGCCTTTTTATAAATAAACAAGAACTTTTGTTCTTGAATCTTGAGGCAAAGCCTCCTTCAGAAGAACATATACTTGTTCTTTGATCATAAATTTGATCAAGTGCGCTCTGCGCTACTGAAAAGTGCCTTGTACTCAAGAACTGCGCTTTTGCGCAAAATGTGCCATATGTCAACCATAGACACAACTTGCGCTTTGCACTTCTGAAGCAGCGCACTGCACTCATGAACCGGTGCTCAGCGCCAAGCGCGCCACGTGTCACTCACTGGTGCGCCATTAAATCAGCGCAATGCGCTAATAAACTAGCGCTTAGCGCTAAGCGCGACACGTGTTATCTTCACGTGCGCTACCCAACAGAAGTGCTATGCGCTCTTTGATTGGCGCAAAGCGCCTGGCGCGCCACGTGGCGCACTGTCAGAACATACATTGTTCTGATGAATACTATGCATTCAATACAAGACAAAAAGACATCAGAACCCAATGCTTAGCATTATTAAAAGGGCCGAGCCCAAATAAAGGCTCAATAGCCAGAGCAATAAAATGTTAAAAAACATTTTGGACTTAGCCCAATTCTGGCCATAAGTCCTCAACTTACATTGAACTGAGCCCATCTGCTCACAAATATTCAACAGATCTTAGTTCCAAGATGGGCTACAGATCTTTCAATCAATTTACACCCGGTTCGAGGGTACACCTCTTTACTCCTCTGATATCTGTCGTTGTAATCCTTCAACGTCTTCAGAGAGGTGAAGGGTCCCGACAACCACACATTTCTACGGACTGTGGGGTCCTTAAACTCATGGACTACGATGTCCTTAAACCTTATAGACTACGATGTCTCTAAACCGGACTGTGGGGTCCTTAAACTCATAAACTACGATGTCCTTAAACCTTATAGACTATGATGTCTCTAAACCGGACTGTGGGGTCCTTACACTCATGGACTACGATGTCCTTAACTTGGACCGTGGGGTCCCTTTAAACCCACGGACTACGATGTCCTTAACCTGGACCGTAATGTCCTTAAACTAACAATGGACCGGATGTCCTTAAACTAACATTGGACCGTAATGTCCTTAAACTAATCGACCGCAATATCTCTAAACTAAACAATAGAGCCCAATTGCTCTCTTGTCGGATCTAAATGATCCCGTTAAGTTGATCTTAGTGTAGAAATTAGACTAACGTATCCTTAACAAACGTTTCAGTTGATCTTAGTCTCAAACGAGGCTAACGTATCCTTAAACACAACCCCCAAACCTAAATCTAAGAAGATACGGATTTGGACTAATCTGCGTCCTACGGGAGACAACATAAATTAGTCTCCGTATACAATCCACGGTCAACCACAAACAAAACAAACAACCATGACACGAAGTGACCATCTGGAGAAGGAGAAAATTGTTACCGCGATGCGGTAGCGTAATTTACTGCAGGGGCTTACGCCTGCAGGAAAAAGCGTCCCCACAATAAAAAAAAACCCTCAAACGAGGGGGAATCTGACGAAGTCTGCTACATCGGCCGCATCCGTTTAAACCTTCGATACACGGTGCCATAAATCAACTTGGTATCTTCGGAGAGGTGGACGGATAGCACCAATTAGCATCCGCCCCCAGATTTAGGCAAGACGTAAACCGCGTCTTCCTGGTTTCCGGTAGTGAACAGATTCTGGCACGCCCAGTAGGACCTTTTCCTCTTTCCACTCCACACTTCGTGTGTCGTGTTCGTGAACGAATCGCGGTTTGATATGGTTGCCCTTGGGTTCGAGGTACTAAGATTTGGTTTCTTGCTTGGCGCAGAAAGCAAAACATCAATGGCATCCACTTGCGAGAAGTGTTCCAACTGCAATTGTAACTCGCGCTCCGCCTCATCTGGAGGTATAGCCTACGGGCCCCAAGCGGCCTCCTTGTTCACGATGCCGATAGACCAGGTGACTAAGGCCACAACCGGATTGTTTTTTGGGACTATGCTCCCACCGATGAGCTTCAGAACCCATGTACCAACACCAGAAGCTCCCAAGAAGTCAGTCTTTGATCGGCTTGCTACTACCGCGGCCCCTCTCAACGGATCGTCCAACTCCAGCGCCTCAGTCTTTGCCAGATTGGGCCAAAGTCCATGTGGGCCCATGATGAAGCCTGCAATCCCAAAAAAGGTTGTTCCGAAGAGGATAGCCATCCCTGCTCCTGAAGTCGTCAAGGCAGCTTCTCCTGCCAAAAGGTCGTTCTTTCCAAGACTGACTGTTCCAGCTCCCACTCCCGCTCCTGCTCCAAGGTCCGTCTTTGGCAGATTAAATCCTGCTACTCAACGGACCTCAGTCTTCAAGAGGCTGACGCCAGCAACAACCCTTCTCCAAAGCAGGGGGCAAGACGAAGTCACCCCTCAAGCTGAAACCATCTTAACAGCTCGACGCGCTCGACGTCGCCACTGGCGCCGAGTGAGGAAGGCTGGGGGCAACTCCCCCTCTGGGCTAACTCCGCCAGCCCCGACGGTGGAAGTCAATACTGCTGTTCCAACTGGGAACAGCTTCGAACTGCTGAACAAGGTGCGCAGGAACTCTCCTACTGCCGTACTAAAAAAATCTCCTCCTCCGGTGGAGAATGTTACAGAAATAAAGCTGGACCAGCCTCCTCAACGGCTGTCCTCCAAAGTTTACAAAATCCGGCGACAAGTCCAGGAGTCAGTGATTGATCGAGACTATCCCCGTCGACAGAAGAAGCTGAAGGTTCAGCAGGAAGAAAACCGTCCTGGCAAGCCACAAAGGACGACAACCGCCTGGGTGCCCACTGCAACGGCCCCCTCAACGTCAACTGCTCAAAAGAAAAGGAGGCCAGAGAAAGCCCATGTGACTACTACAGATCGCAAAGACGCTGAGCCCAAACGCCCCTAAGTCTGGGGGCATAACGGTGCATACTATTTACATGGCTTCCGGAAAAGAGGAAAGCCGCACTTCGACGGGCCACCGACTGCTCACCCGATCAATAACAAGGGCTCAGGAACAGCAGCAGCAGAAGCTTCAGGAGATGCTGACAGCAATGGCCGTACTCACCGGGCCAAAAGAAAACCCAGAAGCATCATCAGAGCAGCGTCATGAACAAGAAACCGATGCTGACTTCCTACGCAGAGTCCTCGAAAAGAAGGACAGAGAAGCAGCAGAACAAGCTGCCAATATAAAAAAATGGCGCTTCTCTTCCAAGACATGGTAGGGATGATGTTACAGCCGGACCCTCCAGCTGAAGACCCTCCGATCATTGTTGAAGACGATAGAGGGGAGACATCTAATCCTCCTCCGGCTCTTTTAGCAACCAAGGAGGAAACCATTTCCAAGGCCGCACTGGATGACTACATAGCTCAGCAAATATGAGCTCACCAGGCGAATGAAGCGGCCGGTCAAGTCGTTAAAACTGGGTGACCGTATCCAAGCTGGTATGACCAAATAAAATACCCGCCGGGATACACAATCCCCAAATTCCATGTGTACAAGGGGATAGGCAACCCTCACCAGCACGTCGCCCAGTTCAGAGCTCTTTGCGGCAACACCGGGGGCAATGATAAGCTTTTGCTCCATTAATTCGTCGGCAGCTTGTCGGAACCAGCATTTGAGTGGTACTCCGAGCTTCTAAACGACTCCATTAAGACTTTCACAGAAATGGAGTTGTTATTCACCCATTGATTCGCGAGTGCTAGTGAACGCACCCCGATAACGGTATTGATCAATGCCAGGGTGAAGCCAGGCGAGACGTGGGTCCAATACACCATCCGATGGCGGAATCTGTAGTCGAAATGCGAATAGCGGATTGAAGAAGCGCCAGCGGTAGGCATGTTTGTGGGCACTTTGGACCCTCATGTTAGTGTATATGCCCTAGAGGCCATTACTGTATCATACTAGTTTGTATATTACTTAATGGAAGCTTGGGATATTCACAGTTGTATATACAATCTTGCTCGAAATGGTAGTATGCTACTTGGTTTGTCTCTGCTTTAATATGTGTATGTGTTTCTTTTAGCATATTGCTGGTATACATATTAGTAGAGCCCTTAGGATCTTTGCTTGATTACCAGCGTTGTGATGGCGCTCGCACTCGTGGGAGCTGGGTAATCTATAAGCACATCCTTATACAGGTCCCTGGTCGTTGGACTATCGAGACAGGGCATCGATACTCCGGAGTAGACTAGCGTATGCGCTTCTCATCCCAGTGTGGGAGACGGTCTGTCCCACAGCCGTTAGTACGTCGTACTTGGGATAGTATGCGGGTGCTCGTTAGGTTACGAGTACACTGGACAGGACTCGTCGGGAACTGTTGGTTGGTAATATACCTATCGTCAGTTATCAGTTCCCAGGTGACATGAGTACAGCTTAGTCCGCTGACTTGACACTGTCACTTCGCCTCGAGTGTGTTCCCACTGCACTTTGATTACTACCCTACCACGGCTCAAAGGAGCTGTGCAAACAGGTAGTTTTTGGGTGCAGTCCCGAAGCACTTGGAGGCAGTGACGGTTAGACAGGATTCGTCTCTCCCGGTATTGGGGGTTGACATCGCGCTGTGTCTAGGAGAGCCATTACACGAGTAGTCCCTGGCCAGGGCAAGCGAGATATACTGGTAGGTTTCCAGTGTTATCTCAGGGTGTTCTGGGCTACACTCCGACACGACTTGTACCGCTATTAGGGGACTGACGTTCACCGCCCCCCTAGGCCCGCCATGCGATGTATCAGACGAACAGACCGGACTGTACGGAGACTGTCACATACAGGCTCAGTAGGAGTGCAGATGGGGTTCACCTCGTCAGTCTTCTTATCGACATCTACCTGGGGACCGTTACGTACAGCTAGTGCCGCTTGCGGTCTGTGGTTAAACCCACTGCCAGCGTAGTGTCGAGTCTTTAGAGTCCCACACAGAGAGCTATTCGCCTTTAGGCAAAACGAGTAGAGGTCGCATGGTTTTGCGACAGGGTTCGTTCGCATCCGCGCACTTGTGCACGTTTGCTGTCCGGACAGTTTATACTAGCGGGCTTTGGTTTAAGCCGGATCCTAGTATATGATTTGAGATTGGTTTTTCTCAGGGTATTCGTGTTCCTCGGATCACGAATGCGGGTGCGTATGCACAGTTGCTTGAGATTGGGGAGAGGACCTTGTCTAGGGTTAATGGCTTTTGTCATTTTATTAACCCTATTGCTTTTGTGTGTATTATTGTTAATTGATAATTAGCTTAATTATTGTGCATGGTTGTTGTTGTTGACCTATTGACTTCATTGACTTGTTGACCATGGTTGACACTTTGACCATCATCATTTGTTTTGGAAGATGCTCTTTGATCTTTGCAAAATTGAAATGATAATGGTCATTTCATGATTTACCATGACAATTTTCAAGCTAATTATACAATTAAAATTATACACACATATTAGTGAGAAAGGCTCACAAAATAATTCATTCTATCATTTCATTTCTCTCTCTTGCTCATCCTCTCCCTCAAGCTCTCTCCCTCTCATGTGTTGAGAAACAAAAAGCTTGAGAAAAACCCTCTCTTGATCTTCTCTTCTCACTTCTAGGGTTCAAGTCTTAGCATTTCTTGCACTCTAGTTACTCCTAGCTTGGAGTTGAAGCTAAAGGTGGTGGCTTTCAAGTGGATCTTTCTTTGACGGGAGAAGACAAGCAAGGTGAACTCTTTCTACCATACCTAGGAGCAAGGAGAGAAGGACTAAAGACCAAAGGTATAACCTTTCATCACTTAGCTACTTTGTAGTTAGAGTTAGCTAGTTTATGTTTAGCAAAGATCCTCACAAGCATAGTCCATGTTGCCTAAGTCATTAAAAATCCGTTTTTTATTATGTTTTCCGCCTCCCGTAAGCACCGGGATGGGCAACACGGACTTACACCTCATGCTACCATTTCACAATTCATGTTTTTTTTTTCTGCCGACCACATTCCAAGCCTTAATCGACAAACTGGCCCAAATGGACCAGATGGGTCATAGACCGTCTCCTCTAAAGCCGGACTCTCGAAGGGAAAGGGGAAAGCGATCGTCGTGGCCAATGCTCAACAGCAGCCTGGTGGCCAGAGACCAGTTGGTCGCCAAAATAACAGAACTCGATCTCTCGAAGATAAAATGAGTCGCCCTTACTCGTTCCCTCGAGATAAGAAAAAGAGGTTATTCGAGCTTGCACTCCGCAACAGGCTTATTACGCTCCTGGAGCCAAGACGCCCAGTGCAACCAGGCGACATTAGCAATCCTAACTACCGCCCTTATCACCGAATGTTGGGCCATCCGATCGAAGATTGTTACATCTTCAAAAGATGGATAGAAGATCAGTACCAGCAGGGAAAATTCGTATTATCTGAGAACTGGAAGGTGAACCCGCCTCGGCCACACACTCCCAAGAAAACGGATACACCGGGGGCATCATGTTCTTTCGTAGAAGAAGCTCCATGGGATATCGCTCTTTCAGCCAAGATGAAAAGAATGCTGAAGGATCTCCAAACATGCCCGGCGATCAGGTAGAAAAATCCACTCGAACCCAAGATCATCGAGGGGATGCTAAAGCCGCGCCCAACTCTAAAAATGGGTGGTGATCGCCAAAGCACTCACACCCAGCCGTCAAAATCTTCAAAGAAGAAGAAAGAATCCAAGAAGCCCATGAAGCCTGGCGACAAGCGCACGGATCTACAAAAACAGATTGACACGCTGGAAGAGTATAACCAGAAGGCGCGGACTTCAGTCACACTTCAAGAGTTTCTCAGCCACGTCCTTGAGGACTAAAATGATGGAGAAGACTCATCGGATGAATCTGAAGATTACGTGGCAAGTTGCCGTGTGATCTCTTATTCGTCGCTAGACAATGAAGAGGCTCCTTGCACAAAGAAACTGGGGGCAGGTCCTAAGCCAGAACTCCTGGGGCCATCAGATGAAATAATTGATGCATTCCTAAACACTGCTCTTCTTAAAAGCAAAGCTGATCGGGAGCATGAGATGGCCATATTTGAAAAGGCCAAACGTCGGCGACTGGACGAAAGGGCTGAAATATCCCCACCAGATCACAATACCTCCATTGAGAATAAAAACAGGTTCAAGATGAGGAAGAGGTTCGCCAAAGCCATATCAATGGGAATGAAACTGCCACCCTCCGAAGGAAACATTCTTGGTGAAGCAGAAATACATCCTAGCTACTGCTTATATCATCGAAAGATTGCGCACCCTACTGAAGAGTGCAACGCTTTTACAAGATGGTGGCAGGGATATGTTGCTCACCGGCAAAATTTCACGCGGATAAAACGCAAATCTCGTCGGGAGCAGAGAAGTATGACCGAGGAGCATAAAAGAACCACCGGCAACTGTCGCATGGTCAACGCCGGGGGGTTGCAAGTTCTTACCTTCGGGAGCGATTCTGATGAAGAAAAGGCTCTTGGCTCTCTCTTTAAAGAGTCCGCCCTGGGAAAAGAGGAAGAACCAAGGACTTGTGAAAATATTCAGCTGCGCAACCGCACGCTACCCGAAAAGAATCTTGGACCCTCGAACAGTGGGTCAAATAGAAAGGATAAGAGGAAAGAAAAGGTTTCTGAGGATATCATCCTTGATGACCAAGCCGTCGAAAAGCTGACAGCCAAGGACCCGCTGAAGAAGAGTAAGGTGGACTACAACGTTCTCGCACACTTGAGGAAGATACCCTCGGAGCTCAGCGTTCTCGACGCCCTCCTGTTATCCAAAGAGGCGAGAGATTCTTTAATCAAGGCACTGCAGGAACCCAAGCAATTCCAATCTTTCCTTGCCGAAGAAAAGATGAAGGACGAGCTGGAAGAAGTACACACAGCCGATATCACCTTCGATGATGAAGATCTCCTCCTTGGGACATGTGAACACAACCGTCCCCTATATATCTCCGGGTACTGTCATGACATCAAGATAGGTAAAATCCTGGTCGACAATGGGTCCTCCGTCAATCTCCTTAACGTAAGGGTGCTAAAGGAAATCTGCATGAGTGTTCAACACCTCGCTCGGGATAAGATCACCATCTTCGAGTTCGACTCTCAGTCATCACGGACGCTTGGGTCCGTGATACTGACGTTACGCTTTGGGCTGCTCATCACTGACATCATGTTCCACGTCATTGACACCAAGACATGCTACAACGCTTTGCTCGGCCGGCCCCGGTTACACGAGTACAACATCATTCCCTCTACACAACATCGGTGTATGAAATATTTCAAGGATGGTCTCGAGTATACCATAACAGGAGAGCTAAACCCATTCTCCGTGAACGAAGTCCGCAAGTACGAAGATGCAAAATACTTCTTACCAGACTTTAAGGACACAGAAAGATGTCACAAACCGGAGAACAAAGCTATCCCTACCATTCCGGTCTTCGGGAGTGATACCGAGGAGGAAGAAGAGATAGTTTACTCAGGTCCGCCCCAGTGCAACAAGCCGGGACCGTCCGTTCCTATGTTGATCTTCGGCAGCGACTCCGAAGATGAGGTCCATGCCATATTCTCTGCTCGGCCTTCAATACAAACCTTCGCTGATGAAGAGCAAAGTTTGCAAGTTACCATGGTTCCATCCAAGTATCATAAAGAACTAAACGCACTTGATACCTACAGTATGGAAGAACTGCAGACATTCTACGTACCTCCCAGGCGAAAAGGTGAAAAGGCGATCCTATTCTACCGATCCGTGGAAACCAAAGTGGAGAAAGAAATCTGGCATGGCACGGATTCTACCCTTTACAGGCTCCAGCCCATCCGTTTGCCCAGATATTACACGGACGGACTAAGGAGACTCTTGAGATGCTAAGGTGTACACCTTAAGCAAACTGCGCGACAAGCACGGTTCTATAACAGGATCTGGAACGTTCCCGGAACTCAACAAAAGTTGCCCAACGGGAAAATTGAAACGATCGGACTTGGGTATGTTCAATCCAAGAAACGGGAGCTACTCCGCGACTTCTACGCCATACATGACTTTGATGAAGAGGGAGATACTCTGTGGGAAGATGCTAATCCTGAACCAGAAAGAGCTCCCGCTGTGAAAATGCCCAGTCCGTCGTTCGAAGAACAAATGGACAAGCTTATAAGGGAAGCGGGTCAAAAGGTTCGAGATGACCATAATCGCGAAATGGCCATCTACGAGAAAGCCAGACACAACGCCTCCTTCAACAGGCTGTGAAAAATGAAAATGCTCCTCCTTGTTAACCTATTGTACAAAAGGCCCGACGCAGAGGCAGAAACAAACCAAAGAACGGGAAAGGCGTTCGACAACGACAAAGCGGGTCCAAGAAGCCACACGATCAAGAATCGAGCGGCCAGGATTCATCTCTTATAAAGAAGATGGGTCGAGCATACTTTTTGCCCAAGACAAGACAAAGAAGATACTTGATCTTGCCATAAAACATCAAATGATTACCCTCCCGGAGTCCAAGCACCCCGAGCAAGCAGGAGAAATCTCTCACCCGGACAACTGCTCCTATCACAGGGCAGTAGGGCATCCTATTGAAGACTGCTTTACCTTTAAAAACTGGGTCGAAGATCAATATCAACAGGGCATGTCGCTCTGTCCAGCAGCTGGAGGGTAACCCCGCCACAAAAACATGAACCCAAATCCACGAGAATAGAACCAGATCAACATCGGTCTTGGAAGCGAGCTCGCACCTGTCACGTGATCACACTGTCAGAAGAAGAATCTGAGAATATGGACGAATTCCCCTGGTGCTTTGAAAATGATGATGATGAGTTAATCTCAGAGTTTCCACCGGCACCAAAAGAGCTAGAAGATGTGATACATACTACTGCAGATAACTTTAAGAAAATTGATTTGGGGACAACAAGTGACCCTCGGTCGACATTCGTTAGTGAGCTATTGTCTGATGAAAGGGTGGCTGCACTAAAAGACATGCTTATGCATCATAGAGATTGCTTCGCATGGAACTATTCCGAGATACCAGGATTAGATCCAGAGATTGCTGTACACAAATTAGCGATATCTCCGGACGTCAAGACGATCAAACAAGTGCCGAGAAGAATGCGGCTTGAGCTTGAGATGAGCATCAACGCCGAGATCAAAAAGCTAATAGACTCCGGCTTCATCCAAGAGGTTCAATATCCTGACTGGATCGCCAACATCGTCCTAGTGATGAAGAAAAATGGCACGGTGCGCATCTGCGTGGACTTTCGGGACCTCAATAAAGCTTGCCTGAAGGATGATTTTCCCGTACCAGTCACTGAGCTGATGATAGATAATACGTCCACTCATGAAGTTTTCTCCTTTTTGGACGGCTCGTCTGGATACAATCAGATAAAGATGCATCCTGAGGACCAGAAGCACACCGCTTTTCAAACCCCTTTGGGCATATTCTGCTACAAGGTGATGCCTTTCGGTCTAAAGAACGACGGTGCCACCTATCAGAGGGCCATGACGAAAATCTTCGACGGCCTCATACATGAAATCGTTGAATGTTATATCGACGACCTCGTAGTAAAAAGCAAATCATACGAGGAATATTTAGAGCATCTGAAGATCGTGTTTCAGCGCCTCTGGCAGTACAACTTGAAGATGAACCCTCTCAAATGCGCGTTCGGAGTCTCATCGGGAAAATTCCTGGGATTCATCGTCCGACATCGAGGCATCGAGATAGATCCATCGAAGATCAAGGCGATCATGGAAATGCCTTCGCCAAGGACTCTCAAGCAACTGTGGTCTCTCCAAGGAAAGCTCGCATATATCCGGCGATTTATAGCCAATCTCTCAGGCAAGTGCCGTCCTTACAGTCACCTGATGAAGAAGGGAACCCCGTTCATCTGGGATCGCAAATGCCAAGGCGCAATGGACGAAATCAAGCAATACCTGCAGAACCCGCCAGTACTGGCCGCTCCCATTAAGGGAAAACCTCTCGTCCTGTACACAACAGCCCTTGAAGGTTCTTTAGGCACGTTGTGGGCACAAGAGAACGACCAAGGGAAGGAAAGAGCTCTCTACTACTTGAGTCGAGTTCTACTGGGGGCAGAAAGCAACTACTCCCCCATCGAAAAACACTGCCTGACGTTGATCTTCGCAATAACGAAACTTAGACACTATGCATTGGCACATGAGGTCCATCTCATATCAAAAGTGGATCCTCTCAAGTATTTGATGTCGAAGGCCATATTAACAGAACGACTCGCTAAGTGGGCTCTACTCTTGATGGAGTTCTCGATAACTTATCAACCCCTCAAGGCAGTGAAAGGCCAGGCCATCGCCGATTTCCTCGCTGAGCATCCGATACTTGCCGACTCTCCCTTGAACTGCGAATTGCCAGACGAACATGCGTTTGACACGATCGACGGAGGTGATACCTGATAGGAACTTTATTTTGAGAGAGCGTCTTCCATGAAGAAGCACAAACAAACTCCCCTATAATCAAATCGGGGGTAGGCCTCATCTTCGTAACTCCACAAGAAGGGATAATGCGCTTCGCCTTCTCCTTGACAGAGCCAAGAACGAACAATGAAGTCGAGTATGAAGCTTTGATAGCAGGTCTCGAGATCGCTATCGATATGGGAATTGAAAACCTCTTCATATACGGAGATTCCCAACTGATCGTTAGTCAAGTAAATGGCGACTATCAGACGGGCAAACCAGAGTTGGTAAAGTACGGCGAAAGGGTGCAGCAACTATTGACCCAAATTCCTTCCTACACCTTGGAAAGCATACCGCGTGCGGAAAATAGCAAGGCGGATGCATTGGCCAAGCTCGCTAAAGAATTGGCTGACGAAAACCTCGATGATGTGAGGATCGTTGTGCAAAGCCGTCGGGTTCTTGCTCCAGCAGAAGTATCTCCGGAGTTGTTCGAAGAAAACGGAGCGACCGAGCGAATCATTCTACAAATAAAAGACCAGGAAAAGGATAAGGATTGGAGGGAAGTATTTATAGATTACTTTAAATCCCGTCGAACACCTGAAGATGCATCCTCAAGACATCATCTTATGAAACGAGCTCTGTCTTTTGCTTTCGTCAATGATACTCTGTATAAGACATCATTTGATTCTCTGTGGCTAAGATGCCTGGGACCTGAAGAGGCAAAGAGAGTCGTCCAAGAAACTCACGACGGACTCTGCGGTTCTCACTAAGCCGAGCCGAAGATGAAGCTGAAGATCAAACGGATGGGTTATTATTGGCCCACGATGATCCAAGACTGCCTCGAATACGCGAAGCAGTGCCATTCATGCCAGATTCATGGAGACTTCATCCATCAGCATCCGAATCTGCTACATCCGATAGTAGCTAGCTGGCCGTTCGAAATGTGGGGGACCAACATAATCGGGCCTATCGAACCAGCATCGTCCAGAGGACATCGATTCATTTTGGCGACAACTGATTACTTCTCCAAATGGGCAGAGGCAGTACCGCTGAGGGAAGTGAAGACGGAAAATATCCTCCATTTCTTCAAGACGCACGTCATTTATCGGTTTGGAACTCCACGACGGATTATCTTCGATAACGGGCCAGCCTATAGAAGCCACAAGATAAGCTGCTTCGCACAGCAGCATAACATGGACTGGAGATACTCCTCAGTCTATAATCCTCGAGCTAACGGTCTAGCTGAGGCTTTTAACAAGACCCTGACGAAGATCGTAAAAAAGATGGTGTACCGAAATAAGAAGGACTGGCATGAGAGACTGCATGAAGCTCTCTGGGCGTATCGAACTACGTTCAAAACGGCCACGAACACAACTCCGTATGCATTGGTATTCGGTACAAAGGCGGTACTTCCTCTCGAGATAGAGCTACCCTCTCTACGAGTGGCAGTTCATTACGAGCTAACGGACGAAGAGACTGCTCACCTTCGGCTTGAGGAGCTCGATGCCCTTGATGAAACCCGGCTCATAGCGCAACAAAGTCTGGAGGCTTATAAAGCAAAGATGACGCGCTCATACGAAAGATTGACTAGGCCAAGGACATTCCATCAAGGTGAACTCGTGCTAGTGGTCAAAAGACCTATGATCCCCAATCGTGCTAAACGGGGGAAATTTGAGCCGAACTATGAAGGCCCGTATATCATAGACAAGGTCTACCAGGGTGGAGCCTATCTACTCATGGATATGCATGGCGAAAGGCCCTTCAGACCAATAAATGGCCGCTTCCTGAAAAAGTACTACGCCTGACGAGTCACGGCTTAGGTCAATGGTAGATGACAACGACTATGTCCGCTCGCTATCTTCCTAAGCCTAAACTCTATAGGTAGTAGCCGGCTCCCTTAACAATGGACCGAAACATCCTTAAATTAACAACGGACCGAAACGTCCTTAAACTAACAACGGACCGAAACGTCCTTAAACTAACGATGGACCACTATGTCCTAAAACTAGCTGTTGACCGAGACGTCAACAAAATACGGTGGATTGCAGCGTCCCAAAGCTAATACAAAAAAAATAAAGAAAAAAAAAGAAAACGGTATGTCCACAAGCAAAATGGGCACGGATAAAAACCCGAAAGGGCTCCGTGAGTAAAAACAGCAGGGCTACCGGCGAGTTTTGTGAAAACCCGAAAGGGCGCAATCTCGTTAAAAGACACTTGCGAGGTTCTCTCGACCTTGTGAGGAGAAACTACCTGCGTGAGATCCTTACGACTCACAAAGGAGCAACACCCTTAGGGATCCCTACGATTCCTAAGGAGAAACTACACTTGCTAGATCCTCACGACTCGTAAGGAGAACTCTCTTATGAGACCCTCACGGCTCATAAGATTCCAAAGTCTTAAGCTACAGGGATCTAAACCTGTTTTTAAGCAGCCACCACAATCTCCGATGCTGCCTTACAAGCGGCTCAATGCTGACCCTTGTATACAATCCACGGGCGCGAATAAACATCTCCCTAACAGAGTCCCATCCATGACTAGGGATATGTCTACCTGGTGAACAACCATTGTAAGTCCTCTCGACTTATAAGGAGAAAATACTCTTATAAGATCCTTACGACTTACGAGAAGCCATACACTTTTGAATCCTCACGATCCCTAAGGAGAAAAACGCACCTATAAGATCCTCACGACTTGTAGGGAGAAAAGCCTTTATGAGACCCTTACGGCTCATGAAGTCAAAAGCCTTGGTCGACAGGATCCTAACCCTGTCTACTAAGACACCTTTGTTCGACATCGACAGAGGCAAATAATGATTCGCTCCTGGCAATATCCCAGTTGTAGCGGTGCTGATGCCGAAATCGGTGTCTAATTCCAGACTTGCAGCGAGAAGCTAGCGAGCGGCAACTTATAACAAAATCAGCAAGTAAAAATATATGCATGCAAAATAGCCGAAATGATTGGGCAACTTGCAATAAAAAGCAGCGAGTAAAAATAAAATAAATAGCCGAAATGATTGGGCACCGCGAAAAATAGCCGAAATGATGGGGCAATCACGACCTTCGAGATATAAAAGCTGAAATGATAGAGCATCGCGGAAATAAAAAATATATAAAAATTTATTCCCTACAGGTGATATTACATCAATCCCTATATACAATCCAGGGGCACAAAAGAAGAAAGAATCATGCCTTCCCTCCCCAGGCTCCATCAGAAGAAGAAGCCATATCTCAACGGCTCACAGACAATCTGGAGACCACTTCGATATTCGTCTCATTACAACGGAAATACGTCATCCACATGACCCCGTTCGGAATACGTCATCCACATGACCCCGTTCGGAAATACGTCATCCACATGACCCCGTTCGGAAATACGTCATCAACATGACCCCGTTCGGAAACACGTCATCCACATGACCCCATTCGGAAATACGTCATCAACATGACCCCATTCGGAAATACGTCATCCACATGACCCCATTCGGAAATACGTCATCCATATGACCCCGTCGCGGAAATACGTCATCCAAATGACCCCGTTCAGAAATACATCATCAACATGACCCCGCTTGGAAATACGTCATCCACATGACCCCGCTCGGAAATACGTCATCCACATGACCCCGCTCGGAAATACGTCATCAACATGACCCCGTTCGGAAATACGTCATCAACATGACCCCGCTCGGAAATACGTCATCCACATGACCCCGTTCGGAAATACGTCATCCACATGACCCCGTTCGGAAATACGTCATCCACATGACCCCGTTCGGAAATACGACATCAACATGACCCCGTCTCGAAAATACGTCATCCACATGACCCCGTCGCGGAAATACGTCATCCAAATGACCCCGTTCGGAAATACGTCATCCACATGACCCCGCTCGGAAATACGTCATCCACATGACCCCGTTCGGAAATACGTCATCCACATGACCCCGCTCGGAAATACTTCATCCACATGACCCCGTTCGGAAATACGTCATCCACATGACCCCGTTCGGAAATACGTCATCAACATGACCCCGTTCGGAAATACGTCATCCACATGACCCCGCTCGGAATACGTCATCCACATGACCCCGTTCGGAAATACGTCATCAATATGACCCCGCTCAGAAATACGTCATCCACATGACCCCGTTAGGAAATACGTCATCCATATGACCCCGTCACAGAAATACGTCATCCATATGACCCCGTTTCGGAAATACGTCATCTACATGTTTATCCCACTAAACACTTACGGGTCCTCTCGATTCGTAAGAAAGAAAATTCTCTTATAAGATCCTTACGACTTATAAGGGAAAACACACTCAGGAATCCTCACGATTCCTAAGGAGAAAATACACTTACGAGATCCTCTCGACTTGTAGGGAGAAAAATCTTTATGAGACCCTCACGGCTCATAAAGTTGAGAAGTCTTAGGTAACGGATCTGAACCTGCTTCCTAAGCCATCACTACCCCTCGAAGGAGCCAAGGCAAGATGCTCACTCTACCATCTGGCGGCTATGTTTGCTAAGGCAACATGCTGATAACAAAAGAAAGAAGAAAGCAGAGAGATGATACAAGACATTGCAAAAAAAAATGTGTATCTTTTATTCATGAATTCAATTGGGTACAAAATATATCATATGAAAGAATAAAAGAACAAATACATTTTATTCAAAATTACAAATGGTACAAAAAAAAATATTGAGAGGAAAGCGCTTTCAATAATCCAATCAGCTGCTCGCGCACTTCCCTCAGCCCCTCTTCTTGATCAGCTGCCGCGGCCAACTCCGCTTCGACCTGGGCTCGCTGCTGCAAGTAAGACGAAAGTTGTTCCTCGATGGCCCGCTGAGCTGCTTCACGATCTTGTGCATCCCGCTCGACGACATCGAGCTTCTGCCTCAATGTTAACCCATCAGAAATGCATCGCAGAAGGCCTTCGAAGATAACTTTCAACTGGGCAGCATTCGCATCAACCTCAGCATGCAGTCGAGGAGATTCGCTTGAAGTTTCTTTACATTCCTTCTGCTTTAAAGCCACTTCTTGTTCAAGATGGCGGAAGTAAGAAGTGCTCTGCTCGATCCACGCAGCCCGTTGAGTGCTCATAGCCAGAATCTCAGGTGCAAGACGCCTAAGCTCAAGCTCATGGAGGCAAGCCTCGATTTCTCTGCAGCGATTAACCCAAGACTCAACGACGCCCTCACCATGAAAGTTCACGAGCATCGCCGGCATAGGGTTAACCTCTGCGGCAAAATCTGCAGCAGATGTGGGAGTCTCCGCGTCAAGCTCCTCGATATATTTGCTCAGCATGCGCAGACTGGTCACAGCACTTTGGATGTGGGCGTCTGGAAAAAGGCCCTGCCGGCATCATAATGCGAGACTCGAACGGGGCTGGAGTCGATGTGATTGCAGCAAAATAGATCATAATCAGATGTCGGCTCAGGAAATAAAGAAAATTCACGAAAAGTAGTGCCTACTATACCGGCTGCAAAAGGGGGCAGAGCTGGGAGTACTGGTGGCGCAACGACAGCCTCGTCCCCTCCTTCAATTCGTAAGACTACAAGAAATATAAAGAAGATTTAGCAGTAATGCGACTGCCCGTTAAAGAAAAGGACGTCGTTTAGAGAAAATACTCACCGACACCAGCAGGTGGACTAATCTCTGACAAGAAGGAGAAGTGTGGGTGCAGCACCTGATACAGGTGGTCAAAAAGGACTCCTACAAGGACGCAGTAGTGCAACGTCAGTACATCAGTTATACAGCTTAAAAAATAAAACTGATGGGTCATAAATCCGCACCTTCCAACATCTGAGATGGTATGAGAGAGGGTAGAGGAGGTGTCACCGTCAAGGCGGTAGCTGATGGCATTGCCTCGGGTAATGCGACCTCAGCGCTCGCCTCACCTGTATTAGAAACAAGATGAACCCTGTCAGGAAAGATTGAAAAAGATTGCAGAATAAAAAAAAAAGCAATGACCCGTAATCTACCTGATGAGTCGCCAGTCGGAGCCACGACAAGGGCGTCACTTGATACAGCAACTACTTCATCATCTTCCATCGGGATGGTCTCACCTCTCGTCGTCTCATCCCCCGACTCTACGAGAGCCGTCGTAACGCTTGCGACGCCAGGAGATGGCAAAGAGCCGCAGGCGGAAAGAGTGATGATTGGAGCGGTGCCCGACTCTTGAGAGGGAGCAGCCACCCCGGGCTCTGTAATTGTGGCTATCTCATCCATAGCCACCTCGGGTTCGACAGTGGTGGTCATCTCACCCACCGCCATCTCAGGCTCGACGATCGTGACTGTCTCATCCGCCACTATCTCAAGCTCAGTGATTACAGCCACCTTGCCTACCGCCACCTTGGGTTTGGCAATCACGGCTACCTCCTCTACCACTGCCTCAGGCCCAGCAGTCGCCGCCACCTCTTTGGGAAGACTCAGTCCTGCAAGATAAGATATATGAGAATTGATACTTAAAACTTTGACAACAGAACTCCGTGTCACATTACCTTGGGTTAGTCTTCCGACCGCTTCCCGAGCCGCATGTGATGCTCGTCTATAGGCAGTGGACAAGGCAGCAGAGGACTCTTCTGAAGGAGTAGCGGCAGGGGTAGCGGCGCTCGAACCCGCACCCATGGCTAAGGCAGCACTACGCTCCCTTGCTGCACGCATTCTGCGCTTCCTTTCCGTCCGGGCCGTGAGAGTCAATCTTCTCAAGACCTCCATCAACGTTACGTCATCATCCACGCCAGGAGCTACCTCTGGAGCCATTACGGCGTCCGTCATCGGTTGCTTGAGTAAAGCCTCTTTCGGTAGTGCCGAAGAGGCTGGGACTTCGGTGGCAGGCCCGGGAAGAATTTCCACATCGCTTTGCGGGAGCGGCATTGTGGTCCCTGCAATAAGACAGAAAAAGGGTTAGGTTGTCCACAAGAAAGAAAGATGAAGATGCAATAAGCCGAGACATACCAATGCCCAACAAAGCGCGATTCCTCTCCTCCTCCTCGAAGGTCTTGAGGGAAGCCGCGAGAGCTTCTTCAGTGGAAATGCCTGTTAAAGAAGGAAAAACGTCAGTCAAAACACGGTAATAGAAATACGATGCAATGGCGGAAAATACAGCTAATGATTACCTGATCGCGCGAGTATAGCCAACCCCTCTTCGTGGCTGGCCAATTGCTCGGAAGCTGCAATGGCAGCCGCCAGATAAGTATCATCTGGCGGCATGAATAAGCCATCATTCGTCCCATACTCGCTCAGGCCCTCGCCGTAAGGAGCGTGAAGCTCCTGGCCAAGTACAACATCGACAGAAAGAATCGACTTCTTTTTCTTCTTCTGCGAATGAGCTCCGGTCGCAGCCAGCACCAGCTTGCGCTTGGTGGGCACTTTGGGACGGCGAGTCCCGATATCCGAGCCCACACCAGATTCGGGTGAAGTTACATTTACCGTCTCCGCGGGAGCACGGGGCACCGAGGGCACATCCACCGTCTCCACGAGAGCACAGGGTAATCCACGCATAGGGCTTAGCACACGTGGAGGCTCAACTGCAGCAACCTCTCTTAGCGGAGGGGGGACAGCGACCCGTCGCTTTAAAGGGACGTTGCGATCACTGGCAGGGGGCGCACTCTTGCGATCAAGCAGCAACCGCCTCTCTTCCCTGATAACAGCACCCATCGCGTGTTGATACCAGGCTACGTGTACGTTGAAGGCCCTCGGGACGCAACTCGGCTCGCTAATGAAGAAGCGGGAGCCCGTATTCAAACGCATGAAGTGATGCAGTGCACCCCGTATTCCCTCTCTGGTGGCAGCAGGTTCTACCAAGAAAGCCTCCAGCATGATGGGGATTGTATCGCATAAATAGCGCTGCATCATTTAGCCTGAATACAAGAAAGCCCGGCCTGATGGAGTATAGATGGAGAATCTCTCGGGCTTTCAACACGGAGGCCCCGTCCTTAAAAACGTCGCGCAATGCCAACACCGTCTTGGAAGTTTCCTGGCCAATCGTCAGGACTTTATCCGTGAAAGACATACCATCTCCGATGGTGCGCGGACAAAGGAGAAGGCCCCTAGCTTTCCACTGTGACGGACTCACAATAAAGGTGTCAACCAACCGCATAATTCGTGGGAACTTGCATTTCTCATAAAATGAAGGCCTCTTATGAATTCCAAAGACCCCGAGCACGTGCATCTCCATCCATAAGGTGAAGTAATGCATCGGGAAGTTGACAGCATGCACCCCCGGTTCAGTAGTATCCGCCGCCACACTAAGACCATAGTATAAATGGGCTAACCCGGCAATCCCGATGGCCACTTGTATTCCCGCCACCATGCGATGCGCGGGGTAGAAGACGGAAGGCCTCATGTAACGAGGATGCATAGGGAGCGCGAACCAGCACAACCATAGACCAAGAAACCCAAGAAAGAAAGCCTCCTCGTCAATGCCTGGAGCGGCGATTTCTGACAGCGGGATGGTCGTAGCATCAGGAAGAAAAAAGCCCTTCTGATCATATTCCAATACTGGTCGACGGTCCAAGCCAAAGCCGAAGGGATCATCAAGCTTGGCAAATTTGTCGCCTCGTTGCGACAAAATCTCCGGACGAAGAAACCGGGTAATGAAGTCCGCAAAATTGACCCCCCGACCTCCGGATTCCAAGAAGAGGCTCTCGTACATGTTCAGCACCTTTATCAGACTAGGGAATTGGTGCTGAATGGCGTTCTTTGGCGTGAGGCCCATCACCACCGGCTTGGTGGCAAAAACGTATTCATCCGGAGAAAGCAGCTCCTCGTAGTGCTCTCCCCTAACCGGCAGACCGAAAACCACAACAAATTCTTCCAAAGAGATGGAGACTTCTCTGTCCAGTAGAAGAAAGGTATGGGTTGGATGTTCCACTGCTCCAAGAACGCCTTAATCCACCATGTAGGAGGAGCAGAATATTGGAACAACGAAGCACCGCGGGGTATAGGCCGAGCTTCAATAGCTGCGTTTTCTTCGCCGACAAGATGTACCTGGCCCACTACAAATATGCGTCCGGATGACGCGGAGTTAGCCCGATGTTGTAGGGTTGTCTCCAAGGGTGCGACTCGCCCTGGCATATGCGCCGTCCCAGGGTATCCAAAGCCGCCGGCACCTGCATGGGTACGGCGGCAATCGAAGGTTGAAGAAGACCCTCCGAAGTCCAATTGACAACCTCCACGGCATAGTTCACCGAGGGTGCATCTGTAGGGTTCCTAGGCACGCTAATGAGGTCTCACAAGGCATCAACCATGCCAATTTCTAATTTTATAGGTGCCGAGAAACCCTAACAAGATCGTTGGCTAGAAATATAGGCGACAAAGCAAACTAGTTAACAAATTAACTACAAGAACGGAAATACAACCTTTGTAGATCCGGTTCTCCACCTCCATAGCTCCGTGATGAAGTCCTCTCCGCTATCCAAATCGAACCATGACTCTCACGGTGGTTTCATCGGAGAAAAGACCGGGCTAGGTCGTCGACTTCGTGCCGAAGATGATCTACGTCGAGGCATCGCTAGATCAAGCTCCCACTTCACCAAGTGATGAAACTTGTGAAGAAAACACACTCTACTACTTGGCAAGAGGTAGAGGATGAAGAAATAGGAAGTGGGTTTACTTTAGAATTGGATTTCTCACTCATTTTCATCAATCACCATTGATGAAGAAAGGTTTTCTTCAAGTGAAGAAGAAGAAGAAGATGAATATTATTATTATGATAATCATCCAAATAGAAAATAAAAGGAATCCTTATCATAATCTAACCATGGTGAAGTGTAGAGAATCAACTAGGGTTAAGTGGAGTGGTTAGGGTTAAGCATGAGACAAAATGGTGACTTAGTCAAAGCTTCATGAAGCTTCAACATGCAAGTCCAAAATGAGCCACCATTTCATTTCTTTATGCCATTTATTTTCCAAAATAAATAAACAAATAAATAAATGATGGAAAAAACAAAACCCTAATTTCCAACATAACCATGGTTTAATTCTTTATACTTAACCAAAAAGCATGTATCATCAAACATGATACAATCATGTGCACAAAAGTATATCACATATACAATGTGCACATTAAGTGAGAAAATCCATTTAAAAGTGAACCAATACTAGTTAATGCAAAGCAATATATCAAATATATAATTATACATTAAATCATTAAATCAACACTTGATTCAATGATCCGGTCATATCGCATATAACCGACTAGTATCAAATGTATCGGCTTATCGAATCAACCCTCGATTCGATAACTAGGTTATATCGCATATAACCATTCGATACAAACATCGCGAGAATGGAATACGGTATCACATACACGCATTATTCTCGGTCCCGCACATATCTCATATGCGCTCCTATTTCGTTTCGCTTGAGCCAGGAAACCTCTGTGTAGGACTCTAAAGACTCGTCAATACGCCGGCAGCAGATGATGATCATATCAAACACCCACAAGCCGCAAGCGGTCTGCTAAATGTAACGGCCACCCGGGTATTGAGCGATCAGAAGATCGATGAGCAAGCCCGCTCACACTCCAGTGAATCCAACCAGTAACACTTACCGTACAGTCCGGTCTGATCGTCTGATCTGTCGCATATCTCGCCTAGGGGTGGTAAACGTCAGACCCCAATAGCTCGATATGAGGTCTATAACAGTTTGAGATACTACTGGTAACACTTACCAGTAAATCTCAGCAACCCTGGCCAGGGATTTCCGGTTATAGCCAATCGAACACAGCGCAACATCAACTCCCTATACCGGGAGAGACGAATCCCTTCCTATCGCTCATTGCCTCCATGTGACTCGGGACTGTACCCAAAAACCACCGTTTTGCACGCCCTCTTGGACGTGGTAAGATAGAAATCAAAGCACAGTGGGAACCACACAAGACTCTATGACGATCTCGGGTCAACAGACTACTCTGTACCAGTGTCACCAGAGAACTGCCATCTGACGTAATGTATAATACCATCTGGGAGTTCTCGGCGAGTCCGTCCAGTGTACCCAGTCTCTACTGAGCACCCGTATATCATCTCTGATGTCAAACACCAATGGATATAGGATCATCCATCGCCCATCTGTATGGGTCGAGAAGGTATACGCTAGTCTACTCTGGTATATCGATGCCCCGTCTTGATACACCCACGACTAGGGACTTTGAAGGATGTATTTATGGACTACCCTGTCCCCACTAGTATGATCTACATCATAGTCCAGGTAGTCAAGTACACATCCTAAGGGCTTTACCAACATGTAACAGAGAGACAATCAGTATACACGTTAAGGTAAAGATCAACCAGATAGCATACTATCATGTCGAGCAAGAAAGTCCTCCCTATATATGTCCAAGCACCCACTACAATATACATCCTATGTATAGTAATGGCCTCTAGGGCATACATATAACTAACAATCTCCCACTTGCACTAGGGCCATCTTATAGCAATGGTTGTAGTATCTCATACTCAACCATCCCATAAAAATCTCTCTCTGGGAAAAGGCCTTTGTGAGTGGATCCGCCGTGTTGTCCTCTGAGTCTACTCTCCTAACCTCGATCACCCTGGAGATCAACCATCTCCATGATCAGGTGACACTGCCTTAGAATATGTCTGGATCACTGATGGGACCGGCATTCCTTGGCATAAGCCACAACTCCATTGTCTCACAATGGTTGGAACGTAGTTCATCTCATGAACCAATATACACCCAAACATCCTCTTTGGTAGCATCTTAAGTAGCGATGTATCATGCCTTTATCGTCTAGTATGCCACGGTATCTAGCTTGGAACTCTTCCAACATACCGTCCCTTTACTGAGGGTAAAGACAATGCCTGCGACTGACATTCAGTCGTCTTTATCACCCTGGAACCCTCCAATGATTCTCCCCAGGATCGATTGATACCATCTCACTACAACTAGTGAGAATCCTAACATCCAATTAGATCTATCTCATAGATCCAAAACCCAGAATTTAGGAGGTATCACTTTAATCCTATATGGAGAATCATTGTGATAAGCGGAGATTGACCGAGAGTAGCATAGGAAACTCCTTTCTTATCAAGAGTATGTCATCCACGTACTCTACGAGGATCAGCACCATACTCCCTACTACCTTTTTGTTTATATAAGGTTCATCTACCATTTTGATGATGTCAAACTCTTTGACTACTACATCAAAACAGATGTTCCAACTCCGCGATACCTGCTTTATCTTAGAAAGCATCTTGTGCACGTTTCCGCTGCTCCCACTGTCTACGAAGCCCTCTGGATATGTACTTATAGACTTTCTCTTCTAAAACATCATTTAGAAAAGCAGTCATGGCACCCAGCCGCCAGATATCATAGTCATGGTATGCAGCCGTGGCAAGTAGGATCTGGATGGACTTAAGCATAGCTACTTGAAAAGGTTTCATCATAATCCACGCCTGGTCGATGACGAAAAGCTTTAACAAGTCTAGCTTTGAAAGTCTCAACTTTTCCATCTATACCTAGTAATCTTCTCAAGATATACTTGCTCCTGATGGGGATTTAACCCTTCAGATATTGCAACCAAAGTCCATACTTTGTTGGTGTACATGGATTCCATCTCAGATCACTAAGCATCCAGCCATTCTTACAGAGTCTTACTCCTGATGGCCAGCTTGAAACTAGTTGGGTCATCATCTCATGATGCAATCCTGGCTCCCACTGTCATAGAGAAACCGAAGTATCTCTCAGGTGGGTGAGGAACCCTACTAGATCGGCGGAGAGGCTGAGGTTCGTTGGTTTCTATTGAATCCTTCGGTTCTACCAAATCATCAGCTGCAGTTTGTATAGCTGGAACCTTTCCAGTTTTACATTACAGACTTTGCCTCGAGCTTGTCCGGATTTTGCTTTCAGACATAGGCCGGTCAACCCCAAATCTTAACTAGCTTAAGACATGGGCTCTTCCTTTTCCATATCACATATGAAGTGGTAGGCAACTGATTTGATTGGAACCCTATTCAATAGGTATGCAACTTCATAAGTGCATAACTCCCAAAAGGAAAAAGGTAACTCAGCAGTACTCATCATAGAGCACACCATATCAAATAGGGTGTATCTGCTCCGCCCCGATATACCATCGTTCTATGGTGTATACGGAGGAGTAATGCTGAGAGAGAATCTCATTCTCCTATAGAATAGTCCAGGAATTCCGTGCTCAAGTATTCTCCTCCCTGATCACATCAAAGGATATAATACTTATACCCGTATTAGTTCTCTACTTCTAACTTATATTCTGTGAATATCTCAAAAAGTTCGGACTCATGTTTCAACAGGAACATAGGTCTGAATCTCGAAAGATCATCAGAGAATGTAATGAAGTACAAAGAACCAGTCTTGGCATGTGTAGACAGGGGACCTACATACATCAACATGTATCATCCCAAGAGTTTACTAACTCTTTCTCTGCTTCCAGTAAACAGAGCTATGGTCATCGTATCTTTGTGACATGATTGGCAAGTTTCATAAGATGTAAATTCAAACAGATTTAAATATGCATCTAAATATAACTTCAGCTAGTCAGGTCGCATTGATATGACCTAGTCTACAATGCCTCAAGAAGGATTCGTTCATTTCTGAACTCTTCCTCTTGTGTGTGTTCCGTATACTAAGAACTGTAGTTTGATTTAGAACATCAATGCTTTTAGATAACGTGCCTGAACCGATCAACTTTTGATATAGGAAATGTTCAAAACATTATCCAACAATACAAAATTTTATCGTTTCTTTACTAATAAAGAGACGGATATGATTTTGCATATCAGGTTCGGTATTTAATAACATTCGTTCAGAATCAATGTATTGGTAATACAGGGTGACAGTGACCAACAGACTTGGCTGCAACTCTTGTCCCGTTTTCTGCCTCATGAAACTTATCACCCGTTCTCAGTTCTCTACCTTTCTGTAGCCCTATGTAACAGATTACATACCTGGAATCCTGATCCGGTATCTCATACCCAGGACGTAAAGGATACTGAGAAACAGTTCTCTGTAATGAACACACCCGAAGATGATGCATCAGCATGCACTCTCTTCGTTTGGGCGGCACGGGAATTCTGGTAATCCCCAATTTCCTGCTCTGTCTTATAACAATTATAAGTTGGAGCGGGACCAACGTTCCCCAGCTCAGTATAACAAGCGGGTTCGGTCAATATTCCGTATTATTATCTTGATTAAGGCGTGATATGGTCGCTACCTGGAGAGAGAGAGAAGAAAACACTCAGCGTGCGCTCTTGCAAGAATAGATTGGTTATTATTTTATCTAATCAGGATGGCTCCCACTGCTTTTTATCAAATCTTCCTTCAAACCCTAAAAGGAAAGACTAGCCGGGATTAATTACACACTACAAGTTCGCCAATCTTTCAGCCAGGCCAGTGTCGGTACTTTGAGGGAGGTCCCCCGTGCTTTCGCACGAACCTAATTAATGTAAACCTCGTTTTCCAGAGGCGTAACCCCGTTTTCCAGAGGCGTAACCCCGTTGACACCTTTCTAGACACCTACTTGATCGGCTAATTGTAATGTGTAAAACTCTCCCAGGAGTAACTCTTACTCGCAGTGGATATCGGGATCCAACTATCTCATAGAAGATATGCAATCTCATTGCAAATTTCAACACTTGAAATTCTCGATAATATTTTGCCCCTAGCGTCCTATGACCTTGACGCAGGCCAACAAACCATAGTGCGCTAGTCAAGTTCAACCCGTCATTTCCTGATTGAATTAAACCCATCCGCACGACCCTTGACGCAGGCCAACAAAGTCGCACGACTACCCTAATCCAATCTGCATCATATGCATAAGCAGATAAATACTAGTTAGCTACCGCACACTACGCCTTGACGCAGGCCAACAAACGTAGCACGAATACTAACTAGCACTTATCTGAAATGACGGAGGGCTACGACAGGTTTTTCTGAAAACCAATTGCGTAATGAACTTGATATCGTTGTAGAATCAAATGATTTTTGAAATGGAGTGTTTTTTAGGCTTTTCTAGTTTTGCTAAAGGAGTCACTCCCGGTGAAGGGATCGTCGGTCCTTTCCTCGTCGAATGAGGTGCGGGATATATCATATATATCACTGTGCAAAGCAAAAACTCTTAAAAGCAATCAAAAGACAAACCGAGTGTGTAGCATCTGCCAGTTATTGCTAAAGGAGTCACTCCCGGTGAAGGGATCTCGGTCCTTTCCTCATCGAATAAGATGCAGGATATATCACATATACCGCTATGCAAAGCAAGAACTGTAGCTACCTGTTTTATTTTGAAATTCGATTCTACAACATCTTAGGTTTCTTTTCTTTCATTAATCACATTAATGAAGTCCTATCATTTAAGTACCTAAACATCACAGATAAATACGACGTACACTTATGCCATCCGCATTCGCTTCGATGTCCCCTCGTGCACCGTTAGGTTAGGTAACTAACGGCAGAGTAGGGCAGGGCTAGCGCTGGTGTAAAACATAAGTAACGCCTATATAATATATCATATATACTATATACAGTATCTATCACAGAACATCACATGATCACATCACAGATATCGCAGCAGAAGAAACATATGAAATATTGGATATACTAGGACGTCCGTGTTTTCAATACGAGCCAGTAAAACACGAATTCCACGGTCGTGATGAATAGCCAAACCCACACCCCTAGACCCCTACGAGAGCGGCAAGCAACCCTGCCAATTCTAGAGTTAGGAGACCCGGACTCGACTCCTCGAGTTGGTCTCCCACTGGACTCCAGAACCCGGTTACTTGTGCTCCCCTCCTTAGGTCTATCCTAGTGCGGAAAAGTAAATAATATACAAAAGGTGACAACTTCCGCAACCTGGAAGTTCCCCAATAAAAGAATATTACATACAAGTTTTTACATGAATGAAAATGAAAAACGCTCATCTCACATAAAACCCCCGGCTATTCAAACACGACGATCCAATATAACATATCCAGCAACACATAACATCACATGTCATCAACGTAAGTAAATATGCGCATCCCAATTGTCGTTGACATATAGCAACGAAACCAGCGATATCACATATTACACTTACGGTCACAGAAAAGAAAGTGTAAAACTACAACAGTTGGAATCCGCAATCTGCATAGACATCGCATGCCTAATCAAATGAATACCTTAGACATCGCATGCCTAACTATTATAAACCCCGCATTTTAGTCTCATTATCGAAAACACTTTTCAATATCAAGTCGGGCAATTCAACAAGATTTCCGACATCCTGATCGAATACTCGTCGCAAACTTCAGTAGACGGCCGCACCCCCGTTGCCGTCGACGAAGTGCACCAAGGCGGAACACCGCTACCGCGAGCACCCGAACGGACGCTTTCAGCGACGGGGTTCTCCTACAGTCACTTGGTCGGGGCTAAGGGATGTAGCTGTCTATTAAGTTTATCCGGCGAGTATCCGCGTACGCTACGTGATTGCGACGGACTTTTGATCATATAAAAATTCCGTGGCAACCGATCAAGAGAGACTAAACTGCTATATTTATAACATTCATTCAGTTATCTCATAACTTATTGTGAATTCCAATTATTGTATCACATTCCAGATAATTAGAAAATGTTAAACTTTCCGATCGAACATTCAAACACCCAAGTTTTCCCGATACTGATCAACACATGAAATAAGTCTAACAACATTCAGTTCGTGCCTCAGTACCAACGGTCCAGCCGTAGAAGGGTCAAGCCAACGCCTCACATGTGGCACGCCGTACTGCCCCAAACCCGAAGGTTCAAAGGGCAGTTCAAGACGGTCACATAATCGAGTTAAGGTTTGTTGTCTTCTAGAGGGACCATCACGTTACTTGCACTACTTAGAACGTCGTTAAACAACGGAAAGATCCAACACTTGGAAATTTCCCGACAGGAGAAAAGTTGGGTACTTTTATCCGGTCGAACTTTTTTAATATATTCAAAAATTATCCGGAAAAACACATAGACAAAGTTTGACAATCCGATCGAATGTACGAACTCCCAATACAACCCAAAATACTCAGCTCTTGATTTCAGATTAAAAATTCCCAGGAAAACCAGCGCTGCCAAATAGGAATTACTGTGCAAAATTTAATGGGAGAAGAGACAAAAGGGCCGCGGAACCGCCGCATAAGCACGCTAATGCCGCGGTTCCACCGCACTTTTATGGAATTAGGTCATCGAACTTCACAGTAATTCTTATAAATTCCTGCTGGTTTTTCTGCATATTTTTAATTCTGAAAAAACTCCGAATTTCAAAAATGTCCAGAGAGCATTTTGGATGTAGGTTTTCGGTTCGATCGGACTTCAAACTCCGTCTACGCATCGCCTAAGGCTCTAGCTAGGCTCTGATACCACTGTAGGGTTCCTAGGCACACTAATGAGGTCTCACAAGGCATCAACCATGCCAATTTCTAATTTTATAGGTGCCGAGAAACCCTAACAAGATCGTTGGCTAGAAATATAGGCGACAAAGCAAACTAGTTAACAAATTAACTAAAGAACGGAAATACAACCTTTGTAGATCCGGTTCTCCACCTCCATAGCTCCGTGATGAAGTCCTCTCCGCTATCCAAATCGAACCATGACTCTCACGGTGGTTTCATCGGAGAAAAGACCGGGCTAGGTCGTCGACTTCGTGCCCAAGATGATCTACGTCGAGACATCGCTAGATCAAGCTCCCACTTCACCAAGTGATGAAACTTGTGAAGAAAACACACTCTACTACTTGGCAAGAGGAAGAGGATGAAGAAATAGGAAGTGGGTTTACTTTAGAATTGGATTTCTCACTCATTTTCATCAATCACCATTGATGAAGAAAGGTTTTCTTCAAGTGAAGAAGAAGAAGAAGATGAATATTATTATTATGATAATCATCCAAATAGAAAATAATAGGAATCCTTATCATAATCTAACCATGGTGAAGTGTAGAGAATCAACTAGGGTTAAGTGGAGTGGTTAGGGTTAAGCATGAGACAAAATGGTGACTTAGTCAAAGCTTCATGAAGCTTCAACATGCAAGTCCAAAATGAGCCACCATTTCATTTCTTTATGCCATTTATTTTCCAAAATAAATAAACAAATAAATAAATGATGGAAAAAACAAAACCCTAATTTCCAACATAACCATGGTTTAATTCTTTATACTTAACCAAAAAGCATGTATCATCAAACATGATACAATCATGTGCACAAAAGTATATCACATATACAATGTGCACATTAAGTGAGAAAATCCATTTAAAAGTGAACCAATACTAGTTAATGCAAAGCAATATATCAAATATATAATTATACATTAAATCATTAAATCAACACTTGATTCAATGATCCGGTCATATCGCATATAACCGACTAGTATCAAATGTATCGGCTTATCGAATCAACCCTCGATTCGATAACTAGGTTATATCGCATATAACCATTCGATACAAACATCGCGAGAATGGAATACGGTATCACATACACGCATTATTCTCGGTCCCGCACATATCTCATATGCGCTCCTATTTCGTTTCGCTTGAGCCAGGAAACCTCTGTGTAGGACTCTAAAGACTCGTCAATACGCCGGCAGCAGATGATGATCATATCAAACACCCACAAGCCGCAAGCGGTCTGCTAAATGTGACGGCCACCCGGGTATTGAGCGATCAGAAGATCGATGAGCAAGCCCGCTCACACTCCAGTGAATCCAACCAGTAACACTTACCGTACAGTCCGGTCTGATCGTCTGATCTGTCACATATCTCGCCTAGGGGTGGTAAACGTCAGACCCCAATAGCTCGATAAGTCGTGTCGATATGAGGTCTATAACAGTTTGAGATACTACTGGTAACACTTACCAGTAATTCTCAGCAACCCTGGCCAGGGATTTCCGGTTATAGCCAATCGAACACAGCGCAATATCAACTCCCTATACCGGGAGAGACGAATCCCCTCCTATCGCTCATTGCCTCCATGTGACTCGGGACTGTACCCAAAAACCACCGTTTTGCACGCCCTCTTGGACGTGGTAAGATGGAAATCAAAGCACAGTGGGAACCACACAAGACTCTATGACGATCTCGGGTCAACAGACTACTCTGTACCAGTGTCACCAGAGAACTGCCATCTGACGTAAGGTATAATACCATCTGGGAGTTCTCGGCGAGTCCGTCCAGTGTACCCAGTCTCTACTGAGCACCCGTATATCATCTCTGATGTCAAACACCAATGGATATGGGATCATCCATCGCCCATCTGTATGGGTCGAGAAGGTATACGCTAGTCTACTCTGGTATATCGATGCCCCGTCTCGATACACCCACGACTAGGGACTTTGAAGGATGTACTTATGGACTACCCTGTCCCCACTAGTATGATCTACATCATAGTCCAGGTAGTCAAGTACACATCCTAAGGGCTTTACCAACATGTAACAGAGAGACAATCAGTATACACGTTAAGGTAAAGATCAACCAGATAGCATACTATCATGTCGAGCAAGAAAGTCCTCCCTATATATGTCCAAGCACCCACTCCAATATACATCCTATGTATAGTAATGGCCTCTAGGGCATACATATAACTAACAGCATCTGCATATGAAATCGACGAGATTGGCTCCGACGGCGTCGCACAAGAGAAGCTTTGACGACATCTGATAATCTGGTCATACCACCTACCCCACAAGTGAAGGTTTTTGTGTTCCGGGTCATAGTCTCTGATGAGCGCGAGAATCTCCCGGTCCACAAGTGCCTCAGGGAATCCTCCCTCTAAACGAACAAACGGGAAAGAGAAGTCGAAAGACATGTCTCCTGCAAGAAATGACAGAATTCAATTGTTAGTACTATAATCTAATTTTAAAATTCTGACACTCGGCACTTTAAAATTTGTATCACACTGCAATGCAGTGGAAAGGGGACCAAAGGGGGACCCACAAAATCTAGATGACAATTCATAAAATAGCCTCATCATTAGATGAGACTGTTAATTAATGAGGAAATCCTTAAGAAAATTCTCATTAAATGAGAAATCCCTCAAGAGAAGGAGAAGATCTCCCTTTAAGAGCAAAGCTCTATGACAGAGTGACACTTGTCAAACTCTGATCATGAAGGAATAAAATTTCTTAAAGAGCCTAGCTCTGTAATGATGATGGAAAGACCCATCAGAAAAGAAAATTAAAATCAATTAAAATTAATGAATTAAAAATTCTGGGATCTTCAAGATCCATGAAAAAACTCTTAAGAGTTCTTCATCAAAGATCAAGAAATCTACATATTATTAAAGAGCAAAGCTCTGATTCATGGGCTAAGAAACCCCAAGAAAATATCTTTTTAGATCTATAGGTTCAGAAGAGCAAAGCCCTGTTAATGAAACCCTAAATGAGTTTTCTTTAGATCAAAGATCTATGAAGAGCAAGGCTCTGCTAATGGGTAAAACCCTAATTTATTAAAAGTTTTAAACTTTACCTAAGTTTTGATAGAGTTCTAACTCTTGAGAAGTTCTTAAAAAAAAGAGCTGCGCTTTGAATAAAAATTCTCAAGAAAGAAGATGATAATCATCTGAGGACCAAAGGTCCTATTTATAGGCGCTAAGCCGCTTCTTCAACTTCTAAGTTGATCCAAGGGCTCAGATGTTGCCACCGCTGCGCTCATGTGTGGGCCACGTAAGCGCAACGGTGGGGGGGCATTTGTTTCCCCCAATCAGAGCAAAACTCTGTTTTGAATTTCAACATTCAAAAATTGAAGCAACACTTCAGATCCAGCGCTCTGCGCTGCGCGCCACGTGTCAAACACAGATGGGCTAGCGCCAGGTGCACTGCGCCCTAGGCAGCGCACCCCCAATCAGAGAAAATCTTTGTTTTAAATTTTAAAACTCAAAAGTTGAAGCAACGCTTCAGATCCGGCACTCTGCGCTGCGCGCCACGTATCAAACACGGGTGCTCTAGCGCAGTTGCGCTGCACTCTATGCTGCACGCCATGTGTCAAACACGGATGCGCTAGCGCAGTTGCGCTGCGCGCCACGTGTCGAGTGTAGGTGTGCTAGCGCAAGGTGCGCCAGCGCTGGAATTAAAAATTCCCCACCGTTAGATCAAAAGATCTAATAATAATAAATTATTAATTAATCAGACTTAAAATTCTGTTATGGAAAAATCTTTCCAATCTTATTAAAAACAAGAAGATTACCTTCTGTAAAATAGAAGTCCTAGGATCAAAGATCCAACGGTGGGGAAACATCCCCAAATCAATCAGAGAAAGATCTCTTTAACTGATTTAACAAATCAATTTGACCTATAAAAAGGCCCCTAGACTTCAAGTCTAAAAAGACAGAGAGAAATATAGAGAAACCTCCCTACAAACTTTGAGAAAACTCAAAGAGAGAAAGGCAAGCTTTTAATAAAAAGAAGATCATCTTCTTCAAGGTAAAGAACATGATTTTTGGACAAAGAGATGAAAACATCTCATAAACAGAAGAATTATCTTCTAAAAAAGATCATAGATCTAGAAAAAGACCAAAGTCTTTGATATAAGAAAGATCAAAAGATCTTATTATAAACAAAAAGAAGAAGTATCCACTTCATTCACAGATCCTTGATCTACAAAAGCAGTGCGTTTTTATAAATAAACAAGAACTTTTGTTCTTGAATATTGAGGCAAAGCCTCCTTCAGAAGAACATAAACTTTTTCTCTGATCATAAATTTGATCAAGTGCGCTCTGCTCTACTGAAAAGTGCGTTGCACCCAAGAACTGCGTTTTTGCGCTCATTGGACCGGCGCTCAGCGCCAAAACGTGCCGCGTGTCAACCATAGACACAACTTGCGCTTTGCGCTTCTGAAGCAGCGCACTGCACTCATGAACCGGCGCTCAGCGCCAAGCGCGCCACGTGTGACTCACTGGGGCGCCATTAAATCAGTGCAAAGCACTCATAAATTAAAAGAGCAATGCGCTAATAAACTCGTGCTTAGCGCTAAGCGCGACACGTGTTATCTTCACGTGCGCTACCCAATAGAAGCGCTATGCGTTCTTTGATTGGCGCAAAGCACCTGGCGCGCCAGTGGCGCACTATCAGAACATACATTGTTTTGATGAATGCTATGCATTCAATACAAGACAAAAAGATGTCAGAACCCAATGCTTAGCATTATTAAAAGTGCCAAGCCCAAATAAAGGCTCAATAGCCAGAGCAATAAAATGTTAAAAAACATTTTGGACTTAGCCCAATTCTGGCCATAAGTCCTCAACTTACATTGAACTGAGCCCATCTGCTCACAAATATTCAACAGATCTTAGTTCCAAGCTGGGTTACAAATCTTTCAATCAATTTACACCCGGTTCGAGGGTACACCTCTTTACTCCTCTGATATCTGTCGTTGTAATCCTTCAACGTCTTCAGAGAGGTGACGGGTCCCGACAATCACACATTTCTACGGACTGTGGGGTCCTTAAACTCATGGACTACGATGTCCTTAAACCTTATAGACTACGATATCTCTAAACCGGACTGTGGGGTCCTTAAACTCATGGACTACGATGTCCTTAAACCTTATAAAACCTTATAGACTACGATGTCTCTAAACCGGACTGTGGGGTCCTTAAACTCATGGACTACGATGTCCTTAAAACTTATAGACTACGATGTCTCTAAACCGGACTGTGGGGTCCTTACACTCATGGACTACGATGTCCTTAACTTGGACTGTGGGGTCCCTTTAAACCCACGGACTACGATGTCCTTAACCTGGACCATAATGTCCTTAAACTAACAATGGACCGAGATGTCCTTAAACTAACATTGGACCATAATATCCTTACACTAATCGACCGCAATGTCTCTAAACTAAACAATAGAGCCCAATTGCTCTCTTGTCGGATCTAAATGATCCCGTTAAGTTGATCTTAGTCTAGAAATTAGACTAACGTATCATTAACAAACGTTTAAGTTGATCTTAGTCTCACATGAGACTAACGTATCTTTAAACACAACCCCCAAATCTAAATCTAAGAAGATACAGATTTGGACTAATCCACGTCCTACGGGCGACAACATAAATTAGTCTCCGTATACAATCCACGGGCAACCATAAACAAAACAAACAACCACGACACAAAGTGACCATCTGGAGAAGGAGAAAGTTGTTACCGCGATGCGGTAGCGTAATTAACTGCAGGGGCTTGCGCCTGCAGGGAAAAACGTCCCCACAATCAAAAACCCCTCAAACGAGGGGGAATCTGATGAAGTCTGCTACATCAGCCGAAAGAGTAGCTAATCTTTCACAGGTTTTCACAACAGACACATACCTCTGGGGTCGCTTGGTTCGATCAGTTAAAAGGACCAATTGTCTACATCGGCCGCATCCGTTTAAACCTTCGATACACGGTGCCATAAATCAACTTGGCATCTTTGGAGAGGTGGACGGATAGCACCAATTAGCATCTGCCCCTAGATTCAGGCAAGACGTAAACCGCGTCTTCCCGGTTTCCGGCGGTGAACAACTGGTGCGCTAGCGCAAAGTGCACTGCGCTCTGAGCAGCGCACCACGTGCAAAGCACGGATGCGCCAGCGCTGGAATTATAAAATTCCCCACCGTTAGATCAAAAGATCTAATAATAATGATAAATCATTAATTAATCAGAATTAAAATTCTGTTATGGAAAGATCTTCCAATTTTGTTAAAAACAAGAAGATTGCCTTCTGTAAAACAGAAGCCTTAGGATCAAGATCCAACGGTGGGGAAACATCCACAAATCAATCAGAGAAAGATCACTTTAACCGATTTAACAAATCAATTTGCCCTATATAAAGGCCCTAAGACTTCAAGTCTGAGAAAAAGAGAAACCCCCATACAAGCTTTGAAAAAAACTCAAAGAGAAAGAGAGCAAGCTCTTGAAAGAAGATCATTTCTTCAAGATAAAAAGAATGATTCTTGAACAAAAAGATGAAATCATCTCATTAAAACAGAAGAATTATCTTCTTAAAAGATCATAAATCTATAAAGACCAAGGTCTTTCATAAAAGAAATTAAAAGATCTCATCACATAATAAAGAAGAACATATTCTTCACACAGATCATTGATCTACAAAGGCAAAGCCCTTTCAAAAAAATAAGAACTATTGTTCTAGAAACTTGAGGCAAAGTCTCCTTTAAAAAAAGAACATAAATTTGTTCACAGATCATAAATTTGATCAAATGCGCTTTGCGCTATTGAAAAGTGCCTTGCACTCTTGAACTGCGCTTCTGCGCTCCTTGGGCTGGCGCTCAGCGCCAAGCGCGCCACGTGTCACTCAGTTGTGTGCCACTTAACTAGCGCAACGCGCTCAGAAATTAGCGCCTAGCGCTCATAAACTGGCGCAATGCGCCCATCATCTGGCGCTTAGCGCCAAGTGCGACATGCGTCCTTTTCGTGTGCGCTACTTGGCAGAAGCGTAATGCGCTCTTTAAATTGGCGCAAAGCGCCTGATGCGCTACGTGGCGCGCTGTCAGAACAAACATTGTTCTGATGAATGCTATGCATTCAATACAAGACAAAAAAAATATGTCAGGATTTAATGCTCAGCATTGTTTAAAAGGGCCAAGCCCAAATAAAGGCTCAATAGCCAGAATATATAAATGTTTAAACATTTATTGGACTTAGCCCAATATTGGTCGTAAGTCCTCAACTTATATTGAACTGAGCCCATCTGCTCACGAATATTTAACAGATCTTAGTCCCAAACTGGACTACAGATTTTCTGACCAACTCACACCGGTTCGAGGGTACATCTCTTTACTCCTCTGATATTTGTCGTTGTAATCCATCAACGTCTTCAGAGAGGTGACGGGTCCCAAAACCACATATTTCACGGACTGTGGGGTCCTTAAACTCATGGACTATGATTTCCTTAAACTTTATAGACTACGATGTCTCTAAACCGGACTGTGGGGTCCTTAAACTCATGGATTATGATATCCCTAAACTTTATAGACTACGATGTCTTTAAACCGGACTGTGGGGTCCTTAAGCCCATGGACTACGATGTCCTTAACCTCGGACTGGGGTCTCTTTAAACCCACGGTCTACGATGTCCTTAACCTTGGACCACCATGTCCTTAAACTGGTAATCGACCGCAATGTCCCTAAACTAAACAATAGAGTCCAAATGCTCTTTTGTTGGATCTAAACGATCCCGTTAAGTTGATCTTAGTCTAAAATTAGACTAACGTATCCTTAACAAACGTTTAAGTTGATCTTAGTCTCAAATGAGACTAATGTATCCTTAAACCCAAACCAAAACCCAAATCTAAGAAAATACGGATTTGGACTAATCCATGCCCTACGGGCGACAACATAAATTAGTCTCCGTATACAATCCACCGGCAACCAAAAACAAAACAAACACATACGACACGAAGTGACCATCTGGAGAAGGAGAAAGTTGTTACCGCGATGCGGTAGCGTAATTAACTGTAGGGGCTTGCGCCTGCAGGGAAGAGCGTCCCCACAATCAAAAACCCCTCAAACGAGGGGGAATCTGACGAAGTCTGCTATATCGGCCGCATCCGTTTAAACTTTCGATACATGGTGCCATAAATCAACTTGGCATCTTCGGAGAGGTGGACGGATAGCACCAATTAGCATCTACTCCGAAATTCAGGCAAGACATTCGCCGCGTCTCGTCCGCGTCTTTCGACGGGGAAAAGACCGTAATGTCCCTAAACTAGCAATCGACCATAATGTCCTTAAACTGGTTACGGACCGAGACGTCCTTAAACTAACAACGAACCGAAACGTCCATAAACTAACAACGGACCGAAATGTCCCTAAACTAACAATGGTCCGCAATGTCCTGAAACTAGCTACGGACTGAAACGTCCTTAAACTACTATGAACTGCAGCATCCTTAGGCTAACGCGGCAGGAAAAAAAAACGGTACGTCCATAAGCGAAATGGGCACGGATGAAAACCGAAAGGGCTCCGTGAGTAAAAACAACAGGGCTACTGGAGAGTTTGTGAAAACCCAAAAGGGCGTAGACTCGTAAAAAAAATTCCTGTGCACTTGCAGGGTCCTCTCGACCTTGTAAGGAGAAAATACCCGCGTGAGATCCTTACGACTCACAAGAGAGCAAAACACTTAGGAATCCTCATGATCCCTAAGGAGAAATTACACTTACGAGATCCTCATGACTTGTAAGGAGAATTTCCCCCCTATGAGACCCTCATGGCTCACAGGATTTAAAAGTCTTAAGACACAGGGACTTGAACCTGTTCTTAAGCTATCACATTCCCCAGTTTTCCCTACAAGCTGTTCAATACTGACACGTGTATACAATCCACGAGCATAAATAAGCGTTCCTTCTCCCAGTTCCACCAATGGTGTGAAATTTCCCTATTTAGTGAACAGCAATTGCAGGTCCTCTCGATTTGCAAGGAGAAAATGCTCTTGTGAGATCCTTACGACTCTCAAGAGAAAACACGCTTAGGAGTCCTCATGACCCCTAAAGAGAAATTACACCTATGAGATCCTCATGACTCGTAGGGAGAAATATCTTCATGAGACCCTTATGGCTCACGAAGTCAAAAGCCTTAGTCGTCAGGTCTCTAACCCTGTCTACTAAGCCACCTTTGTTCGATAGCGGCGAAGGCAAATGATAATTCGCTCCTGGCAACGTTCCAGTAGTAGCGATACTGATGCCTAAATCGGTAACAAATTTCAAGTCCTTTCACGGCAAGTGATGAATCGCTCCTGGCAATATTCCAGTCGCAGTGATGTTGGTGCTAAGATTGGTATCAGATCTCAAGTCCATACTCACAACAAAATCAGCGAGCCAAAAATACATATAAAAATAGCTGAAATGATTGGGCAACTCGCAATAAAAAGCAGTGAGTGAAAAGAAAAATAGCCGAAATGATTGGGCAATCACGACTTTCGCGATATAAAAAGCTGAAATGATAAAGCATCGCGGAAGGAAATAAAAAAATGAAAGAATAAAACTTATGCCCTACAGGCGAGTCCATACTGACCCCTGTATACAATCCATGGTCATAAACGAAAGGGGAACCACATTTCCCACCAGACTCTGTCAAAGGGAAGCCAGATCGCAACGGCAACATCTACAGCCTAAAGATCACCACGATGTTTCTTCTCACTCCAATCGAATGCAGACATAACGTCAACAACCAACATCAGGGTCACAACGAAATGGAGCCAAGGCAAAGTCCCTAGTTCCAGATCTCAATGGCAACATCTATAGCCTAGAGACCAGCAACGGCGTTCTTCCTCATTCCAGCGGGATACAGACGCGACACCACCAATCGGAGCCACGGCAAAGTCCCTAGTTCTAAGACTCCATGGTTCACAGACAACCTAGAGTAAACCTTGACACCATAGAAAGCGGAGCAAGTCAACCAATAACCTCCCCGTCGGAACAATGCTCCGACTCGGAAACAAGTCAGCCAATAACCTCCCCGCCGGAACAACGCTCCGTATCAAAAACAAGTCAACCAATGACCTCCCCGTCGGACAATGCTCCGACTCGGAAACAAGTCAACCAATTACCTCCCCGTCGGAGCAATGCTTCGACCCAAAAACAAGTCAACCAACGACCTCCCCTTCGGAACAATGCTCCGACTCGGAAACAAGTCAACCAATGACCTTCCCGTCGGAGCAATTCTTCGACTCGGAAACAACGTCGGAGAAATGCTTCGACTCGGAAACAAGTCAACCCACGAACCTCTAAACTCACACAATAGAAAATTCTCTTGTGAGATCCTTACGACTCTCTAAAGAAAACACACTTAGGAGTCCTCACGACCCCTAAGGAGAAATTACACCTACGGGATCCTCTCGACTCGTAGGGAGAAAAGTCTTTATGAGACCCTCACGGCTCATGAAATTGAAAAGTCTTAGGCGACGGATCTGAACCTATTTCCTATGCCATTGCCGCCCTGCAAAGAGATCAGGATAAATTACCTACAAGAAGCATTTGCTAAGGAGACACGACAGTACGACTGCATATGTGCTTAAATGGAAATGGTGTCCAAAACGTGATGATTTATGTACGACCCTACGATAGCGCTCGCACTTAAAAGAAAACTCCTAAGGGAAAAGTAGAAAGTTCATGTACAGAGGTGCAATACACGTACGAATATATGATGAACCGAAAACATTTAACCGAAAACATTCAACAGAAAACATTCAACAGTCAATAATAAGAAAAAAATACATCAATATAAATATACTACTCTACAAGGAAAAGATCGCCAAATATGGGATCAGAGGTACAGGGGCTAACAAAACAAAATACAAGGTTCTCCAATTCCTTCTTTGCCCTCTCTACCATGTCAAAGTGACGGTCTTCGCGAGGAGTTGATCCCTACAGATTAGCGCCATGCTCATCAGCGAAAGCAGACATAATAACCCGCCGGGCTCTTATCTGACTCAGTAAATGAACCGAGCGATCCTTCAGAGCCTGGGTAATTAAGCGTGTCTCATAGAAACACTCAATTTTATCCTCCGTCGTATCAAGAATTGCCGAGGTCATCTCTGCCGGATAAGGAGGAATATCGGCGAGCATGGATAGAAAAATCATCCGAGGACAAATGGAGCCCATAGGAAGAGGAGAGCCCCTACGAGTCAGGACCTCATACATCACCGCGTCACATTGAGCGTTGGTGAGAAGGGGATCTACTAGCCGCGCAGCAAGGCGAGGAATCATTTCCTCAATGGGCACCTCCCATGGTTGCCGACAAGCATGAGGGCGATTGCAGGCCATAGCTCTGGGTTTGTTTGAGTTCGGCTAATAAAAGAAGGGTTTCTCTTTGAAGAGAAGAAGGAAGATGTAGCCTCGGGTTATAAAGAGACGCATTCAAAGCTATGCACAAAAAATATCGTGCATGGTGGAGCTATTCCCAAGGCCGGAAAAAGGGGGCATGGGAAAAGAAAAGGGTGGCTCATGGGAATCAGAGTAGGGAGGAGAAACGACCTCATCAGCAGAGCCCCACGTGCATGGCACGTGAGCACCGGCCTTGATCCGTTTTGAAAACTAAAATGGCACCGCACGTGCATAACACGTGAGCACAGGCGCTAGTGCAGGATTAAAATCCCAGTGGTGCCTCATGCGCAAAACACGTGAACACCAACAGCAGTATAACAACACCTCATATAGAACACATGTAAACATAAAAAGAAAGGAGGGTAAACATGAAGTTTTGTCATTCATACTCCAAGAACTTGTACATGGTTAAAAAATAAAAGAAAATATTTACAATGGTAAAACACTTGATCCTGGACATGCATTAAGAAATTCAGAAGCAAGGTCAAGTAAAGTGTTTCTGGATTTTCTGACCATTCTCGTGTGCATCTTTTCGCGAATATAAGCGTCAGGATTCTCGCTGATATCATCCGCCCTTTGATAGGTAGAGATTATCATTGTCTGTTGGAAAACTTGATGCAAGATATCAATAAGACCATCTCGCCGCCACTTCGAGATCAAGCCCATCAGATATACTGAGTGTACCTTGTCTTCAGCGTTATCAAACGCCTCCAGCGGCATGGCTTCGTAAAATTCAGGAAGGGCTTTCCAAATCGCTCCCACGATAATCTTCAACAAAGAGGAATGACGGGGGAGTAGTTGACCGTTGTATTCATCGAAGCGATGCATAATCTCAGCGCGTTGAGCGTCCGTAAACTCCTGGTTTTGACAACGGCCTTGGACGCGAATGTCTTCATAGGAGATAATTTCATTAAGATCATACAAATAAACGGCCATAATATCTGAAAAGAAAAATCAGTGAGAGTTAATAGTCGAAGTGATCAAGAAAAAGGTTTATTATGAGGTTCTAAAAAGATTCTCATTTCAACGGACACGGGATTTTAAATAACACTTGATATCCTCATAGAGAGATCAAGTTCTGTTAAAATACTCAACAAATTTGAATTTATGCAAATAAGGAAATAAAATTCCTGAGGGGCCCTTTTGATCTTCAGAGCATAACTCTTTGATGAGGAATTAAATTCCTTTTATGCAATGGAATTAAATTCCAGAAACCTCCATAAAGTGGAAATCAAATGCCATGAATCCTTGAAGTTCAGAGGAGGAATGCCCAAAGTATTGAGAGTTATTACTAAAAGATCACGTCATTGGATCTCTAAGAGATGGGTTTCAGAGGAGAGCAAAGCTCTCATGATGGATTTAAAATCCAGAAGTTTTCTTTAAATAAAAGGGGTTTCTCTAATGTTCGAGATCTTTACCTAGAAAAGATTCCTTTTTCTAACAAAGTTTAACTCTGGAATTGCAATGAACAGAGAACTAAGCTCTGAAAGGGAGAATTAAATTCTAGGAGAAAAAACAATGAAGAAAGAAGATGAAAGAATAGTGGCTTCCCAAAGTCCAAACCCTTGCATTTATAAGACGTGACAAGGGCGGTTCACCTTCCCGTTCCCCTAGGCAATCCAACTGCTGTAAAGGTGACAGCGTTGCACTCACGCGCTGGCCACGTGAGAACAACGCTGTGGGGGCATTTATTCGCTTATAAAAAATAAATAAATAATGAACCAAAAGCGATGGAAAAATTCCTCTAAATGGAGCATCACACGCCCGCACGTGATGCGCCTTGAAGCAAAAATTATGGACGTTACACTTAACAAATAAAGCTGAAGTTGAGCCTCATATGCCACACGTGAGCATCTATATACAAGGTATATAAGCGCCTTCATAAAACAAATAACAGGCCAGAAGGCGTATCACGTGCCAACACGTGATGCTCTTCTCTGGGACTGCTGCATCTAAGAAAACCAGCCTAAAGTTATGGGCCACATGCTACATGTGAGGGTTCCCAATGCTTTCTGAGCCGATAGAATTAAATTCTAAATATAAGGATCCAAATCCTATTTGGAAAATATTTTCCCAATCTTTCTAAACAAGAAAAGTTGTGCTCTGTAAATCGGAGCACCGTTGGATAAAAAATCGAACGGTGATTAAAAAATCACCAAGATACAGAATAAGCTCTGTAGGGGAAAATATTTTTCCAATCTTTCTAAACGAGAAAGATTGTGCTCTGTAAATCAGAGCACCGTTGGATCAAAAATCTAATGGTGATTAAAAATCACCAAGATACAGAACAAGCTCTGTATGGGAAAATATTTTCCCAATCTTTTTAAAAATAAGAAAAAAGGTCTTCTGTAAAACAGAGGTCCCTAGATCAAAGATCCAACGGTAGATAAATCCCCGAACTAATAAAAAATCTTTCAATGATAGATTTCTTTAACAAAAATCAATAAACTTGCCTCTGCTATATAAAGGACTCGAGACTGAAGAGAAAAAAGAGAGACACAGAGATAGAGAGAGAAAGAGAGGAGAGAGACACAGAGATAAAGAGAGAAAGAGAGGAGAGAGACACCGATAAGATTTGAGAAAACAAAAAGAAAAGTTCTCTTTAGAGGAAAAAAAACCCTAGGTGAGGAAATGACTCAAAGATCATTTTATCTCCTTTTACAAGAGTTTAACTCTTCCAAAAAAAGAACTTAGTTCTTTCTCTGGTTGAGGTCTGCAGAAGCAGATCTCCCTACAAGTTGAGAATTTAATTCTCATCAGGAAGATTCTGTTATGCAGTCCCAAAACTTAGAGGAAAAGAACTAGGTTTGAAGAATTTAATTCTTCCAAAGACACAGGAATTTAATTCCTTTGGTAAAGCTAGGGTTTAACCCTACATAAGAATTTAATTCTTATAAAACAAAGAACTTGGAATTCTCAAGACTAAGATCAAGAGCCCCATGCATATTAGCGTTTAACGCTATAAGGACAGATCACGTGTTCCCACGTGAGCACCGCTGAGAAACAAGAAGGAACAGCTGAGATTGAGTCACATGATCCCACGTGACCTCTAATAGTGCATAGCACTTAGAGAAGAATAGGAAGATAAATTCAAAAGAGGCAGTGCCTAACTTAGTGGCGCATCACGTGTCTACACGAGATGGTTGCAAGACTTAAGTGTTTAACACTTACATGTTCAGAATAAGGGAATAAGCCCAAGGAAACAGTGCCCAATATTTAGGTCCATCACGTGCCACACGTGAGTGCTCCAAGTTTCAGTGTTTAACACTGCTTAAAAGCCTCACATGGGAGCACGCGAGCGCCAAGCATTTAGCAGTGTTTAACACTGTAAGAGGCTGACCTTAGCCCAAATCAGCCATGTCTCTCAAGGCAAAAAAACCTTTTGACCGTCAATCAATCGAAGCCTTCCTATATTCAGGTCTTCCTAAGTCGATCTTAGTTCTAAAGATGACTAGTGATCTCCTACAGATGGCATCTAAAATAATGTTCATCCCACATCTTCCCTCGATCTGAAAATTGGTTCAAGGGTACATCTCTCCACATCTCTGATACATGTCGTTGTAATTCTTCAACGTCTTCAGAGAGGTGGAGCGTCCCAATAACCAATAACTCTTGGCGCACCCTCAAACCGATGAGCCAAAATCTATAGACTATGATGTCCTTAAACATGGACTATGATGTCCTTAAACTAAAAACACCATGGACTATGATGTCACTATGATGTCCTTAAACTAAAAACACCATGGACTATGATGTCACTATGATGTCCTTAAACATGGACTATGATGTCCTTAAACTAAAAACTCTATGGACTATGATGTTCTAAAAGACGGACTATGATGTCCTTAAATATGGACTATGATGTCCATAAACTAAAAACTCTATGGACTATGATGTTCTTAAACATGGACTATGATGTCCTTAAACTAAAAACCCTATGGACTATGATGTCCTCAAACACGGACTATGATGTCCTTAAACACGGACTATGATATTCTTAAACAATGGATCGCAACGTCCCTAAACTAAACTCTATGGACTATGATGTCCTTAAACCCTATGGACCGCAAAGTCCTTAAACTAACAACGGACCGTAAAGTCATTAAACTAATAACGGACCGCAACATCCTTAAACTAAAATGATAAGGCCCAAATGCTCTTTCGTTGGACCAAAATGATCCCGAACCCCCATTAAGTAGATCTTAGTCCGATATCGGATTAACATATCCTTAACAAATATTTAAGTCGATCTTAATCTCAAATAAGGTTAACGATTCTTAAATCAACCAAACCCAAATCTAAGAAAATACGGATTTGGACTAATCCACGCCTTACGGGCGACAACACAAATTAGTCTCCGTATACAATTTACGGGCACGACACGAAGTAAATATCTGGAGAAGGAGAAAATGGTTACCGTGATGCGGTAGCATAATTAACTGCAGGGGTTTGTGCCTACAGGGAAGAGCGTCCCCACAATCAAAAACCCCTCGTAAACGAGGGCGAATCTGACGAAGTCTGCTACAATGGCCACATCTGTCCAAACCTCTGATAACAGTGCCATAAATCAAATTGGCATCTTCGGAGAGGTGGAAATAGCATCTGCCCCCAAATTCAGGCAGGACGTCCCAACATCCCGGTCACGTCTTTCGGCGGTAAACAGTAGGCACAAGCCAATCCTCACCCTCGGGTGGCCCGACGAATATATACTTCTCCTTCCAGTCATGAATAGAGGAAGGGACGACTACTATCGCCGATCCGGCCACCCCACCCTTGCCTTTTTTGAAGGAAAAATACATCCAGCTCTGCTCATCCTTACTGGTTCCGGAATGATTCTGATAACAAAGGAAGGAGACTAGGAGGGTCAAACTGAAAAGGATATTTTCAAGTTTCAACCGAACCAAGGACCCGAGGAAGAGCCTCCACGAGTTCGGCGCTAGCTGGCCCGGGGCAAGTTGGAAACAACGAAGCACCCCACATATTTCGATTGAGAAAGGCAGACGCATTCCTGCCAATAAAGCTTCCAAGTACACAGCAATCTCCATGCTCTGCACCTGATCCGCCCGTTCTCCCTCCCTATCTAAACGGAGCGAATAGTTGGAGGGGACATGGAAACGAGCCCGAATCTCGGCAAGCTCGCCCACATCCCTCAAGACGGAGGGCGCATCGCGAATGTTCCTGATGCGCACCTTAGGGGATCTTGCCGTCGCCTGGCGACGAGCGACGCGGGTGGCCCTGACTCTTGGATGCGACCCCGACACAGAGGGCGAAGAAGAAGACGAACCCTCATGGCTATCTGAAGCCGAAGAGGAGGAAGATCCTCCGGACTCGGCTCCAACAACTGAAACCTCATCGCCCAACTCTATCCTAACTACCTTTACAGACTCTTCAGATAGGGACATCTAACCTGATTCAAAAGAAGAGGCTGGCCGAGGAAAAAGCCGGGCGATCCGATCTAAAAGGTAGGAGCGCCGGGCAATCTTCGGTAACGAAGGGAAATTATGAAGGAAGTGCTAGCCCCATGGGGGGTCCCTTCCTATTTATACCCTCTAGGAAAGGCATCCAACGGTCCAGATTAATTCCCGCCAAAACGAAACTTCACGCCCGCTGGCTGTCAAGGTGTCGAATGACCATTGGGGACGACCCTTCGATCACAGGCGACAGTGACAGCCTGTCACGTCCGCCAACCCAGTGCCGACGTGTGGCCTGCACCTCAACAGACATACAAGCGAATTGGCGCCCTCTCTTTAATGCACGATCCTTTCCCCTGATCCGCTGACGCCATCAGAGATGCACGCAGAGATTCAAGCGTCCGAGATACGCCACGCGGGCTCGTAAATCCGAACAACGCAACTGCCGTTCACCGAATCGCCCCGGAGATCCGCGCCGATATATTTTGGGCAACAGTCGTCGCCCAGAAAACCGATCAGACCACTCTCGACCCGACCCATAAATAGGTCGAGACGAGAGTGGGTGGGGTGGGGGGGCTAATGATGATACTCATAAGTGGGAATTCCCCAGATCATTACACGTGGTAGATGACGTGTCCCGAGGCTCAAGGGACAGGAGTAAACACGCTACATTGAAGGCATTCCCCGGGCCTTCTCCATGAGGATTAACCCGACCTTCGATGGCCTCCCAGAGCGCTTTCATACTCGCCTTACAAATAACCATCGGCTCGCTTCCGAGCCCTCTTACACGCTGAGCTTCCTCAGCCCTCCCTGCTCGCCTCCGAGCTATTACAGAGCCGAGCTTCCTCGGCCTTCCGCTCGTCTCCGAGCCTCCCACCGAGCTAAGCCTCCCCGGTTCTACCGAGCAACCAAGAACGCAGAGCCCAAGCGCCTCTGCCACTGCTCTGCGTATCTCGCCAGAAGTGAGATATCCGCCACCCAACGTCCCGCGTTTCACGCTGCCATATCCCCCTATTAGCGAGCATATCTTGTCATTAATGGGGGGATCCCGTCATTCACGCAGGTGTGACGTCAGGGGCGTAACCGAAGACGAAGATATCGCACCAGCTCGCTCCAAGCGACCACTATAAAATCCCCTCTTTCAGACAACTCAGGGAAGGCAATTTCAATCCAACAAACCGCTGCTCTGTCAAAATTACTCGGCTAACTTGATCGTCGGAGGGTCCACGGTGGTCCAACTATTCCGGGACTTCTTTGCAGGTAGCTCGGCTTCATCCCTAAAATCAACCCATTGAGACCCACACGCTCAAGAAGATAAGCATCAACGTCAATCTCAATTCTTTATCAACGCTCGCAACAGATCAACGCAGGACAAGGAGATCTAGGCCTCCATCACCAACACAAACAAAAAAATGCTAGACTTGACTAATGTAAGCAACACTTGGACTAATTACTAATTCACTTAGACTACCGACTAATGTTTAGCTTTAGATTTCATATTTATTTTTATAAGGTACTGGTCTATTATTAACCGGCGGGGATTTCACTAATATAAGTGTCATACATGGCCGTAAAATACCACATTCCTGAAGACCAAGACCAAAACACGCAATCGACATGGTAAATCAAAACCCAAAATCAAACATGTTTACCCATCAGAGACAAAAATGCAAGACTTGACTTAGGCAAGAAACACTTGGACTAATTAATTTACTCCTACCCCTCCCCTATAACACTCACACCTTCGAAACTCCCTTCACTCTCACACTCTACTAAACAACACAGGAATAAGAAAAAGGGAAGATGGTCCTCAACCTCCTCCTCCTACAACTACTACTAATCCCAATCTTAGCATCCTCCATCTCCAACCCCACCATTAACATCAACTGTCCTTACGACATCGACACCGCGATGCATATGATCCCCTCCGACTGCTACGCCAACTCCACAATTCCGACGGCCACTACATGCTGCTGGTACGTCTACGCGGCCTACATGTACGCCTCCATCCGCTACTCCCACCTCACCGGAATCGCCTTTCTCCCCTCCACCGCCGCCTACGCCTGCGTCTCCTCCTTCTCCTCCTCCCTCCTCCTCCGCCGCCTCGTCCACCCCTCCCTCCTCAACTCCTCCTCCTGCGACCTCTCCGGGGACCCCCTCAGCCTCTCCTCTGGCCGAAGACCCTGCCAGTTCCCCTACGTCTCCAACATCTCCTCCGTCGTCGACTTCTCCTCCCCCGTCCGCGTCTGCACCTCCCGTTCCGTCGACCTCGACCGCTCCGCCGACTGCAGCGCCTGCCAGAACTCCGTCATCACCGCCACCTTCTCGCTCCTCGACGCCACCAACAGCAAGGAGTTCGTGCCGTGTGGCATGGCCGCCACTATCGGAATCTGGGCAGGGGAGTCCCCTTCCGTCGCAAAGTTCCGGTCCTACGCACTATGCCTCCTGCAGGTTCTTGAAAACGTCGGCGACCTCAGCACCGACAATCTGATCCCCACCCCGTATACACATGGCGCACCGTCGACTTCCTCTAACTCTAATACTTCGAGATCCAGATCGATCAAGGTCGCCGTCGGATCCGCCTCTGCCGCCCTCGTCTCGGTGGCTGCCATTATCACCCTGGTCCTTCTTATCAAGAAACGCAGGAGATCCGGATCGATGGATCTTACTACAGCGGTTTTGAGCGGATCGCCGCTGCCGACTGAAGGCTTGTACATTTTCACGAAATCCGAGCTCAAGAACGCCACTGACGATTTTTCGGACAAGCTGCTGCTCGGCGAGGGCGGGGCAGGGAAGGTGTATTTAGGGAAGCTCCCGAGCGGGCAGCACGTGGCGATCAAGAGGATTCACGAGAAGAAGAAGCTCGGCGAGTTTTATCGGGAGGTGGAGATACTGGCGAAGCTCCGTCACCGTAACCTGGCGACGTTGGTTGGGTATTGCGTACGGAGCAGGGAGCATTTGCTGGTGTATGAGTACATGCCCGGTGGGAACCTGGCACGTGCGTTGTATCACGGGGAGCTGACGTGGCACCAGAGGGTGCGGATCGCCGTCGACGTGGCTGAGGGGCTGGTGTATCTACATGAGTTGCCGGACGGGGCGGTGGTTCACCGGGACGTGAAGCCGACGAACGTTCTGCTGACTGACAGCCGGCAGGCGAAGCTGTCGGATTTTGGGGTTTCGCGAATCATGCCGTTGGATGGAAGCCATGTGTCCACCGAGCTCAGGGGGACGCTGGGCTACGTGGACCCTGAGAGCTTTTCGGCCGGGCACGTGTCTGAGTCTGCTGATGTCTATAGCTTTGGGGTGGTGCTGCTGGAGCTGGTGACCGGAATGAAGGCGGTGGTTCCCACACCGTCCGGTGGGGCCGAGTCGATTGTCCAAGTGGCAAGAGGAGCGATGGCGGATGGCGAGGATTGGACCTCGATTGTGGACCCCAAATTGGGACCGGAGTGGGATCGGTCGTCGGTGAAAGAGGCATTTGGTTTAGGGTTCAAGTGTGTGAGGCCATATAAAAATGAGCGACCACGTATGGTGGAGGTGCTTGGAGTGTTAAAGAGGGTGTTGCTGGATTTGGAGTCCGGGATGGTTCCGGTATTAGATGAAGTGTCTCATTCTGGACCGTCCGTAGAGGAAGACCAAGAAAGCGAGGAGATTACGTCCATGTCATCGTCATCAAAGCTGTCTCCACCCCCTGTTCAAGCATGGTCATCATCGATATGATAAACATGACAAATCTCGGGCTCAACGCGATAAACCGACCACCACCGCCTCCACACATATATAGAATAAGGAAGAAAAGAAGCCTCTAGAATGGTTTTTCATGAGGTGTCGTAGAAATAATACACCTTCTAATATTTTATTTGAAGATCAGCATTCACCATCATCATCTTTATCATGTAAGATGAGGACACACCAAATTTCACGTGATTTTACTACATTTTCAATGTTGTATTAGCAATGTAAAAGTTCTATTGTCGGTAAATCGTTAATTTTGCACCCACTGGATCAACGGTGGAAAAGTGATAAAATCACATGAAATTTAGTGTGTCCACATTCTACATGAAGAAAAAGATGGTGATGGGTGCCGATCGCCGAAATAAATCATGGATGGTATATTTTTTCGACACTATAGGAGGAAATTCCCTCTTATGACAACTTATATATATATATATATATATATATATATATATATGTGTGTGTGTGTGTGTGTGTGTGTGTGTGTGTGTGTGTGTGTGAGCTTAATGGAGGAAATATGCCATATGAGGGAATTTACTCTTATGGCGTCGAAAAAATACATCCTTCTTCTTTTTTCCGACGATCGGCACCTACTATCTTCATCGTTATCATCTAAGAAGTGGGTACACCAAATTTCATGTGATTCTACAACCGTTTCACTGTTGATTTAGCGGGTTCAAAATTAATGGTTTACCGGCAATATAACTTTTTACATTGCTAAATCAACGTGAAATGGTTGTAAAATCACATGAAATTTGATTTACCGATATCTTAGATGATAACGATGAAGATGGTGAGTGCCGATTGACGGAAAAAATGAGGAAGGGTGTATTTTTGCTACGCCATAGGAGGAAATTCCGTCCTATGACATCTTTACTCCATTATTCTCTCTCTCTCTATATATATATAGAGAGAGAGAGAGAATAATTGAGGAAAGAGGCCCTAGGAGGGTTTTTTCGTTAGGTGGCGCAAAAAATTGCACCCTCCGCCATTTTTTCCGACGATCGGCATTCGTCATTATCATCTTTATCATCTAAGATGTTGATACACCAAATTTCATGTGACTCCATCACTTTTTCATCAGAGATTTAGTGGGTGCAAATTTAACGGTTTACCGACAATAGAGCTGGAGGGTATAGTTTCTTGACGTCACCTAACGAAAAAAACCCCTAGGGCCTCTTTCCTCCATTATTCTCATATATATATATATATATATATATATAATGAAGTTAGGTTTTAGTTGGAATTTTGTGAACAATATGCACATTAAATTTTGGTAGCAATGAAAGTTTGGAGTAGATTTAAGTAATTGATCACGATCTCTTTTTTGTTTATTTAATTTGCTTTTAATGTAATTAGGAAATGAAGATCCATTCAGTAGTTTGTAATTAAGCAAAAATGAAAATGACATTTAGTAAAATGTTGATCATGAATTTCGAATGCATGCCATGATGTTTGATTTTTGGGGTACATTTAGAAGCCTAACAAAATTGTAAGGAAATAAAATGATTTTGGATAGATGCGTATTGATGGTGCTCATCAGTGGAGATTTCTCTGATCAAGACACATGGCAGATGGCATGTCTCCCACGCGCACCAACTAACTATTTAAAGTCTACAGAGCTGAGATAAGTACCATGCAAGCGGGACATTTCCCGACGCCTCGCCTCCGAGGTAGCATCCGACCTTTGAGGGGCCTCCCCTAAGTACGTTCTCTCTTCGGTTAACCACCAGCCGATAGCTCATCTCCATGCAATCATAGAGCTGAGTTTTTTCAGCTTCTTTGCTCGTCTCCGAGCCATCTTAATAGCTGAGATTCCTTAGCGTCCCAGTTTGGCCGAAAGCATAGAACACAAGCGTTCTCGTAACGAATCTGTGTATCTCATCACGACGAGATCTCCGTTGCTCTACATTCCGCATCTCACGCTAGCGTATCTCGCCATTGATGAACGTATCTCGCCATCAAGACGGACGTTACACAGGGGCAAAATGGACGGCGGTATTCTCGTATCGGCTCGCTCTATGCGACCATTATATAAACCCCTCCTCTAGACGACTTAGGTAACTCGAACTCGTTCCAATACGCCGCTACTTTGCTAAATATTCCCCGGTACTTACTTGATCGTCGAAGGGTCCTACGGTGGTTTCGCACCTCGGGAATTATTTTGCAGGTAGTTCGGCGTCAACATCACCTAGCAAACCCATTGAGATCCATACGCCCAATCTTTCTTAACAAATCTCATCCCTTCAGCCTCGCTGGCTACAGGACTGACGGACGACAACATCTGAGGGAGATCAAGATCTCCATCAGTTGGCACCATCTGTGGGAAACCAAGAAAGGTTTTCCACCACAAATTTGATCTTTCGCCTTCGATTCGATGGCCAGCGATCATCGCAATGAAGATCCTAGCACGAGCCATCTCATCCTCCGTAACGGAGGCGGGGGCGGTTCCACTCCTCCTCCCAATATCGTCGAAGCCTTAACGACATGGATTGACTGACTGGCAGCGATGGTGGACGCGTTCGCTCGTGTTCAAATTGCCAACCACGCCCGGTAAATCTCCACACATGCTCCCCAGAACGGCGACGTGCATGGGGTGGCAGACGGATATGCTCAGGTCATCGGCTTCGCTCGTGCTAATCCTGATACCATGAAACACCGACGTGCAGATTCCGGCAGTCACGAACCCCCATACGAGGAATGATTCCATGACTCGTTGGGAATCGAACAGTCCAACGCTGAAGTTTTAGGACCAACCCAACTATCGCTTTAACGCTCGCCGCGCTCTTTCACCCTCCGAGGCTACGTCGGTCAGGTCGCATGATTCCATGGAAGACCGGCGCCACTGTAATCACCGAGGCCGTATACATGGCACTCGCCGGGAAGAGCTACGAAGGGCTCATCCCGAAGATCTGAGAAACATGATAGAGCGAAGCAGAAGCCGTTCCGTCGCCCTAGCCCAGAGTAAGGACAGCAGGAACTCCGATTATGGAGAATCCTCGGGATACCAGCAGAGAATCAATGTCCTCGAGAAGAAGATCGAGGACATGCATCTTGCCACACGTTCGCCCGGCGGCTCGGCGAAGTATTCCACGGACTCTCTCACGAAGCCCTTCACCGAGCAGTTATTGAGAGAGCGGATTTCTTCCCGGAATAAGCTGCCCAAAATGGCTCTTTTCGACGGGAAGTCCGACCTAAAAGACCACTTGGACGCGTTCAATGCAGGCATGAACTTTCAAGATAACTCGGACGCGGCTCAATGCCGACCATTCCCTACCACTCTCATCCAGGCCGGGCGAGATTGGTTCCACGGCCTGACTCCGCGCTCAATCTCAACTTTTGACGAGTTGGCTACTCAGTTCCTTAGCCAGTTCATCGGCAACAGATGGCAGAAAAGGTCATTCGACTACTTGTTCACTATCAAGAGTGAGGACAGGGAATTTTTCAAAGGCTATATTACCCGGTTCTATAATGCTTGTTGGATATAATACCCTCAAGGCAATTACTGTAATTGCAGGCTTGTGATTATGATAATTGAGGGAGGACCTATACAGGTAGAACAATTTTACTCGAAATGATAGTATGTTATCTGGTCTGTCTTTATCATTGATGTATACACGTTTTACTTGTTATTATGTGTTGCTAATACATAATGATGAAGCCCGTAGGATTCTTACTTGACTACTAGAATTATGATGGCGATCATATACATGAGAGTTGGGTAGTCTATATGCACATCCTTAAATGTCTCTATTCGTGGGAGTATCGAGACTATATATTAATATTCCAGAGTAGACTAGTGTATACGTTTCGATACCCCGACGAGGGGCGGTGGCCGGTCCTTCAAGCCATTGGTGTTGTGTCACCTAAGATATTATACAGGTGTTCACTGGATGTGACTACACTGGACGAACTCACCAAGAATTTCTAGATGGTATTATATCCATCGTCAGATGGAAGCCCTCGAATGGAATCAGTACAGGTTAGTCTTTTGACCTGAGATTGTCATTTTTCTCGTGTGAGTTCCCATTATATTTTGATTACTACCCTACAACGGTTCAAAGGAGTCGTGCAAATAAGTTTTAGTTGGGTACAGTCCTGAGTCGTATGAAGGCAGTGAGCGATTGTTGGGGATTCATCTCTCCTGGTATCAGGAGTTGATGGCGCCCTGTGTTCAGTCGGCTATCACCCTAAAACCGTAGTCACGGTAGATGAGATTTACTGATATGAGTTCAGTAGTTTCTAGGTTGGTGATGAGCTTGACTCCGACATGACTTACCGGATTATTAGGAGTCTGACGTTATCCACCCCCTAGACTCAATATGCAATACTCTTAGATGTAGAGACCAGACTGTATGGAGATTGTCGCATTCAGGCTCAGTAGGGTACGGATAGACTTGATTGTCGACCTCTTTTTTGGTATATACCAGGGTAGCCGTTATGTACAGATAGTGCTACTGACGTGCTTGTGGTTTTTGGATTTATTCAGAAAATCACAGCCAGCGTATTGTTGAGTCTTTAGAGTCCCACACAGAGGATTTTTCTGGTTCAGGCGATATGATTTAGATGACGTATGTTGCTATATACAAGGGGCCCGATTAAATACTTGTACAGGCTACACCGACTTTAATCGGACGGTTGATAATACTAGCAGTTTAAGATTAAGCAGGATTATTAAATTGGGTTTTGATTTAATATGTATGTATGTATGTATGTATGTATGTATTCTAGTATTATTGTTCACTATTCATTTTCTCTCTCTTGGCAATTCTTATTTTTATACGAATACGCGTATATGTATTTCAATACGTATACCGGCTTGTATTCTGTATTTATAAGGAATTTGTTATAGAAGATGAACACTTCAGTTCTTAATTTTCCCTTAAAAGAAAATCAAAAATAAGGTGGAGGACGAGGTGTTAAGAAGTATGATAGAGAGGTATGGACTTGGTTTTAATATTATAAAAATTATTTGGGGTTATTATTCTTTCATGATTGCAAAAAAGAAAATGAGTCATTCTTTTCTATTTTGGTCTTTTTCTTACACACAAAAAAAGACTGAGCCATTTTCATGTCATGGCTTCTTCTTCTTTACCTCATCCTTTGTCTTCTTGAGTTGCTCTCTTAAACACTAGAGTAAAGAGAAAAGATAGTGAAAATATTCCTACATCCCCACTCTCCATTCATAGCAAGAAGCATTGGTTGCTGCACTAGGTAAAGCCGGAGTTTGAATCGGTTTTCTCGGATGGATCATCTTCTGCAAAGGTGGTCGCTATTCAAGCTCGAATCAGACGGCATACACGGATCTTGGAGGGGTCTTCCACGATTGGGTGGACACACATTGAAGGTAGTATCCATAACCTTTGCATGCTTGATTTGCTAGTTTAGTTGTATGGTTTGATTCCTAGGGAATATGTGTTTTGTGCTTGCTAAAAAATTATTGTTTTCTCTTCCGCCTTGGCCACGGCTTTTGCGGTGCAAGCATATCACACTTACAATGCTCTCCTAGAAGTATCCGAGCACTGGGAGAGACAGTCATTACCTCCTTGAGATCCGGTCTTGGGCACAAAGAGTGGCTCTGCTCTTTTGCATTGGCGCAACCTAAGACCATTCCAGAGGTAAAAGTTCGGACCGAACGGGAAATTCAACTCGAGTATGAGGCAAATGCTAATCTTCCCCATGGAGACCGGACAGACCGAAAGAAAAGGGACAGGGAAGAGAAGAAGAAGGCTGATCGTTCGAAACCTTATTCTCTAAGATTTCACAAGTACACTCCTCTAAATGTTCGCAGACCGAAATGCTAGAGGAGGCGAAGAGTGAGAGATTCTTCAAACTACCACCAGTAATACAAAGGCTGGGCAAACGACTCCGCGGCCCGTATTGCATCTTTCATCAGTCATAAGGACACCCGATCGAGAACTGCAAGCAGCTGTGCGAATACATCGAGGAACTGATCCGCTCCGGTCACTTGGCAAAATACTTGCGAGACAAACATCATGCAGATGGGGAGTAAGCTGACCAACCTCCAACTGTAGATTTGATAGTCAGATAGATCATGGTTTTCTCCGTTGGCTCGACTCCAAGCAACGAAGATACCCGCCCTATCCGGCCAATCATAACCTTAGGAGCTCCCCCTCCAAGAAGTACATGAAGGTTATCCCCATCACCTTCACCAACGAGGACCAACATAGCATATCTGTTCTGCACAATGATCCCCTAGTGATCATGGCCCGGGTAAATAGGTATGAATTCATGAGAATTCTCGTTGACTCAGGAAGCTCAGCGGACATCCTATTTTACGACTGCTTCCAGCATATGGGATTAAACTCGTCCAATCTCCAGCCTACCTCGCATGTTCTCTCAGGGTTCACTAACCACTCCGTCCAAGCTGCGAGAATGATCACTCTCTCCTTCAACATTCGTGAGGCCGAAGAACCTGAACAATGTCGGTGAGTTTCCTCGTCGCTCGGGTTCCATCCTCTTATAACATCCTCTTGGGTTGCCCCACCTTAAATGCTCTTCAAGCTCAGATTTTGACCTACCACTTTGCACTGAAGTTTCCCTTAAGTGATGGTGGGATATGCCAGGCCTATGGAGATCAGCAAATCGCTAGGGTATGTCTCGCTACGACAGTCCCCGAGGACAAAGAAGTGATCTAGAGGCCGACGAACCGTGTGATCCTCAGGAATCGCTAGATACACGCGATGATAAAAAAAGATCTGGGGTTCTCCGTGTTGGATATATATGCCCTATAGGCCTGTATTGTATAGGATACTAGGGATATGTATATATTAGATATGTATGCCCTAGAGGCCTGTATCATATAGGATTCTGGGGATATGTATGTACAGGATAATCTTACTCAATTATATAGTATACTATTTGAGTTTTCTTTATCTGAACATGTGTATTTGTTTCGCTTATTGCTTTGTATTGCTTATACATCTTGATAAAGACTCGTCACAGTAGTATACTATTTTGGTTTGTCTTTATCTTAACATGTGTATATATTATACTCGATATCACATAGGGCGGATACATGTTGATAAATCCCACAGGATTTTTCTTGACTACGAGCATTATGATGGTGATCATACTTATGGGAGCTGTGTAGTCCATAAGCATATCCTTAAAGGTCCTAAGTTGCTGGAGTATCGAGACCGAGTTTCAATATTCCAGAGTAGACTTGTGTATATGTTTTTAAACCCCGACGAGGGGCAGTGGTTGGTCCCATAGCCATTGGTGTGATCACCTAAGATTATATACAGGTGCTCACTGGGGGTGAGTACACTAGACGGACTCGCTGAGAACCTCTAAATGGTATTATACCTATTGTCAGATAGCGGTTCTTAGGTGACATAAGTACAGATTAGTCTTTAGATCCGAGATCATCATTTGTCTCGTATGAGTTCCTACTGTACTTTGATCATTACTCTACCACGGCTCTACTGAGTTGTGCAAAAAAGTTTTGGTACAGTCTCAAGCTACATGGAGGCACTGAGTGATTGTCATGGATTCGTCTCTCCCGGTATTGGGAGTCGATATCGCACCGTGTTTGGTTGGCCAGAACTATAAGATCTTGGCCAAGACAGTTGAGATTTACTGATGGTTAGATTAGTAGTTTCATGGATCGATCCTGAGCCAAATCGATACAACTTATCAGGTTATTAGGGGTCTGACATTTACCACCCCCTAGATCCGGTAAGCGATACTCTTAGACGAAGAGACCGAACTGTACGGAGATTGTCATGGATAGGCTCAGTAGGGGTTCGATGAGCTTGCTCGTCAGCTTTTCTTTTCGACAGGTACCTATAAGTCAATGTCACACACCCCATGCGGTTTGCGGGGAGGCGGAATTTACAAAAACGATTTTTATGACTTGCAACATCGACCTATCATACAAGATCTTTTCGGAAACCTTAACTAGCTAAACACTTAGAGATTCTAAACTACTATGATAGAGTTTTATACTTTCTAGATACAAGTCCTTCGGGTCTTCTTCTCCTATACTTGAGCTCCTAGAAGGTGCGGATCTAGCTCGGTCGTCGGCCTTCTCGTGTCGAAAACGATCTACCCGAGAGTTTATGGTTCAAGCTCCAACCTCCAAACCGAGGTAACTAAAGTACTTAGTTTGCTAATCTAGATAGCTTGGGAGATGTAGAGAGTTAATTGGAGTATTTTATCTCAAATGACCCTAGGATTCACAACACAAATGAGGGTTAGGGTATGAGTAAGAAAGAGAAGAACAATGGAGAGAAAGTGAGAAAATGCAAATGAACAAGTGATCAAAGCAAGTGAAGAATGGCTCATTTTTTCTTACATCAAGCATGCATTATTTTCAATAGAAAATTCTAGCCATGCTTGAATAGTGAAACCAAACCAATAAACAAAGGAATTAGCCATGCCACGCCTATGCCACAAATATCTCCATTTCCACCTCATTAATCTATTTTCCAAAAATAGATTAAACTAAAATGAGGTGTCCCCTTCTAGAAGTATCTCTTGTAAAAATTACAAGAATACCCTCACCGTATATACATACCAGTATACGTACTCCAAAAATACAAATACAAAGAGATAAAAATAAACCAATAATATAATACTAGAATCTGGCTTAATCCAAAGCCCACTAGTATTATCCGTCCGAACAAAATCCGTTTAGCCAGTACACGTATATGATCGGAACCTTGCACATAAAACCATACGGGCTCTACATCGTTTCTCCTGAACCAGGAAAATCTTCTGTATGGGACTCTAAAGACTTGACAGTATGCTGGCAGTGGGTTTAAGCACAAGTCCGTCAGCGGCCCTAGCTGTACGTAACGGCTATCCAGTTACCTGTCGAAAAGAAGGCCGACGAGTGAACTCATCCGAACCCCTACTGAGCCTATTCATGACAATCTCCGTACAGCCCGGTCTGTTCGTCTAAGAGTATCGCATATCGGGCCTAGGGGGTGGTAAACATTAGACCTTTAATAGTGCAATAAGTCGTGTCGGTGTAGAGCCCAATACACCTTGAGAAACTACTGGTGTACCTACCATTAAATCTCATTTGCTCTGGGCAGAGACTTTGTGTATTGGCTATCCGAACACAGCGCGATATCAACTCCCAATACCGGGAGAGACGAATCCCTTCTAACCCTTACTGCCTCCAATTGCTTCGAGACTGCACCCAACTACTACCTGTTTGCACAACTCATTTGAGCCATGGTGGGGTAGTAATCTAAGTGCAGTGGGAACACACTCGAGACAAATAGTGATGTCAAGTCAAGGGACTAACCTGTACTCATGTCACCTGGTAACTGCTAACTGACGATAGGTATAATACCAACCATCAGTTCCCATCGAGTCCATCCAGTTAACTCATAACCCAATGAGCACATATATACTATCTCTGGTACCATATACCAATGGCTGCGGGACAGGCCACCTCCCCTGACGGGGATAAGAATTGTATACACTAGTCTACTCTGGAGTATCGATACCCTGTCTCGATAATCCTACGACTAGGGACAAGCTTAAGGATGTGCTTATAGACTACCCAGCCTCTACTAATGTAACTGCCATCACAATGCTAGTAGTCAAGAAAAGATCCTAAGGGCTCTATCAATATGTTTTGGCGATATGCTAAAAGAAACATATACACATATTAAAATATAATCAAACCAGATAGCATACTATTATATTGAGCAAGACTGTTATTATATATGTGTATATCCAAAGTTTCCAAAATGTAATATACAATCCAGTACTACACAATAATGGCCTCTAGTGCATATATCACTAAAAATCTCCCACTTTCTCTAAGGCCATGTATTAGCATATTGCAGACCTAGCATCCCGAATAGCCTCTCAAACTGTGTCAAAGGGATGGCCTTTGTGAGTGGATTTGCAGTGTTATTCTCCATGTCTACTCTCCGCACCTCGATCTCCCGGCGATCAACGATCTCCCTGATCAGGTGATACCGCCTCAAGGTATGTCTGGACTTCTGATGGGACCTTGGTTCCTTCGCTAAAACTATAGCCCCGTTATTGTCACAATACAAAGGTATTGGATCAACAATGGACGGAACCACATGAAGTTCTGTAATGAAATTCTTCATCCAGACTGCTTCTTTCGCGGCGTCACATGCAGCGATATACTCTGCCTCTATCGTTGAGTCAACAACGGTATCCTGCTTGAAGCTCTTCTAATGGACCGCCCCTCTATTGAGGTGAAAACATAACCCGGCATGGATTTAGAGTCATCCTTGTTACTTTGGAAGCTGGAGTCAGCGAAGGCCTCAATTTGAAGGTCTTTACTGACTTACACCAAGAACATTTCTTTAGTCATTCTTAGGTACTTAAGAATGTGCTTAACTACTATCCAGTGCTTCTCCCCAGGGTTTGATTGATGCCTGCTTACCACGCTCAGTGCGTAAGCAACATCTGGTCCGATACAAAACATCGCATACATTATAGATCCTACCGCAGAAGCGTAGAGTATAATACTCATGCGATCCCTTTCCAAATTAGTCTTGGGAGACATCTTTTTGTAGAGGGTGATTCCGTGACAAGCTGGTAGATTACCGTGATTGGAATCTTCCATACTGAATCTTTTCAGTGTGGTGTTAATGTACCTGGACTTTGAAAGTCCCAACATCCTTTTAGATCTATCACGATAGATATGGATCCGCAGAATGTAAGAGGGATCACCCAGGTCTTTCATAGAGAGCTTCCGTGATAAGAATTCTTTGATCGATTATAGCATAGGAATGTCATTTTCTATCAGGAGAATGTGATCCACGTACAAGACGAGAAATACTACAGTTCTCGCTACAATCTTACTATAAATGCATGGTTCATCTGAATTTTTGATAAAATCAAATTCTTTCACCGTTTCATCAAAACAGATGTTCCAACTCCGCGATGCCTGCTTTAATTCATAAATGGATTTAAGTAACTTGCACACTCTTCCACTGCTCCCACTCTCTATGAAACCCTATGGCTGATCCATATAAACACACTCTTCCAAATTTCCATTCAGAAAAGCGGTCTTTATGTCCATCTGCCAAATTTCATAATCATGGAAGGCAGTAATGTCAAGAAGGATCCGAATGGATTTAAGCATAGCCACCGAAGAAAAGGTTTCATCATAGTCCAAGCCAGGTCTTTGACGAAAACCTTTTGCTACAAGTCTAGCCTTATAGTTTTCAACCTGTCCATCTACACCAATCTTCTTTCTGAAGATCCATTTCCAGCCAACGGCGTTTACCCCTTGAGATGTAATGTCCAAAGTCTAAACTTTGTTGGTGTACATGGATTCCATTTCGGTCCGCATTGCATCCGACCATTCTACTAAGTCTATTCGTAATGGCCTACTGGAAACCAGTTGGCTCATTATAATTGATGATACAATCCTCTCTATCTCCATCTACGAGAAAACCATAGTATCTCTCGGGAGGATGAGACTGCCTACTAGATCTGCGGAGTGGCACAGGGCCGTACAGTTCTTTTAAAACTTCCGGTTCCACTATAATTTCAGTAATAGTTTGTCGTTCTGGAATTTCTTCCAGTTCTATTGTGCTTTCACTTATTTCTTTTTTAAGAAATTGAGTTTCCAGAAAGTGGGCATGCCGAGAAACAAAAACCTTTTGTTCCTCTGCATAATAGATTAGATACCCCATAGAGTTTCTTAGGTATCCCACAAACTTACAAAGTACTGATTATGCTTCGAGCTTGTCCGCATGCTGCTTTTTGACAAAAGCTGGACATCCCCATATCTTAAGATACTTAAGATAGGGTTTCTTTCCATTCCATATTTCATATGGTGTGGTAGGCACAGACTTAGCAGGAACTTTGTTCAAAAGATATGCAACAGATTATGTAACGACTCTAATTTTATTGTACGGAAATTTTCAAGTTAATGTACAGAAAGGAGTTTACAAGCCTGAGTACAAATTATAAATTTAATTTGTTCAAAAACAGCAAGAAATAACTTGTAGCTCATTGGTAAAGCCTTGTACTGCTGTGACGCGGCCCCTGTGTTCGAATCCCATCAGCCACATATTATTTTTTTTGAATTTTTCTTTTAAACTTTTTGGAAGCCCAAAAGTTTACACGTGCTCTGCACATAAAATGAAAAGTCACAGAAAATCAAACATGTGAAAATTTGATTTAACACCAGCTAGGACACGTGGCATGAATCCAGAGCCCCACACTCCTTACGTAGCCGGTGAGATTAGCTCCCAAAGCGGCGCCGACAGGCCCCTCTTGGAAAAAAATGCCCGTATCTTGCACACAACACCCCTTGTACTACCCCACTACCCATGTTCTATTTATTTTTCCTGCAATTATCCATAGAATTAAAATTTAGCTTTAAATCCTATTTTTAATGCTTTCTTCAATTCCAAAACCATAATTTACACTATAAATACAATCTCATACCTTAGCCTTCTTCATTCTGAAATCTATTGTCAAAATTCTAAAAAATTTCTAAGTCTAAGAAGAGTACAAGTGGAGTTAGCTCAAGGTCAATTTCCGGCAAGAATTCAAGACGATTCTGGCGACCCCGCGACTACACGAAGGCTACCCTTCTCTTCCTCTACCTTCTCTCTATTCTTTTAGTAAGTAAGTCCCATATCTCTTCTTCTCTTTCTACTATAAAACTTCTCTTTTTCAAAACATGTCGGTAAGTGGAGTTATACCGACATTTGTTTCTAAAACCTTTGAAAACCATAATTCTTCTTAAGAATCACTTGTACTCATATATATACCTTACTTGTAATCATTATCTAATGTTTAGAAAACAATTTCACTCTAAAACTCCATATTAAATAATTTTAATTAAGCTTTTACGTTTAAATACCATGAAATTTACATACGATATCTTTTAATTATTTTGCTTAGCATACCTTTAGAAAACCTTACGAGGTAATGACCTACCTCTCACATACACACATCTTGATATAGCATAATTCTCTTGCACAATACTTTTGTGGAAAAATACGACTTTTCATCAAAATACCTAAAACTATTAAAAACCCAGATTTCTTTAAATTGTGTTACTTAATTATTTGCGATTGTACCTTTACAACCCATTTTGGGAAACCCGCTATTGGATGGTGTGGATTATCGCATATCCTCGGGACTAGTAGAGCGAGATGTAGACATCCTCACGGAGCATACGATCTTGAAAGAATTTTAATACAATTTTTATGAAAGACGAGATTTTCTACTTAATAAATAAAATTAATATTTAATAATTATATAAATATTATTAAACCATATATTTTTAATATATAATAAATTCCATGTTTTCTAGAAATTAAAAGAATGACAAGTTCATTAAAATACTATCAAGTATCAATACAAGTCAAACTTTACACTAAAATACCATGAACTATTCAAGTTAGATATATATTCACTAGAATATCCCACCCTTTAAAAGTGACATCCATGAAAACCCTAAATACGATAAATAATTACTCGAGCTTTATTTTGAAAATATATAAAATATTTTTCATAAAACCCCATCGAGTTAGATAAAATTACATTAAGGACCCTAGTAAATATACCTTTAAGCGGGACCAATTCTCTCGAGTCTCAGGGAGCCGGAGAAAGTGGGTGCTTGCCTATTTAAGGTAGAAAAACTTAATGGTGTTTCAACGGTAATTGTCTTGGAAAAAGACACAAATTCTGCTGTCCATGTGCAGCAGTTAAACCTAATCAGGATCCAAATCAGTTTTAATTGTCTAACTCAAGTCTGAGTCTAAATCAATCTGAGTACCATCCAAACATGAATCCAATCATAACTCCAATCCAACATGAATCCAATATACCAAATATGAATACTTGAACTTGAACATGAATATCAGAACAATATCAACATGACTTGACTTGACCGAACCATGGCTATATCTTGAACTTGATTATATGACTACCGTTTACATCCTTAATCAATTTACATGAACAATTTATACCATGGTCTCGGCAAGTGTGATAACTACAAATCAATACAATCAATACAATATTCACTACGAGGTTTTTAACGGGGTAGATTAGTATGAAATGTGTTAAAAGTGGTATGATGATGGTCACTAAAAGACACCTACATGAACATCTTGTGCCGTTGTTCCATGGGTTTTGACGGGGCCTTGTACTTACATGTTACTTTAGTCCAAGGAGCAAGTTGGACTCCTCTCATATACACTGACATATTCTGTACCAAGCTACAAAAAACTACGTTAGTATAACAACAGATAATTTACCAGTTCTATTCTTTTTATCTATCTATTACATTCTATCTTTTAGGACTTACCGAGTGCTAGTTCGCTGACGACATTCCTGTCTCTTTTTTCTTTGGAATGTTGTTAGGAGGACCCGACTCTCAGGAGATCGAGCCCAGCCAGGTCGACTTGGAGCAGTTTACAGAAGAGGCGGACTTATAGGCCTTACTTGTACTATTTTCTTTCCAGTTAATATGTCATTGTCTAGGCATAGCTTTCTATCTTTGTACTTTACTTTTCACTTGTATGTAAAGAATGATTATCAATAAAAAGTTGTTGTTTTATTAAATCTCTTGTTATTCTTGTGTTATTCATTTATATTGCTTATTTATGCTTAACGTGTTTACTTCTGAGTAAATATATCGCGTGCCTTGCCACATCTTCTCCCCCGTATCCTGGGAAGCAAGGCATGACAGATTCTAGTCATAACAATAGAAAGATCGCAGTAACTTAGCGTTACTGTTTGGTTATACTAACGCCCTGGCCATCTACCGTGGCCGTTTGCAGAACAATTTTTTTCTAGGGTTTGAAACTGGCGCTAGAATAACCCATTCACTGGATTCTACCATAAACCTAAACTAGCTAAAACTAGAGGAGCAAACTACTATGATAGGAATGTTAGTTATATGTATGCCCTAAAGACCATTATTGTACATGATTGTATATTATAATAGATGCTTGGATATATATAGAGAGGACATTCTTGCTTGACATGATAGTATGCTATCTGGTTGCTCTTTATCTTAATATGTAGACTGGTATTGTAATACTATCTTTCTCTCACATGTTGATAAAGCCCTTAGGATGTGTACTTGACTACCAGGACTATGATGCGGATCATACTAGTAGGGCAGGGTAGTCCACAAGTTCATCCTTTAATTGTTCCTACTCGTGGAAGTATCGAGACAGGGCATCGATATTCTAGAGTAGACTAGTGTGTACGTTTCTTGACCCTGTATGAGGCGATGGATGATCCCACATCCATTGGTGTTTGACATCAAAGATTGTACACAGGTGCTCATTGGAGAATGGGTACACCGAACAGGACTCGCCGAGAACTCCTATATGGTATTATACCTATCGTCAGATAGCAGTTCTCTGGTGACACTGGTACAGGTTAGTCTGTAGACCCGAGATCTTCATAGAGCCTTGTGTGATTCCCACTGTTCTTTGATTTCCTCCCTACCATGCTCAAGAGAGCGTGCAAACAGGTGGATTTTGGGTACAGTCTCGAGTCATATGGAGGAAATGAGCGATAGGAGGGGTTTCATCTCTCCCGGTATTAGGAGTTGATGTTGCGCTATGCTCGATTGGCTATAACAGGAAGTCCCTGGCTAGGGATGATGATGAGATTTACTGGTAAGTGTTATCAGTAGTTTCTCGAGCAGTTATAAGCCTCACATCGGCATGACTTATCAAGTTATTGGGGTCTGACATTTACCACCCCCAGACTCGATATGTGACATATCAGACGAAGAGACCGGACTGTACGGTAGTGTTACTTACTGGATTCATGGGAGTATGGACAAGTTTGCTTATTGATCTTCTGATCGCTCAATACCTGGGTAGCCGTTACGTCCAGCTAGTATCGATGGCGGCTTGTGGGTGACTGATATGATCATCACCTACTGCTAGCATATTGACGAGCCTTTAGAATCCTACACAGAGGTTTCCTGGCTCAAGCGAAACGAAGTAGGGAACATATGTGATATGTGCGAGACCGAGATTGATACATGTATGTGATACAGTATTCTAATCTTGCGATATATGATATCTTTCGGTTATATGAGATATAGCCGGGTTATTGAATCAAGTGTTGATTCGATAAGTTGATATAAATGATATTGGTCGGTTATGTGTGATATAGCCGGATTATTAAATCAAGTATTGATTTAATATATATAATTATATATTTGATATATTAATATATATTAACTAATATTATCTCACTTAAGAATTTCTTTTCGACTAATACATTTAAATATATATGTGATATATATTAATGTATTTAATTATGTGTTATGCTAGATGATACATTGGACTTGGGTGTATGAGACTCATACCTAACTAAAGATAATTTGGGTGATTAATTATTAAGAGATAAATCAAAATTAGGTGAAAATGACATGGTTTAAGATACTTATGGAAGCATGTAGAAATCTTGACTTAGTCCACTAATTTTGTTTTACTCTAGATATTTATTAACCTAACCATTATTTTTAGCCATGGTTAAATCCCTACAAGAGATTATATGGGATATTTTTCTCACCCATTGTAACAACCCTAAACTTTCTGTACAATTTTTTTCCAAAAAATACAGAAAGGGGTACTTGAGCCTGAGCACAAGTTATAAGTTTGATTTGCTTTTGAACAATAAGAAAGAGTTTGTAGCTCACTGGTAAGACCTTGCACTGCTGAACCAAAGCACCATAGTTCAAATCCCATCAGTCACACATTCTTTTTATTTAAAATTCTTTTAATCTTTTAGAACCCCAAGAGTCTACACGTGCACTACACGTAATAGGGTAAGTTATAGAATAAATAAACGTGACCACGAGGCTAGACCAAGCGTCAGGGACACGTGGCATCAAGAAGAGCCCTGACTCGCCCGACTTGGGCCGGCGAAGCGTGTGAATCGGCCGGCGCTGCCGGTTCAACTCGGTCCGATCCCTGAATTTCTTTAACCCCGTGCACCCTTCGGACTACCCCACTCCCCCTACACTGTTTAAATTCTCTGCAATTAACCAGAGAATTAAAATACCCTCATTTAATCCATTTTAATACAAATTTTTAATACACCATTACACTACCCTAAAACCCTAATTTTTCCTATAAATACCACCCTCAAATCACCCCTCCTCACTCCCAAATCTCTACCCAAACTCTCAAGAAAATTCCCAAGTCTTTTGTGTGCAAGTGGAGTTAGCAAAAGGGCGAAGCTCCGACGACAATACGAGGAGTTTCCGACGACGAAACGATGCACCGATAACTCCTACCTCTTCCTCCTTCTCTCTTCTAGTCAAATAACCTGTAAGTCCCTACTTCTCCCTCTTTTCTTTATTCTAAAAACATTCAAAACTAAAACCCGACGGAAGCGGAGTTAATACGACTTCCGATTCGGTTTTCTTTAAAAACTACACTTTTCCTTAACGAAATAAAACCATACTCTTATATGTTGACTAATAAACATTAACAAACTTAATGAAACAAGTTTCATATCAAACTAATCATTTTTGTAACTTTTATTATATTTTTTCAGAAAAATACCATATAATTTAGTTTCGACATAAACTATCATAATTTCTTGTTATACCTATAGATAGCTCACGAGGTAATGACCTACCTCCTCACAACACTCATAACTAACATAGCACACTGGAATTTGGGAACATAGCTTAGGAAAATACGACTTTACATATAACTACCTTCGACTATTAAAACCTTTTTCTACGAGAAGTGCATTTTAACAAATCATTGCAATTGCGCCTCTACAACCCATTTGGGGAACCCATTCAGGATGGTGCGGATTATCGCACATCCTCGGGCTTAGTAGAGTGAGATGCAGACCTCCGCAAGGAGCATACGATCTCGAAAGAATTAAAATATAATTTTCTTTAGAAAATGTGATTTCTATTATAAATAAAACCTATATTTTTAATAATAAATAAATATATATGTAATTAATATCAAAATATCTATTTTTAATATTTATAATATTCCACATTTCCAAAATTCAAGAAAAATATCTTATTTACAAGAAAATACCATACAAGTCCAATATTACAAATAAATATCATATATTATGAAATTAAGTTTTATTCACTAGAAATGTCATATTGATAAAATATACATCCCTGAAAACTCTAAAGACAATAATAAAATACTTGAGGTGTATTTTGAAAATTATACAAAATTATTTTTATATAAAACCCCCTCAAGTTATACTTAATTACAATAAGGGCCCTAGTAAACATAGGTTTAAGCGGGACCTGTCTCTTGAGCCTCAGGGAGCCGGAGATATGGGTGCTTGCCTATTTAAGGTAGACAACTTAATAAACGGTGTTATCAACACGGTAATTGTTTTTGAAAATGCCACAAATCCTGCCGTCCATGTGCAGCAGTTACCGATAGCACGAAAAAATAATTCAGGACATCAATTTCTTTTCTAATTGTCTGACTCAGATTGAGTCTCAATGTAATCAATCTGACTTGAATATGATTCAAGTATGAAATTATAAAACTACAATTCAACATGAATCCATGAATCCATATATATTCAATCTATTCAATCTATACAACTTGATTGAACCGAACCATGGATATATTCCATTTGTATGATCATCCATTATATTCGTTCCATTACTGATATCATGGTTTCAGCAAGTCATCTATCTATATACAATATACAATTCATACAATACAAATAATACAATCAAGATATCGCGGGGTTTATAAGGGGTAGATTGGTACAAAAGGTGTTAGAAGTGGCACGAGACAGCAACCATAAAGACACCTAATCTAAATTCAATTGCCGTTGTACCGTGGCTGAACGGTTCCTTGTACTCTGTATACCGTAGTCTCTGGTCTAGTGAGACTCCTCTCGTATACACTGGCCTCTTCTGTACCATGCTACAAACTACAGCGTTAACACTAAATACAATATTATAACAATATATACTCTATTCTGTCTTTCCATTCTTGTTTATTTACGGGACTTACCGAGCGATTTGTTTACTGACGACATTCTCTTTCTTCTTCTTTGGAAAGTTGTCAGATGAGTCGGACTCACTGGAGATCGAGCCCACTAGCAAGGATTTGGACCAGCTAGCTTTCGACCCAGAGCTTTAGATTCCTTGTACACATTTACATTCTGTATTTTCCATTTCTGTTATGCCACTGTTTAGGCATTGCTTTCCATTCCATGTATTTACTTTTCAGATGTATTGTAAAAAGAATGTTAATAAATAAAGTTACTGTTCAATTATATCTATTGTCACTGTCTCTTGTGCATTTTACTTATATTGCTTAGATACGCTTAGCGTGTTTAATTCAAAGTAAATACGTAGCGGCCTTGTCGCGTCCTCTGCCCATATACTGGGAAGCGGGGCGTGACAGGTTTTGTTGGTGGCCCATGCAGGTCAGAGCTGTATGGAACCCTACGATGCAGTTCAGTTCTACGTGGACAACCTAAGCAATATAACACAAGAACCAGCAACTGAAAACATTCTTTACAATTCATATTCCTTGAATCTTATCATTTCATATACTTTGAATCTATCCTAAACCAAAATTTTCTTTCAAGGTTATGGATTCCCCAAACAACACCAGCACAAATGTCAACAACACTCCCCCACCACTACCACTCACACCTGCCGTCGCTGCTCCGATCAATGAGCAGACGGTACTACTTGAGGCAATCTGAAGCCTCCTGGAAGGACTGCAGCAGCAGACTGCTATATTATTGAACCGACCAGAAGCAGAAGCAACCGGTATAAAGCGCTCTTCCACCCAGATGGCAGGAGGAGCCTATCCTAAACAACCTTCAAAACCTAAGAGACAGAAAGAAACAATAAACCAGTCAAGTCTAGGATTTTGTTTCTACTGCAAGAAGGATGGACACTTGTGGAAGGAATGTAGCCGCGCAAAAGGCCTATGCTTAGTTTGTGGCCCATACAATCACGGAATTGGAACCTGTCCTTATAGACGCAACTCAACTCACACACCCACCAACTACCCGCAGCGGCCATCTATCCAGGTTCTTGCACCTCGTCTTGCCCTCCCAGCTCCACCACCTGCACAGCCTAATCGCCAATTCCATCAGGCACAGAGAAACATGCTCCAAGGACAGAGGAATGTGCCTCCAGTTAGGAGGAATGTACCACAGCGTCAGGCTTTCCTTTTAGCGGCCGAAGAAGCAGAGGCCGTAGACTAAGGTAAACCTGGTATTTTGCCCAACTCTTTTCAAATCTCTCGTATTCTTTCGTTCTCTGTCATGCCCCGCTTCCCAGAGTGCACTAAGATCGGCATGTGACAGAGCCAACCATGCTACCTGTGGCTAGAAAACATCCCTCCACAGTCACATTACGGCTGTCTATAAGATATCAAGAACAGTGAAATATATAAAACTAACTAGTACGTGTACATCTGCCAGAATAAACGAGTCAAGAAATATAAATATGCGGAAGCAATAAATCCAATAACAGTAACAATCTGGAAAGTAGTCCCAAATATGGGCTCACATCAGGAAATGAAAGTATGGAAATAAAACTAAACAAAATACTAACATGATCCTCACTGCTCGGCTTGACGGCGAAAATACTCCTGATCAGCCTGTGAAAGAGGTCAAGGATCTGGGCCATGCAAAACCCAGACGTCAGTGCGTCATAATATCAACAATAAAATATAATCAGGAGGTAACAAGATATGCATGCATGAGTATGAACAGTAATAAGTGTATAATAGTAACATGAATATGGAACAGTGAAGTGTATCAGTGTATGTGACGTGCGGTGAATAATCTATACTACTGGGTTAATTACTCTCAAGTCTTTGAAATCAATTTAATGAATCTTCGATTTAACTCAATAGTATCCCGTGCGTGCCCGGGACCACGGTCCAGATTCTCGGGATGAAATCTGAGACATGCCGCTAGGCATTAAACAGGAAACATGTACAGATGAATGATGTTAGCAGTATCATCCCGGGGCTGGCCTAGCCCGTAAACCTGATCAGTATAAGCGTCGAACTGTTGAGTTATAAGTCAGGTTTTATCATTGATTTCCCCTTACCCCCCAAGTTATGTGTTCAAGTCAGGTATTGATAAATATGGAGCTAATGCCAACACAGGATCAAGCAGGTAAATGTTTGTCTAAAATAGACAACAGGATATGTCCATCTGGACAACATGTCTGGATTGTCGGTATTAGAAACAGGATCAGGTAACAGGTCAAGTAGTAGTGTATCAGGTCATGACAGTTAGTGCACAGGTATCAAACGGATGCTCAAGTGTTTATCATGGTTCACATCTACAACTCCATGACTACGTAGGATGGAAATTATCAAGCATAGGGTGCTAATATAACAGTAACATGAAATAATATGATCTGTAGATGCAATTAGATATATAATAAATAATATGGATACGAACGGATATCGAAAAACGTAAAACTGTAACATGGATGTGAAATGCCATAAACATGTAATAATTCTATACCGATAGATGTAAAATATGTTGCATAGCCTGTAGCGAGATAAAATTGCATGCGACTAGATATGTAATTAATGATATGGATGCGTACGGCTATCCGAAAACAATAAAACAGCAATATGGATACACAATACAATAAATATGCATATACTTGCTCTACATGCTATACGACAAGATTTAATATTACCGTAATATCATTAGTACGATTTTTAATTGGTATTACAATTAATTTTATACCTAGAATAGTAAGCATTGTATTAATTTTAATCAATTTTGTGTTCAGTGAAAGCTTATAGGATTATAAGTTGTTGGTCTGAGAATAGGGTATAGAAAGACCAGAACTTTTATTACATAATATATACAATCCTCAGATTTAAAGTTATGCATGCATGCCGACTGTTTGATGTATTGTTTCAGTGAAGCTCTATGTAGCCATTTCATTCCCCAGTTTATTTAGATCTTTTGGCATCTTTTACATTGGTCTAATTCATATATAGCTGGATTGACTTGCAGCATGTAATAATGTAAGAGCCGAGTTAATTAAGCCTTAATTTGCAGGTTTATGAAATGAATTGCTGCATGAGTTGTATTCTAAATCCTGGTAGAGCAAGTAGCAGTTTATCTTCTATACTAAAATTTTAACTGAGCCGACAATTATGATGGTGCATTGAATATTAATTTTGGTGGAACATATGTTTATTTAGGAAAGGTTATTATTGTTCTGGATAAGCTGTTAATTGTAATATATATAGCATGTGAAGCAAGTGCTGAACTTGCCTGGCGACGGTTAAATGGCGGGCTCCGACCGCGAGAGGCGAACAGTGGTGACAGCACGACGACAGAGAAGGTCGACGGCCACGGTATGGGTGTTCGATGAAAGTTCGACAGAGGGTTGGCTTGGGGTGTTGGTGAGGAGATGGAGACGGTGCTGGTGATGAAGGGAGGCCGACGAGGATGGTCGGCGGCCAGGGTGAAGGCTCGGGCATGGGTTCATGGAGGCGAGGGATCTGGGTTCAGGAAAAGAGAGACCGAGAAGAGGAGTGGAGGAAGGTGGAGAGGAGGCGACGGTGAGGATGTTGAGGCGAGGGGGTCGGCGGTGGCACCGACGAGCGCGAGTAGGGTTCTCGCGTTCGCGAGAGGCGGCGGAAAAAAATGAAAGGAAGAAAACGAGGAGTGGGGGAGAGAAAGAGAGAGGCTGGGTTAAAATAGGGTAAAAAAACAAATACAATATATAAATATATATGCAGAGGAAAAAGAGAGAGAGAGTAGTTACGAGAGAGAGAGAGGTCTGTTAAAAGAAATCTTTCTAAAAAAATTTAAAACTAAATAATATATTCGAATATTATTTTAACAGTAAAAAAGTAGTAAAGATAAAATATTGATTGTAATTGAGATTTTTTGGGTAATACAAAAAATAGTCCAAAACACGTCCGGGTCGGGTCTAAAATTTCGGTTTGAAAATACGGATAATATACGTATCAACCAAAACCAAAATACGATATCCGGATAACGAAAATTCATACCTCCAAGAACGGATACACGTAGCATGCACGTAGCTATCCAAACGAGTCCGTTTCACTGAACGAGATGAGAACAAGATGTGCGGATGCTACCACAGGGTCAGGGGTATGATACTGGCCATGCTAGATATTTTTAAAATATTTTATTTTATTTTAAATGTTATATTAAAAAATGCAGATGCCAGATATAATGTAGGTATGCAGGATATAAAACAGGAAAGTACACGGATTCTCATAACTAGCCGGGATAAATCATAAACATGAATAAAGACGGGTTTCCAGCATGCGGGTCGGGTCGGATGCAAACATGGATACCAATTATACTATTCGCACCCAAAACGCAATGAATCAAGAAATAGCCATAAATAAAGAAATACCCAAAATAGAATTGGTATAAATGAACTAGGGTGTTACATTATACCCAACTACAAAAGAATTTCGTCCTCGAAATTCCCGGAACAAGAAAAGAAAAACAAGCATGAATCTATGAGAATAAGTGTGGAAATTTCTGTCGAATCTCATCTTCTCGTTCCTAAGTCGATTCTCCATGCGGGCGATTCCCCCATGAAACAAGTACGAAAGGGATAAGCTTGTTCTTGAGGACCTTTTCTCTTCGATCAACAATTGGTATCGGTCGTTCTTCGTAGGTCAAATCCTCCCTTACAGTCAGCTCCGAATGATCTAGCACGTGTGTTTCATCTCGAACATACTTACAGAGTTGAGATACATGAAACACGTCATGAACATTCGTCAAAGATGGTGGTAAAACCAATCGATAAGCCACTTCTCCAACACGTTCAATAATCTCGAAAGGACCCACGAATCGAGAACTAAGCTTGCCTCGACTCCCAAAATGAATCACTCCTCTAGTCGGTGATATCTTCAAGAATACAAGATCACCAACAACGAACTCTAGAGCTCTTCTCGATATATCTGTCCAACTCTTCTGCCGATCCTGTGCTGCCCTCATGTGATTCCGGATAGTATTAACTTTTTCTACTGTTTGCACGACAAGATCCGGTCCCAACAATCTTCGTTCTCCAACATCGTCCCAACAAATGGGTGAGCGACACTTGAGACTATACAATGCTTTGAATGGAGCCATTTGAATAGTCGCCTGAAAGCTGTAATTGTAAGAAAACTCCACCAAGTGTAGATGATCCTCCCATGAACCCTTGAAATCCAACATACAAGCTCTCAACATATTTTCAAGAGTTTGGATCGTTCTCTCCGACTGGCCATCTGTCTGAGGATGATAAGCGGTGCTAAACTTCAATCGCGTCCCCAAACTTTCCTGTAAACTCCTCCAGAAGTGCGATAAGAATCGGGTATCATGATCGGAAACGATGCTCACAGGTACTCCATGCAATCTCACAATCTCCTCCATGTACCGTTCTACTAACGCTTCCATTGACTGACCAACTCGAAACAGAATGAAATGAGCTGCCTTGGTCAATCGATCAACAATCATCCAAACTGCATTGTTGCCCTTTGGAATCCGCGGTAAAGCTGTCACGAAATCCATGGTTATATGTTCCCACTTCCATTAAGGAATCGGAAGTGGTTGCAATAAACCAGCCACTCTTTGATATTCAGTCTTAACTTGCTGACAGACCAAGCACTTCGCTACAAAGCGAACAATATCCCTTTTCATGCCTTCCCACCAAAAATGATGTTGTAGATCACGGTACATCTTTGTGCCTCCTAGATGTACACAATATGCGAAACTGTGCGCCTCCTTCATAACTTCTTCACGAATGTCTCATTTCGGCACACACAAACAACTACCATATCGCAACGAACCATCTTCATGAATCACCAAGTCTGTTCGAAGTCCCGCTTCAACCTGTTCTCGAAACTTCTGCAATCTTGGATCGTGCGACTACGCTGCTTTAATATTATCGATCAACGACGACTGTACTTGCAGCTGTATCAACTGTCCCGAAGAATGCGGTGGCACGATCTCCAACTCGAATCTCTGAAAATTTTCGATAAGCTCCTTCTGTGCAATCAACATCCGAATTGCTGGCAACCGACTAAGTGCATCCGGCACTAAATTAACTTTCTCTGGATGGTACTTGAGATCAAGATCATAGTCAGCTATCAACTCCAATCATCTACGCTGCCTCATGTTAAGCTCTTTCTGTGTGAATACGTACTTTAGGCTTTTGTGATCGGTGAATACTTCGACCCATTTGCCCAATAAGTAGTGTCTCCAAATCTTCAAAGAGAAAATCACTGCTGCAAGCTCCAAATCATGAGTTGGGTAATTCTTTTCATGGGTCTTCAACTGTCTTGATGCGTAGGCTATAACCTTCCCATGCTGCATCAAAACACATCCCAAACCTTTCCCAGATGCATCACTGTGAATCACCAATCCTCCGGAACCGTCTGGTACGGTCAAAATAGGAGCGGTTATCAACCTTTGCTTCAACGCCTCAAAAGCTGACGCACAACTATCAGTCTATACGAACGGTACCTCCTTTCGTGTAAACTTGGTCAAAGGCTCAGCTAAGCGAGCAAAATTTTCCACGAACCTTCTGTAATATCCGGTAAGTCCAAGAAAACTTCTGATCTCTGCTATGTTCTTCGGAATCGGCCAATCTTTAACTGCTGCAATCTTCTCGGGATCAACAGTGATTCCATCTCTGGATACGACGTGCCCCAAAAACTTCACTTCTTCAAGCCAAAACTGGCACTTGCTTATCTTTGCATACAATCTTTCATGCCTCAATGTCTGCAATGCGATCTTCAAGTGTTCTGCATGCTCTTCTAGGCTCTTCGAGTAGACCAGAATATCATCAATAAACACCATAATAAACTGGTCCAAGAATAGTGAAAAGATTCGGTTCATCAAGTCCATGAATATCGCCGGTGCGTTCATGACTCCGAATGGCATCACTAAATACTTGTAATGTCCATATCGAGTTCGGAACGCAGTCTTGCAAATATCTTCTGATTTAACTCGAACTTGATGATATACGGACCGCAAATCCAGCTTCGAGAATACCCTCACGCCACTGAGTTGCTCGAATAATTGGCCAATGCGAAGGATCGGGTACTTGTTCTTAATAGTCACCCGGTTCAATTCTCGATAACCGATGCACATCCTCCTTGTGCCATCTTTCTTCTTGACTGGAAGAACTGGAGCTCCCCAAAGTGAATTGCTGCTGCGAATCCAACCCTTCTCTGGCAATTCGGCAACCTGCTTCTTTACTTCTTCCAACTCCACTGGTGCCATCGGATAATACGCCTTTGAGATTGGCGCTGCACCAGGAACAAGATCGATCGCGAACTCTACATCTCGTTTTAGCGGTAAACCCGAGATGTCCTCGAACACGTCCATGAACTCTCGAACTACAGCCAGCGCTTCCTCTTTATCAACTTCCATCGACGAAAGAACAATGTTTGTCGGCCTAGCCCTAAACTCGACTGGCCCGACAGAACTGCTACCTTCAGCAAAAACAAACTCCGGATGTTCGGGAATCTGGAAAATCACTTTCTTCGCCCTACAATCAATGTGAGCGTGGAAAGTGCCGAGAAAGTCCATTCCCAAGACAACATCATAACTTCCAGTATCGATCACCAAGAAATCCGCGAATAACTCACGTCCGCAAATAACAACAGAACAATCCTTGCATTCACTACTAGATATGATCTTTCCATTCCCAGTGTGTATGTCCCAACAACTAAACAGGGTCGTGCAAGAAATCGAATGTGCAACAATAAACTTGGACGATATAAAACAATGGGATGCACCAGAATCGAATAATGCTAATGCGGAAAAACCATGAACAAGTAGGATGCCTGAAACCATTTCCCCTGAAGCCTTAGCCTCTTCGGCTATCAGAGTAAAGGCTCAAGCTTGATTGGGCCCCTGAGTTATCTGCTTCTGCCCCTGAATCTGCTTCTGCGGTGGCCTCTGAGCATCATCTTTCAAATGAAGCTTCGACGGACAAGCATTGATAATATGATCCGCTGATCCGCAAACCAAACAAAGTCCAAGCATCCTTCGGCAATCTCTTTTAAGATGTCTGGGTAGAAGGCAAAAGTCATAAATCAAGCTCCTTTTCTGATCAGCTACGACGGGCTTCTTCATCGGCACCATGCTACATCGGATCAGGAATACCTCTGCGCATAGGCGATCGATTCGGCGTAAACGCCGGCTTCCGTACCACAACTGCCTGTTGCTGCGCACCCCCTGTCTTCACTGATAAGCTCTGCTGCTCTCTGGCTGCTTTAAGAACTTGTGAGAAAGTGGTCAATCCCAGAGATATAACGTGCCTATGGATTTCCACGTCCAAACTGCGCATAAACCTTCATGCCCTATCAGCTTCTTTAGCCACCAAAGGTCCCGCGAATCGGCTGAGCCGTGTCCACTCAGCCGCATGCGCATCCACGGATCTGCCATTCTGCTTCAGATTGATAAATCTTTCTTCCATTTCCTCCCATGCAGTCTGTGGAAAGAACTTCTCCAAGAAACGCTGCGAGAAAGCTGCCCGACTGATCGGCTTGGGCAAACGGGTCTCTTCCACTAGCCACCACTCATGGGCATAGTCCACCAATTGGATGCGTACAACATCCACTCTCTGGTCCTCCGAAATCTGTGCTGCAACGAGCAGATTCTCCGTATCGACTAGCCACTGTTCCACTGGCAATGGCTCCTCCAAACCAGTGAAAGTGGACGGACCAAGTCTCCTGAAATCCGCCACGGTACCCACATACTGTACTGGTTTGGCTGCAACAGTGTTTACGGACTGCTGGACGGTCCACAAACCTTCCTAAAAAGCTTCGTCTTGCCGCTGATTTATCTCGGTTTGCCGCTTCTGGTTCTCCAGCATCCCATGAATTACTCCAAGCAATGCGGCGTCATCAACAAACCTCTGGTACGATCGCAGTTCTCTATCCGCCATGATCCTGAAACCAAGACACCGAAGAGGATCAGTATGGTAAACAAGATTCAAAACTTGTGATAAACATAAAATGTAAGCAATGAAACTGAGAGAAGCAAGGTAATACAATGGCCTTAAAATAAGGAAGTGAATCAAGACTAGGACTCCAAGTTACTTAAATAGAGTACCGCATTCTAACCATGCTGCAGTTCATAGTTACAATCATATAACTCCGTTCAAGTCGCCCAAATCCTAATATCAGAATAGAGAGAAACAGTAGGGAACCAGAAGGATTCAAGCTGAGATGCAAAGTTATTTGCATATCGTCAAGACAAGGGTCAAGAGAAAGATATGATTCAAGGATCACGATAACAATGTGGCAGGACATGTTCCTAATTACAGGTTTTCTGATTCGTGTAATGGGTCCAATACCCAACTACAAAAGAATCAAACCCGATTAACCTAAATCCTATGTCTCTGATACCAAACAAACCCTGTCACGCCCCGCTTCCCAGAGTGCACTAAGATCAGCATGTGATAGAGCCAACTATTTTACCTGTGGTTAGAAAACATCCCTTCACAGTCATATTACGGTTGTCTATAAGATATCAAGAACAGTGAAATATATAAAACTAACTAGTACGTGTCCATCTGCCAGAATAAACGAGTCAAGAAATATAAATATGCGGAAGCAATAAATCCAATAACAGTAACAATCTAGAAAGTACGTCCCAAATACGGGCTCACATCAGGAAATGAAAGTACGGAAATAAAACTAAACTAAATACAAACAGGATCCTCACTGCTCGGCCTGACAGCGGAAATACTCCTGATCAGCCTGCGAAAGAGGTCAAGGATCTGGGCCATGCAAAACCCAGACGTCAGTGCGTCATAATATCAACAATAAAATATAATCAGGAGGTAACAAGATATGCATGCATGAGTATGAACAGTAATAAATGTATAACAGTAACATGAATATGGAACAGTGAAGTGTATCAGTGTATGTGACGTGCGGTGAATAATCTATACTATTGGGTTAATTACTCTCAAGTCTTTGAAATCAATTTAATGAATTGTCGATGTAACTCAATAGTATCTCGTGCATGCCCGGGACCACGGTCCAGATTTTCGGGCTGAAATCCGAGACATGCCGCTAGGCATTAAACAGGAAGCATGTACAGATGAATGATGTCAGCAGCAGCATCCCGAGGCTGGCCTAGCCCGTAAAACTAATAAGTATAAGCATCGAACTGTTGAGTTACAAGTCAGGTTTTATCATTGATTTCCCCTTACCCCCAAGTTATGTGTTCAAGTCAGGTATTGATAAATCTGGAGCTAATGCCAACACAGGATCAAGCAGGTACAGGTTTGTCTAAAATAGACAACAGGATATGTCCATCAGGACAACATGTCAGGATTGTCGGCATTAGAAACAGGATCAGGTAACAGGTCAAGTAGTGGTGTATCAGACCATGACAGTTCGTGCATAGGTATCAAATGGATGCTCAAGTGTTTATCATGGTTCACATCTACAACTCCATGACTATGTAGGATGCTCATTATCAAGCATGGGGTGCTAATATAACAGTAACATGAAATAATATGATCTGTAGATGCAACTAGATATATAATAAATAACATGGATACGAACGGATATCGGAAAACGTAAAACTGTAACATGAATGTGAAATGCCATAAACATGTAATAATTCTATACCAATAGATATAAAATATGCTGCATAGCATGTAACAAGATAAAATTGCATGCGACTAGATATATAATTAATGATATGGATGCGTACGGCTATCCGAAAACAGTAAAACAGCAATATGGATACACAATACAATAAATATGCATATACTTGCTCTACATACTATACGACAAGATTTAATCTTACCGTAATATCATTAGTACGATTTTTAATTGGTATTACAATTAATTTTATACCTAGAATTGTAAGCATTGTATTAATTTTAATCAATTTTGTGTTCAGTGAAAGCTTATGGGATTATAAGTTGTTGGTCTGAGAGTAGGGTATAGAAAGATCAGAACTTTTATTACATAATATATACAATGCTCAGATTTAAAGTTATGCATGCATGCCGACTGTTTGATGTATTGTTTCAGTGAAGCTCTATGTAGCCATTTCATTCCCCGGTTTATTTAGATCTTTTGACATCTCTTACATTGCTCTAATTCATATATAGCTGGATCGACTTGCGGCATGTAATAATGTAAGAGCCGAGTTAATTAAGCCTTAATTTGCACGTTTGTGAAATGAATTGCTGCATGAGTTGTATTCTAAATCCTGGCAGAGCTAGTAGCAGTTTATCTTCTATACTAAAATTTTAACTGAGCCGACAATTATGATGGTCCATTGAATATTAATTTTGGTGGAAAATATGTTTATTTAGGAAAAGTTATTATTGTTCTGGATAAGCTGTTAATCGTAATATATATAGCATGTGAAGCAAGTGCTGAACTTTCCTGGCGACGGTTAAATGGTGGGCTCCGACCGCGAGAGGCGAACAGCGGTGACGGCACGGCGACAGAGAAGGTCGACGGCCACGGTATGGGTGTTCGATGAAAGGCCGACGGAGGGTTGGCTTGGGGTGTTGGTGAGGAGATGGAGACGGTGCTGGTGACGAGGGGAGGCCGACGAGGATGGTCGGCGGCGAGGGTGATGTCTCGGGCGTGGGTTCGTGGAGGCGAGTGTTCTGGGTTCGGGAAAAGAGAGAGCGAGAAGAGGAGTAGAGGAAGATGGAGAGGAGGCGACGACGAAGATGTTGAGGCGAGGGGGTTGGCGGTAGCGACGACGAGTGCGAGTAGGGTTCTCGCGTTCGTGAGAGGCGGCGGAAAAAAAAAAAGAAAGGAAGAAGACGAGGAGTGGGGGGGGGAGAGATGCTGGGTTAAAATAGGGTAAAAAAATAAATACAATATATAAATATATATGTAGAGGAGAGAGAGAGAGTAGTTACGAGAGAGAGAGAGAGGTCTGTTAAAAGAAATCTTTCTGAAAAAATTTAAAACAAAATAATATATTCGAATATTATTTTAACAGTAAAAAAATAGTAAAGATAAAATATTGATTGTAATTGAGATTTTTTGGGAAATACAAAAAATAGTCCAAAACACGCCCGGATCGGGTCTAAAATTACGGTTTGAAAATATGGATAATATACGTATCAATCAAAACCAAAAAATGATATCCGGATAACGAAAATGCATATATCCAAGAACGGATACACGTAGCATGCACGTGGCTATCCAAACGAGTTCGTTTCACTGAACGGGACGAGAACTAGATGTGCGGATGCTACCACAGGGTCAGGGGTATGATACTGGCCACACTAGATATTTTTAAAATATTTTATTTGATTTTAAATGTTATATTAAAAAAATGCTGATGCCAGATATAATGCAGGTATGCATGATATAAAATAGGAAAGTACACGGATTCTCATAACTAGCCGGGATAAATCATAAACAGGAATAAAGACGAGTTTCTAGCATGCGGGTCGGGTCGGGTCGGATGCAAATACGGATACCAATTATACTATTCGCACCCAAAACACAATGAATCAAGAAATAGCCATAAATAAAGAAATACCCAAAATAGAACTGGTATAAATGAACTAGGGTGTTACATTCTCTCACATATTTTTCATACACTACTAATAGTTTTATCACCAAACTTTACTTGAATCTGTTACACATTCCTTTACAAATTTCGAGAACGAAATTTTTATAAGAAGGGTAGAATGTAACAACCCTAAATTTTCTGTACAATTTTTTTTCCAAAAAATACAGAAAGGGGTACTTGAGTCTGAGCACAAGTTAGAAGTTTGATTTGCTTTTGAACAGCAAAAAAGAGCTTGTAGCTCACTAGTAACACCTTGCACTGCTGAACCAAAGCACCAGAGTTCAAATCCCATCAGCCACACATTCTTTTTATATAAAATTCTTTTAATCTTTTAGAAGCCTAAGAGTCTACACGTACACTACACGTAATAAGGTAAGTTATAAAATAAACAAACGTGACCATGAGGCTAGACCAAGCGTCAGGGACACGTGGCATTAAGACTCGCCCGACTCGCCCGACTGGGGCCGACGAAGCGTGTGAATCAGCCGGCGCCGCCGGTTCAACTCGGTCCAATCCGTGAATTTCTTTTACCCCCTGCACCCTTTGGACTACCCCATTCCCCCTACATAGTTTAAATTCTCTGCAATTAACCAGAGAATTAAAACACCCCCATTTAATCCATTTTAATAAAAAATTTAATACACCCTTTCACTACCCTAAAACCCTAATTTTTCCTATAAATACCACTCTCAAATCACCCCTCCTCACTCCCAAATCCCTTTCCAAACTCTCAAGAAAATTCCCAAGTCTTTTGTGTGTAAGTGGAGTTAGCAAAAGGGCGAAGCTCCGACGAACTTCCGACGACAATCCGAGGAGTTTCCGACGACGAAATGACGCACCGGCAACTCCTACCTCTTCCTCCTTCTCTCTTCTACTCAAATAACCTGTAAGTCCCTACTTCTTTCTCTTTTCTCTATTCTAAAATCATTCAAAACTAAAATCCGACGGAAGCGGAGTTAGTCCGACTTCCGATTCGGTTTTCTTTAAAAACTACACTTTTCCTTAACGAAATAAAACCATACTCTTATATGTTGACTAATAAATATTAACAAACTTAATAAAATAAGTTGCACATCAAACTAATCATTTTTGTAACTTTTATTATACTTTTTTAGAAAAATATCATATAGTTTAGTTTCGACATAAACCATCATAATTCCTTGTTATACCTATAGATAGCTCACGAGGTAATGACCTACCTTCTCACAAAACTCATATCTAACATAACACAATGGAATTTGGGAATATAGCTTCGGAAAATACGACTTTACATATAACTACCTCCGACTATTAAAACCTTTTTCTACAAGAAGTGTATTTTAACAAATTTTTGCAATTGCGCCTCTACAACCCATTTGGGGAACCCGTTCAGGATGGTGCGGATTATCACACATCTTCGGGCTTAGTAGAGTGAGATGCAGACCTCCGCAAGGAACATACGATCTCGAAAGATTTAAAATACAATTTTCTTTAGAAAATGTGATTTCTATTATAAATAAAACCTATATTTTTAATAATAAATAAATATATATGTAATTAATATAAAAATATCTATTTTTAATATTTATAATATTCCATATTTCCAAAATTCAAGAAAAACATCTCATTTACAAGAAAATACCATTCAAGTCCAATATTACAAATAAATACCATATATTATGAAATTAGGTTTTATTCACTAGAAATGTCACATTGATAAATATACATCCATGAAAACTCTAAAGACGATAATAAAATACTTGAGGTTTATTTTGAAAATTATACAAAATTATTTTTATATAAAACCCCATCAAGTTATATTAAATTACAATAAGGACCCTAGTAAATATAGGTTTAAGCGGGACCAGTCTCTTGAGCCTCAGGGAGCCGGAGATATGGGTGCTTGCCTATTTAAGGCAGAAAATTTAATAAACGGTATTATCAACACGGTAATTGTCTTTGAAAAAGACACAAATCCTGTCGTCCATGTGCAGCAGTTACCGATAGCACCAAAACATAATTCAGGACTTCAATTTCTTTTCTAATTGTCTGACTCAGACTGAGTCTCAATGTAATCAATCTGACTTGAATATGATTCAAGTATGAAATTACAAAACTACAATTCAACATGAATCCATGAATCCATATATATTCAATCTATTCAATCTATACAACTTGACTGAACCGAACCATGGATATATTCCATTTGTATGATCATCCATTATATCTATTCCATTACTGATATCATGGTTTCAGCAAGTCATCCATCTATATACAATATACAATTCATACAATACAAATAGTACAATCAAGACAAAGCGGGGTTTATAAGGGGTAGATTGGTACGGAAAGTGTTAGAAGTGGCACGAGACAGCAACCATAAAGATACATAACCTGAATTCAATTGTCGTTGTACCATGGCTGAATGGTTCTTTGTACTCCGTATACCGTACTCTCTGGTCTAGTGAGACTCCTCTCGTATGCACTGGCCTCTTCTATACCAAGCTACAAATAACAGCGTTAACACTAAATACAACATTATAACAATATATACTCTATTATGTCTATTCCATTCTTGTCTATTTATGGAACTTACCGAACGATTTTTTCGCTGGCGACATTCTTTTTCTTCTTCGCCAGGTGATTCAGACTCACTGGAGATCGAGCCCACTAGAGAGGATTTGGACCAGCTAGCTTTCGACCCAGAGCTTTAGATTTCTTGTACACATTTACATTCTGTATTTTCCATTTCTGTTATGCCACTGTTTAGGCATTGCTTTTCATTCCATGTATTTACTTTTCAAATGTATTATAAAAAGAATGTTAATAAATAAAGTTGTTGTTCAATTATATCTATTGTCACTGTCTCTTATGCATTTTACTTATATTGCTTAGATACGCTTAGCGTGTTTACTTCAGAGTAAATACGTAGCGGCCTCGTCGCATCCTCTGCCCGTATACTGAGAAGCGGGGCATGACACCCATGGTTCATAACTTGATCACTTGAGTTTCTTCTTCATCTCTTTCTTTGCTTTCTAGCTTTCTAGTGAGGTGAAAAAGAAATAGAGAAAAATATTTCTAAAGTGAGCAAAACACCTACTTCATCAATCTATACCAAACTAGCCATTTGGTATAGGTTGTTTACTTCACATCTATCAATTAGTGAAGAGCTAGCTTGAGTTAGAGATTCTTCGACGTAGATCATTTTCGGCCTCGAAGATCCTCGAGCAAGCTCATTCTTTACGTCTAGTGGAGCCTAAGGAGAGTCCGAGACATCACTACTTGGAGCTAAGGGACCACTACACGGAGCTTTAGAAGTGAAGGACCGGTCTACAAAGGTTGTATTCCTATTTCACTTAGTGCAAAGTTTGTTTACATGTTATATAACCCTAATTCTCTAGTTAGATCCCTGGTCGGGCTCGCTCGGCACCCTAGATTTTTTGAAATAGCATACTTGATGCGTGCCAAAACATAGCGGGGGTGCTAAGCGAACCCAGCAGTGGTATCAGAGCCAAGCTAGAGTATTAGGAGTTGTCCAGATGAAGTTAAAGTGTTCGATCGACTATACGAAACCCAAAAATCCCACTCTCTGGAAATTTTTTCAAAAGTTGGATTTTTTCAAATTAAAAATATTCAGAAAATTATGCAGGGTATTCTATGGATCCCCAAGAAAAGCGACGGCCCAAATCGATCAAACGACCGCGGAAGCGCGGCTAAAACAAGCTTTTAACGGTGGTTCCGTGGCACCGTTGGTGAGGCAGGGAGCGTGCTTTCTTATGTTGGTCCATAGGTACTTAGGGCACTCTCTGGGTATTTTTAACAGTGAATCAAGTGTTGAGGTCTCTGAGAATTTTGGGTGTTTGATAAATCGATCGAAATGTTTAACATCGTCTAGATATCTGTGATTTGTGATACAATATTTGGAATCCACAATAATTAGTTTTGTGAAAACTAATTAGTACTTTGTAAATCTAGCAATTTAGTCTCTTTTGATCGGTTGCCATAGAGTTCTGATTCGGATCAAAACTCCGTCGCAATCTCGTACAGTATGCGAACGTTCGCCGGGTAACATTACTGGATAGCCACACCCCATAACCCCAACCAAGTGACTGTAGGAGAACCCCGTTACCAAAATCATCCGTTCGGGTGCTCGCGACTGTGGTGTTCCGCCTAAGTGCTCTTCGTCGACGGCATCGGGGGTGACGGGTTTATAATTTGAAAAATGTTTTCAATTTGAGACTAAAATGCCGGTTTTATAACGTTAGGCATGAAATTCGGAATATGTGATATTCCGGATTTATGATGTCTAAGAAATTTATACGGTTAGGCATGAAATCCGAAGTATGTGATATTTCGGGTTTATGATGTCTAAGGTAGTTGTGGATTCCAATTATTTTAGTTTTCATTTTCTTTTCTGCGACCGTAAGTGTAATATGTGGTGTATCGCCGGTTTCATTGCTATACGTCAATGAAAATTGGGATACGCATATTTACTTACGTTGATGACATGTGATGTTATGCGTTGCTGTGATATATTATATTAGATCATCGTGTTTGAATAGTCGGGGTTTTTTGCGTGAGATGAGAGTTTTTTTATTTTCATTTATGTAAAAAAAATTGTATGTAATATTCTTTTATTGGGACACTTCCGGGTTGAGGATGATGTCACCATTGATGTATATTATTTACTTTTCCGCATTAGGATAGACCCAAGGCGGGGAGCACAAGTAACCGGGTTCTAGAGTCCAGTGGGAGACCATCTCGAGGAGTCGAGACCGGATCTCCTAACTCTAGAATTGGTAGGGTTGCTTGCCACTCTCGTAGGGGTTTAGGGATGTGGGTTTGTCTATTCATCACGACCGCGGAATCCGTGTTTTTTACTGCCTTAATTTAAAACACGAACCTCCTAGTATATCCTATATTTCATATGTTGACTTCTGTTGCAATGTTCTATGATGAGATCTTATAACTGCGTAAGACGAATACTTTATATTATATATATGATATATAATAAACGTTGCTTATGTTTTGCATCCGCGCTAGTTCTGCCCCCGCTCTACCGTTAGTTAACTAACCAAACGGTGCATGACGGGACCCCGTGGCGAATGCGGATGGAATAAGCGTACGTTGTATTTTCGCTTCTTTATCTATGATGCTTAGGAAGCATAAATGATGGGACTTCATTAATGACATTAATGGAAATGAAAGAAACCTAATGGTGTTGTGGAATCAATTTTTCAAAAAGGTAGCTCTAGTTCTTACTTTGCATAGTGGTATTCCTTGATGAATATCCTGCACCTCATTCGATGAGGAAAGAGCCAAGATTCCTTCACTGGGAATGATCTCTATAGTAAAAGCTAGCAAATGCTACACCCACTCGGTTATTTTTGAAAAACTTGATTTAAAAAAAGCGGAGCTTGAACCACTCCTTTTCAAAATCACTCGATTCTACAACGATATCAAGTTCATTACACAAAAGGTTTTCTTAAAAACCTGTCGTAGCCCTTCGTCATTTCAGATAAGTACTATTTAGTATTCGTGCTGCGCTTGTTGGCCTTTGTCAAGGCGTATTGTGCAATAACTGATGCAACCATATGATGCGATTTGATTAGGGTAGTCGTACGACCTTGTTGTACTTTGTCAAGGGTCGTACAGGTGGGTTTAATTCAATCAGGAAATGACGGGTTGAACTTGACTAGCGCCCTATGGTTTATTGGCCTTTGTCAAGGTCATAGGACGTTAGGGGCAAAATATTATTGGGAATTTCAAGTGTTGAAATTTGCAATGAGATTGCATACCTTTTATGAGATAGTTGGATCCCGATAGTTACTGCGAGTAAGAGTTACTCCTGAGAGAGTTTTGCACTTTACAATTAGCCGATCAAGTAGGTGACTAGAAAGGTGTCAACGGGGTTATACCTCTGGGAAAACGAGATTTATTTTAATTAGGTCCGTGCGAAAGCACGGGGAACCTCCCTCAAAGTACCGATACTGGCCTGGCTGACCAGTTAGCAAACTTGTAGGGTGTAATTAATCCCTGCTAGTCTTACCTCTTAGGGTTTGAAGGAAGATTTGATAAAAACAGTGGGAGCCATCCTGATTAAATAAAATAATAACCAATCTAATCTTGTGAGAGCATACGCTAAAGTGTTTTCTTCTCTCTCTCTCTCCGGGTAGCGACCATGAAACGCCTTAATCAAGATAATAATATAGATGCATTGACCGAACATGCTTAATATACTGGGCTGGGGAACGTTGGTTCCGCTCTACCTTATAACTGTTATAAGTCTGAGCAGGAAATAGGGGAATATCCGGATTCCCAAGCAATTCGAACAATGAATGAGCATGTTGATGCATCTTCTTCGTGTGTGTTCGTTACCGAGAACCGTTTCTCAGTACACTCTATGTCCTGAGTATTAGATACCGGATCAGAATCCCACATATGTAATATGTTAGATGGGCTAAAGAAAGGTGGAGAGCTGGGAAAATATGATCATTCTCTAAAGTAGGGAATGGTGCAAATGTTGCAGCCAAAGCAGTTGGCGAATATCACCTTATATTACCAAATGGGAATACATTGATTTTGAACGACTGTTATTACGTACCATCTATGATTTGCAATTTAATATCATTTTCTTTATTAGATAAAGAATGATATAACTTTGTAGTAGAGAAAAATGTTATGAACATTTTCCTAAATCAAGTGTTGATTGGGTTTGATACGTTATGTAGCGGTTTATACATTCTGAATCAAAATACAGTTCACAACATACAGAACGCACACAAGAGGAAAAGTTCAGAAATGAACGAATCCTTCTTGTGGTATTGTAGACTAGGTCATATCAATGCGACATAACTAGCTAAGTTTCATAAGGATGGATATTTGAATCCGTTTGAATTTACATCTTATGAAACTTGCCAGTCATGTCTCAAAGGCAAGATGACTAAAACTCCGTTTACTGGACACGGAGAAAGAGCTACTGAACTCTTAGGACTGATACATAGTGATGTATGCGGTCCTATTTCTACACATGCCAGGAATGGTTTCTCGTACTTCATTACATTCACCGATGATCTCTCAAGATTCGGACATGTGTTCCTGTTGAAACAAAGTCTGAAGTTTTTGAGAAATTCAAGGAATATAAGTGCGAAGTAAAGAACCAAACGGGTAAAAGTATTAAAATCCTTCAATCTGATCGGCGAGGAGAATACTTAAGCACGGAATTCCTAGATTATCTAAAAGAGAATGGGATTCTCTCTCAGCTTACTCCTCCGTATACACCACAGCACAACGGTGTGTCGGAGTGGAGGAATCACACCCTATTAGATATGGCGCGCTCTATGATGAGTAACGCTGAGTTACCTGTTTCTTTTTGGGGTTATGCACTTGAGAAGCCGCAAACCTATTGAATAAAGTTCCAACAAAATCAGTGCCTACCACTCCATATGAGATATAGAATGGGAAGAGACCATCTCTTAAACGAGTTAAGATATGGTGTTGTCCGGACTATGTTAAAAAGAAAAATCCGGACAAACTCGAGACAATGTCAGTTCTGTGCAAGTTTTTAGGATATCCCAAGCATTCACGAGGGTATATCTTCTACCACCGTGAGGAACAAAAGTTGTTTGTTTCTCGGAATGCCATATTTTTAGAAAAGGAATTTCTTATAAAAGAAATCAGTGGTAATGAGATAGAACTGGAAGAAGTTCCAGCTACACAAACTACAACTGACGATTTGGTGGAACCGGAGGATTCAATAGTCCCTGACGAACCCCAGCCTCTCCGCCGGTCTAGTAGGGTTCCTCATCCACCTGAGAGATACTACGGTTTTCTCATTGACGGTAGGAGCGAGGATTGCATCATGGAGAATGATGACCCAACTAGTTTCGAGCAGGCCACTACGAGTGAGGACTCTGTGAAATGGATGGATGCAATGCGATCTGAGATGGAATCCATGTACACCAACAAAGTATGGACTTTGAAAGTTTCTCCTGAAGAGGTAAAACCTATGGGGAGCAAGTGGATCTTGCGAAAATTCTTGGTGTAGATGGAAAAGTTGAGACTTTCAAAGCTAGACTTGTAGCAAAAGGTTTTCATCAACGACCAGGTGTGGATTATGATGAAACCTTTTCTTCAGTGGCTATGCTTAAGTCCATCCGGATCCTACTTACCATCGCTGCATACCATGACTACGAAATCTGGCAGATGGATGTCAAGACCGCTTTTCTAAATGGTGATTTAGAAAAGAGCGTGTACATGACACAGCCAGAGGGCTTCGTAAATAGTGGGAGCAGTGGAAAGGTGTGCAAGCTGCTTAAATCAATCTACGGGTTAAAGCAGGCATCACGGAGTTGGAACTTCTGTTTTGATGTGGCATTCAAAGAGTTTGTCTTTATAAAAAAACGTAGATGAACCTTGTATACACAAAAAGGTTGTAGAGAGTAAGGTTGTCTTCCTCGTATTGTACGTGGATGACATACTCTCTATAGGAAATGATGTTCATATGCCGCACTCGGTCAAGCTGTTCTTATCACAAAGATTCTCCATGAAGGATCTGGGTGATGCCTCATACATCCTGGGGATTAAGATCTATAGAGATAGATCTAAACGGATGTTGGGATTGTCGCAATCCAAGTACATTGACACCATACTAAAGAGATTTAATATGGAAGATTCAAAGCGTGAGAAGTTACCCATGATCTCAGGAATCACTCTCTCCAAAGAGATGTCCCCCAAGACTGATTTGGAGAGGGCTCACATGCAAGGGATACCCTATACTTCGGTAGTCGGGTCTATCATATATGCGATGTTATGTACCCGACCGGATGTAGCGTACGCACTTAGTGTTTTAAGCAGGTATCAATCGGATCCTGGGGAGAATCACTGTACAGCTGTGAAGAACATTCTTAATTACTTGAGAAGGACTAAAGAAATGTTCTTGGTGTATGGTAACGGTGAACTCCAAGTGGAGTCCTTTACTGATTCGAGCTTCCAGAGTGATAAGGACAACTCTAAGTCGGTCTCGGGTTTTGTCTTTACCCTCAATGGAGGGACGGTATGTTAGAACAGTTCCAAGCAAGATACCGTGGCAGACTTGACAATGAAGGGTGAATACATCGCTGCCAACGATGCCGCTAGAGAGGCTGTCTGGATGAAGAAGTTCATAACTGAACTTGGAGTGGTTCAATCCATTGAGCATCCAATACCTTTGTATTGTGATAACAATGGAGTTGTGGCTTTAGCCAAGGAACTCAGGTCCCATCAGCGATCTAGACATATTCTGAGGCGGTATCACCTGATCCGGGAGATAGTTGATCGCCGGGAGATCGAGGTCAGGAGAGTTGACACGATGAACAACACGGCGGATCCACTTACGAAGACCATCCCGCAGATACAATTTGAGAGACTCTTTGGGATGTTGGGTATGAGATACTACAACAACCGGCCTTAGTGAAAGTGGAAGATTGTTAGTTGTATGTATGCCCTAGAAGCCATTATTGTACATGATTGTATATTATAATGGATGCTTGGACATATATAGAGAGGACATTCTTGCTTGACATGATAGTATGCTATTTAGTTGCTTTTTATTTTAACATGTAGACTGGTATTGTGATACCATCTTTCTCTCACATGTTGATAAAACCCTTAGGATGTGTACTTGACTACCAGGACTATGATGCAGATCATACTAGTGGGGCCAGGGTATTCCACAAGTTCATCCTTTAATTGTTCCTAGTCGTGGGAGTATCGAGACAGGGCATCGATATTCCAGAGTAAACTAGTGTGTACATTTCTTGACCCTGTATGGGGTGATGGATGATCCCACATCCATTGGTGTTTGACATCAAAGATTGTACACATGTGCTCATTGGAGAATGAGTACACCGAACAGGACTAGCCGAGAACTCTTAGATGGTATTATACCTATTGTCAGATAGCAGTTCTCTGGTGACACTAGTACATATTAGTCTGTAGACCCGAGATCATCAAAGAGTCTTGTGTGATTCCCGCTGTGCTTTGATTTTCTCCCTACCATGCTCAAGAGAGTGTGCAAACAGGTGGATTTTGGGTACAGTCCCGAGTCACATGGAGGCAATGAGCGCTAGGAGAGGTTTCGTCTCTCCCGGTATTGGGAGTTGATGTTGCGCTATGCTCGATTGGCTATAACAGGAAGTCCCTGGCCAAGGCTGATGATGAGATTTACCGGTAAGTGTTATCATTAGTTTCTCGACCCGTTGTGAGCCTCACATCGGCATGACTTATCAAGTTATTGCACCCCTAGACTCGATATGCGACATATCAGATGAAGAGACGGCGGTCTGTACGGTAGTATTATTTACTGGATTCACGGGAATATGGAAAAGCTTGCTTGTTGATCTTCTGATCGCTCAATACCTGGGTAGCCGTTACGTTCAGCTAGTACAGTTGATGGCTTATGGGTGACTGATATGATCATCACCTACTGCTAGCGTATTGACGAGTCTTTAGAGTCCTACACAGAGGTTTCATGGCTCAAGCGAAACGAAGTAGGGCACATATATGATATGTGCGGGACCGAGATTGATACGTGTATGTGATACTGTATTCTAATCTCGCGATATATGATATTAGTCAGTTATATGAGATATAACCGGGTTATTGAATCAAGTGTTGATTCGATAAGTTGATATAAATGATATTAGTCGGTTATGTATGATATAGCCGGATTATTAAATCAAGTGTTGATTTAATAATTTAATATATTAATATATATTAGCTAATATTAGCTCACTTAAGAATTTCTTTTCTACTAATACATTTAAATATATGTGTGATATATATTAATGTATTTAATTATGTGTCATGCTAGATGATACATTGGACTTAGGTGTATGAGACTCATACCTAACTAAAGATAATTTGGGTGATTAATTATTAAGAGATAAATAAAAATTAGGTTGAAAATGACATGGTTTAAGATGCTTGTGGAATCATGTAGAAATCATGACTCGGTCAAATAATTTTGTTTTACTCTAGATATTTATTAACCTAACCATTATATTTAGCCATGGTTAAGTATCTAGAAGAGATTATATGAGATATTTTTCTCACCCATGGTTCATAACTTGATCACTTGAGTTTCTTCTTCATCTCCTTCTTTGCTTTCTAGTGAGGTGAAAAAGAAAAAGAGAAAAATAATTCTAAAGTGAGCAAAACACCTACTTCATCAATCTATACCACACTAGCCATTTAGTATAGGTTGTTTACTTCACTAATCCAACAATTAGTGAAGAGGTAGCTTGAGTTAGAGATTTTTCGACGTAGATCATCTTCGGCCTCGAAGATCCTCGAGCAAGCTCGTTCCTTTCGCTTAGTGGAGCCTAAGGAGAGTCTGGGACACCACTACTTGGAGCTAAGGGACTATTACACAGAGCTTTAGAAGTGAAGGACCGGTCTACAAAGGTTGTATTCCTATTTCACTTAGTGTAAAGTTTGTTTACATGCTATATAAACCTAATTCTCTAGTTAGATCCTTGGTCGGGCTCGCTCGACACTCTAGATTTTTTGAAATAGCATACTTGATGCATGCCAAAACATAGCGGGGGTGCTAAGCGAACCCAGCAAGGAATTCTAACCCAAGGATCCATGTCCTTCGGTCTTCTTTCCTCTTCATTCGCTCTATGTGATCTCCTTGAATGAGCCTTTTCTTTTTTGCTTGCTCCTTCGGTTCTCTGGGATCGATCTTGTTCATTGGTCCTCCTCCGTCGTTGATGTTCCACCCGAGGGATGTGGACTATGGCTCTAGCTCCACACTAAGTGTCAAGTGGAGCAACTAGAGATCTTAGATTGCTAGTGTAAGGAATTTAGGATATAGTCTAAGGTTCTATGTGTGTTTCTACTCACCTCCTCTCTTGAATCTCAACACATGAGAGTGTAGAGAGGAGGTAGATGATGAAGGTGGAGAAGCTCAAGAACAAGGGAGAAGAGTGAAGCAAGATGGTGAGCTCAAGAAAATGAGGCTAGCTTGTGAGTGAAAATCATCACCAATGGTTTTGTAAAACAATTCTTACAATTAAAAATATCCAATCATGCTTCAATAGTGAGCACAAATGAATTGAAAATTCATTTGTCAGCACTATTGAGTCATGGCTCTCACCATACTCTCTTCATCTTATTATTCCATTAAAGATAAATGGAAAAGTCTAATAATGAGGTGTCCACCTTCTAGAATGTTTTTCGTATAAAATACGGATTACAGTCTACTGTATATACATACCTGCATTCATATAAAAATACGAATACCCAAAGAGATAGAATAACACAAAGTGCATAATACTAGAATATTCATATCGAAATACATATATGTAAATTATTAAATCAATACTTGATTTAATAATCCGGCTCAATCCCAAACCGGCTAGTATTATCAACTGTCCAATTGAAAGTCCTGGTACATAGTACAATCAATTGATCGGAACCCTGCACGTATCCAATACGGCTACTACATCATTTCTCCTGAACCAGAGAAATCCTTTGTATGGGACACTAAACACTCGACAGTATGCTGGCAGTGAGTTACTGGATAAATCCATAACCATAAGCACGTCAGCGGCATTAGTTGTACGTAACGGCTACCCGGGTACCTGTCGAAAAGGAAGACCGACGAGAAAACTCATCCGGATCCCTATTGAGCCTATCTGTGATAATCTCCGTATAGTCCGGTCTCTTCGTCTAAGAGTATCTCATACCGGGTCTAGGGGTGGTAAACGTCAGACCCTAATAACTCGATAATTTGTGTTGATGTGGCTCAGAACTAATCCAGGAAACTACTGATCAACCTATCAGTAAATCCTAATTGCCTTGGCCAAGGTCTTATTGTCCAGACCAATCGAACACAGTACGATATCGGCTCCATATACCGGGAGAGACGAATCCCAAACAATAATTTACTGCCTCCATGTGGCTCAGGGACTGTACCCAACCAAAACCTGTTTGCACGACTCAGTAAAACCGTGGTACGGTAGTGATCAAAGTACAGTGGGAACTCAAACGAGACAAATGACGATCTCAGGTCTGAAGACTAACATGTACTCATGTCACCTGATAACTTCTATCTAACGATAGGTATAATACCATCTAGAAGTTCTCGGTGAGTCCGTCCAGTGTACTCACCCTCAGTGACCACTTGTATACGATCTTAGGTGCATAAGACTGATGGCTGCGGGACCAACCATCTTCCCTCGTCGAGCTCTAGAAACGTATACACTAGTCTACTATGGAATATCGATGCCTAGTCTTTATAATCCCATGACTAGGGACCTTTTAAGGATGTGCTTATCGACTATCCATCTCCCACAAGTATGATCTCCATCACAACGCAGGTAGTCACGCAATGATCCTACGGGCTTTATCAACATGTATAAATGACATGTAATAACAAGTAAAACATACACACATGTTAAGATAAAGACAAACCAGATAGCATACTATCATATCGAGCAAGGTTGTCCTGTACATACATATGTCCAAGCATCTACATGTAAACATATACAATAATGGCCTCTAGGGCATACATATCCAACAATCTCCCACTTGCATTAAGGCCATAAATTGGCGTACCGAGTACCCAACGTCTGCTCTACGGCCAGCTGTTAGCGTATCGCATACCCAACATCTCAAAAAGTTGCTCGAACTGCGTTTGAGGGGGGCTTTCATGCATGGATCCGCCGTGTTGTCTTTTGTGTCCACTCTCCGCACCTCGATCTCCCGGCGATCAACGATCTCCCTGATCAGGTGATATCGCCTCAAGATGTGTCTGGATTTTTGATGGGACCGTGGTTCCTTTGCTAGAGCTATAGCCCCATTGTTATTGCAATACAAAGGTATCAGATCAAAAATGGACGGAACTACCTGAAGTTCAGTAATGAACTTCTTCATCCAGACCGCTTCTTTTACGGCATCGTTCACAGCAATGTATTCAGCCTCCATCGTCGAGTCTGCGACAATGTCCTGTTTGGAGCTCTTCCAACACACCACCCCTCCATTGAGGGTAAACACAAAACCCGAGACAGACTTTCTATCATCCTTGTCACTCTAGAAGCTTGAATTAGTAATGGACTCGATCTTAAGGTCTCTATTACCGTAAACCAAGAACATCTCTTTAGTCCTTCTTTGGTACTTGAGAATGTTCTTCACAGCTGTCCAATGATCCTCACCCGGGTTTGACTGATACCGGCTCACCACGCTAAGTGCGTATGCTACATCTGGTCTGGTACACAGCATCGCATACATTATAGATCCTACCGCTAAAGCGTAGGGTATAGTGCTCATGCGAATCCTCTCCTCATCAGTTTTGGGATACATCTCTTTGGAGAGGACGATTCCGTGCAATGCGGGTATATTCCCGCACTTGGAATCTTCCATACTAAATTTTTTTAGTATGGTCTCTATGTACCTGGACTGTGAAAGTCCCAACAATCTCTTAGATCTATCTCTATAGATCTTAATCCGTAGAATGTAGGAGGTATCACCCAGGTCTTTCATGGAGAACTTTTGTGACAAGAACAGCTTGACCGATTGCAGCATAGGATTGTCATTTCCTATTAAGAGAATGTTATCCACATACAGGACGAGGAATACAACAGTTTTTCCTACAATCTTTTTGTAGATACATGGCTCATCTTCATTTTTGATGAAGTCAAATCCCTTGACTGTCTCATCAAAATAGATGTTCCAGCTTCGCGATGCCTGCTTTAATCCATAAATGGATTTAAGTAACACACACAACTTCTCGCTGCTCCCACTGTCTACGAATCCCTCCGGCTGATCCATGTAAACGCTTTCTTCTAAACTTCCATTTAAAAAAGCCGTTTTTACGTCCATCTGCCAGATATCATAGTCATGGTAGGCAGCAATGGTAAGTAGGATCCGAATGGATTTCAGCATAGGCACTAGAGAAAAGGTTTCATCATAGTCCAATCATGGTCTTTGATGAAAACCTTTTGCAACAAGTCTAGTCTTATAGGTTTCCACCTGTCCATTTGCACCAATCTTCTTTTTGAAGATCCACTTGCATCCAACGGGTTTTACCCCGGCAGGAGCAACATCCAAAGTCTAAACTTTGTTGGTGTACATGGACTCCATTTCGATTTCAAAGCTTCAAGCCATTTTTCAGAGTCCTTACTGTTAATGGCCTGCGAGAAACTAGTAGGATCATCTTCTTCAAAGATGCAATCTTCTCGATCCTAATCTATGAGAAAACCGTAGTATCTCTCGGGCGGACGAGAAATCCTATTAGATCTGTAGAGCGGCTGAGGTTCGTCCGGGATTATTGAATCTTCTGGTTCCATCAAATCTTCAGTTGTAGTTTGTCTTTCTGGAATTTCTTCCTGTTCTACCATGCTCCCACTTATTTCATTTTCAATAAATAATCCTTCAAGAAAGGTGGCGTGTCGAGAAACAAATACTTTTTGTTCTTCGACATGGTAGAATAGATATCCATTCAAATGCCTGGGATATCGCACAAACTTACATAAAACTGACCGTGCCTGAAGTTTGTCCGGATTCTGGTTTTTCACATAGGCCGGACAACCCTATATCTTAACCCGTTTAAGACATGGTTTTTTACCACTCTATATTTCATATGGAGTCTTAGGCACTGATTTAGACGAAACCTAATTCAATAGGTATGCTGCTGTTTCGAGCGCAAGTCCCCAGAATGAAAGAGGGAACTCGGTGTTACTCATCGTGGAGTGAACCATGTCCAATAGGGTACGGATCCTCCGCTCCGATACACCGTTGTGCTGTGGTGTATATGATAGTTGTATGTATGCCATAGATGCCATTATTTTACATGATTGTATATTATAGTGGATGCTTGGACATATATAAAGAGGACTTTCTTGCTCGACATGATAGTATGCTATCTGGTTGCTTTTATCTTAACATGTAGACTTGTATTGTGATACTGTTTTTCTCTCACATGTTGTTAAAGCCCTTAGGATGTGTACTTGACTACCAGGACTATGATGGAGATCATACTAGTGGGGCCAGGGTAGTCCATAAGTTCATCTTTTAATTGTTCCTAGTCGAGGGTGTATCGAGACAGGGCATCGATATTCCAGAGTAGACTAGCGTATACGCTTCTTGAACCATTTGATGGGCGATGGATAATCCCATATCCATTGGTGTTTGACATCAAAGATGGTATACGGGTGCTCAGTGGAGACTGGGTACACTGAACATGACTCGCCGAGAACTCTTAGATGGTATTATACCTAACGTCAGATAGTAGTTCTCTGGTGACACTGGTACAGGTTAGTCTGTAGACCCGAGATCATCATAGAGTCTTGTGTGATTCCTACCGTGCTTTGATTTCCACCTTACCACGTTCAAGAGAGCATGCAAAACGGTGGTTTTTGGGTACAGTCTCGAGTCACATGGAGGCAATGAGCGATAGGAGGGGTTTCGTCTCTCCCGGTATTGGGGGTTGATGTTGCACTGGGCTGGATTGGCCATAACAGGAAGTCCCTGGCCAGGGCTGATACGGATATTTACTGGTAAGTATTATCAGTAGTTTCTCGTCCCGTTATGAGCCTCATATCGGCATGACTTATCAAGTTACTGGGGCCTGACGTTTACCACCTGTAGACTAGATATGCGACATATCGGACGAAAAGACCGGATTGTACGGTAGTGTTGCTGTTGGATTCACAGGAGTATGGACAAGCTTGCTTGTTGATCTTCTGATCGCTTAATACCCGGGTAGCCGTTACGTCCAGCTAGTACCGCTGATGACTTGTGGGTGACTGATATGATCATCACCTACTGCCGCGCGTATTGATGAGTCTTTAGAGTCCTACACAGAGGTTTCCTAGCTCATACGAAACGAAGTAGGGCACATATATGATATGTGCGGGACTGAAATTGATACGTATATATTATACCGTATTCCGATATCGCGATATAGGTTATATGTGATATAACCGGATTGTTGAATCAAGTGTTGATTCAATGATATGTTATATGTATATGTGATATGCATATAAATAATATTATATGTGATATGCATATAAATAATATTAGTCGGTTGTATGCAATACAGCCGGGTTATTAAATCAAGTGTTGATTTAATAATTTAATGTGTAATTATATATTTGATATATTAATATACATTAACTAATATTAGCTCTCTTAAGAATTACTTTTTGTCATTATATATATAATATATATGTGATATATGTTAATATATTTATTTTGTGTCATGCAAGATGATACATTGGACATGGGTGTATGAGACTCATACCATACTTAAGATAATGTGGGGTTTTAATTATTAAGGGAAAATCAAAATTAGGTGGTAATTAGTCATGGCTTGAAGCTTGGAGAAGCTTGAAGAAACCATTGACTTAGTCCACTAATTTTGTTTTACTCTAAATATTTATTAACCTAACTATTATCTTTAGCCATGGTTTAGTCTCTACATGAGTTATATATGATATTTTCTCACCCATGATTCACACTAGATCATTCTTGAGTTCATTTTCTTCATCTCCTTCTTGCTCTCTAGCTTAAAGTGAGGTGAAGAAAAAGAGTGAGAAAAATTATTCTAAAGTGAGCAAAATTCCTACTTCACCAATCTACACTAGACTAGCTATTTAGTATAGGTTGTTTTCTTCACTAATTATCAATTAGTGAAGAGATAGCTTGAGTTAGTGATTTTTCGACGTAAATCATCTTCGGCCTCGAAGATCCTTGAGCAAGCTCGTTCCTTTCACCTAGTGAAGCCAAAGGAGAGTCCGGGACACGACTACTTGGAGCAAAGAGACTACTACATGGAGCTTTAGAAGTGAAGGATCGGTCTACAAAGGTTGTATTCCCATTTCACTTAGTGTAAAGTAGTTTACATGTTAGTTATAACCCTGATCCTCTAATTAGATCCTTAGTTATGGGTTGCTTAGCACTCTAGGTTTTCTAAAATTGCATGCTTGATGCCCTAGAAAACATAGTGAGGGTGCTAAGGAACCCTTTCAGTATACGGAGGAGTAAGCTGAGAGAGAATACCATTCTCTTTAAGAAAGTCCCGGAATTCCGTACTCAAGTACTCTCCCCTCTATCTGATCGGAGGATCTTGATAATTTTGCGAGTCTGGTTCTCTACATCGTTCTTATATTCTTTGAATTTCTTAAAAGCTTCAGATTTGTGTTTTAAAAGATACACATGTCCAAACCTTGAGAGATCGTCAGTGAATGTAATGAAATACGAGAACCCACCCCTTGCATATATAGACATCGGACCACATACATCACTGTGTACGAGTCCCAAGAACTCCGCTGCTCTTTCTCCGTGTCCGGTGAACGGAGATTTTGCCATCCTTCCTTTGAGACAGGATTGGCAAGTTTCATAAGATGAAAATTCGAACGAATTCAGATATCCATCCTTATGTAACTTACCTAGCCTTTTCTTACCGATATGACCAAGTCTACAATGCCACAAGTAGGTTTCGTTCGTATCTGAACTCTTCCTCTTGCGTGTGTTTTGTACATTGAAAACCGATTTTTGATTTAGAACATAGATACCATTCACAGTGTACCTTCTGCAACCAATACCTGATTAAGGTAAATGTTCATGATATTTCTATCTAGGACAAACTTATATCCATCTTTATCAAGTAAAGAAACTGATATGATGTTGCAAAGCATGGAAGGTACATGATAGAAATTGTTCAAAATCATAGTATTGCCGCTTGGCAATACTAGGCGATATTCACCGACGGCGGTAGCATCAACTTGTGATCCGTTCCCTACTCTGAGGGACATATCACCCGGTCCAACCATTCTACTTTTTCTCAATCTTTGTAATAAATTACATATGTGAGATCCTGATCCGGTATCTAGTACCCAAGAGGTAGGGTTGACCGAAAAACAGTTTTCAATAACAAATACACCCGAAGAAGATGCTTTAGAATTCTTCTCCTTCAATAGGGTTATTTGGAATTCCATACAGTCCTTTTTCCCTTGCTCGTACTCATGACAGTTGTCACGAGTTAGAGCCGAACCGACGTCCCCCAGCCCAGTGTCACAAGCTGGTTCGGCCAAGTCAATCATTTTATTATCTTGATTAGGCGTGAATTAGTTGCTATCTGGAGAGAGAAAAGAAACACTCGGCGTGCTCTCTTGCAATATTAGATTGGTTATTAGTTTATCTAATTAGGATGGTTCCCACTGTTTTCTCGAATTCTCCTTCAAACCTTAAATGGAGAACTAGCTGGGATCATTAACACCTTACAATTTCACTAACCGTTCAGCCAGGTGAGTATTGGTACTCCGAGGGAGGTTCCCCATGCTCTCGCACGGACCTAATTAAAATAAACCTTATTTCCGCAGAGGCGTAGCCCTATTAACACTTTTCTAGACACCTAATAGGTTTGCTAATTGTGAAGTGAAAAATATCTCTCAAGAGTAATCCAACTCATCCGTGGGATCGGGATCCAACTATCATCATGTGATAATCTAGATGGAAGCCACTTTAGTCACTACACTCCAGAAGGTATGCAACACCAGCAAGTTTCCTGTATGTTTGAAACTCCCGATATGGTTTTTACCCCAAGCGCCATATGGTCTTTATAGAGACAAATGTACCATAAGTCGCAAGTCAAGTTCAACCTGTCATTATCCTTTATTAACTTAGACCCACCCGCATAAGCCCTTGATAGAGACCAACGTGGCTATGCGACTGTCCTACTTAATCGCATCAAAATGCAACAGATAAGTAACATTTAGCTACCGTTAACCGTGCCATGATAAAGACCAATGTATATAACATGAATAATAACTGCTACTTATCTGAAATGACGGAGGGCTACGGCTGTGTTTTTTGGCAAAAAACCCTTAAACGTAATGAACTTGATATCGTTGAAGGAACCGAGTAGTTTTGAAAAAGAGTGGTTTAGGCCCCGCTTTTGAAAACTAGTGGTTTTGAAGAAAACCGAGTAATCTATAGCATAAACTTTTGCTCAAGAGGTCACCCCCGCGAAGGGATCTAGGCTCTTGCCTCCTAGAATGAGGTGCTGGATGTTCATGACCAAACACCACTATGCAAAGCGAAAGAATATTACTACAGTTTTTCGAAATTTGTTCCAACAAAATCTTTTAGGTTTCTTTTCTTGCATTAATTAAAATTAATGCGGTCCCATCAATTAATTCCTATCACACCAGAAAAGAACGAAAATATAATGTACGTATATGCCATCCGCATTCACTATGGGGCCCCGTTATGCACTGTTAGGTTACTTAACTAATAACAGAGCGGGGGCTGGACTAGCGCGGGTGCAAAACATATACAACATCTAATAGTGTGTGTGTGTGTGTGTGTGTGTGTGTGTAACATTTGTCCCAGGCATGATATAAGCAACATCACAGAAAAACATCAAGCAACACATAATGGTGGATAATCTTGGAGCCTCGGGTTTCATTTGAGCCGCAAATAAAACCTGACATTCTCAGTCATGTGGATAGCCCGTACAATGAAAACCTGGACCCCTACGAGCGCGGCAAGTTATCCACTAATCCCAGGAGTGAGGCAACCCCAATCGACAAAGTGAATGGGCCACCAAGCACTTCACGGGATCTGGTAACTTGAGCGCCCCGCCGTGGGTCATCCTATACCCCTTACAAGTGCGGTGAATAGCCCGCCAATTCTAGAGTAAGGCCCCCTCCGTCTAACGCCATGAGATGCGGGCCCGTTGCCCTCTAGAACCCGGCTATTCATGCACTCCACCGTGGAGCAATCCTAGTACAGAAAAGGAAAATATATGTACAAAGGTGACATCGACCTCAACCCGGTCGTGCCCCAATCAAATAATATACAACTCGGCTGAAGCGGCTGTCCACATGTCGGACGCTCGCACCACAATAACAAAAATACAAATGATTCTGAACTGTACTACTATCATTGCAACATTGGCTATCCCACACGACAATCCAACCATAATATCAGCATATTACAGAACATCAACGTGAATATCATGTTCGCAAACCCGTCAAATAGAACATATAGTGATTAGTCGGGTTATACTGCTCAATGATATTCACGATCGCAGATAACAACATATATACTGATAAAACACGTATTTAAAAATTTCGATCGACTAAACTTTTTCGTATAGGCCCCAAGTGCTAATCAGTACTCAAACAAAACTGGGCCCTAAAAATACATCACAAAAATCACAATTCCCTACAGTAGAGCTGCAGAAGAATTTTTGAGCACAGAAGCCCCACTCCAATCGCGGAACCGCCGCAAACAAGCCTGTTTCACGGCTCTTCCACGGTGAAATGAAGGGTTCTTGTGCTCAAATTTCTTTTGGCTCTTTAGAATACCCTGCATGTATTTTTAAGATCACTGAAAATATTTTTTGAACATTTTCAAAATCGACAACGGGCATATCAAAGGAATTGCGGTTTTGAAAAATTTTGTCGATCAATATTTTAAACACGTCTAAACTAGCTAATATGTGTTTATGGGCTGGCTTTGATACCATGTTGGGTTACACTCACGCCCTGGCCATCTATTATGGCCGTTTGCGGAACAAATTGTTTTCTAGGGTTTGAAACTGGTGCTAGAATAACCCATTCACCGGATTCTACCATAAACCTAAACTAGCTAACATTAGAGGAGCTAACTACTATGATATGAATTCTCACCCAAGGATCCGTGTCCTTCGGTCTTCTTTCCTCTTCGTTCTATCTATGCGATCTCCTTGAACGAGCTTGTTCTTCTTTGCTTACTCCTTCGGTTCTCCGGGATCGATCTTGTTCGTCAGTCCTTCTCCGTCGTAGATGATCCACCCGAAAGATGTGGACCATGGCTCTAACTCCACACTAAGTTGTTAGTTATATGTATGCCCTAGAGGCCATTACTGTACATAGGATGTATATTGTAGTGGATGCTGGGACATATATAGGGAGGACTTTCTTGCTCGACATGATAGTATGCTATCTGGTTACCCTTTACCTTAACGTGTATGCTGATTGTCTCTCTGTTACATGTTGGTAAAGCCCTTAGGATGTGTGCTTGACTACCTGTACTATGATGCGGATCATACTAGTGGGGACATGGTAGTCCATAAGTACATCCTTCAAAGTCCCTAGTCGTGGGTGTATCGAGACGGGGCATCGATATACCAGAGTAGACTAGCGTATACCTTCTCGACCCATACAGATGGGCGATGGATGATCCCATATCCATTGGTGTTTGACATCGGAGATGATATACGGGTGCTCAGTGGAGACTGGGTACACTGGACGGACTCGCCGAGAACTCCCAGATGGTATTATACCTCACGTCAGATGGCAGTTCTCTGGTGACATTGGTACAGAGTAGTCTGTTGACCCGAGATCGTCATAGAGTCTTGTGTGGTTCCCACTGTGCTTTGATTTCCATGTTACCACGTCCAAGAGGGCGTGCAAAACGGTGGTTTTTGGGTACAGTCCCGAGTCACATGGAGGCAATGAGCGATAGGAGGGGATTCGTCTCTCCCGGTATAGGGAGTTGATGTTGTGCTGTGTTCGATTGGCTATAACAGGAAATCCCTGGCCAGGGTTGCTGAGATTTACTGGTAAGTGTTACCAGTAGTTTCTCGAAGTGTTATAGACCTCATATCGACACGACTTATCGAGCTATTGGGGTCTGACGTTTACCACCCCTAGGCGAGATATGCGACATATCAGACGATCAGACCGGACTGTACGGTAGTGTTACTGGTTGGATTCACTGGAGTGTGAGCGGGCTTGCTCGTCGATCTTCAGATCGTTCAATACCCGGGTGGCCTTTACGTTTAGCAGACCGCTTGCGGCTTGTGGGTGTTTGATATGATCATCATCTGCTGCCGGCGTATTGACGAGTCTTTAGAGTCCTACACAGAGGTTTCATGGCTCAAGCGAAACGAAATAGGAGCGCATATGAGATATGTGCGGGACCGAGAATAATGCTTGTATGTGATACCGTATTTCATTCTCGCGAACAATGTGTCGGATAGTTGTATGCGATATAACCTAGTTATCGATTCAAGCGTTGAATCGATAAGCCGATACATTGAATACTAGTCGGTTGTGTGCGACATGACCGGATCATTGAATCAAGTGTTGATTTAATGATTTAATGCATAATTATATATTTGATATATTACTTTGCATTAACTAGTATTGGTTCACTTTAAATGGATTTTCTCACTTGGATTGTGCACATTGTATATGTGATATACATTTGTACATTTGATTGTATCATGTTTGATGATACATGATAGTTTGGTGTATGGATTAAACCATGGTTGGTCAATGGTTAGGGTTACTTTTGCTTTATTTATTCATTTATTTATCCATTTTGTTTATTTTAGCAAAAGAAAATAATGAAGAGATAATGGTGGCTTTCTTTGTTTGTTTATGAACCTTCATGAAGGTTTGACCTAAGTAACCATTTTGTCTTCATGTCTTAACCCAACCATTCACTAACCCTTGTTAATTCTCTACACCTAACTATGGTTTGATTATGATAAGGATGATTATTCTTTTCTATTCTAAAAACTTATCACAACTTATCATCTTCTTCCTCTTCTTCTTCTTCATGAAGAAACCTTACTTCATCAATGGTGGATTGATGAAACAAGTGAGAAATCCAATTCTAAAGTCTACCCACTTCCTATTTCTTCATCCTCTACCTCTTGCCAAGTAGTAGAGTGTGTTTCCTTCACAAGTTATCATGGCTTGGTGAAGCTGGAGCTTGATCTAGCGATGCCTCGACGTAGATCATCTTCGGCACGAAGCCGACGACCTTGCCCACTCGTTCTCCGATGAAGCCGACGCTAGAGCCCGGATTTGATTTGGACAGCGGAGAGGACCTCATCTCGGTGCCGTGGAGGTGGAGGACCGGATCTACAAAGGTTGTATTTCCGTTCCTTATAGTTAAAGTAGTTAACTAGTTGCTTTTTCGCCTAGACATCTAGCCAACGATCCGTAGTTTAGGGTTTCTCGGCACCGTAATTTTTGAAAATGGCATGGTTGATGCCTTGTGAGACCTCTTGAGAGTGCCTAGGAACCCTACAGTGGTATCAGAGCCTAGCTAGAGCCTTAGGCGAAGTCTAGACGGAGTTTGAAGTCCGAACGACCCGAAAACCCAAACCCAAATTTGCTCTCTGTCCTTTTTTCAAAAACTGGGATTTTTCCAAATTAAAAATTACTAAAAAATTCAGCAGGGAAAAATAAGAATTACGGTGCAAAATATTTTTGGTGAACAGTGAATAGTGCGGCGGAACCGCGGCAGAAGCCTGGCTTCTGCGGCGGTTCCGCGGCATTAATGTGACGTCAGCCCTAAATAGATGCACAGTAATTCCTGATAAATTATGCTGAGTTTTCTAGCAATTTTTAATATTTATTCAAGAGTTGAATTTTCTGGGATTGTTTTGGGGATTCGGTGTTTCGATCGGAGTATCAAATTTTTTCTATGTGGCTTTCCGGATAAATTTTTAGAATATGTTAAAAAGTTCGACCGGATATAAATACCCAATTTTTCCCCTGTCGGGAAATTTCCAAGTGTTGGATTTTTCCGAAGTTTAACGACGTTCTAAGTAGTGCAAGTAACTCGATGGACCCTCTAGAAGACAACAAACCTTAACTCGATTATGTGACCGTCTTGAACTGCCCTTTGAACCTTAGGGTTTGGGGCAGTACGGCGTGCCACATGTGAGGCGTTGGCTTGACCCTTCTACGGCTGGACCGTTGGTACTGAGGCATGAACGGAATGTTGTTAGACTTATTTCATGTGTTGAGCTGTATCGGGAAAACTTGGGTGTTCGATTGTTCGATCGGAAAGTTTGACATTTTCTATTTATCTGGAATGTGATACAATAATTGGAATTCACAAAAAGTTATGAGATAACTGAATGAATGTTATAAACATAGCAGTTTAGTCTCACTTGATCGGTTGCCACGGAATTTTGATGTGATCAAAAGTCCGTCGCAATCACGTAGCGTACGTGGATACTCGCCGGGTAAACTTAATAGACAGCCTCACTCCATAGCCCCGACCAAGTGACTGTAGGAGAACCCCGTCGCCGAAAGCATCCGTTCGGGTGCTCGCGGTAGCGGTGTTCCGCCTTGGTGCACTTCGTCGACGGTATCAGGGGTGCGGCCGCCTACTGAAGTTTGCGACGAGCATTCGATCAGGATGTCGGGAATCTTGTTGAATTGCCCGACTTGATATTGAAAAGAGTTTTCGATTTTGAGACTAAAATGCGGGGTTTATAATTGTTAGGCATGTGATGTCTAAGGTATTCATTTGGTCAGGCATGCGATGTCTGAGGTGGTTGCGGATTCCAACTGTTGTAGTTTTACACTTTCTTTTCTGTGACCGTAAGTGTAATATGTGATATCGCCGGTTTCGTTGCTATATGTCAACGACAATTGGGATGGACATATTTACTTACGTTGATGACATATGATGTTATGTGTTGCTGGATATGTTATATTGGATCGTCGTGTTTGAATAGCCGGGGGTTTTTATGTGAGATGAGTGTTTTTCATTTTCATTCATGTAAAAACTTGTATGTAATATTCTTTTATTGGGGCACTTCCAGGTTGCGGAAGCTGTCACCCTTTGTATATTATTTACTTTTCCGCACTAGGATAGACCCAAGGAGAAGAGCACAAGTAACCGGGTTCTGGGGTCCAGTGGGAGACCAACTCGAGGAGTCGAGTCCGGGTCTCCTAACTCTAGAATTGGTAGGGTTGCTTGCCGCTCTCGTAGGGGTCTAGGGGTGTGGGTTTGGCTATTCATCACGACCGTGGAATCCGTGTTTTATACTGGCTCGTATTGAAAACACGGACGTCCTAGTATATCCAATATTTCATATGTTTCTTCTGCTGCGATATCTGTGATGTGATCATGTGATGTTCTATGATAGATACAGTATATAGTATATATGATATATTATATAGACGTTACTTATGTTTTACACCCGTGCTAGCCCTGCCCCGCTCTGCCGTTAGTTACCTAACCTAACGGTGCACGAGGGGACATCGAGGCGAATGCGGATGGCATAAGTGTACGTCGTATTTATCTGTAATGTTTAGGTACTTAAATGATGGGACTTCATTAATGTGATTAATGAAATAAAAGAAACCTAAGATGTTGTAGAATTGAATTTCAAAAATAAAACAGGTAGCTACAGTTCTTGCTTTGCACAGCGGTATATGTGATATATCCTGCACCTTATTCGATGAGGAAAGGACCGAGATCCCTTCACCGGGAGTGACTCCTTTAGCAATAACTGGCAGATGCTACACACTCGGTTTGTCTTTTGATTGCTTTTAAGTGTTTTTGCTTTGCACAGTGATATATATGATATATCCCGCACCTCATTCGACGAGGAAAGGACCGACGATCCCCTCACCGGGAGTGACTCCTTTAGCAAAACTAGAAAAGCCTCAAAAGCACTCCATTTTAAAATTCATTCGATCCTACAACGATATCAAGTTCATTACGCAATAGGTTTTCAGAAAAACCTGTCGTAGACCTCCGTCATTTCAGATAAGTACTAGTTAGTATTCGTGCTGCGGTTGTTTGGCATGCGTCAAGGCGTAGTGTACGGTAGCTAACTAGTGCTTATCTGCTAGCATTTGATGCGATTGGATTAGGGTATTCGTACGGCGTTGTTTGGCATGCGTCAAGGGTCGTGCGGGTGGGTTTAATTCAATCAAGAAATGTACGGGTTGAACTTGACTAGCAGACTATGGGTTGTTTGGCATGCGTCAAGGTCATAGCGAGCTAGGGGCAAAATATTATCGGGAATTTCAAGTGTTGAAATTTGCAATGAGATTGCATACCTTCTATGAGATAGTTGGATCCCGATACCCGCTGCGAGTACGAGTTACTCCTGGGAGAGTTTTGTACATTACAATTAGCCGATCAAGTAGGTGTCTAGAAAGGTGTCAACGGGGTTACGCCTCTGGGAAAACGAGGTTTACTGTAATTAGGTTCATGCGAAAGCACGGGGGACCTCCCTCAAAATACCGACACTGGCCTGGCTGAAAGATTGACGAACTTGTAGTGTGTAATTAATCCCGGCTAGTCTTTCCTTTTAGGGTTTGAAGGAAGATTTGATAAAAAGCAGTGGGAGCCATCCTGATTAGATAAAATAATAACCAATCTATTCTTGCAAGAGCGCACGCTGAGTGTTTTCTTCTCTCTCTCTCCAGGTAGCGACCAAATCACGCCTTAATCAAGATAATAATACGGATTATTGACTGAACCCGCTTGTTATACTGAGCTGGGGAACGTTGGTCCCGCTCCAACTTATAAATGTTATAAGACAGAGCAGGAAATTGGGGAATACCAGATTTCCCGTGCCGCCCAAACGAAGAGAGTGCATGCTGATGCATCATCTTCGGGTGTGTTCATTACAAAGAACTGTTTCTCAGTATCCTTTACGTCCTGGGTATGTGATACCAGATCAGGATCCCAGATATGTAATCTGTTACATAGGGCTACAGAAAGGTAGAGAACTGAGAATGGGTGATAAGTTTCATGAGGCAGAAAATGGGGCAAGTGTTGCAGCCAAGTCTGTTGGTCACTGTCACCCTGTATTACCAATACATTGATTCTGAACGAATGTTGTTAGATACCGAACCTGATATACAAAATCATATCAGTCTCTTTATTAGTAAAGAAATGATATAATTTTGTATTGTTGGATAATGTTTTGAACATTTCCTATATCAAAAGTTGATCGGTTCAGGCACGTTATCTAAAAGCATTGATGTTCTAAATCAAACTACAGTTCTTAGTATACGGAACACACACAAGAGGAAGAGTTCAGAAATGAACGAATTCTTCTTGAGGTATTGTAGACTAGGTCATATCAATGCGACCCGACAAGCTAAGTTCCACATAGATGCATATTTAAATCTGTTTGAATTTACATCTTATGAAACTTGCCAGTCATGTCACAAAGATAAGATGACCATAGCTCTGTTTATTGGAAACAGAGAAAGAGTTAGTGAACTTTTGGGATGATACATGTTGATGTATGAAGGTCCCCTGTCTACACATGCCAGGACCGGTTCTTTATACTTCATTACGTTCTCTGATAATCTCTCAAGATTCAGACATATGTTCCTGTTGAAACACAAGTCTGAACCTTTTGAGATATTCACAGAATATAAGTTAGAAGTAGAGAACCAATACGGGTATAAGTATTATGTCCTTTGATGAGATCGAGGAGGAGAATACTTGAGCACGGAAATCCTGGACTTTTCTAAAGGAGAATGAGATTCTCTCTCAGCATTACTCCTCCGCATACACCATAGCACGATGGTATATCGGGGCAGAGCAATCACACCCTATATGATAAGGTGTGCTCTATGATGAGTAATACTGAGTTACCTGTTTCCTTATTGGGAGTTATGCACTTGAGAAGCTGCATACCTATTGAATAGGGTTCAAATCAAATCAGTTGCCTACCACTTCATATTTGATATGATAAGGGAAGAGCCCATCTCTCAAGTTAGTTGAGATTTGGGGTTGTCCAGCCTATGTCTGAAAAGCAAAATCCGGACAAGCTCGAGGCAAGGTCTGTAATGTAGAACTGGAAATGTTCCAGCCATACAAACTGCAGCTGATGATTTGATAGAACCAAAGGATTCAATAGATTCCAACGAACCTCAGCCTCTCCGCCGATCTAGTAGGGTTCCTCACCCACCTGAGAGATACTTCGGTTTCTCTATGACAGTGGGAGCGAGGACTGCATCATGAGATGATGACCCAACTAGTTTCGAGCTGGCCATCAGGAGTAAGACTCTATAAGAATGGCTGGATGCTTAGTGATCTGAGATGGAATCCTTATACACCAACAAAGTATGGACTTTGGTTGCTATATCTGAAGGGTTAAATCCCCATCAGGAGCAAGTAAATCTTGAGAAGATTACTTGGTGTACATCAAAAAGTTGAGACTTTCAAAGCTTGACTTGTTAAAGGTTTTCATCATCGACCAGGCGTGGATTATGATGAAACCTTTTCTAAGGATCTATGCTTAAGTCCATCCAGATCCTACTTACCACGGCTACATACCATGACTACGATATCTGGTGGTTGGGTGTCTTGACTGCTTTTCTAAATGATGATTTGGAAGAGAGCGTCTATAAGTACACAGCCAGAAGGCTTCGTAGACAGTGGGAGCAGCGGAAACGTGTGCAAGATGTTTTATAGGATAAAGCAGGCATCGCGGAGTTGGAACATCTGTTTTGATGAAGTAGTCAAAGAGTTTGATATCATCAAAATGGTAGATGAACCTTGTATAAACAAAAAGGTAGTAGGGAGTATGGTGGTGATCCTCGTAGAGTACGTGGATGACATACTCTTGATAAGAAAGGAGTTTTCTTATGCTATGCTCGATCAATCTCCGTCTGTCATAATGATTCTCCACATAGGATCAAAATGATACCTCCTAAATCCTGGGTTTTGGATCTATGAGATAGATTTAATTGGATGTTAGGATTCTCACTAGTTGTAGTGAGATGGTATCAATCGATCCTGGGGAGAATCACTGGAAAGGTTCCAGAGTGATAATGACGACTGAGTGTCAGTCACAGGCATTGTCTTTACCCTCAGTGGAGGGACGGTATGTTGGAAGAGTTCCAAGCTAGATACCGTGACATACTAGACGATGAAGGCAGGATACATCGCTACTTAAGATGCTACCAAAGTGGCTGTCTGGGTGTATATTGGTTCTTGAGATGAACTACGTTCCTACCATTGTGAGACAATGGAGTTGTGGCTTATGCCGAGGAACGCCGGTCCCATCAGTGATCCAGACATATTCTAAGGCAGTATCACCTGATCATGGAGATGGTTGATCTCCAGGGGATCGAGGTCAGGAGAGTAGACTCAGAGGACAACACAGCGGATCCACTCACGAAGGCCTATTCCCAGAGAGAGACTTTCATGGGATGGTTGAGTATGAGATACTGCAACCACTGCTACAGATGGCCCTAGTGCAAGTGGGAGATTGTTAGTTATATGTATGCCCTAGAGGCCATTACTGTACATAGGATGTATATTGTAGTGGATGCTGGGACATATATAGGGAGGACTTTCTTACTCGACATGATAGTATGCTATCTGGTTACCCTTTACCTTAACGTGTATGCTGATTGTCTCTCTGTTACATGTTGGTAAAGCCCTTAGGATGTGTGCTTGACTACCTGTACTATGATGCGGATCATACTAGTGGGGACATGGTAGTCCATAAGTACATCCTTCAAAGTCCCTAGTCGTGGGTGTATCGAGACGGGGCATCGATATACCAGAGTAGACTAGCGTATACCTTCTCGACCCATACAGATGGGCGATGGATGATCCCATATCCATTGGTGTTTGACATCGGAGATGATATACGGGTGCTCAGTGGAGACTGGGTACACTGGACGGACTCGCCGAGAACTCCCAGATGGTATTATACCTCACGTCAGATGGCAGTTCTCTGGTGACACTGGTACAGAGTAGTCTGTTGACCCGAGATCGTCATAGAGTCTTGTGTGGTTCCCACTGTGCTTTGATTTCCATGTTACCACGTCCAAGAGGGCGTGCAAAACGGTGGTTTTTGGGTACAGTCCCGAGTCACATGGAGGCAATGAGCGATAGGAGGGGATTCGTCTCTCCCGGTATAGGGAGTTGATGTTGTGCTGTGTTCGATTGGCTATAACAGGAAATCCCTGGCCAGGGTTGCTGAGATTTACTGGTAAGTGTTACCAGTAGTTTCTCGAAGTGTTATAGACCTCATATCGACACGACTTATCGAGCTATTGGGGTCTGACGTTTACCACCCCTAGGCGAGATATGCGACATATCAGACGATCAGACCGGACTGTACGGTAGTGTTACTGGTTGGATTCACTGGAGTGTGAGCGGGCTTGCTCGTCGATCTTCAGATCGTTCAATACCCGGGTGGCCGTTATGTTTAGCAGACCGCTTGCGGCTTGTGGGTGTTTGATATGATCATCATCTGCTGCCGGCGTATTGACGAGTCTTTAGAGTCCTACACAGAGGTTTCATGGCTCAAGCGAAACGAAATAGGAGCGCATATGAGATATGTGCGGGACCGAGAATAATGCGTGTATGTGATACCGTATTTCATTCTCGCGAACAATGTGTCGGATAGTTGTATGCGATATAACCTAGTTATCGATTCAAGCGTTGAATCGATAAGCCGATACATTGAATACTAGTCGGTTGTGTGCGACATGACCGGATCATTGAATCAAGTGTTGATTTAATGATTTAATGCATAATTATATATTTGATATATTACTTTGCATTAACTAGTATTGGTTCACTTTAAATGGATTTTCTCACTTGGATTGTGCACATTGTATATGTGATATACATTTGTACATTTGATTGTATCATGTTTGATGATACATGATAGTTTGGTGTATGGATTAAACCATGGTTGGTCAATGGTTAGGGTTTCTTTTGCTTTATTTATTCATTTATTTATCCATTTTGTTTATTTTAGCAAAAGAAAATAATGAAGAGATAATGGTGGCTTTCTTTGTTTGTTTATGAACCTTCATGAAGGTTTGACCTAAGTAACCATTTTGTCTTCATGTCTTAACCCAACCATTCACTAACCCTTGTTAATTCTCTACACCTAACTATGGTTTGATTATGATAAGGATGATTATTCTTTTCTATTCTAAAAACTTATCACAACTTATCATCTTCTTCCTCTTCTTCTTCTTCATGAAGAAACCTTACTTCATCAATGGTGGATTGATGAAACAAGTGAGAAATCCAATTCTAAAGTCTACCCACTTCCTATTTCTTCATCCTCTATCTCTTGCCAAGTAGTAGAGTGTGTTTCCTTCACAAGTTATCATGGCTTGGTGAAGCTGGAGCTTGATCTAGCGATGCCTCGATGTAGATCATCTTCGGCACGAAGCCGACGACCTTGCCCACTCGTTCTCCGATGAAGCCGACGCTAGAGCCCGGATTTGATTTGGACAGCGGAGAGGACCTCATCTCGGTGCCGTGGAGGTGGAGGACCGGATCTACAAAGATTGTATTTCCGTTCCTTATAGTTAAAGTAGTTAACTAGTTGCTTTTTCGCCTAGACATCTAGCCAACGATCCGTAGTTTAGGGTTTCTCGGCACCGTAATTTTTGAAAATGGCATGGTTGATGCCTTGTGAGACCTCTTGAGAGTGCCTAGGAACCCTACATAAGTGTCAAGTGGAGCAACTAGAGATCTTAGATTGCTAGTCTAAAGAATTTAGGATGTAGGCTAAGGTTTTATGTGTTTTTCTATCTCACCTCCTTTCTTGACACTCAACACATGAGAGTGTAGAGAGGAGGTGGATGATGAAGGTGGAGGAGCTCAAGAACAAGGGAGAGTAGTGAAGCAAGATGGTGAGCTCAAGAAAATGAGGCTAGCATGTGAGAGAAAATCATCACCAATGATTTTGTAAAACAATTTTTACAATTAAAAATATCCAACCATACTTCAATAGTGAGCACAAATGAATTAAAAATTCATTTGTCAACACTATTGAGGCATGGCTCTCACCATACTCTCCTCACCTTATTTACACCTTATTATTCCATTAAAGATAAATGGAAACGTCTAATAATAAGGTGTCCACCTTCTAGAATGTTTTTCGTATAAAATACGAATTACAGTCTACTATATATATATACCTGCATTCGTATAAAAATATGAATACCCAAAGAGATAGAATAACACAAAGAACATAATACTAGAATATACATATCGAAATAAATATATGTAAATTATTAAATCAATACCTGATTTAATAATCCGGCTCAATCCCGAGCCGGCCAATATTATCAACTGTCTGATCGAAAGTCCTAGTACATAGTACAATCAATCGATCGGAACCCTGCATGTATCCAATACGGCTATTACATCATTTCGCCTGAACCAGGGAAACTCTCTGTGTGGGACTCTAAAGACTCGACAGTACGCCGGCAGTGAGTTACTGGATAATTCCATAACCACAAGCACATCAGCGGCCCTAGCTATACGTAACGGCTACCCGGGTACCTGTCGAAAAGGAAGACCGACGAGCAAACTCATCCGGATCCCTACCGAGCCTATCTGTGACAATCTCTGTACAGTCCGGTCTCTTCGTCTGAGAGTATCGCATACCGGGTTTAGGGGGTGGTAAACGTCAGACCTTAATAACCCGATAATTCGTGCTGAAGTGGCTCAGGACCAATCCGGGAAACTACTGATCAACCTATCAGTAAATCCCAACTGCCTTGGCCAAGGTCTTATGGTCCTGACTAATCGAACACAGTGCAATATCGACTCCTTATACCGGGAGAGATGAATCCACAACAATCACTCACTGCCTCCATGCGGCTCAGGATTGTACCCAACCAAAACCTGTTTGCCCGACTCAGTAGAGCCGTGGTAGGGTAGTGATCAAAGTACAGTGGGAACTCACATAAGACAAATGACGATCTCAGGTCTGAAGACTAACCTGTACTCATATCACCTGAGAACTTCTATCTAAGGATAGGTATAATGCAATCTAGATGTTCTCGGTGAGTCCGTCCAGTGTACTCACCCCCAGTGAGCACATGTCTACGATCTTAGGTGCATAAGACCAATGGCTGCGGGACCAACCATCGTCCCTCGTCGGGGTCTAGAAACGTATACACTAGTCTACTCCGGAATATCGATGCCCAGTCTCGATACTCCCACGACTAGAGACCTTTTAAGGATGTGCTTATCGACTACCCAGTTCCCACAAGTATGATCGCCATCACAACGCAGGTAGTCAAGCAATGATCCTACGGGCTTTATCAACATGCATAAATGATATGTAATAACAAGTAAAACATACGCACATGTTAAGATGAAGACAAACCAAATAGTATACTATCATATCGAGCAAGATTGTCCTGTACATACATATGTCCAAGCATCCACATGTATACATATACAATAATGGCCTCTAGGGCATACATATCCAACAGTTACTCATCATGGAATGTACCATATCCAATAAGGTGCGGTTCCGCTTTTCCGATACACCCTTGTGTTGAGGTGTGTATGGAGGAGTAAACTGAGAGAGAATTTCATTCTCTTTTAAATAATCCAGAAACTCGGCACTTAAGTATTCACCACCTCAATCAGATCGAAGTGTCTTGATACATTTGCCTATTTGTTTTTCCACTTCATTCGTGTATTCTTAGAATTTCTCAAAGTCCTCGGACTTATGTTTCATCAAGAATGCATGTCCATACCTTGAGAAATCATCCGTAAAAGTAATGAAGTAGGAATAAACACTTCTTGCATGTGTAGATATTGGACTACACACGTCACTGTGTATGAGTCCCAAGAGCTCGGTGGCTCTTACTCCGTGTCCAGTGAACAGAGCCTTTGTCATCTTTCCTTTGAGACATGATTGACAAGTTGCATAAGACAGATATTCAAACGGATCCAAATATCCCTCTTTTTGCAACTTCGTTAACCGTGTTTCATTTATGTGACCTAGTCTATAATTCCATAAGAAATCTTGATTTAATTCTGGAGATTTTCTTTTAAGTGTGTTCTAAACATTGAAAACCTGGTGTTGATTTAATATGTATATACCGTTGTCTAGTGTACCTGACCCAATCAAACCATGATTAAGGTGGATATTTACAACATCCGTTACAAATGTAAAATCATATCTTCTTTGGATATTAAAGATATAGAGATGATATTGCATGTCAAACTAGGTACACAAAAACAGTTCGCAAAACCAAAAAGTGTCCACTTGTTAATCTTAGATGATATTCCCCTAAGGACACGGCATCCACACTCGCTCTGTTAGCAACCCTGAGGGTCATATCACCTGCCTTTATAACTCTACGGTTTCTCAGAGCCTACAGTGAATTATAGATATGAGATCCTGAACCGGTATCCAATACCCAGGAAGTAAAGTTGATTGAGAGAAATTTTTCAATCATAAACACACCTGAAGCCGAAGCCACAATTTGTTTTGAATCCTGGTTCTTGTTTTTCCAAGCTCTGCAGTCCTTCTTCCAATGACCTTTCCCGTGACAATAGAATCATTCCTCTTTCCTTACTGTCGGCCCCTTAACTTTTGCCTTGCCCTTCTACTGTACCTTATTGACACCTCCTTTCGTCTTGGTGGGGGCTTTCTTCTTCTTCCCCATAGCTCGCCTTGGATCTAGAGGAGGAAGGTTCCCCAATAAGCAGAGCGAGTGTCTTCCTGGTTTTCTTTAGGGTTCCCTCTGCACTCCTCAACATATTGAGGAGTTTTGGAAATGTAACTTGCTTATCTTGAATATTGAAATTCAAGATAAACTGGGCATAGGTAGAGGGGAGGGACTGTAGAATCAAGTCTGTATACAACTCGTTCTCCAACGTAGTCCTAAGGTCCGCGAGCTCTTCAATATAGATAATTATCTTAAGGACGTGGTCCCCTACAGATGACCCGATAGCCAATTTCTTCGAGGTCTCATATCTTGCGATACAAGATTGCTCTCCATATAAATCTTTGGTATGGAGGAAGATAGAAGCTAAGTCCATCTTCTCGTACCGCCTCTGGTGTTCATTATTGAGTCCAGCACGAGGCACTTGGCTTTCGCACATTCTATTTCTCGTGTCTTACGGATCTCAATCCCCGCGATGGTGGAATCTGGACCTTGGACGGCGGAGGCTTTGGTAGTAAGGAGGTAGCCCAGCTTGTCATAGGTAATGGCCATCTGGACATTTCTAAGCCAATTTTTATAGTTTGGCCCCGTCAATATATTTTTATCTAGCAGTGACTTAAGCCCGGTCATTTTGGTTGCCGCAATTAGGAGAGAGAGAAGAAACACTCAATATGATACTCTTGTAAGTTTAGATTGGTTATTAATTTATCTAAACAGAATGGCTCCCACTATTTCCTTAAATCCCCTTTCAAACCATAAAAGAAGAATTAGTCGGGATTAATTGCACCCTACAATTCTTGCTTAACCTTTCGGCCAGGCTAGTGTTGGTACTTCGAGGGAGGTTTTCCAACGCTTTCATGAAGTTCTTTAATTACATAACCTCTTTTCTCTAGAGGTGTAGTCCCGCTAACACCGTTCTAAACACCTACTTTGTTTATATCATTGATTGTAAAGTGAAAAGCTCTCACGAGGAGTAATAAAACACATGGTGGGATCGGGATCCAAATATCATTGTGTAACAATTTTGAAGGAATCCTACCAAAATCATCATACTCCAGATGGTATGTAAAACTAGCAAGTTTCTTTTTTTTTGGAAACTCCCGATGTGGATTTTTGCCTTAGGCGTTTATGACCTTGACGAAGGCCAAAATATCATAAAACCCAAGTCAAGTTCTACTCGGCAATGTCCAGGTTAATCTGAACTCATTCGTACAAACCCTTGACGAATGCCAAAATAGTTGTAGGCCTGTTGTTCATCTCAGAAAACTGCATTTCAAAACCACTCATTCATTATCTATTTTGTTATATATCGGTACTATTAACCAGTGTTTGCTCAGTAAATACAGATTACAGGTATTCATGACAAAATATTGGAAACACACTTAAATTCACGGATATGACATTTGTGAGCCAACACTGCAATCAGAACAGAAAACCGATCGATATCAAAAGAGTTCTTTTGCAACAAATATAGTGTACACAACTTTGGTCTAACACAATACTAGTGTGCACATAACTCTTTGGTACTTGGACCTAGGCGGGGGCTGCCCATAGCACAAGTGGGCACAAGTGGGTGTGATGCGTGATAAATGCTAAAAGATGTGATTGATTTAAAGCATCAAGATTTTCCTCCAAAACTACTAAGTACAACCCAGGCTTCTACAAAGAGATCAAACAATACTAGTGGGATTGTGGAGAGCACACAACAGTACAAAACCAACACGAGCCCCAAAGTCGTCATGTCGACCAACGAAAATGTCCATAGACCCAATTCCGCCGGTCCAATGATGCCCAATGAGCCCCATTTTTCTTCTGGCTTTCCCTTGTCGTCACATCATCTTTAGTATATTGTTTGTTTAATCTTATTTTGTGCCTATAAGTACCAGATCAGTGATCAAGAGAAGAGGAGACTTGGATAAACTTTTGAGCAATATTTTAACTTTTTGTTTCATTTTTCATTATGAAGCTTTGTACATAGTAGCTAGTTCACCTTGAGTTCTTTGCCTTCTCTTGATCTTGCAACCTGTTTATTGAGCTTGCAAGTTTAAGTTTTGGTTATTGAACTCATGGTTGGTATCATCACTTGGAATTAATAAAGCTTTCGTTTTGCACTTGGGTTCTTAGTGTTCCTTTTCTATCTCTTTTACTTACGTGCAATTTAATTTCTTGCCATTTACTTACTTGCAATGTTGTGTTATTCCTTTTATTTCATTTCATTTGCACTTTCTTTTGTTGTTTTGATGGTTTATGAATGGTGGCTTTGTTAAGGAAAAAGAGTGGTTGTGTATGTGTAAATTAAGGTTTTCTTTTCTTATTTCCTTTGCCTGATATTTTCCCATTGAACTCCGCCCAAATCTTACGCAAGCGCTCCGTTACGCACCCTACCCCACCAAGGTATCGGGGATCCCTGACCGTGACCGGTTGCTTTCGGTTTGGCCGGAGGCGAAAGTCAAGAGATAAGAACGGACAGACAAGGGTCAATAAGCTGGATTTCACAAATACCATGCTTAAGCACCCTAATCCACGTTGTTGCCGATTACTCTAGTTTCAACAGTCAAGCTCGGCACAAAGGATTGAGTACGGACTTCCCTAACTTACACTAACCTATCTCTATTCCTAACAAACTTATACTTTGCATATACAACACTTAGGTTAGAAATGAACTGTTCCGACTCTTACTTAACTCATGATAAAAAGAACGTAAAATGCACCATCTCCCTGTGGACGACCCATACTCATCGCGGTTCGCTACACGCGACACCGTTTTTGATTGCGGTTATTTCAAATTCTTTTTAAAACGACACGGTGAAAACTAGTGCTAATCAAATAGCGCCGTTGCCGGAGAGACGGTAACGTTTTTATTCTTGTTATTTCGGGTTAATCTCTGTATATCCTATTTATAATTCTAACACCATTCTAAAACAAACTAAAAAAATAAAGAAATTTCTAAAAACCAAAACAAAAATTGACAATTCTAACTTTTTGCTCTCTGGAAATTTGACCTGCTAGTATTCTGGGACTAATTAGAAAAGTTAAACAATAATATTGAGACACTTGTAGAACACCAAGACATCAGAAAAAAGTTGGAGCTCCAACTCCCAAAGTAGCCCGGTGACTTCCCCCAAAAATCCGGCGCCGCCGGCCATTACTCCTCATTTTGCTCCTAAATTTTGTTCTCTACTCCAGTGTTCTATTATTATCCTAATTTTATTGTTTAATTTTTTAATTATGTGTGTGCAGGAGTTTGGGTATTCATATCGCATTTTCGCACTAAAAATCCATTTTTTCGACATTTGCAGATTTTGACGGATTTGCGAACTGCGATCGTGTGGAGCAAAGTGTACATTCAAAATTAAGATGATTACGAAGTACAGTGCCAAAGATCCGGATAGTTTGACCCGTGCAAGCGAACTTTTCAAGCTGATCGAATTCAATTCAACGGGGTTTCTTAACCCAAAAACTTATCGGTACGTATTTACTAACACCTTCTTCTCAAATCCGACGCATCCAATATATTATCTTCGCAGGATTCTTTGCAAGTTCGCTGTCAAACGTCAAAAGTGACTAATCCGTATTTGTTACAGTGCCGTGCCTAGACATAAAAAAACGATTGTTTGATGTTTTGAACTTATTTTTTTTATTGATTTGCGCATTGCATATATTAATACGGACTTAAGGGCAAGCGAACCCCACAACATACGGTAAAGGATTTCATCACCTTGTCCGTGGTCCACAAATCACGAAATTGAGCATAACATTTACCCGCACAAATTTTAAAAGTAATTAGACTTTAAGCCTTTAAGAACTTCGCGCTCATTAGGAGAAGTTAACTGTGTTTAGAACACCATTTAACGGTATATCGTTCACGAGGTGTCTAGAAAAGTGTTCACGGCGAAACCGCTAAAAGAGAAAGGGTTATTCTAATTAAGAAACTTCGCGAAAGCGTCAGAAAACCTCCTCTTATCTCTGCACTTACCTGGCCTCGTGATCAGTATATCTTGAGCCCGTTTCTCGATACAGTTTTACTTCAACAATCAAGTTCTTGAGCAGGTCTAGTTGACTTAGGTGAACCCTAGACCGATTAGGTGTGTGGTATTGTGTCGTGATTATTTTTCTTCTTTATCTTTTGTGTGTATATTTCATACTTTTGTTGATAACTAACATAAAAAAAACTCACACTCTTTTTCATCTTCTTTTCTTCTTTTTCTTCTCTTCATATCATGGGTACCCCACATAGACCAACTCTTGCCGAACTTTGGTACCCTTGGCCAGATATTACTTCATGCGGTTCTTGTTTTGGTAGAACGTCAAACGATCCATCTATACCAAAAATATCTTTGAAAGATCGGATAGACGCTTCTAGGAAAACCACTTGGACACCACAATCCACGTCATATCAACCTTTTCAAACATTCAACTCCTCATGTTGATACCCCTTCTGAGAGAAACGTGACGACTCTTAAACTGATGTCCATTACTGAACATATTGCGCAATCTCGTAGCCGATCTTTCATGCCTTTCAGCACTCTGGATTCTTTAGGACAACAATTACAACCATCTTCTTATCTAGATGTTGATCCTAATCCTCCCTTTTTCACACAGCCATTCGATTCCTATCAATCCAACCCGACTTTGACACCCTCACTAGACATTTCTTCTGAACAGCCATTTAGGAGTTTCACGTATCTAGAAAACTTTGAATCTTTTACTGAACCCCCTTCACTACCCTTTTCTAGTCTTGAACAGTCGTTAGAAGAGTTTCAGGTAGCTTCATGCCAACAACTGGAGGAATTGAATGGGTCCATAGCCGCCCTCATACAACCTTATGAACTAGCAGCTAGTTCCCATCTATCTCAAAATTTCACATGTATGATGAGGCAATAGGACAATTTAATGATTTGAGTCGTGAGAGTGGGTGGAACACCCTTCCAAATCAAACCTACCAATTGCAAATTGAATTCCATAGCTCCACTTTTGAATGTCTATCGAATGTCCCAAATGATTCACCAATTGAAGATAGAATGTTTAATGAGTTGTGAATCTTTGTAGTGTTTGATTTATCGGATTGTGAAGGGACCCTGTCAAGTGAAACCACACCCAAACGCTTTGGCCTCTACACCTCCACTCTAGAAATCCAACCAATTGAAAACCATGCTTTTGTTGAGGCGTTTGAGAATTTTACGTTTGACTTGATTGAGGATATCGATGTTGGGGATAATTTTGATGATGAACCCACAAATTTGGGTGAGATTGTCTCACCATTCCAGCACTTTCTTTCAGAACCATGTGGACATCATCCTGAACCTTTAACTATTTCTCCTGATCCCCATTTACATCTTGAGTTTATTAATAAAGATTTGGACGAGCACATGGATGATTTTGATTTTATACAGAATTTTGAGGAAAATATTGAGGATGAACACGTTTTATTGGATGAGTCGGATTTTCTGATTCATCATGTCCCTTCCGTTGACTGTGAATATCCTCATGAGCTTCTGACTGAGACCATTCTTCAGTTACTTCCCTCCATCATTTTCCTACCACAAGACCATTGATACCATCACTTCCTTCATTTGGTTCACCAAGTTTGGGCCCATGTTTTCTCGTGAACTTAAAAGATTTGACCCCATTTCTCGACATATTGATAGATTAGCACAATCCATTTTTTCATTGAAATCATTACAGATTGTACTAATTTATTCAATCAATTTTCACCCTCAAGTTCGCATTTCGTTTCTTTTCCCCTTCCGTTCAACTCCTCATATACCGAAATCGTATACCACTTCTGTCCACGCACGGTCTCGCGTATCCTTCACTTCTTTTCTCTACGTATTCTTCCACCAACCGTGGTCGTATCACGATAAAATTTTTGAATGGTTGGTACTAACTTTTTGCCTGTCTAAGGCCTTGTATAGCTTGAAATTGTTCCCTCCCCTAACCTTAAACTTCAACGCTTAACAGTGGACACACTGTTTCACTTAAGTTTGGGGGGCTTTTTGTATATATATTTTTTGTTTTCTTTTTTCTGTTATAAAAAAAAGGAGAACCGACTATTTTTGACCCTCTCGACAATTTTGACCTTCTTTGTGTAGCATGACAGTGAGGGCACTATCAAGTTTAAGATTGGGGGTGTTCTCGATAAGCGTCTCTGTCCTTCGCATTCATTTGTATATTCTGCATTTGCATACATATTCGAAAACCCATAAAAATCAGAAAATTTTCCTAAAAACATAAAAACTTTGTCGTCAAGTTAGCTAGTGGGAGAACTTAGATTCGATATTTCGACGGTTTTGTTTGATGAGACAGGAACAACTAAATCCTATTTTTAGATTTTGAAAACCTGAAAGATAACCCTCGTTTGAGTTTAACAGTAACTACTATACGCCTTTATATCACACTACACGTGTCATGAGTTTTGCAAATTAGATGACAAGTCTGATATGTCTTAAAACATTTAAATTGATAAACTATTTTTTTCGGATCAAACAGGTTTGTTCCGAAATAAATAATATCAAGAATAGTTTACAAAGTGAAGTGTATATGAAAGGATATTATTGATGGTTTAATAAAAACCAAGTTTGAAGAATAACCCATCTGGAACTTGATTGGAGTGATTACATACCTAATCCACTAAACACGTCTTTTATCCTAAAAATAATTGAACAACTGGTTATATCTCCGTTCGCATTGAATTGTTATGATTTTCACGCCAAAATAAGTCTTTTTGTTTTAGGGCCTAAGTAACTTGAGCAATTAAGTCCGCCGAGGTGTTTCTACACCTAATGCCCTAAAACCAACTGGTTTGGGTGCATTGGCCTAAACCTCACTACGAAGTCTAGAAAGTCTAAATTAAAACAAAGTCAAGCAAGTGTTCTCTCCGAGTTAAAATTCCTAACGGTTCTTTATGTGAGAATAATCTTGAAAAAAGACAAGTTCTTATCAAAATATTTTTTAACGGAGATATGAAGGTTTTATCCTATGATAAAGGCTATTGCACGTTCACGAACGTGTGTATGAAACAAAAACAAGTAAAAGGCGGAGTGAAAAATAAGACCTAGTTTCCTGTTAGAGAAGATAGAAATCCTGAATTTGAAACCAAGCTGGGAAACGAAACTTGAGAAATACTTAAATCTTTATAAAACTTGTGTGATCCTTTTTAAGTTTTTATCCGGCCTGTATTTTGTGACATGATGACTTTAATCGATCCTTTTGAAATTTAACGACACTATTTGCACCGCACGTAAAGATATATAGGATCTGAAGTTAGATAAGAAGTGAGGTGTGAAAAATAAAGGTTCGATATTTCTAACTTAGGATAATATAATTTCTAGGTTTGAAGCTAAACCTTAGGGTTAGAATCAATAGTTATTTCACAAAACTAGATTGACGGGATTTTATGGGTGTAATCCGCTGAAAACCCTCAGGAGACAACACTCCTACTAGCGACACCTAGAGATTTAACGGCTTGTTGCACGAGCTCAGTGCAACCGCGTTCCCTGCGAAAGTGAGGTTAGGATTTTGTTTTGCTCGGGACGAGCAAAAGATAAGTTTGGGGGTATTTGTTCATCTCAGAAAACTGCATTTCAATACCACCCATTCATTATCTATTTTGTTATATATCGGTACTATTAACCAGTGTCTGCTCAGTAAATACAGATTACAGGTATTCGTGACAAAATACTGGAAACACACTTAAATTCATGGATATGACATTTGTGAGCCGACGCTGCAATCAGAATAGAAAACCGATCGATATCTAAAGAGTTCTTTTGCAACAAATAAAGTATACACAATTTTGGTCCAACACAATACAAGTGTGCACATAGCTCTTTGGTACTTAGACCTAGGTGGGGGCTGCCCATGGCATAAGTGGGTGTGATGTGTGATAAATGCTAAAAGATGTGATGTGATTTAAAGCATCAAGATTTCTCTTCAAAACTACTGAGTACAACCGAGGCTCCTACAAAGAGATCAAACAATACCAGTGGGATTGTGGAGAGCACACAACAGCACAGAACCAACACGAGCCCCAAAGTCATCAAGTCGACCGGCGAAAATGTCCATAGACCCGATTCCGCCGGTCCAATGATGCCTAATGAGCCCCATTTTTCTTCTGGCTTTCTCTTGTTGTCACATCATCCTTAGTATATTGTTTGTTTAATCTTATTTTGTGCCTATAAGTACCAGATCAGTGAGCAAGGGAAGAGGATACTTGGATGCACTTTTGAGCAATAGTTTAACTCTTTGTCTCATTTTTCATTTTGAAGCTTTGTACATAGTAGCTAGTTCAGCTTGAGTTCTTTGCCTTCTCTTGATCTTGCAACCGCTTTATTGAGCTTACAAGTTTAAGTTTTAGTTATTGAACTCATGGTTTGTATCATCACTTGGAATTAATAAAGCTTTCATTTTGCACTTGGGTTCTTAGTGTTCCTTTTCTATCTCTTTTACTTACTTGCAATTTAATTTCTTGCCATTTACTTACTTGCATTGTTGTGTTATTCCTTTTATTTCATTCATTTGCACTTTCTTTTGTTGTTTTGATGGATTGTGAATGGTGGCTTTGTTAGGGAAAGAGAGTGGTTATGTAAATTAAGGTTTTCTTTTCTTATTTCCTTTGCCCGATATTTTCCCATTGAACTCACCCAAATCTTACGCAAGCGCTTCGTTACGCACCCTACCCTACCAAGGTATCGGGGATCCTTAACCGTGACCGGTTGCGTTCAGTTTGGCCGGAGGCAAAAGTCAAGAGACAAGAACGGACGGACAAGGGTCAATAAGCCGGATTTCACAAATACCGTGCTTAAGCACCCTAATCCACGCTGTTTCCGATTACTTTAGCTTCAATAGTCAAGCTCGGCATAAAGGATTGAGTACGGACTTTTCTAACTTACACTAACCTATCTCTATTCCTAACAAACTTATACTTTGCATATACAACACTTAGGTTAGAAACGAACTGTTCCGACTCTTTCTTAACTCGTGATAACAAGAACGTAAAACGCAACATCTCCCTGCGGACGACCCGTACTCATCGCGGCTCGCTACACGCGACACCGTTTTTGATTGCGGTTATTTCAATTTCTTTTTAAAACGACACGGTGAAAACTAGTGCTAATCACCTGTCCCAGATTAACGCATCTATCTATGCTACAGATGATTACCCAGCAGCTACCATCGCTATGCCTTGGCGAAGGTCAAAATACATAGCTTGAATACTACTGAATATCCATCTGAAATGACGGAGGGCTACGACTGGTTTTGGAGAAAACCGTGAACATAATTAACTTGATATAGTCGAAGGAACCACGATAGTTTTTAAAAGGATTGGTTTAGGCTCCTCATTTAAAAGTTATTTTTAAAGAAAACCGAGTGGTTTTGAAATTGTTCCAACGATTTAACTTTGGTTTGTTTTCTTTGCATTAAACAATATTAATACTGTCCCATCATTTAACCTTATCATTGCAGAAAGAAACGAAAATAGAATGTATTCTTATGCCATCTGCATTCGCCACGATGCCCCGTCATGCACTATTAGGTTACTTAACTAACGGCAGAGTGGAGGCTGGACTGGCGCAGGTGCAAAACATAAGCATCGTTTATATATATATATATATATATATATATATAGCCATTCGTCTCACGCAATAATAGTCATTCCGATCACAGATCACAGCAATACAGATGAATATATTGGATATACTAGGATTTCTGTGTTTCGTTTTTACCTAAAACAAAAAGCGGATTCCACGATCGTGATGAATAGCCAAACCCTACCCTAGATCCCAACGGGTGCGGCAAACTACCTGCTAAATTCCCGAAGTGAAGCAACCCCCCTCAATGAAATGAGTAGACCACTCAGCACTTCAAGAACTCGGTAGTTTGTGCACCCTTCCTTGGGTCTATCATAGGTGCAAGAAAAAGTAATTGAATTAACACATCGGTGGCTACAATCTCAATCCGGATGTGCCCCGGAAAAGAATATTACATCAATTTATAAATATACATGAATGAAAGAAAAGAACACTCTTCTCACATTCCCGACTATTCATTCACGACGATCCAATACTTCATATTCACAAACCATCAATAAGATACAAGATATGTGCAACCCCTACTAATCGACATATAGCAATTAGTGGACTTTTATAAACACATATACATATACAAATACAATACACAGTTAATCAAGAATTTAGAATTTCGATCGATTTAACTTTCCGCATTTACCTCATGTACAAAACAGTACACAAACAAATTTGGGCAAAAACCAAACATACCAAAAATCACATTTCCATGAACCCGAACCACAGAAAAAATTTGGAGTACTATAGCCACAACTAGGCCGTGAATCCACGGCCAAATGACTTATTTGGCTGTGGATTAGCGGTCTAGTTAGGAGTTTATGTGCTCAATTTTTTTTCTTGGTCTTATAAATGCCTGCACATATTTTTAAGGTCACTAAAAATATTTTTGAACAACTTGAAAATCGAACAACAAGCATATCATGGAAATGTAATTATGGATATTTTCCGTTAATCGAGGTTCTAAACATTTGCTAACTAGCTAGTTAAGGTTTAAGTAGGCTCCGATACCATTGTAAATCGATGTCGCACACCCCACGTGATTTGTTGGGAGGAGGAATTTACAAAAACGATTTTTATGACTTGCACCATGACCTATCATACATGATCTTTTCGGAAACCTTAACTAGCTAAACACTTAGAGGTTCTAAACTACTATGATAGAGTTTTATACCTCCTAGATATAAGTCCTTCAAGTCTTCTTCTCCTTTGCTTGAGCTCCTGGAAGGTGCGGATCTAGCTCGGTCGTCAGCCTCCTCGTGTCGAAGACGATCCACCCATGAGTCTATGGTTCAAGCTCCAACCTCTAAACAGAGGTAACTAAAGTACATAGTTCGCTAATCTATGTAGTTTAGAAGATGTAGAGAATTAATTGGAGTATTTTATCTCAAATGACCTTAGAATTCACAACACATGTAAGGGTTAGGGTTTGAGGAAGAAGGAGAAGAACAATGGGGGAGAGAGTGAGAAAATGCAAATGAACAAGTGATCAAGGTAAGTGAAGAATGGCTCATTCTTTTCTCATATCCAGCATGCATTATTTTCAATAGAAAATTCTAGCCATGCTTGAATAGTGAGACCAAACCAATAAACAAAGGAATTAGCCATGCTTCACCTATGCCACAAATATCTCCATTTCCATCTCATTAATCTATTTTCCGAAAATAGATTAAACTAAAATGAGGTGTCCCCTTCTAGAAGCATTTCTTGTAAAAATTATAAGAATGCCCTCACCGTATATACATACCTGTATTTTTACTCCAAAAATACTAATACAAAGAGATAAAAATAATCCAATAATATAATACTAGAATCTGACTTAATCCAAAGCCTACTAGTATTATCCGTCCGAACAACATCCGTGTAGCCAGTACACGTATATGATCGGAACCCTGCATGTAAAACCATACGACCTCTATATCGTTTTGTCTGAACAAGGGAAACCCTCTGTGTGGGACTCTAAAGACTCGACAGTACACTGGCAGTGGGTTTAACTACAATCCCGTCAGCGGCACTAGTTGTACGTAACGGCTACCCAGGTACCTGTTGAAAAGAAGACCGAAGAGCGAACTCATCCAAACCCCTACTGAGCCTATCCGTGACAATCTCTGTATAGTCCGGTCTGTTCGTCTAAGAGTATCGCATATTAGGCCTAGGGTTTGGTAAACGTCAGACCCCTAATAGCATAATAAGTCGTGTCGATGTAGAGCCCAATACACCCTGAGAAACTACTGGTGTACCTACCAGTAAGTCTCACTTGCCCTTGCCAAGGACTTTGTGATTGGCTATCCGAACACAGCGCGATATCAACTCCCAATACCGGGAGAGAAAAATCCCTTCCCTACTGCCTCCAAGTGCTTCAGGATTGCACCCAGCTACTATCTATTTGCACGACTCATTTGAGCCGTGGTAGGATGGTAATCTTAGTGCAGTGGGAACACACTCGAGAAGAATAGTGATGTCAAGTCAAGGGACTAACCTGTACTCATATCACCCGGTAACTGCTAACTAACGATAGGTATAATACCAACCAGCAGTTCTTATTGAGTCCGTCCAGTGTAACTTATAACCCAATGAGCACCTATATACTATCTCTGGTACCGTATACTAATGGCTACGGGACAGGCCACCTCCCCTGACGGGGATAAGAAGAGTATACACTAGTATACTCTATAGTATCGATGCCCTGTCTTGATAATCCTACGACTATAGACAGGCTTAAGGATGTGCTTATAGACCATTCAGCCCCCACCAGTGTAACTGCCATCACAACGCTGGTAGTCAAGCAAAGATCCTAAGAGCTCTATCAATATGTCTTGGCGATATGTTAAAAGAAATATATACACATATTAAGATAGAATCAAACCAGATGGCATACTATCATATTGAGCAAGACTATTATTATATCTGTGTATATCCCAAGCTTCCAAAATATAATATACACTCCAGTACTATACAATAATGGCCTCTGGGGAATATATCACTAACAGTAGCTAGGTATCCGTTATGTAGTACTAGTGCCGTTGATGTACTTGTGGTTAAAGCTACTGCCAACGTACTGTCGAGTCTTTAGAGTCCCACACATAGGGTTTCTCTGGTTCAGGCGAAATGATGTTGTGGCCGTATTTTGATACGTGCAGGATTCCGATCGAATGATAATACTAGCCGGCTTAAGATTAAGCCGGATTATTAAATAAGGTATTGATTTAATGATTTACATATAAATATTTTGATATGTATATTCAAGTGTTATCCATGTTTTCGACCGGACGGTTGATAATACTATCTGGTTTAGGATTAAGTCGGATTATTAAATCAGGTATTTGATTTAATAATTTACACACACACACACACACACACATATATATATATATATATATATTTCGATATGTATATTCTAGTATTATGTTCATTGTGTTATTCTATCTCTTTGAGTATTCGTATTTTGATACGAATACGAGTATGCATATACGATATAGTGTATTCTGTATTTATACGAAAAACATTTTAGAAGGAGGACACCTCATTTCCATGATTTTTCTTTTCTAGAAAATTGAAATGAGATGGAGGGTGAGGTGGCAAAGAGAATGGTATGAAGCATGGTTGAATAGTTCATTTGTCTACACTGTTCAAGTATGGTTGGTTTTTATATATGCGAAAATCATTTAATAAAACCATGCTTGCATTATTGTTTTTGCAGGAGGAGATTTTCATTACACCATTCTCATTCTCTCTCTTTTCTTGAGCTCCTCCTTCCTCTTCAACCCTACACTCTCATGAGTTGAGAATCAAGGGTTGATGTGAGATAGAAAACCACTAGAACAACACTACTACATCTTTAAGCATCCTAGAGTTTTTAGTTGCTCCATTAATTTTTAGTGTGGAGCTAGAGCCATGAACCACATCCCTCGGGTGGATCATCTACGACGGTGGAAGACCGGTAGTCAAGCTCAATCAAGAAGACCTCAAGGAGCTAAGGAAGAGGGTAGAAAACTGAAGGACACGAATCATTCAGTATAACCTTTCTTTTATAGCAGATAAAACTCCTAGTAGTTGCTAGTTTAGGCTTATGGTTTGATCACTTGGGTTAAGTTGGTTGTGCTTGCTTAAAAATTTAATTTTTGTGCATTCCGTCTCTCTACTTCAATATAGAGTGAGTACAACTAACCAACACCCCAGCAGAAGTCTTATCCGAATTTCCCCTTAAAGAGGGATACAATAGCTGAACTATCCAGATGGGATCATTTTTGATCGGGGAAATTCGGGACAACCTTATCCAGTTCCTTCGAAACAACTCCGATCGGGGAAATTCGGGAAAATTAAAAATCCGTTTTCTGACATTTTCAGATTTTACGGATTTGCAAACTGTGATTGTGTGAAGCAAAGTGTACATTCAAAGTTAAGGTGATTGCGAAGTACAATACCAAAGATCCGGGTAGTTTGACCCCCACAAGCGAACTTTCCAAGCTATTCGGATTTAACTTCAACGTGGGTTTCTTAAACCGAAAATTTATCAGTACGTACTTTACTAACACCTTCTTCTCAAATCCGACACATCCATTATAATATCTTTGCAGGATTCTTTGTAAGTTCGGTTTCAAACGCCAAAAATTGACTAACCTGTATTTGTTGCAGTGCCTAGCTTAAACGCTAAAAAGATTGTTTGATGTTTTGAACAAATTTTTTCATTAATTTGCGCATTGCATGCATTAATATGGACTTAAGGGCAAGCAAACCCCACAACATAGGGTAAAGGATTTCATCCCCTTTTCCGTGGCCCACAAATCACGAATTGAGCATAACGTTTACCCGCACAAATTTTAAAGAAACTAGACTTTAAGCCTTTAAGGACTTCGCGCTCATTAGGAGAAATTAACTGTGTTTAGAACACCGCTTAATGGTATATCGTTTACGGGGTTTCTAGGAAAGTGTTCACGGAGAAACCGCCCAAAGAGAAAGGGTTATCTAATTAAGGACCTTCGCGAAAGCGTCGGAAAACCTCCCCTTATCTCTGCACTTACCTGGCCTCATGATCAGTATATATTAAGCCTGTTTCTCGACACAGTTTTACTTCAACAATCAAGTTCTTGAGCAGGTCTAGTTGACCTAGGTGAACCCTAGACCGATTAGGTGTGTGGTATTGTGTCGTGATTGTTTTTGTCCAGATTCTTTTTGTGTGTATATTTCATTCTTTTGTTAATAACTAATATAAAAAAAACCAAATTCTTTTTCCCTTCCTTTTCTCTTCTTCTTCATTCTTTCTTCATATCATGGGTACCCCACCCAGAAAAACTCTTGCCGAACTTTGGTACCCACAACCAAACATTAATTCTTACGGTTCTTGCTTTGGTCAAACTTCAAACGATCCCTCCATACCTAAATTTTTTTTGAAAGATCGAATAGATGCGTCTAGGACAAACAATTGGACTCCGCAATCCACTTTGTATCAACCGTTTCAATCTACCACACCTTCTTACGTTGATACCCCTTTTGAGAGTCCTGTTGTAACTCCAAGACCTATGTCTATGGCTGAACGTATTGAACAATCCCGTAGCCGATCTTTGACTCATTTCCCCACTTCAAATTCTTTTGATCAACAGTTCTAACCACCTTCTTATCATAACGTTGATCTTAACCCTGTCCAACCATTCATTTCCTATCCATCCTACCCAACTTTTGCACCTTCCCTAGACATTACTTCTGAGCAGCCATTTGGGAGTTTCCAGTATCCAAACAACTTTGAATCTTTTACTGAAACCCCTTCACAACCCATGTCTAGTCTGGAACAGTCGTTAGAAGACTTTTGGATAGCGTTTTACTAACAGATGATGGATTTGAATGCATACATGGCCGCCCTCATACAACGTAGTGACCCGGTAGCTAGTTTCCAACTAGCTCCACATTTTCCAATGTATGATGAAGTGGTATGACAGGTTGAGAATTTGAGTGGTGAGAGTGAGCTGTACACCCTTCCAAATCAAACCTACCTATTGCAAATTGAATCCCATAACTCCGGTTTTAAATATCTATCAAGTGTCCCAAATGATTCACTAGTTGAAATTAGAACGTTTAATGAGTTGTGCGACTTTGTAGTGTTTGATTTACCTAATTGTGAAGGGTCCTTTTCGAGTGAAACCACACCCAATTCTTTTGACCTCTAAACCTCCATCTTAGAATCACAATTGATAGAAATCCATACTTTTGATGAGGTGTCTGAGAATATTGATTTTCACTTGATTGAGTATATTGACGCCGGGAATATTTTGGATGATGAACCTACAACTTTGGATGAGTTTTTCTCACCAATTCATCATGTCCTTTCACTTCCGTGTGGACATCATCCCGAGACATTAACTGTTTTTCCTGAACTTCATATGCGTCTTGATATTGATGATAAATGCATGGATGAGCTTAAATTTGAGGAAAATTTTGAGGATGAACCAGTTTTTCTTGACGAGTCGGATTTTCCAATTCATATTATCCATTTCACTGACTGTGTACACCCTTCTGAACCTTTAACTGATAGCCTTCCTCCATCATGTCCCTCCATCCTTTCCATCGTTCCGACCTTACAAGACACAGTATCACTTTCATTTCTTATGTCTGGTTTACCAAATTCAGTCTACCCATGTTTTCTCACGAATCTTGAGGGATGTGCCCCATTTCTCGACAGGTTAATAAATTAGTACAATCTATTTTTACACATCGGTCATCATAAATTGTACTAATTTATTCACTCCATTTCCACCCTCAAGTTCGTATTCCACTTCTTTCTCCCTTCCGCCATTCATCTCCTCATATACCGGGACCGTATACTACATCTATCCCTATACGGTCTCGCGTATTCTCCATTTCTTTCCTCACCATATTCTTTCACCAACCTGCATATTATAACGATAAAATTTTTGAATGGTTGGTGTTAACCTTTAGCCTGTGTAAGACCTTATATAGATTAATACTGTTCTCTCCCCCCTAATCCTGAGCTTCACCGCTTAAACAGTGGAAACACTGTTTCACTTAAGTTTGGGGGGAATCTTTTTGTGTATATATTTTTGTTTTGCTTTTTGCTTTGTATATATTTCTTTTAGGAAGCACCGGCAATTTTGACCCTCTTAGTATAGCCTGACAGTGAGGGCACTGTCAAGTTTAAGTTTGGGGGTGTGCTCGGAAGCGCCGACAATTTTGACTCTCTTGGTGTAGCCTTTCAGTGAGGGCACTGTTAAGTTTAAGTTTGGGGGTATGCTCGGTAAGCTTTCTACCTTCGCATTCATTTGTATATTCTGCATTTGCATTCTTATTTAAAAACCCATAAAAATCGAAATTTTTTACAAAAATATAAAAACTTTGTCGTCAAGTTAGCTAATAGGATAACTTAGATTTTTATTCCGAAAATTGAGTTGATACGTTAGAAATAACTAAATCTTAGGCTTAGGAATTGAAAACCCTAAAAATAACCCTCATTCTGTTTAACCTTGGTAATTATACGTCCTTACAGTTTTTTTTTATAGAAGTAGGTAATCTTAAGTTCAGTTCTTGAGTTAAGTCAAGATGAAAGGAAAGTATTGAATGCTTTACTGAAGGATAAGTATGAAAAAATAGTTTCTATTTTTGTGTCCAAATTTAGAAAGTATAAATCCTACAAATTGCACATATACGCACCTTGAAACTTGGGATAATAGAGAATACCTAGAAATACTCTTGCCTGAAAACCTAGTATGAAAGAAAAAAAACGGTATTTAAAGCCTCAAAAATAGCATCATTGAAAAATATATCCGGTCTTGAAAAAGAAAAAGAAAAGAAAAATAAATAAATAAAGTCAAGACCTGGAAACTGCTATTTACTCTTTAAGCTCACACATTCAGTAATCGGCCGTTAGTGCCTCAAGAAGCATTAATGGTCGCATGAAAGGTGTGCGAGCAACACCGTCCATCATTAACGAAATGAAGTAGTATTAGGTATTAGGGTAAGGGTACTATAGCTTGAATTGAATTCTTGAGTGTAGGGGTGAAAATTTACACACACATGGGGGTATACAATCGATGTTTGGAGGGAAGATAGAAATAAAGAATAAGACTTATGTTTTCCGTAAAACTGATAAACAATCCCTGATTTAAGACTGCACTTTAGAAGGAAAACTCAGGAGATACCAAGATCTTTTTAAACTGTAAAGATGTATAGGATCTGAGGTTAAATAGATAGGAGGTGTTAAATATAAAGGTTAGATATTTCTAACTTAGTATAATTGAGTTTCTAACCTCGATACTAAACTGTAGGAGTAGAATCAACGTTAACTTATGAAACTAGCTTGACGGGATTTTGTGGGCAGTATCCGCTGAAAACCCCCAGAAGGCAACACTCCTCCAACTAGGGACACCTTGAGGTTTAATGGCTTGTTGCACGAGCTCAGTGCAATCGCGTTCCCTGCGAAAGTGAGGCTAGGATTTTATTTTGCTCAGGACGAGCAAAAGATATGTTTGGGGGTATTTGTTCATACCAGAATATTGCATTTTAATACCGCTCATTCTTTATCTGTTTTGTTATATATCGGTACTATTAATCAGTGTCTGCTCAGTAATACAGATTACAGTTATCCATGACAAAATACTGAAAATACACTTAAAATCACGGATATATCGTTTGTGAGCCGCCACTGCAACCGGAACTGGAAACCGACCGATATCCAAAGAGTTTTGTAAATAAAATGTGTGCACACAAAATTGATCCAACACAATGCAAGTGTACACATGCTCTTTGGCACATGGACTAGGGTTAGGGCTGCCATGAATCATGGCACAAGTGGGCATGGAAGTGATGTGGAGTTAATGCATAAAGTAGTGATGTGATGTGTTGCATCAAGTTTCCCTGCAAATCCAAGAGTGCAGCCCAGGTTAAATTAGAGAAATCTAGCAGCACCAATGTGATTTATGGGAGCACACAAGACCATACTTCCAACACGAGCCATGGACTCACCAATGTGGCCGTCCATATTCCCTTTTGAGCCGAGCTGGCCGGCCCCTCTGCCTCCAAAAAGTCCCAATCTTCTGTGGGCCCTCCCTTGCAGCCACCTCATCATGTTTTTATTGTAAGTTTTTTTTCTTTTGTGCCTATATAAGGCAGGTGAGTGAGCAAGGAAGAGGGGTCTTGGATTGTGTTGATTGTCCAAGCTTTCATTCACAACTTTTTTCATTTTCTCTTTTGTTCTTGTATATAGCATTAGTCCCCTTGAGCTTCTTGCCTTCTTTAGATCTTGCAATCTCTTCATTGAGCTTTCAAGTTTAAGGGTTGGTTATTGATCTCAAGGGTTGTATCAATACTTGAAGTTTAATAAAGCTCTCTTTTTTTGCCTTCATTTTATATGAGTTCTTTGCCTTCTCTTGATCTTGCAAGCTCTTCATTGAGCTTGCAAGTTTAAGATTAGGTTATTGAACCCATGGCTTGTATTTTGTTCTATGGTTCTTAATATTTCATTCTTGCTCTTTTCATTACTTGCTCTTTAATTACATGCATTTACTTACTTGCAATTTACTTTCCATGCAATTTACTTTCTTGTATTGTTGTCTTCTCTTTTCTTTTCTTTGTTTATCTTTTATTTGCTCTTTTTGGTTTGTGATTGTGATGGTTTGTTAATATGATGTTGTTAGGAAAAAGATGGGTTTTGTAAGTTAAGGTTTCGTTTCTCATTTCCTTTGCCCGTATTTTTCATTTGAATTCCGCCCAAACCTTACGCAAGCGCTCTGTTAGGCACTCTACCCTACCAAGATATCGGTGTTTCCTAACTGCGACCGGTTGCGTTCGGATTGGCCGGAGGCGAAAACAAGCGACAAGAACGGACGGACAAGAGTCTATAAGCCGGATTCCACTAATACCGTGCTTAAGTACCCTAATCCACGTTATTGCCAATTGACCTAACTTCAATGGTTGAGTTCGGCATACATCACTTGAATACGGATCTCCTTAACTTACACTAATCTATCTAATCCTAACAAGCTTTATACTTGTGCATATATACACATAGGATAGATACGAACAATTCCGCCTAGCGCATTAACTCATGAAAACAAGAACTTAAAACGCTCTGTCTCCCTGTGGATCGACCCGTACTCTTCGCGGCTAGCTGCAAAGCGACACCGTCCTGATTGCGGTTAACTTTAGAACTTCAAATACATGACAGGCCAAAAGCGTGCAATCAATTGGCGCCGTTGCCGGGGAAATGGTAACGTTTTTATTCTTGTTATTTCGGGTTAATCTTGTTAATATTCATCTAACACTTTTCTTAAAAAACAAACTAAAAATTTCAAAAATTTCAAAACCAAAACAAAAACTAACATTGCTAACATTTTTTGCACTCTGGATTTCTTACCTGCTAGTACTTTGGATCTCAACTAAAAAGATAAACAATACCAGTGAGGTACTAGTGGAACACTGAGACAGCATAAGAAGTTTGGATCCCAAACTCCAAGTTCAAACCGGCGACATCCCTTCCAAATCCAAGCTCACCGGCCCAACCTCCCCCATTTGCTCCAAAATTTGGTCTTTTGCTCCAGTGTTATTCTTTTGTCCCATTTTTATTGCTTGTTTTTTATAATTTTTAGTATGGAGGTATTTGGGTATTCGTATCGCTTTTTCGCACTAAAAATCCGTTTTCCGACATTTTCCGATTTTATGGATTTGCGAACTGCGATTGTGTGGAGCAAAGTGTACATTCAAAGTTAAGGTGATTGCGAAGTACAGTGCCAAAGATCCGAGTAGTTTGACACGCGCAAGCGAACTTTCCAAGCTATTCGGATTTAACTTCAACGGGGGTTTCTTAACCCGAAAATTTATCGGTACGTACTTTACTAACACCTTCTTCTCAAATCCGATGCATCCACTATAATATCTTTGCAGGATTTTTTGCAAGTTCGCTTTCAAACGCAAAAATTGACTAACCCGTATTTGTTACAGTGCTGAGCTTAAACGTTAAAAAAGATTGTTTGATGTTTTGAACAAATTTTTTCATTAATTTAGGCATTGCATTTATTAATACAGATTTAAGGGCAAGCGAACCCCACAACATACGGTAAAGGATTTCATCCCCTTTTTCTGTGGCCCACAAATCACGAATTGAGCATAACGTTTACCCGCACAAATTTTAAAAGAATCTAGACTTTAAGTCTTTAAGGACTTCGCGCTCATTAGGAGAAGTTAACTGTATTTAGAACACCACTTAACGGTATATCGTTTATGGGGTGTCTAGGAAAGTGTTCACGGCAAAACCGCCCAAAGAGAAAGGGTTATCTAATTAAGGACTTTCGCAAAAGCGTCGGAAAACCTCCCCTTATCTCTGCACTTACCTGGCCTCGTGATCAGTATATCTTGAGCCCATTTCTCGCACAGTTTTACTTCAATAATCAAGTTCTTGAGCAGGTCTAATTGACCTAGGTGAACCCTAAACCGATTAGGTGTGTGGTATTGTCCAGAATCTTTTTGTGTGTATATTTCATTCTTTTGTTAATAACTAACATAAAAAAAACCACATTCTTTTTCCCCTCCTTTTCTCTTCTTCTTCTTCCACTCTTCATATCATGGGTACCCTACCCAGAAAAACTCTTGCCGAACTTTGGTACCCACAACCAAACATTACTTCTTACGGTTTTTGCTTTGGTCAAACATCGAACGATCTCTCCATGCCTAAAATTTCTTTGAAAGATCGGATAGACGTATTTAGGACAAACAATTGGACTCCGCAATCCACTTTGTATCAACCGTTTCCACCTACCCCACCTTCTTACGTTGATACCTCATTTGAGAGTCCTATTGTAACTTCAAGACCTATGTCTATAGCTGAACGTATTGAACAATCCCGTAGCCGATCTTTGACCCATTTCCCCACTTCAAATTCTTTTGATCAACAGTTCCAACCACCTTCTTATCATAACGTTGATCTTAACCCTGTCCAACCATTCACTTTCTATCCATACTGCCCAACTTTTGCACCTTCCCTAGACATTACTTATGAACAGCCATTTGGGAGTTTCCAGTATCCAAACAACTTTGAATCTTTTACTGAAACCCCTTCACAACCCATGTCTAGCCTGGAACAGTCGTTAGAAGACTTTTGGGTAGCATCGTACCAACAGATGATGGATTTGAATGCGTCCATGGCTGCCCTCATACAACTTAGTGACCCGGTAGCTAGTTTCCAACTAGCTCCACATTGTCCAATGTATGATGAAGCGGTAGGATAGGTTGAGAATTTGAGTGGTCAGAGTGAGATGTACACCCTTCTAAATCAAACCTATCCATTGCAAATTGAATCCCACAACTCCGGTTTTGAATGTCTATCAAGTGTCCCAAATGATTCACCAGTTGAAGATAGAACGTTTAATGAGTTGTGTGACTTTATAATGTTTGATTTACTTAATTGTGAAGGGTCCCTTTCAAGTAAAACCACACCCAATCCTTTTGACCTCTACACCTCTATCTTAGAACCACAATTGATAGAAATCCATGCTTTTGATGAGGTGTCTGAGAATATTGATTTTCACTTGATTGAGGATATTGACGCGGGGAATATTTTGGATGATGAACCCACAACTTTTGATGAGTTTTTCTCACCAATTCATCATGTCCTTTCACTTCCGTGTGGACATCATCCCGAGTTATTAATTGTTTTTCCCGAACTTCATATGCGTCTTGATATTGATGATAAATGTATGGATGAGCTTAACTTTAAGGAAAATTTTGAGAATATTTTTTAGGATGAACCGGTTTTTCTTGATGAGTCAGATTTTCCAATTCATCCTATCCATTTCACTGACTGTGTACACCCTCCTGAACCTTTAACTGATAGCCTTCCTCGATCACGTCCTTCCATCCTTTCCATCGTTCCGACCTTGTAAGACACCGTATTACTTTCATTTCTTATGTCTGGTTTACCAAGTTCGGTCTATCCATGTTTTCTCATGAATCTTGAGGGATGCGACCCCATTTCTCGATGGGTTAATAAATTAGTACAATCGCTTTTTACACATCGGTCATCACAAATTGTACTAATTTATTCGCTCCATTTCCACCCTCAAGTTCGTATTCCTCTTCTTTCCCCCTTTCGCCATTCATATCCTTATATATCGGGACCGTATACCACTTGTATCGCCATATGGTCTCGCATATTCTCCATTTCTTTCCTCACCGTATTCTTTCACCAACCTGCACATTATAACGATAAAATTTTTGAATGGTTGGTGTTAACCTTTGGCCTGTGTAAGGTCTTGTATAGATTAATACCGTTCTCTTCCCCATAATCCTGAATTTCACCGCTTAAACAGTGGAAACACTGTTTCACTTAAGTTTGGGGGGAATCTTTTTGTGTATATATTTTTGTTTTGCTTTTTGCTTTGTATATATTTCTTTTAGGAAGCGCCGACAATTTTGATCCTTTTGGTATAGCCTGACAGTGAGGGCACTGTCAAGTTTAAGTTTGGGGGTGTGTTCGGAAGCGCCAACAATTTTGACCCTCTTGATGTAGCCTGACAGTGAGGGCATTGTCAAGTTTAAGTTTGGGGGTGTGCTCGGTAAGATTTCTACCTTCGCATTCATTTGTATATTCTGCATTTGCATTCTTATTTAAAAACCCATAAAAATCGAAAAAAATTTACAAAAATATAAAAACTTTGTCGTCAAGTTAGCTAATAGGGTAACTTAGATTTTTATTTCGAAAGTTGAGTTGATACGTTAAAAATAACTAAATCCTAGGCTTTGGAATTGAAAACCTTAAAAATAACCCTCCTTCTGTTTAACCTTAGTAATTATACGTCCTTACAGTTTTTTTTTATAGAAGTAGGTAATTTTGAGTTCAGTTCTTGAGTTAAGTCAAGATAAATGGAAAGAATTGAATGCTTTACTGAAGGATAAGTATGAAAAAATAGTTTCTATTCTTGAGTCCAAATTTAGAAAGTATATACCCTACAAACCGCATATACACGCACCTTGAAACTTGGGATAGTAGAGAATACCTAGAAATACTCTTGCCTGAAAACCTAGTATGAAAGAAAAAAACGGTATTTAAAGCTAAACACCAAAAGAGTATCATTGAAAAATATATCCGGTCTTGAAAAAGAAAAAAAGAAGAAAAATAAATAAATAAAGTCAAGACCTGGAAACTGCTATTTACGCTTTAAGCTCACATATTCAGTAATCGGCCGTTAGTGCCTCAAGAAACATTAATCGTCATATGAAAGGTGTGTGAGCAACACCGTCCATCATTAACGAAAAGAAATAGTATTAGGTATTAGGGCAAGGATACTATAGCTTGAATTGAATTCTTGAGTGTAGGAGTGAAAATTTACACGCACGTGGGGTTATACAATCGATGTTTGGAGGAAAGATAGAAATAAAGAATAAGACTTATGTTTTCCGTAAAACTGATAAAAATCCCAGATTTAAGACCGCACTTTAGAAGGAAAACTCAGGAGATACTAAGATCTTTTTAAACTGTAAAGATGTATAGGATCTGATGTTAAATAGATAGGAGGTGTGAAATATAAGGGTTGGATATTTCTAACTTAGTATAATAGAGTTTCTAATGTAGATACTAAACTGTAGGAGTAGAATCAATGTTAACTTGTGAAACTAGCTTGACAGGATTTTGTGGGTAGTATCCACTGAAAACCATCAGGAGACAACACTCCTCCTATTAGAGACACCTAGAGATTTAACGGCTTGTTGCACGAGCTCAGTGCAATCGCGTTCCCTGCGAAAGTGAGCTTAGGATTTTGTTTTGCTCGGGACGAGCAAAAGATATGTTTGGGGGTATTTGTTCATACCAGAATATTGCATTTTAATACCGCTCATTCTTTATATGTTTTGTTATATATCGGTATTATTAACCAGTGTCTGCTCAGTAATTATTCATATCAGAATTTTGCATTATTATATTCCCCATTCTTTATCATATTGCAAATAAATAGGTGCTTTTGATCCATATCTGCTAAATAGTTGCAGGTTACAGGTTCTCGGAACAATACAGTGAAAATGGTGAAAAAACGCTACAAATGTGAGACTACGACCAACAAATAGATGAATCTGCAAGATGCCGCCTACCAGTTTAAGGAACAAACGAAGATCAGCAAAAAGTTCAATATACAAAGTACAAGGGCAGCACAAGATTCAAGACTTCAAAGCGAAGCTAACGGTAAAAATCCACAAAATCTGCACTGTTGAAAATCTAGAAGAAAGTAGAAAAGATTCTGACGAACCAAGTGAAGAAAACAGATGGAAAAAGCAACTTGAAGTATCACAGAAGAAATGAGCCCAAGAGTCCATCAAACGGCCGCGGAACCGCGGCCAAACAAGGCTTTTGGCCGCGGATCCGCGGCCGTGCAGAGCACATGTCGGTGCGTGTCGGTGGGAGTCGGTGCATTGACCCGGTTTTCTTAGGGTAGTCTTGTAATTTCAGATGTGGATCAGATGTAAACCCTAGGGTTTCTCCTATCTATAAATAGGAAAGCCTACAGCCTCTTTTGGGGCATGCCTCATTTTAATTCTAGATTAAAATTTTAATTCCCTTGTAGATCGTCAAGAGTGCATCAATAAAAGTAAGTTTTATTTTGAATTTTTCTTATTTGCAAATTTAAATTCTGTAATTTTCGTATCTGACTTTTATTATCTGCACGTTAATTAGGTAATTAAAAAGAAAATAAAAAAAATGAACTCCATTGTTAATACCCTAATGAGTGAGTAGTTCCTCACTTGTTAGGGTTAGGATTGGGTGGGTTTGAAAGATGGAAATCTCTCACTCTTTTTTTGCCCTCATAACTTTATAAATTAGGACTCTATGTAAAACAAACACCCACCGCTCACTACGGCACCCTATCCTACGAGATAGCGGTGATTCCCTAGTTAGACCGGTAGTGGTTGATTTACATAGAGCTTATGGATAAGAGTTAAGAAAGGACGGACAAGGACCAAAGGGAAGAAACTATGTTTCTTCCTAGTCGTGCTAATCCCCTTTGTTAACTATTACCTTAACACCTAAATTCTTAATTAGGGCAAAGGAAGCGGTGAGTAGAATTAACTTTCCAAACTTACCTAATCCTAATCCTAGCAAGGTTTTAATTCAAATCAAATTCAATCTTAGTTTTTATAAAAATCAAAACCTACCACAAATAAGAATTGACTCGTTAGAACAATAAGAAAAGACACGTTTTCCCTGTGGACCGACCCGTACTCAATCGGCTATCTACCAAGCGACACCGTCTTGATTGTGGTATATTCTATTCTTTGATTTCAAAAGCGCACGCACGCAAAATCTCTTCAATAAAATGGCGCCGTTACCGGGGATAATGGTAGTTAATTTCTTTTTGTAATTTCGGGTTAATTAAAAATTAAAAAATCTTTAAAAAAAAAAAATTTATCATCTTGTTATTTTTTGAAGGGTTTTTGTGCGAATTATGCAGGAACGGAAAGACGAACAGATTCAGATCTGGAAAAATCCATCGAACAAAACAGCAAATAGCAGATCTCAAAAGACAGAGGAGAACCACAACAGAAAACAGGAAAAGTTTGACGGCCTGATCCAACTGAAAAACCGCGGAACCGCGGCTAAAGGAGGAATTCTGCCGCGGAACCGCAGCTCCTTGCTGACGTCAGCCTTTCAAATCCCTCTGTGGGTATTTCTTTTCCTCTCTTCTGCTTTTTGTAGTCCACTGAAAAATTTTCCTGCAGGGTTCTTTGCGCAAAACTTCTTCCCCCTCTCCAATAAATCAATCTTTTGCACGATTCTTTGCGCCGCAAATAAAAAAAAATTTGGCAAGTGTTTTGGATTTTTGTGTGTTTACTGCTTTGCATTTTTTAAAACGGACTTTTAAGGGGCTATAACACCAATCCAGATTGGGTGGGGATTTCATTACCATTCCTAGGACCCCAAAAATCACAAAAAGCATTTGCATCAACCCTCGAGTCAATTAAAAAATATTTAGACTCAGCCAATAAGGACTGCCACGCTCATTAGGACAAAGGAAGGTTGTGGGCATCGGTCGTTTATCTAAACCTGACTTTGTGGTGCCTAGGCTAGACAAGTGGGAAAGGTAATTTTAAAAGGCCCGTCTCACGGTAATTCATGAGCAGATCCCTCCTTTCTTTACTTGTGCTTACCTAGCCACAATTGACGGTGAAGAGACGATTCGAGGATATCTCACAACTTACCCTTTGGAACAGTTAGGAGCAGTCTAGTTGACTTAGGAGACCCTAGCTCTAGGCTTGATTGTGCATATTGTGATTGCTTGAAAGTGTGTATAGCTCCTTATAAAAAATTCTTTTGCAAAACTCCTTATAAAAAAAAACCACAAAACAAAATTTGAACAAAAAAAAAACTTGTCATTTTGTCTCTAGAAATCCATTGCACCCCACTTGCACCCACATTCTCTCATTGACATTTTCTTACCCCCACCTTCTACTTTTTTTTGGACTACACTACACCTCGTTAGTGTATGTCCGGTTGGACTAGGGACACTAGCGCCCGTTTAGTCCGTGTCTCGTTAGTGCCTACTGACGACGCGTTCGACTCCGAAATCGAAACTCCCTCTACTTCTTTACCTTCATCTTCAAATTCATCATCTTCTAAGGAGATGTCGGGATTCAATCCTAACAACCCCTTACCTACTACGGGACTGATTCCACCTCAACTGGGTGCGAATAACCCACCATACCCTCCTGTAGAAGCGCCCCAATGAATCGCGCTCCAGGATCTTTTCTATCCAACCCGCACCGCACTCCCTACTTGTCTTTCACTTTCACCGGCTAATGGGGATAACTTCGAAATTAAACCCTACTTCATCAATATGTTGCCCAAATTTCACGGGCTGGAATCCGAAGGTGCCTATATTTTCATTAACAAATTCCAGAATGTTTGCGCAATGATGAAGACCACCCAACTTTCCAATGATGCTATAAGGCTACGTGTCATTCCATTCACTTTATGTGACCTAGCTGAAAAGTGGTTATATAGCACAGCATCGCATTCCATAAAAAATTGGGAAGAGTCTGTTAAGGCTTTTCTTAAAAAGTTTTACCCACACCACAAGACCGCGAGAATTCGCAATGAAATTAATCAATTTTCCCAGCTTCCTTCCGAACCTTTTTGGAAGTGTTTCGAACGATTTAAGGACCTTCTTGTTCAGTGCCCTCATCACGGTATCGAGAAATGGCAACTTTACCAAACTTTAAACGAAGGACTGAACCCAGCAACTAAGCAGTTGTTGGAAACCATTTGTCAAGGTCACTTTCTTACAAAATCGAGCGAGGAAGCTTGGCAATTTCTCGACGATCTTGCTGAACAAACACTTCAGTGGGAAAGCACTAAGACCACTTCATCTACTTCATCAGGTCAGTCTAGGGCAAGCATACATCAACTTGATATGTCGATTGCAATGAAGGCCGAAATGGCTGCACTCACGAAAAAACTAGAAGCAATTGAGAGAAAATTCTCATCGCCTTCTCCTGCCCCAGCTTTACCCCCACGCACTATTTGCGCTTGTTGTTCGGATCCATCCCATTTAACCGAAGAGTGTCCTTACAACCCGCCTGTTCAAGGACAAGATCAAGTCAATGCTGTCTTTCAGCAAAAATGATCCATACTCTTCAACTTATAATCCTGGTTGGAGGAGCCTCCCAAATTTTGCTTGGAATAAAAATCAACAACAATTCCAAGGCATTAACAATTTTCAGAGGCATCCTCTACAACAACAAACCCCACAACAAACTCAATATCAGCAACCTTTCCAACCCCAACCTTACCAAAACCAAATGAACAATTTTGTACCAAACAACTCTTATCCTCAAAACAATTTTGTTCAGCCAAATAACGATAAGGTTTTCTCGGTAGAATGAAGTCTGGATGCATTTTTAAAACAATCTACGCAATCTTCAGCCAGCATCCAATCTTCCATTCAGTCTTTGGTGCAACACACTGCTTCACATGATCAGAGCATCAAAACAATTGAAGCCCAAATTGCACAACTGAATGCTGCGTTAAGCGAGTGAGAAAAGGGAAAACTTCCATCGCAACCACTGCCAAATCCCGGTCACACACAAAATACATATGCTGCTCATGAACAACAAAATCATAATGTGAGTGCCGTGACTATATTGAGATCTGGAAAGGTATTGCACAACAACGTTGGCAACAATGATGACACCCCGGCCACCGCTTCTTCTTCTTCTTCATCATCTTCTTCGTCTTCTTCAGACACTAGGATCCGTTCCAACTCCGCAATCTACTCCACAAACATTGGACTCAACAAATTTTCAAAATATTCCATTTCCAAACAGGTTGAGATCCAATAAACCTACTCCACAAACGGAGAAAATTATGGAGTTATTCAAACAGGTTAGCATTAACATACCTCTCTTGGATGCAATCCAACAAGTCCCTTCTTACGCTAAAATCTTAAAGGACTTATGCACCAAGAAGAGGAAATCGCAGGTACCTAAGAAAGTTTTCTTGGCTAGTGTAGTAAGTGATGCTCTTACCCAACCTTTACCCCAAAAACGCAAGGACCCTGGCTGTCCTATAATTTCAATAACAATTGGGGATAAGAACATCAATCGCGCACTTTTAGATCTTGGTGCCAGTGTTAATTTGCTTCCCTATTCAGTATATGAACAATTAGGCATTGGAGAGCTGAAACCCACACATTGTACTCTCCAAATGGCCGACCGATCCATCACCCATCCTAGGGGTGAGTTAGAGGATGTGTTAATTAAAGTAGGGGACTTCATTTTCCCCGTTGATTTCATTGTTATGGACACACAGCCTGTAGCTAACCCCCGGAGTTAAATTCTGGTGATACTCGATCGATCCTTCCTTGCGACTTCTAATGCGGTGATCAATTGTCGTAATGGTTCGATGAACCTATCTTTGGAAACATGACAATTGAGCTCAACATTTTTAAGTAGGGGAATCAGCCCTCCGAGCCTAATGCTAATATACTTGATGTTTGCTCGATCCAAGAGATCACTCAGGAGGACCGTGAGTTCGAAAAATTTCTGTTCGATCACAGCAGTTTTGACGCCACTAGTGCGTTCCTCCTTGAATCTGACACAGTTTTCACACCCGATAACGATTACGAGTGTTTCACTTTTTCAAACGATTTTGAAGAATCACCACCCGAGTTTGAGTCCTTTGAATTTTCGGATGAGTTAGCTGGACCATCCGACTCGGTTGCTTACACTCGCTTTAAACCTCTACTGGAATCCTTCGAGTTTGAGAAAGTTTCACCAATTTACCTTCAATTATTTCGCCTCCAAAACTCGAACTTAAGTTGTTGCCGTCTCACCTTAAATACGCCTACTTAGGTGAGAATAAGACCCTTCCTGTTATCATTTCGGCCTCTCTAGCCCCCGAACAAGAGAAAGCCCTTTTAATGGTCTTACAAAATAATTGGCAAGCTTTTGGCTGGACTATGGCGGACATCAAGGGGATCAGTCCCCTAATAGTTGAACATCGTATTCATATGATGGATGATGCCAAGCCAGTAAGGGATCCACAAAGACGCCTCAACCCTGTAATGAAGGAGGCTGTTAAAAAGAAGATTGTAAAATGTCTTGATAGTGGTATCATGTACCCTATCTCTGATAGCCAGCGGGTTAGCCCCATTCATGTTGTTCCAAAGAAATCGGGCATAACGGTCATAACTAATGAGGCGAATGAGTTAATACCTGCTCGCACCCAAACTGGGTGGCGAGTGTGCATCGACTATAGAAAACTCAACGCCGCGACACGGAAAGACCACTTTCCATTACTTTTTATTGACCAAATGCTAGAACGATTGGCTGGGCATGAATTTTACTGCTTTTTGGATGGATACTCCGACTATAATCAAGTTCCCATCGCCGAAAAGGACCAAGATAAGACCACATTTACTTGTCCCTTCGGTACATTCGCTTACCGTCACATGCCCTTTGGGTTATGCAATGCACCCGCTACTTTCCAGCGGTGTATGATAGGCATTTTTTCAAACATGGTGGAAAAATTCTTGGAGATTTTTATGGATGATTTCTCCATTTTCGGCGACTCCTTTGATGAGTGTTTGCTATATTTAGACGCAGTTCTTACCCGGTGTAGGGATAAGAACCTCACTCTAAATTGGGAGAAATGCCACTTTATGGTACGGGAAGGTATTGTCTTAGGACATATCATCTCGCAAAATGGTTTTGAGGTAGATAAAGCTAAGATTGAAGTCATTTCCAATCTTCCTCCTCCCAAGTGCGTCAAAGACATCCGAGCCTTCCTTGGCCATGTCGGTTTCTATAGACGGTTCATCAAGGATTTTAGCAAGATAGCTAGACCCTTGACTCTTTTGTTGGCCAAGGACACCGCTTTTGATTTCGACTCAACCTGCATGAAAACGTTCGAGTCGTTGAAAAACTCACTTATTTCTGCTCCCATTCTTTCATCTTCTGACTGGACGCATCCATTTGAAATTATGTGCGATATATCTGATTTCGCCATTGGTGCTGTCCTTGGACAGCACATAAATAAGATGCCACATGTAATTTATTACGCTAGCCGAACCTTAAATGAGGCCCAATTGAATTACACAACAACTGAAAAAGAGTTCTTAGCTGTTGTGTTTGCACTAGAAAAATTCAGGCCTTATTTAATTGGCTCTCCAGTCATCGTTTATACTGACCACTCAGCTTTTCGCCATCTTTTCGCAAAAAAGGACGCTAAATCTCGGCTTATACGTTGGATCCTCTTACTACAAGAGTTCGATCTTGTCATCAGAGATAAGAGAGGATGCGAAAACGTAGTCGCCGACCATCTTTCACGCCTCCCTTCTTCGCCTACACTTCAAATTCCTATAAAAGACGTTTTTCCAGATGAGCAGCTCTTAACTGTGTCATGCGAACCTTAGTTCGCAGATATCGTAAATTATTTGGCCACCGGACTGATACCAAACGAATGGTCGAGTCAGGACAGACTCGGATTTCTATCTCAAGTAAAATATTTTTACTGGGATGAGCCGTATCTATTCAAATACAGTCCCGACCAAATTATTCGTCGGTATGTCCCCGACAATGAGTTTAAGAGCGTGCTGTCATTCTGCCACGATCAAGCGTGTGGCGGGCATTTTGGCCCCAAAAAGACAGCAGAAAAGATCTTGCAGTGTGGTTTCTACTGGCCACGACTTTATAAAGACGCATATGAGTACTGCAAGACATGCTCCCGGTGCCAACACTTAGGCCGGATATCTCGGAGAAATGAAATGCCGCTCCATTGGTTGTTGAAATTTTTGATATTTGGGGGATAGACTTTATGGGACCATTTCCCAACTCTTTTAGGAACATGTATATTTTACTCGCTGTTGACTATGTTTCAAAATGGGTCAAGGCTGTGCCCAGCCGAACTAATGACAACAAGGCTGTCGTTAGATTTCTCAAAGAAAATATTTTTTCTCGGTTTGGGCATCCTTGCGCGATTATCCGTGATAATTGATCTCACTTTTGTAATAGGACTTTCGAGTTCTTAATGCGGAAATACTCCATTACTCACAAGCTGTCAACGCCCTATCATCCCCAAACTTGTGAGCAAGCCGAGATTTCGGATCGCCAGATTAAACAGATATTGGAGGAAACGGTTTCCAAAAACCGTAAAGATTGTTTGTCAAAACTTATTGATGCACTTTGGGCATTCCGTACTGCCTATAAGACCGATCTTGGCTTGTCTCCATATAGGCTTGTTTATGGAAAGGCTTGCCACCTTCCAGTTGAAATAGAGCATAAGGCATTTTGGGTAATAAAAGAGTTGAATATATCTCTAGGGGATGCGGGCAGCAATAGAAAGCAACAGTTGAACGAATTGAACGAGCTTCAGGACGAAGCTTACGAGAATGCTGTAATCGTCAAAAACCGAACGAAGGTGTTCCACGATAAACACCTTATGCGCAAAACTTTCAAACCTGGTCAACAGGTTTTACTTTACGACACTCGGTTACATTTCCATCCCGGAAAGCTCAAATCTCGATGGAAAGGGCCATTTTTGGTACGCACCGTATATCCGTACGGTGCGGTCGATCTAGAAAACCCGGAGGACGGTTCATTATTTAAAGTGAACGGATATAGACTTAAACCATTCCTCACTGCGGACCCTTCGGAGGAGCTCTTGTTTTTGCAGGAGCCGATTAATATTGACCGATCTTCCTCCATCGACCCCTAAATTTTTTTTTCCGATTATCTAGCCAAAACACTGTTTCAAACAAGTTTGGGGATATGTATCATTTGTAATTATATAAAAACAAAATAAAATAAAAAATGAAAATTTGAAAATAAAAAAAAATTTGGGGTATTTTTGTAAATTTCCAGTTTTAATAAAATAAAAATAAAAATTTTATTTACAAATAATTTCCTCTCTTTAAGAGGGGCTTTTTGCAAATAACCAACACACTCCCCCTATAAATAACACCCGACCCCTCTCTTTTTTTTACCAAACCCTAATTTCATCTCTCTGAAAACCCTAGCCGCCGCTCAAGTTTTTGCAGCGAGATCTCCTTCTGCCGCCGCCCTTCTGCCGCAAGAAGAAGGTTCCCGCTGCGCTTCCACCGTGCCTCTGTATCGTCTCCCTCTGAATCTTTCAGAGGAGGTTTGCATCTCTTTGTCCTCTTTGTTAAAATTTTTAGAAGATTTGCACTCTCTGTAATGGCACCAAACATGCAATTAGAACGTGATTTTTCACAAATCTTTTCACACACAATTTACGGGAGCTATTTTGCTGATGAAATCGCACGGAGGGGGTGGAACTTTTTAATTTATAATCATCCCAATGTTTACGCTCTTCCAGATCTAGTCACTCGTTTTTACGAGTGCATGGAGGAAGGCTGCCTTACACAATACGGTTTTATTAAACTACTTTGGGGCGATAGGGAGATAATCATTGACAGGGACTTCATCCATGAAGTCACCTTAATTCCCAGATTACCTGTTCACGACTAAGCCCTTCAATTTGAAGACTACATGCCCTTAATGGGTAATGATTGTTCGAGGGAACCTAGGAAGGGAATACAGGTTAGGACCCTTTTCGCCAATGTTTTAACTGTGTGCCAGTGGGCACAAAACAACATTTTTGGTAGTTCACATAATACCACATTTTTCACACCTTCTCTTCATATCGTGCACACCCTAATGACTAGGAACCCTAGATTTGACATGTGCACGGTTTTACTTAATTCAATTGGTGCTGGCAAAAGGGCCGCAAATTACCCATGCCCCATGTTAGTGACACAACTGTGTCGCTATTTCCTCCCTGTGGAGGAATTTGAATTCCACATGCATGGAGGTATACCCATTAGGCCTCTCATTGAGGGCGTATCCACGTCCTATACTCGCTTGACGAATGTATGGTCACAAACAGAACCAACCGAACATGTACCCGCCAGGACACCCAGCTCCAGCTCGACCGCGAGCGATGAAGAGCTAACCCCTGCTGCGCAAGCGCGCTTACTTCGAAGAGCCATTAGGGGGATTGATAATTTGGTAGGGATGGTGACTAACTTGGATCACCAGGTGACTGAGATTGAACATGGTGTATCTACGCTGCTGGCGCGAGAGGAGCGTTCCCGTTCACGTTCAAGGGGACGTCGAGGGCCTGAGCAATGAGGGCACTGCTTTTGGTAAGTTTGGGGGAGGAGATGGTTTGTAAATAGTTATCATTGCACTGCATATTTTTAATTTTTGTACATATTTTTTTCTTCTTTTTTTTCTTTGCATGTTTATTTCTGCATTGCATCTTTATAAAAAAAATTATAAAAATTAAAAAAAATGAAAATAAAAAAATATATATAAAAGGAAAAAAATCAAATAAAAATTGAAAAGACTTAAAAGATATAAAAAAAATTCAACTTGGCATTATTTGACTTAAGTGTGACAAGACGGCTAACTAGCTAGAAAAACTAGATCCTAAATTTAGTAAATTAAAACCCCTAAAAATAACCTTTCTTAAAGTTTAACGGTAGAAAATATATGTCCTTATAGTTTATTTAGAAATAGGCAAATTCTGAGTTCAGTTTTTGGGCTAAGTCAAAATAAGGGAAGAGTATTGAAATTTTTATTGAAGTGTAAGTCTGAAAAATAATTCCGAACCTTTAGTTTAAATTTTGAAAATATGTACCCTACAACTCGCACATACACGCACCTTGAAACTTGGGATAGTAGAGAATAACTTGAAATGCTCGTCTAAAATGCTTAGTATGAGAAAAAAATTAAAGTATAAGTGTGAAATAAGAGATATAAAAGAAATGAACACTGGTTTTGTAATTACTTAAGACTGCGTAAAATAAAAAAATTATATAGCGAGGGTGCTTTATCACCTAGTGCCTTAGACCAACTGGTATGGGAGTCACTGCTAGAGCCTTAGCTATTACAAGAAGAGGAATTACGCCTTAATGCGCAAACACATTTTGTAATCGGTCGTTAGTACCTCAAGAAGTATTAACGGTCGCATGAAGGATGTGTGAGCAATTTCATCTAAAATTCACCAACTAAAAGTACTTTGGACGATGGACAAGAGTATGATAGCTTGAATTAATTTCTAAGTGTAGGGGTGATACACACACACACGTAGGGGGTATATAATTAGGGTTTGGATGAGAGATAGAAATGAAAAATAGGACTTATATCTTCAATAGAGATGATAAAAATTCCTAAGTTGAGATGAAACCTTAGAAGGAAATTCAAGAGTTGCTAAAAGCTAAATAAATTTACAGAACATATACAATCTTAAGTTAAATGATAAGTGAGTGTGAAAAATATGGGTTGATGATTTCTAAGTTGAAGATAATAGAATTTCTTGCTAGAACATCGAATTGAAGAATGAAAGTCAATAGGCCAAATTGATCGGATTTTGTGGGTAGTATCCGCTGAAAACCCTCAGGAGACAACACTCCTCCTACTAGAGACACCTAGAGGTTTAACGGCTTGTTGCACGAGCTCAGTGCAATCACGATTCCCTGCGAAAGTGAGGTTAGGATTTTTCGAGAATAAAAATAGTTTTTCTCGGGACGAGCAAAAGATAAGTTTGGGGGTATTTGATCATATCAGAATTTTGCATTATTATATTCCCCATTCTTAATCATATTGCAAATAAATAGGTTCTTTTTATCCTTGTCTGCTAAATAGTTGTAGGTTACAGGTTCTCGAAACAATACAGTGAAAATGGTGAAAAGACGCTACAAATGTGAGACTACGACCAACAAATAGATGAATCTGCAAGATGCCGCCTACCAGTTTGAGAAACAAACGAAGATCAACAAACAGTTCAATATACAAAGTACAAGGGCAGCAAAAAATTCAAGACTTCAACTCGAAGCTAACGGTAAAAATCCACAAAATCTGCACTGTTGAAAATCTAGAAGAAAGTAGAAAAGATTCTGACGAACCAAGTGAAGAAAACAGATGGAAAAAGCAACTTGAAGCATCACAGAAGAAATGAGCCCAAGAGCCCATCAAACGGCCCCGGAACCGCGGCCAAACAAGGCTTCTGGCCGTGAATCCACGGCCGTGCAGAGCACGTGTCGGTGCGTGTCGGTGGGAGTCAGTGCATTGACCCGGTTTTCTTAGGGCAGTCTTGTAATTTCAGATGTGGATCAGATGTAAACCCTAGGGTTTCTCCTATCTATAAATAGGAAAGCCTACAGCCTCTTTTGGGGCATGCCTCTTTTTAATTCTAGATTAAAATTTTAATTCCCTTGTAAATCGTCAAAAGTGCATCAATAAAAGTAAGTTTTTATTTTGAATTTTTCTTATTTGCAAATTTAAATTCTGCAATTTTCGTATCTGTCTTTTATTATCTGCACGTTAATTAGGTAATTAAAAAGAAAATAAAAAATTGAACTCCATTGTTAATACCCTAATGAGTGAGTAGTTCCTCACTTGTTAGGGTTAGGATTGGGTGGGTTTGAAAGATGGAAATCTCTCACTCCTTTCTTGCCCTCAAAACTTTATAAATTAGGACTCTATGTAAAACAAACACCCACCGCTCACTACGGCACCCTATCCTACGAGATAGCAGTGATTCCCTAATTAGACTGATAGTGGTTGATTTACATAGAGATTAGGGATAAAAGTTAAGAAAGGATGGACAAGGACCAAAGGAAGAAATTATGTTTCTTCCTAGTCGTGCTAATCCCCTTTGTTAACTATTACCTTAACACCTAAGTTCTTAATTAGAAAAAAGGAAGCGGTGAGTAGAATTAACTTTCAAAACTTACCTAATCCTAATCCTAGCAAGGTTTTAATTCAAATCAAATTCAATCTTAGTTTTTATAAAAATCAAAACCTACCACAAATAGGAATTGACTCGTTAGAACAATAAGAAAAGACACGTTTTCCCTGTGGACCGACTCGTACTCAATCGGCTAGCTACCAAGCGATACCGTCTTGATTGCGGTATATTCTATTCTTTGATTTCAAAAGCGCACCCACGCAAAATCTCTTCAATCCGTAATACAGATTACAGGTATCCGTGACAAAATACTAGAAATACACTTAAAATCACAGATATATCGTTTGTGAGCCGACACTGCAACCGGAACTGGAAACCGATCGATATCCAAAGAGTTTTTGCAAATAAAATGTGTGCACACATTATCGGTCCAACACAATGCAAGTGTACACATGCTCTTTGGCACATGGACTAGGGTTAGGGCTGCCATGAATCATGGCACAAGTGGGCATGGAAGTGATGTAGAGTTAATGCATAAAGTAGTGATGTGATGTGTTGCATCAAGTTTCCCTCCAAATCCAAGAGTGCAACCCAGGTTAAATTAGAGAAATCTAGCAGTACCAATGTGATATATGGGAGCACACAAAACCACACTTCCAACACGAGCCATGGACTCACCAAAGTGGCCGGCCACATCCCCTTTTGAGCCGAGCTGGCCGGCCCCTCTGCCTCAAAAAAGTCCCAATCTTCTGTGGGGCCTCCCTTGCTGCCACCTCATCAAGTTTTTATTACTAGTTTTCTTTTCTTTTGTGCCTATTTAAGGCAGGTGAGTGAGCAAGGGAGAGGGGTCTTGGATTGTGTTGATTGTCCAAGCTTTCATTCACAACTTTTTTCATTTTCTCTTTTGTTCTTGTATATAGCATTAGTCCCCTTGAGCTCCTTACCTTCTCTTGATCTTGCAAACTCTTCATTGAGCTTGCAAGGTTAAGGGTTGGTTATTAATCTCAAGGGTTGTATCATTACCTGAAGTTTAATAAAGCTCTCTTTTTTTTCCTTCATTTCACATGAGTTCTTTGCCTTCTCTTGATCTTGCAACCTCTTCATTTAGCTTGCAAGTTTAAGATTAGGTTATTGAACTCATGGCTTGTATTTTGTTCTATGGTTCTTAGTATTTCATTCTTGCTCTTTTCATTACTTGCTCTTTAATTACATGCATTTACTTACTTGCAATTTACTTTCCATGCAATTTACTTTCTTATATTGTTGTCTTCTTTTCTCTTTTCTTTGTTTATCTTTTATTTGCTCTTTTTGGTTTGTGGTTGTGATGGTTTGTTAATATGACGTTGTTAGGAAAAAGATGGGTTTTGTAAGTTAAGATTTCGTTTCTCATTTCCTTTGCCCGTATTTTCCATTTGAACTCCGTCCAAACCTTACGCAAGCGCTCCGTTAGGCACCTTACCCTACCAAGGTATCGGTGTTTCCTAACTGCGACTGGTTGCGTTCGGATTGGCCGGAGGCGAAAGCAAGCGACAAGAATAGACGGACAAGGGTCTATAAGCCGAATTTCACTAATACCGTGCTTAAGTACCCTAATCCACGTTGTTGCCGATTGACCTAGTTTCAATAGTTGAGTTCGGCAAAAAGCACTTGAATATGGATCTCTTTAATTTACACCAACCTATCTAATCTTAACAAGCTTTATACTTGAGCATATATACACATAGGATAGATACGAACAATTCTGCCTAGCACATTAACTCGTGAAAATAAGAACTTAAAACGCTCTGTCTCCCTGTGGATTGACCCGTACTCATCGCGGCTAGCTGCAAAGTGACACCGTCATGATTGCGGTTAACTTTAGAACTTCAAATACACGACACGCCAAAAGCGTGCGATCAAGTGACTTGTCAACGGCTGGTCTACAAGCTGTTCAAGTCACAGATCGGGCGGAACATGGAGGTTTACATCGACGAAATGCTTATGAAGTCCACCCGATCAACCTGGTATACCGCGTACCTTAGCGAAACCTTCAAGGTCTTACGAAAGTACAAAATGAAGCTGAATCCAGCTAAATGTGTTTTCGGCGTCACGGGTGAAAGTTCCTATGGTTCATGGTTACCGGCCAAGGAATCGAAGCAAACTCGAAGAAGATTAAAGCCATCACTGACATGATGACGCCCAAGAGCAATGTAGAAATCATGTGACCCACAGGCAGGGTGGCTACTCTGAGTCATTTCATGTCCAGATCTGGGGAGAAGTGCCTACCTTTTTGTTGGATATAGTGCCCTCAAAGTCAATTATTGGATCGCAGGTACGTGATTGCAATGATTGAGGGAGGACCTATACCGGTAGGACAGTCTTACTCGAGATGATAGTATTCTATCTGGTTTGCCTTTATCAGTCGTCTATAGTTTTAGGTGACATGATCACTATTACACATTGATAGAGACCTTAGGATCCTGCTTGACTACCAACAGTATAATGGCGATCATATACGTGAGAGTTGGGTAGTCCATAAGCACATCCTTAAAAGTGGTCCCTAGTCGTGGGAGTTTCGAGACAGGGCATCGATACTCCGGAGTAGACTAATGTATACAGTTGAGACCCCGACGAAGAGCGGTGGCCGGTCTCACAAGCCATTGGTGTCAGTTGGATCACCTAAGATGTATACAGGTGCTCATTGGGTTATGACTACACCGGACAGGACTCGCCGGGAACCTACTAGTTGGTATTTATACCTAACGTCAGATAGCAGTTCCCTGGTGACATGTGTACAGGTTAGTTCATCGACCTAAGGTCGTCATTTGTCTCGTGTGAGTTCCCACTGTGCTTAGATTACTACCCTACCACGGCTCAAAGGAGTCATGCAAACAGGTTTTAGTTAGGTACAGTCCCGAGCCACATGGAGGCAAGTGAGCGGATCGGCAGGGGATTCGTCTCTCCTGGTATTGGGGGTGAGATCGTGCTGTGTCTAGGAGAGTCATTACACCAAGTCCTTGGCTAAGGCAGGTGAGAATTACTGGTAAGTATTCCAGTAGTTTCTCACGGTGTTCAGGGCTACTCTCCGACACGACTTATACCGCTTTTGGGGGTCTGACGTTACCAGCCCCCTAGTCCCGATATGCGATGCTCATAGACGAACGGACCGGACTGTATGTATATTGTCACTGATAGGCTCAGTAGGGTTCCAGGATGAGTTCGCTCATCAGCTTCCCTTTCGGTCAGTACATGGGCAGCCGTTACGCACAGCTGGTGCCGCTTACGTGCTTGTGGTTAAACCCACTGCCAGGGTACTGACGAGTCTTTAGAGTCGCCCACAGATAGTTTCCCAAGTTCGGGCGAAACGTTGTAGAGGCCGTATGGTTTTATGGCAAGGTTCGAAAATGCACGTGCACTTGTGCACGTGTCATATTTCGGACAGATAATACTGGTGGGCTTTTGTTTAAGCCGGATCCAAGTATTATATTGAGTCGGAATATTTTTGTCTCTCGTATTCGTATTCGGTCGGAATACGGATACAGGTATGTATATACAGGTGAGGGGTATTTTCGTAATCCGTTACGAGAATACTTTAGAAGATGCATTTCTTTTGGTTAATCATTTTGGTTTAAATGATTAAATGGATTTTGGAAAGTGTGACTCATTCTTGGTGACACATTTCTTCTAGCATGTTCATTAGTGACTCATACTAATGAGTCACTAAGTGAGTCATGATAGAATTAATGATAGTTTGTTTTGTGTATAGATATTTTATGGTTTGTGGAGATATTTTCTTTACACAAACCATATATATCCACTCACAAAAGAAATCACCACAAGTTATTATACTTGAGTTCTTGCTCTCTTGATAGTTTTCTTGAGTTCACAATTTCCATCTCTAAGCATCTTCTTCAACCTCCACCCTAACCCTCTCATGTGATGAGAACCCTAGGGTGTTTGAGACAAAGTATTATACTCATTCTCTACTTCATCTTGGACATGTCGGTTAGCATACTTCATGTCCGAGTTGCCTCGGTATAGAGGCGGGAGCCCGTTTAAAGATCCGTTGACGTGGTGCCACCTCGACGAGGAGACAGGAGATCGGAGTTGCCGCGAGGAGCGTGGGATGATGGCTAAAGACCGAAGGACTCGGATCGATCGGTATAGCCTTTCTACCTCTTTATAGTTTGTTAGTTTAGCGTTAATGGCAAGATCCGGGTTATAGTATGCGATAGCGCCAGTTATAAAAGTTTTTGTTCCGCGTTTGGCATCTGAATGACGGCCTGGGCGCTACCGTAGACTTAAATGGTATCAGAGCCACGCCATTAACATTTACTAATTTGTTCTAACGTGTTTAAAATATCGATAGGATGAAATTTCCAAAACCGCAATTTTCATGTTAAAGTTTCTGTCGAATTTTTAAACTGGTCTAAAAATTATTTCCAGCATCTCAGAAAATCGAGCAGGCTTTTTTAAGAATACTGAAGAAATTTGGTCCACTGATTCCACTATACTGCCGCGGAACCGCCGCACAAACCATGGTTTGGCCGCGGTTCCGCCTCCAGTTTGTGGCAACAGTACACCATATTTCTTCTGGGTGATTTGCATAGGGAATTGTGGTTTCTGGAATATCCTGCACCTCATTCCACGAGGAAAGAGCCGAGATCCCTTCACCGGGAGTGACCTATTTAGTAAAGGTTTTCGCCACTATATTTTTATAAAAGCTATCAAGTTCCTTCAGCAATATCAAGTTCGTTACGTTAAAGGTTTTTCGCCAAAAACCAGCCGTAGCCCTTCGTCATTTCAGTTGGGTATTCAGTAGTATTCAAGCTATGTATTTTGACCAACGCCAAGGCATAGTGTTTGGTAGCTGCTGGGTATTCATCTGTTGCATAGATAGATGAGTTGGTTTGGGACGGTCGTTCTGCCATTTGGCCAACGTCAGGGACATGTACGGGTGGGTTCAAATTGACAAGATAATGATGGGTAGAACTTGGCACGTGACTTATGGCATTTGGCCAACGTCAGGGTCATAAGAGCATGGGGCAAAAATCCACATCGGGAGTTTCTAAAGAAACTGAAACTTGCTAAGTATGCGCATACCTTCTGGAGTATGATAACGTGAGTGGATTCCTTCACGTTATCATGCGATGATAGTTGAATCCCGATTTCCACTGATGAGTTGGTTTACTCTTCGGGTGATCCCGACTAATTCTTCTTTCAGGTTTGGAGGAGAATTTGATGGTACAGTGGGAGGTTTCCTGATTAGATAAAGTGATAACCATTTTGATCTAGGTTAGAGTGCACGCAGAGTGTTTCTTTTCTCTCTCTCTTTGGCAGCGACCTTTGATCGACCCTAGACTATGACTCAGTGACCAAGTTGACCGAACCTTCTTAAAATACTGGCTTTTGGATTGTCTAAGTTGCATAAGTCATTGCCGCTCCTTCTTTTACCCTTTGCATTTCTCAGAACACCTCGTACCACTACGAACATCCACTTCCATTGGATAAATCCATCGTATGGTTATATACGAACTCGAAGGGACTTCTTCGAGGATGGATCCAGGTTCAAGAGAAAATGAATTGGTTTATTCAGTTGTCTTTTATCATTACCTTCTCTCAGGTTGCGATGGCTCCTTAGTTTAGGAGAATACACCTATTACGCTTATTGAATAGTCTTCTTCCAAACCATAGGCATGTGCCGAAAGGTAGGGAATGAAGAAAACCAATTAGCCTAAGTAGGGTGTACAGAAGGTAATAAGTAAAGACAAAATAAAGGGATTAGAAAGAGAGCAAAGTAAATTGCGACTGCTATCATTCACGACCAAACCGCGTAGTTCATCGCCACTCCTATTTCACCTTTGCTTTTTTCCCCAGTTCGAGAGAAATAGAATAAGGTATTATTCAGTTGTCTTTTGTCATCACCTTCTCTCAGGTTACGAGTACTCCTAGGATTAGGAGTATACACCTATTACGCTTATTGGATAGTCTTCTTCCGAACCATAGGCTGGTGCCGAATGGTAGGGAAGGAAGAAAACCATTTAGCCTAACGATGGTGTACAGAAGGTAACGACTAAAGACAAATAAAGGGATTTGGAGAGATGACAAAGAAATATACGGTTATAGTCATGAATTGGATTATGGAAGAGCTATTACTAGGAATACCAGGATACCCCTACGAAATATTTTTTATGTTTCAGTTTCACTGTGCATTGTTAAAATGAAAACTGATTTCCCGATTAGTTACTTACTCCAGGGTATGTATTTACCAGGTATGATTCTCACATCTGTATGGTTTTACAGATGATGAGTGGGAGTAAGTTATTGTGAATAAGGTGATCATCCTCATTATATTGGAATTCGTTGTAACTGGTGATATTTGAGGAAATCGCCTGGGTTTTTGCCGGACGGCAAGTATTAGGTTTTGAGTATCCGTTGTTGTGGACCAATTTCAAACTGATATATCTGTATGTTTATTTTTATAAAGTGAGATATAACTTTTTGAAATTATGTCCGTGACATTTACCTATATCAGTTGACGATTGGGTAAGGAGCATTGAACAACGGAGCAGTTCTTAACTATAAGTACAGTTTTTAACCTACGATGCATAGGTTTTGAGTTATTCGACTCAGGGGACTCATACAGAGTATGTATGTTGTCCAGTGTCCATCAGGACAAAAGGGTTGGTTCTCGTACTATGTTCTGTTTACTTGTGACTTTTCTAGTTTTTAGACAAGTGTTTCGTAGAAATACAAGGTCTAAGTTTTGAGAAGTTGCGGATATAGGAATAAAGTAGAGAACCAGATATCGCAAGTATCGGGATTTTTCAAAGAGATCGAAGATGTAGATACTTGTGATTGGTATTCAGTTGATAGTAATGGTTTTGAGAAACTTGTTTCTCTTTCAGGTTACTCATAATTGGATGTATTCCTAAGTTGAGTAATACTGATTAGCCTCTCTCCATTAAGTTGATATGCACTGGAGATAGCTGCATGATTTGAATCCGGTTCCAATTAAATAAGTGTCAAAGTTTCTATATTGGATATAGAATGGTTCATATCTTAACAATGTTAAGGTACGGGAAGTTGTCTGGCTTATGATTAAAACCAGACTCTGGATAACTCAAGGCACGTTTCTGTAATGGCAGTTTGCGGGTTGGCCCAGGCTATGACGAGGGTTGATTTTCTACCATCTGGAAGATCAATGGTGATGTTGTTCTTGACTCGCCACAGTTTTAGTAAAATGGATTTTTTCAGAAAACAGTAGTGGGAGTATGGTAGAACTGGAAGAGATTCCAGAACCGCAAACATACGGAAAATTTAATAGGACCTAAAGATTCAATCAGGTTTGACATTCCATTAGCCACTCCGCAGATATGGTGGGTAACCTCAAGCACCCGAGAGGTACTCCGGTAGCCTCAAGGACGGTGACAGGGAGGTTCTTGTTTACCCAGACTTGACACTACTGTTGTTCCAGGCTATGAGACCCGGCAGGAGGTTAAGTATAGCGTCGTTCTAAACTAGTTTTAGAAGTGCACGTATATATTATTCTGCCAGAGGGTTGTTGTGGTCAGTAGGAGCAGCGGAAGCATAGTGGATAAGTTGCTTATGTCTATTTATAGACTAGAGCAGATATAGCGGAAATAGATTATCTATTTTTGATGTGATAGTTATGGGTTTGACTTCATCAGAATAGGGGATGGATCTGTTAAGAAGGTAGTAGGGTGTGATGTCCTGGTATTTGGATGACATACACAGAGTAGGAAGTAAAATTCCTATACTATGATCAGTTATACTGTGGTTGTCACACAGTTGTTTCTCCACAAAGGATATGGATATAATATCTGACATTCTGGTTACTAGTACTATGGTTTTAGATCTAGATTTGGGCAGTTTTCCAATGTGGGTACTTTGATAATATTCTAATAGTATTTTAGAATGGACGACTCCTGGCATGGTGGTGTACCTGCAGGTGATGGAGTCTCCCTTTCTAAAGGTGTCTTACAGACTAAAGGGGAGAGGAATGTGCATAATTAGCATATCACTTGCTTAGGCAATTGAGTCAATCGTAAGATGTCAAGTACCACACCAGATGTTGTTTTTGCACTAGATGCGATAAGTTTATATTAATCCAATACTGGAGAAACATAAGGAAGCAGTTTTAGAACATAAGTGAATGTTCTAGGGATTTGATGACGGCAGCCTCCTTCGGGAGACGGTTATCATTCCAGGCTTTCAAAGGTGGCATGGATGACAGAGTGATTGTCAGAGTTATAGTTTTCCCTCTACAGAAGGGGGCAGTATTATGGACAGGTGGTCCAAGAGGATACTGTGGGAGGCATGGTGCTGGATACTGATTAGTTTCAGTTGTCAATACAGTCTAAGAAGTTTGGATTTGGAGTTCATTTATGAACTAGGTCCCATCAGATATCCAGACATATTCTAAGACATGTATTACTCAATTCGGGAGATGGCTTTCTCTGCGAACTTGAGATTAAGAGAGACATAGAAAGGAACATCAGGGCGGATCCACTCACTGAGACTATTTCTCGAACACAATAGTTTTACAAACGGGTTTTGTGAAACTGATTAGTAGAGGAGTTGGGTGTTCGGTATCACACGGGCTGTGAGTATGCGACAACGCAATAATTAGCCTTAAGTGCAAGTGGGAGATTGTTAGATATAGTGCCCTCAAAGTCAATTATTGGATCACAGGTACGTGATTGCAATGATTGAGGGAGAACCTATACCGGTAGGACAGTCTTACTCGAGATGATAGTATGCTATCTGGTTTGCCTTTATCAGTCGTGTACAGCTTTAGGCGACATGATCACTATTACACGTTGATATAGCCCTTAGGATCCTGCTTGACTACCAACAGTATGATGACGATCATATACGTGAGAGTTGGGTAGTCCATAAGCACATCCTTAAAAGCGGTCCCTAGTCCTGGGAGTTTCGAGACAGGGCATCGATACTCCGGAGTAGACTAGTGTATACAGTCGAGACCCCGACGAGGGGCGGTGGCCGGTCTCACAAGCCATTGGTGTCAGTTGGATCACCTGAGATGTATACAGGTGCTCATTGGGTTATGAGTACACCGTACAGGACTCGCCGAGAACCTGCTAGTTGGTATTTATACCTAGCTTCAGATAGCAGTTCCCTGGTGACATGTGTACAGGTTAGTTCATCGACCTGAGGTCGTCATTTGTCTCGTGTGAGTTCCCATTGTGCTTAGATTACTACCCTACCACGGCTCAAAGGAGTCGTGCAAACAGGTTTTAGTTGGGTACAGTCCCGAGCCACATGGAGGCAAGTGAGCGGATCGACAGGGGATTCGTCTCTCGGTATTGGGGGTGAGATCGTGCTGTGTCTAGGAGAGCCATTACACCAATTTCTTGGCCAAGATAGGTGAGAATTACTGGTAAGTATTCCAGTAGTTTCTCAGGGTGTTCAGGGCTACTCTCTGAAACGACTTATACTGCTATTGGGGGTCTGACGTTACCAGCCCCCTAGGCCCGATATGCGATACTCATAGACGAACGGACCGGACTGTATTTATATTGTCACTGATAGGCTCAGTAGGGTTCCAAGATGAGTTCGCTCATCAGCTTCCCTTTCGGTCAATACATAGGCAGCCGTTACGCACAGCCGGTGCCGCTTACGTGCTTGTGGTTAAACCCACTGCCAGGGTACTGACGAGTCTTTAGACTCCCCCACAGATAGTTTCCCAAGTTCGGGCGAAACGTTGTAGAGGCCGTATGGTTTTATGGCAGGGTTCGAAAATGCACGTGCACTTGTGCACGTGTCATATTTCGGACAGATAATACTGGTGGGCTTTGGTTTAAGCCGGATCCAAGTATTATATTGAGTCAGAATATTTTTGTCTCTCGTATTCGTATTCGGTCGGAATACGGATACAGGTATGTATATACAGGTGAGGGGTATTCTCGTAATCCGTTACGAGAATACTTTAGAAGATGCATTTCTTTTGGTTAATCATTTTGGTTTAAATGATTAAATGGATTTTGAAAAGTGTGACTCATTCTTGGTGACACATTTCTTCTAGCATGTTGATTAGTGACTCATGCTAATGAGTCACTAAGTGAGTCATGATAGAATTAATGATAGTTTGTTTTGTGTATAGATATTTTAGGGTTTGTGGAGATATTTTTGGAAGATGTTTTTTTGAGATATTTTCTTTACACAAACCATATATATTCACTCACAAAAGAAATCACCACAAGTTATTATACTTGAGTTCTTGCTCTCTTGATAGTTTTCTTGAGTTCACAATTTCCATCTCTAAGCATCTTCTTCAACCTCCACCTTAACCCTCTCATGTGATGAGAACCCTAAGGTGTTTGAGACAAAGTATTCTACTCATTCTCTACTTCATCTTGGACATGTCGGTTAGCATACTTCATGTCCGAGTTGCCTCGGTATAGAGGCGGGAGCCCATTTAAAGATCCGTTGACATGGTGCCACCTCGATGAGGAGACAGGAGATCGGAGTTGCCGCGAGGAGCGTGGGATGATGGCTAAAGACCCAAGAACTCGGATCGATCGGTATAGCCTTTCTACCTCTTTACAGTTCGTTAGTTTAGCGTTAATGGAAAGATCCGGGTTTTAGTATGCGATAGCGCCAGTTATAAAAGTTTTTGTTCCGCGTTTGGCGTCTGAATGACGGCCGGGGCGCTACCGTAGACTTACACTCTTTTCAAAGCCTTAAGGAAGATTCTAGGGTTCGAGTGGTCCGAGAAGAGCCAAATTCCCTTCAAGAAGCTCAAGGCACATCTGTCGGTGCTACCAGCACTTACCCAACCAGCCAAAGGAGACGATCTACTGCTGTACCTGGCCATCTCCGGCTAGGAAGCTAGCTTGGTACTCATCAAAGAATCCGAGGGAATACAGGTGAATCGCCTCTTGGCGTCGAGGAACAGGTGAATCGCCACCCCTTGGAGGCAAACCCGACACGGCAGAAGAAGAGCTTCCTCGTCTATCAGAAGACGAAGAACACCCATTAGACTAAGCTTCAGAGGACAAGGCCTCATTGCCAGACTCTACCCTAACTACATCAACTAGGAGATCAGAGAAAGATATCTGAGCTAATTCAAATGAGGAAAGAGCTGAAGGAGGTTTTGAACTGCAAAACCGACTTAAGAGCGGGAGTGCCGAGCCATCTAAAGACAGCAGGAAAGTAAGTGAACAAAGGTGTTTCTTGGGGACAGACCGTCCCTACTTATACCCTCAGCGAAGACCAGCAAGCGGACCAGATCCTCTCCCGCCAAAACGAAGCGTCGCGCCTAACAATCCATGTGGCTCCACGCGGTAGTCGACTATTGGACGCCTTCTCCTCATGCGGATTTGATCGGCTGAAGCGACGTGTCACATCCGCTATCCGGATGCAGCTTCATGACACAAAATCGAAGGCCAGCTCGGCGCCACGACGATCCGGGTAGGCGAAGTGACGTCATCTTAATGACACCGTCCCACCAGTGATCCGCTTACATTATCCGAAAATACGCTCGAAGATTAAAACGCTCAAGTATCGCCATATGGCTACGTAGTTCCAGGATTATCCACTGCGTAGATCCTTTGGAAAAAGACGAAGATAGAAGACCAAGCAATCCATCCTTGACCTGACCTATAAATAGGTCTGACGAGCGTGGGGGCCTAATGACGGTGCTCACCAGTGGGGATTCTCCTAATCAAGTCACATGGCAGAGGGCATGTCTCCCACGCGCACCAACTAGCCGCTTAAACTCTACGGAGCTGAGGTAAGTACTATGCAATGGGGACATTTCTCGGCGCCTCGCCTCCGAGGTAGCATCCGATCTTTGGAGGGGCCTCCCCTGAGTCCATTCCCTCTTTGGCTAACCACCAGCCAATAGCCCGTCTCCGTGCAATTATAGAGCTGAGCTTCCTCAGCTTCCTTACTTGTCTCCGAACTATCTTAATAGCTGAGATTTCTTAGCATCTCAGTTTGGCTGGGAGCATGGAGCATGAGCGTCCTCGTAACGGCTTCGTGTATCTCATCATGACGAGATCTCCGCCGCTCCACGTCATGTATTTCATGCAAGGTAGCGTATCTCGCCATCAAGACGGACATTACGCAAGGGCGAAATGGACGACGAGAATCTTGCATCGGCCCGCTCTATGCGACCACTATATAAACCCCTTCTCCAGACGACTCAGATAACTTGAACCTATTCCAATACGCCGCTACTCTGCTAAATATTTCCCGATATTTATTTGATCTTGGGAGGGTCCTACGGTGGTTTCCCACCTCGGGACTTCTTTTGCAGGTAGCTCAGAGTCAACATCACCTAGCAAACCTATTGAGATCCACACGTCCAATCTTTCATAACAAATCTCAGCTCTTTACCCTCGCTGGCCACAGGACTGACGGTGGACAATATCTGAGGGAGATCACTCCATCGTGTATTGTTGTTCAGAATTGGTTTGTGAAATGCTAATTGAGATGGACACAGAAAGAGAATCAAAGTTGTGGCTACCTTATGGGCCAAAATCTTTATGATATGTAAATCATGGAGAAAAACTTTATTTAGGATAATTCTTCCTTGAATTTTGTGCTCGATTTAGAAAGATATAAAATGATTTGATCGTCTCTCATGAGATCATGCGATTCAAAATCAAAAGGTAAGACGCTAGCCAGAGGTGCTTTTGCCACATGTCACATTGTTTCTTCGATTGTGCATGCCAAGCAAAACCAGGGCTACTACTATGAGACATGCCATGAATTGCTGATCTCCATCTATATGATTTCTTGAGTGATTGAATTTTCTTGTTCGAGAAGACATTGACATATGATTTCTTGAGTGGTTGAATTTTCTTGTTGAGCCATCATCGTTGGTTAGTATTTAATCAAAGAGAGTTTCACTTAATCTGAGTAAATGTTCTTGGCCACGATTTGATGTCTGGTTTGATTGCCAGTAAATACCTAAAACAGAATTGAATGTTAACATGAGATTTACTATATAAATCAATGTTATTTTATTGAGAACCCGAGGAGATGTAAAATTCTTTCTATATTTACTTATGTAGTTATATACATCACTCTAAACCGGAAGAAGATTGTCACATGTAGTAGGTATCAAACAAAAATGGAAAATACGGGTCGAAATATACCTAGTGCATCATCCGAAAATTCCTGGCTCCACTACAGATAATTAGATGCCAAATAGATGTGAGATACTTCGTACAATCTTTTGTATAAGTCGACAGACAAAATGTAGTTGAATTATATAAAGGATGAAAATATTAGGATGATACACCTGGATTTTGCTACAAAATTAAATAATGTAGTTTGAGTTGAAAAATTATCATTTTTGAATAGAAAAGATCCTATTCTAACATGTGGTCTCAATTGATGAAGATGTTGACGAGATTTAATCAAAACGGATGCATGGGAGAATTAATAGTGGGTATATATATAATATAAAACTCTACAGTTTGAGTCGGCATAATGCAGTTAATATTTATAGCTCGAGTCAGCTTAATGCAATAAATGATTATTGATGTATTATCCATTACGTAAATCTTATGGGCAATTGTAGGCCTGGGATACAACTATCCAAGAGTCTCTTTCATGACCACGTCCAAATTTTCCAAGACTTTCACTCAAGTTTTGTCTTTTACAATAGGCCAAATGGCATTAAAATAATTAAGGTTGCGCTTGGTACATGGGATGGAAGGTTACTGGAAATCCTTACATTCCAGGGAATGTGATGATCGGGCATCAAATTCCAACGAATCTTGTATTAACGTGCTTGATACATTTTAATTATCTCGGTAATATATGCATGTGCAGCCGTTGATCAGCAGATGATGAGAGGCGAGGCCGGCGGCAAACGATGGACGGCGAGGCATGCGGCGAACGGCCGACCGGAGGTCGACAGACGGCGGCAAGGGAGGCTGGTCGGCGGGCGGCGGACGGTCATGGCACATGGTGTGATGGGTGAGAATATTTCGTGGTAATCGAGAACTGACACCTGTTTTGGGGGGGAATCGGATTTCAATGAAATGAGGTCATTTGATTACCATGGTAATCCTAAATTCTAATGAATATTTTTTACACCTAAATAAATATGGTAATATTTCATGGGAATTTAGGATTACCATCTAGATTATATTCTACCATACGCATCGTAAGTTATTTGATCTCAGCTGGTAAATACCGATGGTTTAAGATCGTGCTCTTAAATACCTACAATTTTATGTTGGTATTTTGATAACTAAGTTAACGGCGGTAACTGTAAAGGCGGTAACTGTAAAGGCGTTTTTGTCCTGACTCTATTGATCACGTTTATCATGAAATTAAACCATTGGGGGAAAATGTCTGATAAAACTCATATGAGAATCTCTGTTTAGTCACCAAAATGCCAAAACAAAATTTTGGATAATTTTAAACTTTATGTATTTATCTGCTAAGTTAATCAAACATCATGTATTTTAATGTCATTTACCGTTTCATTAATTTCTTTCTTTAATTGCTTCCCAAACTCCAGTCAAGTAGTTAGAAAACTTCAACTTTTAATAGCAAAAAGATTTGAGACTCCTTCCACAAACTAATGACACGTGACAGATGTGTTTTCCCTACATGTCCTTTTCTTTCATTCTATATTTTCTACCATAATTATGGTTGGATAAAATAATACATACCTTTACGCAACATGCCTACAAAATGTTATTTTACGGCCATTGATTTGAAACTATATATATTTTTATATATTTAATGTACTTTTTTTTTTATCACGAAACAACTCCGACATTAGCTTATATTGGAAACATCTATTGGTACAGCATATTAGACTTTAAACACTTGTAAATGCACATGATAAAGATGTAAATAGATTTAATATAGACACACACATAAGATATGCGCTTGCCAACACTCAACAACAGCAAGACGGCTTCAAAACATCAGGTCGCCGAAATAATAATCGTCCAGGTCCCATCCTTGAAGAAAAAAAGGGGACGTGAGTACTCCTTTCCCCGTGACAAGACGTCGATCTTGCCATGAAAAATAACACGGTGGTGTTGACCGAAACACGGAGGCCAACACAAGCAAACTCGATCAACGACCCTAACTACTGTCCCTACCATCGGCTTGTAAGTCACCCTATCGAAGATTGTTTCGTCTTCAAAAACTGGGTTGAAGATCATAATAAACTGGGTAAGATCAGATTGACGAACAGTTGGAAGGTGGATCCGCCATAAAGACACGTCCCTAAGAAGATTGAAGCAGCAAGAGCATCCTGTTCGAGGGTAGTTCTTTCATCAAAAACAAAGAAGATGCTGAAAGAGTTACAAGCATGTCCCGTACTTAAGTGGAAAAGCCCACTTGAACCACAAATTATTGAGGGCATGTTAAAGCCACGTCCCATTCCAAAGGCCGAAGACAAGGAAAAAAGCATCCCGAGTCCTTCTTCCAAAAAGAAGAAGAAGAAAGCCAGGAAACCCGTACAGCCTAACAAACATGTTGATAGGCGTACGGATCTCCAAAGATATATCGATGCGCTGGAAAAGTATAACCAGAAGGCGCGTGCTCTAATTACGTTAGAGAAATTCCTCCAACACCTCTTTGAAAACGGTGATGTTGAAGAAGAGGACTTAACGGAAGAAGGGGAAGAGCGTGTGGAAGACTGCCATATGGTCTCTTACTTTATCATATCAGCTGAAGATGCTCCACTAGCATCAGACGAAGATGTTCAACCAGTAGAAGATGTGACCAAACAGGGGTCGGGGACCGCGCAAAGTGCCCTGACTCTGCCAACAGACAAAGAAATTGATAGGCTGATAGAAGAAGATATGCAAGAAGCAGAGGCTACGAGGAAGCATGAAATAGCCCTCTATGATAAAGGCAGGAGACTGCGCCTTCGCAAGCAAATCCCAGAAGGGACGAGTCGTGATATCTCCCAGCTGAAGCAAGTTCCAGCCATAAAGTGCAGAAGCAAAGTTAAGGCCGAGAAGTATTTTGCCAAGGCTCTATCGAAGGGGATGAAGCTACCGCCTCTCATAATGTACACTCCTGGAGTCCCATACTTTGAAGGTGGGGAAGAACATTCGAAGTACCGTCTCTATCACCGGCGAATTTCACACTCCATTGACGAATGCAATGCGTTCGAGAAATGGTGGCGTGGATATTTCTTCCACCAAAGAAAGCTGAAGAAAGAGAAGCGAAAAGCCTGCGACCGTCAACTAAAGATAACAAGTCCGAGACAAGTGATAATGCGGAATCAACAGCAGAGAACTGCCACATGATTTCTCAGAAGGCCAAGCTTCCAAAAGCAAAAAGTGGTGAAGTTCCTACCTTCGGAAGTGACTCTGAAAAAGAAGTTACTGCAATCCCCTATTCGCGAGCTCCTCCTCGGAAAAAGGAGAGATGAAAGCTTGCAGAAATATTCATCTATGAAATCGCACCCTTCCTAAGAAAAATTTTAGGCCTGCAAATAAGAACTCAAAGAAGCAGGATAAGGGAAAAGGAAAGGTAGTCGAAGATATCGAGGTCGATGAAGAAGTTGTCAAAGACCTCATCGCCAAGGACCCGCCTAAAAAGATCAAGGTGGATTACAACGTCCTAGTGCATCTGAAGAAGCTACCATCACACCTGAGCATATACGATGTTCTCCTCCTGTCGAATGAACTACGGGAGTCACTAATCAAGGCTCTAAGTGAGCCTGACCAATTTCAAGCTTACTTCGCTGAAGAGAATATGAAGGATGGGCTTGCAGAAGTTCATACTGCCGATATAACCTTTAGTGAAGATCTCCTGTTAGGGACATTTGAGCACAACCGTCTACTTTATGTCACCGGTTACTGCGAAGATGTCAGGATAAGCAAAATCCTTATCGACAACCGATTTTCGTTGAATCTGCGGAATGTCAGGGTGCTTGCTATGCACACCAGATTTCTCTCCCAGGAAAGGATCATGATATCCAGATTCGACTCCTAATCCTCGCAAACCCGTGGGTCTATCGTACTTACACTTCGGTTTGGACAACTCGTCACTGACGTCAAGTTCCATGTCATTGATGCTAAGACATGCTATAAAGCTCTGCCCAAAAGACCTTGGCTACATGAGTATAGTATCATCTCTTCTACATAATATTAGTGTATGAAGTATTTCAAGGATGGAAGAGAACACATTATCAGGGTAGAGCTCAATCCTTTCTCAGTGAATGAAGTCCGCAAGTGTGAATATGCCAAGTACTTCTTACCCAACTTTGAAGATATTGAAAGATGTGAAAACCCACATCTGAAGGAAACACCAGGAAGAAACAAATAGCCCATATATCGGTCTTCGGAAGCGACTCTGAGAACGATGACGAGATGATATTCTCATATCAACCGCAAGTGGGATATGAGAATCAAAGCCCGTCGATCCCGATTCCAGTCTTTGGGAGCGATTTAGAAGATGAAGCTGAGACAGCTTTCTCCACTCATCCTTTGTCAGAAAGCCTTGACGAAGTAGATCGGACCTTGCATGTTGCCATAGCCCTATTTCGAAATTATAAAGAGCTTGATGCAGTCGGCACCCACCAAGTGGAGGAGTTGGTGACTTTCTTCATGCCTCCTATGTATAAAGGCACGAAAGCAATACTCTTCTACAAGTCCGAAGAAAGAAAAATGGAATGGGAAATCTGGTCGGACCTCGATCCAAATCTCGATTGGTTTTAGCCGATTCATATACCAAAGTACTTCTCGAAGAGTTTAAAAGAACTCTTCAGACATCAAGGGGTAACTTTCGAACAAACCATTTGAGAGACCCGGTTTTATAAGAAGATCTAGGAGGTGCCAGGGACTCATAGTGTCGACCCTAATGGTAAATCCGATACCACCGAATTAGGATACTTCCAATCTAAGAAGCAGGAAAGAGTTCACAGTTGCCATACCATAACATCTTCAAATGAAGGAGATGCTTTACCTATAAATGATGCGACTGAGCAGGGGGCATACACTATTCAATGTGCTTCAGTTCTGCTATAAGAGGACCCGATTGACAAGATGATAAGAGAAGCCTTTCAAATGGGTGAGATATCTTTATATGAAGCGGATATACGATTGCTGTTGGTGTGTTTTAGCATCACCACAATGGTTTAAACTACAATATGTGAAGTATTTTCAAAAACTAGAGAGCTAAATCACACAAGCCACGAATCGAACAAGAGATTAGGGTAAGTATCATATACAAGAGTGTCTAACACTAAGAGAAAAAGAATAACAACCTTTGTAGACCTCTTCTTCTCTTCTATAACTCCGTGTAGATGTCCTTGGACTCCTTGGTTCCACCAGAAGCTTGGAACACGTCCGTTTGTAGCCTTCGCTGTCCACAATGATCCACCCGGAGTTCCTTACACTCAAGCTCTTATTTCACTTGAACTAAGTAGAAGTGAGGCAAATAACCTATACAAGTAGGCTAGACTAATTTAGATTGATGAAGTGGGTATTTTTCTCACAAAAAATCCTTTCTTTTTCTTTCTCTTTTGGTCACTAGAAAAAGGTAGAGAGCTAAGGGGAAGAAGATGGAGGAATAGCTAAGCTTGAGAGAATGACAAAATGAATTATTAGAGAGAGAGAGTCACACTCACCATCTAATAAATATGAGCCATGAAAATATCTTAGATATTTTGAGGGTGAGTTAGCAGAGAATTAAATAATGAGCCATGGTTAGTGTGATATTTCAAAGAAGAGTGTAGAACCATGAGATCATTATTTAATTTCCATTAACTTAAAATCAATAATTATCTAATATATTTTCATGTGAGTCTAGCATAGCCATGTCCAATGTATCATCCACCATAACACAAGCACACATGTATATGTGTATATAAATCCAAATAAATATACATACATACATGCACACATAATGAAAAGAATTACTAATGAGCAATTAGTCATCATATTAAATCAATACTTGATTTAATTATCCGGTCATATCACATATAACACGACTAATAAAAAACGCCAGATTAAAATACGGTATCATATACCCGTATTTAATCAAGCTTCCGCACATATCTCCATATGTACCCCACTTCGTTTCGCCTGAGCTCGGAAACCCCTTTATGGGACTCTAAGACTCGTCAATACGCTACTAGTAGGTAGTGATCATATCAGATACTCACAAACCGTCAACGGTACTAGCTGCATGTAATGGCTCCCAGGTATTGTACGAACAGAAGAACAACAAGCGAACTTGTCAAAATTCCTATAGAGCCATTGGCAACACTTACCATACAGTCCGGTCTCTTCGTCTGATATGTTGCATATTGAATCTAGGAATGATGTCGTCGAGCCCTAATAACTCAATCAGTCATGACGATGTGGCCTATAACAGGTCGAGAAACTACTGATAACACTTATCAATAAATCTCATCAGCCCTGGCCAGGGACTTCCAGTTATAGCCAGTCATGCATAGTGCAACATAAACTCCTAATGCTGGGAGAGACGAAACCTCTCCTATCGCTCATTGCCTCCATATGTCTCGGGATTGTACCCAAAAATTGTTGGGTTCGCTTATCACCCCGACACGATTTCGGCAAGCATCGAGTATGCATCTTTAAAAATTTAAGGTGCCGAGCGAGTCCGAACTAAGGATCTAACTAGAGAATTACGGTTTTTATAACATGTAAACAAACTTTACACTAAGTGATATAGGAATACAACCTTTGTAGACTGGTCATTCACTTCTAAAGCTCTGTGTAGTAGTCCCTTTGCTCCAAGTAGTGATCTTCTGGACTCTCCTTAGGCTCCACTAGGCGAAAGGAATGAGCTTGCTCAAGAATCTTCAAGGCCGAAAATGATCTACGTCGAAAAATCTCTAACTCAACCTACCTCATCACTAATTGAGAGATTAGTGAATGAAAAAATTTATATTAAATGGCTAGTTTGGTATAGATTGGTGAAGTAGGAATTTTGCTCACTTTAGAATTATTTCTCTCTCTTTATTTTCTTCACTCTAGAAAACCCAGTGAGCTCAAATGAGATGATGAAGAAGAAGAAGTGATGAATCATGGCAACCATAGGTGAGAAAATATCGTATATAAACTCTTGTAGAGACTTAACCATTGCTAAAGATAATGGTTAGGTTAATAAATATCTAGAGTAAAATAAAATTAGTGGACCAAGTAAAGGTTTCCACAAGCTTCTAAAAGCATCTTAAATCATGGCTTTTTCCACATAATTTTGTTTTTCCCTTAATAATTAAATCCCCAAATTATCTTAAGTATGGTATGAGTCTCATACACCCATGACCAATGTATCATCAAGCATGACACAAAAATAAATACATTAATATATATCACATATATATTTAAATATATTTGGAGAAAACATTTTCTTAAGTGAGCTAATATTAGTTAATGTATAATCATACATTAAATTAGTAAATCAACACTTGATTTAATAATTTAATGTATGATTATATATCAAATATATAATCATACATTAAATTATTAAATCAACACTTGATTTAATAATCCGGTTATATCACATACAACCGACTAATATCATATATCGCGAGATTAGAATACGGTATCACATACAAGTATCAATCTCGGTCCCGTAGATATCACATATGTGCCCTACTTCGTTTCGTGTGAGCTAGGAAAGCTCTGTCTAGGACTCTAAAGACTCATCAATACACCGGTAGTAGGTGATGATCATATCATTCACCCATAAGCCGTCAGCAGTACTAACTGGATGTAACAGCTCCCCGGGTATTGAGCGATCAGAAGATCAATAAACAAGCTTGTTAATACTCCCGTGAATCCATTGAGTAACACTACCATACAGTCCGGTCTCTTCGTCTGATATGTCGTACAACGAATCTGGGGGTGGTAAACGTCAGACCCCAATAACTTGATAAGTCGTGCCAATGTGAGGCTCATAACGGGTTGAGAAACTACCGATAACACTTACCAGTAAATCTCAGTTTTCGCCCTGGCCAGGGAATTCCTGTTATGGCCAATCGAGCACAGCGCAACATCAACCCCCAATACCGTGAGAGACGAAATCCCCTCCTATCGCTCATTGCTTCCATGTGACTCGGGACTGTACCCAAAAACCACCGTTTTTCACGCTCTCCTTAGAACATGCTAAGGTGGAAATCAAAGCACAGTGGGAATCACACAAGACTCTATGACGATCTCGGGTCTACAGACTAACCTGTACTAGTATCACCAAAGAACTGCTATCTGACGTTAGGTATAATACCATCTAGGAGTTCTCAATGAGTCCTGTTCAGTGTACCCAGTCTCCACTGAGCACCCGTATACCATCTTTGATGTCAAACACCAATGGATATGGGATCATCCATTGCCCATCAGATGGGTCAAGAAGCGTATATGCTAATCTACTTTGGAATATCGATGCCCCGTCTCGATACACCCTCGACTAGGAACAATTAAAGGATGAACTTGTGGACTACCTTGGCCCCACTAGTATGATCTGCATCATAATCCTGGTAGTCAAGTACACATCCTAAGGGTTTTACCAACATGTGAGAGCAAGGCAGTATCTCAATACTAGTCTACATGTTAAGATAAAGAGTAACTAGATAGCATACTATCATGTCGAGCAAGAAAGTCCTCCCTATATGTGTCCAAGCATCCATTATAATATACAATCATGTACAATAATGGCCTCTAGGGCATACATACAACTAACAATCTCCCACTTGCACTAAGGCCGGCTGTTGTAGTATCTCATACCCAACGTCCCAAAAAAATCTCAAACTGTATCTGGGGTACGGCCTCTGTGAGTGGATCCGCCGCGTTATTCTTCCTATCAACTCTCCTGACCTCGATCGCTCGGAGATCAACCATCTCTCTGATCAGATGATACTGCCTAAGAATATGTCTGGATCACTGATGAGACCGGGGTCCTTAGGCTAAAACCATAGCTCCATTGTCATCACAATGGCAGGAACCTTACCAAGTTCATCTCATGAACATCTTCATCCAGACAACCTCTTTGGTAGCATCGTTGGTAGCAATGTATTCAGCCTTTATCGTCGAGTCTTCTACGGTATCTAGGTTTGAACTCTTCCAACATACCGTCCCTCCACTGAGGGCAAAGACAAAACCCGCGACTGTCTTACAGTCGACCTTATCACTCTGGAAGCTCGAATCGGTAAAGGACTCGACATGGAGTTTACTGTTACCATACACCAAGAACATTTCTTTAGTCCTTCTCGAGTACTTAAGAATGTTCTTCACAGCTGTCCAGTGATTCTCCCGGGATGTAAGAGCCATCACCCAAATCCTTCATGGAGAACCTTAGTGATTAGAAGAGCTTGACCGAGTATAGCATAGGAACATCATTTCCTATCAAGAGTATGTGATCCACGTACAATACGAGGAAGACAACCTTACTCTTTACAACCTTTTTGTATATACAAGGTTTATTTACGTTTTCGATGAAGTCAAACTCTTTGACTGCCACATTAAAACAGATGTTCCAACTCCGCGATGCCTGCTTTAACCCGTTGATTAATGCAAGCAGCCTGCATACTTTTCCGCTGATCCCACTGTTTATGAAGCCCTCTGGTAATGTCATCTACACACTCTCTTCTAAATCACCATTTAGAAAAGCGGTCTTGACATCCATCTACCAGATTTCGTAGTCATGGTATACAGCGATGGCAAGTTGGATCCGGATGGACTTAAGCATAGCCACTGGAGAAAAGGTTTCATCAAAATCCATACCCGGTCATTGACGAAAACCTTTTGCTACAAGTCTAGCTTTGAAAGTCTCAACTTTTCCATTTACACCAAGAATCTTCTCAAGATCCACTTGCTCCCGATGTGTTTTACCCCTTCAGGTGCAACTACCAAAGTCCATACTTTGTTGGTGTATATGGATTCCATCTCAGATCGTATAGCATCCAGCCATTTCATAGAGTCCTTACTTGTGATGGCCTGCTCGAAACTAGTAGGGTCATCATCTTCTATGATGCAATCCTCGCTCCCACTGTCATTGAGAAAACCGTAGTATCTCTTAGTAGGATGATGAACCCAACTAGATCTACGAAGAGGATGAGGTTCATCGGGAACTATTGAATCCTCCGGTTCTACCAAATCATCAGTTGTTAGTTTGTCTAACTGGAACTTCTTCCAGTTCTACCTTATGACCACTAATTTCTTCCATAAGAAATTCCTTTTCTAAAATGGTGGTGGCATGCCGAGAAACAAAACACCTTTTTCTTCTCAGTGTGGTAGAAGATACATCCTCGCAAATGTTTGGGATATCCAACAAACTTACACAGTACCGACCTTTCCTCGTGCTTGTCCGGATTTTGCTTTTTAATATAGGCCGGACAACCCTATATCTTAACTCGTTTAAGAGATGGTCTCTTCCCTTTCCATATCTCATATAGAGTGGTAGGCACTGATTTGGTTGGAACTTTATTCAATAGGTATGCGGCTTCTTAAGCGCATAACCCGAAAAGGAAATAGATAGCTCAGCAGTACTCATCATAGAGCACACCATATCTAATAGGTTGCGATTCCTACGCTCCGATACACCGTTGTGTTGTATGTATATGGAGGAGTAAACTGAGAGAGAATCCCATTCTCTTTTGAATACTCCAGGAACTCCATGCTTAAGTATTCGCCTCCCTAATCTGATTGAAGGATTTTAATACTTTTACCCGTTTAGTTCTCTACTTCGCACTTATATTCCTTGAATATCTCAAAAGCTTCAGACTTGTGTTTCAATAGGAACACATGTCCGAATCTTGAGAGATCATTGGGGAATATAATGAAGTACGAGAAACCAACCCTGGCATATGTAGACATGCGACTGCACACATCACTATGTATCAGTCCCAAGAGTTCAGTAGCTCTTTCTCCGTGTCCAGTAAACGGAGTTTTGGTCATCTTACCTTTGAGACATGACTGACAAGTTTCATAAGATGTATATTCAAACTGATTCAAATATGCATTTTTATGCAACTTAGCTAATCGTGTCGCATTGATATGACCTAGTCTATAATTCCATAAGAAGGATTCGTTCATTTCTAAACTTTTCCTCTTGTGTGTGTTCTGTATGTTAAGAACTGTAGTTTGATTTAGAACGTATATGCCATTACATAACATGCCTGACCCAATCAACTTTTGATTTAGGAAAATGTTCATAATATTATACGGCAATACAAAATTATATCCTTCTTTAGTTAATAAAGATACCGATATAATATTGCATATCAGGTTCGGTATGTAATAACATTCGTTCAGAATCAATGTATTCCCATTTGGTAATACAAGGTGATATCACCTACTGCTTTGGCTGCAACACTTGCACCATTCCCTACTTTTAGAGAATGATCACTTTTTCCTAGTTCTCTACCTTTCTTTAGCCCATGTAATATATTATATATGTGGGATCCCGATCCGGTATCTAATACCCAGGACGTAGAGTGCACTGAGAAACAATTCTCGGTAACAAACACACCCGAAGAAGATGCATCAACATGCTCATTCCTCGTTCGGGTCGCATGGGAATCCTGGTATTCCCCTATTTCCTGCTCGAACTTATAACAATTATAAGATAGAGCGGAACCAACGTTCTCCAGCTCAGTATAACAAACGGGTTTGGTCAATACATCCATATTATTATCTTGATTAAGGCATGTCATGGTCGCTACCAGGAGAGAGATAGAGAAGAAAACACTTAGCGTATGTTCTTGCAAGATTAGATTGGTTATTATTTTATCTAATCAGGATGACTCCCACTATTTTTATCAAATCTTCCTTCAAACCCTAAAAAGTTAGACCGGCTGGGATTAATTACACCGTACAAGTTCGCCAATCTTTCGGCCAGGCCAGTGTCGGTACTTTGAGGGAGGTTCCCAGTTCTTTCGCACGGACTTAATTAAAATAAACCTCGTTTTCCAAGAGGCTTAACCCCATTGACACCTTTCTAGACACCTACTGGATTAGCTAATCGTAAAGTGCAAAACTCTTCCAGGAGTAACTCTTACTCACAGTGGGTATCAGAATCCAACTATCTCATAGAATGTATGAAATCTTATTGCAAATTTCAACACTTGAAATTCCCAATAATATTTTGCCCCATGCGATTTATGACCTTGACAAGGTCAATAAAGCATAAACCGCAAGTCAAGTTCAACCCATTCATTTTGTGATTGAATTAAACCCACCCGCACGACCCTTGACAAGGTCAACAAGGCCATATGACTAGCCTAATCCAATCGCATCATATGCGTTGCAGATAAACACTAATCAGCTACCGCACGCTACGCCTTGACAAGGTCAACAAACGCAGCACGAATACTAAATAGTCCTTATCTGAGATGACGGACGGCTATGACAGGATTTTAAGAAAACCTTTTGCGTAATGAACTTGATATCGTTGTAGAATCGAGTGATTTTGAAAAGGAGTGCTTTTGAGGTTTTTGCTAGTTTTGCTAAAGAGGTCACTCTCGGTGAAGAGATCGCGGCTCTTTCCTCATCGAATGGGATGCTGGATATTCATCAAGGAATACCACTATTCAAAGCAAGAAATAGAGAAGAAATCAAAAGAAAAAACCGAGTGGATTGTAGCATCTGGTAGCTTTTACTAAAGAGGTCATTCCCGGTGAAAGGATCTCGGCTCTTTCCTTATCGAATGAGGTGCTATATATTCATCAAGGAATACCACTATGCAAAGCAAAAACTTGAGCTACCCTTTTTGAAAATTTGATTTTACAACACCATTAGGTTTCTTTCCTTTGCATTAATCTCATTAAATGAAGTTATATCATTTATGCATCCTAAGCATCACAGATAAAGAAATGAAAATACAACGTACGCTTATACCATCCGCATTCGCCACGGGGTCCCGTCATGCACCGTTAGGTTAAATAACTAACGGCAGAGCGGGGGCAGGACTAGCACGGATGCAAAATATAAGCAACGTTTATTATATATCATATACATAATATAAAGCATTCATCTCAGGCAGTTATATGATCTTATCACAGAACATTGCAGCAGAAGTCAACATATGAAATATTGGATATATTAGGAGGTCTATGTTTTAAATTAAACCAGTAAAAAACACGGATTCCACGGTCGTGATGAATAGCCAAACCCACATCCCTAGACCCCTATGAGAGCGACAAATAACCCTACCAATTCTAGAGTTAGGAGACCCGGACTCGACTCCTCGAGATAGTCTCCCGCTGGACTCTAGAACCCGGTTACTTTTGCTCCCCGCCTTGGGTCTATCCTAATATGGAAAAGTAAATAATATACATCAATGGTGACATCATCCTCAACCCGGAAGTTTCCCAATAAAAGAATATTTCATACAAGTTTTTTTACATGAATAAAAATGAAAAACTCTCATCTCACGCAAAAAACCCCGGCTATTCAAACACGACGATCCAATATAATATATCACAGCAACACATAACATCACATGTCATCAACGTAAGTAAATATGCGTATCCTAATTGTCGTTGACGTATAGCATCGAAACCGGCGATACACCACATATTACACTTACGGTAGCAGAAAAGAAAGTGAAAACTTCAATAATTGGAATCTGCAACCACCTTAGATATCATAAACCAGAAATATCACATATTTTGGATTTCATGCCTAACCGTATAAATTCCTTAGACATCATACACCCGAAATATCACATATTCCAAATTTCATGCCTAACGTTATAAACCCGGCATTTTAGTCTCAAATTGAAAACACTTTTCAATATTCAGTCGGGCAATTAAATAAAATTCCCAACAAATGATCGAATGCTCGTCGGAAACATTAGTAGACGCCCGCATCCCCGATGCAGTCAACTAAGTACGCTTAGGCGGAACACCGTGGCTGCGAGCACCTGAACGGATGCTCTTGGCTACGGGGTTCTCCTACAGTCACTTGGTCGGGGCTATGGGGCATGGCTATCTAGTAGTGTTACCTGGCGAGCGTTCGCGTACTATACGTGATTGCAACGGAGTTTTTATCCGAATCAAAACCCCGCGGCAACCGATAAAAAGAGACTAAATTGCTAGATTTACAAAGTACTAATTAGTTTTCAGAAAACTAATTATTGTGGATTCCAAATATTGTATCACAAATCACAGATATCTAGACGATGTTAAACATTTCGATCGATTTATCAAACACCCAAAATTCCCAGAGACCTCAACACATGAGTCACAGTTAAAAATACCAAGACAGAGCCCCAAGTACCTACGGACCTGCACAAGAAGGTAAGCTCCTTGCCTCACCAACGGCGCCACGGCCAAAGGCATGCTTTGGCCGCGCTTCCACGGTCGTTTGGTCGAGTTGGGCCGTCGTTTTTCTTGTGGGTTCATAGAAAACCCTGCACAATTCTCTGAATATTTTTAATTAAAAAAATTCCAACTTTTGAAAAAAATTCCAGAGAGTGGGTTTTCCAGGTTTCGATTAGTCGATCGAACACTTTAACTTCGCCTAGACAACGCCTAATGCTCTAGCAGAACTTTGATACCACTACTGGGTTCGCTTAGCACACCGACATGATTTCAGCAAGCATCAAGTATGCAACTTTAAAAATTTAGGATGCCGAGCGAGCCCGAACCAAGGGTCTAACTAGAGAATTAGGGTTTTTATAACATGTAAATAAACTTTACACTAGACCGGTCATTCACTTCTAAAGCTCCGTGTAGTCGTCCTTTTGCTCCAAGTAGTGGTCTCCCGGACTCTCCTTAGGCTCCACTAGGCGAAAGAAACGAGCTTGCTCAAGGTTCTTCTAGGCCGAAGATGATCTACGTCGAAGAATCTCTAACTCAAACTATCTCTTCACTAATTGAGAGATTAGTGAATGAAACAATTTATACTAAATGGCTAGTTTGGTATAGATTGGAAAAGTAGGAATTTTGCTCACTTTAGAATTATTTCTCTCTCTTTATTTTCTTCACTCAAGAAAACCTAGTGAGGTCAAATGAGATGATGAAGAAGAAGTGGTGAATCATGGCAACCATGGGTGAGAAAATATCATATATAAACTCTTGTAGAGACTTAACCATGGCTAAAGATAATGGTTAGGTTAATAAATATCTAAAGTAAAATAAAATTAGTGGACTAAATAAAGATTTCCACAAGCTTCTAAAAGCATCTTAAACCATGGCTTCTTCCACCTAGTTTTGTTTTTCCCTTAATAATTAAATCCCCAAATTATCTTAAGTATGGTATGAGTCTCATACACCCATGACCAATACATCATCAAGCATGACACAAAAATAAATACATTAATATATATCACATATATATTTAAATGTATTTGGAGAAAATATTTTCATAAGTGAGCTAATATTAGTTAATGTATACTAATATATCAAATATATAATCATACATTAAATTATTAAATCAACGCTTGATTTAATAATCTGGCTATATCACATACAACTGACTAATATCATATATCGGGAGATTAGAATACGGTATCATATACAAGTATCAATCTCGGTCCCGCACATATCACATATGTGTCCTACTTCGTTTCGCATGAGCTAGGAAACCTCTGTGTAGGACTCTAAAGACTCGTTAATACGCAGGCAGTAGGTGATGATCATATCAGCCACCTACAAGCCGTCAGCGGTACTAGCGGGACATAACGACTACCCGAGTATTGAGCGATCAGATAATTAACAAGCAAGCTTGTTCATACTCCCGTGAATCCATTGAGTAACACTACCGTACAGTCTGGTCTCTTCGTCTGATATATCGCATATCGAGTCTGGGGGTGGTAAATGTCAGACCCCAATAACTTGATAAATCATGCCGATGTGAGGCTCATAACGGGTCGAGAAACTACTGATAACACTCACCAGCAAATCTCACTTTCTGCCCTGGCCAGGGACTTCCTGTTATGGCCAATCGAGCACAGTGCAACATCAACCCCCAATACCGGGAGAGAAAAAATCCCCACCTATCGCTCATTGCCTCCATGTGACTCAGGACTGTAACCAAAAACCATTTTGCACGCTCTCCTTAGAACGTGGTAAGGTGGAAATCAAAGCACAGTGGGAATTACACAAGACTCTATAACGATCTCCAGTCTATAGACTAACCTGTACCAGTGTCACCAGAGAACTGCTATCTGACGTTTGGTATAATACCATTTAGGAGTTCTCGGCGAGTCATGTTCAGTGTACCCAGTCTCCACTGAGCACCCGTATACCATCTTCGATGTCAAACACCAATGGATATGGGATCATCCATCGCCCATCAGATGGGTTAAGAAGCGTATACGCTAGTCTACTCTGGAATAGCGATGCCCCATCTTGATACACCCTCGACTAGGAACAATTAAAGGATGAACTTGTGGACTACCCTGGCCCCACTAGTATGATCTGCATCATAATCCTGGTAGTCAAGTACACATCCTAAGGGCTTTACCAACATGTGAGAGCAAGGCAGTATCTCAATACTTGTCTGCATATTAAGATAAAGAGTAATTAGATAGCATACTATCATGTCGAGCAAGAAAGTCCTCCCTATATATGTCCGAGCATCCATTATAATATACAATCATGTACAATAATTGCCTCTAGGGCATACATACAAGTACCAATCTCCCACTTGTACTAAGTTCAACTGTTGTAGTATCTCATACTCAACGTCCCAAAAACACTCAAACTATATCTGGGGTATGGCCTCTGTGAGTGGATCCGCCGTGTTATTCTTCCTATCAACTCTCCTGACCTCGATCGTCCGGAGATCAACCATCTCTCTGATTGGGTGATACTGCATAAGAATATATCTGGATCACAGATGGGACCGGGGTCCCTAGGATAAAGCCATAGCTCCATTAACATCACAATGGCAGGAACCTTACCAAGTTCATCTCATGAACATTTTCATCCAGACAGCCTCTTTGGTAGCATCGTTGGTAGCAATGTATTCAGCCTTTATCATCGAGTCTGCTACGGTATCTAGCTTGGAACTCTTCCAACATACCGTCCCCCCACTGAGGGCAAAGACAAAACCCGAGACTGTCTTACAGTCGACCTTATTACTCTGGAAGCTCGAATCGGTAAAGGACTCGACATGGAGTTCACCGTTACCATACACCAAGAACATTTCTTTAGTCCTTCTCGAGTACTTAAGAATGTTCTTTACAGCTGTCCAGTGATTCTCCCGGGATATAAGAGCCATCACCCAAATCCTTCATGGAGAACCTTAGTGATAAGAAGAGCTTGACCGAGTATAGCATAGGAACATCATTTCCTATCAAGAGTATGTGATCCACGTACAATACGAGGAAGACAACCTTACTCTTTACAACCTTTTTGTATATACAAGGTTTATCTATGTTTTCGATGAAGTCAAACTCTTTGACTGCCACATTAAAATAGATGTTCCAACTCCGCAATGCCTGCTTTAACCCGTAGATTAATGTAAGTAGCTTGCACACCTTTCCGCTGCTCCCACTGTCTACGAAGCCCTATGGCAGTGTCATGTACACACTCTCTTCTAAATCACCATTTAGAAAAGTGGTCTTGACATCCATCTGCCAGATTTCGTAGTCATGGTATGCAACGATGTCAACCAGGATCCGGATGGACTTAAGCATAGCCACTAGAGAAAATGTTTCATCAAAATCCATACCTGGTCATTGACGAAAACCTTTTGCTACAAGTCTATCTTTGAAAGTCTCAACTTTTCCATTTACACCAAGAATCTTCTCAAAATCCACTTGCTCCCGATGTGTTTTACCCCTTCAGGTGCAACTACCAAAGTCCATACTTTGTTGGTGTATATGGATTCCATCTCAGATCGCATAGCATCCAGCCATTTCACAAAGTCCTCACTTATGATGGCCTGCTCGAAACTAGTAGGGTCATCATCTTCCATTATGCAATCCTCGCTCCCACTGTCATTGAGAAAACCGTAGTATCTCTCAGGTGGATGAGAAACCCTACTAAATCTGCGGGGAGGCTGAGGTTCTTCGGAAACTATTGAATCCTCCGGTTCTACTAAATCATCAGCTGTTAGTTTGTCTAGCTAGAACTTCTTCTAGTTCTACCTCATGACCACTAATTTCTTCCATAAGAAATTCTTTTTCTAAAAAAGTGGCATGCTGAGAAACAAAACACCTTTTGCTCCTTAGTGTGGTAGAAGATACACCCTCGCTAATGTTTGGGATATCCAACAAACTTACACAGTACCGACCTTTCCTCGAGCTTGTTCGGATTTTGCTTTTTAACATAGTCCGGACAACCCCATATCTTAACTCATTTAAAAGATGGTCTCTTCCCATTCCATATCTCATATAGAGTGGTAGGCACTGATTTGGTTGGAACTCTATTCAATAGGCATGCGGCTTCTTAAGCGCATAACCCCAAAAGGAAATAGATAACTCAGCAGTACTCATCATAGAGCGCACTATATCTAACAGGGTGCGATTCCTACGCTCCGATACACCGTTGTGCTGTGGTGTATACAGAGGAGTAAGCTGAGAGAGAATCCCATTCTCTTTTGAATACTCCAGGAACTTCGTGCTTAAGTATTCGCCTCCATCTGGAGATCCCCATTACCATACACCAAGAACATTTCTTTAGTCCTTTACAAGTACTTAAGAATGTTCTTCATGGCTGTCCAATGTTTCTCCCCAGGTGTGGATTGATACATGCTTACCACTCTAAGTGCATAAGCAACATCAGGGCGAGTACATAATATCGCATACATGATAGATCTTACAGCAGAAGCGTAGGGTATCACACTCATGTGAGCTCTCTCTTCATCAGACTTTGGACAAAAGTCTTTGGAGAGAGTGATTCTGTGACAAGAAGGTAAAGTACCTCGCTTGGAATCTTCTATACTAAAGCTCTTTAGGATGGTGTCAATGTACTTAGATTGGGACAACCCCAACAATCTCTTGGATCTATCTCTATAGGTCCTAATGCCCAAAATGTATGAGGCATCACCCAGATCCTTCATGGAGAACCTTTGTGATAAGTATAGTTTGACCGATTGTAGCATAGGAATTTCATTTACTATCAAGCGAATGTCATCCACGTACAATACGAGGAATGTGACAGTATTCCCTGCAATCTTCTTATAAATGCAAAGTTCATTTATATTTTTGATAAAATCAAACTCTTTGATTATATTATCAAAGAAGATGTTCCAACTCCGTGATATCTGCTTTATTCCATAAATGGATTTAAGCAACGTACATGCTTTTTCGCTGCTCCCACTGTTAATGAAGCCCTTCGGCTGATCCATAAAAACACATTCTTCTAAATCACCATTTAGAAATGCAGTTTTAACGTCCATCTGCCAGATTTCATAGTCGTAGTGAGCAGCAATAGCAAGTAGGATCCGAATGGATTTAAGTATTGCTACTGGAGAGAAAGTCTCATCATAGTCCATACCTGGTCTTTAACGAAATCCTTTCGCTACAAGCCTTGCTTTATAGGTCTTCTCCTGTCCATCTACACCGATCTTTTTCTTAAAGATCCATTTGCACCCTATGAGTTTTATCCCAGAAGGCGCAACTTCCAAAGTCCATACTATGTTGGTGTACATGGACTCTATTTCGGATCTCATGGCATCCATCCACTTCACTGAGTCACCACTCGTGATAGTTTACTGAAAACTAGTAGGGTCATCATCATCCATGATGCAATCTTCTCTATCACCATCAATGAGGAACCCATAGTATCTCTCCGGTGGGCGAGAAGTCCTACTAGATCTATGAAGTGACTGAGGCTCATGAGGTTCTATTGCAACTTCAGGTTCAACCAAATTTTCATTAGTCATTTGTGGTTCTAGAACCTTTTCTAGTTCTACGGCATTGCCATCAGTATTATTTGTATAAAATTCATTTTCTAAAAATGTGGAATACTGAGAAACAAACACTCTTTGTTCCTCCTTGTGGTAGAAAAGATATCCAAACGAATGTTTTGGATATCCCACAAATGTACACAGAACCGATCGTGTTTCGAGTTTGTCTGGATTTTGTTTTTTAACAAAAGCAGGACAACGACATATCTAAACTCATTTAAGAGATGGTCTCTTCCCGTACCATATCTCATATGGAGTGGTAGGCACGATCATGGTTGGAACCCTATTCAATAGATACATTGTTGTCTCCAATGCATGTCCCCAAAAGGAATGTGATAACTCAGCATCACTTATCATGGAATGTAACATATCTAATAGGGTACGATTCCTCCGTTCTGACACATCGTTGTGCTGTGGTGTGTAAGGGGGAGTGAGCTGAGAGAGGATCCCATTCTCTTTAGGAACTCTAGAAACTCTGTACTCAAATACTCTCCTCCTCGATCTGATCGAAGTTTCTTGATGCTCAAACCAGTTTGTTTTTCTACTTCAATTTTATACTCCTTGAATTTCTCGAAAGCTTCAGACTTATGTTTCAACAAGAACACGTGTCCGAACCTTGAGAAATCATCAGTAAAAGTTATGAAGTAAGAATAACCGCCTCTACCATGTGTAGATATTGGTCCACATACATCACTATGTATGAGGCCTAAGAGTTCAGTAGCTCTCTCTCCGTATCCAGTAAACGGAGTTTTGGTCATTTTACCTTTGATACAAGACTGACAAGTCGCATAAGATTTATATTCAAAAGGATTTAAATATCCATATTTATGTAACTTGGTTAGTCTTGTTTCGTTAATATGACCAAGTCTACAATGCCAAAGAAAAGATTTATTTATATCTAAAAAATTTCTTTTGTTTATGTATTGTATGTTGAAAACTGTGTGTTGATTTAGGACATAAATACCGTTATTTAATATATCATACCCAATCAACTGTTGATTCAGGTTAATATTCATAACATTATTTTGCAATGTAAAATGATATCCTTCATTATCTAACAAAGAAACTGATATTATATTACACAGCATGCTTGGTACAAAATAACAAGGGTTCAAAACCAATATACATCCTGAAGGCAACCTTAGGTGATACTCTTCCACTGATACAACATGTACATTGGAACCATTTTCAACCCGGAGAGTGTGATCACCTGTCTTCAAAACTTTGCTATTTCTCAGCCCCTGCATACAATTGCAGATGTGAGAACCCGAACCAGTATCTAATACCCAGGAAGCAGAGTTTATAGAAAAATAGTTTTCAATCATGAACACACCTGAAGCGGAAGCATCAATATGCTTCTTCTTCTTGAGATCGGCAAGCACAATTGCGTTTCTGGTGTCCCGACTTGTGGCAGAAAAAACATTCTCCCTTTCCAGTTCCCGCAGCCCCGGATTTGTCTTTCCCCTTTGTCTTTTCAACTCCATCTCTCAGTTTGGTGGGTTTCTTCTTCTTCTTTCTCTTGGCCTTGGCTTTTGGGATGGAAAAGGAAGGTAGCCCAGCAAGTAGAGCAGGATTTTTCGCTGTCTTAAGCATGCTCTCTGTACTTCTTAACATATTGAGAAGTTCAGGTGGTGATCTCTCCATGTTGTGCATATTGAAGTTCACTATAAACTGAGCAAAGGCAGGGGGAGAGACTGTAGAACTATATCAACATATTGTTCATTCTCCATAGTCCATCCCAGGTCCTCAAGTTCTTTAATAAGTCCTATCATTTTCAAGACATGATCACCTACTGATGTACCAGCAGCTATCCTTATCTGAAACAACTTTCTAGATACCTCGTAACGAAGTGTATGAGATTGCTCCCCATACAACTCCTTTGCATGAAGAAAGATGGATTGAACATCCATCTTCTCATGTTGCTTCTGATTTTCATTGTCCATCGAAGCTAACGTGAGGCATTTGGCCGTAGTACAATAAATATCCCATGTCATATGGATCTCCTTATCCGCAATAGAGGATTCAGGGCCTGGGGTGGGAGGGGCTGGAGTAGTAAAGACATATACAACCTTATCATATGTAAGGGCAATATTCTCGTTCCTCAGCCATTCTTTATAATTAGGTCCCGTCAGTTTATTTTTCTCTAGTAGAAGCTTAAGTTCAGTCATGGGTATCTGCCATTAGGAGAGAGAAAAGAATACACTCAGCGAAAGCTCTTACATGCTTATATTGGTTATTATCTTATCTAATCGATGTCTCCCACTGCTTTTATCAAATTTTCCTTCAAACCTTAAAATGAAAATTAGCCAGGATTAATTACATTCTACAAGTTCGCTAACCGGTCAGCCAGGCTAGTGTCGGTATTTTGAGGAGGGGTTCCCCATGCTTTCGCACGGACCTAATTAAAATAAATCTTGTTTTCCCAGAGGCATAACCCTGTATACACTTTTCTAGACATCTACTGGATTAGCTAATTGTAAAGTGTAAAACTCTCCTAGGAGTAACTTTTACTTACAGTGGGATCGGGATCCAACTATCAATATAGAAGGTATGCAATCTCATTGCAAATTTCAACTCTTGAAATTCCAGATATGGTTTTTACCCCTAGCAGCTTATGACCTTAATTATGGTCAACAAATCATTAGCATTAGTCAAGTTCTACCCGTCAATTCGTGATAAATTAGACCCATTCACATGACCCTTAATTATGGTCAACAAAGTCATATAAATGTCCTAATTAATCGCATCATATACTGTGTAGGAAGACATCACTTAGCTACCATACACTACGCCTTAACTATAGTCAACAAACGCAGCACGAATACTAACTACTCTACTTCCTAAAATGACGTAGGGTTGCGGATGGTTTTTAAGAAAACCTTTAACACTTTGAACTTGATCTCGTTGTAGAACCAAATAGTTTAAAATGAGTGTCTTAAGCTCCGCATTTTTGAAACTTGCTTTTTCATAAAAAAGCCGAGTGGATTTCAAATTCGATTCTACAACATCTTTAGGTTTCTTTTTCTTTACATTAATCTCATTAATTTAGTCCTATCATTTAAGTTCCTAAGCATCATAGAAAAGAAACGAAAATAGAACGTACGCTTATGCCATTCGCATTCGCCATGGGGCCCCGTCATGTACCGTTATGTTACTTAACTACCGGCAGAGCGGGGGCAGGACTAGAGCGGGTGCAAAACATAAGTAACGTTTATTATATATCATATATATAAATATCATTCGTTTCAGCATATAAAATGATCACATCACAGAGTAACATCAGCAGAAGCACATATATGAAAATATAGGATATACTAGGAGGTCTGTATTTTATATTTAGCCAACGATAGAAAATCCGGATTCCATGACCGTGATGAATAGCCAAGCCCACACCCCTAGACCCCTACGAGAGCGGCAAGCGATCTTTCCAATTCTAGAGTTAGGAGACCCGGTCTCGACTCTTCGAGATGGCTTCCCACTGGACTCTATAACCCGGTCACTTGTGCTCCCCACCATGGGTCTATCCTAATACGGAAAAGTAAATAATATACATCAATGGTGATATCATCCTCAACCCAGAATTGCCCCAATAAAAGAATATAACATACAATGAATTTTACATGAATGAAAAAGAAAACTCTCATCTCACATAAAACCTCCGGCTATTCAATCACGACGATCCTATACGTCATATCATAACCGCAACAGAATAATCATCACAGATCATCAATGTAAGTAAACATGCATATTTATAATGTCGTCGACATATAGCAACAACATTAGGGATACACATATTACACTTACGGTCGCAGAAAATAAATGTAAAACTACAACAGTTGGAATCCGCATTAATCCTTAGACATCATAAACTCGGATTATCTCATAACCCGGACTTCATGCGTAACCTCATAAATCTTGCATTTAAGTCTCGAAATGAAAACACCTTTTCAAAAAGAAAAACGAGTAATTCAACAAGATTCCCGATTTTCACTGAGACTGAAATGTCAGATTTACAAATAACCAATTAATTTTCTCAAAACTAATTAGTGTAGATTCCAAATATTGTATCACACAGCAACGGTCTAGACGATATTAAAAATTTCGATCGATATCAAAGATTTCATCAAACCAAAGATATCTCAACACTTTGAGCCTCAACAAAAATATCCAAAAAGCCAAAAATGTCAACATAGAGCAGCACAAAAGAAACGAAACCCTAATTCCTCAAAAGAGAGGTGGAACCGCGGCTAAACCTAGGGTTTAGCCGTGGTTCCGCGGCCGTTTAAGAGAATTGGGTGTTCAAAATTATTGGGGCTCCAAATTTTTACCTACACAATTTTTTTGGATATTTTTATTCTGCAAAATACCAACTTTTGGAAAAATGTACAGAAAGTATGAAAAATACGGATTTCGATTTCGATCGAACACTTTTAACGTCGTCTAAACTACCCTAAAGCTTTAGCTTGGCTCTGATATCATGTTTGGTGTGTTTTAGCATCACTACAATGGTGTAAACTACAACATGTGAAGTATTTTCAAAAAATAGAGAGCTAAATCACATAAGCCATAAATCGAACTAGAGATTAGGGTAAGTATCATATACAAGAGTGTGTAACACTAAGAAAAAAAGAACTATAACCTTTGTAAACCTCTCCTTCTCTTCTATAGCTCCGTGTAGATGTCCTTGGACTCTTTGGTTCCACTCGAAGCTTGGAACACGTCCGCTTGTAGCCTTCGTTTTCCACGATGATCCACCCAGAGTTCCTTACACTCAAGCTCTTGCTTCACTTGAACTAAATAGAAGTGAGGCAAACAACCTATACAAGTGGGCTAGAATAATATAGATTGATGAAGTAGGTATTTTTCTCACAAAAAATTCTTTCTTTTTCTTTCTCTTTTGCTCACTAGAAAAAGGTAGAGAGGTAAGGGGAAGAAGATGGAGGAATGGATAAGCTTGAGAGAATGAGAAAATGAATTATTAGAGAGAGAGAGAGTTACACTCACCATCTAATAAATATGAGCCATAAAAATATCTTAGATATTTTGAGAGTGAGTTAGTGGAGGATTAAATAATGAACCATGGTTAGTGTGATATTTCAAAGAAGAGTGTAGAACCATGAGATCATTATTTAATTTCCATTAACTTAAAATCAATAATTATCTAATATATTTTCATGTGAGTCTAGCATAGCCATGTCCAATGTATCATCCACCATGACACATGCACATATGTATATGTGTATATAAATCGATATAAATATACATACATTCATGCACACATAAAGAAAGGAATTAAAAATGTGCAATTAGTCATCATATTAAATAAACACTTGATTTAATAATCCGGTCTTATTTCATATAACCCGACTAATAAAAAACACCAGATTAAAATATGGTATCATATACTCGTATTTAATCAAGCTCCCGCACATATCTCCATATGTGCCCCACTTCGTTTTTCCTAAGCTTGGAAACCCCTTTGTGGGACTCTAAGACTTGTCAATATGCTAGCAGTAGGTAGTGATCATATCAGATACCCACAAACCGTCAGCGGTACTAGCTGTACATAACGGCTCTCATGTATTGTATGAACAGAAGAACAACAAGCGAACCTGTCAAAACTCCCATAGAGCCATTGGCAACACTTACCATACAGTCCGGTCTCTTTTTATGATATGTTGCATATTGAGTCTAGGCATGGTGTCATCGAGCCCTAATAATTCAATAAGTCATGCCGATGTGGCTTATAACAGGTCGAGAAACTACTGATAACACTTATCAGTAAATCTCATCAGTCCTGGCCAGGGACTTCCAATTATAGCCAGTCGCGCATAGTGCAACATCAACTCCCAATACCGGGAGAGACGAAACCCCTCCTATTGCTTATTGCCTCCATGTGTCTCGGGACTGTACCCAAAAATCATCTGTTTGCACGACTCAGTAGAGCCGTGGTAGGGTGGAAATCAAAGCACGGTGGGAAACACACAAGACTCTATGACGATCTCGGGTCTACAGACTAACCTGTATAAGTGTCACCTGAGAACTGCTATCCGACGATAGATATAATACCATATAGGAGTTCTCGGTGAGTCCGTTCGGTGTACTCAGTCTCCAATGAGCACCTGTATACAATCTTTGATGCCAAACACCAATGGATGTGGGATCATCCATCGCCCCATAAATGGGTCAAGAAACGTATACACTAGTCTACTCTGGAATATCGATGCCCTGTCTCGATACTCCCATGACTAGAAACATTTAAGGATTGACTACACATGCCCAGTAGTATGATCTCCATCATAGTCATGGTAGTCAAGCCAATATCCTAAGGGCTTTATCAACATGTATCAAATGAATTGTTAATACAATCAAGTGAACATGTTAAGATAAATAGCAACCAAATAGCATACTATCATTTTGAGCAAGAAAGTCTTCGACATATATACATGTCCAACCATCCACTATACAAATAATGGCCTTTAGGACATACATATATCAAACAATTACGCCTAAGAAGGCAGTCTGTGTAAGAGACGAGCTATAATCCTCCTCAACAACAGTTTCCTTCATCCTCTTTTATAGGGGGAACCTCGAAGCGACGATGTCGAGAATAAGATGACGGTGACAGCCAACCTCCAATCACAACAGGACGACCTCAAAATACCCCGCCGTTGAAGAAAGTTCTATTTACCTCCAATTCTTATAAAGAAGATGGGTCGTGAATATTCATTTCTGCGTGACAAAAAAAGAAAGTTGTTTAGCCTCATCATGAAGCACCAAATGCCGACGCTGCCTCAGTTTAAATGGCCCTCACAAGTAAATGCGGTTGATGATCCTGATTACTTCCTATACCATCGAGTCATAAGCCATCCGATTGAAAATTGCTTCATCTTCAAGAATTGGGTCAAAGAGAAGTATAAACAAGGCAAGTTCATCTTAAGCGACAGCTGGAGGGTGGAGCCTCTACAGAAGCATGTACTGATGAAAGCCAATTTCAGTGTATTAGGATATATCTCATCCAAGAAGCGGAAGCTAGCTCATACCAGCCTATAATAAGACTCTCAAATAAGAAAGGAGTTGAAGATATGCCTGCACTCTTCGATTGTTTCACAAATGAAGACGTGGAGATCTCTGAAATGCCGCCAGCACTGAAAGAGCAGGAAGATAGGATCCATACCACTGCAGATAAACTAAAGAAGATATACCTGGGAATGGAAGAAGATCCTCGACCCATATTTTTTAGTGAGCTGCTAAGTGAAGAACAAGTGGTTACCCTGAAGACTATACTCATGGAATACAGGGACTCCTTCACCTAGAATTACTTTAAGATGCCGTGACTTGATCCAGAAATAGTAGTGTATAAACTGGCCATAACGCCAGGGAAAATCCAGTTAAATAAGCACCAAGAAGGGCACGGCTCGAGCTTTAGCAGAGCATCAACGCCGAAGTAAAGAAATTGATCGACTCCGCTTTATCCATGAGGTACAATATCCCAATTGGATAACGAACATTGCTCCAGTGATGAAGAAGAATGGGACGATGTGAATATGAGTGGACTTTCGGGACCTAAATAAGGCATGCCCGAAAGATGACTTCCCCATACCAGTTACGTAATTGATGATAGACAAAATCACCACCCATGAGGTCTTCTCGTTCATGGATGGGTCTTCTAGATACAACCAAATAAAAATGAATCCCGAAGATTAGAAGCATACAGCCTTTCGCACACCGTTAGGCGTCTTCTATTAATAAATAAGGCATACCCTTTGGATTAATAAATACTGGAGCAACTTACCAAATGACGATGATGAAGATCTTCGACGACCTTATTCATGAAATCGTTGAATGCTACATTGACGATCTCATGGTCAAGAGCATGTCTCATGAAGAGCTCTGGGAGCTTCTAAAGATAATCTTCGTGCGCCTCCGAAAGTTCAATCTGAAAATGAATATGCTCAAATGTGCCTTTGGAGTCTCCTATGGAAAGTTCCTAGGATTTATCATCCACCACCGAGGGATTGAAATTTACCCCTCCAAAATCCGGGCAATTAAAGAAATGCCCTTCAAGAAATATCAAGTAGCTGTGATCGCTCCAAGGAAAGCTTGCATATATCTGGCGCTTCATTGCTAATCTATTAGGCAAACGCCTCCCTTTCTCTCATCTCATGAAGAAAGGAACTCCTTCGTATATATAATACTCTAGCACTGTTATACTATATTTTATTTAGGGCATTTCTAAATCTTGCGACAAATTCTTGATTATTATTGCTTTTGGGTTGCGGATAGTGCATTTAGCAACTGTGGTTAGTATCTGACCCAACCCGCATGTTTGAAACCCACTATGATTCAAGATTATATCAAATATTTGCTAGTACAGAGAATCTATGCAAATCTAGATTCGATACACTTATATGATATATTTTAGTATCTGCATATATTTTAATAATACAAAATAAAAACCAAATAATATTTTTTAATATTTAGCCTTGCATGTCATCATACCTCATAGCATGTGATTATACCTATACATCATGTTCATGTCCTACTTGTTAAAACAGACTCGTTTTGATCGCCACGTTTATTTACGTAGATCCATACTTGGGGGTATACATTTTATTTGACAGGACATCGCATTATGGTTTAAACTTTTACGTATATTCTCCATATTAAAAAACTAGACTTTTAGAAGGGACCCGGGTAATATTCTGAGTAATCTGGTATTAGCTGTAAAATCCCTATATATATAATATTCCTATCCCTATAATAATATATCACTGTTAAACAAGTATATATATATATATAATATTAAAAAAATAAATCTCTCTCTCTTTCTCTCTCTAAGCCCCTCTCTTTGTCACTCTCCCCCCTCTGTCTTTCTCTCATATATATATATATTGTTGGCTATAGTGCTCTTAAGGCAGGTGATTATGATGATTGAGTGAGGACCTATACGAATAGAATAGTCTTACTCAAAATGATAGTATACTATCTGGTTTTTCTTTATCATCATGTACATGCATTATGTGGTATTAAAGATCACTATTACATGTTGATAGAGCCCATAGAATTCTTTCTTGACTACCAGCATTATGATGTCGATCATATAGATGGGAGCTGGGTGGTCTATAAGAACATCTTTAAATGTCCTTAGTCGTGGGAGTATCGAGCCTGGGTATCGATACTCTAGAGTAGACTAGTGTATACTTATCGAGATTCTGACAAGGGGTGGTGGCCGTTCTCATAAGCCATTGGTGTCAGCTAGTCACCTATGATAGTATACAGGTGCTCATTGGGTTATGAGTATACTGACGGACTCGCCGGGAACATGCTAGTTGGTATTATACCTATTGTCAGATAGCAGTTACCAGGTGACATGTGTACAGGTTAGTCTGTCGACCTGAGATTTTCATTTATCTCGTGTGAGTTCCTACTGTGCTTTGATTACTACCTACCACGGCTCAAAGGAGTCATGCAAACAGGTTTTAGTTGGGTACAGTCCTGACCTACATGGAGGCAGTGAGCGGATCGTCAGGGATTCGTCCCTCCCAATATTGGGGGTTGATGTCATGCGGTGCACGAGTGACCATCACCAGAAATCCTTTGCTAAGGTGGACGAGAATTATTGATTTGGATCAATAGTTTCTCAGTTAGTGATAGGCTTCATACCGACACGAAATATCGCGCTATTAGGGGTCTGAATTTATCCACCCTCTAAACCCGATATGCGATACTCTTAGACAAATAGACCAGATTGCACGGATATTGTCATGGACAGGCTCACTAAGGGTTCGGATTGGTTTGCTCATCGGCTTTTCTTTCGCTCAATACTTGGGTAGCCATTACGTACAGCTAGTGCCGCTGACGTGCTTGTGGTTAAACCCACTGCCAGCATATTGATGAGTCTTTAGAGTCCCACATAGAGAGTTTTCCTGCTTTGGGAGAAATGATGTAGAGGTCGTATGGTTTTACGACAGGGTTAGATCATATACGTGCACTTGTGCATATATCATGATTCAGACGGATAATACTAGTGGGCTTTGGTTTAAGCCAGATTCTAGTATTATATTGTTGGATTATTTCGTCTCTTTTGTATTCATATTTTGTTGAAATACGTATACGGGTATGTATATACAGTATACGGTGAGGGGTATTCTTGTAATTTATTACAAGGTGCTTCTAGAAGAAGACACATCATTTTAGTTTATAACCATTTTTGTTTAAATGGTTAAATGAGGTGGAGGATAAGATGTGGTGTAACACCCTAGTTCTTTATACATGCCTGATCCGATTATTTTATTTATCGTGTGGCTATTTTATTGATTTTATTTGTTCTTGGGTGCGGATAGTGTTTTGGGTAACTGTGCTTGGTATCTGACCCGACCCGCGTGCTTGAAACCCGTCTTGATTCCAGTTTATGATTTATCATTGCTTGTGCGGAGGATCCGTGCACTCTCGTGTTCTATATCATGTATACTTGCATTATATCGGGCATCTACATTTTTTTAATAATACAAATAAAGTCAAATAAATATATTTTTTAAAATATCTAGTATGGCCTGCATCATTCCCCTGACCCTGTGGTTGCATCTGTGCATCATGTTCTCGTCCCGTTTGGTGAAACGGACTCGTTTGGATCGCTACGTGCACGCTACGTGCATCCGTTCTTGGGGGTATGCATTTTCGTTACCCGGACATCGCTTTTTGGTTTTGGTTGACACGTATATTATCCGTATTTTCAAACCATAATTTTAGACCCAATCCGGGTGTATTTTGGAGTAATTTTGCACTAGCCAAAAACTCAAAATTTTCTTAATATTATATTATTATATATTAACTGTTTTCATATCAACAGTTTTAACAAAAAATATATATTTTAAATATTTTTCCTAATATCAAATCTCACCTGCTTTCTCTCATCATATCCCAACCTCTCTCTCGGTCTCTTCCCTATATAAAATTCTTTTATTTTTTAAAACCTATTTATATCTAACCCTACGTCCTCTCTTTCGTCCTTACTATTTTCTTTTTCCTGCCGCTTCAACTCAAAACCCTAACCCAGCTCCTCACCGTCGTCATCGGCCTCCCCTCGTCAACTTCCTCCACTCTTCTCCACCTCCCCACGACTCCTCTCCCCTCTTTGCAACCCATCTCCCCGCACGAGACCCCGACCCACTGCAACCCTCTCCTGCAACCTTCCCCTACACTCTCACCGAAGCTCCGACCCCCGTCGGCCTCACCCCTCGCTACCACTTCTTCCTCTCTCTCCTCTCTCCTACTTCCCAGATCCCAAGATCCATCCCCTGTGCACCTCACCCGATCCTGACTTCAAGAACCCACAACCCCTACTGCCTTTCCGTCGAACCCCATCGCTGAAAAACCCGTCGACGTCATCACCCTCTCTGTCCCCACCTCTGTCTCCAAGCACCACACCAGAGAACCCCAGAAGCAGCCCTTCTTCTCTTTCTTTCTTTTTCTTCTTCTTTCTTCTCTTTCTCTTTCTTGAATTCTTGATTTCGGTGATCGCTGGAGCCGTGCCCGTCGTCGACGATCCGGGTTACCCAGTGGACGTTTCCAGCCAGCGTGTTCGTGTTCTTTCTTTGCTTGGTTCAGTTCTGTACACACGCGTGTGCATCACAACATTTACAGACATTGTACGCGACGTACGCACCCTGTTGTGAGATCCGATCAGGCAAGTTTACCTTGCTACATGCTATGATACATATTTTGCATCCATATGAATAAAAATATCACATGTTTACTGCATTGTACATCCATGTTATTATTTTACTGTTTTCGGATAGCCATTCATATCCGTATCATTTATCACCTACGCATGCAAATTTACCTTGCTACATGCTATGATATATATTTTACATTTATATGAATAAAAATATTACATGTTTATTACATTGTGCATCTATATTACAATTTTACTGTTTTGCAATACCCGTTCGCATCTGTATTATTTATTGCATCTCTACTTATATGCCATATCATATAATTTCATGTTGCTATTATGTTAGTACCCCATGGTTTATAATGTGCATCCTACGTAGTCATGGAGTTGTAGATGTGATCCCTGATAAATATTTGTGCATCCGTATTTTACTGTGATTCGATATTTGATGCATTTTAATGTTGGGCACCCATTTGATACACTATGCACTACCTGACATGAATTGATACACCACTGCTTGACTTGTTACCTGATCTTGTTACTAATGTCGTCAATCCTGACTTGTTGTCCTGATAGACGTATCCTGTTGTCTGTATAGACAAACCTGTACCTGCTTGATCCTGTGTTGACATTAGCTCCAGATTTATCAATACCTGACTTGAACACATAACCTTGGGGGTATGGGGAAATCAAAAGTGTAACTGAAGTGTAGCTTAAAATGGTATTACTTGATTCGTGGTACCAGAGGATAACGGGACAGAATCATTCGTGATTCTTACTTGATCCGTGGTCCCGGGGGATAACGGGACAGAGTCATTCGTGACTCTTACTAACTGATCCGTGGTCCCGGGGGATAACATGACATATTCTTTGAGTTACTTGAAGGAGTATACTAATTGATTTCAAACAAACTTTAGAATAGATAACCCAGTAGCACAGTTTAGATTACTCATCGCGCTTCACATGCCCATACACACCTCACTGTTTCATTTCCATGTTTACTTGCGTATTCATGTTATCGTTTATACTCATGACTGCATATGTCGTTGCATCCTGGTTATACTTTATTGTTTGATATTATGACGCAACGACGTCTGGGTTCTGCATGACCCAGATCCTCTATCTTTGTCGCAGGCTGACCAGGAGTACTTCAGTCGACAGGCCGAATAGTGAGGAGCATGTTAGTGTTTAGTTTAGTTTAGTTTTTCTTTCCGTACTTTCATTTCCTGATGTGAGCCCGTATTTGGGACGTACTTTCCAGATGTTTTTTCTTATTGGATTTATTGCTTCCGCACATTTATATTTCTTGACTCGTTTATTCTGGCATATGGACATGTACTAGATAGATTATTTCATTTCTACTGTTCTTGATATCTTGTAGACAGCCGTAATGTGACTGTGGAGGGATGTTTCCTAGCCACAGGTAGCATGGTTGGCTCTGCCACGTGCCGATCTTAGCGCACTCTGAGAAGCGGGGCGCGACATGTGGTATACATTTATTGAAGTATGGCTTTGTGGTGACTCATGGGGTGACTCATAGTGGCACTATTGAGGCATGCTTGATTCTTTTGTGTTGTGAGATATTTTGTGAGGCTTCATTTATTCTTTTGGGCTACACAACACTTAGCCATTTTTCTTCATGTGAGAATGCTCATGGCTACACTCTCATCCTCATGCTTGCTTCTTCTACCTCCACCCTAAAAGTCTCATGTGTTGAGAAATCTAGGGTGTTAAAAGACATATTAATCCATCATTAGACTCTACATCCTCTAGGCTATCTAGTTTAGCGAACTAGGTACCCTAGTTACCTCCGTATTGAGGTTGGAGTTCGAACTACAAATCTTCAGGTGGATCATCATCGATGGAGGGAGACCGTAGGCCAGACTCGATCCATGGCGTCTAGGAGCTTATGAAGATGGTAGAAGACCGAAGGACACGTATCATTCGGTATAACACTTCTATTATAGTAGATTAGCTCTTTGTTTGTTTGCTAGTTTAGGGTTTATGGTTCGGTCCGGCGGGTTTCATTAGCGCCAAGTTTTTAAACGCTAGTTTTTGTTTGGTACCGGCCACGGTTGATGGCCAGGGCGCTGACGTAATTCAACATGGTATCAGAGCCAGCCCATAAACCCTACTATCTAGTTTGCATGAGGTTAAAATATCGATCGACCGAAATTTCCGAATCGTTTTTCCAATTTGATGTGTTTGCTGCCGTTTTTAAAATGTGTTCAAATTTTTTTCAAAGGGTCTTAAAAATACGTGCAGGCATTTCTAGGGGACCACAAGAAATTTGAACGCATGAACCAAGAAAATGGCCTATTGGCGGCGGTTCAATGGTCGTCATATGGCCAATGTGGGTCAAACTTCTTGTGGCACTCTAATACTTAGAAATATGATTTTTGGTATATAGGGTTTTGGCCCAAATTTGTTTGAGAGCTGGATTGCATTTGGGGCCAATTTGGGAAGTTTAGTCGATCGAAATTTTAAGTGTGCGTTTATTAGGGCATGTGATATATATGCGACCGTGAATATCATTAGAGCGGTATAACCCTTCTAACTGCAATATGTTCTATTAGACGGGTTTGCGAACATGACATTCATGTTGATATTCTGTGTTGTGCTGATATTGTAGATCGATTGTCGTGGTGGATAGCCTGCGGTGCAATGGTAGTAATACAGTTCAGATTCATTTGTATATTCTGTATTGCGGGGCGAGCGTCCGACTTGTGGATTGCCGTCTTTGCCAGTTTGTGTATTCTTTTATTGGGGCATGACCGGGTTGAGGTCGATGTCGCCATTGTATATATTTTTTTTCTGTGCTAGGATTACCCCGCGGTGGAGTGATCGAATAGCCGGATTCTAGAGGGCAACGGGCCCGCATCTTATGGCGTTGAGATGGAAGGGGCCTCACTCTAGAATTGGCAGGCTATTTGACGCATTCGTAGGGGTACAGGTTGACCCACGGAGGGGTGCCCAAGTTTTCGGATTCCGTGAAGTGCTGGGTGGCCCATTCACGTTTTTGATTGGGGTTGCCTCACTTATGGGATTGGTGGGTAACTTGCCGAACTCATAGGGGTCTAGGTTTATATTGCACAGGCTATCCACACAACCAGGGGAACGTCGGGTTTCACTTGTGGCTCAAAGGAAACCCGGGGCTCCCAGATTATCCATTTGTTCTGTGATGCTTATCGCTCTTCTGTGATGTTGCTTATATCATGCATGGGACGATTGTTATATATAATTATATATATACTAGTAGATGTTGTATATGTTTTGCACCCGTGCTAGTCCAGCCCCCGCTCTGCCATTAGTTAAGTAGCCTAACGGTGCATAACGGGCCCCGTGGTGAATGCGGATGGCATATTCGTACATTGTATTTTCGTTCTTTTTGGTGTGATATGGATTAATTGATGGGACTGCATTAATTCTGATTAATGCAAAGAAAACAAACCTATATGATGTTGTTGGAACCAAATTTTTGAAAACCGACATTACAGACGTTTTCTTTTGCTTTGCACAGTGGTATTCTGTTATGAATATCGAGATCTCCTCATAGGGAGCGACCTTTTAGGAAAAAGTTTGCATCGGTGTAATAACTTCACTATAGTCAATTCTTTTGCTTTGCATCATGGTATTCGGTTTGGAATATCCTGCACCTCATTCGATGAGGAAAGAGCCGAGATCCCTTCACAGGGAGTGACCTCTTTAGCAAAAGTTTGTGCCACTATATATTTGTAAAACCATTCGGTTCCTTCAACGATATTAAGTTCATTACTTTAAAGGTTTTTCGCCAAAAACCAGCCGTAGCCCTCCGTCATTTTAGATAAATAGCTTTTAGTATTCATGCCGTGTTTGTTGGCATCCGTCAAGGCATAGTGTACGGTAGTTGAATTATATTTATTTGTAGCATTGAGATGCATTAATTTAGGACAGTCGTACAGCATTGTTGGCTTCCATCAAGGGCGAGTACGGGTGTGTCTAAATTAATCAGGACAATGACGGGTAGAACTTGACTTACGCTTTATAATTTGTTGGCATCCGTCAAGGTCATAAGATGCTTGGGGGTAAAAATCACATCGTGAGTTTCAAACATACAGGAAACTTGCCAGGTATGCGCATATCTTCTGGAGTGTGGTGACTTGAGTGGCTTACATCAAGTTATCATGCGATGATAGTTGGATCCCGATTACCACTGATGAGTAGGTGTTACTCCTCGGGTGATTTTAGATGATCCTGACTAATTCTCCTTTTAGGGTTTGAAGGAGAATTCAAGGAAACAGTGGGAGCCATCCTGATTAGATAAAGTGATTAACCATTCTAATTTAGGTTAGAGTGAACGCTGAGTGTTTCTTTTCTCTCTTTCTTTGGCAGCGGCCATGAACCGACCTTAAACTAAAACTCATGAACTAAGTTAACCGAACCTTCTTAAAATACTTTGGCTTTTGAATTGTCATTTAGTCGCATATATCATTTCCAATCCTACATCCCTTTTGCATTTCTCTAAAACACTCTGTATCACTATGAAGATCCACATTTCATGGATATTCCATCGTATAATTACATACGGACTCGAAGGAACTCATTCCAGTTCGAGGATGAATTCAAGTTCTGGAGAAATTGAATAGAATTATTCGGTTGTCTTTTATCTTTACCTTCTCTCAGGTTGCCAGAGCTCCTAGTGTTAGGAGAGTACACCTATTGCGCTTATTGGATAGTCTTCTCCAAACCTTAGGCTGGTGCCGAAAGATGGGGATGGAAGAAAATCAATTAGCCTAAGTGTGGTGTACAGAAGGTAATAAGTAAAGATATACAAAGGGATTAGAGTTAGGGAAAAAGAAATTGCGACTGCTATCATTCACGACAAAACCGCGTATACCCCTGCCACTCTTACTTCCTCTTTGCATTTCTCCAGAACACTTCATATCACTATGAAGATCCATATTGCTTGGATATGCCATCGTATAGTTACTCGAAGGAACTTGTTCTCGGTCGAGGGTGGATTCTGGTTCTGGAGAAATAGAATATGATTATTCGGTTGTCTTTTGTCTTTACCTTCTCTCAGGTTGCGAGGGCTCCTGGTATTAGGAGAGTACACCTATTATGCTTATTGGATAGTCTTCTTCCAAATCTTATGCTGCTGCCGAAAGATAGGGAAGGAAGAAAACCAATTAGCCTGAGTGTGGTGTATAGTAGGTAATAAGTAAAGACATACAAAGGGATTGGAGTGAGGGTAAAGAAGTATACGGTTACTGTCATGAATATGGATAGTTGAAGTGGCATTACTAGGAATACCTGGCTACCCCTTTCGAAATATTTTCATGTTTCAGTTTTACTGTGAGGTGTTAATTGAAAACTGTTTTCCTAATTAGATTCTAATTCCAGGGTATGTATTTACCAGATTTGATTCTCACATCTGTATGACATTACAGATGCTGAGTGGGAGTAAGATATTGGGAATTGGGTGATTAGATCCTCTGTATATCAGAATTCTTTGTAATTGGTGATATTTGAGGAAATCGCCTGGGTTTTGCCTAATGGTAAATTTTGGTTTTGAATATCCGTCGTTATGCACCAATTTCAAACTGATATATCTGTACGTTTATTTTATAAAGTGAGATATAACTTTTTGAAATTATGTATATAACATTTACCTATATCAGTTGATGGTTAGATAAGGTGCATTGAATAACGGTGTAATTCTTCTTAACCATAATATAGTTTTCAACCTACGACGCACAGGGTTTGAGTTATTGAACTCAGTGGACTTATACAAAGTATTGTATATTGTCTAATGTCCGTAAGGAAAAAGGGGTTGGTACTCGTACTATATTCTGTTTACTTATGACTCTTTTAGTTTTAGAGAAGTATTTCTTTGAAATACAAGGTCCAAATTTTGAGAAGTTATAGGTATAAGAATAAAGTAGAGAACCATATATTTCAAGTATCAGGATTCTTCTGTTGGATATATATGCCCTAGAGGCCAGTATTGTATATGTATACATATGGATGCTAGGGATATGTATGTACAGGACAATCTTGCTCAGTTTTATAGTATATTATTTGACTTGTTTTTGTCAGAATATGTGTATTTATTTCTAATGTTGTTATATCTAGCTTGCACATATTGATAAAGACTCGATACGGTAGTATACTATTATGGTTTGTCTTTATCTTAACATGGCATATGTCATACTCGTTATTACATATTGCGGTTATATATTGATAAAGCCCGTAGAATCTTGTTTGACTGCCTGCGTTGTGATGGCGATCATACTTGTGGGAGCAGGGTAGTCCATAAGAACATTCTTAAATGGTCCCCAGTCACGTGAGTATCGAGACTGGGCATTGATACTCCAGAGTAGACTAGTGTATACGTTTCTAGCCCCGTCAGGGGATGGTTGGTCCCGCAGCCATTGGTCTGATGCACCCAAGATCGTATACAGGTGCTCACTGGGTGTGAGTACACTGGACGGACTCGCCGAGGACTTCCAGATGGTACTATACCTATCGTCAGATGGAAGTTCTCAGGTGACATGTGTACAAGTTAGTCTTTGGACCCGAGATCGGCATTTGTCTCGTGTGAGTTCCCACTGAGCTTTGATCACTACCCTACCACGGCTCTACTGAGTCGTGCAAACAGGTTTTGGTTGGGTTCAGTCCCGAGCCACATAGAGGCAGTGAGCGATTGTTGGGGATTCGTCTCTCCTGGTATTAGGAGTTGATATCGTATAGTGATCGATTGGTCAGGACCATAAGACCTTGGCCAAGGCAGTTGGGATTTACTGATAGGTTGATCAGTAGTTTCCCGGATTGGTCCTGAGCCACATCGGCACGACTTATCAGGTTATTAGGGTCTGACGTTCACCACCCCCTAGACCCGGTATGCGATAGTCTTTGATGAAGAGACCGGACTGTACGGATATTGTCACGGATAGGCTCAGTAGGAGTTCGGACGAGTTTGCTCGTCGGCCTTCCTTTTCGACAGGTACTTGGGTAGCCGTTACGTACAGCTAGTGCTGCTGACGTGCTTGTAGTTAAACCCACTGCCAGAGTACTGTCGAGTCTTTAGAGTCCCACGCAGAGGGTTTCCCAGCTTCGGGTGAAATGAGTAGAGGTCATATGGTTTTACGACAGGGTTCATTCACATACGCGCACTTGTGCGTGTTTGGTGTTCGGGCAGTTGATACTAGCGGGCTTTGGTTTAATCCGGATCCTAGTATTTGATTTTGGATTGGTTCAGTCTTATTGTATCCGTTTTCCTTAGAATACGGATGCGGATATGTATATACAGTTGACAGAGGCAGAGAAGGAGACACCTCATTAGGGTTTTGACCATTGACTTGATTAAAACCATAATGAGATGGAAGAAATTGTTTACTAATTTTATTAGTATTAATTGTGTCATGGTTAATTGGTTTGACCATTTGACTTATTGACCATAGTTGACTTAGATATTTTTGTTCAGCATGAGATATTTTGCTTAGCATTAATTGTGACATGATAATGGTCAAATCAAATGAACCATCACAATTATCCTAATTAAAATTATTATTCTTTTTCCCTCATATGAGAGCTCACTCTTCATTTTGATCAAGGTGACACTCTCTCTCATAGCTCTCTCTCCTTCCTCTCTCTCAAGTCCTAGTGTTTCATGAGTTGAAAATCAAGGGCCATTGAGACCAAGCCACCAAAACCACTCTCTACTCACTCTAGATCACTTAGTCTAGCAACCCAAGTGTTCTATTTGCGTCATCTTGGAGGTTAAGATCTAGGTTGGATCTCTTGAGGTGGATTATCGTTGACACAAGGAGGCCGAAGTTTAAGCACGATCCATACATCCATCGAGGAGCTTAAGAAGAGGATCGAAGACCCGAAAGACTTGTTTCCGTTAGGTATACTTTCTATCATAGCAGATAGAACCTTCATTTGCTAGTTAGGTTTATTGTTAAAGATCCGGTTTTGGTTTATTCTAGCGCCAATGTTTGTATCACTATAAAAAATTTGTTCCGCATTTGGCCACGGAAGTTGGCCGGGGCGCTAGTGTAACCCTTAATGGTATCAGAGCCAACCCATAAATCCTACTAGCTAGTTTGCACAAGGTTAAAATCTCGATTGACTAAAATTTACGAATCGTATTTCCAATTTTGTGTGCTTGCTGTCGAATTTAAAAGTTGTTCAAAATTTTTTTCCAGGCATCTTAAAAATATGTGCAGGCAAAACTATAGCTGTGAAAAAAAATTTGGGCACACAACTCCAAAATTCGGTAGCGGAACTTGAGCAAAATGGCACATTTTGCGGCGGTTCCGCCGCGCTTTTTGGGCTACAGTGCCTGAAATTTTTTCTGGGGCTTTAGTTCATGGAAATATGATTTTTTTGATATATGGTTTTGGCCCAGGTTTGTTTGAGGGCTCCATTTTCCTTTGGCGCCAATTTGGGAAATTTTAGTCGATCGAAATTTTAAAATACGTATTTTGTTAACAGTACATTCACTTTTATCTGCGACTGTGAATGTCACTTGATCGGTAAACTCGTCTGATTGCTATATGTTCTTTTAGGTGGGTTTGCGAACGTGACATTCACGTTGATGTTTTGTGCTTGTGCTGTGTTTGTGGTTGGATTGTCTTGGTGAATAGCATGTGGTGCAATGTTAGAAATACAGTTTAAATTCATTTGTACATTTGTTATTGCTGGACGAGCGTCCGACATGTAGACTGCCATGTTTGCCAGGTTGTATATTATTTTGGGGCACGACCGGGTTGAGGTCAATGTCACCGTTTGTACATATTATTTTCTTTTTCTGTATTAGGATTATCCCGTGGAGGAGTGCACGAATAGCCGGGTTCTAGAATGCAACAAGCCCGCATCTCATGGCGTTGAGACGGAGGGGGATTCATTCTAGAATTGGCGGGCTATTCGTCGCACTCGTAGGGGGTACAGGTTTTCATTGCACAGGATATCCACACGACCGGGAACGTCGGGTTTTATTTGCGACTCAAATGAAACCCGGGGCTCCAAGATGATTCACCATTCTGTATTGTTGGCTGTGATTCTGTGATTTTGATTATTATCATTCCTGGGACGAATGTTGTATATACTTATATATATACTAGTAGATATTGTATATGTTTTACACCTGTGCTAGTCAGCCCCCGCTCTGTCGTTAGTTAAGTAACCTAACGGGTGATGACGGGACCCGGTGGCGAATGCGGGTGCATATACGTACATTGTATTTTCGTTCTTTTCTGGTGTGATAGGATTAATTTGATGGGACCACATTAATTTTGATTAATGTAAGAAAATAAACCTCAAAGATGTTGTTGGAACAGATTTCGAAAAAATGACATTATAGACGTTCTCTTTTGCTTTGCACAGTAATATTCGGTCATGAATATCCAGCACCTCATTCGACGAGGCAAGGGCCGAGATCCCTTCATCGGGAGTGACCCTTTGAGTAAAAGTTTGCGTCAGCGTAATAACTTCACTATAGTTGATTATTTTTGCTTTGCATCGTGATATTCAGTTTGGAATATCCTGCACCTCATTCGACGAGGAAAGAGCCGAGATCCCTCTACAGGGAGTGACCTCTTTAGCAAAAGTTTTCGCCACTATGTATTTACAAAACTACTCAGGTTCCTTCAACGATATCAAGTTCATTATGTTAACGGGTTTTTCGCCAAAAACCCAGCCGTAGCCCTCCGTCTTTTCGGATTGGTATTGCTTAGTATTCATGCTACGCATTTCGATATTTAGTCAAGGCATAGTGTTCGGTAGCTATGTAATGCTTTTCCGTTGCATATGTGATTGGTTAGGATATTCGTGCGATCATTTTGATCTTTAGTCAAGGCTCATACGGGTGGGTCTAATGCAATCAAGATAATGACGGGTAGAACTTGACTAGGACCTTTTGACATTTTGATCTTTAGTCAAGGTCACTTGGGTCCTAGGGGAAAAAACCACATCGAGAGTTTCAAATATACAGGAAACTTGCAGATATAGCATACCTTCTGGAGTGTGGTGACTAGAGTGGATTCCATCTAATGCATCACACAATGATAGTTGGATCCTGATCCCACTGATCAGTAGGATTACTCTCGGAAAATTATCACACTTAACAATCAATGCTATAAACCAAGTAGGTGTCTAGAACGGTGTTAGTGGGGCTACGCCTCCAGGGAAAAGAGGTTATATAATTAAGGAACTTCACGAAAGCGTTGAAAAACCTCCCTCGAAGTACCAACACTAGCCTGGCTGAAAGGTTAAGCAAGTATTGTGACGTGCAATTAATCCTGACTAGTTCTTCTTTTAGGGTTTGAAGAAGAATTTGAGGAAACAGTGGGAGCCATCCTGATTAGATAAACTAATAACCAATCTAATCTTGCAAGAGCGCACGCTGAGTGTTTCTTTTTCTCTCTCCAGGTAGCAACCATTTCATGCCCTAATCAAGATAATAAAATGTATCGCTTGACCGATCTGAATTCTTATTCGGAGCTGGGGAACGTCGGTTCGGCTCTAACTTATAACAACGGTCATAAGTATGAGGAACGGAAAGAGGAAAGCATGAATTCCTTGACGACCTCATCGAAGAAGAAGCATACTATTGCATCTCCTTCAAGTGTTCTTGTAGTTGAAAACTTCTTTTCGGTCAGTCTTACCTCCTGGGTACTAGATACCGGATCAGGATCTCATATCTGTAATTTATTGCAGGGACTGAGAAAAAGTAGGATAGTTGGACCTGGTGATATGACCCTCAGGGTAGGGAACGGAGCATAAGTTAATGCTGCTGCCGTTGGTGAATATCACCTGGTGTTGCCAAATGGCAATACTATGATTTTGACAATTGCTACTATGTACCTTCAATGGTTTGCAACATCATATCAGTTTCTTTACTTGATAAATATGGATATAACTTTGTTCTTGATAGAAATATCATGAACATTTACCTTGATAAGGTGCTGGTTGCAGAAGGTACACTGTGTAATGGTATCTATGTTCTAAATCAGAATACAGTTCTCAATGTACAAAACACACGCAAGAGGAAGAGTTCAGATATGAACGAATTCTACTTGTGGCATTGTAGACTTGGTCATATCGGAGAGAAAAGACTAAGTAAGTTACATAAAGATGGACTCTTGAATACGTTCGAATTTTCATCTCATGAAACTTGTCAGTCTTGTCTCAAAAGAAAGATGACCAAATCTCCCTTCACCGGACATGGAGAAAGAGCGGCAGAGCTCTTAGGATTCATACATAGTAATGTGTGTGGTCCGATGTCTATACATGCAAGGGGTGGGTTCTCGTACTTCATCACATTCACTGACAATCTCTCTAAATTCGGATATGTGTATCTTATGAAACACAAATATGAAACTTTTGAGAAATTCGAAGAATTCAGAAACGAAGTGGAGAACCAGACTAGCAAAAGTATCAAGATCCTCCGGTCTAATAGGGGAGGGGAGTACTTGAGCACGGAATTCTTAGATTACTTAAAAGAGAATGGAATTCTCTCTCAGCTTACTCCTCCATATACACCACAGCACAACGGTGTATCGGAGCGGAGGAACCACACCCTATTGGACATGGTTCGCTCCATGATGAGTAATGCCGAGTTACCTCTTTCATTCTGGGGATTTGCGCTTGAAACAGTAGTCTACCTGTTGAATCAGGTTCCGTCTAAATCTGTGCCTAAGACTCCATATAAAGTATGGAGTGGAAAGAAACCATGTCTTAAATTCATTAAGATATGGGGTTGTCTGGCCTATGTGTAAATACAGAAGCCGGACAAACTAGAGGCACGATTAGTTTTATGTAAGTTTGTAGGATATCCAAAACATTCAATGGGATCTCTATTCTACCACACCGAGGAATAGAAGGTGTTAGTCACTCGCCACGCCACCTTTTTAGAGTGGCAATTTCTTGCAAAAGAAACAAGTGGGAGCATGGTAGAACTAGAAGAAATTTCAGAGGGACAAACTATAACTGATGGTTTGGTGGAACCAGAAAATTCAATAGTCCCAAACGAACCTCAGCCACTCCGCAGATCTAGTAGGATTTCTCATCCGCTCGAAAGATACTACGGTTTTCTCATAGACGGGGATCGAGAGGATTGCATCTTTGAAGAAGATGATCATACTAGTTTCAGGCATGCCATTATCAGTAGGGAATCTGATAAGTGGCTGGATGCTATGCGATCTGAAATGGAGTCAATGTACACCAACAAAGTGTGGACCTTGGATATTGCTCCACCTGGGGTAAAACCTGTTGGATGCAAATGGATCTACAAAAGGAAACTTGGTGTAGATAGGCAGTTGGAAACCTATAAGGCTAGACTCGTTGCAAAAGGTTTTCGTCAAAGACCAGGTATGGACTATGACGAAACCTTTTCTCCTGTGGCTATGCGCAAATCCATTCGGATCATACTTGCCATTGTTGCCTTCCATGACTATGAGATCTGGCAGATGGACACAAAAACGGCTTTTCTAAACGGAAGTTTAGAAGAGTGCGTTTATATAGATCAGCCGGAAGGCTTCGTAGACAGTGAGAGCAGCGGGAAGGTGTGCAAGTTGATTAAATCCATTTATGGATTAAAACAAGTATTGCGGAGCTGGAACATCTGTTTTGATGAAACAGTCAAAGACTTTGACTTCATCAAGAACGAAGATGAGCCATGTATATATAAGAAGATTGTAGGACGTACTGTCATCTTTTGATAGGAAATGACATTCCTATGCTACAATCGGTCAAGCTATTCTTATCACAAAGGTTCTCCATGAAAGACCTAGGTGATGCCTCGTACATTCTGGGGATCAAGATCTACAGGGATAGATCTAAGTGATTATTGGGACTTTCGCAGTCCAGGTACATAGAGACCGTACTAAAGAGATTTAGTATGGAAGATTCCAAGTGCGGTAACATACCCGCATTGCACGGAATCACCCTCTCCAAGGAGATGTCTCCCAAGACTGACGAGGAGAGGGTTCGCATGAGCACTATACCGTACACTTCGGCGGTAGGATCTATAATGTATGTGATGTTATGTACAAGACCAGACGTAGCTGTTCCCCGCCAAAACACAGAGACGCGACTGCGTGGGTCCGTCTTTCCTGAATTTTAGGGCAGATGCTAATTGGTGCTATCCGTCCACCTCTCCGCAGATGCCAAATTGATTTATGGCACCGTGTATCGGAGGTTTAAACGGATGCGGCCGATGTAGGAGACATCGTCAGATTCCCCCTCGTTGAGGGGTTTTTGATTGTGGGGATGCTCTTCCCTGCAGGCGCAAGCCCCTGCAGTTAATTACGCTACCGTATCGCGGTAACCACTTTCTCCTTCTCCAGATTGTCACTTCGTGTCGTGGGTGTTTGTTTTGTTTTTGGTTGCCCATGGATTGTATACGGAGACTAATTTATGTTGTTACCCGTAAGGCGTAGATTAGTCCAAATCCGTATTTTCTTAGATTTGGGTTTGGGGTTGGGTTTAAGGATACGTTAGTCTCATTTGAGACTAAGATCAACTTAAACATTTGTTAACGATACATTAGTCTAATTTTAGACTAAGATCAACTTAACAGGATCATTTAGATCCAACAAAAGAGCATTTGGGCTCTATTGTTTAGTTTAGGGACTTTGCGGTCCATAATTAGTTTAAGGACATTACGTTCCAATGTTAGTTTAAGGACATCTCGGTCCAAGGTTAAGGACATCATAGTCCGTGGGTTTAAAGGAACCCCACAGTCTAAGGTTAAGGACATCATAGTCCATGGGTTTAAGAGGACCCTACAGTCCGAGATTAAGGACATCATAGTCTATGGGTTTAAGGACCCTACAGTCCATGGTTAAGGACATCATAGTCCATGGGTTTAAGGACCCCATAGTCCAGTTTAAAGACGTCATAGTCTATGGAATGTATAGTTGTCGGGACCCGTCACCTCTCTGAAGACGTTGAAGGATTAAAACGACATATATCAGAGGGGTTCAGAGATGTACCCTTGAACCAATTTTGGTTGAAAGATCTGTTGTCCAATTTAGGGCTAAGATCTGTTAAAAGATTTATGAGCATATAGGCTCAATTAATCTGAATTGAGGACTTATGGCCAATCTTGGGCTAAGTCCAGTCAAGTTAAAATGATTAACATTTATTTTTATGTTGTTGAGCATTTATTTGGGCTTGGCCCTTTTAACAATACTGAACATTGATTTGGATTCTGACAATATTTTTGTCTTTTATTGAATGCTGAGCATTCGTCATGGCTCTGAGGGCTTATTAAAGAACAATTTATGTTCTATCAGCGCACACGTGAGGAGCACGTGGCGCGCTTGGCACTTTGCGCCAGTCAAAGAGCGCAGAGCGCTTCTGTTGGATAGCGCACACGTGAGGGACACGTGGTGCGCTTGGCGCTTTGCGCCAGTCAAAAGAGCGTAGAGCACTAGTCCAAGAGTGCAAAGCGCTAACTGTTTAGTGGCGCACACGTGAGGGACACGTGGTGCACTTGGTACTGAGCGCTAGTCTTATGAGCACAAAGCGCTAGTTCAAAGAGCGCAAAGCACTTCTGTTTAAATAGCGCACACGTGGCGCACTTGGCGCTATGCGCCAGATAATGAGCGCAATGCGCTTCTGTTGATTGGAGTGCTAAGGTTATGCAGCGCTTTATGCTAGATGTGGAGCGCTGAAGCGCTTTGCAACTTAGATCAGTTTGCTCCCTGAGAGTTAAATTCACTTTTTATAAGAAACTTTGTCTCAAAGTTTTAAGAAAAAAGTTCTTATTTTATAGGAGATATTTCAATCTCTTATTTTAGGGAAAGGATTTGCCTTTATGGATCTTTGATCCTAAGAGAATTGAATTATTCTCCCCTTTTATGATGAGATGATGTCTGAAAGACAATTTGTCTTATAGATCTATGATCTGTGAGAAAAATTATGTTCTTCTTTTTATGATGAGATCTTTTGATCTCTTTGTGAAAGACCTTGGTCTTATAGATCTATGATTTTTAAAGAAGTGGATTCTTCTTTTTAATTATGAGATGATTTCAACTCTCTGTTCATTTTTTACCTTGAAGAAACTTCTTCTTTCCCTGAGAGCTTGGCTCTTCTTTTTGAGATCTCTCAAAGCTTATAGGGGATTCCTCTATTTTTTCTTTTTTTTAGACTTGAAGTCTTAGGGCCTTTATATAGGGCAAGCTGATCAGTTCAATCAGTTAAGGAGATCTTTTCTCCAATTGATTTGGGGATTTCCCCATCGTTGGAACTTTGATCCAAGGGATTCTGATTTACAGAAGGCTATCTTCTTGTTTTTAACAAGATTTGGAAATCTTTCCATACAGAATTTATTCTGTATTTTGGTGATTTTTAATCACCATTGGAACATTGATCCAATGGTGCTCTGATTTATAGAGCACAATCTTGTTGTTTGGAAAGATTTTGAAGAATTTTTCCTTAACAGAATTTAATTCTGATTAATTAATGATTTATTATTATTATTGGATCTTAGATCTGACGATAGGGAGTTTTTAGTTCCAGCGCTAGCGCACCCGTGCTTTGCACGTGGTGCGCTGCTTAGAGGGCAGCGCACTTAGCGTTAGCGCATCCGTGCTTTGCACGTGGTGCGTTGCTTAGTGCGCAGCGCACCTAGCGCTAGCGCACACGTACTTTGCATGTGGTGCGCTTCTTAAGGCGCAGCGTAATTATCGCTAGCGCATCCATGCTTTACACGTGTTACGCTGCTTAGAGCGCTGTGCACCTAGCGCACACGTGCTTTGCACGTGGTGCGCTACTTAGGGCGCAACGCACTTGGCGCTGCTTCTTAAACGTTGCTTCATTTCAAAATTTAAAATTTGAACAGAGTTTTGCTCTGATTGGGGAAACAAATGCCCCCACCGTTGCACTCACATGGCCCACATGTGAGTGCAGCGGTGCAACATTTGCACCTTTGGATCAACTCAGAAATTGAAACGGCATCTCAATGCTTATAAATAAGACCCTTGGTCCTTGAGATAATTTCTGTTCATCTTCTTTTTTGTCTTCTGAGAATTTTATTCTCTTTCAGAGCATAGGTCTTCATTTTAAGAACCTTCAAGAGTCAAAACTCTGCCAAATTTTTATAAAATTTGAACTTTATCCATAGAGCTTTGCTCTTCCTCAGATCTCAAAATGTTTTTAGGGTTTTGCCCATTAACAGAGCTTTGTCTTCACAGATCTTAGATCTAAAAAATGTTATTAGGGTTTTACCCATTAACAGAGCTTTGCTCTTCATAGATCTTAGATCTAAAGAAAACCTTTTTAGGGTTTCTTAACCCATAAACAGAGCTTTGCTCTCTTGAATAGTGGACATTTGTTAATCTCTTATGAAGAACTCTTAAGAGTTTGTTCATAGATCTTGAAGATCTCAGAATTTTAATTCATTAAAAAAAATTATTTCAACTTTTCCGATGGGTTATTCCATCATTTTTACAGAGCAAGGCTCCTAGAATTCCCGGAGAATTTTTAATTCCCCTCATAATTGACTTCAACAGGTGTCATTCCTGTCTGCAGAGCATTGCTCTCGAAGAGTTTAACTCCTTGGCCCGAGGAACCTTTTTATTAAATGCGAAATCCTTTTTAAGATTCCTTTCTTAATTGCACAGAATTAAATTCGTTGGTGATTTAATTAGTACTTATTTCCCCCTTGGGGATATCAAGAGTTTGTTTAAATCCCGTGTCTGTTTCAATTAGCTTTTTCTTAATCAGTCTGTCCACTAACTTTCACTGATTTTCCTTTTCAGACTTTATGGACGCTCATATGTATGATCTCGACGAGATCATTTCTTACGAAGACATTCGTGCACTCGGCCATTCTCAAAACCAAGAATTTACAAACGCCCAGTGTGCTGAAATTATGGGTCGCTTTGATGCATATAATGGTCGATTGCTTCCTCGTCGTTCCTCTCTCTTGTAGCTTATTGTGCGAGCGATCTGGGGAGAGCTTCCTCTATTCTATGCCAGCATGCCGCTTAAGGCATTGGACGACGCCGAAGATAAGGTGCACTCAGTGTATCTGATAGGCTTGATCTCAAAGCAAAGGCGAGACAACCTTGTTGATATCCTGCATCAAGCTTTTCAGCAGGCGGCGATACTCGCTGCCTATCGAAGGGTGGAGGACATCAGCGGGGATCCTGATGCTTATGATCGTGAAAGGATGCACACAAAGATGGTCCGAGAGGCCCGTAAATTTTTGGATGGCCTCACTTTTGAATTTCTCAATCCATGTCCTGGATTTGATGTCTTGCCTTTGTAAACATTTTAATGGTGTTTTTTTTTACCGCTTTCATCAATGTAAGAATTTTCTGAAGTATGAATAGCAAATTCCTCGTCTCCGTGTGTTTATTTTATGCACTAAATCTTTTGCATATGCATGAGTGGGTATGCTTTGAACGCTTAAACGGATACGAATCCATCGTTCTTTTTACTTTTTGGCATGGTATGTGGTTGTTGTCAGTAGGTTACACCCTTTTCGTTTTGATTTGGTGCAAAACAATTTACGCACTCTTGAATAGCATCTCCATTTCTCTGGCATGTAACTTTGGCAAATGTGGTCTATAGACGATAGAGAACATTCCATCTTGAACTATTCGAGAGGTAGTGATGGCTTAGGAAGCAGGTTCAGATCTGCTGCCTAAGGCTTTTCAACTTTATGAGCCATGAGGGTCTCATAAAGACTTTTCTCCCTACGAGTCGAGAGGATCTTGCAGGTGTATTTTCTCTTTAGGAATCGTGAGGATTCCTAAGTGTGTGTTCTCCTATAAGTCGTAAGGATCTTACAAGAGAGTTTTCTTCTTTACGAGTCGAGAGGACCCGTAAGTGATTGATGTGGTTGACATTATCCGCATTTCACGGAGTCAGGAGTTGTTTTGGGCATTTCCCACGAGGACAGGATTGACTTTAGCCATATTCCACAGGACCAGGATTTGCTCTGGATGCTTCCACGGGGTCAGGATTAACATTAGTCGTGTTCCACAAAGACCAGGATCCGCTCTGGACACTTCCCACGGGGTCAAGATTGACATAAGCCGTGTTCCACGGAACCAGGATTTGCTCTGGATGCTTCCCATGGGGTCAGGATTGACATTAGCCGTGTTCCGCAAGGACCAGGATCTGCTCTGGACACTTCCCACGGGGTCAGGATTGATATTAGCCGTGTTCCGCAAGGACCTGGATTTGCTCTGGATGCTTCCCACGGGGTCAAGATAGACAAAAGCCGTGTTCCGCAAGGACCAGGATCCGCTCTGGATGCTTCCCATGTGGTCAGGATTGACATTAGCCGCGTTCCACTTGACTAGGATTTGCTCTGGATGCTTCCCACGTGTCACGCCCCGCTTCCTAGAGTATGCTAAGATAGGCACGTGACAAAGCCAACCATGTTACCTGTGGACATGAAATATTCCTCCACGGTCACATTACGGCTGTAGAGATATCAAGAACAATAATAATAACTATCTAATACATGTTCATGAGCCAGAATAACGAGTCAAGAATAAAATAATGCGGAAGCAAAAGATTCAATACAATAATAAACTGGAATGTACGTCCCATAATGCGAGCTCACATCAGGAATGAAAATGCATAAATAAAACTAAAATACTAACAGGTCCTCACTACTCGGCCTGCTGACTGAAATACTCCTGCTCGGCCTCCGGTAAAGATAGAGGATCTAGGCCATGCAAAACCCAGCCGTCAGTGCGTCATAATATCAACAATAATATAATCAGGGGATAGCAAGACATGAAGACACAAGTATGAACAGTAATAAAGGTATAACAGTAACATAAATAAGGACAGTGAAGGGTCAGGCACAGGTGATGTGCAGTGAGTAATCTAACTGGTCTACTGGGTTAACTACTCTCAAGTATTTGAAATCAATTTGATGAATCATCGATGTAACTCAATAGTATCCCGTGCGTGCCCGGGACCACGGTCAAGACTCTCGGGCTGAATCCGAGACGTGCCGTTAGGCAGTAAAAGGTAGTATGTAAAGACGAATGATGTCAGCAGCATCATTCGGGGGTGGCCTAGCCCGTAAGACTGATCAGTAAAGGCATCGAACTGTCGAGTTACAAGTCAGGTTTCATCATTGATTTCCCCATACACCCAAGTTATGTGTTCAAGTCGGGTATTGATAAATCTGGAGCTAATGCCAACACAGGATCAAGTAGATACAGGTTTGTCTGAATAGACAACATGAAATGTCCGTAGGGACAACAGGTCAAGATTGTCGGCATTAGTAACAAGATCAGGTAACATGTCAAACTGTGGTACATCAGATCATGTCAGGTGGTGTACATGTATCAAGTCATGTCAAGTAGTGCACAGGTATCAAGTCATGTCAGTAGTAGGGTATCAGGTCATGCCAGGTAGTGCACAAGTGTCGAGTGGGTGCTCATAATCAAACTGTAATAAGTATGGGTACAAAAAATCAAGTATGGAGTACCAATATAACAATAAAATGAAATAATGTGATATGGTATGCCAATAGATATAAATTCAAAGATATGGATGCACAATTATCGATTAGGGTTACATTTATAGTTCCAATACTAATTAGGATGCACTTTATTAAACATGGAGTGTTAATATCACAGTATTATGTATTAATGTGATCTATGGATGCAATTATATATATTTTAAATGAGATGGATGCAAACGGGCATCCGTAATCAGTAAAGCTGTAAAATGGTAATGTGGGATGCACAACTAAGCAATATGTGATGTAAATATTGATATGGATGCAGTATAATGTAATCTAGTATGTCACAAGATAAGTTTTCATGATCTAGATCTAAAATGATATAAACGGATGCAAACGGAATATCGAAACGTTATAAAACTAAATATGGGTACTAGATTTAAACTACAGGTATGATATTTATTTAAATAGGTATAAAATGAGTTACATAGCATGTAGCAAGATTAACTTGCCTCGACGGATCAAGAAACGGATGTGTACGGAACGTCTCATGTCGGTGAAAAGTCGCGACGCGTTCACGGTACACGGAACGGTTCCAAACAACGCACAAGAGTGATCACGCAAGCAAGGCATGTTCGATGGGTCGTCTGGATCGTCTGCGACGTCAGGGCTCTGGCGATCTCTGCAGTTCCAAGTTTCAAGAAAAGAAAAGAAAAGAAAAAGAAAAAAGAAAAGAAGAAGAGGAAGAAGAAGAGAAGAAGAGAAGTGCTCACTGAAGTTTGGTGCTCTGGGGTTTCAGGGGACAGAGGAGACGTTGTAGTGGTGTAGGGCTCACCGACAGTGCGGGGTGATCGAGATGGAGGCTAGGGTTTCGATGTTAGGGTTCTCGGTTGGTTTGCTGGGGTTTCTGGGTTGGTTTGTGGGTGCAGGGTTCTGTGAAGGGGAGAAGACAGAGGAGAGAGGAGAGAAGAAGAAGGAGATGGTGACGGGATGAGGTGGTCGCGAAGGAAAGGTGGTAGTGATGGGTTGTTCTCGATTGCAGTGGGTTGCTCGGGAATGAAAGGAGAAGCCAGAGGAGGAGGAGATGAGGGGGAGGTTGTTGAGGTAGAGGGAGTTGAGGTGATGGGCTAAGGGTTAGGGTTGAGAAAAGATAATGGATTAACGAGAAAGTAGATAGGAGCTCGGGGTTTTTATTGAAGGAGGAAGTCGAAGGAAAAAGATATAAACGGTGAAGGGAGGTGACGGGATCTCTGGGCGGTGACGGGATCCGCTACAGGATCGCGAGAGGAGAGAGAGAGAGAATCGAGGGGAGAGAGATAGAAATAGCGAGAGGAGAGAGAGAGAATCGAGAGGAGAGAGATAGAGATAGCGAGAGGAGAGAGAGAGAGAATGTGAACAGTGAGGAGAAAGAAAATCGTCATTTTGTGGGGAGAGAGAGAATGAGATAACGCGGTGAGAGAGAGAAAGAAAAAAGAGAAGAAGGAGAGTGGGGCCTGGGTTAGAGAAGGAAAGAGAGAGAGAGAGAGTTAGGATACATGATTTAAAATTTAGAAAGATTTTTAAAAAGGGTTAAGATTTTAAAAGATTTGTAAGTTATTAAAATTTTAATCGGTTGATTTTTTTAAAATAAAGATATTAGGTTAAATAAATTTGAATTTTGGCAGGGTAACAAAATATTCCAAAACGCGCCCGGGTCGGGTCTAAAATTCCGATTTAAAATATGAAAAATATATGCGACTTTCAAAATTGAAAATGAATGTTTAGGTAACGAAAATGCCTACCCCCAAGAACGGATGCACGTATGTGCGCGTAGCCATCCAAACACGTCCGTTTCACTGAACGGGACGAGAACAAGATGCGCGGTGCTACCACGGGGTTAGGGGTATCATGCAGGCCAAGTTATGTAATTTTAAATTATTTTACGTGACTTAAAATTTTATATGGTAAAGACGCAATGCCAGATAAAATGCCAGTATGTACTAAACATGAAAATGCACAGTCTACGTAACAAGTCAGGGTAATTCATAAGTATGAATCAAACAGGTTCAAGCAAGCGGGTTCGGTCGAATGCAAAGTAAAATGTAAAATACCATTCGCACCCAAATCACGATAAATTAAGAAATACCACCAATAAGAAAATACGAGAACTGGAATTGGTATAAATGAACTAGGTTGTTACATTATACCCAACTACAAAAAGAATTCCGTCCTCGAAATTCCAAGAACAAGAAAGGACAAACAATCAAGAAACTACAAGAATAGATGTGGAAACTTCTGTCGGATTTCATCTTCTCGTTCCCAAGTTGATTCTCCATGCGAGCGATTTCCCCAAGAAACAAGTACGGGAGGGATAACCTTGTTCTTAAGAACCTTTTCCCTTCGATCCACAATCGACATCGGTCGCTCCTCAAAGGTTAAATCTTCTCGTACAGTCAGCTCCGAATGATCCAACACATGTGTTTCATCTCGAACATATTTACGAAGTTGAGATACATGAAACACGTTATGAACATTCACCAAAGATTGCGGTAAAGCCAATCGATACGCCACTTCTCCAACACGCTCCAAAATCTCGAAAGGCCCAACGAATCGAGGACTAAGCTTGCCTCGACTTCCGAAACGAATCACCCCTCTAGTCGGTGATATCTTCAAGAATACCAAATCACCAACAGCGAACTCTAGAGGTCTTCTTGATGTATCGGCCCAACTCTTCTGCCGATCTTGCGCTGCCTTCGTATGATTCCGGATAGTGTTAACTTTCTCTACTGTCTGCACGATCAAATCCGGTCCCAACAATCTTCGTTCTCCAACATCATCCCAACAAATGGGTGAACGACACTTGCGACCATATAATGCTTCGAATGGAGCCAAATGAATAGTCGCTTGAAAGCTGCTATTGTAAGAAAACTCCACCAAGTGTAGATGATCCTCCCACGAACCCTTGAAATCTAACATGCAAGCTTTCAACATGTCTTCAGGAGTTTGGATCGTTCTCTCCGACTGGCCATCTGTTTGAGGATGATAAGCTGTGCTAAACTTCAATCGAGTCCCCAAACTTTCCTGTAAGCTCCTCCAGAAGTGTGATAAGAAACGGGTGTCACGGTCGGACACGATGCACACCGGTACTCCATGCAATCTTACAATCTCTTGCATGTACCATTCTGCCAATGCTTCTGTTGATTGACCAACTCGAAATGGTACGAAATTAGCTACCTTGGTCAATCGATCAACAATCACCCAAACAGCATTGTTCCCCTTTGGACTCCGTGGTAAAGCCGTCACGAAATCCATGGTTATATGTTCCCACTTCCATTGAGGAATCGGAAGTGGTTGCAATAAACCGGCAACCCTTTGATGTTCAGCCTTAACTTGCTGACACACCAAGCACTTTACTACAAAGCGGGCAATCTCCCATTTCATGCCTTCCCACCAGAAATGCTGTCGTAGATCTCGGTACATCTTCGTGCCTCCTAGATGTACGGAATATGCGGAACTGTGCGCCTCCTTCATAACTTCTTCGTGAATATCTTCCTTTGGCATACACAAACGGCTACTATAATGCAACGAACCATCTTCATGAATCAACAAGTCCGTTCGAAGTCCAGCTTCAACCTGTTCTCAAAACTTCTGCAATCTAGGGTCCAGTAACTGCGCTTCTTTAATATTCTCGATCAACGACGACTGTACTTGCAGCTGCATCAACTGTCCCGAAGAATGCGGTAGCACAATCTCCAAATCGAATCTCCGGAAGTCTTCGATAAGTTTCTTCTGTGTAGTCAACATCTGAATTGCTGGCAACCGACTAAGCGCATCCGGCACAACATTAACTTTCCCCGGATGGTACTTTAGGTCAAGATCGTAGTCATCCATCAGCTCCAACCATCTACGCTGCCTCATATTAAGCTCCTTCTGTGTGAACACGTACTTTAGGCTTTTGTGATCGGTGAATACTTCGACCCTTTCGCCCAATAAGTAGTGTCTCCAAATCTTCAAAGCGAAAATCACAGCTGCTAGCTGCAAATCATGAGTTGGGTAATTCTTCTCATGGGTCTTCAATTGTCTTGATGCGTAAGCTATAACCTTCCCATGCTGCATCAAAACACATCCCAATCCCTTCTCAGATGCGTGGCTGTGAATCACTAATCCTCCGGAACTGTCTGGTATGGTCAAAATAGGAGCGGTTATCAGCCTCTGCTTCAATGCCTCAAAAGCTGACGCACACTTATCCGTCCACACAAATGGTACTTCCTTGCGCGTAAGCTTGGTCAAAGGCTCAGCCAAACGAGCAAAATTCTCCATGAACCTTCTGTAGTATCCTGCAAGTCCAAGAAAACTTCTGATCTCTACAACGTTCTTCGGAATCGGCCAATCTCGAACTGCTGCAATCTTTTCGGAATCAACGGCGATTCCATCTCCGGACACGACATACCCTAAAAACTTCACTTCTTCGAGCCAAAACTCGCACTTGCTCAACTTTGCATACAATCTTTCTTGCCTCAATGTCTGCAGTGCGATCTTCAAGTGTTCTGCATGCTCTTCAATGCTCCTCGAGTAAACCAGAATATTATCAATGAACACCACTATAAACTGGTCCAAGAATGGTGAAAAGATTCATTTCATCAAGTCCATAAATATCGCCAGTGCATTCATTACTCCAAAGGGCATCACTAAATACTCATAATGTCCATTCCGAGTTCAGAACGCCGTCTTGAAAATATCTTCTGATTTAACTCAGACCTGATGATATCCGGATCGCAAATCTAACTTCGAGAACACCCTCGCGCCACTAAGCTGCTCAAATAATTCGCCAATGCGAAAGATCGGGTACTTTTTCTTAATAGTCACCCGGTTTAATTCTCGATAATCGATGCACATCCTCCTTGTCTTTCTTCTTGACTAGAAGAACTAGAGCTCCCCAAGGTGAGTTACTGCTGTGAATCTAACCCTTCTCAAGTAATTCAGCAACCTGCTTCTTGACTTCTTCCAACTCCACTGGTGCCATCAGATAGTACGCCTTTGAGATTGGCGCTGCACCAGGAACAAGATCGATCGCGAACTCCATATCTCGTTTTGGCGGTAAACCTGATATATCCTCGAACACGTCCATGAAATCTCGAACTATAGCTGGTGCTTCTTCCTTATCGACTTCCATCGACGAAAGAACATTATTTGTCGGCCTAGCCCTAAACTCGACTGGCCCGACAGAACTGCTTCCTCCAATAAAGATAAACTCCGGATGTCCGGGAATCTGGAAAATTACTTTCTTTGCCCTACAATCAATGTGAGCGTGGAAAGTGCCGAGAAAATCCATTCCCAAGATGACTTCATAGCTGCCTGTATCAATCACCAAGAAATCTGCAAATAACTCCCGTCCGCAAACAACAACAGAACAATCCTTACATTCTCAACTAGCTATGATCTTCCCATTCCAAGTGTGTATGTCCCAACAACTAAACAGGGTCGTGCAAGCAATCGAGTGTGTAGCAATAAACTTGGACGACATAAAACAATGGGATGCACCAGAATAGAATAACGCTAATGCGGAAAAACCATGAACAAGTAGGATACCTGAAACAACTTCTCCTGAAGCCTTAGCTTTCTCAGCTGCCAGGGTAAATGCTTGAGCTTGATTGGGTCCCTGAGTCAGCTGCTTCTGTCCCTGAAACTGCTTCTGTGGTGGCCTCTAAACATCATCTTTCGTGCGAAGGTTTGACGGACAAGCGTTGATAGTATGATCCGCCGATCCACAAACCAAACAGAGTCCCCTCATCCTTCGACATTCCCTTTGCACGTGTCCAGATAAATGGCAGTAGTCACAAATCACGCTCCTTCTTTGATCAACAACGACAGGCTTCTTCTTAGGCGTTACGCCATGTCGGTTCACTAGAATACCTCTGCGTACATGCGCTCGGTTCGGTGCAAAAGCCGGCTTCTGCACTGTAACTGCTTGCTGTTGCGTACCCCTAGTCTTCATAGATAGGCTCTGCTGCTCTCGGGCCGCTGTAAGTACTTGTGAGGAAGTGGTCAAACCCAGAGATATAATTTGCCTCTGGATGTCTACGTCCAAACTGCGAATAAACCTTCGTGCCCTATCAGCTTCTTTGGCCACCAAAGGTCCAGCGAATCGACTGAGCCGTGTCCACTCAGCTGCATGTACATCCATAGGTACGCCGTTCTGCTTCAAACTAATAAACCTTTCTTCCATTTCCTCCCGTGCAGTCTGCGGGAAGAACTTCTCCAAGAAACTCTTCGAAAAATCTGCCCAACTGATCGGCTTGGGCAAGCGGGTCTCTTCCACAAGCCACCATTCATGGGCATAGTCCACCAACTGGATGCGTACCACATCCACTCTCTTGTCCTCTGGAATCTATACCGCAACGAGCAAATTCTCCGTATCAACCAGCCACTGCTCCGCTGGTAACGGCTCTTCCAGGCCAATAAAGACGGACAGACCAAGTCTCCTGAAATCCGCCATGGTACCCACACGATCAACTGGTCTGGCCACAACATTGTTTACGGACTGCTGGACAGTCCGCAAACCTTCCTAAAAAGCTTCGGCTTGCTGCTGGTTCAGCTCGGTCTGCCGTTTCTGGTTCTCCAGCATCCCACGAATTACTCCAAGCAAGGCGGCTTCATCAACACGCCTCTGGTACGTTTTCAGATTTCTGCCTGCCATGTTCCTGAAACCAAAACACCGAAAGGATTAGTATGATAACCAATTCAAAATATAGATCAAGGATGTGAATTAAGACTAGAACTCCAAATTACTTAAATAGAGTACCGCATTGTAACCATGCCGCGGTACATAGCTACAATCACATAACTCCACCCAAGTCGCCTAAGTTCTAGAGATAAACAATAGGAAACCAAGTTTCAAGTCGAGATGCAAAGAGGTTTGCATATCGTCAAGGTATGAATCAGGAGGAAGTTAAGATTCAAAAAATGGCAAGATGGCAAAGTGGCAGGACATGTTCCTAATCACGAGTATTCTGATTCGTGTATTGGGTCCAATACCCAACTACAAAAAATCAAACCCGATTAACCTAGATCCTATGGCTCTGATACCAAACTAACCCTGTCACGCCCTACTTCCCAGAGTACGCTAAGATAGGCACATGACAGAGCCAACCATTCTACCTATGGACAGGAAATATCCCTCCACGGTCACATTACGGCTGTAGAGATACCAAGAACAATAATAATAACTATCTAATACATGTCCATGAGCCAGAATAACGAGTCAAGAATAAAATAATGCGGAAGCAAAAGATTCAATACAATAATAAACTGGAATGTACGACCTATAATGCGGGCTCACATCAGGAATGAAAATGCATACATAAAACTAAAATACTAACAGGTCCTCACTGCTAGGCCTACTAACTGAAATACTCCTGCTCGGCCTGCGGCAAAGGTAGAGGATCGAGCCATGCAAAACCCAGACGTCAGTGCGTCATAATATCAACAATAATATAATCAGGGGGTAGCAAGACATGAAGACACAAGTATGAACAGTAATAAAGGTATAACAGTAACATAAATAAGGACGGTGAAGGGTCAGGCACAGGTGATGTGCAGTGAGTAATCTAACTGGTCTACTGGGTTAACTACTCTCAAGTATTTGAAATCAATTTGATGAATCATCGATGTAACTCAATAGTATCCCGTGCGTGCCCGGGACCACGGTCAAGACTCTCGGGCTGAATCCGAGACGTGCCGTTAGGCAGTAAAAGGTAGTATGTAAAGACGAATGATGTCAGCAACATCATTCCGGGGCTGGCTTAGCCCTTAAGACTGATCAGTAAAGGTATCGAACTGTCGAGTTACAAGTCAGGTTTCATCATTGATTTCCCCATACACCCAAGTTATGTGTTCAAATCAGGTATTGATAAATCTGGAGCTAATGCCAACACAGGATCAAGCAGATACAGGTTTGTCTGAATAGACAACAGGAAATGTCCGTAGGGACAACAGGTCAAGATTGTCGGCATTAGTAACAAGATCAGGTAACATGTCAAACTGTGGTACATCAGATCATGTCAGGTGGTGTATATGTATCAAGTCATGTCAAGTAGTATACAGGTATCAAGTCATGTCAGTAGTTGGGTATCAGATAGTGCACAAGTGTCGAGTGGGTGCTCATAATCAAACTGTAATAAGTATGGGTACACAAAATCAAGTGTGGAGTACCAATATAAAAATAAAATGGAATAATGTGATATGGTATGCCAATATATATAAATTCAAAGATATGGATGCATAATTATCGATTAGGGTTACATTTATAGTTCCAATACTAATTAGGATGCACTTTATTAAACATGGAGTGTTAATATCACATTATTATGTATTAATATGATCTATGGATACAATTATATATATTTTAAATGAGATGGATGCAAACGGGTATCCGTAATCAGTAAAGCTGTAAAATGGTAATGTGAGATGCACAACTAAGCAATATGTGATGTAAATATTGATATGGATGCAGTATAATGTAATCTAGTATGTCACAAGATAAGTTTTCATGACCTAGATCTAAAATGATATAAACGGATGCAAACGGAATATCGAAACGTTATAAAACTAAACATGGGGTACTAGATTTAAACTACAGGTATGATATTTATTTAAAAAGGTATAAAATGAGTTACATAGCATGTAGCAAGATTAACTTGCCTCGACGGATCAAGAAACGGATGTGTACGGAACGTCTCACGTCGGTGAAAAGTCGCGACGCGTTCACGGTATACGGAACGGTTTCAAACAACGCACAAGAGTGATCATGCAAGCAAGGCACGTTCGCTGGGTCGTCTGGATCGTCTGCGACGTCAGGGCTCCGGTGATCTCTGCAGTTCCAAGTTTTAAGAAAAGAAAAGAAAAGAAAAAGAAAAAAGAAAAGAAGAAGAGGAAGAAGAAGAGAAGAAGAGAAGTGCTTACTGGAGTTTGGTGCTCTGGGTTTTCAGAGGACAGAGGAGATGAGGTAGTGGTGTAGGGTTCACCGGCGGTGAAGGGCGATCGAGATGGAGGCTAGGGTTTCGGTGTTAGGGTTCTCGGTTGGTTTGCTAGGGTTTCTGGGTTGGTTTATGGGTGCAGGGTTCTGTGAAGGGGAGAAGACAGAGGAGAGAAGAAGAAGGAGATGGTGACGGGATGAGGTGGTCGGCGGCGAAGGAAAGGTGGTGGTGATGGGTTGTTCTCGGTTGCAGTGGGTTGCTCGGGAATGAAAGGAGAAGCCAGAGGAGGAGATGAGGGGGAGGTTGATGAGGCAGAGGGAATTGAGGTGATAGGCTAAGGGTTAGGGTTGAGAAAAGATAATGGGTTAACGAGGAAGGAGATGGGAGCTCGGGGTTTTTATCGAAGGAGGAAGTCGAGGGAAAAAGATATAAACGGTGAAGGGAGGTGACGGGATCTCTGGGCGGTGACGGGATCCGCTACAGGATCGCGAGAGGAGAGAAAGAGAGAGAATCGAGAGGAGAGAGATAGAGATAGCGAGAGGAGAGAGAGAGAATGTGAACAGTGAGGAGAAAGAAAATCGTCGTTTTGTGGGGAGAGAGAGAAGGAGATAACACGGTGAGAGAGAGAAAGAAAAGAAAGAAGAAGGGGAGTGGGGCCTGGGTTAGAGAAGGAAAGAGAGAGAGAGAGAGTTAGGATACTTGATTTAAAATTTAGAAAGATTTTTAAAAAGGGTTAAGATTTTAAAAGATTTGTAAGTTATTAAAATTTTAATCGGTTGATATTTTTAAAATAAAGATATTAGGTTAAATAAATTTGAATTTTGGTGGGGATACAAAATATTCCAAAACGCGCTCGGGTCGGGTCAAAAATTCCGATTTAAAATATGAAAAATATATGCGACTTTCAAAATTGAAAATGAATGTTTAGGTAACGAAAATGTCTACCCCCAAGAACGGATGGACGTACGTGCGCGTAGCCATCCAAACATGTCCGTTTCACTGAACGGGACGGGAACGGGATGCGCGGATGCTACCACGGGGTTAGGGGTATCATGAAGGCCAAGTTATGTAATTTTAAATTATTTTACGTGACTTAAAATGTTATATGGTAAAGATGCAATGCCAGATAAAATGACAGTATGTACTAAACATGAAAATGCATAGTCTACGTAACAAATCAAGGTAATTTATAAGTATGAATCAAACAGGTTCAAGCAAGCGGGTCGGGTCGAATGCAAACTAAAATGTAACATACCATTCGCACCCAAATCACGATAAATCAAGAAATACAACCAATAAAAAATATGAGAACTGGAATTGGTATAAATGAACTAGGTTGTTACACCACGGGGTCAGGCTTGACATTAGCCGTGTTCCGCAAGGACCAGGATCCGCTCTGGACGCTTCCTACGGGGTCAGGATTGACATTAGCCGTGTTCCAGTAGACCAGGATTTGCTCTGGATGCTTCCCAGGGGGTCAGAATTGACATTAGCCGTATTCTGCAAGGACCAGGATCCGCTCTGGACGCATCCCACGGGGTCAGGATTGACATTAGCTGTGTTCTACTAGACCAGGATTTGCTCTGGACGCTTCCCACGGGGTCAAGATTGACATAAACCGTGTTCTGCAAGGACCAGGATCCGCTCTGGACGCTTCCCACGGGGTCAGGATTGACATTAGCCGGGTTTCACTAGACCAGGATTTGCTCTGGATGCTTCCCACGGGGTCAGGATTGACATTAGCCGTGTTCCGCAAGGACCAGGATCCGCTCTGGACGCTTTCCACGGGGTCAGGATTGACATTAGCTGTGTTCCACTAGCCAGGATTTGCTCTGGACGCTTCCCACGGGGTCAAGATTGACATAAGCCGTGTTCCGCAAGGACCAGAATCTGCTCTGGACGCTTCCCACGGGTCAGGATTGACATTAGCCGGGTTCCACTAGACTAGGATTAGCTCTGGATGCTTCCTACGGGGTCAGGATTGACATTAGCCGTGTTCCGCAAGGACCAGGATTTGCTCTGGATGCTTCCCACGGGGTCAGAATTGACATTAGCCGTGTTCCACTAGACCAGGATTTGCTCTGGACGCTTCCCATGGGGTCAGGATTGACATTAGCCGTGTTCCGCAAGGACCAGGATCCGCTCTGGACGCTTCCCACGGGGTCAGGATTAACATTAGTCGTGTTCCACAAGGACCAGGATCCGCTCTGGACGCTTCCATGGTGTCAGGATTGACATTAGCCGTGTTCTACTAGACCAGGATTTGCTCTGGACGCTTCCCACGGGGTCAGGATTGACATTAGCCGTGTCCCGCAAGGACCAGGATCCGCTCTGGATGCTTCCCACGGGGTCAGCATTGATATTAGCCGTGTTCCACTAGACCGGGATTTGCTCTGAATGCTTCCCACGGGGTCAGGATTGACATTAGCCGTGTTCCACAAGGACCAGGATCCGCTCTGGACGCTTCCCACGGGGTCCGGATTGACATTAGCCGTGTTCCACTAGACCAGGATTTGCTCTGGACGCTTCCCACGGGATCAGAATTGACATTAGCCGTGTTCCCTAAGGACCAGGATCTGCTCTGGATGCATCCCACGAGGTCAGGATTGACATTAGCCGTGTTCCATTAGACCAAGATTTTCTCTGGATGCTTTCCACGGGTTCAAGATTGACATAAGCCGTTTTCCGCAAGGATCAGGATCCGCTCTGAACGCTTCCCACGGGGTCAGGATTGACATTAGCCGTGTTCCACTAGACCAGGATTTGCTCTGGATGCTTCCCACGGGGTCAGGATTGACATTAGCCGTGTTCCGCAAGGACCAGGATCCGCTCTGGATGCTTCCTACGGGGTCAGGATTGACATTAGCTGTGTTCCACTAGACCATGATTTGCTCTGGATGTTTCCCACGGGGCTAAGATTGATATAAGCCGTGTTCCGCAAGGACCAGGATCCTCTCTGGACGTTTCCCACGGGGTCAGGATTGATATTAGCCGTGTTCCGCTAGTCCAGGATTTGCTCTGGATGCTTCCCACGAGGTCAGGATTGACATTAGCCGTGTTCCGCAAGGACCAGGATCCACTCTGGACGCTTCCCACGGGGTCAGGATTGACATTAGCCATGTTCCACTAGACCAGGATTTGCTCTGGATGCTTCCCACGGTGTCAAGATTGACATAAGCCGTGTTCCGCAAGGACCAGGATCCGCTCTGGACGCTTCCTATGGGGTTAGGATTGACATTAGCCGTGTTCTACTAGACCAGGATTTGCTCTGGATGCTTCCCATGGGGTCACGATTGACATTAGCCGTGTTCCGCAAGGACCAGGATCCTTTCTGGACGCATCCCACGGGGTCAGGATTGACATTAGCCGTGTTCCACTAGACCAGGATTTGCTCTGGATGCTTCCTACGGGGTCAAGATTGACATTAGTCGTGTTCCGCAAGGACCAGGATCCGCTCTGGACGCTTTCCACGGGGTCAGGATTAACATTAGCCGTGTTCCACTAGACCAGGATTTGCTCTGGATGGTTCCCACGGTGTCAAGATTGACATTAGCCGTGTTCCGCAAGGACCAAGATCCACTCTGGATGCTTCCCACGGGGTCAGGATTGACATTAGTCGTGTTCTGCAAGGACCAGGAGAGGTTGAATTTATTCGCATTTCACGGAGTCGGGGGTTGACTCTCGGTTGTCTGTGCACCGTCGAGTCATGGAATTGGGAATTGCCACGGTTCCGCTTTGCTGATGTTGCATCTGTTGTAATGAGACGAATGTTGGGATGATCTCCAGGCTGTCTATGAACCATCGAGATTTGGCTTCTTTTTCTGATGGAGCCTGGTGGGAAGGTATGGTTCCCTCTTTGTTTGTGCCTTTGGATTGTATACAGGGATCGATGTGATCCCACCTGTAGGGCAAAAAGTTTCACTTTATATATTTTTCTTTCCACGATGCTCTATCATTTCAGCTTTTTATATCACGAAAGTCGCGATTGCCCAATCATTTCGGCTATTTTTCGCGGTGCCCAATCATTTCGGCTATTTGTTTTTATTTACTCGCTGCATTTTATTACGAGTTGCCCAATCATTTCGGCTATTTTGCATGCATATATTTTTACTTGCTGATTTTGTTGCAAGTTGCCCCATCATTTCGGTTATCTCATATGCATTTGTGTCTCGCTGGCGCTTCGCTGCGAGTTTGGGATTGGACACCAATTTCGGCATCAGTATCGCTACAGCTGGGATATTGCCAGGAGCGAATCATCATTTGCCTCTGTCGATATCGAACAAAGGTGGCGTAGCAAAAAGGGTTAGGATCCTGTCGACTAAGGCTTTTAACTTCATGAGCCGTAAGGGTCTCATAAAGGTATTTCTCCCCACGAGTCGTGAGGATCTTGTAGGTGCGTTTTCTCCTTAGGAATCGTGAGGATTCCCAAGTGTATGGCTTCTCGTAAGTCGTAAGGATCTTACAAGAGTGTTTTCTCCTTATAAGTCGGAGGACTTACAAGGATTGTTCACCGTGTAAACATATCCCTAGTCGCGGGTAGGACTTTATTAGGGAAATGTTTATTCGCGCCCGTGGATTGTATACAAAGGTCGATATCGAAACGCTTGTAGGGCAATATGGGGAGTGTGATGATGGCTTAAGAACAGGTTCATATCCCTGTAGTTTAAGGCTTTTGAATCCCATGAGCCATGAGGGTCTCAAATGGGAATTCTCCTTACGAGTCGTGAGGATCTCGTAAGTGTGTTTTCTCCTTAGGAATCGTGGGGATTCCTAAGTGTGCTGCTCCCTTGTGAGTCGTAAGGATACCACGCAGGTATTTTCTCCTTACAGGGTCGAGAGGACCTTGCAAGTGTCTTTTAACAAGATTGCGCCCTTTCGGGTTTTCACAAACTCGCCGGTAGTCATGCTGTTTTTGCTCACGGAGCCCTTTCGGGTTTTCATCCGTGCCCAACTCGCTTATGGACGTACCGTTTTTTTTTATTATTATTTTTTTTTTGCGTCAGCCTTGGGATGCTGCGGTCCGTAGTAGTTTATAGACGTCTCGGTCAGTTGCAAGTTTTAGGACATTGCGGTCCATCATTAGTTTAGGGACGTTTCGGTCTGTAGCCAGTTTTAGGACATAGCGGTCCATCATTACTTTAAGGATGTTACGGTCCGAAAGCCGGCTACCACTTATAGAGCTTGGGCTTAGGAAGATAGCGAGCGGACATAGGTATCATCATCTATCGTTAACCAAGGCCATGACTCATCATGCATAGTATTTTTCAGGAATCAGACGTTTATTGGCCTGAAAGGTCTTTCACCATGCATGTCCATGAGTAGATAGGCTCCACCCTGGTAAACTTTGTCTATGATATACGGGCCTTCATAGTTCGGCTCGAATTTCCCCCGCTTGGCACGATTAGGGATCATAGGTCTTTTAACCACTAGCATGAGTTCGCCTTGGCGGAATGTTCTCGGCCTAGTCAATCTCTCATATAAGCACGTCATCTTTGCTTTATAAGCCTCCAGATTTTGTTGTGTCACGAGACGGGTTTCATCAAAGGCGTCGAGCTCCTCAAACCGAAGGTGAGCATTTTCTTCGTCTGTTAGCTCGTAGTGAACGGCCACTCGTAGAGAGGGTAACTCTATCTCGATGGGGAGTACCGCTTCTGTGCCGAATACCAATGCATACGGCATTGTGTTCGTGGCTGTTTTGAATGTAGTTCGATACGCCCAGAGAGCTTCATGCAGTCTTTCGTGCCAGTCCCACTTATTTCGAGACACCGTCTTTTTCACGATCTTTGTCAAGGTCTTGTTAAAAGCCTCAGCTAGACCATTAGCTCGGGGATTATAGACCGATGAATATCTCAAGTCTATGTTATGTTGTTGTGCGAAGCGGCTGATTTTGTGGCTTCTATAGACTGGACCGTTATCGGAGATAATCTGTCGCAGAGTGCCGAACCGATAAATGACGTGTGTCTTGAAGAAATGGAGGATATTCTCCGTCTTCACTTCTCTTAGTGGTACTGCTTCTGCCCACTTGGAGAAGTAATCGGTTGTTGCCAGTATGAACCGATGTCCTCTGGACGATGCTAGTTCGATGGGGCCGATTATGTCAGTTCCCTACATTTTGAACGGCCAGCTAGCCACCGTTGGGTGTAGCGGATTTGGATGTTGGTGGATAAATTCGCCGTGAATTTGGCACGAGTGGAACTGCTTTGCGTATTCAAGGCAGTCCTGGATCATCGTGGGCCAATAATAGCCCATCCTTTTGATCTTCAGTTTCATTTTTGGCCCGGTTTGGTGAGAACCGCAGAGCCCGTCGTGAGTTTCTTGGACGACTCTTTTTGCTTCTTCCGGTCCCAGGAATCTTAGTGTAGGGTTCCTAGGCACACTAGTGAGGTCTCATAAGGCATCAACCATGCCAATTTCAAAAATCTAGGTGCCGAGAGACCCGACTACGGATCGTTGGCTAGATATATAGGCGAAAAGGTAAACTAGTTAACACTTAACTACAAGAATACGGAAATACAACCTTTGTAGATCCGGTGCTCCACCTCCATAGCTCCGCAACGAAGTCCCCTCGCTGTCCAAATGAATTCCCGGGCTCTAGCGTCGGCTTCGTCGGAGAAATGGCGAGCTAGGTCGTCGATGTCCATGCCGAAGATGATCTACGTCGAGGCATCGCTAAATCAAGCTCCAACTTCACCAAGTGATGAAACTTGTGAAGAAAACACACTCTACTACTTGGCAAGAGGTAGAGAATGAAGAAATAGGAAGTGGGTAGACTTTAGAATTGGATTTCTCACTTGTTTTCATCAATCACCATTGATGAAGCAAGCTTCTTCATGGAAGAAGAAGATGAAGAAGAAGAAGAATATTATGATAAGTTATTTTAAAAATGAAAAGAAAATGAAAACTTATCATAATGTAAACCATGGTCAAGTGTAGAGATTAAACTAGGGTTAGTGGGAATGGTTAGGGTTAAGGATGAGATAAGAATGGTTGACTTGATCAAAGCTTCAAGAAGCTTCAACATGAAACAAAATTAGCCACCATTCTTTTCTCTTTATCTTTTCCAAAAGAATAAACAAATAAATGAATAAATAAATAATGGGAGAATAAACAAAACCCTAACCACTCTCACAACCATGGTTTAATCTTCACACAAATCCAAGTTAACATGTATCATCAAACATGATACAATCATTTGCACAAAAAGTATATCACATATACAACTTGTACACCAAGTGAGAAAATCCATTTAAAGTGAACCAATACCAGTTAATGCAAAGTAATATATCAAATATATAATTATGCATTAAATCATTAAATCAACACTTGATTTAACGATCCGGTCATATCGCATATAACCGACTAGTATCCAATGTATCGGCTTATCGAATCAACCCTCGATTCGATAACTAGGTTATATCGCATATAACCATTCGATACATTCATCGCGAGAATAGAATACGGTATCACATACACGCATTATTCTCGGTCCCGCACATATCTCATATGCGCTCCTATTTCGTTTCGCTTGAGCCAGGAAACCTCTGTGTAGGACTCTAAAGACTCGTCAATACGCCGGCAGCAGATGATGATCATATCAAACACCCGCAAGCCGCAAGCGGTCTGCTAAACGTAACGGCCACCCGGGTATTGAGCGATCAGAAGATCGACGAGCAAGCCCGCTCACACTCCAGTGAATCCAACCAGTAACACTACCGTACAGTCCGGTCTGATCGTCTGATATGTCACATATCTCGCCTAGGGGTGGTAAACGTCAGACCCCAATAGCTCGATAAGTCGTGTCGATATGAGGTCTATAACAATTCGAGAAACTACTGGTAACACTTACCAGTAAATCTCAGCAACCCTGGCCAGGGATTTCCTGTTATAGCCAATCGAACACAGCGCAACATCAACTCCCTATACCGGGAGAGACGAATCCCCTCCTATCGCTCATTGCCTCCATGTGACTCGGGACTGTACCCAAAAACCACCATTTTGCACGCCCTCTTGGACGTGGTAAGATGGAAATCAAAGCATAGTGGGAACCACACAAGACTCTATGACGATCTCGGGTCAACAGACTACTCTGTACCAGTGTCACCTGAGAACTGCCATCTGACGTAAGGTATAATACCATCTGGGAGTTCTCGGCGAGTCTGTCTAGTGTACCCAGTCTCCACTGAGCACCCGTATATCATCTCTGATGTCAAACACCAATGGATATGGGATCATCCATCGCCCATCTGTATGGGTCGAGAAGGTATACGCTAGTCTACTCTGGTATATCAATGCCCCGTCTCGATACACCCACGACTAGGGACTTTGAAGGATGTACTTATGGACTACCATGTCCCCACTAGTATGATCCGCATCATAGTCCAGGTAGTCAAGTACACATCCTAAGGGCTTTACCAACATGTAACAGAGAGACAATCAGTGTACACGTTAAGGTAAAGAGCAACCAGATAGCATACTATCATGTCGAGCAAGAAAGTCCTCCCTATATATGTCCAAGCATCCACTACAATATACATCCTATGTATAGTAATGGCCTCTAGGGCATACATATAACTAACACTTAGCCATAAAGAGTCAAACGATCTCTTATACAGAGTATCATTGACGAATGCAAAAGATAGAGTCTCGTTTCATGAGCTGATGTCTTGAGGACGCATTTTCAGGCGTTTGACGAGATTTGAAATAGTCTATAAAGACTCCTCTCCAATCTTTAGCCTTTTCCTAATCTTTTATTTGTAGGGCCGTTTGCTCGGTCGCTTCCTTTTCTTCGGAAGATTCTGGAGATATTTCTTCCAGTGCGAGAACCCGACGGCTTTGCACAATGATCCTTACGTCATCGAGGTTCTCGTCGGTCAATTCTTTAGCGAGCTTGGCTAATGCATCCGCCTTGCTATTTTCCGTACGAGGTATGCTTTCCAGGGCATAAGCAGGGATTTGAGTGAGCAGTTGCTGCACTCTCTCGCCGTACCTCACCAACTCTGGTTTGCACATTTGATAGTCGCCATTTATCTGACTAACAACCAGCTGGGAGTCTCTGTATATGAGGAGGTTTTTGATTCCCATGTCTATAGCGATCTCAAGACCTGCTATCAAAGCTTCGTATTTGGCTTCATTGTTTGTCCTCGGCTCTGTTAAGGAGAAGGCAAAGCGCATTATCCCTCCTTGTGGAGTCATGTAGATGAGGCCTACCCCGGATTTGATTATGGGGGTGCTTTGTTTGCGCTTCTTCATGGAAGACGCCCCATCGAAGTAGAGTTCCCATCGGATGTCACTCTCTCCTTTCTCACCGTCGATTGTGTCAAACGCGTACTCGTCTGGAAATTCGCAATTTAGGGGTGAGTCGGCAGGTATAGGATGTTCAGCGAGGAAGTCGGCGATGGCCTGGCCTTTCACTACCTTAAGAGGACGATAAGTTATCGAGAACTCCATCAAGAGCAGGGCCCGTTTAGCGAGCCTTCCCGTTACTATAGCCTTTGACATCAAATATTTGAGAGGATCCACCCTCGATATGAGATGGACCTCATGTGCCAACGCATAGTGTCTGAGCTTCGTTATTGCGAAGATCAATGCCAGGCAGTGTTTTTCGATGGGAGAGTAATTGCTTTCTGCCCCCAGGAGAACTCAACTCAGATAATAGAGAGCTCTCTCTTTCCCTTGGTCATTCTCTTGTGCCCATAATGCGCCTAGAGAACCCTCAAGGGCGGTTGTATACAGAATAAGAGGCTTTCCCTTGACCGGAGCGGTTAATACCGGCGGATTCTGCAAGTATTGCTTGATTTCGTCCAGTGCGCTTTGGCATTTGCGATCCCAAACGAATAGGGTTCCCTTCTTCATTAGGTGACTGTAAGGACGGCACATGCCGGAAAGATTGGCTATAAATCGCCGGATATATGCGAGCTTTCCTTGGAGAGACCGCAGCTGCTTGAGTGTTCTTGGCGGAGGCATTTCCATAATCGCCTTGATCTTTGACGGGTCTATCTCGATGCCTCGGTGTCGGACGATGAATCCTAGGAACTTGCCTGAGAACACTTCGAATGCGCATTTGAGAGGGTTCATCTTCAGGTTGTATTTTCGCAGACGCTGGAACACGATCTTCAGATGCTCCCAATGCTCCTCGTACGATTTGATTTTCACCACAAGGTCGTCAATATATCATTCGACGACTTCATACATGAGGTCATCGAAGATCTTCGTCATGGCCCTCTGATAGGTGGCACCGGCGTTCTTTAGACCGAAAGGCATCACCTTGTAGCAGAATATGCCCAAAGGGGTCCGAAAAGCGGTATGTTTTTGATCCTCAGAATGCATCTTTATCTGATTGTATCCCGATGAGCCGTCTATGAAGGAGAACACTTCATGAGTGGACGTATTATCTATCATCAGCTCGGTGACTGGTACTGTCACGCCCCGCTTCCCGGTGTACGGCGAAGGGGACACGACGAGGTCCGCTACGTATATACTCAGAAGTACATATGCTAAGCGTATCTAAGCAATATAAAAAGAATACACAAGAGACAAGAGGTAATAAAAACAGCAACTTTTATTTATTAACATTCTTTTGTACAATGCATGAAAAGGAAATACAACTGAAATAAAAAGATGCCTAAACAGTGGCATAACAGGAAATGAAAAGTACAGAAAGGAAAAGTGTAATAAAGTGCAGGGTCTTCGGCAAACTGCTCCAAGTCTTCTTGAGATGGCTCGATCTCTGCCGGGTCCAAATCACCTGACGACATTTAAAGAAGAAAGAAACAGAATGTCGTCAACAAACAGGTCGCTCGGTAAGTCCCAAAGGTAAGAGGAAAGTAGAATAGATAGAATAAGAAGATATCTTTTAAAGTTGTATACTATTGTTGTAATGTTGTGTTAACGCTGTTGTTTGTAGCTTGGTACAGAAGGATACCAGTGTATACGAGGGGGGTCTCTATATGCTAAAAACCAGAGCAAACGGAATGTACAAGGAACCGTTAAGCCACGGTACAACAGCAACGGAATATAGGTTAGGTGTCTTAATCTGACCACCTCGTGCCACCTTTAACACCTTCCATACCAATCTACCCCTTAAACCCCGCGATATCTTGTTTGTATTGTTATCTTTTAAATTGTATTGATTGTAAGATTGATTGACTGACTGACCGAAACCATGATATCAGGAAACGGTTATAACCGTAGGGTCATGTAAATGGAATAACTGAGAATCATGTAAAAGGAATATATCCATGGTTCGGTTCAGTCAAATTGTATAAATTGATAATAGGATCCATGGATTCATGTGTTCATATTGAATTGGAATCTTGTAGATTATAGATTGACTTGAATCATATTCAAGTAAGATTAATCAGACTCAAGCCCGAGTCAGACAATCAGAAATGTGAATCGAAGTCTTATAATTGCTAGGGTCCTTAGGGTAATTTATAAAACTTGAGGGTGTTTTATGTAAAAATACTTTTATATACTTTTTAAAATACACCTCAAGTATTCATTATTCGTCTTTAGAGTATATAAAAGTATTTTTAGGGTTCTATTTATAGATTCATAGAAACCCTAGGTTACAATCGCCGTATATCTGCTATTACAAAAATACCCCATAAGAAAAAGACAAAGTCAACGATCCGCGCACCGCCACGAAATTTTACGCCGACACAGGCATAACCCGGCCGCGGTTCCGCGGCCAATAGCATGCCTTGGCTGCGGTTTCGTGGCCAAGTTGGAAGTTTAACGCTTCATTTTTCTGGTGCTGTTTCTTGTCTTGTTTGTCTCCCTATTTCTTTGGGTTTTTTTCTCAAATTGGTTTCTAGGTTTCTTCCAGATCTCCACAGTGAACAATTGTAGTGGACTTTTACCGTTGCTTCATGACGAAGTCTTGAACCTTACGCTGCCTTGACTTTGTGAACTGATCTTCGTGTAGGCTTGATCAAGATTCTTCCATTTGTTGGTCGTAGTCTCACTTTAGTATCGTCTTTTATCTTTTTCACTGCTTTTGTCCTGAGAATCTGTAACCTGCAACTATGTAGCAGACATGGGTCAAAAGCACCTGTTTATTTGTAAAATGACTAGGACTGGGGAATATAATAATGCAATATTATGATATGAACAAATACCCCCAAACTTATCTTTTGCTCGTCCTCGAGCAAACCTAGTTTTATTCTCAACAAAAACCTAACCTCACTTTCGCAGAGAAACGCGATTGCAATGAGCTCGTGCAACAAGCCGTTAAACCTCTAGGTGTCCCTAGTAGGAGGAGTGTTGTCTCCTAAGGGTTTTCAGCGGATACTACCCACAAAATCCTATCAATTAGGCCCATTAAATTTTATTCTCCAATTAGGTCTTCTAACAAGGAATTCTATTATCTTCGACTCATAAATTATCCACCCATATTCTTCACGCTTCCTTATCATTTAACTTAAGATTATATATGTTCTGCAGACTTACTTACCTTTCGGCATCTTTTAAGTTTTCCTTCTAGGGTTCTATCTCAACTTAGGAATTTTTATCATCCCTATTAAAAATACAAGTCCTATTCTTCATTCCTATCCCTTATCTAAATCCCAATCACATACCCCTACGTGTGTGTATAAATCATCCCTACACTTGGAAATTCAAATCAAGCAATCATACTCTTGTCCGTTGTCCAAAGCACTTCTTAGTTGGTGAATTTTTAGATAAATTTTGCTCACACATCCTTCATGCGACCGTTAATACTTCTTGAGGTACCAACAACCGATTACAAGATGTGTTTGCACATTAAAGCATAATTCCTAGTCTTGTAACACCTAAGGCTTTAGCAGTGACTCACAAACCAGTTGGTCTAAGGCACTAGGTGATGAAGCACCCTCGCTAAATATTTTTCTATTTTTGCAGCCTTAAATAATCACAAAAACCAGCGTTCATTTTTTTTATTCATTCACACTTGTACATTTTGTATTTTTCTTTGTACTAAGGACTTTAGACAAGAGCATTTCAAGGTCTCTTCTACTATTCCAAATTTCAAGGTTCGTGTTTGTGCAATTTGTAGGGTATATATTTTCAGAATCTAGACTTAAGCTAGGAATTATTTTTCAAACTTATACTTTAATAAAAATATCAATATTCTTCCCTTGTTTTAACTTAGCCCAAGAAGTGAACTCAAAATTAGCCTATTTCTAGATAAACTACAAAGACATATACTTTCTACCGTTAAACTTTAAGAGAGGTTATTTTTAGGGTTTTTAATTTACTAAGTCTAGATCTAGTTGTTCCTAGCTAGTTAACCTATTTGTCAAACTCAAGTCAAATAAGGCCAAAATTGAATACTTTAATTTTTATAATTTTTAAAATTTTCAATTTTTTATGAGTTTTAAAATAAATATGCAAATGCAAGAATATATACATGAATGCGAAGGAAGAAGGCTTACCGAGCATACCCCCAAATTTAAACTTGACAGTGTCCTCACTGTCATGCTACACCAAGAGGGTTGAGAATGTCGGCACTACCCTGTTTATTTATTTGCAAAATTTTTTTTATTGTTAAAAGAAAAACAAAAATATATACAGAAAGGCCCCCCAAACTTCATTGAAACAATGTTAAACGTCATTACCAAACTTTGCAAAGACCAAACGTCAACACCAACCAGTCGAAAAATTTATCTGTATAGAGTATCGGTTGGTAGAAGAACATGTTGTACCGAACCAAAAAGAATTGGGAAAGATAGAAGTGGTGGTATGGAAAGTGTGGAAGTGAATAGATAGGAGGTGGTGATGAATCAAAACGAGAATGTGAATGATCAGCAATCAGTAGAATATTGGCATTCTCGTAGCTTATTAAAAGAAATGGGGGTGGTTCAACTTCTAAAGGAGGAGGTTGACTATCCACACTATCCCCAAGATATTTCTGTGGATCCTTTATCGACTTGGCATCATCCATCATATGCATATGATATTCAATTATGAGGGAACTAATCTCCTCGATGTCCGCCATAGTCCAGCTAAAAGCTTGCCGCTTATCTTGTAAGACCATTAAAAGCGCTTTCTCTTGCTCGAGGGCTAGAGAGGCCGATATGATAACGGGAAAGGTCTCATTCTCACCTAGGTAAGCATATTTAAGGTGAGACGGCAAGGGCTTTAGTTCGAGTTTCGGAGGAGAAACAATCAAAGGAAAAATTGGGGAATCTACCTCGAACTCAAAGGACTCCAACACAGGTTCGAAATCACTGCAAACAACCGATTCGGATGGTTCAACTAACTCATCCAAATTTTCAAAAGACTCATATTCGGGCGGTGAGTCGTCAAAATCATCCGAAAAAGTGAAACATTCATAATCAATATCGGTTGTGTCAACTGTGGTAGATTCAAGGAGGGACGCACCAGTGGCGTCAAAACTGTTTTCATCAAACAGAAATCTTTCAAGCTCGCAGTGATTTCGTGAATAGAGCAAACCTCTCGTGTACTAGTTTTAGGCACCGGGGGTAGACTTCCTAACTTGTAAATATTGAACTCACTAGACGTATTGCCGAAGGATAGAATCATGGAGCCATTGCGACAATTTATTACGGTATTGGAAGTGGCAAAAAATGGTCGACCGAGGATCACCGGAATTTGGTTCCGTGGGTTAGCAATAGGTTGTGTGTCTATAACAATAAAATCAACGGGGAATATGAAGTCCCCAACTTTGATCAACACATCCTCTAACTCACCCCTAGGATGGGTGATTGATCGATCAGCCATTTGGAGAGTACAACGAGTGGGTTTCAACTCTCCAACCCCTAATTGCTCGTACACGGAGTAGGGAAGCAGGTTAACACTAGACCCAAGATCTAAAAGTGATCGATTGATTTTCTTATCCCCAATTGTTATTGAAATCATAGGACAGCCGGGGTCCTTTCGTTTTTGGGGTAAGGGTTGAGGTTGGTTAATAGCATTGCTCACTGCGCTAGCCACTAGCACTTTCTTGGGTATTTGAGACTTTCTCTTCGAGGAGCATAAGCCCTTTAAGATTTTCGCGTACGAAGGGACTTGTTAGATTGCATCCAAGAGAGGTATATTTATGCTAACCTGTTTAAATAACTCCACAATCTTCTCCATTTGTGGAGTTAGTTTATTGGGACTCAACCTGTTTGGAAATGGAGCATTTTGAAAATCAGTTGAATCCAAAGTCTGTGGAGTAGAATGTGGAGGTGGAACGGATCCCAGTGTGGGTGTGTTCGTGAAGTGAGAAGTGGGTCCTTTTGGATTAGAAGAAGAAGATCCTTTTGAAGAATGAAGAATAGGCTCTAGCGGAGAAGATAAAGGTGAAGACGAAGAGGATGGAGAAGAAGAAGGAGAAGAAGGAGAACCACCGGCGAGGGTGTTATCACTAATACCCACATTATTTTGCAACACTTTTCTAGATCTCAACGTGGTCACCGCATTAACATTATGATTTTGATATTCATATGCGACATGTGCGTTATGTGTGTGACCGGGATTTGGCAATGGTTGAGATGGAAGCTTTCCCTTTTCTCTCTCGCTCAACGCAGCAGTTAGTTGTGCAATTTGTGCCTCAATAGATTTGATACTTTGATCGTATGAAGCATTGTTGTGCACCAAAGACTAGATGGAATTTTCCAACCTTGCTGCGGATTTTGTAGATTGTTTGAGAAACGCATCTAGACTTTTTTTCTAGCGAGATAACCTTATCATCATTTAGTTGAACAAAATTGTTCGTTTGATTTGGATAAGGTTGTGGTTAGAAAGGTTGCTGGTATTGAGTTTGTTGGGGTGCTTGTTGTTGTGGAGGAGGAGGCCTTTGAAAGTTGTTGTTTCCTTGGAATTGTTGATTTTGATTCCAAGCAAAATTTGGGTGACTCCTCCAACCCGGATTATAAGTCGAAGAGTAAGGATCATTTCTTTGTCGTTGCTGAAAGGCAGCATTGACTTGATCTTGTCCTTGAACAGGTGGATTGTAAGGACACTCTTCGGTAAGGTGTGATGGAACCGAACAACAAGCACAAACAGTTCGTGGGGGTAAAGCAGGGGCAGGAGAAGGCGATGAGATTTTGGTCTCAATGGCTTCTAGCTTTTCCGTAAGTGCCGCCATCTCGGCCTTCATAGCAATCGACATATCTAATTGATGTATGCCTGCCCTAGATTGACCAATAGAAGAAGATGATGTGGTCTTGGTACTTTCCCACTGAAGTGTTTGTTCAGCAAGATCCTCGAGAAACTGCCACGCTTCCTCACTAGATTTGGTTAGAAAGTGACCTTGACAAATAGTTTCTAGCAACTGCTTCATTGCCAGGTTCAATCGCTAGTATAATGTTTGGCAAAGTTGCCAATTTTCGATCCCATGGTGAGGGCATTGAACCAGTAGGTCTTTGAATCTTTCAAAACACTTCCAAAATGGTTCGGAACGAAGCTGGGAAAATTGTATAATCTCGTTGCGAATTCTCGCGATCTTATGATGAGGATAAAACTTTTTAAGAAAAACTTTAACAAACTCGTCCCAATTTCTAATTGAATATAATGCCGTGCTGTATAGCCACTTCTCGGCTAAGTCACATAAGGTGAAAGGAATGACCCTTAGCCTTATAGCATCATCTGATAATTGGGTTGTTTTCATCATAGCGCAAACGTTTTAGAATTTGTTGATAAAGATATATGCATCTTCGGATTCCAATCCGTGAAATTTTGGCAGCATATTGATGAGTGGGGTTTTATCTCAAAATTGTCCCCATTTGCCGGTGGGAGCGAAAGATAGGTAGGTAAGGCGGTGCGGACAGGGTAGAAGAGATCCTGGAGCGCGATTCGTTGGGGCGCTTCAACAGGCGGGTGATTCGGGTTATTCGCACCTAACGGAGGTGGAATCAATCCCATGGGTAAGGTGTTGTTGGGATTATATCCCGACATACCTTCTGAAGAAGAATTTAAAGGTGGAGGTAAGGAAGTGGAAGGAATTTCGACTTCGGAGTCGAAATCTTCGTCGGTCGGTACCAACGAAACACGGACTAATCGGGCGCTAGTGTCCCTAGTCCAAAGTGACATACACTAAAGGGGTAGTGTAGTCAAAAAGGTGAAAAACAGAATGTGGGGGTAAGAAAATGTCAATGAGAAGAAAGTGGGTGGTGGTGGGGTGCACAGATTTTAAGCGATAAGTTGCAGGTTTTTATAAAAAAAAATTCCTTTTTCCTTTTTCTCTTTTATTTGGAACTTTTTACAAAAAAGATTTTTTTGATAAAGGGCTTTGACACACTTTCGATCAATCACAAATGCACAATCAGGCCTAGATCTAGGGTCACCTAGGTCAGCTAGACAACTCCTAACTGTTCCAAAGGGCTAGAAATAGGACCTCAAACCGCCTCTTCACCGCCAATTGCTGCCAGGTAAGTGCCAGGTGAGTGGGAGGCTCTCCACTACAAGTAGTGGCCCTTATTAAGTAACCACTCGCCTTAGACACACTTGCCTAAACACCGCAAAGTCAGGTTAGGATTAACGGCCGATGCCTACAACTAGTCCTCTGTCCTATTGAGCGCGACGTCCTTAGGGCTGAGTCTAGTATTTTTTAATTAAATATGGTCAATGCAAATGCCTTATGTGATTTCTGGGGTCTTGGGAAGGGTGATGAAATCCCCACCCAATCTGGATTGGTCTCAAGCCCCTTAAAGTCCGATTAAAGATATGCAAAACAGGAAAAATCACTTGCAATCAATCTTTTATTTTAAGCGCGGTGCAAAGAATCCAGCACAAGATTTGTTATTGGAAGGGGGAGAGATTTTTTAGCGCAAAGAATCCTGCAGGAGATTTTACAAAAGACATATTGGGAGATTCAGAGGAGGAGAAAAGAAAGATTACATCGCTTTTTCCAGAGGCTGACGTCACTCACGCGCGGCGCTTCCGCGGCCAGAAACGATGTTTGGCGGCGGTTCCGCGGCTGGAGAGGCGACGCGCTTCCCAAAATTTTTTCCCACGCGATGATGTCACAGGTAAGCCGCGGTTCCGCGGTCAGAAACAGGGTGCGGCGGCGGTTTCGCAGTCGGGTGGATGGTTTAGATCGTGAGACTTTTTATGCTGTTCTGTTTTTCAAATCCCCTTCTGTTCGGATCTCCCGTTTTCTGTTTCGCACTCTGGATTTTTCCAGATCCGTCGATCCTGCAAAGATTCACACAAAAATACCCTTCAAACAATAAATGATAAAATTTTTATAATTTTTTTTCTTCTGTTTTTATGATTTTTTAATTTAGATTAACCCGAAATTGCAAAAAGAAAATACTACGCCATCCCCGGCAACGGCGTCATTTGATTTTAGAGATTTTTTTATCAATGATATTTCTAAACCGCAATCAAGAACGGCGTCGCTTGGTAGCTAGCCGGTGAGTACGGGTCGGTCCACAGGGATTTTGTGAATTTCCTAATTGCTCTTACGAGTTAATTCCGATGGGTGTCGGGTTGATTATCTCTAAAACCTAAATTGATTTATACTAAGATTATCTAGATCTAAGTCTTGCTAGGGTTAGGTCTAGGGTAAGTTGGGAGATTGAATGTTTCCTCACCGCTTTCAATGCCCTATTTTAGATCTATTAGGTGTTATGGTAATTATCAAGACAGGGGATTAGTACCATTCGGGAAGATATTTCTTCCTCTAGGTTCTTGTCCTTCCTTTATCGATCCTTACCCTAACCTTCATGGAAAACATACACAACCGGTCCTTTATCCTACGGCATCACCGTTACCTCGAGGGGTAAGGTGCCACAGGGAACGGTGTGTGTATGTATGCATGGAGTTCTAATTATTATGTGTGATGGGACAAGAAAGGGGTGAGAGAGTTCATCTCTCAAACCTTTCCCTAAAACTAACCCTAACAAGCGAGGAGACTACTCGCTCATTAGGGAATTTAATAACATTCTAAATTAAAAGTAAACTAAGGCAATGAAATAAGAAAACTTACTAATTTTTATTGATGGCTCTCTCCAAACATCAACACAGTACAGATCTGAATTTATGAAATGAAAAGAGGCATGCCCTAGAAAAGGTTTTTAGGGTTCTATTTATAGATTCATAGAAACCCTAGGTTACAATCGCCGCATATCTTCTATTACAAAAATACCCCCTAAGAAAAAGACAAAGTCAACGATCCGCGCATCGCCACGAAATTTTACGCCGACACGGGCATAACCCGGCCACGGTTCCGCGGCCAATAGCATGCCTTGGCCACGGTTCCGCGGCCAAGTTGGAAGTTTAACGCTTCATTTTTCTGGTGCTGCTTCTTGTCTTGTTTGTCTCCCTATTTCTTTGGTTTTTTTTCTCAAATTGGCTTCTAGGTTTCTTCCAGATCTCCACAGTGAACAATTGTAGTGGACTTTTACCGTTGCTTCATGACGAAGTCTTGAACCTTGCGCTGCCTTGTACTTTGTGAACTGATCTTAGTGTAGGCTTGATCAAGATTCTTCCATTTGTTGGTCGTAGTCTCACTTTAGTATCGTCTATCTTTTTCACTGCTTTTGTCCTGAGAATCTGTAACCTGCAACTATGTAGCAGACATGGGTCAAAAGCACCTGTTTATTTGTAAAATGACTAGGACTGGGGAATATAATAATGCAATATTATGATATGAATAATGCCCTACAGGTGATATCACAGCAGTCCCTGTATACAATCCCGGGGCGCAAACAAAGAAGGAATCGCACTCCTCCTCCCCCAGGTTTCATCAGAAGAAGAAGCCAAATCTCGATGGGTCACAGATAGCCTGGAGAGCATCTTAACATTCGTCTCAACAGACACAACATCAAGCAAAGCGGAACAGCGGAAACTCCCAGTTCCATGACTCGACGGTGTACAGATGACCGAGAGTCAAATCCCAACTCCGTGAAATGTGGATATAATCAACAAAATTCCTGGTTACGTGGAACACGGATAACGTCACTTCTGACCCCGTGGAAAACGTCCAGAGCGGAGCCTAGTCCTCGCCGAACACGGCAGTGAACCCGTGGGAAGCATCTAGAGCAAAATACCTGGTTACGTGGAACGCGGATAACGTCACTTCTGACCCCATGGAAAAAGTCCAGAGTGGAGCCTAGTCCTCGCCGAACACGGCAGTGAACCCGTGGGAAACATCTAGAGCAAAATTCCTGGTTACGTGGAACGCGAATAACGTCACTTCTGAGCGTGGAAAACGTCCAGAGCGGAGCCTAGTCCTCGCCGAACACGGCAGTGAACCCATGGAAAGCATCTAGAGCAAAATACCTGGTTAAGTGAAACGCGGATAACGTCACTTCTGACCCCGTGGAAAACGTCCAGAGTGGATCCTGGTCCTCGCATAGCACGGCAGAGAACCCGTGTGAAGCATCTAGAGCGGAGCCTAGTCCTCGCCGAACACGGCAGTGAACCCGTGAGAAGCATCTAGAGAAAAATTCCTGGTTACGTGGAACGCGAATAACGTCACTTCTGACCCCGTGGAAAACGTCCAGAGCGGATCCTGGTCCTCGCAGAGCACGGCAGTGAACCCGTGTGAAGCATCAAGAGCGGAGCCTAGTCCTCGCCGAACACGGCAGTGAACCTGTGGGAAGCATCTAGAGCAAAATTCCTGGTTATGTGTAACGCGGATAACGTCACTTCTGACCCTGTGGAAAACGTCCAGAGCGGATCCTGGTCCTCGCAGAGCACGGCAGTGAACCCGTGTGAAGCATCCAGAGCGGAGCCTGGTCCTCGCCAAACACGGCAGTGAACCCGTGGGAAGCATCTAGAGCAAACATTGGACTGTGGAGTCCTTAAATCCACGGACTATGATGTCCTTAACCTTGACCGCGATGTCTTAAAACTAACGTCGGACTGTGAGTTCCTTAAAAAACTCACGGACTATGATGTCCTTAACCTCGACCGTGATGTCTTAAAACTAACAATCAACCATAATGATTTCAAATTAATTTTACCTTGGTTGGAGGGAACATCTCGTCACTCTTTTGATATTTGTCATTGTAATTCCTCAACGTCTTCAAAGAGGTGACGGGTCCCAACAACCACACATTTCACGGACTGTAGAGTCCTTAAATCCACGGACTATGATGTCCTTAACCTCGACCGTGATGTCTTAAAACTAACGTCGGATTGTGGAGTCCTTAAATCCACGGACTATGATGTCCTTAACCTCGACCGCGATGTCTTAAAACTAACAACGGACTGTGGAATCCTTAAATCTACGGACTATGATGTCCTTAACCTCGACCGCGATATTTTAAAACTAACATTGGACTGTGAGGTCCTTAAACTCACGGACTATGATGTCCTTAACCTCGACCACGATGTATTTAAACTACGATATCCTTGAAGATGTCCAGAGCAGGGCCTGGTCCTTGCCAAACACGGCAGTGAACCCGTGGGAAGCATCCAGAGCAACCCCTGACTCCGTGAAATGCGGATAAGGACAACTTCACCCATCACTTACGGGTCCTCACGACTCGTAAGGGAGTAAATTCTCTTGTGAGATCCTTACGACTCTCAAGAAAAAACACACTTAGGAATCCTCACGATTCTTAAGGAGAAAATTACACCTACCGGATCCTCTCGACCGGTAGGGAGAAAATTCTTTATGAGACCCTCACGGCTTATAAAGTTAAAAAGTCTTAGGTGACAGATCCTAACCCTGTTTTCTAAGCCATCGCCACCTTACAAAGAGCCTAAGACTGACAACTATACGCTATCTACAGACCGCACTTGCTAAAATCACATGGCAACAACACGGCAAAGAGAAGAAAGCGACAAGGAGAACAGCTGATCTGCATTTAATTAAGCGTTTGAGGCACACCCATTCATGCATGTGCAAAAGATTCAGAACATGAAATAAAATACGCTAAAATGAGAAATTTGCCATTCATATTGCAAAAAGGTTCTTACAATTATAAAAACAATAAACAAAGACATTATCAAAACAATTACAATGGCAAAACCTCAGAGCCAGGGCATGGATTGAGGAACTCAAAAGTGACTTTGTCCAGAATTTTCCAGGCCTTTCGAACCATCCTGGTATGCTTTCTTTCGCGATCACAAGCGTCGGGATCCTCACAGATGTCCTCCTCCCTCCGATAGGCAGCAAGTATTGCAGACTGTTGAAAAGCTTGATGCAGAAGATCAATAAGGTTATCTCGCCTTCTCTTTGAGATTAGGCTCATCAAATACACCGAGTGCACCTTATCCTCAGCGGCATCCAATGCCCTAAGTGGCACATCGGTACAGAATAAGGGAAGCGCTTTCCAGATGGCTCCCATAATAAGCTTCAAGAGAGAGGAACGTCGAGGAAGCAGTCGACCATTGTATGCATTGAAGCGACTCATGATTTCGGCACACTCGACGTTTGTGAATTCTCGATTTTGAGAACGGCCGAGTCGGCGGATGTCCCCGTAAGAGATAATCTCGTCGAGATCGTACATGTGGGCGTCCATTACTCCTGTAAAAGAAAATCAACAAAATTAGCAGACAGACTGATTAAGCAATTTCTGATTCAAAACAGACACAGGGAGTGAAACTCCTCGAGAGCAATGCTCTGCAGACAGGAGTGATACCTGTCAAAATCAATTACTAGGGGAATTTAAAAGAAATTCCCCGAGAATGCTCAGAGCCTTGCTCTGAGAAGATGACGTAATTCATCAAAAAATAAAATTCCATGTTTGATCTTCATGATCTATGAACAAACTCTTAAGGGTTCTTCTATATGATCTAAAAGGAGCAAAGCTCCATTAATGAACTAAGAAATCATAAGTGAAATCCTTTTAGAGAGCGAAGCTCTATTGATCGAACCCTAAAAAGGGTACTCTTTAGATCAAAGATCTATGAAGAGCATAGCTCTTTTAATGGGTAAAACCTTAATCTAGTGAAAGTTTTAAACTTGACCTAAATTTTAGCAGAGTTCTGACTCTTAAAAGTTTTTAACAGGAGAGCAATGCTCTGACGAAGAGATAATTCTCAAGAAGGAGATGAAAATCATCTAAGGGACCAAAGGTCCTATTTATAGGCATTGAGAGCCGTTTCAACTTCCAAAAGTTGATCCAACGATTGAGATGTTGCCACCGCTGCGCTCACACTTGGACCACGTAAGCGCAATGGTGGGGGCCATTTGTTTCCCCCAATCAGAGCAAAGCTCTATTTTTAATTTTAAAATTCAAAAATTGAAGTAACGCTTCAGATCCCTTGTGCTACGCGCTGCGCGCCACGTGTCAAAAGCAGACACGCCAGCGCCAGGAGCGCTGCGCCCAAGGCAACGCACCCCCAATCAGAGCAAAGCTCTATTTCAAAATTCAAATTTTAAAATTGAAGCAACGGTTCAGATTCCTTGCGCTCTGCGCTGCGCGCCACGTGTCAAACACAGACGCGCTAGCGCAGAACGCAGGCGCGCTAGCGCAGTTGCGCTGCGCTCTGCGCTGCGCGCCACGTGTCAAACACAGGCACGCTAGCGCCAATTGCGCCAACACTGGAATTTAAATAATAAATTATCAATTAATCAGAATTAAAATTCTGTTCTAGAAATATCTTTCCAATCTTATTAAAATAAGAAGATTATCTTCTGTAAAACAGAAGCCCTAGGATCAAACATCCAACGGTGGGGAAATATCCCCAAATCAATCAGAGAAAGATCTCTACAACTAACTTAACAAATCAATTGGCCCTATATAAAGGCCCTAAGGCTTCAAGTCCCATAGAAAGAGAACCCTCTGCAAACTTTGAGAAGAAATTCAAAAAGAAAGGAAGGCAAGCCTTTAAAGAAAGAAGATCATTTTCTTCATCATTAAAGGTAAAGAATTATATTCTTGAAAACAGACATGAAATCATCTCATTAAAAAAGAAGAACCATCTTCCAAAAAGATCAGAGATCTAAGAACAAGATCAAGATCTTCAATAAAAAAGAGAAAGATCAAAAAGATCTAATTATAAAAGATTTAAAAGAAGTAATTTACTTCATTCACAGATCTTCTGATCTACAAAGGCACAGCCTTTTGATAAGAACAAGAACTTTGATTCTTGGATCTTGAGGCAATGCCTCGTTTGAAGAACAAAAACTTGTTCTTTGATCTTAAATTGATCAAAATGCGCTCTGTGTTATTGGACAATGCCTTATACTAATTAATTGCGCCTTTGCGCTTATTGGACTGGCGCACTGCGCCAGAGCGCGCCACGTGTCACTCACTGGTGCACTCACTCACTGGCGCAGCGCACTCACAAAGCGCAGTGCGCTAACAGACTCGCGCTCAGCGCTAAGCGACACGTGTCACTCTTATGTGCACTAGCGCAATGCGCTCTTTAATTGGCGCAAAGCGCCTGATGCGCCACATGGCGCACTGTCATAACACCACTTTGTTCCTAATAAATGCTTTGCATTATAAAAAGGGCAGAGCCCAAGCAAAGGCCTAACAGGCCAAACATAAATGAAAATGTTAAACATTTTTAACTGGACTTAGCCCAATTCTGGCCATAAGTCCTCAATATAAATTGAACTGAGCACAACTGCTCTTCCAATCAATTTACACCCGGTTCGAGAGTACATCTCTTTACTCCTCTGATATCTGTCGTTGTAATCCTTCAACGTCGTCAGAGAGGTGACGGGTCCTGACACCATACATCACTACGGACTGTGGGGTCCTTAAACTCATGGACTATGACGTCCTTAACCTTGACCGTGATGTCTTAAAACTAACATCAGACTGTGGAGTCCTTAAATCCATGGACTATGATGTCCTTAACCTTGACCGTGATGTCTTAAAACTAATATCGGACTGTGGGGTCCTTAAACTCACGGACTATGATGTCCTTAACCTCGACCGTGATGTCTTAAAACTATAACCTCGACCGTGATGTCTTAAAACTAACACCGGACCGTGAAGTCCTTAAACTCACGGACTATGATGTCCTTAACCTCGATCGCGATGTCTTAAAACTAACATTGGACCTTAATGTCCTTAAACTAATTATTGACCGTAATGTCATTAAACTAAACAATAGAGCCCAATTGCTCTCTTGTCGGATCTAAGCGATCCCGTTAAGTCGATCTTAGTCTAGAATTAGACTAACGTGTTCTTAATAAACGTTTAAGTTGATCTTAGCCTCAAATAAGGCTAACGTATCCTTAAACACAATCCCCCAAACCCAAATCTAAGAAAAATACGGATTTGGACTAATCCACGTCCTACGGGAGACAGCATAAATTAGTCTCCGTATACAATCCACGGGCAACCGAACACAAAACAAACACCCATGACACGAAGTGACTATATGGAGAAGGAGAAAGTTGTTACCGCGATGCGGTAGCGTAATTAACTGCAGGGGCTTGCGCCTGCAGGGAAAAGCGTCCCCACAATTAAAAACCCCTCGAATGAGGGGGAATCTGACAAAGCCTGCTACATCGACCGCATCCGTTTAAACCTTCGATACATGATGCCAAAAATCAACTTGGCATCTTCGGAGAGGTGGACGGATAGCACCAATTAGCATCTGCCTCGAATTTTAGGCAAGACGTCAGTCTTGCGCCGTCTTTCGGAGGGGAACAGATACCTTTCTCACTTGCCTAGCCTAGACACCACAAGGTCAGGTTTAGATAAACGATCGATGTCCATAACTTATCGTGTTTTCCTAATAAGAGGTATTTATTTAAAAGTGTATCACAGCTAAAATTTTTAGAAATGGTTTTATTAAGAATATAGTATTTAAATGAAAGTATTGTTTTATCGTATTCTAAGTTTTGATGATATCGTTTAGGGTTGTATTTGCGTCTGTGGGGAGGTAGATCATTACCTCGTGCTCTACTTTAAATGTATAGCAAAGTTAAGGGGATTAAATATAAAATCGAAATATTGTGGTATTTAAGTGAAAAATACGATAATTTGATAACGCTATCATTTCATGTGATGAAACTTGTTCAAAATGTTTGTTAAATGTTTAATAGTCAACATAAAGATGTTTAAGCATGAATGTATTGGTGAGAAGTGAAATTTTATAGAAAACCGAATCGGAAATCAGATTTTTTCCGATTCCGTCGGGGTTTGTAATTTCGTATTTTAGAGAATTAGAAAGAGGGATAAAATGGGACTTACGGGTTTCGATTAAGCAAAGGAGTGAGGGGGGACTAAAGGGGTTGCCGAGGCGTTGCTTCATCGCCGGTTGTTCCTAAAAACGTCGCCGGAATTTCCGCTGGAATTTCGTCGGAGCTTCGCCGCGAACTTGTTTTCAAAGTACACAACTCTTGAGAAGATTTTGAGAGAGTGGGCTTAGGATTTTAGGATGAGAGGGTAGAGGGTAGGGGGTGTATTTATAGGGTAGGCTAGGGTATGGTAGGTGAAGGGCTTTTAATTTAAAAAAATTGTAAAAATTATAGAAAATTCATTAAAAATTGGAGTAATTAAGTGTTAATGGGCATTCTGGAACCGATCTAATAAATTAGAGTATGCAGGGGGTTAAAGAAGGCGAAGAGGCAGATTTTTTGTGTTAACGACTCGGCCGTCGGCCAAGTCCGGCCGGCGGCGCCGGCCCGAGTCTGCCGGTCCGCCGGCCGACTTTGCCAAGTCGGGGTGCCGGGGGGTGGGGGTCTCGTGGGGTAAGCATTGGTATTTTTAGTTTTTCAGGTTTAGTTCAACTTTTGGGAGTTATGGTGTGTAGACTGTTGGGCTTCCAAAGGATTTAAAACAAAAACAATATAAAAATAATGTGGGGCAGGGGATTTGAACTCTGGTGGCTTAGTTCAGCAATGCAAGGTGTTACCAATGAGCTACAAGCTCCTTCTTGTAATTATTGTGGGAAAATACACACTTAAAGTGGTAACAATAACATTAAATACCCCAAGTATACTTCAAATTTGAATAAATTTTATGTATACAAAAATTGGAGTTGTTACAGGTACTGGAAAGTCGTCCTTCGGGCAAGCTTTGTTAAGATCCCGAAAGTCCACACATATGCACACCGTCCCATTTTTCTTCATCACTGGGACGATGTTGCCAATCCAGTCAGGATACTGAACCTCTTGGATAAAGCCGGAGTCGATTAGCTTCTTGACCTCGGTATTGATGCTCATCTCAAGCTCGAGCCGCATTCTTCTCGATGCTTGTTTGATCGGTTTGATGTCTGGAGAAATCGCCAATTTATGGACAGCAATCTCTGGATCGAGTCCCGGCATCTCTGAATAGTTCTATGCGAAGCAGTATTTATACTGCATAAGCATGTCTTTTAGCGTAGCTACCCTTTCTTCAGACAACATCTCACTGACGAATGTCGGCCGCGGGTCACTTGTCATCCCCAAGTCAATTTTCTTGAGGTTATCTGCAGTAGTATATATTCCATCTTCCAGCTCTTTTAGCGCCGGTGGAAACTCTAAGATCACCTCATCATCATTGTTTTCGAAGCACCAGGGGAGGTCATCCATATTCTCGGGTTCTTTCTCTGACAGCGTTATCACATGACAGGTACGAGATCGCTTCCAAGACCGATGTTGATCCGGCTCTACTCTCGTGGGTTTCGGTTCATGCTTCTGCGGTAGGGTTGCCCTCCAACTGCTGGATAGAGCGAACTTGCCTTGCTGATACTGGTCTTCTACCCAGTATTTGAATATGAAGCAGTCTTCAAGAGGATGTCCTGACGCTCGGTGATAAGAGCAATAATCCGGGTGAGAGACCTCGCCTGCTTGCTCGGGGTGCTTGGACTCTGGGAGGGTAATCATTTGATATTTTATGGCAAGATCAAGTATCTTCCTTGTCTTGTCTTGGGAAAAAGAATACGCTCGACCTATCTTCTTTACAAGAGACGAATCCAGGCTACCCAATTCTCGATTGCGAGGCTTCTTGGGTTCCTGGGTTTATTTCTGTCTCTGCGTCGGGTCTTTTGTATGACGGGCTGGCGACGAAGGGCATCATCACTTTCTGCAGCCTGCTGAAGGAGGCGCTGTGTTCTGGCTTTGTTGTAGATGGCCATTTCGCGATTATGGTCGTCTCGAACCTTTTGACCCGCTTCCCTTATAAGCTTGTCCATTTGTTCTTCGAACGATGGGCTTGGCATTTTCACGACGGGGGCTCGTTTTGGTTTAGGGTTAGCATCTTCCCACAGAGCATCTCCTTCTTCATCAAAGTCATGTATGACGTAGCAGCCGCGGAATTGCTCCCGTTTCTTGGTTTGAACATATCTAAGCCCGCTCATTTCCATTCTCCCGTTGGGCAACTTTCGTTGAGTTCCGGGGACGTTCCAGATCCTGTTATAGAACTGGGCTTGTCGAGCTGTATGTTTGAAGGGTATGCCTTGGCACCTAAATAGTCTTTTTAATCCGTTTGTGTAGTATCTGGGCAAACAAATGGGCTGGAGCCTGTCAAGTGTAGAATCCGCACCATGCCAAATTTCTTTCTCCACTTTGGTTTTCCCGGATCGGTAGAATAGGATCGCCTTTTCACCTTTTCGCCTGGGGGAATATAGAATGTTTGCAGTTCTTGCACACTATAGGTTTCAAGTGCATCGAGCTCTTTGTAATGCTCTTGCAGAACCATGGCAACTTGCAAACTTTGATCTTCATCACCGAAGGCTTGTATCGATGGCTGAGCAGAGAATACGGCGTTGACCTCATCTTCTGAATCGCTGCCAAAGACCAGAACAGGGGTGGACGGTCCCAGCTTGTTGCATTGGGGCGGCCCTGAATAAACTATCTCTTCCTCATCCTCGATATCACTCCTGAAGACCGAAATAGTGGTGATAGCTTTGTTCTTCGGTGTGTAATATCTTTCCATGTCCTCGAAATCTAGTAAGAAGTATTTTGCATCTTCGTACTTTCGGACTTCATTCACGGAGAATAGGTTTAGTTCCCCTGTCACAGTATACTCGAGACCATCCTTGAAATACTTCATACACTGATGTTGTATAGAAGGGATGATGTTGTACTCGTGTAACCAAGTCCTGCCGAGTAAAGCGTTGTAGCAAGTCTTGGCATCAATGACATGAAACTTGATGTCTGTGACAAGCAGCCCAAAGCGTAGTGTCAATATTACAGACTCGAGCGTCCGTGATGACTGGGAGTCAAACACGGAGATGGTGATTTTATCATGAGCGAGGGGCTGAACGCTCATGCAGATTTCCTTCAACACTCTTACATTGAGGAGTTGACGGAGGACCCATTGTCAACCAGGATTTTTCCTATCTTGTCATCATGACAGTATCCGGAGACATAAAGGGGACGGTTATGCTCGCACGTCCCGAAAAGGAGATCTTCATCGCCGAAAGTGATATCGGCTGTGTGCACTTCTTCCAATTCATCATTCATCTTCTCTTCGGCGAGGAAAGCTTGGAAGTGCTCGGGCTCTTGTAGTGCCTTGATCAAAGAATCTCTCGCCTGTTTGGATAACAGAAGGGCGTCGAGAATGCTTAGCTGTGAGGGTATCTTCCTCAGATGTGCCAGAACGTTGTAATCCGCCTTACTTTTCTTAGGCGGATCCTTGGCTGTCAGCTCTTCGACGGCTTGGTCATCGAGGATGATATCCTCAGGGACCTTTTCTTTTGCCTTATCCTTTTTGTTCGACCCCTTGTTCACGAGTCCGAGATTCTTTTCATGTAATGTGCGATTGCGCAACTGAATGTTCTCACAGCTCTTCGGTCCTTCCTCTTTTCCCGAGGTGGATTCTTTAAGATAGGACCAAGAGTCATTTATTCGTCAGAGTCGCTCTCGAAGGTGAGAACTTACGATCCCCCGTAGTCAACCATATGACAGTTACTGGCAGTTCTTTTGCGCTCCTCGGTCGTATTTCTTTGTTCCCGACGAGTTTTGCGTTTTATCCACTTGAAATGTTGTCGGTGAGCAACATATCCCTACCACCAGCTTTTAAAAGCATTGCACTCTTCGGTGGGGTGCGCAATCTTTCGATGATATAAACAATAGCTAGGACGTATATCCGCTCCATCAGGAGTGTTTCCTTGGGTGGCAGCTTCATTCCCATCGATATGGCTTTGGCGAACCTCTTCCTCGTCTTGAACCTGCTTTTATTTGTGGCGGATGTAGGAGGGAAGTCTTCATAGACTACTTTAAGTCCCACCGAATGCCCGAAGAAGCGTCCTCAAGACATCAGCTCATGAAACGAGCTCTATCTTTCGCTTTCGTCAATGATACTCTATACAAGAGGTCATTTGACTCTCTGTGGTTGAGATGCCTGGGACCTGACGAAGCAGAAAGAGTCGTTCAGGAAGTTCATGACGGAATCTGTAGTTCTCATCAAGCAGGCCCGAAGATGAAATTAAAAATTAAACGGATGGGTTACTACTGGCCCACGATGATCCAGGACTGCCTCGAGTATGCGAAGCAATGCCACTCATGCCAAATCCATGGGGATTTCATCCACCAGCATCCGAATCCGCTACATCCAACGGTGGCCAACTGGCCGTTCGAAATGTGGGGAACTGACATAGTCGGCCCCATCGAACCGGCGTCGTCTAGAGGACATCGTTTCATCCTGGAAACGACTGATTATTTCTCCAAATGGGCGGAAGCAGTACCGTTGAGGGAAGTGAAGACGGAGAATATCCTCCACTTTTTCAAAACGCACGTCATATATCAGTTTGGAACCCCAAGACGGATTATCTCCAATAACGGGACAGCCTACAGAAGCCATAAGATTAGCCGCTTTGCACAACAGCATAATATAGACTGGAGATACTCCTCAGTTTATAATCCACGAGCTAACGGTCTGGCCGAGGCCTTCAATAAGACCTTGACAAAGATCATTAAGAAGACGGTGTCCCAAAACAAGAAGGACTGGCACGAGAGACTGCAAGAGGCTTTTTGGGCATATCGAACTACGTTCAAGACGACCACAAACATGACACCATATGCATTGGTATTCGGTACGGAAGCAGTACTCCCCCTCGAGATAGAGCTACCTTCTCTACGAGTGGCAGTCCACCACGAGTTGACAGACGAAGAAAATGCTCACCTTCGGCTTGAGGAGCTTGATGCCCTCGATGAAACCCGGCTCATAACGCAACAAAATCTGGAAGCTTATGAAGCAAAGATGACGCGCTCATATGAAAGATTGACCCGACCGAGGACATTCCGCCAAGGCGAACTCGTGCTAGTGGTCAAGAGACCTATGATCCCCAATCGCGCCAAGCGAGAAAAATTCGAGCCGAACTACGAAGGCCCGTACATCATAGACAAGGTCTATCAGGGTGGAGCCTATCTACTCATGGATATGCACGGTGAAAGGCCTTTCAGGCCAATAAACGGCCGCTTCCTAAAGAAGTACTACGCTTAATGAGCCACGGCCTAGGTCAAGGATAGATGACAACGACTATGTCCGCTCGCTATCTTCCTAAGCTCAAACTCTATAAGTAGTAGCCGGCCCTCTCAATGACGGACCGAAACGTCCTTAAACTAACGACGGACCGAAACGTCCTTAAAACTACTACCGCAGCATCCTTAGGCTGACGAGATAAACAAAATGTATGTCCATAAGCAAAAAGGGCACGGATGAAAACCCGAAAGGGCTCCGTGAGTAAAAACAGCAGGGCTACCGGCGAGTGTTCGTGAAAACCCGAAACGGCGCGACCTCGTAAAAAAAAAGAAAAAAAAGAAAAAAAAATAACAACGATATGTCCATAAGCAAAAAGGCCACGGATGAAAACCCGAAAGGGCTCCGTGAGTAAAAACAGCAGGGCTACCGGCGAGTGTTTGTAAAAACCCGAAAGGGCACAATCTCGTTAAAGGACACTTGCGGGGTACTCATGACCCTGTAAGGAGAAACCACCCGCATGAGATCCTTACGACTCACAAGGGAGCAACACACTTAGGAGTTCTCACAATTCCTAAGGAGAAAATACACTTGCGAGATCCTCACGACTCGTAAGGAGAACTCTCTTATGGGACCCTCACGGCTCATAAGATTTGAAAGTCTTAAGACACAGAGACCTAAACCTGTGCTTAAGCAAAATCCCCCATAACCTTCAACAATGCCCTACAAGTAGCTCATACTGGCCCTTGTATACAATCCACGGGCGCGAATAAATATTTCCCCAGCAAAGTCCCACCCGTGACTAGAGATATGTCCATATAGTGAACAACCTTTATAAGTCCTCTCGACTTATAAGGAGAAAGCCCTCTTGTAGGATCCTTACGACTTACAGAGGAACATACACTTAGGAATCCTCACGTTTCCTGGGGAGAAAATACACCTACAAGATCCCCACGACTTGTAGGGAGAAATACCTTTGTGAGACCCTTACAGCTCATGAAGTCAAAAGCCTTAGTTGACAGGACCCTAACCCTGTTTGCTAAGCCACCTTTGTTCAATATCGACAGAGGCAGATGATGATTCGCTCCTGGCCACATCCCAGTTGCAACGGTGTTGATGCCGAAATCAGTGTCTACTTTCAGATTTATGGCGAAAAGCCAGCAAGCCACACATGCATACGAAATAGCCGAAATGATGGGGCAACTTGCAATAAAAACAGCAAGTAAAAATGTATGCATGAAAAATAGCCGAAATGATGGGGCAACTCGCAATAAAAAGCAGCGAGTAAAAATGAAATAAATAGCCGAAATGATTGGGCACCGCGAAAAATATCTGAAATGATAAGGTAATCGCGACCTTCGCGATATAAAAGCTGAAATGATAAAGCATCGCGGAAAAAGAAATAAAAAAAAAGAGTTTTTAATTTATGCCCTACAGGTGATGTTCCATCACACCCTGTATACAATCCAAGGGCGTAAACAAAGAAGTGATCATATTTCCCCCAGGTTTCATCAAAGAAAGGAGTTAAATCTCGACGGGCCGCAAGCGACCTAGAGATCATCCCAACACTCGTCTCGTAACAACGGACACAACTTCAAGCAAAGCGAAACAGCGGCAACCCCCCCAATTCCATGGCTCGGCGATTCACATATCACCAATAGTCAAACCCCCATTCCGTGAAATGCGGATACAATCAGCAAAATTCCTGGTTATGTGGAACGCGGATAACGTCACTCTTTGATCCCGTGGAAAACATCCAGAGCGGATCCTGGTCCTCGCAGAGCACGGTAGTGAACCCGTGTGAAGCATCCAGAGCGGAGCCTAGTCCTCGCTGAGCACGGCAGTGAACCCATGTGAAGCATCTAGTGCAAAATTCCTGGTTAAGTGGAACGTGGATACGTCACTCTTTGACCCCGGGGAAAACGTCCAGAGCGGATCCTGGTCCCCGCAGAGCACGGCAGTGAACCCGTGTGAAGCATCCAGAGCGGAGCCTAGTCCTCGCCGAACACGGTAGTGAACCCGTGTGAAGCATCTAGTGCAAAATTCCTGGTTACGTGGAACGCGGATAACGTCACTCTTTGACCCCGTGGAAAACGTCCAGAGCGGATCCTGGTCCTCACAAAGCACGGCAGTGAACCCGTGTGAAGCATCCAGAGCGGAGCCTAGTCCTCGCCGAACACGGCAGTGAACCCGTGTGAAGCATCTAGTACAAAATTCCTGGTTACGTGGAACGCGGATAACGTCACTCTTTGACCCCGCGGAAAACGCCCAGAGCGGAGCCTGGTCCTCGCCAAACACGACAGTGAACCCGTGTGAAGCATCCAGAGCAAACACCGGACTGTGGAGTCCTTAAAATCCACGGACTATGATGTCCTTAACCTCGACCGTAATGTCTTAAAACTAACAATCAACCACCCTGATTCTATATTGATTCCACCTTGGTTTAGGGGTACATCTCTTCACTCCTTTGATACCTGGCGTTGTAATTCCTCAACGTCTTCAAAGAGGTGACAGGTCCCCGCAACCACACATCGGACGGTGGAATCCTTAAATCCACGGACTATGACGTCCTTAACCTTGACCGTGATGTCTTAAAACTAATATCGGACTGTGGAGTCCTTAAATCCACGGACTATGACGTCCTTAACCTTGACCGTGATGTCTTAAAACTAACATCGGACTGTGGAGTCCTTAAATCCACGGACTATGACGTCCTTAACCTTGACCGTGATGTCTTAAAACTAACCTCGGACCATGGAGTCCTTAAATCCACGGACTATGATGTCCTTAACCTTGACCGTGATGTCTTAAAACTAACATCGGACTGTGGAGTCTCTAAATCCACGGACTATGAGGTCCTTAACCTTGACCGTGACGTCTTTAAACTATGATACCTTGAGCGACCCCTGACCCCGTGAAACACGGATAAGGACGACCACATCCAGCACTTGCAGGTCCTCACGACCTGTAAGGAAGAAAACCCTCTTGTGAGATCCTTACGACTCTCAAGGGAAAACCCGCTTAAGAGTCCTCACGATTCTTAAGAAGAACTTACACCCATGGGATCCTCTCGACCCGTAGGGAGAAAAAACTCTTTGTGAGACCCTCACGGCTCATAAAGCTCAAAAGTTTTAGGAAGCAGATCTTAACCCTGAATCCTAAGCCATCGCTGCCCTGCAAGGAGATCAAGATAAATTGTCCGCGAAACACATTCAATAAAAAGAAGACACATCATTGAGAAGAAAAATATGTCTTTTATTCATAAACCAAAATGGATACAAAATACAATTCATGAAAGAACAAAAAGAATATACTCTCATCCATGAGTATGTACAAAAAAGAAAGGAAAAGATACAACTCTTCAAGCCGGCGGGCGATGTAGCAATTTTACTAGCTCATCTTTCTTCTGCTGAGTCACGGCTTCATGATTCAGGATCTCTTAAAGACGAGCCTCCGCCTGAGCCTGGTGAGCCTGATATGAAGCAAACCGAACTTCAAGCTCTTTCTCGGTGGCCTTATAGGCCTCAACCCTTTCACGAGTGAACGTGGAAGCTTTATCGAGAGCCACCACCTCTTTGATGGACTCCTGAAGCACCCGCCAGAGTTCATATGCTTTGTTGGCTTTGGCTGTGAGGCTGGCCTGAAGCTCGCTTAGCGCCTTGGAAGCTAGCTCCCTTTCCGAGAAGTTGCGACTGAACCTCTTCTCACACGACGTCATGTTTGCCGCGTACCGTGCTATCAGCCCCCGCAACTCCGCCTTTGCAGCCACAGCTTCCGAGGAAAGGTGGGAACATTCAAGGGCGTGCAAACAAGCCTCCACCTTCCGATAGAACTCCACCCAGACCCGCACCACCTCTTCACTATGATAGGTGGCAAGAAAAGGGAGAGAGCCGTTAGCTTCAGCGGCAAACGCTTCGGCTGTAGTCATGCTTCCAGCATGGAGCTCCTCGATAAAAGATGATAGGGAGACAAGGCTTAGTTGGGCTAAGCATTCTGAAGCCCGCAAAGCATAAGGGTCGGGCGGCATCACGATGCGCGACTCCAACGCCATAGAGACTGGCAGGGCTGTTCAAATTTGAAAGATGTCAATAAAATTCTTAAGCAAAGAACGAATGGGATTATAAGGAATGGTCGCTTACCGACAGTCATGCAAGTAGTAGCTGAAGGTTCCCCTGGCCCTTCAACGACCTCAACCTCGTCATCATCTTCCAAAAATATAAGAGACATCAACGTCATTTCGCAAAATGATAATAATGCTATGGTAAAAGAAATGGTGAATGACGCTAACCTTGTCCAGAGGAGAGGACAATACGCTGAGGGGAGATCGCCTGTGGAGCTGCCATCTCCAATAAACGATGAAATGACTGTTGAGGCGACAGATCAGCGATAGTGGCCGCCAAACCGCGCAATTCTGGGAAAGATAAAAGAGTTCAGACCATGGAAGGGTTGCTAATTTAAAATGCAGAGGGTTACCTTCAACACTTCTCCCGTTCTGAGTCGGGGGGATAGCGGCTTCGACAGCCTCTGCCGAAACCTCAGGCTCCAACAAAGGGAGGGTAGTCCCGACTACCTCCATCTCAGCCCCCGGGCCGCCTTCGAAAAGAGCCGTGGGAGCGGTGACCTCCAAAGGAGCCTCCCCCAGAGGGGTAAGCACTCCCTGATCAAGAACCGCCGCTGGAGACTCTAACATAAGAGGAACAGCCTTATCAGCCCTCTCCACATCGAACAATGCTTCATCGGGAATTTCGGCAGGCTTTAACTTCAATGAGCCCGTAGGGAGCTCCCCCAGCGTCGAAGATTCTGCACAATTTAAATAAGAATAAGGATACATATCTGCGGGCATAAATAATCTGAAGAACTACAATAAGAACCACAACGTACCAATGCGCAAAGAAGCCTTCAATATGGCCTCTTCAAGCCGCTGCTCCTTCTCAAGGAGGCGTGCTCGCCGGGGTTCAAGTGTAGACTCATGGCCGCCGGTCCACAAAGAAAGTGCGTCCGCTGCGTCCTCTGAAGCGTCCTGCTTCAGGGCCCTTTCTCCCCATTCCTCCAAAGGACCGATAAACCGCCGCCGAATCCACGAGGGATCTTCGTAAAAGATTACAGCGGGATAGGGCTTCTTCGGAACCCTGGCATTATGAGACGCGTCTTTGGAACGCCGTATGGCCTCGGCCAACTGTGCGGCTTCCTCGGCGGCCGAACCCGGGAAAAGAAGTCCAGCGTCTGACTCTTGCAAGGCCAATGGTTCGTCTTCAAGAATAGGCTCAGATTCCGCCAAAGAATCGAGCAAATTGGTGGCCACTTTCATCCGCCGCTTGGACCCAGAGCCGGTCGCCGAAGATGACCGCTTTCTCCCCCGCGAAGCTTTAGGGCGGCGCCGACCCACATCGCCCTCGACACCCTCATCCCTATTACCCTCACCCGGTGCCACAACCGGGGATGACACCGCCATTGTCGATGCCACGGAATGCGGTGCCGCCTCGGGAAGTGGTGCTGCCACCGGAGCCTGTCTACCCCGCGACCGAGTACCCGGGGGCATACCAGCTATTGGAGTGAGATTCACCCCCGACTCCCCTGGAATAAGCGCGGCGCCAGTATCCCTCAGAGGAAAGCGGACCGGAGCGCGCGGCCGCAGTGTAGCTCCCACGGCCGAAATTTGAGTAGGGGCACCATGACCGAGAAGTACCCTTCTTTCCTCAATAATAACCGGGTTGATTCGATGGAGATACCAACCCGTGAACGACCCCACGCATCGGGGGATGTAATCGCCATCAGGTATCATGAATTGAGAACCGGTGTTCAGCCTCACAAAATGGTGGGCGGCATCTTGAACGGCCTCAAGCGAAGGAACCGGCGCGACTATGAAAGCTTCAAACGGGACACCCTGGTCATAGCCGAACTGCCGGGAAAAACGGTGCGGATTGTACCGCATGAAGAGGGCCGCGCTATCCTGACGGAATACCAGGTAACCCGGTCTAATTGCATATAAGCTCGCGGCCTCCCGGGGCTTCAAAGTGGGCGTTTTATCCTTCGACCGGTCCCAAAGCGGCTGGGCCGAACCCGTGGAAGAAGATAAGACCCGATCAGTAAATATTAATCCGCCGGCAGTAGCGTAAGGAGAAATCAACGCCTGAATGGCCCCGAATTGAGTTGGGTCAGCAGCAGAAGCATCCACCAATCACATAAGCCGAGGGAAAGTATAGGCGTCGTAGAATGCGGGCCTCTGATGCATAGCGAAAGCCCCCAACACGTGCATTTCGATCCAAGATGTGAAGTAATGAAGCGAAAAATTTACCACATCTACGCCAGGAGTGGAAGTGTTAGCTGCGGCGCCCAGCCCGTGATAGAGATGCGCCAATGCTGGGATGCCAATGGCGAGCCGCGTTCCCTCAGCTATACGGTGAGCCGGATAGATGACCGAAGCTCTCATAAAGCGGCGATGAATAGGGATAACAAACCAGCTGAGCCAGACACTGATGAACCCAACGAAGAATGTCTCCTCATCCATGCCAGGAGCTGCGATGGACTCAAAAGACATCGGCGACATAATGGGGATATAGTATTGTGGTTGATCCGATTCATTAGTCGGCAGCTTATTCGGGCCAAACCCAAAGGGGTCTTTGATGTTTGCAAACTTCGGAGCCGTCTTCGACAAGACGCCCTCGCGAAGGAAACAGGCAATGAAGCTCTTGAAAGTAACACCCTGCTCTTCAGATTCGGTGAACAAACGGTCAAAAATACCCAGCACCTTGATTAAGCTAGGACGCTTGTGGCGGACGGCGTTCTCAGCAGACAAGCCGTCAAGCGGTGCAGGCTCGGGTTCAAAGACGTATTCATCAGAGGGCAGCAACTCCTCATAAAGAGTCCCTCGAATTGGCAGTCCCGAGATCTCATAGAACTCCCCCAAAGAGATCGAGACTTCTCTGTCCCCCAGAAGAAAAGTGTTGGTGGGGAGATTCCATTGATTCAAGAAAGCCTTAACCCACCAGACATGCGGGGACTGATAATGGAAGAGTGACGCATATATTGCCTGGTAAAGCCCGACCTTCTGCAAGCGCGCACGATGGGTAGCAAGGATATAGCGAGCCCAGAGAAGGTAGCCCGTAGGGTGTCGAGGAGTGAGCCCTATCTTATATATTTGCTCCCATGGGTGGGCCTTACCCTGGCAAATGCATCGTCCCAAGATATCTATAGCGGGGATTGGATGGTTCGGGATACCGGTCGTCGAAGGCTCGAGCCGTCCCGTTGGGGTCCAATTTGGCATCTCCACAGCGAAAACCGTCCTCGGAGGATCCATCGGCAAAAATAGGAAAGTGGGCTCAGTAGGTACTGCGCAAAGGAAACTCCGGCGACCCTGGATGATATGACTGTACCAAGATCCCCATAGAAGTAAGTTGGTGCAGTTCGGGTCATGAGCCCGGATCATCGCCATCGCTTCCTCATCAGATGGTGACTGAGGAAAAGCAGCCTCCGAGCGAGTGAAAGGAAAGCATGGAACAGAAGCCATCGCACCTGAAACAAAATAAAGGAAAACTGTTAAGAGTGGAGCCAGCAATATGTATATATATGTGTATATATATACATATATATATATATATATCAACACACACATATAGGCATAGATATATGAAGACAGTTGAAGAAAGCGACAAAGGACTTGTTTGGTAGGACCAATAGTTACAAAACATATGGGCCCCATAGAATCAGGATGACGGCTTGTTAATAATGAGGCCAAGCAGTTATAATAAAACAAAGGGAATATCCTCATTTAATAAAAGAGCGGGTTTCAAGTAACCCTACACATTTCCCCCTAGAGGACAAATTTGCCTTGGGCTCTACAATAGATCAAACGAGATCATGGGAATTAAATTCCCACAGAAGACATCATTACAATGCTGTTGTTCCATTAATTACAGAATGACAACCTAGGGCAAAGAGACCCTAAGAAACCTCCATGGAAAGAACTTAGTCTTTCATACGAATTAAATTCCTTATTAAGAAAAGGGAATTAAATTCCCAAAAGCATTTTTTTCTGTGAAAGGAGTTAAACTCCATGGATCATCGTCTAAGCCCTAAGAGATCTACAGTTTGAAGGTTAGGTGGTTTTCTGTTCTTATGGAAAAACTTGAAGAAAAATGGGTTCATATTAAAGGAGTGAAACCCTTGACACGGATTTAAAATCCAGAGAGTTCTGTCAAAATGAAGGTGCTTCGATCACCATTACCTGAGGAAGAAGGGTCACTTGAACGGAGTTAAACTCTGAAGAGTTCGAAGCAAAGAGCTAAGCTCTAGAAACGAGAATTAAATTCTCAAGGGAAAAAGTTCTCAAAGGAGGAAGACAGGCAAAGTGGAGGCGTCTCTGAAATGACCCCTATATTTATAGGATGTGATGGAAACGCTTCATCTACCCGAGTCCCTAGAGGAATTCGACGGTCACCAAAGTGACAGCGTTGCACTCACGTGCAAACATGTGAGAACAACGCTATGGGGGCATTTGTTTCCTGATTTAAAATCAGGAAAGCTTACGAAGGAGGCATCACGTGCTAGCACGTGACCAGCAGTCACGTGTTGGCACGTGACATTTGAAAACAGCGGCAAAGGCACATCAGTTCCCTGACTAAATCAAAGGAAAGGCTCCAGAGGAGGGTCACGTGTTCACACGTGACCAGGGGTCACGTGGTAGCACGTGACTGTTGAACAGCGGCTAGAAGACAGCGCAGAAAGAAGAAGAAAGCTCGTTCCAGGGGGTCACGTGCCTACACGTGACCATGGGTCGCGTGGTCACACGTGACCGGCTTTCAAAGCCTCATTAATTAACAGAATTAAATTCTGAACAGCACTCAAATCATTCCAAACGAGAATGATTATTTGGAACCGATTGGACTAAAGATTTAAAGGTGATTAAATATCATCTATTCATGGAAAAATCTTGAACTTGGAAAGATTTCCCCTTAAAATCTAACCGAAATAACAAAGCAATATCTTTGGATTTAAAATCCAATGGTGAATAAAATTCACCTAATAATCCAAAGGACCAGATGAATGATGAATGCAAATCAAATCTCTCAATGAAAGATTCACTTAAACTAATTGATTCTTTCCCTTCTCCTATAAATAAGAGCCAAAGGAGAGAGTTTGAGATAGAGAGATATACAGAGAAAGAGAGATAGAAAAGAGAAATATAGAGTCTTGAGACTTTGGAAGAATTTGATCTTCTGCAGAAGAAAATCTTAGGTAAGAAAGGGAAGGCCTCTAAAAGAGAATTTAATTCTCAAAAGAGTTTAACTCTTATATTAAAAAGAAGAACTTAGTTCTCTTTTTAGTAGAGGATCTGCAAAGTGCACATCTCCCCATGAATTGAGAATTTAATTCTCATTGGGTTGAGATCCTGCCATGCAGATCCAAAGCATAGAGAGGGAATGGAAGTTTGAGAATTTAATTCTCATAAGATTATAGGAATTTAATTCCTTTGAGATAAAATTAGGGTTTAACCCTATGTTATAGGAATTTAATTCCTTCAGAATGAACATAATCAGGGTTTAACCCTAGTTAAGAACTTAGTTCTGTCAAAATAACAGGAATTTAATTCCCTTAAGAAAGAAGAAATTAGGGTTTCACCCTATGACAGAATCTCATTCCTCAGAATATAAATTAGGGTTTAACCCTATCTAAGAATAATTCTTTAAGAGAAAGGGGGAATTTAATTCCTTTAAAGTTATTATTAGGGTTTAACCCTATGATAGAATTCAGTTCTTCACATATATGAGGAATTTAATTCCTACGGAAAAATCAGAGTTCAACTCTATCAGAGAATATAATTGTTCAGAAGAAAATGGGGATTTAATGAAGAATTTAATCCTTAAACAGAAATTGCAAAGAAGCAGGGTCACGTGCTACCACGTGACCCCTGAAAAGATCTACAGAGAAGGGCTTTGAGGCAACGCCTCACGTGCCCCACGTGACCCTTTGGCAGAAGCTCTAACAGACAAACACTTAAATGCCCATCACGTGACAGCACGTGATGCTCCAAAATATTCAATACAGAACAAATAAAGAGGAGGGCGCTCTCACGTGCTACCACGTGACCCCTCTTGCCTTAGTGTTTAACACTAAATTGGAACCTCTGAATCCAATGTTCAACACTGATTTGCCTTAGTGTTCAACACTAATTAAAGAACTTTATTTGCAGTGTTTAACACTGAATTTCTTAGTGTTTAACACTAAATTAAACCTCTGTTAACAGAGTTTAATATTAACTCTCTTAGTGTTCAACACTAAATTAAAATCTCTGTCACCAGTGTTTAACACTGATTATCTTAGTGTTTAACACTAATTTGAGATCTCTGTTGCTAGTGTTTAACACTAATTTGAACCTCCTGTTGCTGGTGTTTAACACTAACTAGTTTTTAGTGTTAAACACTGACTTGTCAATCTCATTCCCAGTGTTCAACACTAGTTGGTCTTTAGTGTTTAACACTAACCTTAGCCCAATTGGTTAAGTGTCTAGAGGCAAAGCCTCTCCTTCAATGGACCAACAGAAAGCCAATATTCCAAGCATGATTGGACTTAGCCCAAGATGGTCATAAGTCCTCAATTCAAACTTAACTGGGCTGATGGGCTCATAACATAATTAATTGGTCTTGGTCCCAAAATGGGCCAAAGACTGTTTAATCTACCTTGGTTTAAGAGTACATCTCTTCACTCCTTTGATATTTGGCGTTGTAATTCCTCAACGTCTTCAAAGAGGTGACGGGTCCCGATGACCACACATTGATGTGGACTGTGGGGTCCTTAAACCCATGGACTATGACGTCCTTAACCTTGACCGAGATGTCTTAAAACTAACAATGGACTGTGGGGTCCTTAAACCCATGGACTATGACGTCCTTAACCTTAACCGAAATGTCTTAAAACTAACAACGGACTATGACGTCCTTAACCTTGACCGAGATGTCTTAAAACTAAAATCGGACTGTGGAGTCCTTAAACCCATAGACTATGACGTCCTTAACCTCGACCGAGATGTCTTAAAACTAACTTTGGACTGTGGAGTCCTTGAATCCACGGACTATGACGTCCTTAACCTTGACCGCAACGTCTTAAAACTAACATTGGACCGAAATGTTCTTAAACTACCTATTGACCGCAATGTCATTAAACTAAACAACAGGGCTCCCTTAATTTCTCTTTTGTTGGATCTAAACGATCCCGTTAAGTCGATCTTAGTCTAAAAACTAGACTGACGTATCCTTAACAAACGTTTAAGTTGATCTTAGTCTCAAACGAGGCTAACGTATCCGTAAACCCAAACCCCCAAACCCAAATCTAAGATAATACGGATTTGGACTAGTCCACGCCCTACGGGCGACGACATAACTCAGTCTCCGTATACAATCCACGGGCAACTAAACACAAAATAAACACACACGACACAAAGTGACCATCTGGAGAAGGAGAAAGTGGTTACCGCAGTACGGTAGCGTAATTAACTGCAGGGGCTTGCGCCTGCAGGGAAGAGCGTCCCCACAATCAAAAACCCCTCATGCGAGGGGGAATCTGACGAAGTCTGCTACATCGGACGCATCCGTTTAAACCTTCGATATACGGTGCCATAAATCAACTTGGCATCTTCGGAGAGGTAGACGGATAGCACCAATTAGCATCTGCCCCGAATCTCAGGCAAGACGTACGCCGTCGGCCGCCATTCGGAGGGGAACAATCATACAGATAATCGCAGGTATGCACGTACTGCGATACTCTATCACATGCAATCTGGTAGTATCGATATACTAATATGGATATGCAACAATCATGAAAGGTACTCTATCGGGTACTACAAATACATGAAGCAATGCATATCAATGAATGCTGAGTATGGGATAAAACATGTCATCATCAATGAATCATCATCGTGGAAAAACCCGGTGTCCATCAACGACACCCCACATCCCAATAACTCAGGCGCCATCACTCTAACCGGACCTCATATCCTGTAAATCTCATGGAACCTGAGTGCCCAACATCGACACTCGAAAATATCATGAAATACTCGTGTCCATCATCAATGCGCAAATCCATATATATCGGGCTCCGTCAGTCCGGATCAGCCCACGGGCTCCGTCTGTCCGGATCAGCCCTCAGGCTCCGGCAGTACGGGTCGGCCCATATCCATCTCTCGACTCCGGTCGGTATCCTCCGGATAACCGCCAGGTCCAACCAATCACCGGTAGGTAGTAGTCCCTCTGTCAGGCTCATCGTCTACTATGCGACATCCCTTTCTTACCCCGGGATACCATACCGGGTCCACCATGAACCCGCAAACGGATTATCCAACTCCTCGAATCGGGTTTCTATCACACGTCTCAGAACCGAGAAAACGCATGGTGGACGCACTGAAATATCATATCAAGAGAACTGGGTTTTTAAAACAATGCATACTTTCTTGAAATAATACTGCGGTTCTTAAATCCATAAATCACATGAAATCCGTATCTCGATGCGTAAATCCATGCAATATGATATATGCAGCATAAAATCGTAATATGAGCATATCAAGGGAAAACCGCTCTTTTAAATGAATCCAATTTTAAAATATATCATGCGGTTCCCAATTCTCCAAAATCAAATCCAACATCATCCAAAGGTGCACATGTAACTATAGCAAGTATGGGTGTATACATGTAAGTATATATGCACGATGTATCTCATATGCGTAATAGAACAATAATTCATGTGTCAATATCAATAACAATAAAATACTGCATATGCGTATAGGTTGTGCGTGTCATGGCAATTACTGACGGTGTGGTGAAGCATACAGTTTAGTGCTCGTGCAATATGAACCGTCAGTAATGGTGCAGTGTCCACTAGGTACTAAATCAAGGCACAACAAGTAATGGTATGTAATGATGCTCATGCACAATCAACATATACGAATATAAACATGCGGTTATACTATTATATCAAGCCCTGACGCATAACGCCATACGGACGATTTCTCCGTGGATGTTAAATCTACTCACCGTGATCTCGAGCTAAGTAAATCTGACCACCTGCTTCTCTTTCTTCACAGTGCCCGAAGTCCCCGCACTCGCCCCTAAAATCATACAAAACATAGCAAGTGCAACTCAGAAATTGACTAATAACACATACAATTACGTTTAAATCGACGCACCGACTCCAACACCCTCTAAAGTGTTCGCTTAGCGGCTAACGTGTGTGGCGACACTACTAAAACAAACTCAAGTCCAGAAATCACGCGAAGCACAGAAACTGAGTCGGACACCGTATCGCGCGTCGTCGAAACACTAAAAACTAAATAATCGATCCCAGATTTTTCCCACGGTCAAAATATCAAAATCTAGCAGTACCAATCACCTTTAAACCTCTGCAAACAGATACCCTGAAAACTACAACCCCCAAGTCCCTCGTACGGCCGAGCTCGCCGGACCTAGCTCAAGTGTCGCCGGCCAAAACCGGTGGGTTTGGGTTCGTGCTTCAGGTGAACATCCAGGGTAACTAGTACAACACTTCTACACAGCTAGTTTTTATAGTATCAACTCGGGTAACAGCAGGTCACAGACATCACAAAATGACACTAAAAATACGATACGAGCTCAAAACTAAATCTTTATCGTTCTAAACTGAAGCTACAAGAAACACAACAAAATAAAGCCCTAATTAACAGTAGAGGGGTCATTACCTAACCAAACTTGCTCAAAATCCTAGTTTTCCATGCTCCAAGTGATCCCCATAGGCTTTGGATCAAGTTTAATGAAGGGTGTATTGAGTTTTGTGAAGATTTGTTTGGGTTTATGAGGATTTGGGTTATGGTTTAGTGAAAAACAAGGGAGGGGTTCAGTTTGAGGGTGAGGATGAAGAAATATGAGGATGAGAAAACAAATGAGAGTGAGAGTGAGGGGATGAGGGTGTATGTGTGAGGGTGAGGGGTGTGGGAATGAGGGGTGAGTTTAGCATAAGCCATGCCTCCCTCTCTCTTCATTAAATGCATGGCATGCTTGCCATGCCTCATCATACCCTCTCTCTCTCTCTCTCTCTTCCTCTCAAGTCAACCCCAAAGATTCAAACCTCATTATTTTTAAAACTAAATAATTAACTAATTACATATAACATAATGAAAGAGGTTAAGGTGCCATGGCTACTTAAGCATGGTTACCACTAATTAACCCTAGGTTAACATGCACATGTGTGTGCAAGTCCGAATTAAATATTAATAAAATATTAATTAACTTTTATAAAATATTTGAAAACTATTTTGGTAAACTTTTTACTAAAAATCTGCATTATCGCTTAATTAACATTTATCGCATTCTAAGGTGTTACATCTTCCCAAAAGACGGAAAGTAAGTGTAGAATAGACCTGCAACGTATTCACACGGAGAAGCATTCCTTCTCGATATGAATACGCTAAGCATCTGTATAAACAGTGTTAGTTATGTATATGCCCTAGAGGCCATTATTGTATATATGATGTATATTATAGTGGATGCTTGGATATATAGAGAGAGGATTTTCTTGCTCGACATAATAGTATGTTGTCTGGTTGCACTTTATCTTAACATGTTAAAAAATATTGTTTTGTGATCACATGTTGATAAAGCCCTTAGGATGAGCACTTTACTACCAGGACTATGATGCAGATCATACTAGTGGGGCCAGGGTAGTCCACGAGTACATCCTATAATTGTTCCTAGTCGAGGGTGTATCGAGACAGGGTATCGATACTCCAGAGTAGACTAGCGTATACGCTTCTTGACCCATATGATGGGCGATGGATGATCCGATATCCATTGGTGTTTGACATCAAAGATGGTATACGGGTGCTCAGTGGAGACTGGATACACCGAACGGACTCGCTGAGAACTCCTAGATGGTATTATACCTATCGTCAGGTAGCAGTTCTCTGGTGACACTGGTACAGGTTAGTCTGTAGACCCGAGATTGTCATAAAGTCTTGTGTGATTCCCACTGTATTTTGATTTCCACCTTACCATGTTCAAGAGAACGTGCAAAACGGTGGCTTTTGGGTACAGTCCCGAATCACATGGAGGCAATGAGCGATAGGAGAGGTTTCGTCTCTTTCGGTATTGGGGTTGATGTTGCGCTGTTTTCGATTGGCTATAACTGGAAGTCTCTGCCCAGGGATGATATGGAGATATACCGGTAAGTGTTATCAGTAGTTTCTTGACCCGTTATGAGCCTCACATCGACACGACTTATCGGTTACTGGGGTCTGACATTTACCACCCCTAGACCGGATATGCGACATATCAGATGAAGAGACCAAACTGTACGGTAGTGTTACTGATTGGATTCGTAGGAGTATATACAGGCTTGCTTGTTGATCTTCTGGTCGCACAATACCCGGGTGGTTGTTACGTTTAGCTGACCGCTTGCAGCTTGTGGATGTTTGATGTGATCATCACCTACTGCCGGCGTATTGACGAGTCTTTAGAGTCCTACATAGAGATTTCCAGGCTTAGGCAAAACGGAGTAGGAGCACATATGTGATATGTGCGGGATCGATATTGATACGCGTATGTGATACTGTATTCTATTCTCGCGATATGTGATATCGGCCGGTTATATGTGATATAGCCGGGTTATCGGATCAAGTGTTGATTCGATAAAATAATATATAATATGTGTGTGTGTGTGTATGCTCACTTAAATATTTATTATTCTCACTTATGATGCATTTAACATATATGTGATATATGTTTATTGTATTATTTTCTTTTGTTACAAGAATATTATATATGTGATATATAATATTATAACATGCTAGGTTACACATGCAACATGTATGTATGAGACTCATACCATGCTAGGGTTTATGTTAGGGTTTCATTTATCATTAAGTAATTACAAATTAGTGGATTTAATCAAAGCTAGAACCTTGTAGAAGCTTGTAGATAAGCTTTGACTTAGTCCACTCTTTTGTTTCTACTTAAGATATTTTGTGACCTAACCATTAACCCTTACCATGGTTAATTCTCTACATGGGTTAGTGTATGGATGATATACTCACTGAAGAGTTGCATTTGAACCGTGATAGATATTTTCATCACTTGAGATATTTCCTTCCTCTTCTTCTTCCTCATCTCATTTTTTGCTCTCTAGATTTTGAAATCAAGAAGAAAAATAGTGAGAAATTAAATACTAAAGTGAGCTAAATTCCTACTTCATCATCATCTTCTATACTAGCCATATAGATTAGTGTGTTAGCTTCACTAATTCCGTATTAGTGAAGAGTGAGCTTGAGTCCGTGTTTTCTCGACGTAGATAATCACAGACTTTGAAGACTTCAAGTAAGGATGCATCGTACATCTTGTGAAGCCTCTCAAGAGTTCGGGAGCTCATGGATCGCAGTGAAGGGACCACTACTTGGAGCTTTTGAAGTGAAGGAACGGACTACAAAGGTTGTAATCCCTATCACTTAGATGTAAAGTTGTTTACATGCAAAATTAACCCTAATTCTCTAGTTCGATTACTTGGTTGGTTTGTTTGGCACCCCAAAATTTTAATATAGCATCTTTGATGCTTGCCAAAACCTTGCTAAGGTGCTAAGCTAACCCTACAGTGGTATAAGAGCCAAGGTAGAGAATTAGGCGTTGTCTAGATGAAGTTAGAAGTCCGATCGAACTCCAAAAACCCTAATTTTCCCATTTTCTGGAAATTTTTCAAAAAGTTGAAATTTTTCATGTTAAAAATATTCAGAAAATCGTGCAGGGATTTCTATGGATACACCTGAAGAACGAAACCCTAACTCATCTAAGTGACCGCGGATCCGCGGCCAAAACATGGTTTTGGCGGCGGATCCGCGGCGCCACTTAAGAGGCTTGGGTCGGGCCCTTCAGCTGTAGGTCCGTAGGTACTGGGGCATACTTCTGGGAATTTTTAATTTTGCTTAAGTGTTGAGCTCTCTGGGAATTTTAGGAATTCGTTGATTCGATCGAATTGTTTAACGTCGTCTAGCTTTCTGTAATGAGATACAATAATTGGAATCTACAAATTTGTTTGTTGCGTGTAAATCTAACATTTCGGTCTCGGAAGTAATCGGAAATCTTGTTGAATTATCCGACTTATTTTGAAAAGTGTTTTCATGGGTGAGACCTAAATGCGAGCTTTACATTGTTAGACATGAAATCTTGGATATGTGATATCCCGGGTTTGTGTTGTCTAAGGGCAGTTACGATTCCAATTGTTGTAGTTTTTCTCTTTATTTTCTGCGACCGTAAGTGTAGTATGTGGTATATCACCGGTTTCATTTCTATAAATCAAAGACAATCGGGGTACGCATACTTACTTACGTTGATGATATGTGATGTTATGTGTTGTTGTGATATGTTATATTGGATCGTCGTGTTTTGGATAGCCAGGGGTTTTATGTGAGATGAGAGTTTTTATTTTCATTCATGTAAAATTCATTGTATGTAATATTCTTTTATTGGGGAACTTCCGGGTTGAGGATGATGTCACCGTTGTATATTATTTACTTTTCTGCATTAGCATAGACCCAAGGTGGGAAGCACAAGTAACTAAGTTCTAGGGTCCAGTGAGAGGCCATCTCAAGGAGTTGAGACCGGGTCTCCTAACCCTAGAATTGGAAGGGTTACTTGACGCTCTCATAGGGGTCTAGGGATGTGGGTTTGGCTATTCATCACGACCGTGGAATCCGTGTTTTATACAGGCTCAAAATAAAACAAGGAAATCCTAGAATATCCAATATTTCATATGTTATCTTCTACTGCAATGTTCTGTGATGAGATCATATTAATGCCTGAGACAAATGTTTTATTATTATATATGAGATATATAATACACGTTGCTTATGTTTTGCACCCGCGCTAGTCCCGTTCCGCTATGTCGTTAGTTAAGTAACCTAACGGTGCATAACGGAACATTGTGGCGAATGCGGATGGCATAAGCGTACGTTATATTTTCGTTTCTTCTGTGGTACTTAGGAAGCTTAAATGATGGGATTTCATTAATGAGATTAATGAAAGAAAAGAAACCTAAAAGATGTTGTAGAATCAAATTTTCAAAAAGGATAGCTATAGTTCTTGCTTTGCATAGCGGTATTCCTTGTAGAATATCCAGCACCTTATTCGATAAGGAAAGAGCCGAGATCCCTTCACCAGGAGTGACCTCTTTAGCGAAACTACCAAATGCTACAACTCACTCGGTTATGTTTTTGATTGCTTCTATAGTTCTTGCTTTGCATAGCGGTATTCCTTGTAGAATATCCAGCACCTTATTCGATAAGGAAAGAGCCGAGATCCATTCACCAGGAGTGACCTCTTTAGCGAAACTAGTAAAAGCCTCAAAAACACTCCTTTTTCAAAATTACTTGTTTCTACAACGATATCAAGTTCATTACGCTCATGGTTTTCATAAAAAACCTGTGTAGCCCTCCGTCATTTCAGATAGAGACTAGTTAGTATTCGTGCTACGTTTGTTGGCATGCGTCAAGGCGTAGTGTACGGTAGCTGATTAGTACTTATCTGCTGCATGAGATGCCATTGGATTAGGGTATTCGTACGGCGTTGTTTGGCATGCGTCAAGGGTCGTACGGGTGGGTTTAATTCAATTAGGAAATGATGGGTTGAACTTGACTAGCGGACTATGGTTTGTTGGCATGCGTCAAGGTCATAGGACTCTAGGGGTAAAAAGTATTATCGGGAATTTTAAGTGTTGAAATTTGTAATGAGATTTCATACCTTTTATGAGATAGTTGGATCCCGATACCCACTGCGAGTAAGACTTACTCCTAGGAAAGTTTTACACTTTACAATTAGCTAACCCATTAGGTGTCTAGAAAAGTGTTAATGGGGCTACCCCTAGGAAAAGACAAGGTTTATCTTAATTAGGTCTGTGCGAAAGCACGGGGAACCTCCCTCAAAGTACCGACACTGGCCTGGCTGAACGGTAAGCGAAGTTGTAGACTGTAATTAATTCCGGCTAGTCTTTCGTTTTTAGGGTTTTTTGAAGGAAGATTTGATTAAAACAGTCGGAGCCATCTTGATTAGATAAGACAATAACCAATCTAATCTTGTAAGTGCATACGCTAAAGTGTTTCCTTCTCTCTCTCCACGTAGCGACCATGTCAGGCCTTAATCAAGATAATAATATAAATGTATTGACTGAACCCGCTTGTTATACTGAGCAGGGGAACGTTGGTTCCGTTCTGTCTTATAACTGTAATAAGACTGAACAGGAAATAGGAGAATATCCAGAATCCCATGCCACCCATACGAAGAACGAGCATACTGATGCATCTTCTTCAGGTGTGTTAGTTACCGAGAACTGTTTCTCAGTTCACTCTGCGTCCTGGGCATTAGATACCGGATCAGGATCCCACATATGCAATATGTTGCATTGGTTAAGGAAAGGTAGAGAACTGGGAATAGGTGATCATTCCGTAAGAGTAGGGAATGGTGCAAATGTTGCAACCAAAGAAGTTGGCGAATATCACCTTATATTATTAAATGGTAATACATTGATTCTGAACGAATGCTATTACATACCGAACCTGATATGCAATCTTATATTAGTTTCTTTATTAAGTAAAGAAGGATATAATTTTGTAATACAGGATAATATTATGAATATCTTCCTAAATCAAAAGTTGATTGGATCAGGCTCGTTACATAATGGCATATACATTCTAAATCAAACCACAGTTCTTAATGTGCAAACCACAAACAAGAGGAAGAGTTCAGAAATGAGCGAATCCTTCTTGTGACATTGTAGACTAGGTCATATCAATGCGACACGACTAGCTAAGTTGCATAAGGATGGATACTTGAATCCATTCGAATTATCATCTTATGAAACTTTCCATTCATGTCTCAAAGGAAAGATGACCAAAACTCCGTTTAGTAGATACGGAGAAAGAGTTATGGAACCCTTGGGACTTATACATAGTGATGTATGCGGTCCCATATCTACACATGCCAGGAATGGTTCCTCGTACTTCATTACATTCACAGACGATCTCTCAAGATACGGACATGTGTTCCTGTTGAAACACAAGTCTAAAGTTTTTGAGAAATTCAAAGAATATAAGCAAGAAGTCGAGAACCACACGGGTAAAAGTATTAAGATCCTTCGATCTGATCGAGAAAGAGAATACTTGAGCAATGAGTTCCGGGATTATCTAAAAGAGAATGGGATTCTCTCTCATCTTACTCCATCGTATACACCACAACACAATGGTGTATCGGAACGGAGGAATCGCACCCTATTAGATATGGTGCACTATATGATGAGCACCACTGAGTTGCCTATTTCCTTTTGGGGATATGCACTGGAGACAGCTGCAGACCTATTGAATATGGTTCCCACCAAATCTGTGCCAACCACTCCATATGAGATGTGGAAAGAAAAAAAACCATATCTTAATTATGTTAAGATATGGGGTTGTCCGGCATATGTGAAAACTCAAAATCCGGACAAGCTCGAGACAAGATCAGTTCTGTGCAAGTTTATAGGATATCCCAAACATTCGCAAGGGTATATCTTCTACCACTCCGAGGAACAAAAGATGTTTGTTTCTCGACATGCCACCTTTTTAGAAAAGAAATTTCTTAAGGAAATTAGTGGTAAAGAGGTAGAACTGGAAGAAGTTCCAGCAGCACAGGCTACAAATGACGATTTGGTGGAACCAGAGAATTCGATAGTTCCCAACGAATCTCAGCCGCTCCGCCGATCTAGTAGGGTTCCTCATCCACCTGAGAGATACTACGGTTTTCTCATTGATGGTGGGAGCGAGAAATGCATCATGGAAGATGATGACCCAACTAACTTCGAGCAGGCCATCACGAGTGGGGACTCTGTGAAATGGCTAGATGCAATGCGATCTGAGATGGAATCCATGTACACCAACAAAGTATGGACTTTGGAAGTTGCTCCTGAAGGGGTAAAACCCATTGGGAGCAAATGGATCTTTAAGAAGAAACTTGGTGTAGATGGAAAAGTTGAGACTTTCAAAGCTAGACTTGTTGCAAAGGGTTTTCGTCAACGACCAGGTGTGGAATATGATGAAACCTTTTCTCCAGTGGCTATGCTTAAGTCCATACGGATCTTACTTGCCATTGCTGCGTACCATGACTACAAAATCTGGCAAATGGATGTTAAGACCGCATTTCTAAATGGTGATTTAGAAGAGTGTGTGTACATGATTCAGCCAGAAGGCTTCATAGACAGTGGGAGCAGCGGAAAGGTATGCAAGCTACTTAAATCCATCTACGGGTTAAAGCAGGTATCGCAGAGTTGGAACATCTGTTTTGATGTTGTAGTCAAAGAGTTTGACTTCATCAAAAATGTAGATGAATCTTGTATATACAAGAAGGTAGTAGAGAGTAAGGTTGTCTTTCTCGTATTGTACGTGGATGACATACTCTTGATAGGAAATGATGTTTCTATGCTGCACTCGATCAAGCTCTACTTATCACAAATATTCTTAATGAAAGATCTAGGTGATGCCTCGTGCATCTTGGGAATTAAGATCTATAGAGATAGATCTAAACGGATACTGGGATTGTCCCAATTTAGGTACATTGACACCATACTAAAGAGGTTTAGTATGGAAGAATCCAAGCGTGGGAATTTACCCACGATCTCTGGACTCACTCTCTCCAAAGAGATGTCTCCTAAGACTGATTTGGAGAGAGCTCGCATGCAAGGGATACCCTATGCTTCGACGGTAGGCTCTATCATGTACGTGACGCTATGTACCAGACCCGATATAGCATACTCACTAAGTGTAGTGAGTAGGTATCAAGCAGATCCAGGAGAGAGTCACTGGATAGCTGTGAAGAACATTCTCAAGTACTTGAGAAGGACTAAAGAGATGTTCTTGGTGTTTGGTAACGGAGAACTCCAAATTGAGTCCTTTACCGATTCGAGCTTCCAAAGTGATAAGGACGACTCTAAGTCGCACTCGAGATTTGTCTTTACCCTGAATGGAGGGGCGGGTTGTTGGAAGAGTTCCAAACAGGAAACCGTGGCAGACTCGACGATAGAGGCTGAATACATCGCTGCCAACGATGATGCCAAAGAGGCTGTCTGGATGAAGAAGTTCATAACTGAACTTGAAGTGGTTCATCCAATACCTTGTATTGTGATAACAATGGAGCTGTGGCTTTGGCCAAGGAACCTAGGTCCCATCAGAGATTCAGGCATATTCTGAGGCGGTATCACCTGATCTGGGAGATTGTTGATCGCCGGGAGATCGAGGTCGGGAGAGTAGACACGAAAGACAACACTGCGGATCCATTCACGAAGGTCATTACCCAGATACAGTTTGAGAGACTCTTCGGGATATTGGGTATGAGATACTAAAACAGCTGGCCTTAGTGCAAGTGGGAGATTGTTAGTTATGTATATGCCCTAGAGGCCATTAATGTACATATGATGTATATTATAGTGGATGCTTGGATATATATAGAGAGGACTTTCTTGCTCAACATGATAGTATGCTGTCTGGTTGCACTTTATCTTAACATGTTAACAAATACTGTTTTGTGATCACATGTTGATAAAGCCCTTAGGATGAGTACTTGACTACCAGGACTATGACACAAATCAAACTAGTAGGGCCAGGATAGTCCACGAGTACATCCTATAATTGTTCCTAGTCGAGGGTGTATCGAGACAGGGTATCGATACTCCAGAGTAGACTAGCGTATACGCTTCTTGACCCATATGATGGACGATGGATGATCCTACATCCATTGGTGTTTGACATCAAAGATGGTATACGGGTGCTCAGTGGAGACTGCGTATACCTAACGGACTCGCTGAGAACTCCTAGATGGTATTATACCTATCGTCAGGTAGCAGTTCTCTGGTGACACTGGTACAGGTTAGTCTGTAGACCCGAGATCGTCATAGAGTCTTGTGTGATTCCCACCGTGCTTTGATTTCCACCTTACCACGTTCAAGAGAACGTGCAAAACGGTGGCTTTTGGGTACAGTCCCGAATCACATGGAGGCAATGAGCGATAGGAGGGGTTTCGTCTCTCCCGGTATTGGGGTTGATGTTGCGCTGTGTTCGATTGGCTATAACTGGAAGTCCCTGGCCAGGGCTGATATGGAGATATACTGGTAAGTGTTATTAGTAGTTTCTCGACCCGTTATGAGCCTCACATCGACACGACTTATCGGTTACTGAGGTCTGATGTTTACCACCCCTAGACTGGAAATGCGACATATCAGACAAAGAGACCGGACTGTACGGTAGTGTTACTGATTAGATTCATAAGAGTATGTACAGGCTTTCTTGTTGATCTTCTGGTCGCTCAATACCCGGGTGGCTGTTACGTTTAGCTGACCGCTTGCAGCTTGTGGGTGTTTGATGTGATCATCACCTACTGCCGGCGTATTGACGAGTCTTTAGAGTCCTACATAGAGGTTTCCAGGCTCAGGCAAAACGGATTAGGAGCACATATGTGATATGTGCGGGATCGAGATTGATACGCGTATGTGATACCGTATTCTATTCTCGCGATATATGATATCGGCCGGTTATATGTGATATAGCCGGATTATCGGATCAAGTGTTGATTCGATGAAATAATATATATATATATATATATATATATATATATATATATATATATTATGCTCACTTAAATATTTATTATTCTCACTTATGATGCATTTAACATATATGTGGTATATGTTTATTGTATTGTTTTCTTTTGTTACAAGAATATTATATATGTGATATATAATATTATAACATGCTAGGTTACACATGCAACATGTATGTATGAGACTCAAACCATACTAGAGTTTATGTTAGGGTTTCATTTATTATTAAGCAATTACAAATTAGTGGATTTAATCAAAGCTAGAACCTTGTAGAAGCTTGTAGATAGGCTTTAACTTAGTCCACTCTTTTATTTCTACTTAAGATATTTTGTGATCTAACCATTAACCCTTACCATGGTTAATTCTTTACATGGGTTAGTGTATGGATGATATACTCACTCAAGGGTTGCATTTGAACCATGATAGATATTTTCATCACTTGAGATATTTCCTTCTTCTTCTTTCTCATCTCATTTTTTGCTTTCTAGATTTTGAGATCAAGAAGAAAAATAGTGAGAAATTAAATACTGAAGTGAGCTAAATTCCTACTTCATCATCCTCTTCTATACTAGCCATATAGATTAGTGTGTTAGCTTCACTAATTCCGTATTAGTGAAGAGTGAGCTTGAGTCCGTGTTTTCTCGACGTAGATCATCACAGACTTTGAAGACTTCAAGCAAGGATGCATCGTACATCTTGTGAAGTCTCTCAAGAGTTCGGGAGCTCATGGATCGCAGCGCAGGGACCACTACTCGGAGCTTTTGAAGCAAAGGAACGGACTACAAAGGTTGTAATCCCTATCACTTAGATGTAAAGTTGTTTACATGCAAAGTTAACCCTAATTCTCTAGTTCGATTACTTGGTTGGTTTGTTTGGCACCCCAAAATTTTAATATAGCATGTTTGATGCTTGCCAAAACCTTGCTAAGGTGCTAAGCTAACCCTACAAACAGTAAAGTACAAATATATATACAAGAATTTAAAGCATGAATAGAATTTTTAAAAAATCATCCAACGGCGCGTATTACAGATTTGAATTCAACCAGACAGTATGCTCAACAAAATGAGTGACATAAAAGGGCGTAAAGATAAATGTCTCGAACAAAAATATACTAAGATGAATACTAAAAATGGGTTTAAGAAGCAAGCTAATCAAAGCCCTCCTCAGTTATCTCGATGTAGCCTCATCGTCTGTCCCAATGTCGTCTGACGATATTCCCAAGAAAAACAAGAAAATAAGAAAAGTGGAATGCCGTCAGCGAACTAAAGTTCAGTAAGTCCCCAATTAAAAAGAATGTAATTTATAAAATAAAAAAATACGACATGAAACAATAACACAAACATGAAGATAAAAGCAAAAGATTAATATCGTAGATCAATAAAGTCAGATATATATCTATCAGGAAAAAATATAACTAGAATGTCATGATATTAATTATTATAGTGTTTTAAGTTATAAGCTCGAATTGTGGGAGTTTTATATGTAATATAGATTTTAAATTAAACATAAATTATTTCTCTTCTCAAAAATCTAAAAATACAGTTCTTTTTCCTTCTCTTTAGAAACAAGATTTTATAATGCAAAATAATTAAAATAGAGAAATAAATAATTTAAGGAGACTGGGTTGAACTTGAAACATGTGGATCAATTTTGCAGTATCTCAACCAAAGGAATACAACTAATTACCTTGCGTATAAATAGAAAGGAAATAAATTTATATACACTTGATTCAAACAAAAGAGGATTTAATTAAGAAGGAAATTACTTGAAAGGTGCATAAAGTTTGCAGTTATTACATCATGTTACCTTACTTAATTATCATATTTTCTTTAAATATGGGACTTACCGAGTTCAAGATTGCTGACGAGCATTTCTCCTTCCTTCCTTTTGAAATGTCTATTGGATGATATAGATAGCGCCAAGGATGCTACTTTCGAGCTGGAACGTGTGCAGGGGGGCATTCAGCATTTCGTCAGCCAAGCAGATTACTAGCTCTAGCCGAATGTACAAGCTTTGTTTCGGTTCTTTCTTTTATCGTACTTTGAACTTGCTTTGAACTTGTTATTATTATCGTTGAACCTTGTCTTGTAATAATAATTGTTGTTGGATGTTGATGTGTTTAAATTCTTATTTATTTTATTATATGTTCCGGACACGTATTTGTATCGATAAGGAGTGTTTATCAGTATAAATACGTCGCGGGACTTGTTGCGTCTCCGCCCCTATACTTTGGGAAGCGGGGCATGACAGATGTGGCCTCCTGTCTCTTTCGCATAAGCCAGGCAGACTGAATCTCCAAATTTGTAGTCTCTTCACATAAGCTGGTGGACTCCACCTCGAAATCTCTTTTGCAAGAAATGTCTTGTTGAAGGCATCATAGAAAGAAATGGTTGTGCAGATTTGATCTTTATAGAAGCTATTGATGATGATCCATAGAAGAGATAAAATCTCTAACTGGATATTGTTGCAGAATTTATTTATTTTTTATTTATAGACTAAAAATATAAATGAAGATAAATTTTGGATCGAGCCATAAGCTCTGATACCATGATAAGAAACAATAAATTCGATCCACTGCACCAAATTTCTGAAATTATGATGAAAGTTGAGAGAATATCACTACTACAATATGGGGTTGCCCCTACGGACTCAGGAATCCGTAGGGGCAACTATTTCTTGCCCCTACGGATTTATCCGTAGGTCCACATCGTTGTCCCTACGGTGCCTTACGTTCTAATTTGTTGTTTGGCCCTACGGAGCCGCAAACGGTGAACCTACGGTTATGTCCGTAGGGGCATATAAATAGGTTATTAATAAAAAAAAGCACAGAAAAGTCATTCATCGTTCCCAAAAATTCTCTCTCTCACTCTCCCGCGCTCCGCGCCTCGTCGCCACCGCGCTCCGCGCCTCGTCGCCACCTTCATTAGTCGTTCCCACAACTTCCTCGTCGACTTCCTCGTCGCCGCCGTCCGCTACTCATCGCTGATCGTCGTCGACCACCAATTTCTGTCGTCTCCTCCACCGCCCGGTTAGTAATTAAATCTCAAATTATTTATAATTTTGATGATGTTAGGTCTAGGGTTCAGGCCAGGTTCGGGTAGGGGTGAGGGTTTGGCATCGGCATCGGCATCGGGTTCGTTTAGGGTTAGGGTTAGGGTTAGGGTTAGGGTTCGGTTGGGGTTGGGGCTGGGGTTGGGCTGGGGCTGGGGCTGGGGCTAGGGTTCGGTTAGGGTGGGGCTGGGCTGGGGCTGGGGCTGGGGCTAAGGTTCGGTTGGGATTAGGGCTGGGCTGGGACTGGGGCTGGGGCTCGGTTGGGGTGGGGCTGGGGCTAGCTAGGTCTTGGGATTCATCACCTGATATAGCGAAATACAAAGCGTACTTCAGTACACCCGACCTCATTGAGTTTCCTATTGAAGTTCCCAGTCAAACGGCATATGCATATTTTTATTCGCCATGAAATCCCAATTATCAAGCTACCGAGGACGAAAAGCCACCTTTGTTAGTCGAGAGTCATGGTAATAGACTTGTCATTATAGATCATAGTCAATTGTTTTTCCTATCATTTTCTTGATTCAGATACTAATCAACTTGTTAGTTACTGTTTTTATGACGTATTTGTCTATATTTGTTAACAGTGGCCTTTCTTTTAGATGAACATGTTTTTTTTATGCATGTTTCAGTCATGTGAATTCATATGTTGCGTATAACGCATTATGATATCAGTATCCTACATTTGTAGTTTTAATTGTTGATTGTTATAGATGAATGCCATTACAATAATAGTTTTTGGTTGATATATTAATTTTTCAAATATTTGCATGTATGTATCCATGCCTGCCTGCATATATGTATATATGAGGATAATGGGTATATTATTAGATTGCCGTAGGAGAAAATTTTCCTTCATATGGCTGTCAAAAGTCAATCCTTAATCTCTTTGTGGATGATCAGTTCTATCAATCTTGATCTCAATGGTTTAAAATCATGTTACACATACAACAAGAATACACAACAAACGCATAATTAGAGAGTGATTCAAGATATTCAAGTTAAAACAAATATATGATACTCGATGATAATTTGAAACCTTCATATTCTCATCGATACTCATATATGAAACTAAAAGCGCCACTTAGTCCCCGTCTATCGGTTAACATACGTTCGATGTTCGTCGTGACAGAGAACTATACGAAGGTTGTTAAATATCGGACGATATAGCTCGATACTAACAACCGTCGTATAGTCTATGTGACGAGAAGATTCAATCGTATGATAACCGATAGATTTGTCCCGTGTAGACAAGTTAGGAATGTATAAAGCAAACACCTTCATTCACTTGCGTTTTCATCCATTTCGAGATATTTCGTCGGTACCTTTCCGCTGGTTCTCCGTGTACAAAGATAGATTAGATATTCATTTCAACGTTGTTTCACAGCTTTGAAATGATTATCTATTCTATTACAGTGTACTCGGAGAACAGCGGGGAGGTGCTGCCGAAATTTACTCGAAACGGTTGAAAACACAAGTGAATGGGTGTTCGCTCTATACATTCTTAATAGGATAGAAGCCTTACCCCCGACAGCCGGAACACACACATACAACAAGAATACACAACAAACGCATAATTAGAGAGTGATTCAAGATGTTCAAGTTAAAACCAATATATGATACTCGATGATAATATGAAACCTTCATATTCTCATCGATACTCATATATGAAACTAAAAGCGCCACTTAGTCTCCGTCTATCGGTTAACATACGTTCGATGTTCGTCGTGACATAGAACTATACGAAGGTTGTTAAATATCGGACGGTATAGCTCGATACTAACAACCGTCGTATAGTCTATGTGACGAGAAGATTCAATCGTATGATAACCGATAGATTTGTTCCGTGTGGACAAGTTAGGAATGTATAAAGCAAACACCTTCATTCACTTGTGTTTTCATCCGTTTCGAGATATTTCGTCGGTACCTTTCCGCTGGTTCTCCGTGTACAAAGATAGATTAGATGTTCATTTCAACGTTGTTTCACAGCTTTGAAATGATTATCTATTCTATTACAGTGTACTCGGAGAACAGCGGGGAGGTGCTGCCGAAATTTACTCGAAACGGTTGAAAGCACAAGTGAATGGGTGTTCGCTCTATACATTCTTAATGGGATAGAAGACTTACCCCCGACAGCCGGAACACACACATACAATAAGAATACACAACAAACGCATAATTAGAGAGTGATTCAAGATGTTCATGTTAAAACCAATAAATGATACTCGATGATAATATGAAACCTTCATATTCTCATCGATACTCATATATGAAACTAAAAGCGCCACTTAGTCCCCGTCTATCGGTTAACATACGTTCGATATTCGTCGTGACATAGAACTATACGAAGGTTGTTAAATATCGGACGGTATAGCTCGATACTAACAACCGTCGTATAGTCTATGTGACGAGAAGATTCAATCGTATGATAACCGATAGATTTGTCCCGTGTGGACAAGTTAGGAATGTATAAAGCAAACACCTTCATTCACTTGTGTTTTCATCCGTTTCGAGATATTTCGTCGGTACCTTTCCGCTGGTTCTCCGTGTACAAAGATAGATTAGATTTTCATTTCAACGTTGTTTCACAGCTTTGAAATGATTATCTATTCTATTACAGTGTACTCGGAGAACAGCGGGGAGGTGCTGCCGAAATTTACTCGAAACGGTTGAAAGCACAAGTGAATGGGTGTTCGCTCTAAACATTCTTAATAGGATAGAAGCCTTACCCCCGACAGCCGGAACATACACATACAACAAGAATACACAACAAATGCATAATTAGAGAGTGATTCAAGATGTTCAAGTTAAAACCAATATATGATACTCGATAATAATATGAAACCTTCATATTCTCATCGATACTCATATATGAAACTAAAAGCGCCACTTAGTCCCCTACTATCGGTTAACATACGTTCGATATTCATCGTGACATAGAACTATACGAAGGTTGTTAAATATCGGACGGTATATCTCGATACTAACAACCGTCGTATAGTCTATGTGAGGAGAAGATTCAATCGTATGATAACCGATAGATTTGTCCCGTGTGGACAAGTTAGGAATGTATAAAGCAAACACCTTCATTCACTTGTGTTTTCATCCGTTTCGAGATATTTCGTCGGTACCTTTCCGCTGGTTCTCCGTGTAAAAGATAGATTAGATGTTCATTTCAACGTTGTTTCACAGCTTTGAAATGATTATCTATTCTATTACAGTGTACTCGGAGAATAGCAAGGAGGTGCTGCCGAAATTTACTCGAAACGGTTGAAAGCACAAGCGAATGGGTGTTCGCTCTATACATTCTTAATGGGATAGAAGCCTTACCCCCGACAGCCGGAACACACACATACAACAAGAATACACAACAAAAGCATAATTAGAGAGTGATTCAAGATGTTCGAGTTAAAACCAATATATGATACTCGATGATAATATGAAACCTTCATATTCTCATCGATACTCATATATGAAACTAAAAGCTCCACTTAGTCCCCGTCTATCAGTTAACATACTTTCGATAATTTATTCTTTTCAACGACAAACGCACACAAAAAGCATATACACGGATTTTCTCCTTTGTCGGTAACTATCCCGTTCTTATATTTCTCAAAATAGTCACCATAACCTACAATTTATATGTTATACAGTCTAACATGGCCCATGAGTACGTCAGAGTTAAAGACGGGATGTATGTAGATTGACAACAACGTATGCAACCTAAGTTTGTCGCAGGAGTTGCTGCTTTTATTGAATTTGCACGCGCACATAATAAGATCATAATAGAGAAGATTCTCTGTCCGTGCGATAGATGTGGCAATAAGTACTGGCAATAGATGTGGCAATAAGTACTGGCAGAAGGTAGAATTGGCAGAGCTTCATATTGTAAAATATGGGTTTACTAGACTTTATATAACTTGGAAATATCACGGGGAAGGAGAAGAATGCAGTAATGCGGCAGAAGAAGAAGGAGAACACGATAATGCGGCAGGAGAAGAAGGAGAATTCGGTAATGCGGCAGAAGGAGAAGACGGTAATTTATTTCCATCAGAAGAAATGGAGGATATGGTAGAGGCTGCCCTAGGTGAATTTATTCGTACCGAAGATGACATTCCTTCCGGTTAAGGACTGCGTGCGGATAAATATGAAAATTTCTTGAATAATGCTAGAAAACCAATTTATGAGAATGCGAAGTATTCCACCCTCTCATGGTCCGTCCAACTTTTCCAAATTAAGTGCCTAAATAGATGGAGCAACAAATCATTCACAATGCTTCTTTCGTTCTTGAAAGATTCTATGCCCCCGGGAAATAACGTGCCCGACAGCTGGTACGGAGCCCAGAAGATGATGTCTGATTTGGGTCTAAAGTGCGAGAAGATTCAAGTATGTCCTAAAAATTGCGTGTTGTACCGGAAAGAGAATTCAGATTTGAAAGAGTGTCCAACATGCGGAGAGGCCAGGTATAAGTCGAAAGATTCTGATAAGAAGCCTGATATACCTGTCAAGATAGCACGATACTTTCCCATAACACAGAGGCTACAGAGGCTATTTAGGTGCAAGAAAACAGCCGAGGCAATGATTTGGCATCACCGTGCTCCTCCAAGTGAAGATGGAAAAATGAGCCATCCAAGAGAATCACCGGCATGGAAGGATTTCGATAGGAGGCACACAATATTCAGTAGCGATCCTCGCATTGTCCGTCTCGGACTGGCTAGTGATGGTTTCTGCCCATTCAACTATATGGCTGGAAGTCACAACACATGGCCCGTTGTAATGATAATTTATAATCTGTCACCTTGGTTGGCTATGGACCAATCATACTTTATGATGCCTCTTCTTATCGACGGACCAAACTCACCGGGAAACAATATCGACGTCTATCTCCAACCTCTGATCGAGGAGTTGAAATCTTTGTTCATTGATGGTGTAGAGACATACGATGCAAACACAAATACAACCTTCATACTACGTGTGTCTTTAATGTGGACAATTAATGACTTTCCTGCGTATGGAATGCTATCAGGTTGGTCCGTACATGGTCACAAAATATGTCCTCATTGCCATCAACACACAACATCGAAATTCTTGAATTTTAGCAGGAAGGTTTGTTATTGCGGCCATTGACGTTTCCTGCCTCCAGACCAGCCCTATAGGTTAGGCACGGTTCACTTTGATGGTCATCAGGAGTTTCTTGGACCTCCATCCCCATTGTCCGGAGAGGACGTGACTGCTCAATGGGATGGTTACAATAATGTGACCTTCGGGATGGATCCGACGAAACAGGTCAAACCACCATTTTGGAACAAGTTAAACATTTTCTTCGAGCTTCCGTACTGGTCAACAAATTTAGTGCGTCATTGTCTGAAAGTCATGCATATAGAGAAGGGAGTATCAGAGCACATACTCAACTTACTTCTTTGTAAAGACGGAAAATCGAAAGACAACCTGAATGCTCGGATGGATCTACAGGAGTGGGGAATAAGAAGTGAATTGCACCCTAGACCGGTAGCAAGTAAACCGGGAAAGTTTGTACTTCCCAATGCCGCTTATCATATGTCACAACCGGAGAAGAAAAGATTCCTACAGGTGTTGCATGATTTGAAAGTTCCCACAGGTTTCTCAAGATCATTCAGCATGAAAATAAAAATTGTGAAAGGCAAGATCGATGGGCTGAAAAGTCATGATCACCATGTTATCGTGGAGTACCTTCTTCCATTAACCCTCAGGACTTCTCTCCCTAAATCGATTGGTCCAATAATCAACGACCTATGTTGTTTTTGCATAGAGTTGTGTGCTAAAACACTGGAGGTTGTGACGCTGGATAAACTAGAAAATTCTATTGCGTTGATATTTTGCAAGTTTGAGCGTATTTTCCCACCGTCATTCTTCGATATCATAATACACTTGACGGTTCATCTTGCAACTGAGACTAAGTTAGCCGGACCGGTACAATATCGATGGATGTATCCCGTCAAGAGCTACGTGTAATTTTTCGTTTCGCGCAATTTTTAAATTTATTGTTGTCCTGTATGCCCGTATTTATTTATTCAACATATTTTAATTAGGTACCTCTACACTCTTGAAAAATATATACGCAATAAAAATCGACCAGAGGGTTCTATCATGCAAGGTTATCTTCTTGATGAAGCAACCACATTTTGTTCCCGCTATCTGGACGAGAACATTGAGACAAGACTTAACCGGCCTCGAAGAATTCAAGACGGGCCATATGGTAAAGCCGATTATAAGAGGGTAGACACTATGTTTATCAACAAGATATACCGGTTTATCTTGCTTAATTGCGCATGTCTTGAACAAATTAGAGAGTAAGTTTTTTTGGATTAATTATTATATTTGTGTTTGTGTGTGTATGAAATGATATAATATTAATGTCACCATTATTTGTCGAAAACAGAATTCATTTTAACGAGGTGCGTGAGGGGCATCCTGATTGGAACGAAGAACGATTAGAAAAATATCATCAGGATAATTTTTGTGATTGGGTCACAGATCATGTAAGTTATTCGAATAACATTTTATTGCTATCAGTTTTAATCTAAACTTGTATCGTTATGTATTTTTCGTAAAATTTGTTTTGTTAGATCCACGATCCGAACTTGTCTGCATCATTTGAGAGTGATTCAAGATATTTAGCTCAATTTCCTAGTATGGAGGTTGCATATTACAAAGGATTTGGTGTCCTTGGATACAAATTCGAAGTTAAGGACATAGAAACATCTAGAACCACTCAAAATAGTGGGATTGCGACGGTAGGATCGGACGGTGTGATTTATTATGGGTACTTAAATTGTATACTCGGCATCTACTATCCCGGACGATCAGAACCCTTTTATATATTCTAATGTACTTGGTACGATACGCGAACCGATACAGATAAGTGGAGAAGCAATCTTGGGACTTGGAAAGATGAATATGGATTGACCAGTGTGAACACACTTCAATTTATGGTCAGGAAGATCCGTTTATCTTTCCGAACCAAGCGTTCCAAGTATACTACTCACAGTGTTTGAAGCATCCGGGATGGAGTGTTGTATGCCGATGGAAACCCAGGGATGTCTACAATGTCCCAGAATTCAAGGACCGATGAGGATGAAGAAAAGAGAAGGCTTAGAGTGCTCCGACCGTCTGTTTCGAAGGACGGGTTGTCTTCGGCCGATCATGAAGTTACGTGGGTTAGAAATGACATCGACGATGAAATCCAAGTAGATATGTATAATGCGCCCACGAAACGAAAAAAGTTATCAGTAATGCTATATTATTACTTCACATTTTACGATCTATACATATATAGTCAATACTTTTAATGATTGTTTAATGCGTCCACGAACCGTTTATCTAGATTTGATGACGTTGACGGGAGCAGCGAGGAGCGGCAGGAGCTCCAGCCGCGGCACCGGCAGAGGCAGAACGGTTCTGCCGCCCGGAGAGCTGCGTACGGAGCTTCAGAGGGCCGGTCTTGCACGCAGATCGGAGACCCCTTCGGATGCCTCCTTCCGTGTGGACTTTGCCACACCTCCAGGTATATTGCACGCATATCCATTTTGAATGTAATATTATAGATATTCATGCATGTTTATTTCAAAATTACTTATATTGTCAATGTTTGATTGTCTAGTTGTTGGTGATGCGTCCACATCAGGGACAGAGGCCACTCCCGCTCCTCCAGGCATGTTTATATATCATATAGTGCATGTATATTGATTTAGGATGCTATATCATAAATATACACACATTCCTTTTACTCTTACTTAGATAATAATTTTTATTATTGTCTAGCTGTAGGTGGTGACACCACCGCACCTGCGGGTATGTTTATATATCGTATAATGCATGCATATTGATTTAGAATGTTATATTATTAATCTACACATTCTTTTTGCAATTACTTATATAATCTATTTTTAATTGTCTAATTATAGGTGGTGCGTCCACATCTGACGCAGGGGCCACTCCTGCCACTTCCGTACCCTCCGCATCGTCTGTAGGTTAGTATGAATAAATATAAAATATTTATTTATTTTACATATGCTCTATAGAATAAATATGAACTTCATGGAAATTTAGCGTCAATGTTTATTTTCTAGTTGGAGGGGATGCGTCCGCATCCGGGACATCGGCTGTTCCTCACCAAGGAACTATCGTCCTGCTCGTGCTGCTGCCCGGGCCCAGGCTCTTGCTTTAGTCACCGGAGGTATATATCACAGTTCAATTTTCGTTTAACCTTGATTTCTTAATACAACTTTGTCTTAATATTGATTGTCTTGATATTTCTTGCAGACGCAGGGCCTCCCCATCCCCAGAGGGGGACTCGAGGCCCGAATCAGTCCCATAGGCTGAGGCCTGACAGAGCTAGGAGGGAGGCAGCATTCCCCCTCTTTTTTACCCCTGATTATCGCTATACCGATCCTCATGCCGAGAGGTTCGAATGGTAAATGGGGGATGAGAGCCGGCTCGTAAAGAACTATCCACTTCACGTTGAGTGGGGCGAGCAGCACCGGCGCTCATTCGCCCTCTTCTTTGATCAGGCTTGAGTATTAATATATATTTTCATTTGATTTATCCAATATATTTATTATTAACGCTTGCAATCTAATAACAATGTTTTTTTTGTATTTTCAGTTGGATTACGATTTTCAGCCTGTACCCGATCCTGATCACCCTGGGAGGGTGCTCGACCTTCATGCTCTGTACAATGGCCTGATGAAGAACATGCAGACCAAGGTCCAATACAACAGGAATGAGCTGAAGGCCGACTGCTACTCCCTGTGGATGGCGACCCCCGAGGCAGAGAGAGCGGCCCTCCTATCTACTCCGGCCTTTACGAGAGTCGACGTAGAGACATGGCCTCTATTGTGCGAATATTTCGACTCTCAACACAAACAGGTATGTATTTTAAATGTAAATCATTGTTTAGTATATAATTTATTTTTTTGTGTTCCTTAATTAGAAAACTAAATGTGAATGTGTTGTGCAGAAACAGGCCGCTCAAAATAAAGAGAATAGGAAGTCGACGAAGAGGGGTCGCCCCACTTATACAGGTGGCTCGAGGAATATTACTCGAGCTATGGAGTTATCGGTAAATTACAATAGACCGGCCTTTGTGATATAATGCAATATTAAGAGTTATTTTCTAATATGTCTAATATTAAGAGTTAGTTTCTAATAATGCAGACAGCTCAGACCCTGGCGCAAGGTGGTACACCGAGCGTGCTGTCCGCATATCTTGCCGTCCACGGCACCTCGACAGATGCCGCCACGGGCGAGCTTCGATATCCCGACGTCGCTACCCAGGAGTATTGCGTAAGTGTTAATATTTATTCAACCCCTATTTGAAATTTTAGTTTTGGAAGGTTCAAATTTAAATGATATACTTATATTTTACTGCTTAATGTGGGTGTAGGAGCGGGTGGTTGAGCAGGCCGAGGTATCGGGGATCGATTTTACCGGACAGAGCGATCCGAGGCTGCTGACCCCAGTCCTGGACGCCGCACACGGAGGGCACCTCGGAGGTTGGGAGAGAGGCCGGGGACTGGGCCCTAGCAGGGCCCATATGAGGTTGGACTCCACCCCGGCGGTTACTTCCTCCGTCTCCAGTGAGCGACGTGTCCAGCAGGAACTGGAGAGCTTGAAGGTCACCGTTCAGGAGTTGAAGGAGATGCTGGTATGTATACTACTTAATAGTAAAATATCATGTCATATTATAGATATCAACATATCCAGTATTAGTACGTAGCCTGAGCTTATTTGGTTGTAGACTTAGTTTTGATTAATCATACATATATATCTAATTAAAATAAACTACGGTTTTCCAAACTAGATATCCAAATGGGGTTTCGAAATAACTTGATAATGATACGAATTCGAATAATACACAGTTCTTACTCGCTTATTACACACGTTAAGTCCAGACGTGACAGGGTACATCGGCCGAGCCTTTACATGCATGTCCTTCGGCTGTGGCTCCGCAAGCCACTACATCGGCTGTGGTTCCGCGGACAGCTCCTATAGCTCCACCGCCCGCTCAGACTCCCGCAGCCGCGGCTCCGCAAGCCACTACCTCGACGGCGGCTGTGCAGACCACATTGCCAGCTCCACAGCCTGCTCAGACTCCCGCACGCTCCGTATTGCATGATTTATTGACCGAGGAGCAGGCGCGCCAGATTCTGGCGTTTATCAGAGGTGGAGCTGGACCGAGTTAGGGTAGCTTTTTGATTCTTATATTTTAAACATGTATTTATTTATATGATACATATTGTACTGCATTTTGGACGATATTGATATTGGTGGTGTTTATATTTATATCATATTCTGCCTTTTTGTTTCTTTTGTATATTATATGCGTGAAATGTGATTATGAATAATGCGATATATGTTCTGTGTGATGATTAATTTTATATTTGATCGATATATATATTATTGTGCACAAGACGAGAGAAAAATAGACAGCCCTTTTTTTTAAAAAAAACTGATAATATGTACCTACGGATTAATCCGTAGGGCTCAACGTTGCCCCTACGGACCCATCCGCAGGGGCAAAATATCAGGATAACTGATATTTTCCCCTGTGATCTCAGTATCAGGGGGTTAAGCTTGTCCCTACGGATATATCCGTAGGGGCAAACAAATACCCCTACACAGTGATCCGTAGGGGCAAAATATCAGGAATCCTGATATTTTGCCCCTACGGATGGGTACCTACGCATTTATCCGTAGGGGGTACTACTTGGCCATACGGATTCATCCGTAGGTACACATAATCTATTTTATAAAATCGTAAATAAAATAAATTTTTTGCCCCTACGGTCTATTCCGTAGGGCAAACTGGACCTACACAGAACTCCGTAGGGGCAAATTTTTGTCCATAGGGGCAAGTTCAAGGTTTCGACTTGCACCTACGGCGTTTGTACCTATAGGGTATTTTCTTGTCCCTACGGATATATCCGTAGGGACAGTGGTTTGCGCCTACGGATAAATTCGTAGGGGCAACCTTTATTTGTAGTAGTGTATATTTTATATTCTAATACGCCACCGCAGGTCAAAAGCCTTTTGGGCTGAAACCTATGCTTTTGCGTAGCAGTATTTTAAATTTAATAAATCTACATTTAATACGCGACATGTGGCGATCGAATCTGGGTTGCTTTGAAACCAAAATAAGAAATAAATGCAAACTCTATCATTTTATTATGAGAACAATCATATCGATTTATGCAACTCTCAATCAACCTGATGATAACAAACAATCGCAATAGTCTATCTGAACGAATAGATTTCCAACACATGAAATCATAACTAAACCTATCTATGACAACTAAGACATCCAATAAAGTTATATGAATATATTCATATGGTCGTCACCGGATCACTCCACGGGTTAGACCATATAAACATATTTTCCCCATGTGTACACAGATTAATGAATTGTAGTTCTCCCAGTCACTTCTCTAAACTCTTTTATATCATGCAGGGATCCATGGCAACCACCTTTTGACCCAAATTAATTGGTACATTAAAAAATCCCGTAACAACCGAAGAATAAGAAAAATAATTTAACATGACCCGGTTCTTCCCAAAGAGAAGGTTCCAATCTAATTATCTTGGCTCTGACATTCAATCCACGCCATTTTATCAAGTCTACCTCCTCTAAGACATCGAAGGACTACTGGTTCTAGGGTTACTAGCATAGTTTCTTGAAGACAAACCCGAATCCAACTCATAGAGCTCAACCCCACCAGGAATCATCCTTCGATTGGCCCTTTACCTATCCGCCTTGCATTCCAAAAACCTATTTTCATATTTTTTTGAAATGACAATCTCTTCCTTCCAAACAACAAATGTCATTTTTACCCTGACTATTTATCTCTCCAGACCTATCTAACTCCATTAATTATATATATTTTTTCCACAGTTGCCCCTCATAACTTGAACCTTAAAGAACGCAAATACTAATTCTGTACTTTCTGTAATATTTGGATTTAGAGCAAGCATTAAAAGTTTGTGGTCATGTATTGATATCTTCTTTTAAACATTACAAGCAACACTTATCCATTTTTATTTATATCCACATGTAATTAAGACATAAAATGATGGGACTCACGTCACCCATATATCAATGCCGTACATTAAGTCCATTGTGTTTATCTCCAGGGAAGCATGCAGACAGAAGTAAAAGCGGATAGAAAAAGTCATTTCTTATGTATTGAGCATCCTATGTCTCTTTTCTATATCCGAAAAAAAAGGAAAAAGAAGAAGAGGTAACTAGGAAGGTTTGGGGTGGGACCACCCGTGCAGGCTGCATCTACCTGCCCGCTTGTGCCTATGTTCGCAGGCATCCGGCCTAGGGAGCTCCCCATACCCATTTTTGTCAAAATGAAAATATAGCTTAGACGCCTATTAGATTATTTTATTTGTCGTACATTTCTTTGGGTTTCTTCTACAGAAAAAATTAAGAGCTAATTTTGGTATTTGGTTGTGGATTTATTTATTATAATCTCAGTAAGAACCTTTATTTATAAAGGTTTTCTTTTTGTAAAACTGAAAATTAGAGCCATAACTCTTTTTTTCCTTATTAAAAAACATTGATTAGAGTCGTTAGGTTTTGCTGTTGACAGAGACGAGAACTATAAAGCCATGACCTTTTGGCTCTCTGGGAAAATCGATTCTAACATATAGCTTTAATTTTATTTTTATTTTTATTTTTTTGGCCAACAATATATTTCATTTCACTGTTTTAGGCCAAACTTATTTGGGAAGAATGGTTTAGCTACCCAGAACCCAAAAGCAACAGGGTTTAGTTCCTGAACCAAAAACACTTGTCAAAAACTCACTAAACTAAAATATTCCTTTATTTTAGTCTCTAAAATACATTAACTAATATGTTATTATAATACTGTCCTTTTAGATAAACTACTATATTTACTATTTAAAGTTCTACATGTATCTCATAAATTACTATATTTATCTTATAAATTACTATATTTATACAGAATCAACTATATTTATGTTAGGAATACTTCATTTAATCTAAACTTCTACATATGTTGGTAAGATAAATGCAGTAGTATTACTAGTAGATGTAGTAATTTTACAAGTAGATGGAATACTTTTAGGTCAAATGTAACATTTCGATGTATAGTATTTTCAACATAAATGTAGTAATTTAAGATAAAAGTAGTATTTTATAAGATATATATAGTACTTTAAATGATAAATGTAGTTGTTTATCTAAAAGGGCAGTATCGAAATAGAGAGTAATGGAGGAAAGATGCCATAGGAGGGAATTTCCTCCTATGGCGTCGAAAAAATACTCCCTCCATCATGTTTTCCGATAATCGGAATCCATCATCTTCATCGTTATCATCTAAGATGTGGATACGCCAAATTTCATATGATTCTACAACTTTTTCACCGTTGAATTAGTGGGTTCAAAATTAACGGTTTGCCGACAATAGAACTTTTTACATTGCTAAATCAATGGTGAAAAAGTTGTAGAATCATATGAAATTTTGCGTACCCACATCTTAGATGATAATGATGAAAATGATGGATTCCAATCGTCGAAAAACACGATGGAGTACGTGTTTTTTCGACGCCATAGGAGGGAATTCCTATGGCCTCTTTCCTCCATTATTCTCCTCGAAATAACATATTAGTTATTAGTTAATGTATTTAAGGGATTAAACCAAAGGAATATTTTAGTCTTGAGAGTTCTTAATTAGTGTTTTTGGTCTAGAGACAAAACCCTATTGCTTTTGGGTTCTAGATAGCTAAAGCCATTTTTCCCAACTTATTTTAGTTCTCAATGGACGTAGATAATTATAATTATGGGTTTTTGGATATACAACCCTAAAAATGAGGGATTTAGAGAAAAACACCATGAAAGATCAAAATTTTTAAAAACAACCCTAAAAAATTGGTCGTTAACTAAATACAACACTCTGTTATACTTACTCATGTTTGATCCTGATTTACGATTAACCATGGTTATTTGGGATAATTACAGATATATTAAATGTTCAATTTACTCTGAATACCTAAGATCCCGTTATCCTAAAAAACCAAGCCCCCTCTCATCTCATGATGCAAAAACCTTAGCTCTTCCTCTCTCTTCCCCTCTCCTGAAAGCAAGCCATCATCCAAGCCGTCCTCCAACTCAAATCCTCAATCTCAAACAATATTTACATAATCCTTTCCATCTTCTCCTCTTTTGGGATCTCTTTTCATCCACAACTTCCCCATCCGCCACGTCGCTCTCATCCATTCCTTCACCCCTTCCTTCTCTCCTTCACAAGACCCTCTTCATCTCCTCTAAACCCCTTCTCCTCTACACGATCCACTGTCACATAAAAAAAAACCAACATATAGCAAGGGATTGGAATGTTAGAGAGAGATGGGTAAAATGTCTTTTTATCCTTCAGCTAGTTCTAACACCGTTAATAACCGAAGTTTAACATCACGAGTCTTTTTAGTTAACTTAAATTCTTTGGGGGTGGAGTGATTTAAAAAAATTTATCTTCAGAGTTGTTTTTTCAAACTCCCTCATTTTGTGGGTGGTATATCGAAAACCCTAATAATTATTTCTTAAAAGAGAAATTTGCTTTTGTCCGTCTCTAATTTAATGCCTCAATAAGAGAAAGACACTATATTATTGTATTTTGCTAGAAAATTTAGTTTGGGTCAAGTTTCATGGATCTAAATCCATACCATTGTGGTCATAGTTAGGTGTATCGTTGTCCTTGACTCATAATTAATTTTATGGTAATTTGTTGAAAAGCCTCATCCCCCATGAAAAAGGGTTCAAAAATTTTCTGGTATTTTCGAAATAGGGAGAAAGTCTCTACTGTTCAAAAACTTGGTCTAAACACACTTGGGCCAAGGCCTGGATATTATATCTTGGTCGGCGGATCATAATACCCCCATTTATTCACAGTCGCTCAAAATTTCTCTCTTTCTTTCTCTCGCTCCCATCTTCTCAAATCCCAAGCCTTCTCTCTTTTCTCCGATCATTTGACGCAAAATAGCGCCATCCTATTATGCACCGCCAACGGAGGCGAAGCACCGCCGTCGGCAATGGGCCATTCGCTAGCGTGCTCCCGCTCCAGCGACGAGCACGAGTTCTTCAGCGTGCTCCAAGCCGGCGACTGTCGTGTCCTTTCTCTCTGACGAGCCCGGATTCTCCAGCGAGCCACTGTCTTTGATCGCCCCTCCGCCCTTCATATCGCCGCTGCCAATAGGAAGCTCGAGATCTGCTCAAATTTTTGAGCCCTTCCCGCTCTTTTGCCCTTTTTTGCGATTTTTTTTTGAATTTTTTGGGATTGATTTTAGGTTCTTTCGACGATCTTAGATCGATATGTGAAGCCAGATCTTTTGAATAGGCATAAACAAGTAATGGATGTATTTCAAATTTTGGTCTCGAGCAATATTTTGTAAGTTTTGAGAAGTTGGTGTTTAATTTAGGTGATATTTTTGGGTTTTTGTTAACACTCCATTGATGCTTGCTGCAATACATGGAAAGATTGCTTGTGTGGAGAAGCTCCTTCAAGTTGGTGCTAATGTAAGCAAAATCTTAGTTTTAGTATTTTGATAGATTAATCTTGAGATTTGAATAAAAGATTTTTTTTTAATTTGGTGCAGATCTTGATGTTTGATTCATTACATAAAAGAACTTACTTGCATTATGTTGCATATTATAGGCAGGTAGTTAGAACTTACAGGCAACTTACTAAAAATTACAGGCAAATGGTTAGAAATTTCAATCAACTTATTAGAAGTTACAGGTAATTTACTAAAAATTACAGATAACTTATTAGAACTTACAGACAATTTACTAAAAATTATAGGCAAATAGTTGGAAGTTACAAGTAACTTACACATATGTAAACTCTTTATAGGTGATGAACTCTTTTATCAAGATGGCAGATAAGTTGATGAAGTCTTGTTGGCTATAGTGCCATCAAGTTAATTATTGGATCGCAGGCACGTAATTACAATGATTGAGGGAGGACCTATACCGGTAGAACAGTCTTACTCGAGATGATATTATGCTATCTGGTTTGTCTTTATCATCGTGTACATACTTCAGGTGACATTACAGATTACTATTACATGTTGATAGAGCCCATAGAATTCTTGCTTGACTACCAACAGTATGATGGCGATCATATACGTGAGAGTTGGATGGTCTATAAGCACATCCTTAAAATGTCCCTAGTCGTAGGAGTTTCGAAACTGGGCATCGATACTCCAAGAGTAGACTAGTGTATACGGATCGAGAACCCGACGAGGGACGGTGGCCGGTCTCACAAGCCATTGGTGTCAGTTGGTTCACCTAAGATATATACAGGTGCTCATTGGGTTATGAGTACACCGGACGGACTCACCGGGAACATACTGGTTGGTATTATACCTATTGTCAGATAGCAATTCCCTGGTGACATGTGTACAGGTTAGTCTATCGACCTGAGATCGTTATTTTTCTCGTGTGAGTTCCCACTGTGCTTTAATTATTATCCTACCACGGCTCAAAGGAGTCGTGCAAACAGGTTTTAGTTGGGTGTAGTCCCGAGCCACATGGAGGCAGTGAGCGGATCGTTAGAAGATTCGTCTCTCCCGGTATTGGGGGTTGATGTCGCGTTGTGTACGGATGGCCATCACCAGAAATCCTCGGCCACGGCAGACGAGAATTACCGATTTAGGATCGGTAGTTTCTCAGTTGGTGATACGTTTCATGCCGACACTAAATGTCAAGTTATTAGGGGTATGACTTTATCCACCCCCCTAGACTCAATATGCGATACTCATAGAAGAACAGACCAGACTGTACGGATATTGTCATTGTCAAGCTCAGTAAGGTTTCAGGATGAATTTGCTCGTCGGCCTCCCTTTCGCTCAATACCTAGGTAGCTTTACGTACAGCTAGTACCACTGACATGCTTGTGGTTAAACCCACTGCCAGCGTATTGACGAGTCTTTAGAGTCCCACACAGAGGGTTTCACTGCTTCGGACGAAACGTTGTACAGGTCGTATGGTTTTATGACAGGGTTCGATCATATACGTGCACTTGTGCACGGATCATGATCGGACAGATAATACTAGTGGGCTTTGGTTTAAGTCGGATCCTAGTATTATATTGTTGGATTATTTTTCTCTCGTTATATTCGTATTCAGTCGGAATACGGATGAGGGTATGTATATACGGATAAGGGGTATTCTTGTAATTCTATTATAAGTTTACTTTAGAGGCTGCCATTTCTATTTGTGGATTAAACATTTAGTTTTAAATGTTTAATATTGTGGAAAGTGTGACACATTGTTGTGAGTCATGGTTCATACATGTGCACTTGGTGTGTCATGGGTGTGACTCATGATGAGTCATGGTTCATACATGTGCACTTGGTGTGTCTTGGGTGTGACTCATGATGAATCATGGTGGGCTGATTTGTTTTTGTTTGTGTTGAGATATTTTAGTGAAATAGGCAGATATTTTGTAAGGATTTTTCTTGAGTTGCTCACTACTAAAATACCTCAACACTCACAAGAAAAGAACAGAGATTTTTTTTTCGCTTGCCAAAAACAATGCTTCACACTTTCTTCTCCATGGCATCTTCTTTACCTCCACCCTTACATGTCTCATGTGTTGAGAAACCTAGGGTGTATTGAGACAAAATAATCCTACACACTCTCTACTTCATCTTGGCTATCTAGGCTAGCAAACTAGATACCCGAGTTGCTTCGGTTTTGAGGCGAGAGCCTATATTACTAATTCTCGACGTGGATCGTCTTCAACGTGGGCGACCGGAGATCAAACTTGATCGAGGAAACCGCGAGGAGCTTGGGACAGAGGTTGAAGACCGAAGGACACGGATCGATCGGTACAACCTCTCTAAACTCTTTTTATATAACTAGATCCGTCAATTAGGGTTTCGTTAGCGCCGGTTTTTTAAAGTTTTTGTTCCGCGTTTGGCTACGGATTGATGGCCGGGGCGCTGCCGTAACCCAACATGGTATCAGAGCCAACCCATTAACCACATCCTAGTTGGTGTAGACAATGTTAAAGTATCGAAACCGAAACAACTCCGAAATATCACTCGATGTATTCCATTCTCTGTCAAAATTTTCTGAGTCTTCTAAAAATATTTTAGCAACTGCAGAAGACTACATAGGTGACCACTAGAACACTCACCAAATACGAGCCCAATCTAGCATTATAGGACGGTTTTAATATGGTGTTTGGACTTGAGATTTTGGGTGTGGTTTAGTCTCTGGAATATTGGTTAAGTGGTATTGCTAGTTTAGCCCAGTTTGGACATGGTTTTATCTAGTTGCTTGGGGGCAATTTAGGGTGTTTCGAACTCGATATTTCTAACATTGTTTAAAGTTTTACAGTATATGCATTACTATCTACGACCATGAATGTCATTAGAGCGGTACAACTTGTTTAATTGCTATAGTTCTTTTAGACGGGTTTGCGAACGTGACATTTACGTTGATGTTCTGTGTTGTGCTGTGTTGTTGCGAAATCGTCGTGGTGGATAGCTTGGGTGCAATGTTAGTACAGTTTAGTTTTATTTATATATTTGATATCGCGGGGAGAGCGTCCGACATGTGGACTTCCGTCACTGCCTGTTTGTATATTATTTGTTTGGGGCATGACCGGGTTGAGCTCGATGTCACCGTTGTACATATTTTCTTTTCTGTACTAGGATTACCCCGCGATGGAGTGCACGAATAGCCGGGTTCTGGAAGGCAACGGGTCCGCATCTCATGGCATTGAGAAGGAGGGGGCCTCACTCTAGAATTGGCGAGCTATTTGCCGCACTCGCAGAGGGTACAGGTTGACCCAAGAAGGGATGCTCAAGTTACCGGATTCCGTGAAGTGCTGGGTGGCCCATTCACTTTGATGAAGAGGGTTGCCTCGCTTCTAGTTTTGGTGAGTAACTTGCCGCATTCATAGAGGTCTAGGTTTTCATTGCACAGGCTATCCACATGACCAGGGGAACGTCGGGTTTCACTTGCGGCTCAAAGGAAACCCGGGGCTCCCAGATTATCTGTATTGTTCTGTGATGCTTATTGCATATCTGTGATGTTGCATTTATCATGCTTGAAGCAATTATTATATATTATTATATATATACTAGTAGATATTGTATATGTTTTACACCCGCGCTAGTCTAACCCCCGCTCTGTCGTTAGTTAAGTAACCTAACGGGTGATGATGGGGCCCAGTGGCGAATGCAGATGGCATATACGTACATCATATTTTCGTTCTTTTATGGTGTGATTAATTAATGGGACTGTGTTGATTCAAATCAATACAAGGAAAACAGACCTATTCGATGTTGTTGGAACAATTTTTAAAAGCTGTTATTACAAGGACGTTTTCTTTTGTTTTGCACAGCGGTATTCGGTTATGAATATCCAACACCTCATTCAACGAGGCAAGAGCCGAGATTCCCTCACCGGGAGTGACCTCTTGGACAGAAGTTTGCGTCAGGGTAATAACTTCATTATAGTCGATTACTTTTTTGCTTTGCGTCAAAGTATTCAGTTGGAATATCCTGCACCTCATTCCACGAGAAAAGAGCCGAAATCTCTTCACAGGGAGTGACCTCTTTAGAAAAGGTTTTCGCCACTATATATTTGTAAAAAGCTATTTGGTTCCTTCAACGATATCAAGTTCATTACGTTAAAGGTTTTTCGCCAAAAACCATTCATAACCCTCTGTCATTTCAGACGCGTAGCACTTAGTTTTCATGCTATGTTTGCTGGCCTTCATCATGGTATAATGTATGGTAGTTATTTGTTACCTTTCTGTTGCATAGATAGATGCGTTGGTTTAGGACAGTCGTACTATATTTTGGCCTTCGTCAAGGATATGTACGGGTGGGTTCAAATTAACCTGGACATTGATGGGTAGAACTTGACATGTGACTTATGATATGTTGGCCTTCGTCAAGGTCGAGCATGGGGTAAAAATCACATCGGGGGTTTCAAACATAAAGGAAACTTGCCAGGCATGCGCATACCTTCTGGAGTATGATAACTTGAGTGGATTCCATCAGGTTATCATGCGATGATAGTTGGATCTCGATTCCGGTTTACTCCTCAGGTGATTTTAGATGATCCCGACTAATTCTTCTTTCAGGTTTGGAGGAGAATTTGAGGATACAGTAGGAGACATCCTGATTAGATAAAGTGATTAACCATTCTGATCTAAATTAGAGTGCACGCTGAGTGTTTTTTTGTCTCTCGCTTTGGCAGCGACCATGGCCCGACCCTAGACCATAACTCAGTAACCAAGTTAACCTAACCTTCTTAAAACACATTGACTTTTGGATTATCCGAGTTGCATAATTCATTGCCACTCCTACTTTTACCCTTTGCTTTTTTTTGGAATATTCCGTATCACTACGAAGATCCACATTTATTGGATATGGCCATCGTATAATTACATACGAACTCGAAGAAACTTGTTTCATATTCGAGAATGGTTTCCGGTTCTGGAGGAATTGAATAGGACTATTCAGTTGTCTTTCCCTTATACCTTCTCTCAGGTTGTGAGGGCTCCTACGATTAGGAGAGGGTACACCTAATACGCTTATTGGATAGTCTTCTTCCAAACTATAGGCAGGTGCCGAAAGGCAAGGAAGGAAGAAAACAAATTAGCCTAAGTGTGGTGTACATAAGGTAATAAGTAAAGACAAATAAAGGGATTAGAAAGAGTGTAAAGTAAATTGCAACTGCTATCATTCATGACCAAACCGCGTATTTCATCGCCACTCCTACTTCACCTTTGAATTTCTCCAGAACACCCGGTATCACTACGAAGATCCGCATTTATTGGATAATCCATCGTATAGTTATATACGAACTCGAAGGAACTTGTTCCAGTTCGAGAATGGATTCTGATTTAGGAGAAATAGAATAAGGTTTATTCAGTTGTCTTTTATCTTTACCTTATCTCAAGTTGCGAGTACTCCTAGGATTAGGAGAGTACACCTATTACGCTTATTGGATAGTCTTCTTCCAAACCATAGGCTGGTGCCGAACGGTAGGGAAGAAAGAAAACCATTTAGCCTAAGGGTGGTGTACAGAAGGTAATGAGTAAAGACAAATAAAGAGATTTAGAAAGATGGCAAGAAAATATACGGTTACAGCCATGAATCTGGATAATGGAAGAGGCATTACTAGGAATACCTGGCTACCCCTTCAAAACATTTTTATGTTTCAGTTTCAGTTTCATTATGCGTTGTTAATTGAAAACTGATTTCCCAATTAGATCCTTACTCCAGAGTATGTATTTACCAGATTTAATTCTTACATCTGTATGGTTTTACAGATGATGAGTGGGAGTAAATTATTGGGAATTAGGTGATTATATCCTTATTATATCGGAATTCATTGTAATTGGTAATATTTGAGGAAATCGTCTGGATTTTTCCTGGCGCAAATATTTGGTTTTGAATATCTGTTGTTATGTACCAATTTCAAACTGATATATATGTACGTTTATTTTATAAAGTGAGATATAACTTTTTGAAACTATGTCTATGACATCTACCTATATCAGTTGATGGTTAGGTAATGAGCATTAAACAGTGGTATAATTCTTCTTAACCATAGTACAGTTTTCAACCTACGACGCATTGGGTTTGAGTTATTCAACTCAGGGGACTTATACAAAGTATTGTATGTTGTCCAGTGTCCATTAGGACAGAGGGGTTGGTACTTGTACTATATTCTGTTTACTTGTAATTTCTCCATTTTTAGACAAGTAATTCGTAGAAATACAAGGTCCAAATTTTGAGAAGTTATAGGTACAAAAATAAAGTAGAGAACCATGTGTTGCAAGTATCGGGATTCTTCAAGGTGATCGAAGATATAGATACTTGGGTTTGGTATTCAGTTGATAGTAATAGTTTTGAGAACTTGCTTCTCTTTCAGGTTACTCATATTTGGATTCACTCCTAGTTGAGTAATACTGATCGGTCTCCTTCCATTTAGTTGACATGCACTGGAGACAGCTGCATGATTTGAATCTGGTTCCAATTAAATCAGTGCCTCTATTTCTATATTGTATATAGAACGGTTCATATCTTAACGATGTTAAGGTATATGGAGTTGTCCGGCTTATGCTTAAAACCAAACTCTGGATAACTCAAGGCACGTTTCAGTAATGGCAGTTTGTGGGTTATCCCGGGCTATGACGGGGGTTAACTTTCTACCATCTGGAAGATCAATAGTAATATTGTTCTTGACTCGCCACAGTTTTAGTAAAATGGACTTTTTCATAAAACAGTAGTGGGGGTATGGTAGAAATGGAAGTGATTCCAGAACCACAAACGATTACTAAAAATTTAATAGAACCTAAAGATTCAATCGGGTTTGACATTCCATTGGCCACTTTGCAAATATGGTGGGTAACCTCAGGCGCCCGAGAGGTACTTCGGTATCCTCAAAGAAGGTGACAGGGAGGTTCTTGTTTACCCAGATTTGCCATTACTGCTATTCTAGACTATGAGACCCAGCATGAGGATGAGTATAGTGTCGTTCGAAACTAGCTTTAGAAGTGCACGTGTATATGACTCTGCTAGAGGGTTGTTATAGTCAGTAGGAGCAGCAGAAGCATAGTGGACAAGTTTCTTATGTCTATTTATAGACCAAAGAAAGTATAGTGGAGATAGATCATCTATTTTTGATGTGACGGTCATAGGCTTTGACTTCATCAGAATAGGAGATGGATCTGTTAAGAAGGTGGTAGGGTGTAATGTCCTGGTATTTGGATGGCATACACTACGTAGGAAGTGAAATTCCTATACTGTGATCGGTTATACTGTGGTTGTCATACAGTGGTTTCTCCATATAGGATATGGATATTATATCAGGCATTACGGTTACTGGATCTATGGTTTTAGATCTAGATTTAGGTAGTTTCCCAATTTGGGTAGTTTGACACTATTCTAAATGTGTTTTAGAATGGATGACTCCTGGCATGGTGGTGTACCTGGAGGTAATGGAGTCACCCTCTCTAAAGGTGTCTTACAGACTAAAGGGGAGAGGGATGTGCATGATTGGAATATTACTTGCTTAGGCAATTGAGTCAATCATGAGATGTCAAGTACCGCACCAGATGTTGTTTTTGCACTGGATGCAATAAGTTTATATTAATCCAATCCTGGAGAAACTTTCGGAAGCAGTTTATGAACATAAATGGATGTTCTAGGGATATGATAACGGCAACCTCTTTCGGGAAACGGTTATCATTCCAGGCTCCCAAGGTGACCTGGATGACAGAGTGACTGTCAGAGTTATAGTTTTCCCTCTTTTGAGAAGCAGTAGTTTGGACAGGTGGTCCAAGCGGAAACTGAAGGAAGCATGGCGCAACTGATTAAATTCAGTTGACGATACAGTCTAAGAAGTTTACTGGATTTGAAGTTCATTTGTAAACTGGGTCCCATCAGATATCCAGGCATATTTTAAGACAGGTATTGCTCATTTCGAGAGATGGCTTTCTCCGCGAACTTGAGATAAAGAGAGACATAGAAAGAAACATTGGAGCGGAAATTTAGTTTGGTGCAGTCCCGATCCACATGGAGGCAGTGAGTGGATCGTCAGGGGATTCGTCTCTCCCGGTATTGGGGGTTGATACCGCGTTGTGCATGGATGGCCATCACCAGAAATCCTCGGCCGGGGTAGACGAGAATTACCGATCTAGGATCGGTAGTTTCTCAGTTGGTGATAGGTTTCATGCCGACACTAAATATCAAGTTATTAGGGGTATGACTTTATCCACCCCCTAGACTCGATATGCGATACTCATAGACGAACGGACTAGACTGTACGGATATTGTCACTGTCAGGCTCAGTAGGGTTTCAGGATGAGTTTGCTCGTCGGCCTCCCTTTCACTCAATACTTGGGTAGCCGTTACGTACAACTAGTGCCACTGACGTGCTTGTGGTTAAACCCACTGCCAGCGTATTGACGAGTCTTTAGAGTCCCACACAGAAGGTTTCACTACTTCGGGCGAAACGTTGTAGAGCATGTATGGTTTTATAGCAGGATTTGATCATATGCATGCACTTTTGCACGGATCATGATCGGACAGATAATACTAGTGGACTTTGGTTTAAGCCGCGTCCTAATATTATATTTTTGGATTATTTTTGTCTCATTGTATTCGTATTTAGTCGGAATATGGATGCGGGTATGTATATACGGATGAAGGGTATTCTTCTAATTCTATTACAAGTTTACTTTAGAGGTTGCCATTTCTATTTGTGAATTAAACATTTAGTTTTAAATGTTTAATATTGTGGAAAGTGTGACACATTGTTGTGAGTCATGGTTCATGCATGTGCACTTGGTGTGTCATGGGTGTGACTCATGATGAGTCATGGTGGCATGATTTGTTTTTGTTTGTGTTGAGATATTTTAGTGAAAGAGGCAGATATTTTGTAGGGATTTTTCTTGAGTTGCTCACTACTAAAATACCTCAACACTCATAAGAAAAAACAGAGATTTTTTTTCTTCACTTGCCAAAAACAATGCTTCACAATTTCTTCTCCATAGCATATTCTTTACCTCCACCCTTACATGTCTCATGTGTTGAGAAACCTAGGGTGTATTGAGACAAAGTAATCATACACACCCTTTACTTCATCTTGGCTATCTAGGCTGGCAAACTAGATACACAAGTTGCTTCGGTTTTGAAGCAGGAGCCCGTATTACTAATCCTCGACGTGGATCGTCTTCGACGAAGGAGACCGGAGATCGAACTTGATCGAGGAAGCCGCGAGGAGCTTGGGACAGAGGTTGAAGACCGAAGGACACAGATCGATCGGTATAACCTCTCTAAACTCTTTTTATATAACTAGTATAGGGTTAATGGTACAATCCGTCGATTAGGGTTCCGTTAGTGCCTTTTTTAAAAGTTTTTGTTCCGCGTTTGGCTATGGATTGATGGCCGGGGTGCTGCTGTAACCCAACAAGTCTTTGGTCCATTACACAGTAGTACCTACATTTGGCTTCTTGAAGTCATGAATAACGGTACGACTCCGGAAAAACGATTTGTTGAGAAGCCGGATGAAAAAGACAATGTGAAGGGCATGTCCTTTGAAGCACAAGCGACGTATTAGAAAAATATTTGTGCAAAAAAGGAGGTGCACAAATTCTATTAGTGAATGAGAAAGAAATGGCTTTATATTGTTTCGGTTTTGTTTGGCCGAAATTTAAATTCTTTGTTATTTATACATATATTCATCTATTATTATTTGGCCGATATTCGTCGATATTATTACTTGTTTTGAGTAAGAATGACAAATTCCTTATATGTTACTGGTTTTTCTAATGAATGTAAAAAAATATTGACGTATTTACTTTAATATCGTCGATGTTCTGATACAAATGATATTTTTGTTGATGTTGTTTATTTTATATAACCGATATTGGCCAATGCTATAATATGAACTTACATGCAACTAATTAGAAGTTACAGACAGATTATTAGAAATTATAGGTAAGTGCTTACTGAAAGTATGTCTTAGCACCTCTACAAGTTTTCTATGAACATCAAGTATGTAATTTTAAAAATTCTAGAGGGCTAAGTATACTAAATAAGAATCGAACTAGAGAATTAGGCTTTCAAAGTTAGCAAACCAGTAATCTAACTAAGTGAAGAGAGGCTACAACCTTTTTAGTCTTGTCCTTCATTTCACAAGCTCCGAGGAGTAGTCCTAGAACTCTTCCTTGATTCCACTTGAAGGATGGAATGAGTTTGCTCGAAATCATTGTCGTCGAATATGATCCACCTTGAAGTTTCTCACACTCAAGCTCACACTTCACTAATCTAAGAATTAGTGAAGAGAAAAACCTATACTAATTTGCCAGAGTAGTGTACGTCGATAAAAAAGAGATTTTTCTCACTAAAAAATCTTTCTTTTCTTTTTCTCTTTTCTTTTTCTCAAACTGGAAAAAAAAGGAGGAGATGAAAAAGATGAACTTGGAAGTGAGAGAATGAACCTTGAGGATAATATGAGCTCTAGAAAATAATGAATATGTATGAATAAAACAAAAAAAGAAGATGGGTCATGACTTCTCAATACTTCTCAAAGGAATTAAAGAAAATGACTCATTCTTTTTTTCTTTAATTCATATATATATAAACCCTTATCTTCTCATCTTTACTTCTAATATGATTCTCACACATCCACGTTCCATATATCATCAACCATGATAAAAATGTATGTGTGTGTGTGTGTGTATAAAGAGGAAAAAATCTTAAGTGAGCTTAATATTAGTTTGTGTGTGTGTATTATATATATATATATATATATATATATCAAATTATTAAATCAACACTCGATTCAATAATCTGGTTATATCATAAATAACCCGGCTAATAAATATATATATATATCAAATCATTAAATCAACACTTGATTCAATAATCCGGTTATATCATATATAACCCGGCTAATATCAAATATATAAATATATATGTCAAATCATTGAATCAGCATTTGATTCAATAATCTAGTTATATCATATATAACCTGGCTAATATCAAAAAACGCTAGATTAGAATACGTATCATATACTCGTATTTAATCAAGCTCCTGCACATATCTCCATATGTGCCCTATTTCGTTTCGCTTGAGCTAGGAAAGCTCCATGTGGGACTCTAAAGACTCGTTAATACACCAGCAATAGGTAACGATCACATCAGATACGCACAAGCCGTCAGCGGTACTAGCTGAACGTAACGGCTACCCAGGTATTGTACGAATAGAAGATCAACAAGCAAACTTGTCCAAACTCCCGTAGAGCCTATAAGCAACACTTACCATACAGTCCGGTCTCTTCGTCTAATATGTCACATATCGAGTCTGGAGGATGGAATTGTTAGACCCCAATAACTCGATAAGTCATGTCGATATTTGGCCTATAACCTTTCAAGAAACTACCGATAGTACTTATTAGTAAATCTCATCACCCCTGACCAGGGACTTGTTGTTATAGCCAATCGAGCATAGCACAACATCAACTCCCAATACCGGGAGAGACAAAACCCCTCCTATCGCTCACTGCCTCCTTGTGACTCGGGATTGTATCCAAAAACCACCTGTTTACATGACTCATTTGAGCCATGGTAGGGAGGAAATCAAAGCACGGTGGGAATCACATAAGACACTATGACAATCCCGGGTCTACAGACTAACATGTACAAGTGTCACCAGAGAACTGCTATCTGACGATAGCTATGGTACCATCTAGAAGTTCTCGGCGAGTCTGTTTGGTGTACTCATTCTCCAATGAGCACATGTGTACAATCTTTGATGTCAAACACCAATGGTTATGGGATCAACTATCGTCCTATACAAGGTCAAAAAATGTACAGACTAGTCTACTCTGAAATATCAATGCCCTGTCTCGATACTCTCTCGACTAGGAACTATTAAGGATGTATTTGTGGACTACTCAAGCCCCACTAATATGATCTACATCATATTCCTGTTAGTCAAGCCAACATCCTAAAGGCTTTATCAACATGTATCAATGAGATAGTAAACTAAAGCAAGTGTGCATATTAAGATAAAGAGAAACCAGATAGCATATTATCATGTTGAGCAAGAAATTCCTATATGTGTGTGTGTGTGTGTGTTCTCAAGCATCCACTATAATATACAATAATGGCCTCTAGGGCACACATATTCCTAACAATCTCCCACTTGCACTAAGGCCGATTGTTGTAGTATCGCATACCCAACATTCTAAAAAGTCTCTCGAACTGTGTCTGGGGAAGGGCCTTCATGAGTAGATCCGCCGTGTTGTCCTTCGTGTCTGCTCTCCTGACCTCGATCTCGCGGTGATTAACTATCTCCCGGATTAGGTGATACCGCCTCAGAATATGTCTGAATCGCTGATGGGACTGGGGTTCCTTGACCAAACCCATATCTCTATTGTAATCATAATACAAGGGTATTAGATCTTCAATGGATGGAACCACACCAAGTTCAATAATAAACTTCTTCATCCAGACAGTCTCTTTGGCAGTATCGTTAGCAGCGATATATTCAGCCTCCATCGTCGAGTCTGCAATGGAATCTTACTTGGAAATCTTCCAACATACCGCCCCTCCATTGAGGATAAAGGAAAAGCTCGAGATAGACTTATTGTCATCCTTATCACTCTGGAAGCTCGAATTGGTAAAGGACTCCACTTGGAGTTCTCCGTTACCATACACCAAGAACATCTAGTATTTCGCAAGTACTTAAGAATGTTCTTCACAGCTAACCAGTGCTTCTCCCCTGGGTCTAAGTGTGTAAACTACATCTGGTCTGATGCATAATATTGTGTACATGATAGACCCAACTGCAGAAACATAGGGTAAATTACCGCGCTTAGAATCTTCCATACTAAATCTCTTTAGTATGGTGTCTATGTATCTGGATTGGGACAATCCCAACATCCTTTTAGATTTATCTCTATATATCTTTATTCTCAGGATGTAGGAGGCATCACCCAGATCTTTCATGAAAAACTTTTGTGATAGGAAGAGTTTGACCGATTGCAGCATAGGAATATCATTTCCTATCAAGAGTATATCATCCAAGTACAATATGAGAAATACGACCTTACTCTCTACTATCTTTTTATATATACATGGTTCATCTACGTTTTTGATGAAGTCAAACTCTTTGACTGCAACATCTGACACGCTCCGCTTCCCAGTAGACAGTTGTGACATGGCGGGCCGCAACGTATTTACTAAGAAATAAATACGTTAAGCGTAATTAAGTAATATATATAAAAATGCACAAGAATGACAAGTGAAATAAAATAAATAGCAACCTGTATTTACATTCATCTTTACATACAACTGTTTTGAAAAGAAAAGATACAATGAATAAAGCAGTGCCTAAACAGTGGCATACAAAATAAAACTAAGTACAAGAAGAGCTAATAGTCCGGTTGTGCAGTGAGCTAGTCCACGTCCTCCTGGCTAGGCTCGATCTCCTGAGAGTCCGGTCCTCCTGACGAACATTCCAAAAAAAGAAATAGACAAGAATGTCGTCAGCGAACTAGCGCTCGGTAAGTCCTAAAAGAAGGAATGGAATATAACAAATAATGTGAAATGAAACTGGTAAGTTGTATAGGTATATGCCTGTTATTCTAACGTAGTTGTTTGTAGCCTAGTACATAAGATATTTGTGTATACGAGAGGAGTCAATCTTACTCCGTGGACTATGGTAACATGTAGTATAAGGCCCCGTCAAAACCTACGGGACAATGGCACGAGAGTTCATGTAGGTGTCTTTTAAGTGACCATCTCATGCCACGTTAATACATTCTGTACCAATTTACCCCGTTATTCCTATGTAATATATTGTATAGCTTATGTTTATAAGTCTTGCCGAGACCATGAATATAAATTGTTCAAGTAATCGGGTTCAGGATGTAATCATGTATTCAAGTAGTCATGTCAAATTATAACCATGGTTCGGTCGAGTCAAGTCAAGTATTCATGTTTGATATTGGTATTTGAATTCAAATAATCAGGTTCATGCTCAAGTATTCATGTTTGACTTTGGATTCAGGATTGAAAATGGACTCTAACCGAGTCAGACGCTTATAACTGATTTAGATCTTGAATTAGGTTCGGGAAGCATCGGTAACTACTGCACATGGACGGCAGGATTTGTGTCTTTTTCCAAGATAATTACCATTAATAACTACATTATGTTGTCTACCTTAAATAAACAAGCGCTCACTTTCTTCGGCTCCCTGGGGCTCAAGAGAATTGATCCCGCTTAAATATATATTTACTAAACTCCTTAAATATTGTTTTATATAACTCGAGGGGTTTTATGAAAAAATATTTTTAATAAAATTTCAAAATAAATCTCGAGAATTTATTTATATTATTTAGGGTTTTCATGGATATGAATTTTAAGAATTTGAGGTATTTTAGTTGCTTAGCTTGGAAAGTTCATGGTATTTTATTATAAAACTTGTCTTTTGTTGGTATCTTGTTGGTATTTTTGTGAAACTTGTAATTATTTTATTTTAAAAAATGTAAGTTTATTATATTTTGAAAATATATGGATTTGTAATTTTTTATATAATTATTAAAAATTAAATTTATTTAATTAGAAAAATATCTTTTTCTTAAAAACCGTATTTAAAACCTTTCAAGACCGATTGCTCTGTGAGGAGGTTTGCATCTCTCTCAACTAGCCAAGGATGTGGGATAATCCACACCATCTAATAGCGGATCCCCTAAAGAGGGTTGTAGAGGCATATTCACAAAGAAATTTAAAATACAGTTTAAAAGAAAACCGGTTTTAGATTTATGTGGTATTTTAATGTAATATTATCCTCGAAACAAAAATTCATACAGAAGGGATATCGTGCTATGAAACCAAGTATGTACGTGAGGGGTAGGTCATTACCCCATAATGTTTTCCTAAAGGTATTTGTTTTAACAAAACAATAAAAGATGATATTTAAAGTTCATGGTATTTAAATGAAAAAGTGTTGCTATTATTATTTCACATGAGAATTTTAATGAAAATTTGATTCTGAATATTAGGGTTTAAGGTTACAAGTATTGTATAAAAAATTTTGACCAAAGATAAAAGGAATTGGAGTTATAGGATTTGGAAAAAGTGATATCGGTATTAACTCCACTTACCGATATACGTTTCAAAATGAATTTTTAAAGAAGAGAAATGAAGATTGGAAGGGACTTACTACTTGATTATGTTAAAAAGAGGTAGAAGAATAGAAGAGGGTTGTCGTGGCATAGCGGGAGCTCCAGATGTTGCTTCGATTCTTCGCCGGAAGTTGAAACAGGAAGAGATTCATCTTCAATGGGGTAGAAGACAATGTTACAAAGATTGCTTGCTATCTCCTCTTTACTCCACTTATACTTAGAGAATTTTTGATAGTTTTGGCTAGAAATTTCAGAATGATGCTGAGCCAAAATGTGGAATGGTATTTATAGTGTAGAATTAGGGTTATGGAATTAAAAATTTGGATTAAAAAGCATTAAAATTTGGTTTAATTGTGAAATGAAAGGTCATTGTTTGATTGCAGGGAAATCAAACAGTGTAGGGGAGTTAAGGGTAGGTCAAGAGTCAAGTGTGCAAAGCCCGGGCCTCATTGGCCTCGGTTGAACCGTTGGTACCGGCCTATTCTCCATTTCCGTCGGTGGATCTAGGGCTCCGTGCCTCTGGATTTCTGCCACGTGTACATATCAGTGTTTACTCCATTTTCTACATGTTTGATTTTTTCTGACTTTTCATTTTTCTGTGTATTGCGCGTGTAAACTTTTGGGCTTCCAAAAAGTTAAGAAAAAAATCAGAAAAATTAATGTGTCTGATGGGGATCGAACACAGGGGCTACGTTACAGCAGTGCAAGAGATTTACCAGTGAGCTACAAGTGGCTTCTTGCTGTTATTTAAAAAAATATACTTATAACTCAAACTCGGGCTTCTTGCTTTTATTTAACAAAATTTACTTATAACTCATTTTCTGTACATTAAACTGGAAAATTCCGTACAGTAAATTTAGAGTCGTTACATTCTACCCTACTTATAAAAATTTCATCCTAGAAATTTACATTTACATAGGGACTAATTTATAAATAAGTAAGGGTATCTCGCACGCATGTTTTGTTCTCGTTCCCACGTTGATTCTCCTGATGAATTTTTTCTCCACATCACTCGGACCTGTAGGGTTGCTAGGTACGCGCACAAGGGTCTACGAGGCATCAACCATGCCCGATTAAAATTTTAGTCGTGCCGAACAACCTAAAACCGGATCTTTAAAACTAGGGTTTAGGCGAAAACAAGCATGTTAAACACTTTAACACTAAGTGAGAGGGATTACAACCTTTGTAGATCCGGTCCTTCACTTCAATAGCTCCGTGTAGATGTCCCCTTCGCTGCGATCGTGAACTCCGGACTCTAGAGAAGCTCCACAAGAAAAACGAACATGCTTGCTTCGATGACTTCGAGGCCGAAGATGATCTACGTCGGGGAGACACTAACTCCAGCTATTCTTTCACTAGGTCATGAACTTTATGAAGAGAACACACTCTACTATATGGCAAGTGGTAGAGGATGAAGAAGTAGGAGGTGGGCTCACTTTAGAATTGATTTTCTCACATTTTTCCTCATAGCACCATTAGAGCTTGAAAGCTTTTTCAAGGAGCTTGATGAAGAAGAAGAAGAAAGAATAATATCATCATATGAATTAATCCTTCTTCAATAATGTAACCATGGGTGAGTTAAGCTATCATGCTTAACTCATGTAGAGAATTGACCAAGGTATATGGTTAAGGGTTGGGTTAACTAAATATCCTTAAGAATGACAAAAGAGTTGACTTTGTCAATGTTTCCACAAGCTTCATGAAAGCTTGAGAACTTTGACAAAGTCTTTCTCTTTTGTTATTCTTAAGATATAAACAAAACCCTAATCTTTACCCTAATCTTGGTATAAGTCTCAAACACCCATCTTTGATGTGTCATCAAGCATGACACAATCATATGTACACAAATATATATCACATATACACTTATGCACAATCAAGTGAGAAAATAAATCTTAAGTGAGCTAATACTATTTAATGTAATGTAATATATCAAATATATAATTATAAATTAAATTATTAAATCAACTCTTGATTTAATAATCCGGCTATAACCGACTAATATCATGTGTAACAACTTATCGAATCAACACTTGATCCGATAACCCGACTATATCGCATACAACTGATCAATGTCACGAATCGCGAGAATAGAATACGGTATCTCATATCGTATTAATCTCGGTCCCGCACATATCACATATGTGCTCCTACTACGTTTCGCTTGAGCCAGGAAACCCCTGTGTAGGACTCTAAAGACTCGTCAATACGCCGGCAGTAGGTGATGATCATATCAAACACCCATAAGCCGCAAGCGATCTGCTAAACGTAACGTCCACCCGGGTATTGAGTGATCAGAAGATCAACAAGCAAGCCTGTACATTCTCCTGTGAATCCAATCAGTAACACTCCCGTACAGTCCGGTCTCGTCGTCTGATATATCGCATATCTCGCCTAGGGGTAGTAAACGTCAGACCCCAGTAGCTTGATAAGTCGTGTCGATATGAGGTCTATAATAGTTCGAGAAACTACTGGTAACACTTACCAGTAAATCTCAGCAACCCTGGCCAGGGATTTCCGGTTATAGCCAATCGAACACAGCGCAACATCAACTCCCTATACCGGAAGAGACGAATCCCCTCCTATCACTCATTGCCTCCATGTGATTCGGGACTGTACCCAAAAGCCACCTTTTTGCACGCCCTCTTAGACGTGGTATGATGGAAATCAAAGCACAGTGGGAATCACACAAGACTCTATGACGATCTCGGGTCAACAGACTACTCTGTACCAGTGTCACCGGAGAACTGCCATCTGACATGAGGTATAATACCATCTGGGAGTTCTCGGCGAGTCCATCCAGTGTACCCAGTCTCCACTGAGCACCCGTACACCATCCTTGATGTCAAACACCGATGGATATGGGATCATCCATCGCCCATTATATGGGTCAAGATGCGTATACGCTAGTTTACTCTGGTGTATCGATGCCCTGTCTCGATACACCCTCGACTAGGAACAGTTATAGGATGTACTCGTCGACTACCGTGGCCCCACTAGTATGATCTCATCATAGTCCCAGTAGTCGAGTACGTATCCTAAGGGCTTTATCAACATGTAACATAGAGACAATCAGAGTACATGTTAAGATAAAGTACAACCAGATAGCATACTATCATGTCGAGCAAGAAAGTCATCCATATATATGTCCTAGCATCCACTACAATATAGATCGTATATACAGTAATGGCCTCTAGGGCATACATATAACTAACAATCTCCCACTTGCACTAGGGCCATCTGTTGTGGTATCACATACCCAACAATTAGCTGTGGTTGAAGTATCTCATACTCAACCATCCCATAAAAGTCTCTACTGGGAAAAAGACCTTTGTGAGTGGATCCGCGCTGTAGTCCTCTGTGTCTACTCTCCTAATCTCGATCTCCCTGGAGATCAACCATCTCCATGATCAGGTGATACTACCTAAGAATTATATCTGGATTTCTGATAGGACGGGGTTCCTTGGCTAAAAGCCACAACTCCATTGTCACACAATGGTAGGAACGAAGTTCATCGCATGAACTTATATATCCAGACTGCCTCTTTGGTAGCATCCTTGGTAACGATGTATCTTGCCTTTAATCATCTAGTAAGTCACGGTATCTAGCTTGGAACTCTTCCAACATACCGTCCGTCCACTGAGGGTAAAGACAATGCCTACGACTGACATTCAGTCGTCATTATCACCCTGGAACCTTTCCAATGATTCTCCCCAGGATCTATTGATACCATCTCACTACAACTAGTGAGTATCCTAACATCCAATTAGATATATCTCATAGATCCAAAAACCCAGGATTTAGGAGGTATCACTTTGATCCTATATGAAGAATCCCCGTGATAAGCGGAGATTGACCGAGCGTAGCATAGGAAACTCCTTCCCTATCAAGAATATGCCATCTACGTACTCTACGAGGATCACCACCATACTCCCTGCTACCTTTTTGTATATACAAGGTTCATCTACCATTTTGATGAAGTCAAACTCTTTGACTACCACATCAAAACAGATGTTCCAACTCCGCGATGCCTGCTTTATCCTATAAAGCATCTTGCACACGTTTCTGCTGCTCCCACTGTCTACGAAGCCCTCTGGATGTGTACTTCTAGACGCTCTTTTCTAAAACATCATTTAGAAAAGCAGTCATGACACCCAACCGCCAGATATCGTAGTCATGGTATGTAGCCGTGGCAAGTAGGATCTGGATGGACTTAAGCATAGCTTTGAAAGTCTCAACTTTTCCATGTACACCAAGTAATCTTCTCAAGATATACTTGCTCCTGATGAGGATTTAACCCTTCAGATAAAGCAACCAAAGTCCATACTTTGTTGGTGTATAAGGATTCCATCTCAGATCGATAAGCATCCAGCCATTCTTACAGAGTCCCACTCCTGATAGCCTGCTCGAAACTAGTTGGGTCATCATCTCATGATGCAATCCTCGCTCCCACTGTCATAGAGAAACCGAAGTATCTCTCAGGTGGGTGAGGAACCCTACTAGATCGGCGGAGAGGCTGAGATTCGTTGGAAACTATTGAATCCTTTGGTTCTACCAAATCATCTAATGTAGTTTGTATAGCTGGAACTCCTTCCAGTTCTACCTCATGACCACTAATTTCTTCACAAGAAATTCCCTTTCACAAAGGTGGCATGTTAAGAAACAAAACATCTTTTGTCCCTCGGTTAGGTAGATGATATTCCCTTGCATATGCTTGGGATATCCAACAAACTTCCACAGATCTGACTTTGCCTCGAGCTTGTCCGGATTTTGCTTTTAGACATAGGCCGGACAACCTTAAATCTTAACCAACTTAAGATATGGGCTCTTCCCTTTCCATATCACATATGAAGTGGTAGGCAACTGATTTGATTTGAACCCTATTCAATAGGTATGCAGCTTCTCAAGCGCATAACTCCTAAAAGGAAATAGGAAACTCAGTAGTACTCATCATAGATCACACCATACCACATAGGGTGTTATTGCTCCGCCCCAATACACCGACGTGCTGTGGTGTATACGGAGGAGTAATGCTGAGAGAGAATCTCATTCTCCTTTAGAATAGTCCAGGAATTCCGTGCTCAAGTATTCTCCTCTCTGATCACATCAAAGGACATAATACTTTTACCCGTATTTTGGTTCTCTACTTCTAACTTATATTCTGTGAATATCTCAAAAGGTTCGGACTTTGTTTCAATAGGAACATATGTCTGAATCTTGAGAGATCATCAGAGAATGTAATGAAGTACAAAGAACCGGTCTTAGTATGTGTAGATAGGGGACTTTCATACATCAGCATGTATCAATCCCAAGAGTTCACTAACTCTTTCTCTGTTTCCAATAAACGGAGCTGTAGTCATCTTATCTCTGTGACATGACCAGCAAGTTTCACAAGATATAAATTCAAACTAATTTAAATATGCATCTATATGTAACCTCAGCTAGTCGGGTCGCATTGATATGACCTAGTCTACAATGCCTCAAGAAGGACTCGTTCATTTCTGAACTCTTCCTTTTGTGTGTGTTCTGTATACTAAGAACTGTAGTTTGATTTAGAATGTCTATGCTTTTAGATAACGTGCCTGAACCGATCAACTCTTGATATAGGAAATGTTCAAAACATTATCCAACAATACAAAATTATATCCTTTCTTTACTAATAAAGAGACTGATATGATGTTGTATATCAGGTTCGGTATCTAATAACATTTGTTCAGAATCAATGTATTCTGGTAATACAGGGTGATAGCGACCAACAGACTTGGCTGCAACACTTGCACCGTTTTCTGTCTCATGAAACTTATCACCCGTTCTCAGTTCTCTACCTTTCTGTAGCCCATGTAACAGATTACATATGCGGGATCCTGATCAGGTATCTCATACCCAGGACGTAAAGGATACTGAGAAACAGTTCTCTATAATGAACACACCCGAAGAAGATGCATCAGCATGCACTTTCTTCGTTTGGGCAGCACGGGAATTCTGGTAATCCCCAATTTCCTGCTCTATCATATAACAATTATAAGTTGGAGCGGGACCAACGTTCCCCAGCTCAGTATAACAAGCGGGTTCGGTCAATTCATCCGTTTTATTATCTTTATTAAGGCGTGATATGGTCGCTACCAAGAGAGAGAGAGAAGAAAACACTCAGCTATGCTCTTGCAAGATTAGATTGGTTATCTAATATATCTAATCAGGATGTCTCCCACTATTTTAGTCAAATCTTCCTTCAAACCCTAAAAGGAAAGACTAGCCGGGATTAATTACACGCTACAAGTTCGCCAATCTTTCAGCCAGGCCAGTGTCGGTACTTCGAGGGAGGCTCCCCGTGCTTTCGCACGGACCTAATTAAAGTAAACCTCATTTTTCCAGAGGCGTAACCACGTTAACACCTTTCTAGACACCTACTTGATCGACTAATTGTAATGTGTAAAACTCTCCCAGGAGTAACTCTTACTCGCAGCGGGTATCGGGATCCAACTATCTCATAGAAGGTATGCAATCTCATTGCAAATTTCAACACTTGAAATTCCCGATAATATTTTGCCCCAAGCGATCTATGACCTTGACAAGGTCAACAAACCATAGACCGCAAGTCAAGTTCAACCCGTCATTTCCTGATTGAATTAAACCCACCCGCACGACCCTTGACAAGGTCAACAAAGTCGCACGACTATCCTAATCCAATCGCATCATATGCTTATACAGATAAGCATAAATAGCTACCGCACACTACGCCTTGACAAGGTCAACAAACGCAGCACGAATACTATGAAGTACTTATCTGAAATGATGGAGGGCTACGACGGGTTTTTCAGAAAACCCTTTGCGTAATGAACTTGATATAATTGTAGAATCGAGTGATTTTAAATGGAGTGCTTTTTAGGCTTTTCTAGTTTTGCTAAAGGGGTCACTCCTGGTGAAGGATCGTTGGCCCTTTCCTCATTGAATAAGGTGCAGGATATTTCACAAATATCACTATGCAAAGCAAAAACTATAGAAGCAATCAAAAGACAAACCGAGTTTGTGGCATCTGCTAGTTTCACTAAAGAGGTCACTCCCGATGAAGGGATCTCGGTTCTTTCCTTATCGAATAAGGTGCTGGATGTTCTACAAGGAACACCGCTATGCAAAGCAAGAACTAGAGCTACCAGTTTTTAAACAAGTTTCTACAATATCTTTAGGTTTCTTTTATTTCATTAATCTCATTAATGAAGTCCCATTTTAATATGCTTCACAAGCATCAGATATGAAACGAAATCAACAATATATAATATATATCTCATATATATAATATAAACATTCGTCTCAGGCAGTAATATGATCTCATCACAGAACATTGCAGCAGAAGAACATATATGAAATATCGGATATACTAGGACGTCCGTGTTTTAATACGAGCCTGTATAAAACACGGATTCCACGGTCGTGATGAATAGCCAAACCCACATCCCTAGATCCCTACGAGAGCGGCAAGCAACACTGCCAATTCTAGGGTTAGGAGACCCGGTCTCGACTCCTCGAAATGGTCTCCCTCTGGACCCTAGAACCCGGTTACTTGTGCTCCCCGCCTTGGGTCTACCTAATGAGGAAAAGTAAATAATATACAATGGTGACATCATCCTCAGCCCTGAAGTGCCCCAATAAAAGAATATTACACACAAATGAATTTTACATGAATGAAAAAGAAAAACTCTCATCTCACATAAAAACCCCGGTTATTCAAACGCGACGATCCAATACAACATATCACAGCAACACATAATATCTCATATCATCAACGTAAGCAAGTATGTGTATCCCGATTGTCGTTGATGTATAGCAACGAAGCCGGCGATACACCACATACTACACTTACGGTCACAGAAAAGAAAGTGTAAAACTACAACAGTTGGAATCCGCAACCTCTTTAGACATCGCATGCCTAACCATATGAATTCCTTAGACATCGCATGCCTAACAATTATAAACCCCACATTTTAGTCTCATTATCGAAAACTCTTTTCAATATCAAGTCGGGCAATTCAACAAGATTCCCGACATGCTGATCGAATGCTCATCGCAAACTTTAGTAAACGGACGCACCCCCGGATGCCGTCGACGAAGTGCACTAAGGCGGAACACCGCTGCCGCGAGCACCCGAACGGATGCTTTTGGCGACGGGGTTCTCCTACAGTCACTTGGTCTGGGCTATGGGGCATGGCTGTCTATTAAGTTTACCCGGCGAGTATCCACGTACGCTACGTGATTGCGACGGACTTTTGATCACATCAAAATTCCGTGGCAACCGATCATCTAAGACTGAACTGCTAGATTTATAACATTCAAATTAGTTATCTCATAACTACTTGTGCATTCCAAATATTGTATCACATTCCAGATAAATAGACAATGTTAAACTTTCCGATCGAATAATCAAACACCCAAGATTTCCCCAATATATCTCAACACTTGAAATCAGTTTAAAAACATCCATCACATGCCACAGTACCAATGGTCCAGCCGTAGAAGGGTCAAGCCAATGTCTCACATGTGGCACGCCGTACTGCCCCAAACCCTAAGGTTTAGAGGCAGTTCAAGACGGTCACATAATCAAGTTAAGGTTTGTTGTCTTCTAGAGGGTCCACCGCGTTACTTGCACAACTTAGAACGTTCTTAAACTCGAGAAAAAATCCAACTTTTGAAAAAATTTCCGACAGGGGAAAAAGTGAGTTATTGATATCCGTTCGAACTTTTTAACAGTTTCTAAAAATTACCCGGACAAATTAAACAAAGTTAAATTATTCGATCGAATCAACGAATCCCCAATACAACCCTAGAAAACTCAACACTTGAGTGGAATTAAAAAATTCCCAGAAAAAAATAACAAGAAAGGACCTAAGAATAAATATATGAAGTTCCAGGGACAAATTCACAATTTTGGCCGCGGAACCGCGGCCAAACCAGGCTAAAATTTTAATCGGGCATGGTTGATGCCTCGTAGACCCTTGTGCGCGTGCCTAGCAACCTGCAATGGTATCAAAGCCGGATCTTTAAAACTAGGGTTTAGGCGAAAACAAGCATGTTAAACACTTTAACACTAAGTGAGAGGGATTACAACCTTTGTAGATCCGGTCCTTCACTTCAATAGCTCCGTGTAGATGTCCCCTTCACTGCGATCGTGAACTCCGGACTCTAGAGAAGCTCCACAAGAAGAAAGAACGTGCTTGCTTCGATGACTTCGAGGCCGAAAATGATCTACGCCGGGGAGACACTAACTCAAGCTATTCCTTCACTAGGTCATGAACTTTGTGAAGAGAACACACTCTACTATATGGAAAGTGGTAGAGGATGAAGAAGTAGGAGGTGGGCTCACTTTAGAATTGATTTTCTCACATTTTTCCTCATAGCACCATTAGAGCTTGAAAGCTTTTTCAAGGAGCTTGATGAAGAAGAAGAAGAAAGAATAATATCATCATATGAATTAATCCTTCTTCAATAATGTAACCATGGGTGAGTTAAGCTATCATGCTTAACTCATGTAGAGAATTGACCAAGGTATATGGTTAAGGGTTGGGTTAACTAAATATCCTTAAGAATGACAAAAGAGTTGACTTTGTCAATGTTTCCACAAGCTTCATGAAAGCTTGAGAACTTTGACAAAGTCTTTCTCTTTTGTTATTCTTAAGATATAAACAAAACCCTAATCTTTACCCTAATCTTGGTATAAGTCTCATACACCCATCTTTGATGTGTCATCAAGCATGACACAATCATATGTACACAAATATATATCACATATACACTTATGCACAATCAAGTGAGAAAATAAATCTTAAGTGAGCTAATACTAGTTAATGTAATGTAATATATCAAATATATAATTATACATTAAATTATTAAATCAACTCTTGATTTAATAATCCGGATATAACCGACTAATATCATGTGTAACAACTTATCGAATCAACACTTGATCCGATAACCCGGCTATATCGCATACAACCGATCAATGTCACGAATCGCGAGAATAGAATACGGTATCTCATATCGTATTAATCTCGGTCCCGCACATATCACATATATGCTCCTACTCCGTTTCTCTTGAGCCAGGAAACCCCTGTGTAGGACTCTAAAGACTCATCAATACGCCGGCAGTAGGTGATAATCATATCAAACACCCACAAGCCGCAAGCGGTCTGCTAAACGTAACGTCCACCCGGGTATTGAGCGATCAGAAGATCAACAAGCAAGCCTGTACATTCTCATGTGAATCCAATCAGTAACACTCCCGTACAGTCCGGTCTCGTCGTCTGATATGTCGCATATCTCGCCTAGGGGTGGTAAACGTCAGACCCCAGTAGCTTGATAAGTCGTGTCGATATGAGGTCTATAACAGTTCGAGAAACTACTGGTAACACTTACCAGTAAATCTCAGCAACCCTGGCCAGGGATTTCCGGTTATAGCCAATCGAACACAGCGCAACATCAACTCCCTATACCGGGAGAGACGAATCCCCTCCTATCGCTCATTACCTCCATGTGATTCGGGACTGTACCCAAAAGCCACCTTTTTGCACGCCCTCTTGGAAGTGGTATGATGGAAATCAATGCACAGTGGGAATCACACAAGACTCTATGACGATCTCAGGTCAACAGACTAATCTGTACCAGTGTCACCGGAGAACTGCCATCTGACGTGAGGTATAATACCATCTGGGAGTTCTCGGTGAGTCCGTCCAGTGTACCCAGTCTCCACTGAGCACCCGTACACCATCCTTGATGTCAAACACCGATGGATATGGGATCATCCATCGCCCATCATATGGGTCAAGATGCGTATACGCTAGTCTACTCTGATGTATCGATACCCTGTCTCGATACACCCTCGACTAGGAACAGTTATAGGATGTACTCGTCGACTACCGTGGCCCCACCAGTATGATCTCATCATAGTCCCAGTAGTCGAGTACGTATCCTAAGGGCTTTATCAACATGTAACATAGAGACAATCAGAGTACATGTTAAGATAAAGTACAACTAGATAGCATACTATCATGTCGAGCAAGAAAGTCCTCCCTATATATGTCCTAGCATCCACTACAATATACATCGTATGTACAGTAATGGCCTCTAGGGCATACATATAACTAACAGGACCAAGTTTACTTCTTTGTTCCGCAGTGTCTTCATCTTTCGGTCCAGGATCTCAACGGGTTGTTGCTCATAAGTTAGGTCAATCTGGACTATGAGCTCTAAGTAATCAAGGATGTGGCTGGGGTCGCTCACACATCTTCATAGCTGGGATATGTGGCTGGGATATGTGGAACACGTTGTGCACTCCTTCCAATGAGGGTGGAAGTGCTAAACGGTATGCCACTTCTCCAACTCGTTCGAGTATGTCGAAGGGTCCTATGTATCTTAGACTTTACTTACCCCTCTTGCCAAAGTAGATCGCTCCTCTGTTTGGAGATATCTTTAGAAAAACATGATCTCCGGGTTAGAATTCCAGATATCTATGCTTTACATCAGCCCAATGCATCTGTCGGTCTTGGGCTATGCGCATTCTTTCCCTGATCGTGCGAACTACGTCCACAGTTGCTACGATCATTTCTAGTCCAAGGAGTTCATGATCTCCAACGTCGTCCCAACTTAGTGGTGAACGACACTTCCTTCCGTAGAGTGCTGCAAATGGTGTCATTCCAATCCTCGCCTGATAGTTATTGTTGTATGAAAACTCTACAAGGTGTAGGTGATCTTCCCACGAACCTCCGAAGTATAACATACAAGCTCTTAGCATGTCCTCCAGAATCTAAATTGTTTGCTCGGACTGTCCATCCATTTGTGGATGGTAAGCCATGCTGAAGTTCGGACTCGTTCCCAAGCTAGCTTGCAAACTCTGCCAAAACTGTGATCGGAATCTTGTATCACGATCGGAGACGATGCAAACTGGTACTCCATGTAATATCAAAATCTCATGCATGAGTTCATGGGTATCAATATAGTACATTTTGAAGAGTTAATCTTACTTTAGATTCATGCTCACCTCCACGTACTTCTTTGCTAACATCCCAGTTGACTGGCCAACTCGAAAGGGAATAAAGTGAGCCGACTTGGTGAGTCGATCCACAATAACCCATACTGCGTCGTTACCCTTCGTGCTAGGAAGAAGGGCAGTCACGAAGTCTATAGTAATGAGCTGCCATTTCCATTCTGGGATTGGTAACAGCTAAAGTAGACCGGCAGTTTTGTGATGTTCAGCCTTCACTTGCTGACACACCAAACACTTGGCTACACTCCTTGCTATTTCGCGCTTCATTTCATGCCACCAGTAATGTTGTCGTAGATCCTTATACATTTTTGTACCACCGGGATGTACAGAATAAGGAAAGTTATGAGCTTCTTTCATCAACTCTTCTCGAACTGGGTCGAAAGGTACACACAATTGACTTTTATATCTTAAGGATCCATCTTCGTGGATGATGAAATCAATTCGAAGTCCACTTTCTACTTGTTCTCGGATCTTTTGTAGCTTGGCATCACTTGCTTGAGCTGCTTTGATCTGTTTGACAATAGTAGACCGGACTTGTAAGTTCATTAAATACGAAGCGTTACCTGGCATAACTACTTCGATAGCCAATCTGTACAATTCCTACTGTAGTTTCCACTGAGCGGTGAGATTCATTGCTAATGGCCGGCGGCTAAGTACATCAGGAACTACATTCACCTTCCGGGGATGATACTATAGGTTGATGTCGAAATCCTCCATGAGTTCTAGCCATCTTCTCTACCTCATGTTTAATTCTTTCTGAGTAAATATATACTTCAGACTCTTGTGGTCAGTGTATATATCCACTCGTTCTCCCAAGAGGTAGTGGCGCCAAATCTTAAGTGCGAAGATAACGGCTGCCAACTCCAGATCATGTGTTGGATAGTTGTGCTCATGAACTTTCAGCTGTCTCGACGTGAAAGCCACAACTTTTCCATACTGATGTAGAACACATCCTAATCCCTTATCGGACGCATCACAATGTACGATGAGTCCTCCAGATTAGTCCAGTATTATAAGGATAGGAGCTGAAGTTAATCTTGACTTGAGTTCTACAAAAGCGTTTTCACATGCTTCTGACCACACGAATACTTCATCTTTATGTGTGAGCTTGGTCAGGGGTGCTGCAATCTTCAAAAAACCTTCAATGAATCGGCGGTAGTATCCTGCTAATCCTAAGAAACTTCGTATATCTTTCACCGTATTTGGTGTCGGCCATTCGCTAACAGCTGACACCTTAGCTGGATCTACTGAGATTCCTTCGCCTGAAACAATATGTCTGAGAAATCCGACTTGATCTAACCAAAATTCATGCTTACTGTACTTGGCATAGACTGATGTTGTCGTAATGTCTCTAAGACAATCCATAAATGCTCGGCATGTTCTTTCCGATTCTTTGAATACATCAGGATGTCGTCGATGAATATGACAACGAACATGTCTAAGTACTCTCGGAAAACTCGGTTCATTAGATTCATGAATATAGCAGGTGCATTGGTCACTCTAAATGGAATTACAAGATACTCATAATGACCATATTGAGTCCTAAACGCCGTCTTCGGAATATCGAATGCTTTGACCTTCACCTGATGATAACCCAAATGAAGATCTAACTTCAAAAATACACATAACCCACTTAACTGATCGAAAAGATCATCGATGCGAGATAGTGGATACTTGTTTTTAATCGTCACTTTGTTCAGAGCTTGGTAGTCTACACACATCCTGTATGAACCTTCTTTCTTCTTCACGAGCAAAACTGGAGATCCCCAACTTGAAGTACTGGGATGAATCCAACTTTCTTCAAGAGTTCGTCCAAAAGAATGCGGATCTCCTTCAATCCTTCTGGACTTAACCAGTATGGAGTTTTGATTACAAGTTGTGCACCAGGTAATAAATAAATGCTGAACTCAAGAGCTCGATCGAGAGGCAAACCTGTTATATCTGCAGGGAACACATTCTCGAACTCTCGAACTACCTCTGGTTTTTCTTCTTTCGCCGGTAAAGTAAACACTTCTGCATTCTTTGGTTTAGCATGGAATATTCCTGGATCCAAAGTTCTATCTCCACTCTTGAAGACTGGGTGATCTGGTGTCTCAAATACTACCTTCCTTTGATGGCAGTCAATCGTAGCATAGAAAACTCCCAGCCAGTCCATTCCCAACACAACATCGAAGTTTGGAATGTCCAGTACTTTGAAATTCGCGTAGAATTCTCATCCGCAAACTACAACTGGACAATGATCAAATCTCATAGTTGCTTTCAAGACTCCATTCCCAGAATTGACATTCCAGCTGGAAATGAGAGGCTTCACGGGAATCACATGCGTTCTTACGAATCGTTGCGACATGAAGCAGTATGACGGTCCAGTGTCGAACAGTGCGAGTGCAGGAATGGTGGCTACTAGTATAGTGCCTAAGTTGTGTGATGTTGGTTTTAGATTCAGAAAAAATATAGTGATATACATGGATTGAAAAAAAATGTGAAAGAATTGGGATTTAACAGTGATTACTTGGCCAGTGGGTTCGGCTTCCTCAACCGTCATTATAAAAGCCTGACATCTTGGTACATTTCTCCTTGCTGGAGGCATATTCCTCTGTCCCTGGGGCATGTTTCTCTACCCTTGAGGCATGTTTCTTTGTGCCTGATGGAACTGACATTGAGGCTGTGCAGGAGGTCCACATGGAAGTGGTGCAGGGGGAGCTAGACGAGGTGCAGGAGTCTGAATAGCTGGCCGCTGCGGAACTATGATTGCGGGTCTAGGTGCTAGAGCTAGGTTGAGTCGATATGGACATGCTCCTATGACATGAGTCGGTGCGCCACAAACCAAACACAGGACATTTGCACGCCTGCAGTCTTTCGCCAGGTGTCCATTCCTCTTACAGTAGAAAAAAAGTCTGGACTGAGCCGGTTAAATGATCCTCCCGGTCTCCTGGGTGTAAAAGTTGGCCTGGAAGAGGCTTCTCCTACCATCTGTGTGGCAGGGTGTTTTACACCAACAGTCTGTTCTCTGCCCTTCTTCTTCACAACTGCATCAATAGAGTCAGGCAGTCTTTAAAGCGAGATCATGGGTTGGGAAATCCTCTGTAGCGAGCATATCTTGGATTTCCAGGTCCAACCCTTGCTGAAATCGTCGTGTCCGGATCTCAGCAGTAAGAATCATGTGTGCCGCAAACCTATCACGGTCTTTTGTTAGCAGTGTAATAAGTGATATCAGGAATTTGAATTTGAACAATATCTTACTTGCTAAGCATGGTAAACTCCGTATCATATTCATCCACGGACTTGACCCACATCGAGCCTTGTTATAAGTGGATGAACTGCTGCTCCATATCAAAATGATCAGTCTCAGGAAAGTACTTTGCATTGAACATATCACGAAACGTCTTCCATTCAATCGGTTGGGCGAGACGGCTTTCTTCAGCCTTCCACAAGACTCTGGCGTTGTCTGTTAGTTTCAGCTTCACAGCTCTCGCCCAAGCAATCTCTGGCACTTATGCTGCTGTCAGATCATCTTCTATCGACTGAGCCCATTGTTCTGCCTCCAGTAGGCTCTCTTTTCCAGAGAAATGTTTCGGGTGCAGTGCCCGGAATTGCTTGACTCCGGGTGCCTCAGCTTCTGGGCGATACATGAGGATAACGGTCTACTGCTGCTGACCCTCTAAGAAGCTCTTGATTGCCTCAAGCAATACCGTTTGCTTGTTGATTGGAGCTGCAACCGTGGGTGGTGGTGGTAGAGTAGTCGGCGGAATGTTGTCATTAATGTTCGTGCTTGTGTTGTTGGGAAAATCCATGACTTTGATAGAAAAAAAAGGTTAGGATAGATTCAAGGAATTTGAAATGTAAGGAATGTATAGTTGCTGATTCTTATAATTCTTATGATATATATTGCTTAGGATTTTATGCAGAACAGACCGGGCTGCCAACAAAACCTGTCACGTCCCGCTTCCCACTAGACGGAAATGGTGACGTGGCGGACCGCAACGTATTTACTAAGAAATAAATACATTAAGCGTAATTAAGAAATATATATAAAAATGCATAAGAATGACAAGAGAAATAAAATAAACAGCAACCTTTATTTACATTCATTTTTACATACAACTGTTTTGAAAAGGAAAGTGGAATACAAAATAAAAATAAGTACAAGAAGAGCTAATAGTCCGGCTGTGCGGTGAGCTGGTCCACGTCCTCCTGGCTTGGCTCGATCTCTTGAGAGTCTGGTCCTTCTGACGAACATTCCAAAGAAAGAAATAGACAGGAATGTCGTCAGCGAACTAGCGCTCGGTAAGTCCCAAAAGAAAGAATTGAATATAACAAGTAATGTGAAATGAAACTGGTAAGTTGTACAGGTATATGCTTGTTATTCTAATATAGTTGTTTGTAGTTTGGTACAGAAGATATTTGTGTATACAAAAGGAGTCTATCTTACCCCGTGGACTATGGTAATATATAGTATAAGGCTCCGTCAAAACCCACGGGACAACGGCACGAGAGTTCATGTAGGTGTCTTTTAAGTGACCATCTCGTGTCACGTTAATACATTCCGTACCAATCTACCCCGTTATCCATGCGTAATGTATTGTATAGATTATGTTTACAAGTCTTTTCGAGACCATAGATACAAATTGTTCAAGTAATCAGGTTCAGAATGTAATCATGTATTCAAGTAATCATGTCAAATTATAACTATAGTTCGGTCGAGTCAAGTCAAGTATTCATGTTTGATATTGGTGTTTGAATTCAAATATTCAGGTTCATGCTCAAGTATTCATGTTTGACTTTGGATTCAGGATTGAAAATGGAATCTGACTGAGTCAGACACTTGTAACGGATTTAGATCTTAAATTAGGTTCGGGAGTCATCGGTAACTGCTGCACATGGACAGCAAAATTTGTGTTCTTTTCGAAGACAGTTACCATTGATAACTCCGCTATATTGTCTACCTTAAATAGGCAAGCACTCACTTTCTCCGACTCGCTGGCGCTTAAGAGAATTGATCCCGCTTAAACCTATATTTACTAAACTCCTTAAATATTGTTTTATCTAACTCGAGGGGGTTTTATGAAAAAATATCTTTAATAAAATTTCAAAATAAACCTCAAGAATTTATTTATATTATTTAGGATTTTCATGGATATGAATTTTAAGAATTTGAGGTATTTTAGTGATAATTGCTTGGTTTGGAAAGTTCATAGTATTTTATTGTAAAACTTGTCTTTTGTTGGTAACTTGATGGTATTTAGCGAAACTTATAATTCTTTCATTTTCAAAAAAATGTAAATTTATTATATTTTGAAAATATATGGATTTGTAATTTTTTATATAATTATTAAAAATTAAATTTTATTTAATTAGAAAAATGCGTTTTTCTTAAAAACCGTATTTAAAACCTTTCGAGATCAAATGCTCCGTGAGGAGATCCGCATCTCGCTCTACTAGCCCAAAGATGTGCGATAATCCGCACCATCCAATAGCGGGTCCCATAAAGAGGGTTGTAGAGGCATATTCGCAAAGAAATTTAAAATACAGTTTAAAAGAAAACTGGTTTTAGATTTATATGGTATTTTAATGTAATATTATCCTCGAAACAAAAATTTATACAAAAGAGGTATCGTGCTATAGAACCAAATGTGTACGTGAGGGGTATGACATTACTCCGTGAAGTTTTCCTAAAGGTATTGTTTTAACAAAACAATAAAAGATGATATTTAAAGTTCATGGAATTTAAATGAAAAGGTGTTATTATTGTTATTTCACATGAGAATTTTATTGAAAGTTTGATTCTAAATATTAGGGTTTAAGGTTATAAATATTGTATAAAATTTTGTTTGACCAAACATAAAAGGAATTGGAGTTATAAAATTTGGAAAAAGTGATATCGATATTAACTCCACTTACCAATATACGTTTTAAAATGAATTTTTAAAGAAAGAAATGAAGATTGGAAGGGACTTACTACTTGGTTATGTTAAGAAGAGGTAGAAGAATAGAATAGGGTTGTCGTGGCGTCGCGGGAGCTCCGGATATTGCTTCGATTCTTCGCTGGAATTTGACCGCTTGCTTACTCCTCTTTACTCCACTTGTACTTAGAGAATTTTTGAGAGTTTTTGCTAGAAATTTCAGAACGATGCTGAGCCAAAATGTGGGGTAGTATTTATAGCATAGAATTAGGGTTTTGAAATTAAAAATTTGGATTAAAAAGCATTAAAATTTGGTTTAATAGTGAAATGAAAGGTCGCTGTTTGATTGCAGGAAAATCAAACAGTGCAGAGGAGTTAGGGGTAAGTCAAGAGTCAAGTGGCAAAGCCCGGGCCTAATTGGCCTCGGTTGAGCAGTCGGTACCGGTCTATTCTCCATTTCCGCTGGCTAATCTAGGGCTTCGTGCCTCTGAATTTGTGCCACATGTACATATCAATGTTTACTCCATTTTCCACATGTTTGATTTTTCTGACTTTTCATTTTTCTGTGTATTGCACGTGTAAACTTTTGGGCTTCCAAAAAGTTAAGAAAAAAATCAGAAAAATTAATGTGTCTGATAGGGGTCGAACACAGGGGCTACATCACAGCAGTGTAAGGGCTTTACCAGTGAGCTACAAGTGGCTCCTTGCTATTATTTAACAAAATTTACTTATAACTCAAACTCAGGCTGTATAACTCATTTTATGTACATTAAACTGGAAAATTCCGTACAGTACATTCAGAGTCGTTACAATATCAAAAAAAATGTTCCAACTTCACGACGAATGCTTTAATCCGTAGATTTATTTAAGCAGCTTGCGCACCTTTTCGCTGCTCCCACTGTCTATGAAGCCCTCTGGCTATGTCATATACACGCTCTCTATTAAATCACCATTTAGAAAAGCAGTCTTGACGTCCATCTGTCAGATTTCATAGTCATGGTATGCAATAATGGCCAGTAGGATCCTGATGGATTTAAGTATAGCCACTGGAGAAAAGGTCTCATCATAGTCGACACCTGGTCGTTGACGAAAACCTTTTGATACAAGTCTGGTTTTGAATGTCTCAACCTTTCCATATGCACCAATTTTCTTCTTGAAGATCCACTTGCTCCCAATGGGTTTTATCCCTTCAAAAGCAAGCTCTAAAGTCCATACTTTGTTGGTGTACATGGATTCCATTTCAGATCGCATAGCATCCAGCCATTTCACAGAGTCCCCACTTATGATGGTCTGCTCGAAACTAGTTGGGTCATCATCTTCCATGATGCAATCCTCGCTCCTACCGTCTATGAGAAAACCGTAGTATCTCTCAGGTGAATGAGGAACCCTACTAGAGCTGTGGAGTGACTGAGGTTCGTCGGGGACTATTAAATCATCCGGCTCTACCAAATCTTCAGTTGCAGTTTGTGTTTCTGGAATTTCATCCAGTTATATTTCATTACCACTAATTTCTTTAACAAGAAATTCCTTTTCTAAAAAGGTGGCGTGTTGAGCAATAAACACATTTTGTTCCTCAATGTGGTAAAATAGATATCAATGTGATTTCTTTGGATATCCCGCAAACTTGCAAAGAACTGATCGTGCTTCGAGTTTTTCCGGATTCTTTTTTTAACATAGGCCAGACAACCCTATATCTTAACTCGTTTAAGATATGGTCTCTTTCCACTTCATATCTCATATGGTGTTTTAGGCACAGATTTTGATGGAACTTGATTCAATAAGTATGCAGCTGTCTCAAGTGCATAACTCCAAAAGGAAATAGGTAACTCAGTATTACTCATCATAGATTGCACCATATCTAATAGGGAGCGATTCCTCCGCTCTGATATACCGTTGTACTATGGTGTATATGGAGGAGTAAGCTGTGAGAGAATCTCATTCTCTTTTAGATAATCTTGGAATTCCGTGCTCAAGTATTCCCCTCCTCGATCTCATCGAAGGATTTTGATACTTTTACCCATTTGGTTCTCTACTTCATTCTTATATTTCTTGAATTTCTCAAAGGCTTTAGACTTGTGTTTCAACAAGAGCACATGTCCGAATCTAGAGAAATCATCGATGAATGTAATGAATTACGAGAAACTATTCCTGACATGTATAGACATAGGACCATTTACATTACTATGTATCAGTCCCAAGAGCTCAGAACACTTGCTTTGTGTCCCGTAAACGGAGTTTTGGTCATCTTTCCTTTCAAACAGGACTGACAAGTTTCATAAGATGTAAATTTGAACGGTTCCAAATATGCTTCATTATGCAACTTAGCTAGTCTGGTCCCATTGATATGACCAAGTCTACAATACTACAAGAAAGATTTGTTCATTTCTGAACTTTTCCTCTTATGAGTTTTTTTAATATTTAGAACTGTATTTTGATTTAAAACGTATAAACCATTACACAATATACCAAACCCAATCAACACTTGATTTAAGAAAATATTCATAACATTTTTATCTAATGCAAAGTTATATCTTTATTTATCTAATAAAGAAACGGATATTATATTGCACATCATCGACGGTACAAAATAAAAGCCGTTCAAAATTCAAGTATTACCTTTTGGCAATATCAGGTGATATTCGTCAACAGCTTCAGCAGCAGCAATTGCTTAATTCCCTACTCTGAGAGACATATCACTCTTTCCCAGTTCTCTACTTTTATTTAATCCTTATAACAGATTACAAATGTGGGATCCTGATCCGATATCTAATACCCAGGATGTAGAGCAGACTGAGAAACAGTTCTCAATAACTAACACACCCGAAGAAGATGCATCAGAATGCTCTTTCTTCATTAGGGTTGCGTGGAAATTCTTGCATTCCCCTATCCCTTGCCCTGACTCATGAAAATTGTCATAAGATAAAGCGGAACCAACATTCCCCAGCCCAATATAATAAGCGGGTTTGGTCAGTACATCCATGTTATTATATTGATTAAGGCGCGACATGGTTACTACCTGAAGAGAGATAGAAGAAAACAGTTTAGCGTATGCTCTTGCAAGATTAGATTGGTTATTATCTTATCTAATCATGATGGCTCTCACTGTTTTTATCAAATCTTCCTTCAAACCCTAAAAGGTAAGATTAGCCGAGATTAATTACACCCTACAAGTTCGCTAATTGGTCAGCCAGGCTGGTGTTGGTACTCCGAGGGAGTCTCCCTGTGCTTTCGCATGAAACTAATTAAATAACCTCGTTTCCGCATAGGCATAACCCCGTTAACACCTTTCTAAACACCTACTGGATTGGCTAATTGTAAAGTGGAAAACTCTCTCAGGAGTAACGCTTACTCACAGTGGGTATCGGGATCCAACTATCACATAGAAGGTAACCAATCTCATTGCAAATATCAACACTTGAAATTCCCGATAATGGTTTTTACCCCTAATAACCTATAACCTTGACGGAGGTCAAGAAACCATAGGCCGCCAGTCAAGTTCAACCCATCATTTCTTGATCGATTCGAACCCACCAACACAAACCCTTGACGGAAGTCAACAAGGCTGTGTGGCTGTCCCTACCGATCGCATCAACATACTGCAGATAAATATTACCCAGCTACCGTACACTGTGCCTTAACTAAGGTCAATAAACACAACACGAATACAAAACACTACATATCTGATATGACAGAGGGTTACGACTGGTTTTGAAGAAAACTTTTAACTTAATGAACCTGATATTGTTGTAGAATCCAGTGATTTGAAAAGGAGTGGCTTAAGCTCCGCTTTAAAAATCGAGTAGTTTTAAAAAAAACCAAGTGAGTTATAGCATATGCTAGTTTTTACTAAAGAGGTCATTCCCGGTGAAGAGATCTAGGCACTTTCCTCATCGAATGAGGTGCTGGATATTCATAATGGAATACCACTATGCAAAGCAAGAACTGGAGCTATCTTTTTGAAAAATTTGATTCTACAGCATCTTTTAGCTTTCTTTTCTTTTCAGTAATCTTATTAATGAAGTCTCATTATTTATGTTTCCTAAATATCACAGAAGAAACGAAAATAAAACACACATATATACCATCCGCATTCGCCACAGGGACCCGGGTCTTCACCATAAGGTTACTTAACTTACGGCAGGGCGGAGTCAGGACTAGCGCGGATGCAAAACAATATAGTGTCTATTAATATATTATATATAAGTAGCATTCATCTCACGCGGTTATATGATCACATCACATCACAGAACATCAGAAGCGGATATATGAAATCTAAGATATACTAGGAAGTTCGTGTTTTAGATTAAACTGGTAACGAAAAACACGGATTCCACGGTCGTGTTGAATAGCCAATCCCACACCTCTAGATCCCTACGAGAGCGGCAAGCAATCCTGCCAATTCTAGAGTTAGGCGACCTGTCTCCACTCCTCAAGATGGCCTCCCACTGGACTCTAGAACCCGGTTACTTGTGCTCTCCGTCTTGGGTCTATCCTAATATGGTAAAATAAATAATATATATCGAATGGAGGCAACAACCTCAACCCAGAAGTGTCCCAATAAAAGAATATTACATAAAATTATTTACATTAATGAAAATTGAAAAACTCTCATCTCACATAAAGCCCCCGGATATTCAATCACGACAATCCAATATAACATATCGATAGCAGCACGATAATATCATATTTTATCAACGTAAGTAAATATGTGTATCCCTAATGTCGTTGTCGTATAGCAACGAGATCGGAGATACTGTCACATATTACACTTACGGTCGCAGAAAAGAAATGAAAACTACAATAATTAGAATCCGCATCTATAGACATCATAAACCCGGATTATCACATATTCCTAATTTCATGTCTAATGCTATAAACCTTACATTTAAGTCTTGAATTGAAAACCCTTTTCAAAAATTAAGCCGGGCAATTCAACAAGATTCCCGATTAAAAAATCGAAGGCTCATCGGGAACTTTAGTGGATGGCTGCACCCCCAAGACCGTCAACGAAGTGGACTTGGGCGGAACACCATGGCCATGAGCACCCGAGTGGATGCTCTTGGCCATGGGGTTCTCCTATAGTCACTTGGTCATGGCAAAGGGGCGTGGCTCTCTACTAGTGTCTCCCAGCGAGTATTCACGTACGATACAAGATTACGACGGAGTTTCGACCAAAATCCAAAATCCATGGTAATCCATCATATGAGACTAAACTACGAGATTTACAAATCGACAATTAGTTTTCGCAAAACTAATCAATGTGGATTCCAAAAATTGTATCACGTAACCAAAGCAATATAGACGATGTTAACATTTCGATCGATATTTCAAACAATAACAATTCATAAAGTCCTCAACCACTTGAGCCTCATTAAAAAAAATATCCAGAAAATCCAAAATGTGAAAATGAAGCAGCAGAAGAAAATGGAGTTCTAACTCCACAAGTGCGCGGCGAAACCGCGGCCAAGACATGTTCTTGGCGGCGGTTCCGTGACAACTTGGAGGAATCAGAAGCTCGTATTTCTTTTGCCTTCATAGAATATCCTGCACGATTTTCTGAGCATTTTTAATCTTGAAAAAACGAATTTCTAAAAATTGGATAGAAACTTGTAAAAATCAGGTTTAAAACGTCGATCGAACACTTTAACTTCGTCTGAACTACTCCTAAGCCTCTAATTTGGCTCTGATACCATGAAAGTATGCCTTAGCACCTCTACAAGTTTTCTATGAACATCAGGTATATAATTTTAAAAATTCTATAGGGCTAAGTATACTAAACAAGAATTGAACTAGAGAATTAGAATTTCAAAGTTAGCAAACTAGTAATCTAACTAAGTGAAAAGAGCTTACAACCTTTGTAGTCTAGTCCTTCACTTTACAAGCTCTGAGTAGTAATCATAGAACTCTTTTTGACTCCACTTGAAGGATGGAACGATCTTGCTCGAAGTTTTCGTCGTCAAAAATGATCCACCTTGAAGCTTCTCACACTCAAGCTCACACTTCACTAATCTAAGAATTAGTGAAGAGAACAACCTATACTAATTTGCCAGAGTAGTGTAGATTGATGAAGTAGGAATTTTGCTCACTAAAAAATCTTTCTTTTCTTTTTCTCATTCTTTTTCTCAAACTAGAAAAAAGGGAGGAGATGAAGAAGTTGAACTTGGAAGTGAGAGAATGAACCTTAAGAATAAGATGAGCTCTAGAAAATGATGAATATGTATGAATAAAACAAAGAAAGAAGATGAGTCATAGCTTCTTAATATTTCTCAAAGAAACTAAAGAAAATGACTCATTCTTCTTTTCTGTAATTCATATATATATATATATATATATATATATATATATATATATATATATATATAAACCATTATCTTCTCATGTTTACTTCTCATGTGATTCTCACACATCCATATTCCATGTATCATCAACCATGATATATATATATAAGAAAATCTTAGGTGAGCTTAATATTAATTAATATATATATATATCATATATATATCAAATTATTAAATCAACACTCGATTCAATAATCCAATTATATCATATATAACATGGCTAATATATATATATATAAATATATATATATCAAATCATTAAACCAACACTTGATTCAATAATCCGGTTATATCATATATAATCCAGCTAATATATAAATATATCAAATCATTGAATCAACACTTGATTTAATAATCCGGTTATATCATATATAACCCGACTAATATCAAAAAACGTTATATTAGAATACGGTATCATATACTCATATTTAATCAAGCCCCGCACATATCTCCATGCGTGCCCTATTTCTTTTCGCTTGAGCTAAGAAACCTCTATGTGGGACTTTAAAGACTCGTCAATACGCCAGCAGTAGGTAATGATCACATCAGATACCCATAAGCTGTCGGTGGTACTGGCTAGGCGTAACGGCTACCCAGGTATTGTACGAATAGAATATCAACAAGAAACTTGTCCAAACTCCCGTAAAGCCTATAACCAACACTTACCGTACAGTCCGGTCTCTTCGTATGATATGTCGCATATCGAGTCTGGGGGGTGGAATCATCAGACCCCAATAACTCGATAAGTCATGCCGATGTTTAGCCTATAACCTTTCGAGAAACTACTGATAACACTTATCAGTAAATCTCATTAACCCTGGCTAGGGACTTTTTGTTATAGCTGTTAGTTATGTGTATGCCCTAGAGGCCATTATTGTACATATGATGTATATTATAGTGGATGCTTGGATATATATATACAAAGAGGACTTTCTTGCTCGACGCGATAGTATGCTATCTGGTTACCTTTATCTTAACATGTAGACTTGTATTGTGATACTGTTTTGCTCTCACGTGTTGATAAAGCCCTTAGGATATGTACTTGACTTCCAGGACTATGATGTAGATCATACTAGTGGGGCCAGGGTAGTTCATAAGTACATCCTTCAAGTGTTCCTAGTCGAGGGAATATCGAGACAGGGCATCGATATTCCAGAGTAGACTAGCATATACGCTTCTTGACCCATATGATGGGCAATGGATGATCCCATATCCATTGGTGTTTGACATCAGAGATGGTATACGGGTGCTCAGTGGAGACTGAGTACACTGAACAGGACTCGCCGAGGACTCCTATATGGTAGTATACCTTTTGTCAGATAGCAGTCCTCTGGTGACACTGGTACGGGTTAGTCTGTAAACCTGAGATCGTCATAGAGTATTTTGCGGCTCCCACTGTGCTTTGATTTCCTCCCTACCACGCTCAAGAGGAGTTGTGCAAACAGGTGGATTTTGGGTACAGTCTCGAGTCGTATGGAGGCAATGAGCGAGAGGAGGGGTTTCGTCTCTCCCGGTATTGGGGGTTGATGTTGCGTTATGCTCGAGTTGCAATAACTGGAAGTCCCTGGCCAGGGCTGATATGGAGATCTACTGATAAGTGTTATTAGTAATTTCTCGACCTGTTATGAGGCTCACATCGGCATGACTTATCACATTACTAGGGTCTGACGATTTCCACCCCTAGACATGATATGCGACATATCAGACGAAGAGACCGGACTGTACGGTAGTGTTACTGATAGGATTCATGGAGACTGTGGACAGGCTTGCTTGTTGATCTTCATATCGCTCAATGCCCGGGTAGCCGTTACGTCCAGCTAGTACCGCTGACGGCTTGTAGGTGACTGATATGATCATCACCTACTGCCGGTGTATTGACGAGTCTTTAGAGTCCCACACAGAAGTTCCCTGGTTCAAGCGAAACGAAGTACGACACATATGTGATATGTGTGTGGGCCTGATTAAATACGAGTATGTGATACCGTATTGTAATCTGGCAGTCATATGTTATCGGTACGGTTATATGTGATATAACCAGATTGTCGAATCAAGTGTTGATTCGATAATGTGATGTATAGATAAATGATATTAGTCGGTCATATATAATATAACCGGATTATTAGATCAAGTGTTGATTTAATAATATAATATAAATTATATGTGATATAATTATATATTAACTAATATCATTAGCTCACTAATTAATCTTAATTAAATATATATTAATATATTTGATATATATATATATTATAATAAAGCATGGCATTTTCTTTTCTATTTTGTGAAAATAGAAATGAGGTGTAAAGTTGAAGCATGGTTGCAAGCATGGGTTATATACTTCTTTATTCATTCTTGACTCACTATTCAAGCATGGTTGCAATTTAATATTGCATAATTCCATGCTTGAATGAGTGAGGGGTCTTGATATTATTTTCATTATGTTTATTCCAAAAGACTTAGCCATTTTTTCTCATGCTTACTCTTATGCTTCTTCTTCCTCCTCTTGCTTTGCCTCAAGCTTCAACCCTCATATGTGATGTGAATTATGAAGCTTGAACACAAATTAGTGAGCTCTTAATATCCCCTACTTCATCATCTCACACCATTCTAGAAAATTAGTGTGATGTGTTTCATACACTAAAGAGTTTAGTGTAGTGGTAGTTTGAACTAGTAGGAGCTTCGTGGTGGATCATCTTTGGCGCGAAGGCAATGAAGGAAGCTTATTCAAAGTCTCAAGAGAAGCCTTATGGAGTCACGAGACTACTACACGGAGCATATTGAAGAGAAGGACCATCTACAAAGGTTGTATTCTTGATCCTTTTAGATGTAAAGATGTTTGCATTCTATTCCGACTAAATCTCTAGTTAACGATTCTAGCGTAGGGTTCTTTGTAACGACAAAATTTTTAAAACGGCATGCACGATGCCCCCGAAACCTTGCTGTCGTTCTAAGGAATCCTTCAGTGGTATCAGAGCCAAACTAGAGAATTAGACGGATTGCGTAGAATTACGAAACCGAAAACCTCTGAAACTTGAAACCCTAAAATTCCAGTTTCTGTCGAATTTTAAAAGTTGTGAAAAAATTATTTAAACAAGTGCAGAATGTAGTATGGGACAGTATATGAACACAGCACAAAACTCATCCCATGCCCTCGGATCTGGGCCGGCGACCAAGCACAAAATTCCGGCGACGCCGGATTTTCCTTGGCTTCTGGGGTTGTATTTTGTGGTGTGTTTTGGTCTCTGGGTTTTGGTGTTTCAGGTGTTATTTATTTTTGCTAAATTTGCTTGTGATATTTATTTACCAAAACAGCAACTCGGAGTATTTCGTAGTCGTAATTCTAACTGTTCTCGGGCTATTTTAGACGGTGTTAAAAAGTTCGAACGGATAGCAAATACCCACTTTGACCCTCGCTGGAAATTTATTCAAGAGTTGGATCTTTTCCGTAGTTTGAAACATTCAAATATCATGCAAGTTATTCGATGAACCCTCTAGAAGAACGAAAGCTTAACTCGATTATATGACCGTCAGAACCGCCACTGAACCCTAGGGTTCGTGATGGTTCAGCGGTGCCACATGTAAGGCATTGGTTGGCCCTTCTACGGCTGGTTCATTGGTACTGTGGCATGTGATGAATACTTTCAAACTACGCTCAAGTATTGAGCTTATTGGGTAATTGTGGGTGTTTGTTGGTTCGATCAGAATGTTTAACATCATCTAATATTTTGATGACATGTGATGTTCTGTGTTACTTGGATATGTTATATTGGATCGTCGCGTTTTGAATAGCCGGGGGTTTTATGTGAGATGAGAGTTTTTATTTTCATTGATGTAAAATTCATTGTATGTAATATTCTTTTATTGGGGCACTTCCGGGGTGAGGATGATGTCACCATTATTGTATATTATTTATTTTTCCGCATTAGGATAGACCCAAGATGGGGAGCACAAGTAACCGGGTTCTAGAGTCCAGTGGGAGACCATCTCGAGGAGTCGAGTCCGGGTCTCCTAACTCTAGAATTGGTATGGTTGCTTGCCGCTCTCGTAGGGGTCTAGGGATGTGGGTTTGGCTATTCATCATGACCGTGGAATCCGTGTTTTATACTGGCTTAAATTAAAACATGAAATTCCTAGTATATCCAATATTTCATATGTTATCTTCTGCTGCTGATGTTCTGTGATGTGATCACTTTATATGCGTGAGACGAATGCTTTATTATTGTATATATGATATATAAAAAATGTTGCTTATGTTTTGCACCCGCGCTAGTCCCGCCCCACTATGCCTCAGTTAAGTAACCTAACGGTGCATAACGGGACACTGTGGCGAATGCGGATGTCATAAGCGTACGTTATATTTTCGTTTCTTCTGTGATGCTTAGAAAGCTTAATTGATGGGACTTCATTAATGAAATTAATGAAAGAAAAGAAACCTAAAGATGTTGTAGAATCAAATTTTCAAAAAGGATAGCTCTAGTTTTTGCTTTGCATAGTATTCCTTGTAGAATATTCAGCACCTTATTCGATAAGGAAAGAGCCGAGATCCCTCCGGGCGACAGATATTTCGAATTATCTCCTCCATTACCTTTTGGGAGGCCTACGCCCCATAGAAACTTTCTACCTGAGACTGTCCCTTGGCCCGTAGGTCCTGACACAAGGTTAGAATTCTAGCTCTTCCCGAGTGGTATCTCACTGATGGCTCAGGCCCTCCCGGAAGGAGGCCTTCTTCGCCTTCCACCTAAGCTGCCCCCTTTACTAGGTTGGGCGAATCCACCGACTCCTTCACCGGGAGTGACCTCTTTAGCAAAACTAGCAAATGCTACAAATCACTCAGTGTAGTTTTTGATTGCTTATATAGTTCTTTCTTTTCATAGCGGTATTCCTTATAGAATATCCAACACCTTATTCGATAAGGAAAGAGCCGAGATCCCTTCACCGGGAGTGACCTCTTTAGCGAAACTAGAAAAGCCTCAAAAACACTCCTTTTCAAAATCACTCGTTTCTACAATGATATCAAATTCATTACACTCATGGTTTTCTGAAAATCCTGCGTAGCCCTCCGTCATTTCAGATAGGTGCTATTTAGTATTCGTGCTACGTTTGTTGGCTTTCGTCAAGGCGTAGTGTGCGGTAGCTAATTAGTGCTTATCTTCTAAAGCATGAGATGCGATTGGATTAGGGTAGTCGTACGACTTTGTTGGCTTTCGTCAAGGGTCGTACGGGTGGGTTTAATTCAATCAAGAAATGTACGGGTTGAGCTTGACTAGCGTCCTTTGGTTGGCTTTCGTCAAGGTCATAGGATGCTAGAGGTAAAAGTATTATCGGGAATTTCAAGTGTTGAAATTTGCAATAAGATTGCATACCTTCTATGAGATAGTTGGATCCCGATACCCACTGCGAGTAAGAGTTACTCCTGGGAGAGTTTTACACATAACAATTAGCCAATCAAGTAGGTGTCTAGAAAGGTATTAACGGGGTTACGCCCCTGGAAAAACGAGATTTATTCTAATTAGGTCCGTGCGAAAGCACAGGGAACCTTCCTCAAAGTACCAACACTGGCCTGGCTGAAAGATTGGCGAACTTGTAAGGTGTAATTAATCCCGGCTAATCTTACCTTTTACGGTTTGAAGGAAGATTTGATAAAAACAGTGGGAGACGTCCTGATTAGATAAGATAATAACCAATCTAATCTTGCAAAGAGCGCACGCTAACGCGTTTCCTTATATCTTTCTCCAGGCAGCAACCAATGTCACGCCTTAATCAAGATAATAATATGGATGTTTTGACCGAACCCCCTTGTTATACTGAGCAGGGGAACGCTGCTCCTGCTCCAACTTATAAGTGTTATAAGTCCGAGCAGGAGATAGGAACATATCCGGATTCCCACGCCGTCCAAACGAAGAATAAGCATGTTGATGCATCTTCTTCGGATGTGTTAGTTACAGAGAACTGTTTCTCAGTACACTCTACGTCTTGGGTATTAGATATCGGATCGGGATCCCACATATGCAATATGTTGCATGGGCTAAAGAAAGGTAGAGAACTGGGAAGAGGTGATCATTCCCTAAAAGTAGGGAATGGTGCAAATGTTGCAGCCAAAACAGTTGGTGAATATCATCTTGTATTACCAACAGGGAATACATTGATCCTGAACGACTGTTACTACATACCCTCTATGATATGCAATTTAATATCAATATCTTTATTAGATAAAGAAGGATATAACTTTGTAGTAGAGAATAATGTTATGAACATTTACCTAAATCAAGTGTTGATTGGGTTTGGTGCATTAAGTAACGGATTGTACGTTCTGAATCAAAACACAGTTCTTAACGTACAAAACACACACAAGAGGAAGAGTTCAGAAATGAACGAATCCTTCTTGTGGCATTGTAGACTAGGTCATATCAATGCGACACGACTAGCTAATTTGCATAAAGATGGATATTTAAATCCGTTCGAATTTTCATCTTATGACACTTGCCAGTCATGTCTCAAAGGAAAGATGACCAAAACTCCGTTTACAGGACACAGAGAAAGAGCTACTGAACTCTTGGGACTAATACATAGTGATGTATGCGGTCCCATGTCTACGCATGCCAGGAATGGTTCCTCGTACTTCATTACATTCACTGACGATCTCTCAAGATTCGGTCATTTGTTCCTGTTGAAACACAAGTCTGAAGCTTTTGAAAAATTCAAAGAATATAAATCCGAAGTCTAAAACCGAACGGATAAAAGTATTAAAATCCTTCGATCTGATCGAGGAGGTGAATACTTGAGCATGGAGTTCCTGGACTATCTAAAAGAGAATGGGATTCTCTCTCAGCTTACTCCTCCGTATACACCATATCACAACGGTGTATCGGAGCGAAGGAATCGCACCCTATTAGATATGGTGCGCTCTATTATGAGCACCGCTGAGTTACCTGTTTCCTTTTGGGGGTATGCGCTTGAGACAGCCATACATCTATTGAATATGGTTCCTACCAAGTCAGTGTCTACCACTCCATATGAGATATGGAAGGGGAAGAGACCACAACTTAACTATGTGAAGATATGGGGTTGTCCGGCCTATGTCAAAAGGCATAATCCGGACAAGCTCGAGGCAAGGTCTGTTCTGTGCAAGTTTGTAGGATATCCTAAAAACTCACAAGGGTATATCTTCTACCACACCGAAGAACAAAAGGTGTTTGATTCTCGGCATGCCGCTTTTTTAGAAAAGGAATTTCTTGCGAAAGAAATTAGTAGCAAGGAGGTAGAACTGGAAGAAGTTCCAGCTACACAAACTGCAACAGAAGATTTGGTGGAACCAGAGGATTCAGCAGTTCCCGAAGAACCCCAGCCTCTCCGCAGATCTAGTAGGGTTCCTCATTCACCTGAGAGATACTACGGTTTTCTCGTTGATGGTGGGAGCGAGGATTGCATCATGGAAGATGATGACCCAACTAGCTTCGAGCAGGCCATCACGGGTGGGGACTCTATGAAATGGCTGGATGTGATGAGATCTGAGATGGAATCCATGTACACCAACAAAGTATAGACTTTGGAAGTTGCTCTCGAAGGGGTAAAACCCATTGGAAGCAAATGGATCTTTAAGAAGAAACTTGGTGTGGATGGAAAAGTTGAGACTTTCAAAGCTATACTTGTTGTAAAAGGTTTTCGTCAACGACCAGGTGTGGATTATGATGAAACCTTTTCTCCAGTGGCTATGCTTAAGTCCATCCGGATCCTACTTGCCATCGCTGCATATCATGACTACGAAATCTGGAAAATGGATGTTAAGACCGTCTTTCTAAATGGTGATTTAGAATAGAGCGTATACATGACTCAGCCAGAGAGCTTCGTAGACAGTAAGAGCAGTGGAAAGGTGTGCAAGCTACTTAAATCCATCTACAGGTTAAAGCAGGCATCGCGGAGTTAGAACATCTGTTTTGATGAGGTAGTCAAAGAGTTTGACTTCATCAAAAATATAGATGGACCTTGTATATACAAGAAGGTTGCAGAGAGTAATGTCGGCTTCCTCGTATTGTATATGGATGACATACTCTTGATAAGAAATGATGTTCCTATGCTGCACTCGGTCAAGCTCTTCTTATCACAGAGATTCTCAATGAAAGATCTAGGTGATGCTTCCTACATCTTAGGGATTAAGATCTATAGAGATAGATCTAAACGGATACTGGGATTGTCCAAATACAGGTACATAGACACTGTACTAAAGAGGTTTAGTATGGAAGATTCCAAGCGTGGGAATGTACCCACGATCTCTGGCTCACTCTCTCCAAAGAGATGTCTCCCAAGACTGATTTGGAGAGAACTCGCATGTAAGGGATACCCTATGCTTCGGAAGTAGGCTCTATCATGTATGCGATATTATGTACCAGACCCGATTTAGCGTACTCACTAAGTGTAGTGAGTAGGTATCAAGCAGATCCAGGAGAGAATCACTGGACAGCTGTTAAGAACATTCTCAAGCACTTGAGAAGGACTAAGGAGATGTTCTTAGTGTACAGTAACGGTGAACTCCAAGTGGAGTCCTTTACCGACTCGAGCTTCCAAAGTGATAAGGACGACAGTAAGTCAGTCTCGGGTTTTTTCTTTACCCTCAACGGAGGGGCGGTGTGTTGGAAGAGTTCCAAGCAAGACACCGTTGCAGACTCGACGATGGAGGCTGAATACATCGCTGCTAACGATGCTGCCAAAGAAGTTGTCTGGATGAAGAAGTTCATTACTACGCTTGGTGTGGTTCCATCCATTGATCATCCAATACCCGTGTATTGTGATAACAATGGAGCGGTGGCTTTGGCCAAGGAACCCAGGTCCCATCGAGATCCAAACATATTCTGAGACGGTATCACCTGATCCGGGAGATAATAGATCATCGGGAGATCGAGGTCAGGAGAGTTGACACGAAGGACAACGTAGCGGATCCACTCACCAAGGCCCTCCCTTAAACGCAATTTGAGAGACTCTTTGGGATGTTGGGTATGAGATACTACAACACATGGCCTTAGTGCAAGTGGGAGATTGTTAGTTATGTGTATGCCCTAGAGGCCATTATTGTACATATGATGTATATTATAGTGGATGCTTGGATATATATATACAGAGAGGACTTTCTTGCTCGACATGATAGTATGCTATCTCGTTACCTTTATCTTAACATGTAGACTTGCATTGTGATACTGTCTTGCTCTCACGTGTTGATGAATCCCTTAGGATATGTACTTGACTACCGGGACTATGATGTAGATCATACTAGTGGGGCCAGGGTAGTGCACAAGTACATCCTTCAATTGTTCCTAGTCGAGGGAATATCGAGACAGGGCATCGATATTCCAGAGTAGACTAGCATATACGCTTCTTGACCCATATGATGGGCGATGGATGATCCCACATCCATTGGTGTTTGACATCAGAGATAGTATACGGGTGCTCAATGGAGACTGGGTACACTGAACAGGACTCGCCGAGGACTCCTATATGGTAGTATACCTATCTTCAGATAGCAGTCCTCTGGTAACACTGATACAGGTTAGTCTGTAGACCCGAGATCGTCATAGAGTCTTGTGCGGCTCCCACTGTGCTTTGATTTTCTCCCTACCACGCTCAAGAGGAGTTGTGCAGACAGGTGGATTTTGGGTACAGTCCCGAGTCGTATGGAGGCAATGAGCGATAGGAGGGGTTTCGTTTCTCCCGGTATTGGGGGTTGATGTTGCGCTATGCTCGATTGGCAATAACTGGAAGTCCCTGTCCAGGGCTGATATGGAGATCTACTGATAGGTGTTATCAGTAGTTTCTTGACCTGTTATGAGCCTCACATCGGCATGACTTATCACGTTACTGGGGTCTGACGATTTCCACCCCTAGACATGATATGCGACATATCAGACGAAAAGACCGGACCGTATGGTAGTGTTACTGATAGGCTTCATGGAGACTATGAACAGGTTTGCTTGTTGATCTTCATATCGCTCAATGCCCGGGTAGCCGTTACGTCCAGCTAGTACCGCTGACGGCTTGTAGGTGACTGATATGATCATCACTTACTGCCGGTGTATTGACGAGTTTTTAGAGTCCCACACAGAAGTTCCCTGGTTCAAGCGAAACGAAGTAGGACACATATGTGATATGTGTGTGGGCCCGATTAAATACGAGTATGTGATACTGTATTGTAATCTGGCAGTCATTTGTTATCGATGCAGCTATATGTGATATAACCAGATTTTCGAATCAAGTATTGATTCGATAATGTGATGTATAGATAAATGATATTAGTTGGTCATATATAATATAACCGGATTATTAGATCAAGTGTTGATTTAATAATGTAATATAAATTATATGTGATATAATTATATATTAACTAATATCATTAGCTCACTAATTAATCTTCATTAAATATATATTAATATATATGATATATATATATAATGAAGCATGGCATTTTCTTTTCTATTTTGTGAAAATAGAAATGAGGTGTAAAGTTGAAGCATGGTTGCAAGCATGTGTTATATACTTCTTTATTCATTCTTGACTCACTATTCAAACATGGTTGCAATTTAATATTGCATAATTCCATGCTTGAATGAGTGAGGGGTCTTGATATTATTTTCATTATGTTCATTCCAAAAGACTTAGCCATTTTTTCTCATGCTTGCTTTCATGCTTCTTCTTCCTCCTCTTGCTTTGCCTCAAGCTTCAACCCTCACATGTGATATGAATCATGAAGCTTGAACACAAATTAATGAGCTCTTAATATCCCCTACTTCATCATCTCACACCATTCTAGCAAATTAGTGTGATGTGTTTCATACACTAAAGAGTTTAGTGTAGTGGTAGTTTGAACTAGTAGGAGCTTCATGGTGGATCATCTTTGGCGCGAAGGCAACGAAGGAAGCTTGTTCAAAGTCTCAAGAGAAGCCTTGTGGAGTCGCGGGACTACTACACGGAGCATATTGAAGAGAAGGACCGTCTACAAAGGTTGTATTCTTGATCTTTTTAGATGTAAAGATGTTTGCATTCTATTCCAACTAAATATCTAGTTAACGATTCTAGCGTAGGGTTCTTTGTAATGACAAAATTTTTAAAACGGCATGCACGATACCCCCCGAAACCTTGCTGTCGTTCTAAGGAATCCTTCAATAGCCAATCGAGCATAGCAAAATATCAACTCCCAAAACCGGGAGAGACGAAACCCCTCCTATCGCTCACATCCTCCATGTGACTCAAGACTGTACCCAAAAACCACCTGTCTGCACGACTCATTTGAGCCGTAGTAGGGAGGAAATCAAAGCACAGTGAAAACCATACAAGGCACTATGACGATCTCGGGTCTACAGACTAACCTGTACAAGTGTCACCGGAGAACTGCTATCTGACGATAGGTATGGTACCATCTAAGAATTCTAGAAGAATCCGTTTGGTGTACTCATTCTCCAATGAGCACCTGTGTATAATTTTTGATGTCAAAAATCAATGGCTGTGGGATCAACCATCACCCCATACAGGGTTAAGAAACATACACACTAGTCTACTCTGGGATATCGATACCTTGTCTCGATACTCTCTCGACTAAGAACTGTTAAGGATGTGCTTGTGGACTACTCAAGCCCCACTAATATAATCTACATCATATTCCTGGTAGTCAAGCCAACATCCTAAGATATTTATCAACATGCATCAATGAGATAGTAAACTAAAATAAGTGTACATGTTAAGATAAAAATCTACCAGACAACATACTATCATGTTGAGCAAGAAAGTCATGTGTGTGTGTGTGTCCAAGCATCCACTATAACATACAATAATGGCCTCTAGGGCATACATATTCCTAACACTTACAAATTACAAGAAACTTATTAGAAGTTGTAGGAAACTAATTAGAAGTTATAGGCAAGTAGTTAGAAATTATTGGCAAGTGCATAGAAGTTACATGCAACTGCCTAGAAGTTACAGACAATTTATCAGAAGTTACAGGTAAGTGCCTAAATGTTACACGCAAGTAATTAAAAGTTACAGGCAAGTTGTTAGAAGTTATAGGCAACAAAGTACCAGACGTCTGCTTACAAGTACCAAAAGTCCGGTTGTCAATTTCTAGAGGTATATTTTGAACTGGAGACGTCTAATTATAACTACGAGACGTCTCCAGCATCTCTGAAGTCAATTTTCAGAGGCATATTTTGAACTGGAGACGTATGGTACTTATAATCAGATGTCTCCAGTTCAAAATATGCCTCTGGAAATTAACTTCAGAGACGTTCAGTACTTGTAATCAGACGTCTGATACTTAGTTGCATATAACTTCTAACAACCTGCATGTAACTTCTAATTAGTACCAGACGTCTGTTTACAAGTACAAGACATCTGGTTGTCAATTTCTAGAGTTTGTTTGCTTATTTCATAATCTGGAAAAATAGTGAATATTAATTTTTTATAAACTAAATTACCATATAATACTCCTAGAAGGGTGTAACGACTCTGAATTTACTATACAAAATTTTTCAGTTTAATGTACGGAAAGGAGTTTACAAAGCTGAGTACAGGTTATAAGTATATTTTTGTTTAAGAACAGCAAGAAACCACTTGTAGCTTACCGGTAAAGCTCTTGCACTGTTGTGACGTAGCCCCTATGTTCAAATCTCATCAGACACATTATATATTTCTAATTTTTCTTTTAAATTTTTTGGAAGCCCAAAAGTTTACACGTGCAATGCACATAAAAATGAAAAGACAGAAAAATCAAACATGTGTAGAATAGAGTTAACAGAGAGGTGAACACGTGGCATCAATCCACCGGCCCCCCTCCATAAATCGACCGAAGGAAACCCTAGTTGGGTTAATACCGATGGGTGAACCGTAGCCAAAGGTACCGGAGTTTTGCATACAAGTTTTTTCCCCTACCCCTAACTCTCCTGCACTGTTTGATTGCTCTACAATCAAACAGAGACCCCTCAATTCCCCATTTATCATCTTTTTAATGCATTTTAATTCACTCTTTTAATTCTAAAACCCTAATTCCGCACTATAAATACTACCTCATGCCCTATCCCTTCCTCATTCTAAAAATTATAGCCAAAACTCTCAAAATTTTCTAATTACAAGTGGAGTTAGCAAGAGATCAACTTCCGGCGAGGATCGAAGCAAGTTCCGGCGACCCCGCGACGTCACGAAGACAACCCCCTTTTTCCTACCCTTTCCTTCTAACCACTTCACTCGTAAGTCCCTTCCAATCTTTATTCTCCTTCTCTACAAAATTCTTTTTCAAATTATATGTCGGAAGTGGAGTTAATACCGACGCTATATAAAATCCACTTTCTCTTCCATATTTTACATCCATATCCTTACACAAAGTTTGTAATCATAAAACTAATGTTTAGAATCAACTTTCACTCAAAAATATCATAGAACGTAACTTTAATTTAACCTTTACATTAAAATACCATGAATTTTATATATGCCATCTTATACTGCTTTGATTAAAACTTACCTTTAGGAAAATTCACGGGATAATGACCTACCTCTCACAAACACACATGGTTCCATAGCACGACAACTCTTTCATATAGATTTTGTGTTTCGAGAAAATATTTCATTAAAATACCATTTACTATAAAAAAAAACGGTTTTCTTTGGAATTGTATTTTAAAATTCCTTTGCAAATAAGGCTCTACTACCCTTTTTAGGGGATCCACTATTGGATGGTGTGGATTATCGCACATCCTCGAGCTAGTAGAGCAAGATGCAGATCTTCTCATGGAGCATTCGGTCTTGAAAAATCTTTAATACGGTTTTTAAGAAAAACGCATTTTCTACATAAATAAAAATTAATTTTTAATAATTATATAAATGTTATCAGACCACATATTTTCAAAATATAATAAAATTCCATATTTTCTAAAAAAAATAAAAGAATGATAAATTTCACCAAAATACACTCAAGTTATCCAAAAGACAAGGTTTACAATAAAATACCATGAACTTTCCAAGCTATGTAATTATCACTAAATTACTTCAAACCCTTAAAATTCACAACTATGAAAGCATAAATAATATAAATAAATTCTCGAGGTTTATTTTGAAATTTTATTAAAAATATTTTTCATAAACCCTCTCGAGTTATATAAAACAATATTTAAGGACTTTAGTAAATATAGGTTTAAGCGGGATCAATTCTCTTAAGCCCCAGAGAGCCGGAGAAAGTAGGTGCTTGCCTATTTAAGATAGAAAACATAACGAAGTTATCAAGGGTAATTGCCTTGGAAAAAGACACAAATCCTGCCATCCATGTGCAGCAGTTACCGATGACTCCCAAACCTAATTCAGAATCCAAATCAATTTATAAGTGTCTGACTCAGTCCGAGTCTAACTCAAATCTTAATCTGATCCGAGTTTAATCAAACATGAATCCTATATCCAACATGAACACTTGAACCTGAACCTGAATACCAAAATTCAACAACAATATCAAACATGCAAACATGACTTGACTTGACCGAATCATGGCTATAACTTGACTTGACTACATAACTACTTATTTACATTCTGAACCTGACTACTTGAACAACTTGTATCCATGGTCTTGGCAAGTCTGATAAATATAATCTATATAAAACATTACACGGGGTTAACGGGGTAGATTGGTACGGAATGTGTTAAAAGTGGTACGAGATGGTCACTAAAAGATACCTATATGAACTCTCGTGCCGTTGTCCCATGGGCTTTGACAGGGCCTTGTACTACATGTTACCATAGTCCACGGAGCAAGTTGGACCTCTCTCGTATACACCAATATCTTCTGTACCAAGTTATAAACAACTACGTTAGAATAATGATCTTATACATGTATAACCTACTAGATTCATTCCACATTACTTGTACTATTCCTTTCTCTCTTTTGGGACTTACCGAGCGCTAGTTCGCTGACGACATTCCTGTCTATTTCTTTCTTGGAATGTTCGTCAGGAGGACAGGACCCTCAGGAGACCGAGCCCAGTCAGGAGTATTTGGATTAGATTGAGGCACAACCAGACTACTAGTTTTACTTGTACTTACTTTCCAGTTTGTATGCCACTGTTTAGGCATTGCTTTTATCATTGTATCTTCTTTTTCAAAACAGTTGTATGTAAAGATGAATGTTAATAAAAGTTGCTGTTTATTTTAGTTCTCTTGTCGTTTCTTGTGCATTTTATATATTGCTTAATTACGCTTAACGTATTTATTTCTTAGTAAATACGTCGCGTGCCTGCCACGTCTCCGCTTCTGTATACCGGGAAGTGGGGCGTGGCAGGTTTTGTTGGTGGCCCATGCGGGTCAGTTCTGCATGAAATCTTAAGCAATATATATCAAAAGAATTATAAGAATCAACAACTATATATTCTTTACATTTCAAATTTCTTGAATCTATTCTAACCTTACTTTTTCTATCAAGGTCATGGATTCTCCCAATAACACAAGCACGAACGTCAATGGCAACACCCCACCACCTACTCTACCACCACCACTTACCGTTGCAGCTCCTATCAATGAGCAAACGGTACTGCTTGAGGCAATCAAGAGCCTCTTGGAGGGTCAGCAGCAGTAGACTGCTATCTTCATGCACCGTCTGTTCCCGCCAAAATTTTGGCTCGCAACCTGCTCCCTTATAAAAAAATAATAATAATAATAATAAAATAAAAAAATGATGAAGGGAAAAACTCTACATGCAAAGAATGTAATAAATGCCTCAAAGCCAAGAGTTAAAATATTGAAGCAACGCTTCAGATCCAGCACTAGGCGCGCTGCACGCCACGTGTCAAACATAGGTGCGCTAGCGCAGGCTGCACTGCGCTCTGTGCTGCGCGCCATGTGTCAAACACGGGTGCGCTGGCGCAGGCTGCGCTGCGCTGCGCTCTAAGCAGCGCACCACGTGCAAAGCACGGGTGCGCCAGCGCTGGAATTATAAAATTCCCCACCGTTAGATTAAGAGATCTAATAATGTTAAATCGTTAATTAATCAGAATTAAAATTCTGTTATGGAAAGATTTTTCCAATCTTATTAAAAACAAGAAGATTGCCTTCTGTAAAACAGAAACCCTAGGATCAAAGATCCAACGGTGGGGAAACATCCCTAAATCAATCAGAGAATGATCTCTTTAACTGATTTAACAAATCAATTTGCCATATATAAAGGCCCCAAGACTTCAAGTCTGATATAGAAAAAAAAACCCTATAAACTTTGAGAAAACTCAAAGAAAGAAAAGTAAACTTTTAGCAAAGGAAGATCATTTCTTCAAGGTAAAGAACATGAACAATGAACACAGAGATGAAATCATCTCCTGAAAAGAAGAACTATCTTCTAAAAAAGATCATAGATCTATAAAGACCAAGGTCTTTCATAAAAGAGATCAAAAGATCTTATCAAATAATAAAGAAGAATATATTCTTCACACAGATCCTTGAACTACAAAGGCAGAGCCCTTTTATAAATAAGAACTTTTGTTCTTGAATCTTGAGGCAAAGCCTCCTTTAAAAAGAACATAAACTTGTTCTCTGATCATAAATTTGATCAAATACACTTTGCGCTATTGAGAAGTGCCTTGCACTCATGAATTGCACTTTTGCGCTCCTTGGACCGGCGCTCAGCGCCAAAACATGCCACGTGTCAACCACAGACACAGCTTGCGCTTTGCGCTTCTGAAACAGCGCACTGCGCTCATGGGCCGGCACTCAGCGCCAAGCGCACCACGTGTCACTCACTGGTGCGCCATTAAACCAGCGCAAAGCACTCATAAATTGAAAGCGCAATGCGCTAATAAACTGGCGCTTAGCGCTAAGCGCGTCACGTGTCATTTTCGTGTGCGCTACTTGGCAGAAGCGCAATTCGCTCTCTAATTGGCGTAAAGCGCCTGGCGCGCCACGTGGCGCATTGTCAGAACACACATTGTTCTGATGAATGCTATGCATTCAATACAAGACAAAAGATGTCAGAACCCAATGCTTAGCATTATTAAAAGGGCCAAGCCTAAATAAAGGCTCAATAGCCAGAACAACAAAATGTTAAATATTTTAATTGGACTTAGCCCAATATTGGCCGTAAGTCTTCAACTTATATTGAACTGAGCCCATCTGCTCACGAATATTTCAACAGATCTTAGTCCCAAACTGGATTACAAATCTTTCAACCAACTCACACCGGTTCAAGGGTACATCTCTTTACTCCTCTGATATCTGTCGTTGTAATCCTTCAACGTCTTCAGAGAGGTGACGGGTCCCGACAATCACACATTTCTACGGACTGTGTGGTCCTTAAACCCATGGACTACGATGTCCTTAACCCGGACTGTGGGGTCCTTAAACCCATGGACTACGATGTCCTTAACCTGGACTGAGATGTCCTTAAACTAACATTGGACCACCATGTCCTTACAACTGGAAATGGACCGTAATGTCCTTAAACTAATTATTGACCGCAATGTCCCTAAACTAAACAATAGAGTGCAAATGCTCTTTTGTTAGATCTAAATGATCCCGTTAAGTTGATCTTAGTCTAAAATGAGGCTAACGTATCCTTAACAACGTTTAAGTCGATCTTAGTCTCAAATGAGGCTAACGTATCCTTAAACCCAACCCCCAAACCCAAATCTAAGAAGATATGGATTTGGACTAATCCACGCCCTGCGGGCGACAACATAAATTAGTCTCCGTATACAATCCATGGGCAACCAAAAACAAAACAAACACCCACGATACGAAGTGACCATCTGAAGAAGGAGAAAGTGGTTACCGCGATGCGGTAGTGTAATTAACTGCAGGGGCTTGTGCCTGCAGGGAAGAGCGTCCCCACAATCAAAAACCCCTCAAACGAGGGGGAATCTGACGAAGTCTGCTACATCGGCCGCATCCGTCTAAACCTTCGATACGTGGTGCCATAAATCAACTTGGCATCTTCGGAGAGGTGGACGGATAGCACCAATTAGCATCTGCCCCGAATTTCAGGCAAGACGAACCTACGCGGTCACGTCTCTGTGTTCGACGGGGAACAGATTCTGGCACGCCCGGTGGGACCTTTTCCTCTTTCCACTCCACACTTCGTGTGTCGTGTTCGCGAACGAATCGCGGTTTGATATGGTTGCCCTTGGGTTCGAGGTACTAAGATTTGGTTTCATGCTTGGCACAGTAAAAAAACATCAATGGCATCTACTTGCGTGAAGTGTTCCAACTGCAATTGCAACTCGCGCTCCGCCCCATCTGGAGGCATAGCTTACGGGCCCGAAGCGGACTCCTTGTTCACGATGCCGGTGGACCAGGTGACTCGGGCCACCACTGGATTGTTCTTTGGGACCATGCTCCCACCGATGAGCTTCAGCGCCCCTGTACCATCGCAAGAAGCTCCCAAGAAGTCGGTCTTCGGTCGGCTTACAACTAAAGCGGCCCCCCTCAATGGGTCATCCAGCTCCAGCGCCTCAGTCTTCGCCAGATTGGGCCAAAGATCATGCGGGCCCATGATGAAGCCTGCAGTTCCAGAAAAGGTTATTCCGAAGAGGATAGCCATCCCTGCTCCCGAAGTCGTCAAGGCGGCTTCTCCTGCCAAAGGGTCGGTCTTTACAAGACTGACTGTTCCGGCTCCCACTCCGGCTCCCGTCCCTGCTCCAAAGTCTGTCTTTGACAGATTAGATACTGCTACTCAACGGACATCAGTCTTCAAGAGGCTGACACCGACAACAGCCCTTCTCCAAGACAGGGGGCACAACGAAGCCATCCCCATCGCTGAATCAATCCCAACAGCTCGGCACGCTCGACGTCGCCACTGGCGCCGAGTAAGGAAAGCCGGGGGCAACTCCCCTTCTGGGCTAACTCCACCAGCCCCAACGGTGGAAGTCAATGCTGCTGTTCCAATCGGGAACAGCTTTGAATTGCTGAACAGGGTGCGCAGGAACTCTCCTACCGCCGTACTGAAAAGATCTCTTCCACCCGTGCAGAATGTTACAGAAACAAAGCCGGAGCAGCCCCCTCAGCGGCTGTCCTCCAAAGTTTACAAAGTCTGGCGACGGGTCCAGGAGTCGGTGATTGATCAAGACTATTCTCGCCGACAGAAAAAGCTGAAGGTTCAACAGGATTAGAACCGTCCTGTCAAGCCACAAAGGACGGCAACTACTTGGGTGCCCGCTGCAACGGCCCCCTCAACGTCAACTGCTCAAAAGAGAAGGAGGCCAAAGAAAGCCCCTCTAACTACGGCAGACCACAGAGACGCTAAACCCAAACACCCCAAGTCTGAGGGCATAAAGGTGCATAATGTTTACATGGCTTCCGGAAAAGAGGAAATCCGTGCTTCGACGGGTCACCGACCGCTCACCCGATCCGTGACAAAAGACCAGGAGCAGCAGCAGAAGCTTCAGGAAATGCTGACGCAAATGGCCGCACTCACCGGGCCAAAAAAAATCCCGGAGGCGTCATCAGAGCAGCGTCATGAACAAGAAACCGATGCCGACTTCCTACGCAGAGTCCTCGAAAAGAAGGACAGAGAAGCTGCAGAACAAGCTGCCAACATAAAACGAATGGCGCTTCTCTTCCAAGACATGGTTGGGATGATGTTACAGCCGGATCCTCCAGCTAAAGACCCTCCGATCATTCTTGAAGACGACAGAGGGGAGACATCGAACCCTCCTCCGACTCTTTCAGCAGCCAAAGAGGAAACTAATTCCAAGGCCGCTCTAGATGACTATATTGCTCAGCAAATACGAGCTCACCAGGCGAATGAAGCGGCCGGTCAAGTTGTTAAAACTGGGCGACCGTATCCAGGCTGGTATGACCAAATAAAGTACCCGCCGGGATACACGATTCCCAAATTTCATGTATACAAAGGGACGGGCAATCCCCACCAGCATGTCGTCCAGTTCAGGGCTCTTTGCGGCAACACCGGGGGTGATGATAAGTTTTTTCTCCGCCAATTCATCGACAGCTTGTCGGAGACGGCATTTGAGTGGTACTCCGAACTTCCAAACGACTCCGTTAAGACTTTCGTAGAAATGGAGTTGTTATTCACCCAGCGATTTGCGAGTGCTAGTGAACGCACCCCAATAACCGCACTAATTAACGCCAGGGTAAAGCCGGGAGAGACATGGGTTCAATACGCAATACGGTGGCGGAACTTATGGTCGAAGTGCAAACAACGCATCGAAAAGGCTCCTGCGGTAGGCATGTTTGTGGGTACTCTCGACTCTCAAGCGACCATCTCCCAATTCATGATGTTCTTCAAGCCAACTACTTTCCAGGCCTTGATTGACAAGCTGGCCCAGATGGATCATAGACCATCTCCTTCAAAGACGGATCCTCGGAATGAAAAGGGAAAAGGAAAAGCAACTTTCGTCGCCAATACTCAACAACAGCCGAGCAACTTAAAGCCGGTTGTTCGCCAAAACAATATGCGTCCACGCCCATCCCTCGAGGAGAGGCTAGGACGTCCTTACACATTTCCCCAAGATAAAACGAGGAGACTGTTCGAGCTGACAGTGCGCAACAGACTCATCAATCTGCCAGATCCAAAACGTCCGTTGCAGCCCAACGACGTCAACGATCCCAATTACTGCCCCTACCACCAAGTATTGGGCCATCCGATCGAAGAATGCTACGTCTTCAAAAACTGGGTTGAGGACCAATACCAACAAGGCAAATTCGCATTATCGGAAAACTGGAAGGTGAACCCGCCGCAACCTCACGCCCCTAAAAAAGTGGACGTGCCGGGAGCATCGTGCTCATTCATAAGGGAAGCCCCGTGGGAAGTTGTTCTTTCGGCAAAGATGAAAAGAATGCTGAAGGATCTCCAAACGTGCCCGGCAATCAGGTAGAAAAATCCAATGGAACCCGAGATCGTCGAGGGAATGCTGAAACCGCGCCCAACTACAAAAATTGGTGGTGATAGTCAAAGCGTTCGCACCCGGCCGTCAAAGTCTTCGAAAAAAAAGAAGAAGACCCAAAAGCCCGTGAAGCTTGATAACAAGCGCACAGACCTGCAAAAACAGATCGACGCTCTAGAAGAATATAACCATAAGGCACGGACCCCGGTCACACTCCAAGAATTTCTCAACAATATCCTTGAGAACGGAGATGACGACAATAACGACAGGGATGACTCGTCAAAAGAATCTGAGGACTATATGGCAAGTTGCCACATGATCTCTCATTCGGCATTAACTAATGAAGAAACACACTCGGTGATAGAACACAGCCCAAAAGAGCTTAGGGCAGGATCGAAGCCGAAGCCCTTGGAAGCTTCTGACGAGATGATCGACTTGCTACTGAACGAAGCCCGTCAGAAAAGCAAACCCAGTCGAGAGCGTGAACTGGCTATATTCGAAAAAGCCAAAAGCCGATGACTGGAGGAAAAGGTCGAGACACCCCAACTGGAGCAAAGCATCCCTACCGCCAGCAAAAGCAAGTTTAAAGTAAGGAAACGATTCGCTAAGGCCTTGGCAATAGGAATGAAGTTGCCCTTTCTCAAAGGAAATTCCCCTGGCAATATACGTCTTGATGAAGCGGACATACATCCTAACTTCTGCCTATACCATCAGAAGATTGCACACCCTACCGAGGAGTGCATAGCCTTTAAAAACTGATGGCAGGGATATGTTGCCCATCGACGACACGTTCAACGAGTGAAGCGCAAGACTCGTCGGGAACAGAAAAGCACGACAGATGAGCGCGAAAGAGCTGCTGGCAACTGTCACATAGCCAACACCAAGGGATCGCAAGTTATCACCTTTGGAAGCGACTCTGACAAAGAAATCGCCCTTAGCCCTCTCTTCAAGGAATCCACCTCCGGCACAAAACATGCGAAGATTTGCGGTAAAATCCAGCTGTGTAATCGTACGTTGACTTATGACCGAAACGTCGTTAAACTATTACCAACCCGCGGCACCCTTAGGCTGACGTGGTAAAAAAAACGGTACGTCCCCAAGCGAGATGGGCACGGATGAAAACCTGAAAGGGCTCCGTGAGTAAAAACAGCAGGGCTACCGGCAAGTTTTGTGAAAACCCGAAAGGGCGCAATCTCGTTAAAAGACACTTGCAAGGTCCTCTCGATCTTGTGAGGAGAACCACCTGTGTGAGATCCTTACGACTCACGAGGGAGCAACACACTTAGGGATTCCCACAATCCCTAAGGAGAAATTACACTTGCGAGATCCCCACGACTCGTAAGGAGAACCCTCTTATGAGACCCTCACGGCTCATAAGATTCAAAATTCTTAAGCTACAGGGATCTGAACATGTTCTTAAGCGGCCACCACAACCTCCAACACTGTCCTACAAGTGGCTCAATATTGACCCTTGTATACAATCCACAGGCGCGAATAAACATTTCCCTAACAAAGTCCCATCCGTGACTAGGGATATGTCTACACAGTAAACAGCCCTTATAAGTCCTCTCGACTTATAAGGAGAAAGCACTCTTGTAAGATCCTTATGACTTATAAGAGACCATACACTTAGGACTCCTCACGATCCCTAAGGAGAAAACGCACCTACGAGATCCTCACGACTCGCAGGGAGAAATACCTTTATGAGACCCTTATGGCTCATGAAGTCAAAAGCCTTAGTCAACAGGATCTTAACCCTGTTTGCTAAGCCACCTTTGTTCGACATCGACAAAGGCAAATGATGATTCGCTCCTGACAATATTCCAGTTGTAGAGGTGCTGATGCCGAAATCGGTGTCTAATTCCAAACTTGCAGCAAAAAGCCAGCGAGCCACACATGCATACGAAATAGCCGAAATGATGGGGCAACTTGCAACAAAATCAGCAAGTAAAAATATATGCATGAAAAATAGCCGAAATGATTGGACAGCTCACAATAAAAAGCAGCGAGTAAAAATAAAATAAATAGCCGAAATGATTGGGCAGCTCGCAATAAAAAGCAGCGAGTAAAAATAAAATAAATAGCCAAAATGATTGGGCGCCGCGAAAAATAGCCGAAATGATTGGGCAATCGCGACCTTCGTGATAAATAGCCGAAATGATTGGGCGCCGCGAAAAATAGCCGAAATGATTGGGCAATCACGACCTTCGCGATATAAAAGCTGAAATGATAGAGCATCGCGGAAAGAAATAAAGAAAAAAGAAATTTATGCCCTACAGGTGATATCACATCAATCCCTGTATACAATCCAGGGCGCAAACAAATAAGGAATCACACCTTCCCTCCCCAGGCTTCATCAGAAAACGAAGACAAATCTCGACGGTTCAGGGATAGCCAAGAAATCATCAACAGCGTTCCTCCCCATTCCAGCAGGATTCAGACGCTGCAATCAACCGTGGAGCCACGGCAAAGCCCCTACTCCAAATATCGATGGTTCACAGACAACCTGGAGACCACTTCGATATTCGTCTCATTACAACAGACTCAACGTCATCCAAATGACCCAGTCGCGGAAATACGTTATCTACATGACCCCGTGTAACACCTTAGGATTTGTATTTGTTTTAATTTGAGTTGTGTTTGGTGTTGACTTGTGAGAGAGAGGGAGTGGGCATCATGGCTTAGCCCATGCTTGGCCTTAATGAAGAGAGAGAGAGGAGGGTTGACATTTGGACCTTGAGTGTTTCCTCTCATTTCCTTGCATTTCTCTCAAACACCCACACACTCACACACACACACGCTTACCTCAGCTCCAGAAACCCCAGCAGCAGCAGCTGCAGCAAACACCAGTTTCAGCACCAGAGCAGCAGCAGCAACTGCATCAGCACTCCATGCAGCCCCAGCTCACCCCCAGCAGCCCCAGCTCCATGTAGCAGCAGCCCCCTATGCAGTAGCAGCCCCAGCAGCACCAGCTTCAGCTCCACAACCCCAATAACAGCAACATCAACAGCAATAAGCAGCAGCAGCAGCAGTAGCAGTGGCAGCAGCTTCTATTCAGAGGCAGTGCCTGTAGCAGCCCCCTCCTCTTCTCTTCTCCTGAACCAGCGTAGTAGGGATCGAGTGAGGTATAATTTCTGAGCTCCCCTTGCTTGTGTGCTAGACTTGTGAGTTGGTTTAGTTTATTTAGTGTGCTTAGTAGTTGATTATCACTAGACTTGGTGTTTTAGCGATATTTGTGGTAATTAGTGAGATCTTTGCTTAAGTTAGGTTAATTTTAGTTAGACTAGGTTAGTTAGGAGCTTTTGAGGCCAGGTGAACCTAGTTTAACCCCAATTACACTAAAATACCACCAGTTTCCCTAATTGATGCAATTTATCGTATTTGTGCAAAATTTGAGTTTTCTGGAACTGCTATTGACCCGGTGAGTTCAGAATGAAATTGAGGATACTGCAGTATAGTGGTGATGTGCTGATACCCTATATTTAACCCGACCCCCTAACTGCTTCAGTAGGCCGCCAATTATTTCGTTCTGGCCGCCAATTGCGGCCAGATGGGTAGGGTTTGGGTTTGGGTTTGGTCCTGTAGGTGTCTGCTAGTGTGTAGGGTTCTATGATATATATATATTTTTGTAAAATCTAGTTCTGTAGTAAAATCTGGGACCAAATACCTATTTTTGCCGTTTTTCTAAACCTTCGCGACACGCGTGATACGTGAGTAGGTTTGGGGTTTCTGTGTATCGCGACGCGTCGGGGTAGTTTCAGGTGCGTGATCACACATTTTAGCGTATCGCGCACACGCGTGATTGGTTTGCGACACGGGTTTCTAGTTGGACTGTAGTGTCGCGTTTCTGTGAAATTGAGCTTATGTGTGATATGTGTTATGTGATTCTAGGTTCGCAGGCCAGTGAGACGGACGCTGCGAAGAAGGGCAAGCAAGTTGTTGCATACACTTAGCGCGAGACACGGTGAGTAGATTTCACATCTACGGGGATATCGCCCGCATGGCGTTATGCGTCAGGGCTCATAGGACCTTATTACTATATGTTGCATTTACCCCATAGACTATCATCGCATGTTGCATTCCCTGCTACATATAAATATATATATATATATTGCTTAGAACTGATAGAACACCGCACTATTACTAACGGTTTATGTTGCACGGGCACTATTTTGCATGCTACACACACACCGTTAGTAATTGCCATGCCACACTCACTGTAGAGCTGCCAGGATTATGTGGTTATAGTTCATCTTACATGTGATTGATTATGATTTCCTAGAAATTGGGAGCCGCATGACATCTTTAAAAACGGAAACTATTTTAAAAGCGGTTTTTCCCTTATACACCTACCATGGATTTATTACATTATACCTCGCATTGGATTTATTTATTAGCGATGGATTTTCATGTGATTTCTGGTTTTGAGGACCGTGGAATTATTTAAGAAAAGATGCACTATTTTGAAAAACCCGGTACCTCGTGATATGATATTTTGGTGCGTCCACCACGCGTTTTCTCGGTGCTGAGACGTGTGCTTGAAACCCGATTCGAGGAGTGGATGTTCCGTTTGCGGGTTCGTGGTGGGCCCGGTATGGTTCCCCTCGGCGAGATGATCGATGGGTTTTGCCGATTGAGCCTAGAGGCGGGCGAGTACCTACCGGTGATTGGTTGGACCTGGCAGTTGTCCGGAGGATACTGGCCAGAGTCGAGAGATGGATGCGGGATGATCCGTACTGCCGGGGCCGAGGGCTGATACCACAGATGGACCCTGCGGGCCGATCCGGACTGACGGAGCCCGATATACGAGGATTTGCGTGTCGATGCTGGACACGAGTATTTTATGATATTTTGGGTGCCGATGTTGGGCACTCGTGATTTCTCAGAGATATACAGGATTTGAGGGCCGATGGGTGTGCCGGCGCCTGAGTGTATTTGGGATTTGGGTGCAGCCTGAGGCACCGCCTATTGTTTTCCATGTTGACATATTCCATATAGATGTTATGTATCCCATGCTCAGTATTGATTTCTATATACCTCATCCTGTAGCACTTACCTGATAGAGCACTTGCATTACTATTGCATCCACTGTTTGGCATGCATTGATATCATCTGCTGGCATTAGTAGAGCCACGCTATATGTGCATGCTCGCGATCACCTTTATATGTTATCTCTATTCACGAGTTGGCAACTCACCCCCGTTGTGCCACAGTATTTGCAGGTTGCCCTTGGGAGTAGTCGCGGCTGGCTGTTACCGCATCTTTTGGCACAGATACCATTGCTGAGGCGAGTTAGCCTTTTTCTGTTAGGTGGGTTTTGTACGGTATCTGTTATCTTTCAGTTGTATATTGATGTATCTAGTATTCTCCATCTACCTTTCTGTATTGACTTAGAGACAGTTGTGAGGGCGATGTGTATGATTTTGGTACTCTGGTGTCGAGCTCGCATGTGAGCCGACTTTATGTTATGCAGTCTTACCTTTGCTATATTGTCCTTGCTTTACTGTGTATTCTTCGCTACGGCGTCGTATATCATATTGGGATGCTTTATTTATTTCACTTGTTATTTCTGCTACACCTTGCTTTTACCCGACTTACGGGACAAATGTTTTAAAAAGGAAATGTTACCAAAATTATAAAAGTTATAACTCTTGAACTTAAAAGGATTTCTACTAAATTAATAAGATGTTTTTCGGACACGCATGACTGTTTTTACGAAAATGTTTTAAATCACTCTATATTTATTGGTTTTGATTTCTGGGTCCGGCTTACTTAGCCGCGTTACGCCTGTAGACGTTGCGTGGTTAAGTGCCGGTCACGAGTCAAAATTCTCGGGTCGTGACAAAGTTGGTATCAAAGCGTAGGTTTTACCTTCGGAGTGTAGGATGACCCTGGTATGATGGAGTAGGTAGCTGCAGCAGGGTAGCGTAGCGTGTGTATGTTCCGCGGCATACTCACGACACGGTACTCCGCCTACGCGACCTTAGAACTTGTTGATTTAAATTCCTCCTTGATTACATATGTTCTTGAGATTCGATTTCCGTGTTCTTATCGAATCCAAATTTTCTTTCAGCCATTATGCCGCCTAAGACTACGAGGGCACAGAGAGCGGCCGCGAGGGCCGAGATTCGAGTTGACTCGTCCGAGACGAGGACTGATCCGGGCAGTACGCCGGTTGTACCCAAGCAGGCTGTTCCTGCCGTGACAGAGCAGATCGCCACGCTAGGGGCTGGTATGCAGGAGATGCGCCAGACGGTGGGATCTAGCATGCAGGAGATGCGCCAGATGATAGGATCGCTAGTTGAGACGCTTCGAGCCCAGCGACCAGAGGTAGCTCCACCTGTTCCAGAGACCGCGATGGTACCTACCGCACAGCCAGTTGCCCCTGCAGCCACGGAGGTGATCACAGTATCGCTATCAGAGTTCATGAGGCTGAAGCCTCCGGTATTCACAGGCACCGATACAGCCGAGGACCCACAGTCTTTCATCGACAGGATGGCCAGGATATGCCGTTCCCTCAGATGCGCAGATGCGAGATGGGTCGAGTTCGCGAGCTTTCGCCTGGAAGGTCTTGCGCAAAAGTGGTGTGATTCCGTTGAGAAGGGCAGAGCAGCAGGTCTTCCTCCTATGACCTGGACGGAGTTCGTGACCATATTTCTAGCCCGTTTCCTTCCCCAGAGTGTTAGGGATGCCCGAGCACGCAGGTTTGAGTCCTTGCGCCAGACGCCAGGGATGACAGTGGCAGAGTATGATGTGCTGTTTACAGAGCTAGCAGTCTATGCCCCATATTTAGTGGCTACCGAGGAGTTGCGAGTCAGGAGATTTGTTCGAGGCTTGCTTACACCATTGTTCCTTGCGATCAGCGCGCAGCACTACGAGACCTATGCAGCAGCTGTAGACGCAGCCCTAGTGGTCGAGGAGCACCTTGCTGAGACTTCGGCAGTTCCAGAGCCGAAGAGAGTTCGTACAGGCATATCCGCACGGAGACAGACATTCAGACGCCGCGACAGGTATCGTCCAAGTACGGGGAGTGGCAGAGATTCGGGACGGAGCCAGATGTTTAGTTCATATCCACGAGAGGGTCAGCAGTCGCCGCGGGGTTGCTTCAGATGTGGCAGCCTACTTCACCTCGTTCGAGATTGTCCAGAGACACACCGGAGGGAGGCGGCAGCACCGCATGTTACTTTACCACCTTCACCACCTCAGAGGGCGTTGCCCGTTGTACCTACCGTTGCTCCGCGCCAGACTCATACACAGCGAGGTCGTGGCCGTGGAGGAGTTGCTCTGAGAGGACGAGATAACCGGGGCAGAGGGCAGTCAGTTGCAGGTGGTGGACAGGCGCGGGTTTTTGCTTTGACACATCAGGACACGCAGGCGTCCAATGCAGTAGTTTCAGGTATCCTTCCTGTATGTTCAGTTGATGCACACGTGTTGTTCGATCCCAGATCCACACACTCGTACTTATCCACACACTTTGTGCCGAGTTTGGGTAGAGAGTCTGGTTTGCTTGATCAGCCGCTTGTGGTGACCACTCCTGTGGGAAAGTCGTTTGTTGCTAGGCACGTGTTCCGATCCTGTACCGTCTGTATTGGCGAGAGAGAGTTGCCTGTCGACTTGATCCTTCTGGAGATGTTGGACTTCGACGTTCTTTTGGGTATGGATTGGTTAGCCACGTGCTATGCTTCTGTGGACTGCCGTGAGAAGACAGTTAGATTCTGCTTTCCCGGTGAGTCGGTTTTTGTTGTGTTGGGGGACCGTGGTGCCGCCCCTCACAGTGTGATTTCTTCTTTTCGCGCTGGACAGCTTTTAAGGAAGGGATGTCAGGGATTTCTCGCCTATATTTGCGATGCTAGTGCTACACAGGTTCTATTGGATCAGGTTCCGGTTGTTAGCGAGTTTCCTGATGTGTTCCCTGACGAGCTTCCAGGGTTGCCGCCCGAGCGCGACATTTCCTTCTGTATTGATTTGGTTCCTGGCTCGGGGCCTATTTCCATACCGCCTTATCGGATGGCCCCGGCGGAACTTCGAGAGTTGAAGGGTCAGTTGCAAGATTTGCTGGATAAGGGACTTATTCGACCCAGTGTTTCTCCTTGGGGTGCTCCAGTCCTGTTTGTCAAGAAGAAGGACGGCAGTTTGCGTCTGTGTATCGACTACCGCCAGCTGAACAGGGTGACAGTGCGGAACAGGTATCCTTTGCCGCGCATCGACGATTTGTTCGACCAGCTTCAGGGGGCAGGGTACTTTTCGAGGATCGATCTACGATCGGGCTATCATCAGCTGCGGGTTCGACAGGAGGACATTCCCAGGACAGCTTTCCGTACGCGCTACGGCCATTATGAGTTTTTGGTGATGTCGTTCGGACTCACCAATGCGCCAGCAGCCTTCATGGACTTGATGAACCGTATTTTCCGGCCATATTTGGATCTGTTCATCATAGTCTTCATTGACGATATCTTGGTGTATTCCCGGAGTAGTGAGGAGCACGAGCGGCACCTGCGGATTACATTGCAGACCTTGAGGGAGCACCAGCTTTATGCGAAATTCTCCAAGTGTGCTTTTTGGCTGGACAGCGTGGACTTCTTGGGACACGTGATTTCATGAGACGGTATATGTGTAGACCCGAGGAAGATCGAGGCCGTTCAGCGTTGGCCCAGACCCACATCGGTGACAGAGATTCGCAGCTTTCTGGGGTTGGCCGGTTACTACAGGCGTTTTGTGCAGGACTTCTCACGTACTGCTACACCGTTGACCGGGTTGACCCGGAAGGGAGTTCCCTTCGATTGGACGGAGGAGTGCGAGCACAGTTTTCAGCAGTTACGGACTCGGCTGACGACGGCACCGGTGTTATCTTTACCTTCCGGATCGGGCGGATTTGTGGTCTTTTGTGATGCCTCTCGAGTGGGGCTAGGGTGCGTTTTGATGCAGCACGACAGGGTGATCGCGTATGCTTCGCGACAATTGAAGAAACATGAACAAAACTACCCCACTCATGACTTGGAGATGGCTGCAGTGGTCTTCGCACTTAAGATCTGGCGACATTACCTATACGGCGAGTCGTGCCAGATATTCACGGATCACAAGAGTCTGAAATACATATTCCAGCAGCGGGACCTGAACCTTGGACAGCGCCGATGGATGGAGTTAGTGAAGGATTACGACTGCGAGATCTTATATCACCCGGGCAAGGCAAATGTGGTGGCGGATGCTTTGAGCAGGAGGCCCGGGAGTAGCCTATCTTGTTTGAGCGCAGTACAGGGGCAGTCGTCAGCAGATTGGCAGATATTATGTGACAGCCGAGTACAGTTCGAGTTCACGCCGATTGGAGGACAGATAGCGCATGTCCGTGCACGCCCACAGTTGATCGATCGTATACGTGAGGCACAGCTCAGTGATGACCGATGTTCAGAGATCATGGCACAGATTGGACAGGGCAGATTTTTCGAGTTCGTGATCGATGATCAGGGGGTACTACGTTTTGGAGTTAGACTGTGCGTACCAGATGCTGAGGGACTGAGGCGCGAGATTCTTGAGGAGGCACATCGATCGGTGTATAGCGTCCATCCCGGTTCCACCAAGATGTATCATGATATGAGAGATGTTTATTGGTGGGACGGAATGAAGAGGGACATCGCAGATTTTGTGTCGAGATGCCTGACTTGTCAGCAAGTCAAGGCTGAGCACCAGAGGCCCGCGGGAGAGCTACAGCCGTTACCCATTCCGGAGTGGAAATGGGAACAGATTTCGATGGATTTTGTGGTGGGTCTACCCAGGACTAGTCGGGGGTATGACTCCATCTGGGTGATCGTGGATCGTTTGACGAAAGCGGCTCACTTCCTACCGGTGAAGACGACTTTCAGATTTACTCAGTATGCCCAGATCTACATTGACGAGATAGTACGACTGCACGGAGTCCCGACGTGTATTGTGTCCGATAGAGGCACCCAGTTTACCAGTAGACTATGGCAGAGGCTTCAGGAGGCTTTGGGCACTCGCTTGAGTTTCAGCACGGCTTTTCATCCGCAGACCGACGGACAGTCAGAGCGGACCATTCAGACTCTCGAGGACATGCTCAGAGCGTGTGTATTAGACTTCGGAGGTAGCTGGGATCATCACTTACCCTTGGTAGAGTTCTCCTACAATAACAGCTACCAGGAGACCATTCGGATGGCACCGTTTGAGGCTCTTTATGGGAGGAGATGCAGGTCGCCCGCCTGTTGGACAGAGCTCAGTGAGAGCAGTATCTTAGGGCCACAGATTGTTGAGGAGACGACAGCGAAGATCCAGTTGATCCGCGACAGGATGAGAGCAGCACAGAGTAGGCAGAGATCTTATGCGGACCGTCGGCGACGCAGACTTGAGTTTTCTGTTGGGGATCATGTTTTCTTGAGGGTCTCCCCAATGAAAGGTGTGATGAGGTTTGGGAAGAAGGGGAAGCTCAGTCCCAGGTATGTGGGCCCCTTCGAGATCCTCGAGCGTGTTGGTGCAGTAGCCTACCGTTTGGCCCTTCCGCCCAGCTTTCCAGATGTGCACCCCGTGTTCCATGTCTCGATGCTCCGCAGATATCTTCATGATCCTTCGCACGCGATTCAGCACCCGACGATCCAGCTGGAGCGCGACCTTTCCTATGCAGAGCAGCCGGTGATGATCTTGGATCGACGAGTGAAGAAATTGAGATCGAAGGACATTCCATCAGTTAGGGTACTTTGGCTTGGTCAGAACCGTGAGGAGGTCACTTGGGAGACCGAAAGCGAGATGATGAAGACGTATCCCCATCTTTTTGAAGGTATGTGTAGTTAGATTTTTGAAATTCGGGGACGAATTTCTTTAAGGGGGAGAGATTGTAACACCTTAGGATTTGTATTTGTTTTAATTTGAGTTGTGTTTGGTGTTGACTTGTAAGAGAGAGGGAGTGGGCATCATGGCTTAGCCCATGCTTGGCCTTAATGAAGAGAGAGAGAGGAGGGTTGACATTTGGACCTTGAGTGTTTCCTCTCATTTCCTTGCATTTCTCTCAAACACCCACACACTCACACACACACACGCTTACCTCAGCTCCAGAAACCCCAGCAGCAGCAGCTGCAGCAAACACCAGTTTCAGCACCAGAGCAGCAGCAGCAACTGCATCAGCACTCCATGCAGCCCCAGCTCACCCCCAGCAGCCCCAGCTCCATGTAGCAGCAGCCCCCTATGCAGTAGCAGCCCCAGCAGCACCAGCTTCAGCTCCACAACCCCAATAACAGCAACATCAACAGCAATAAGCAGCAGCATCAGCAGTAGCAGTGGCAGCAGCTTCTATTCAGAGGCAGTGCCTGTAGCAGCCCCCTCCTCTTCTCTTCTCCTGAACCAGCGTAGTAGGGATCGAGTGAGGTATAATTTCTGAGCTCCCCTTGCTTGTGTGCTAGACTTGTGAGTTGGTTTAGTTTATTTAGTGTGCTTAGTAGTTGATTATCACTAGACTTGGTGTTTTAGCGATATTTGTGGTAATTAGTGAGATCTTTGCTGAAGTTAGGTTAATTTTAGTTAGACTAGGTTAGTTAGGAGCTTTTGAGGCCAGGTGAACCTAGTTTAACCCCAATTACACTAAAATACCACCAGTTTCCCTAATTGATGCAATTTATCGTATTTGTGCAAAATTTGAGTTTTCTGGAACTGCTATTGACCCGGTGAGTTCAGAATGAAATTGAGGATACTGCAGTATAGTGGTGATGTGCTGATACCCTATATTTAACCCGACCCCCTAACTGCTTCAGTAGGCCGCCAATTATTTCGTTCTGGCCGCCAATTGCGGCCAGATGGGTAGGGTTTGGGTTTGGGTTTGGTCCTGTAGGTGTCTGCTAGTGTGTAGGGTTCTATGATATATATATATTTTTGTAAAATCTAGTTCTGTAGTAAAATCTGGGACCAAATACCTATTTTTGCCGTTTTTCTAAACCTTCGCGACACGCGTGATACGTGAGTAGGTTTGGGGTTTCTGTGTATCGCGACGCGTCGGGGTAGTTTCAGGTGCGTGATCACACGTTTTAGCGTATCGCGCACACGCGTGATTGGTTTGCGACACGGGTTTCTAGTTGGACTGTAGTGTCGCGTTTCTGTGAAATTGAGCTTATGTGTGATATGTGTTATGTGATTCTAGGTTCGCAGGCCAGTGAGACGGACGCTGCGAAGAAGGGCAAGCAAGTTGTTGGATACACTTAGCGCGAGACACGGTGAGTAGATTTCACATCTACGGGGATATCGCCCGCATGGCGTTATGCGTCAGGGCTCATAGGACCTTATTACTATATGTTGCATTTACCCCATAGACTATCATCGCATGTTGCATTCCCTGCTACATATAAATATATATATATATATTGCTTAGAACTGATAGAACACCGCACTATTACTAACGGTTTATGTTGCACGGGCACTATTTTGCATGCTACACACACACCGTTAGTAATTGCCATGCCACACTCACTGTAGAGCTGCCAGGATTATGTGGTTATAGTTCATCTTACATGTGATTGATTATGATTTCCTAGAAATTGGGAGCCGCATGACATCTTTAAAAACGGAAACTATTTTAAAAGCGGTTTTTCCCTTATACACCTACCATGGATTTATTACATTATACCTCGCATTGGATTTATTTATTAGCGATGGATTTTCATGTGATTTCTGGTTTGGAGGACCGTGGAATTATTTAAGAAAAGATGCACTATTTTGAAAAACCCGGTACCTCGTGATATGATATTTTGGTGCGTCCACCACGCGTTTTCTCGGTGCTGAGACGTGTGCTTGAAACCCGATTCGAGGAGTGGATGTTCCGTTTGCGGGTTCGTGGTGGGGCCCGGTATGGTTCCCCTCGGCGAGATGATCGATGGGTTTTGCCGATTGAGCCTGGAGGCGGGCGAGTACCTACCGGTGATTGGTTGGACCTGGCAGTTGTCCGGAGGATACTGGCCAGAGTCGAGAGATGGATGCGGGATGATCCGTACTGCCGGGGCCGAGGGCTGATACCGCAGATGGACCCCGCGGGCCGATCCGGACTGACGGAGCCCGATATACGAGGATTTGCGTGTCGATGCTGGACACGAGTATTTTATGATATTTTGGGTGCCGATGTTGGGCACTCGTGATTTCTCAGAGATATACAGGATTTGAGGGCCGATGGGTGTGCCGGCGCCTGAGTGTATTTGGGATTTGGGTGCAGCCTGAGGCACCGCCTATTGTTTTCCATGTTGACATATTCCATATAGATGTTATGTATCCCATGCTCAGTATTGATTTCTATATACCTCATCCTGTAGCACTTACCTGATAGTGCACTTGCATTACTATTGCATCCACTGTTTGGCATGCATTGATATCATCTGCTGGCATTAGTAGAGCCACGCTATATGTGCATGCTCGCGATAACCTTTATATGTTATCTTTATTCACGAGTTGGCAACTCACCCCCGTTGTGCCACAGTATTTGCAGGTTGCCCTTGGGAGTAGTCGCGGCTGGCTGTTACCGCATCTTTTGGCACAGATACCATTGTTGAGGCGAGTTAGCCTTTTTCTGTTAGGTGGGTTTTGTACGGTATCTGTTATCTTTCAGTTGTATATTGATGTATCTAGTATTCTCCATCTACCTTTCTGTATTGACTTAGAGACAGTTGTGAGGGCGATGTGTATGATTTTGGTACTCTGGTGTCGAGCTCGCATGTGAGCCGACTTTATGTTATGCAGTCTTACCTTTGCTATATTGTCCTTGCTTTACTGTGTATTCTTCGCTACGGCGTCGTATATCATATTGGGATGCTTTATTTATTTCACTTGTTATTTCTGCTACACCTTGCTTTTACCCGACTTACGGGACAAATGTTTTAAAAAGGAAATGTTACCAAAATTATAAAAGTTATAACTCTTGAACTTAAAAGGATTTCTACTAAATTAATAAGATGTTTTTCGGACACGCATGACTGTTTTTACGAAAATGTTTTAAATCACTCTATATTTATTGGTTTTGATTTCTGGGTCCGGCTTACTTAGCCGCGTTACGCCTGTAGACGTTGCGTGGTTAAGTGCCGGTCACGAGTCGAAATTCTCGGGTCGTGACACCCCGTCTCGGAAATACGTCATCTACATGACCCCGTCACGGAAATACGTCATCCACATGACCCCGTCACGGAAATACGTCATCCACATGACCCCGTCGCGGAAATACGTCATCCACATGACCCCGTCGCGGAAATACGTCATCCACATGACCCCGTCGCGGAAATACGTCATCCACATGACCCCGTCGCGGAAATACGTCATCCATATGACCCCGTCGTGGAAATACGTCATCCACATGACCGCGTCGCGGAAATACGTCATCCACATGACCCCGTCGCGGAAATACGTCATCCAAATGACTCCGTCGTGGAAATACGTCATCTACATGACCCCATCTCGGAAATACGTCATCCAAATGACCCCATCGCGGAAATACGTCATCTACATGTCCCCGTCTCGGAAATACGTCATCCACATGACCCCGTTTCGGAAATCCGTCATCTACATGACCCCGTCGCGGAAATACGTCGTCTACATGACCTCGTTTCGGAAATACGTCATCCACATGACCCCGTCTCGGAAATACGTCATCCACATGACCCCGTTTCGGAAATACGTCATCCACATGACCCCGTACGAAAATACGTCATCCAACGACTCCGTGGAACACGGCCAAAGTCAACCAACCCTGGGGAAATCAGTGTCCTTGGCAAAACCTCGATTCAGAGAAATCAGTGTCTCTGCAGGAAGATGCAACATCAACGAAAGACCTCATGGTCGAAACAAAGCGGAGTGACGGCAAAATTCTAGCTCCACCACAGCATTCGTCTCGTTACACCAGACGCAATGTCAACAACGGTGTTCCTTCGCAGTCCAACAGGATGTGGATGCAACGTCGACAAAAGACCTCACGATCGAAACAAAGCGGAGTGATGGCAAAATCCCAACTCCACCTCAGCATTCGTCGACACAATGTCAACAACGGCGTTCTTTCGCAGTCCAGCGGGATGCAGACGGAACGTCAACAAAGCGGAGTGATGGCAAAATCCCAGCTCCACCTCAGCATTCGTCTCGTTACACCACACGCAATGTCAACAACGGCGCTCCTTCCCAGTCCAGCAGGATGCAGATGCAACGTCAATGAAAGACCTTACAGTAAAAACAACAGAACCATGGAAAAGTACCTAGTTCCAAGTCTCGACGAACACATCTACAGCCTGGAGACCCACAACAGTGTTCCTCCTCATTCCAGCAGGACTCAGACGCGACATCACCAAACAGAGCCACGGCAAAATCCCTAGTTCCGAGCCTCGACGGTTCACCAATAAGCTAGAGACAACTGCGACATTCGTCTCGATACAGCAGACGTGATGCCAGCAAATGAAGCGAAGGCCGAATTCCTAGCTTCAGGGTCTTGACGGTAACTCATATAAAACCTGAAAGACTATCGGAGATCATCCCACACCAGCGCGGAGTGGTCACCACCTCGACATTCGTCTCAATACAGCAGACGAGATATCACTACAGCGTTCTTCTTCCAATAGGATTCAGACACGCCAAAGCAAACGAAGCGAAGGCCAAATTCCTAGCTTCAGGGTCTTGACGGCAACTCATATAAAACCTGAAAGACTATTGGAGATCATCCCACACCAGCGCGGAGTGGTCACCACCTCGACGTTCGTCTCGATACAACAGACGAGATGCCACTACAGCGTTCTTCCTCCAACAGGATTCGGACACGCCAAAGCAAACGAAGCGAAGGCTAAATTCCTAGCTTCAGGGTCTTGACGGCAACTCATATAAAACTTGAAAGACTATCGGAGATCATCCCACGCCAGCGCGGAGTGGTCACTACCTCGACGTTCGTCTTGATACAGCAGGCAAGATGTCACTACAGCGTCCTTCTTCCAACAGGATTCGGAAACGCCAAAGCAAACGAAGCGAAGGCCAAATTCCTAGCTTCAGGGTCTTGACAGGCAACTCATATAAAACTTGAAAGACTATTGGAGATCATCCCATACCAGCGCGGAGTGGTCACCACCTCGAGGTTCATCTCGATACAGCAGACGAGATGTCACTACAGCGTCCTTCCTCCAACAGAATTCGTACACGCCAAAGCAAACGAAGCGAAGGCCAAATTCCTAGCTTCAGGGTCTTGATGGAAACTCATATAAAACCTGAAAGACTATCGGAGATCATCCCACACCAGCGCGGAGTGGTCACCACCTCGACATTCGTCTCGATACAGCAGACGAGATGTCACTACAGCGTTCTTCTTCCAGCAGGATTCGGACACGCCAAAGCAAACGAAGCGAAGGCCAAATTCCTAGCTTCAGGGTCTTGACGGCAACTCATATAAAACCTGAAAGACTATCGGAGATCATCCCATGCCAGCGTGGAGTGGTCACTACCTCGACGTTCGTCTCGATACAGCAGACGAGATGTCACTACAGCGTCCTTCCTCCAACAGGATTCGGAAACGCCAAAGCAAACGAAGCGAAGGCCAAATTCCTAGCTTCAGGGTCTTGACAGGCAACTCATATAAAACTTGAAAGACTATCGGAGACATCCCATACCAGCGCGGAGTGGTCACCACCTCGACGTTCGTCTCGATACAGCAGACGAGATGTCACTACAGTGTCCTTCCTCCAACAGAATTCGGACACGCCAAAGCAAACGAAGCGAAGGCCAAATTCCTAGCTTCAGGGTCTTGACGGCAACTCATATAAAACCTGAAAGACTATCGGAGATCATCCCACACCAGCGCGGAGTGGTCACCACTTCGACATTCGTCTCGATACAGCAGACAAGATGTCACTACAGCGTTCTTCTTCCAGCAGGATTCAGACGCAACAATCAAACAACGGAGCCACGGCAAAATCCCTAGTTCCAAACCTCGACGGTTCAACAGCAACCTGGAGACAACCGCGACATTCGTTTCAATACAGCAGACGCAATACCAGCAAACGAAGCAAAGGCCAAATTCCTAGCTTCAGGGTCTTGACGGCAACTCATATAAAACCTGAAAAACTATCGGAGATCATCCCACACCAGTGCGGAGTGGTTATGACTCATCGGGGCTCTCCAAAATGAGCCTAACCTCAAGTAAAAAGCGGCATGGCAAAATTCCTAATGCTTGCTCTTCCGACGGTCAAACTGCCTAGGAGGATTGCTTGAAGACATCTTGTCCAGCCCCCGAAGGGATCAGAGACACGACAGTCGCAAGGCTACTCGAACAGCAAGATTGCCTATCGAGGAATACATCAGCCAACGCGACGGTACGACGGACAAAACCCTAGTACCACAGACCCTTACGTACCTCTGTCATAAAGAGCAGAGGTTAACTGTGACGTTAGGACATTCTTGCGAGAACTGCTCGTTTCGTCTCGACTCGTGAGGAAATTAGTGTCTTTGCGAGAACTTCTCGATTCGTCTCGACTCGTGGGGAAAAGTCTTAGGCAACAAGAATAAGGACAAGTTTCCTAAGCACCGGGGCCCTGCAAGTCGGTCCAAAATGGACTCTTGCATACTATTCATGGGCCACACTCTCCGAAGTCAAATCTCGACAAGGAGGGAAATAACCACTTACGGGTCCTCTCGACTTGTAAGAGGGAAAATTCTCTTGTGAGATCCTTATGACTCTCAAGAGAAAACGCGCTTAGGAATCCTCACGATTCCTAAGAAGAAAATACACCTACGAGATCCTCTCGACTCGTAGGGAGAAAAGTCTTTATGAGACCCTCACGGCTCATGAAGTTGAAAAGTCTTAAGTGGCAGATCTGAACCTGCTTCCTAAGCCATCGTTACCTTATAAAGAGTTCAGGATGAAATGTCATCTACCATCTATGGGCCATATTTGCCAAAACCACATTCGCCGCTGAAGTGAAGAAGCTACTTACGGGTCCTCACGATTCGTAAGGGAAAATACCCGAGTGAGATCCTTACGACTCACGGAGGTAATGAACACCTAGAAATCCTCACGATTTCTGGGGAGAATTTGCACCTACGAGATCCTCTCGACTCGTAGGGAGAAAAAAAAACCTTCTTGAGACCCTCACGGCTCATGAAGATGAAAAAAGTCTTAGGCTACAAGGACCTTAAACTTGTCTCCTAGGCCCTCAATCCTGTGGCCATGCATGACTCTGCACTACTTCACCCACGTACATACTTACGTGGGCAAAGTAGTGGAGGGTATTTGTTCCCGCCAAAATTTTGGCCCGCAACCTGCTCCCTTATAAATAATAATAATAATAATAATAATAAAATTAAAAAAATGATGAAGGGAAAAACTCTACATGCAAAGAATGTAATAAATGCCTCAAAGCCAAGAGTTAAAATATTGAAGCAACGCTTCAGATCCAGCGCTAGGCGCGCTGCGCACCACATGTCAAACACAGGTGCGCTGGCGCAGGCTGCGCTGCGCTTTGCGCTACGCGCCATGTGTCAAACACGGGTGCGCTAGCGCAAAGTGCGCTGTGCTCTGAGCAGCGCACCACGTGCAAAGCACGGGTGCGCCAGCGCGGGAATTATAAAATTCCCCACCGTTAGATCAAGAGATCTAATAATGATAAATCGTTAATTAATCAGAATTAAAATTCTGTTATGAAAAGATTTTTCCAATCTTGTTAAAAACAAGAAGATTTCCTTCTGTAAAACAGAAACCCTAGGATCAAAGATCCAACGGTGGGGATACATCCCCAAATCAATCAGAGAAAGATCTCTTTAACTGATTTAACAAATCAATTTGCCCTATATAAAGGCCCCAAGACTTCAAGCCTGATATAGAAAAAAAAAAACCTACAAACTTTGAGAAAACTCAAAGAAAGAAAAGCAAACTTTTAGCAAAAGAAGATCATTTCTTCAAGGTAAAGCACATGAACAATGAACACAGAGATGAAATCATCTCCTGAAAAGAAGAACTATCTTCTAAAAAAGATCATAGATCTATAAAGACCAAGGTCTTTCATAAAAGAGATCAAAAGATCTCATCAAATAATAAAGAAGAACATATTCTTCACACAGATCCTTGATCTACAAAGGCAGAGCCCTTTTATAAATAAGAAATTTTGTTCTTGAATCTTGAGGCAAAGCCTCCTTTAAAAAGAACATAAACTTGTTCTCTGATCATAAATTTGATCAAATGCACTTTGCACTATTCGGAAGTGCCTTGCACTCATGAATTGCGCTTTTGCGCTCCTTGGACCGGCGCTCAGCGCCAAAACATGCCACGTGTCAACCACAGACACAGCTTGCGCTTTGCGCTTCTGAAATAGCGCACTGCGCTCATGGGCTGGCACTCAGCACCAAGCGTGCCACGTGTCACTCACTGGTGCGCCATTAAACCAGCGCAAAGCGCTCATAAATTGAAAGCGCAATGCGTTAATAAACTGGCGCTTAGCGCTAAGCGCGGCACGTGTCATTTTCATGTGCGCTACTTGGCAGAAGCGTAATGCGCTCTCTAATTGGTGCAAAGCGCCTGGTGCGCCACGTGGCGCATTGTCAGAACACACATTGTTCTGATGAATGCTATGCATTCAATACAAGACAAAAGATGTCAGAACCCAATGCTTAGCATTATTAAAAGGGCCAAGCCCAAATAAAGGCTCAATAGCCAGAACAACAAAATATTAAACATTTTAATTGGACTTAGCCCAATATTAGCCGTAAGTCCTCAACTTATATTGAACTGAGCCCATCTGCTCACGAATATTTCAACAGATCTTAGTCCCAAACTGGATTACAAATCTTTCAACCAACTCACACCGGTTCAAGGGTACATCTCTTTACTCCTCTGATATCTGTCGTTGTAATCCTTCAACGTCTTCAGAGATGTGACGGGTCCCGACAACCATACATTTCTACGGACTGTGGGGTCCTTAAACCCATGGACTACGATGTCCTTAACCTGGACTGTGGGGTCCTTAAACCCATGGACTACGATGTCCTTAACCTGGACCGAGATGTCCTTAAACTAACATTGGACCACCATATCCTTACAACTGGAAATGGACCGTAATGTCCTTAAACTAATTATTGACCGCAATGTCCCTAAACTAAACAATAGAGTGCAAATGCTCTTTTGTTGGATCTAAATGATCCCGTTAAGTTGATCTTAGTCTAAAATGAGGCTAACGTATCCTTAACAACGTTTAAGTCGATCTTAGTCTCAAATGAGGCTAACGTATCCTTAAACCCAACCCCCAAATCCAAATCTAAGAAGATACGGATTTGGACTAATCCACGCCCTACGGGCGACAACATAAATTAGTCTCCGTATACAATCCACGGGAAACCAAAAACAAAACAAACACCCACGACACGAAGTGACTATCTGGAGAAGGAGAAAGTGGTTACCGCGATGCGGTAGCGTAATTAACTGCAGGGGCTTGCGTCTGCAGGGAAGAGCATCCCAACAATCAAAAACCCCTCAAACGAGGGGGGATCTGACGAAGTCTGCTACATCGGCCGCGTCCGTCTAAACCTTCGATACATGGTGCCATAAATCAACTTGGCATCTTCGGAGAGGTGGACGGATAGCACCAATTAGCATCTGCCCCGAATTTCAGGCAAGACGAACCTACGCAGTCGCGTCTGTGTGTTCGGCGGGGAACACCGCCCAAAAGCTGAGGCACCTGGAGTTAAACAATTCCGGGCACTACATTCGAAGCATTTCTCAGGAAAAGAGAGCCTACTAGAGGCAGAGGAATAGGGTCAGTCCATTGAAGATGACCTGGCAGCAGCACAAGTGCCAGCGATTGCTTGGGTGAGAGTTGCGAAGTTGCAACTGGCCGACAACACCATTGTATGGTAGAAGGCTGAAAAGGCTTACTCGCCCAACCAATTGAATGGAAGGAATTTCGCGATATGTTCGACGCGAGATTGCCCGTTTTGACATAGAACAACGGTTCATCCACTTACAACAAGGCTCGATGTGGAGCAAACCCATGGATAAATATGATGCTGAGTTTACCATACTTAGCAGGTAAAATATTGTCTCAAATTCAAATTCCTGATATCACTTATTACACTACTAACACAAGACCGTAATAGGTTCAGACACACCTGATTCCTACTGCTGAGATCCGAGCACGACTATTTTAGCAAGGATTGGACTCGGAAATCCAAGCTGCACTTGCTACAGGAGATTTCCCAACCCATGATCTTGCTGTGAAGGCTGCACGATGCTATGAGGTAGTTGTGAATAAGAAGGGCAGACCTCAGACTGCCGGTGTAAAATGCCATACCACTCAAATGGCAAGAGGAGCCTCTTCCAGCCCAACTTTTGCACCCAGGAGACCGGAAGTAACCTTTAACCGGCCTAATCCAGACTTTTTCTTCTATTGCAAGAGGAATGGACACCTGGGGAAAGATTGCAGGCGTGCGAATGGCCTGTGTTTAGTTTATGGCGCATCCACTCACGCTTTTGGAGCTTGTCCATATCGTCTTAACCCAGCTTTAGCACCTAGACCCGCTATCACAGTTCCACAGCGACTAGCTATTCAGGTTCCTACAGCTCGTCTTGCTTTGCTTGCACCACCTCCACGTGGACCTCCTGCATAGCTTGCTCATCAATTCCATCAGGCACAGAGAAATGTGCCTTAAAGTCAGAGAAACGTGCCCCAGGGACAGAGAAATGTGCCTCCAGTAAGGAGGAATGCACCCAGACGTCAGGCTTTCACCATGACGGTTGAGGAACCCAAGGCTACTGGCCAAGTCATCACTGGTACTTCCCAATCTCTTCATATCTTTTCAAATCCTTGTATATCACCCTATATTTTTTCTGTATCTAAACCAACCTCACACAACTTAGGTACTATACTAATAGCCACCCTTCCTACACTAGCACTGTTCGACACCGGTGCATCACATTGCTTCATGTCCCAACGATTTGTAAGAACACATGCGATTCCCGTGAAGCCATTCATTTCAAGCTGGAATGTCAGTTCCGGGAATGGAGTATTGAAGGCAACTATAGAATTGGATCAGTGTCCAGTTGTAGTTTGCGGAAAAGAATTCTACGCGAATTTCAAAGTACTGGACATCCTAAATTTTGATGTTGTGTTGGCATGGACTGGCTAGGAATTTTCTATGCTATGATTGACTGCCGTCAAAGGAGGGTAATATTTGAGATACCAGATCATCCAGTTTTCTACTTCAAGAGTGGAGATAGAACTTTGGAGACAGGAAGATACAGTGCAAAACCAAAGGATGCTGAAGTGTTTACTCTTCTGGCCGAAGAAGAAAAGCCAGAGGTAGTTTGAGAGTTCGAGAATGTGTTCCCTGAAGATATAACAGGTTTGCCTCCCGATCGAGCTCTTGAATTCAGCATTGATTTAGTACCTGGTGCGCAACCGGTAACCAAAGCTCCGTACCGGTTAAGTCCAGAAGGATTGAGGGAGATCCACATTCAGTTGGACGAACTCCTAAAGAAAGGTTGGATTCATCCTAGAACTTCAAGCTGGGAATCTCCAGTTTTGCTTGTGAAGAAGAAAAAAGGTTCATACAGGATGTGTATAGATTACCGAGTTCTGAACGAAGTGACGATCAAGAACAAATATCCACTACCTTGAATCGATGATCTTTTCGATCAACTAAGTGGATCTTGTGTATTTTCGAAGCAGATCTTCGTTCAGGTTATCATCAGGTGAAGGTCAAAAAGTCTGATATTCTGAAGACGGCATTTAGGACTCGCTATGGTCATTACGAATATCTCATGATGCCATTTCAACTGACCAATGCACCTGCTATATTCATGAATCTGATGAACCATGTTTTCCGAGAGTACTTACACAGGCTCGTTGTTATTTTTATCGACGACATCCTGGTGTATTCAAAAAATCGTAAGGAGCATCCCGAGCATTTGTGGACTGTCCTGGGGACATAGCGACAACATCAACTCTATGCCAAGTACAGTAAGTGTGAATTTTGGCTAGATCAAGTCGGATTTCTCAGACACATTGTTTCGGGCGAAGGAATCTCGGTAGATCCAGCTAAGGTATCAGTTGTCAGTGAAAGGTTCCTAGGCACACTATAGAGGTCTCACAAGGCATCAACCATGCCTATTTCAAATTTTACGGGTGCCGAGAAACCCTAATACGGATCGTTGACTAGAAGTTTAGGCGAAATACGAATCTAGTTAACAATTTAACTAAAGATCAGAAGCTACAACCTTTGTAGATCCGGATATCCACTTCCTTAGCTCCATGTAGGCGTCCTCTCGCTGTCCATCTTGAATCCCGAACTCAATCGTCGGCTTCATCGGGAAAATGGGCGGACTAGGTCGTCGGCTTCGTGCCGAAGATGATCTACGTCGAGGCATCACAAGTTCAAGCTCCGACTTCACAAATTTGTGAAACTTGTGAAGAAAACACCCAAAACAACTTGGCAAGAGGTAGAGGGTGAAGAAATAGGAGGTGGGTTCACTTTAGAATTTGATTTTTCACTTTAGAACTCAAGTTGCCATTGATGGCATCAAGCTTTTTCTTTTGAAGATGAAGAAGAAGATCAAGCTAGAATATGATGAGTATTCTTTTTTTTAAAATGAAAAGTAAATGAATACTTATTATTTACTAACTAGGGTAGAGTGTAGAGAATAGACCATGGTTACTTGGATGGGTTAGGGTTAAGCATGAAGACAAGAATGGTTAAGAAGTCAAAGCTTCATGAAGCTTCAACTAGAAACAAACATAGCCACCATTCTTATCTAAATCTTTTCCAAATAAATAAATGAAAAAGCAAAATCCTAATCATCTCTTAACCATGGTTTAATCCTTTACACTTAACCACATGATCAAGTATCATCAAACATGATACAAAAATGTGCACAAAAGTATATCACATATACTTCTTGCACATCAAGTGAGAAAATCCATATAAAGTGAACCAATACTAGCTAATGCAAAGTAATATATCAAATATATAATTATACATTAAATCATTAAATCAACACTTGATTTAACGATCCGGTCATATCGCATATAACCGACTAGTATCCTATGTATCGGCTTATCAAATCAATCCTTGATTCAATAACTAGGTTATATCGAATATAACCATTCGATACATTCATCGCGAGAATGGAATTCGGTATCTCATACACGCATTATTCTCGGTCCTGCACATATCTCATATGCGCTCCTATTTCGTTTCGCTTGAGCCAGGAAACCTCTGTGTAGGACTCTAAAGACTCGTCAATACGCCGGCAGCAGATGATGATCATATCAAGCACCCACAAGCCGCAAGCGGTCTGCTAAATATAACGGCCACCCGGGTATTGAACGATCAGAAGATCGACGAGCTAGCCCGCTCACACTCCTGTGAATCCAACCAGTAACACTTACCGTACAGTCCGGTCTGTTCGTCTGATATGTCGCATAACTAGTCTAGGGGTGGTAAACGTCAGACCCCAATAACCGATAAGTCGTGCTGATGTGAGGCTCATAACGGGTCGAGAAACTACTGGTAACACTTACCAGCAAATCTCTGATCAGCCCTGGCCAGGGACTTCCCTGTTACGGCCAATCGAGCACAGTGCAACATCAACCCCCAATACCGGGAGAGACGAAACCCCTCCTATCGCTCATTGCCTCCATGTGACTCGGGACTGTACCCAAAGACCACCCTTTTGCACGCCCTCATGGACGTGGTAAGGTGGAGATCAAAGCACAGTGGGAATCACACAAGACTCTATGACGATCTCGGGTCTACAGACTAACCTGTACAAGTGTCACCTGAGAACTGCCATCTGACGTGAGGTATAATACCATCTGGGAGTTCTCGGCGAGTCCGTCCAGTGTACCCAGTCTCCACTGAGCACCCGTATACCATCTCTGATGTCAAACACCAATGGATATAGGATCATCCATCGCCCATCTCATGGGTCGAGAAGCGTATACGCTAGTCTACTCTGGTATATCGATGCCCCGTCTCGATACACCCACGACTAGGGACCTTGAAGGATGTACTTATGGACTACCATGTCCCCACTAGTATGATCTGCATCATAGTCCAGGTAGTCAAGTACACATCCTAAGGGCTTTACCAACATGTAACCATAAGACAGTTTAAAGAGACTAGTATACATGTTAAGATAAAGAGTAACCAGATATCATACTATCATATCGAGCAAGAAAGTCATCTCTATATATGTCCAAGCATCCAATATAATATACATCATCTGTACAATACTGGCCTCTAGGGCATACATACAACTAACAATCTCCCACTTGCACTAGGGCCAGCTGCTGTAGTATCGCATACCGAGCATCCCGAAGAGTCTCTCAAACTGTATCTGGGGAATGGCCTTCGTGAGTGGATCCGCCGTGTTGTTCTTCGTGTCAACCCTCCTGACCTCGATCTCCCGGCGATCAACTATCTCCCGGATCAGGTGATACCGCCTCAGAATATGCCTGGATCGCTGATGGGACCTGGGTTCCTTGGCCAAAGCCACCGCTCCATTGTTATCGCAATACAAAGGTATTGGATGCTCAATGGATGGAACCACTCCAAGTTCAGTAATGAACTTCTTGATCCATACAGCCTCTTTGGCAGCATCGTTGGCAGCGATGTATTCAGCCTCCATCGTCGAGTCTGCCACGGTTTCCTGCTTGGAACTCTTCCAGCTAACCGCCCCTCCGTAAAGGGTAAAGACAAATCCCGACTGGGACTTAGAGTCGTCCTTATCACTCTGGAAGCTCGAATCGGTAAAGGACTCCACTTGGAGTTCTCCGTTACCATACACCAAGAGCATCTCTTTAGTCCTTCGTAAGTACTTGAGAATGCTCTTCATAGCTGTCCAGTGACTCTCTCCAGGATCAGCTTGATACCTGCTCACTACACTTAGTGAGTATGCTACATCGGGTCTGGTACATAGCATCGCGTACATGATAGAGCCTACAGCCGAAGCATAGGGTATCCCTTGCATGCGAGCTCTCTCCAAATCAGTCTTGGGAGACATCTCTTTGGAGAGAGTGACTCCAGAGATCGTGGGCAAGTTCCCACGCTTGGATTCTTCCATACTAAACCTCTTTAGTATGGTGTCAATGTACCTGGATTGGGACAATCCCAAAATCCGTTTGGATCTATCTCTATAGATCCTAATTCCCAATATGCAGGAGGCATCACCAAGATCTTTCATTGAGAATCTTTGTGATAAGAAGAGCTCGACCAATTGCAGCATAGGAATATCATTTCCTATCAAGAGTATGTCGTCCACGTACAATACGAGGAAGACAACCTTACTCTCTACCACCTTCTTGTAGATACAAGGTTCATCTAGATTTTTGACGAAATCAAACTCTTTGATAACGACGTCAAAGCAGATGTTCCAACTCCGCGATGCTTGCTTTAATCCATAAATGGATTTAAGCAGCTTGCACACCTTCCCGCTGCTCCCACTGTCTATGAAGCCCTCTGGCTGAGTCATGTACACGCACTCTTCTAAATCACCATTTAGAAAGGCGGTCTAAACATCCATTTGCCAGATTTCGTAATCATGATATGCAGCAATAGCAAGCATGATCCGGATGGATTTAAGCATAGCCACTGGAGAAAAGGTTTCGTCATAGTCCACACCTGGTCTTTGACGAAAACCTTTTGCAACAAGTCTAGCTTTGAAAGTCTCCACTTTCCCATCTACACCAATTTTCTTCTTGAAGATCCACTTGCTCCCAATGGGTTTTACCCCTTCAGGAGCAACTTCCAAAGTCCATACTTTGTTGGTGTACATGGATTCCATCTCGGACCGCATAGCATCCAGCCATTTCACTGAGTCCCCACTCGTGATGGCCTGCTCGAAGCTAGTTGGGTCATCATCCTCCATGATGCAATCCTCGCTCCCACCATCCATGAGAAAACTGTAGTATCTCTCAGGTTGGCGAGGAACCCTACAAGATCGGCGGAGAGGCTGAGGTTCATTTGGAGCTACTGAATCTTCTAGTTCCACTAAATCTTCAGTTACGGTTTGTGTATCTGGAACCTCTTCCAGCTCTACCACATTGCCACTAATTTCTTTTTCAAGGAATTCCTTTTCTAAAAAGGTGGCATGTTGAGCAACAAACACTTTTTGTTCCTCACTGTGGTAGAAAAAATACCCATATGAATTCTTTGGATATCCCACAAACTTGCAGAGAACTGACCGTGCCTCGAGCTTGTCCGGATTTTGCCTTTTGACATAGGCCGGACAACCCCATATCTTAACTCTTTTAAAATATGGTCTCTTCCTACTCCATATCTCATATGGTGTGGTAGGTACAGATTTAGATGGAACTTGATTCAATAGGTATGCTGCTGTCTCCAGCGCATAACCCCAGAAGGAAATAGGTAACTCAGCTGTGCTCATCATAGAGCGCACCATATCTAATAGGGTGCGGTTCCTCCGTTCAGATACACCGTTGTGCTGTGGTGTATATGGAGGAGTCAGCTGAGAGAGAATCCCATTCTCTTTTAGGAAGTCCAGGAATTCATTGCTTAAGTATTCTCCTCCTCGATCAGATCGAAGGATTTTAATACTTTTTCCGGTTTGGTTCTCGACTTCCTTTTTATATTCTCTAAATTTCTCAAAAGCTTCTGATTTGTGTTTCATCAGGAACACATACCCGAACCTAGAGAGATCGTCAGTGAATGTAATGAAGTACGAAGAACCATCCCTGGCATGTGTAGACATGGGACCGCATACATCACTATGTATCAGTCCCAAGAGTTCGGTAACTCTTTCTCCGTGTCCCGTAAACGGAGTTTTGGTCATCTTGCCTTTGAGACATGACTGGCAAGTGTCATAAGATGAAAATTCAAACGGATTTAAATATCCATCTTTATGCAACTTAGTCAGTCGTGTTGCATTGATGTGACCCAGTCTACAATGCCACAAGAAGGATTCGTTCAGTTCTGAACTCTTCCTCTTGTATGTGTTTGTTATGCTCAGAACTGTTGATTGATTTAGAACATAAATGCCATTGCACAACGTGCCTGATCCAACCAACTTTTGGTTACGGAAAATGTTCATAACATTATCCTGTAATACAAAATTATATCCCTCTTTACTCAATAAAGAAACCGATATAATGTTGCATATCAGGTTCGGCATGTAATAGCATTCGTTCAGAACCAATGTATTGCCAGTCGGTAATACAAGGTGATATTCCCCGACAGTCTTAGCTGCAACAATTGCACCATTTCCAACTCTAATGTCTTTATCACCTTCTCCAAGTTCTTTACCTTTCCTTAGCCCATGTAACTGATTACATATATGGGATCCTGACCCGGTATCTAATACCCAGGACGTAGAGCAAATGGAGAAACAGTTCTCTGTAACGAACACACCCGAAGAAAATGCATCAACATGTACTTTCTTCATTCGGGTGGCATGGGAATCCTGGTATTCCCCTATATCCTGTTCATTCCTATAACTCTTATAAGAAAGAACGGAACCAACGTTCCCCAGCACAGTATAACATGCGGGTTCGGTCAATACATCCATATTATTATCTTCATTAGGGCATGAAATGGTCGCTACCTGGAGAGAGAGAGAAGAAAACACTTTAGCGTATGCTCGTGCAAGATCAGATTGGTTATTTTCTTATCTAATCAGGATGGCTCCCACTGCTTTTTATCAAATCTTCCTCCAAACCCTAAAAGGAAAGATTAGCCGGGATTAATTACACACTACAAGTTCGCCAATCTTTCAGCCAGGCCAGTGTCGGTACTTTGAGGGAGGTCCCCCGTGCTTTCGCACGAACCTAATTAATGTAAACCTCGTTTTCCCAGAGGCGTAACCTCGTTGACACCTTTCTAGACACCTACTTGATTAGCTAATTGCAATGTGTAAAACTCTCCCAGGAGTAACTCTTACTCGCAGTGGGTATCGGGATCCAACTATCTCATAGAAGGTATGCAATCTCATTGCAAATTTCAACACTTGAAATTCCCGATAAAATTTTGCCCCGAACGATCTATGACCTTGACAAGGTCAACAAACCATAGACCGCAAGTCAAGTTCAACCCGTCATTTCTTGATTAAATCAAACCCACCCGCACGACCCTTGACAAGGTCAACAAGGCCGTACGACTACCCTAACCCAATCTGCATCATATGCATAAGCAGATAAATACTGGTTAGCTACCGCACACTGCGCCTTGACAAGGTCAACAAACGCAGCACGAATACTAAACAGGACTTATCTGAAATGACGGAGGGCTACGTCAGGTTTTTCTGAAAACCTATTGCGTAATGAACTTGATATCGTTGTAGAATCAAATGAAGTTTTGAAATGGAGTGATTTTGAGGCTTTTCTAGTTTTGCTAAAGGGGTCACTCCCGGTGAAGGGATCGTCGGCCCTTTCCTCGTCGAATGAGGTGCGGGATATATCATATATATCACTGTGCAAAGCAAAAGTCAAAAGCAATCAAAAGAAAACCGAGTGTGCAGCATCTGCCAGTTATTGCTAAAGGAGTCACTCCCGGTGAAGGAATCTCGGTCCTTTCCTCATCGAATAAGGTGCGGGATATATCATATATATCGCTGTGCAAAGCAAGAACTGTAGCTACCTTTTTTATTTAAAATTTGATTCCACAACATCTTAGGTTTCTTTTCTTTCATTAATCTCATTAATGAAGTCCCATCATTTAAGTACCTAAACATCACAGATAAATACGACGTACACTTATGCCATCCGCATTCGTCTCGATGTCCCCTCGTGCACCGTTAGGTTAGGTAACTAACGGCAGAGCGGGGCAGGGCTAGTACGGGTGTAAAACATAAGTAACGTCTATATAATATATCATATATACTATATACTGTATCCATCACAGAACATCACATGATTACATCACAGATATCGCAGCAGAAGAAACATATGAAATATTGGATATACTAGGACGTCCGTGTTTTCAATACGAGCCAGTATAAAACACGGATTCCACGGTCGTGATGAATAGCCAATCCCACACCCCTAGACCCCTACGAGAGCGGCAAGCAACCCTGCCAATTCTAGGGTTAGGAGACCCGGACTCGACTCCTCGAGTTGATCTCCCACTGGACCCCAGAACCCGGTTACTTGTGCTCCCCTCGTTGGGTCTATCCTAATGCGGAAAAGTAAATAATATACAAAAGGTGATTACTTCCGCTACCTGGAAGTGTCCCAATAAAAGAATATTACATACAAGTTTTTACATGAATGAAAATGAAAAACACTCATCTCACATAAAAACCCCCGGCTATTCAAACACAACGATCCAATATAACATATCTAGCAACACATAACATCACATGTCATCAACGTAAGTAAGTATGCATACCCCAATTGTCGTTGACGTATAGCAACGAAACCGGCGATATGAACATACTACACTTACGGTCACAGAAAAGAAAGTGTAAAACTACAACAGTTGGAATCCGCAACCTCATTAGACATCACATGCCTAATCAAATGAAATACTTAGACATCACATGCCTAACAGTTATAAACCCCACATTTTAGTCTCATTATCGAAAACTCTTTTCAATATCAAGTGAAACTAAACTGCTAGATTTATAACATTCATTCAGTTATCTCATAACTGTTTGTGAATTCCAATTATTGTATCACATTCCAGATAAACAGAAAATGTTAAACTTTCCGATCGAACAGTCGAATACCCAAGTTTTCCCGATACAGCTCAACACATGAAATAAGTCTAACAACATTCAGTTCGTGCCTCAGTAGCAACGGTCCAGCCGTAGAAGGGTCAAGCCAACGCCTCACATGTGGCACGCCGTACTGCCCCAAACCCGAAGGTTCAAAGGGCAGTTCAAGACGGTCACATAATCGAGTTAAGGTTTGTTGTCTTCTAGAGGGTCCATTGCGTTACTTGCACTACTTAGAACGTCGTTAAACTACGGAAAAATCCAACACTTGGAAATTTCCCGACAGGGGAAAAGTTGGGTATTTATATCCGGTCGAACTTTTTAACAAATTCAAAAATTATCCGGAAATACACAAAGACGAAATTTGATAATCCGGTCGAAACATCGAAGCTCTAAAACACCCCAGAAAATTCAACTCTTGAATAAATATTAAAAATACCCATAAAACTCAGCTGCAGAAATTATGAATTACTATGCAAGGTAGGAGGGCTGACGTCATCACTAGGCCGCGGAACCGCCGCAGAAGCCATGCCTCTGCCGCGGTTCCGCCGCACACTTCACTGTTCATTGGAAAAAAATTGCACCGTAATTCTTAGAATTCTCTGCTGAATTTTTTAAGCATTTTTAATCTAGAAAAATCCCAGATTTTAGAAAAAGTCCAGAGAGCACTTGGGTTTTAGGGTTTCGGGTTCGTTCGGGTTTCAAACGTCGTCTAGACTTCGCCTAAGGCTCTGGCTAGGCTCTGATACCAGTGAAAGGTTCCTAGGCACACTATAGAGGTCTCACAAGGCATCAACCATGCCTATTTCAAATTTTACGGGTGCCGAGAAACCCTAATACGGATCGTTGACTAGAAGTTTAGGCGAAATACGAATCTAGTTAACAATTTAACTAAAGATCAGAAGCTACAACCTTTGTAGATCCGGATATCCACTTCCTTAGCTCCACGTAGGCGTCCTCTCGCTGTCCATCTTGAATCCCGAACTCAATCGTCGGCTTCATTGGGAAAATGGGCGGACTAGGTCGTCGGCTTCGTGCCGAAGATGATCTACGTCGAGGCATCACAAGTTCAAGCTCCGACTTCACAAATTTGTGAAACTTGTAAAGAAAACACCCAAAACAACTTGGCAAGAGGTAGAGGGTGAAGAAATAGGAGGTGGGTTCACTTTAGAATTTGATTTCTCACTTTAGAACTCAAGTTGCCATTGATGGCATCAAGCTTTTTCTTTTGAAGATGAAGAAGAAGATCAAGCTAGAATATGATGAGTATTCTTTTTTTTAAAATGAAAAGTAAATGAATACTTATCATATACTAACTAGGGTAGAGTGTAGAGAATAGACCATGGTTACTTGGATGGGTTAGGGTTAAGCATGAAGACAAGAATGGTTAAGAAGTCAAAGCTTCATGAAGCTTCAACTAGAAACAAACATAGCCACCATTCGTATCTAAATCTTTTCCAAATAAATAAACAAATAAATAAATGAAAAAGCAAAACCCTAATCATATCTTAACCATGGTTTAATCCTTTACACTTAACCACATGATCAAGTATCATCAAACATGATACAAAAATGTGCACAAAAGTATATCACATATACTTCTTGCACATCAAGTGAGAAAATCCATATAAAGTGAACCAATACTAGCTAATGCAAAGTAATATATCAAATATATAATTATACATTAAATCATTAAATCAACACTTGATTTAACGATCCGGTCATATCGCATATAACCGACTAGTATCCTATGTATCGGCTTATCAAATCAATCCTTGATTCAATAACTAGGTTATATCGAATATAACCATTCGATACATTCATCGCGAGAATGGAATACGGTATCTCATACACGCATTATTCTCGGTCCTGCACATATCTCATATGCGCTCCTATTTCGTTTCGCTTGAACCAGGAAACCTCTGTGTAGGACTCTAAAGACTCGTCAATACGCCGGCAGCAGATGATGATCATATCAAGCACCCACAAGCCGCAAGCGGTCTGCTAAACGTAACGGCCACCCGGATATTGAACGATCAGAAGATCGACGAGCTAGCCCGCTCACACTCCTGTGAATCCAACCAGTAACACTTACCGTACAGTCCGGTCTGTTCGTCTGATATGTCGCATAACTAGTCTAGGGGTGGTAAACGTCAGACCCCAATAACCGATAAGTCGTGCTGATGTGAGGCTCATAACGGGTCGAGAAACTACTGGTAACACTTACCAGCAAATCTCTGATCAGCCCTGGCCAGGGACTTCCCTGTTACGGCCAATCGAGCACAGTGCAACATCAACCCCCAATACCGGGAGAGACGAAACCCCTCCTATCGCTCATTGCCTCCATGTGACTCGGGACTGTACCCAAAGACCACCGTTTTGCACGCCCTCATGGACGTGGTAAGGTGGAGATCAAAGCACAGTGGGAATCACACAAGACTCTATGACGATCTCGGGTCTACAGACTAACCTGTACAAGTGTCACCTGAGAACTGCCATCTGACGTGAGGTATAATACCATCTGGGAGTTCTCGGCGAGTCCGTCCAGTGTACCCAGTCTCCACTGAGCACCCGTATACCATCTCTGATGTCAAACACCAATGGATATGGGATCATCCATCGCCCATCTCATGGGTCGAGAAGCGTATACGCTAGTCTACTCTGGTATATCGATGCCCCGTCTCGATACACCCACGACTAGGGACCTTGAAGAAATGTACTTATGGACTACCATGTCCCCACTAATATGATCTGCATCATAGTCCAGGTAGTCAAGTACACATCCTAAGGGCTTTACCAACATGTAACCATAAGACAGTTTAAAGAGACTAGTATACATGTTAAGATAAAGAGTAACCAGATATCATACTATCATATCGAGCAAGAAAGTCATCTCTATATATGTCCAAGCATCCAATATAATATACATCATCTGTACAATACTGGCCTCTAGGGCATACATACAACTAGCAGTCAGCGAATGGCCGACACCAAAGATGGTGAATGATATTCGAAGTTTCTTGGGATTAGTAGGATACTACCAAAGATTCATTGAAGGTTTCTCGAAGATTGCAGCACCCCTGACCAATCTCATACGTAAATATGAAGCATTCGTGTGGTCAGAATCATGTGAACAAGCTTTTGTAGAACTTAAATCAAGACTAACATCTGCTCTTATTCTCGTAATACCGGATCAATTTGGAGGATTTGTTGTATATTGCAATGTGTCGGGTAAGGGATTAGGATGTGTTCTACACCAGTATGGAAAAGTTGTAGCTTTTGCATCAAGACAGCTGAAAGTTCATGAGCACAACTATCCAACACATGATCTGGAGTTGGCAGCCGTTATCTTTGCACTTAAGATTTGGCGTCATTATCTTCTTGGAGAACGAGTGGATATATACATTGACCACAAGAGTCTGAAGTATATATTTACTCAGAAGGAACTAAACATGTGGCAGAGAAGATGACTAGAACTCATGGCGGACTTCGACATCAACCTACAATATCATCCTGGGAAGGTGAATGTAGTTCCTGATGCACTTAGCTGCCAGCCATTAACAATGAATCTCACCGCTCAGTGGAAGCTACAGCAGGAATTGCATGGAATGGGCATGGAATGGAGGTTGAAGTAGTTATTCCAGGTAACACTTCATATTTGATGAACTTACAAGTTCAGTCTACTATTGTCAATCAGATCAAAACAGCTCAAGCAAATGATGCCAAGCTACAAAAAATCCGAGAATAAGTAGAAAGTGGATTTCGAACCGACTTCATCATCCACGAAGATGGATCCTTGAGATATGGAAGTTGATTGTGTGTACCAAACGGTCTTGTTCAAGAAGAGTTGATGAAAGAAACTCACGGCTCTCCTTACTCAGTACACCCCGGTGGTACCAAAATGTATAAGGATCTACGGCAAAATTACTGGTGGCATGGAATGAAGCGTAAAGTAGCCAGAATCGTAGCCAAGTATTTAGTGTGTCGGCAAGTGAAGGCTGAACATCACAGAACTGCCGGTCTACTTCAGCCGTTACCCATCCCAGAATGGAAATGGCAGCACATTACCATGGATTTCGTGACTGCCCTTCCTCGCAGCACAAAGAGTAACAACGCAATATGGCTTATTGTGGATCGACTCACCAAGCCGGCTCACTTTATTCCCTTCCGAGTTGGCCAATCTACTGAGACGTTAGCAAAGAAGTACATGTGGATAAGCATGAATCTAAAGTAAGATTTAACTTCAAAGTGTACAATTTTTGATACTGTAATACCCAGTTCCGAGTATACCATAACCGTGTTTTAATAAACAATTTCCAAATATTTTCTCCTAAATTTTCCTACATAATTTTCTATAAATTTTATATATTTTTCTAAAACCTAATAACCTAAACCCTAAACCCTTCATTATTTTACCTTATCTTTTTTTTTAAACCCTAGCCCAAGCCCCAAGCCCAGCCCAAAGACCCCACTCTACACACCTGACTAGACCCGACACCCTACCCAACCCGACCCGTTTCCTCATTCTTCCCCCCTCGTCTTCTTTTTCCCGCCTCTTTCTCCCTTCGCAACGGCTCCTCGCCCCCGCTTCTCGCGCCCACGCCCACTGCTCGCACCCATGCCCCAGCCACCCACATCCCCCACTCACCTCCCCAACGGCCACATCCCTCCGCGTTCCCTTCTTCCTCACCAAAAACGCCGCTTCTTTCGCTCCCATGCCCGCCGACTCATCCCCCCCCCCACGACCTCGCTTCGCCCCAACACTCCCCCTCGTTCTCGTGCCCACCCCCTCCAAACCCTCAACAACTCTTCTCCCCCTCTACCCCTCTCTTTCTCTCCTCCATCCCACCGTCGCCAACCAACCCAAGCTAAAATGGTAACCAACGACCCCACTCCATAACACCATCCTCTCCGCCCTAAGCCACTGCGACCACCTCCGATCATCTCCTAACCGATACCTCCTCCCCTCTACCTCCGTTGCTTCCCACTGTTCCCTCTCTCTTCTCACTGCCACCACCTCCGGCAACCCTTTCTCGTTCTTGATGAACACCACCACTACTGAGCTCTTCTCACCCTCAGCCTTGCATCCCTGAACCGCCGCGACACTCGACCAATTCCGGCCTTTCCTCTCCACAACCTCACCGCAACCCATCGACCTCCCTTAGCTATACACGAGCTCCCTAACCTCCATCAACAGCTCCACCGCCTAACTGCCATCACCTCCTCTTACCACCTCCTCGACGTCACCCCCACCTCACGACGAGCTACCCGAGCCCAGCTACCTCCAACGGAGCTCCGAGCCAGCCACCATCAACATCATCTCGCCACTGCCCCTGGACCACTGTCACCGCTTCTGCCTCACCCCCTTCTCCTCCTTGCAACCCAGCAGCCTCTTCTCCTCCTCGAACTCAACTCTAAACACTCAACCCCTCACTTCCCCTAGCCAAGAACTGCCCCAGAGCCACCTGAGCATTACCGCCCTCCACCTTCGACGACTACCAGCACCGCCGACCTTGCGGAGCCGCCGTTAGCCGAGCCCAACTGAGCTTGCTTCTTTTGCTGCTGCCCGTGCTGGTGCTTGTGTCGCTGCCGTTGTCGTTGCCCGTGCTGGTGCTTGTGTCGTTGCTATCTCTACCGTGTCACCGTTGTTGCACCATCTCCAGGCAAGTTTCTAAACTTTCTATCATGCTACATATACTTAAATATACTTATGTATGTATATGTGATAAATTGTTATAAAACCCCATAGTTATGATTATTAAAACTCGATAATCACCTTATGATATATATATCTGTTTTGGTCAATTAAAACTCCCATTTCGTGATATATAGATCGTGCATTGATAATTAACTACATGTTGGGATCTAAAAGTTAACGTTTCTATATTGAAAAGATATCCCCGAGAACCGATGCTAAATCTGGAAATTACCGTACATATCACGTTGTAAAATTAATAGTAAATTAAATACAAATCGAAATGCGATTTTCTAGGGTTCGTATCGAATCCGAATAGATAACCTAGAACTCTCTGCAAATTTTTATTTAATATGACCTTGATACGATATTGAAAACTTGAGAGAAATACGGCTCTGGACTGTAGTCCAGAGCAGTATTTTCCGACAACACCTGATTTTAGATGTATATACATCCTTGTAAAAATCTGGAAAAAAAACGCGGAGTACTATATCATAGAGTAGATAATCAAGTTATCTAAATAATGGGGTTAGTTTCATTTAATTTAAATAATTTTTACTATTTTAAAAGTATTTTAGACCATCGACATATCCTGCAGTTTTCTGCAGTGACAGTTTGTACACATTGATATTAAACTGAACATATCTCCCCGTATATAGCGGATATTATCGATCCGTCTGATATGTTGGAAACCTAACTATTAAACCTAAATATTATCCAACTGTAGTGTCGTCTAATTATGAACCCAACTGTGATTAAAACGTCTTACGAAATGGACTTCCAGTTCGGAAACTGGATTTCCAGCAGTGAACACTTAAAATGAAATGACCATAACTAGTAAACCTGGAATCCGATTGATGCGAAACCAATTTTTATGGACAGATAATTAATCATACTGCTTACACCTTTTATATTATTTTGCTTAATTCTACACGTGTGATTTATAGTACATTTTGCAAGTGTTATGACACTGGCTGCTATGTTCTTTCATATTATAATTAATTGCATTCTCATCATATCATGTAGCGGTTGTATCCTCATTTGAATAGTGGTCATATAAATTGATAACCTAGTGATTTTGTTACATTACCCAGTGATAAATATTAGTGATTAGATTGTGGCAAGTACGTTAGTGTATAAGCGTGATTGAATAGTGAAAGTGACACGTACTTGTATACAATCAGCGGAACCGGTTAATTTATTGCATTGTCGATGTCTATGGGACATATATAAGTGTAACTATAACTGGAATGGGACGGTTATGGAAGCACTTATATTAGTGTCATAGGTAAGGCGTCAGACACTATCCATTTATCTTGGATACCAGTCGAGACATGCTTGATGGAGATCCTGTCTCCAGTTCTTGCGTAGACTTGTCATGGACCAACTAGTATTTGGGTTTATGATCGGTATTTGATGTAGACCGTGGGTGTGGGGTAGTTTGAGTATGAATTTGATTAAGGGAATCTCGGGAGTCCTACTGCCGGCATATACAGCTATTTTGGGAGTCATATGGGTGATATTACTGATTATTAGTGAGCGTGATTTAGGCTCGTATTCCCTTGCCCCTGGGGTCTACCCTTGGATTGGGGATACTCCTGCGGTGGTTGACACTCACACTTGGACTGACGATAGGTTTAGCGACCTAGACAGTGAGACTTAGAGACGGATAGGTTTAGTGACATGGACATGCATTGATTACTGATTCAATATACCTGCTTTACTGTTTACTTGTACCGATTATTTCATGCTCGCGTCATCGTTCTATATTTACTGCTTCATGTTCATCATCATTGCACGTGTTTACATATGTTTATATATATTGCTATTGTGTCGCTCTGACGACCTGAGTATGCATGCTCAGAGTGAGAAGTGTACTGAGCTTGGATTAGGACCTGTCATACCTCGAGAATATTGCGGACATCTAAATCAGCGACGCCAGCGCTATCTTTCCCTTGATCTCTATTTAGTATATTTTTTATCTATTCTGATAGATGTAGTGACTGCATTTCTCATTACCTGTGCATTGATTACTGATTACCACGTAATGCTAGAAGCCGAAGTGTGACTACGGCAGGATATTCCTTGACCATAGGAGCATGGCTGGTCTTGTCAACCCCTTGTATTCCGTATTTTGGGAAGCGGAACATGACAGATACCCATGAACTCATGCAGGAGATTGTGAGATTACATGGAGTACCAATTTGCATCATTTTCGATCGTGATACCAGATTTCGACCACAGTTTTGGCAGAGTCTACAAGCTAGCATGGGAACAAATCTGAACTTTAGCACGGCTTACCATCCATAAACGAATGGATAGTCCGAGCGAATAATTCAGATTCTGGAAGACATGCTAAGAGTTTGTATGTTAGACTTCGGAGGTTCGTAGGAAGATCACATACACCGTGTGGAGTTTTCATACAACAACAGCTATCATGCGAGTATTGGAATGACACCATTTGCAGCACTCTATGGAAGGAAGTGTCATTCACCACTAAGTTGAGACGACGCTAGAGATCGTGAACTCATAGGACCAGAGATGATCGTGGCAACTGTGGACGTAGTTCGCACGATCAGGGAAAGAATGCGCATAGCCCAAGACCGACAGAAGCATTGGGCTGATGCAAAGCGGTGACATCTGGAGTTCCAACCTGGAGACCATATTTTTCTGAAGATCTCTCCAAACAGAGAAGTAATCTATTTTAGCAAGAGGGGTAAGCTCAGTCCTAGATACATAGAACCGTTCGACATTCTCGAACGAGTCGGAGAAGTGGCATATCGTTTGGCACTATCACCCTCATTGGAAGGAGTGCACAACGTGTTCCACATATCCTAACTCTGAAGATATGGGAGTGACCCCAGCCACATCCTTGATCATTCCGAGCTCACTGTACAGATGGACCTAACTTGTGAGCAACAACCCATTGAGATCCTGGATAGAAAGGTAAAGACATTACGGAACAAAGAAGTAAACTTGGTCCGAGTGATGTGGAGAAAAGATTCAGCAGGAGAATCAACGTAGGACGAGAAGATGACATGCATGCAAAATACCCTTACTTATTTGTAAATTAGTCCTTATGTAATTGTAAATTTCGATGACGAAATTTTTATAACGAGGGTAGAATGTAACGACTCTGAATTTACTGTACAAAAATTTTCAGTTTAATGTACAGAAAGGAGTTTACAAGCCTGAGTACGGGTTATAAGTATATTTTTGTTTAAGAACTGCAAGAAGTCTCTTGTAGCTCACTGGTAAAGTTCTTGCACTGCTGTGATATAGACCCTGTGTTCGAATCCCATACATGGCATCAATCCACTGGCCCCCTCCACAAATCGACCGGCGGAAAACCCTAGTTGGGTCGGTACCGATAGGTGAACCGTAGCCAAAGGTGTTCGGGTTTTGCACACAAGTATTTTCCCTACTAACTCCCCTGCACTGTTTGATTCCTCTGCAATCGGCAATCAAACAGAAACCCCTCGATTCCCCATTTATCATCTTTTTAATGCATTTTAATTCACTCTTTTAATTCCAAAACCCTAATTCCACACTATAAATACTACCCTATGCCTTAGCCCTTCCCCGTTTAGAAAATTATAGTCAAAACTCTCAAAATTTTCTAAATACAAGAGGAGTACAAGTGGAGTTAGCAAGAGATCAACTTCCGGCGAGAATCGAAGCAAGTTACGGCAACCCCGCGACGTCACGACGACAACCCCCTTTTTCCTACCCTTTCTTTCTAAGCACTTCACTCGTAAGTCCCTTCCAATTCTTATTCTCCTTCTCTAAAATATTCTTTTTCAAAACATATGTCGAAAGTGAAGTTAATACCGACATCTTCTTCTATGCTATATAAAATCCACTTTCTCTTACATATTTGACATCCATATCCTTACACAAATTTTGTAATCATAAAACTAATGTTTAGAACCAACTTTCACTCAAAAATATCATGGAACGTAACTTTAATTTAACATTTATATTAAAATACCATGAACTTTATATATGTCATCTTATATTACTTTGCTTAAAACATACCTTTAGGAAAATTCATGAGGTAATGACCTACCCCTCACAAACACACATGGTTTCATAGCACGACAACTCTTTCATGTAAATTTTGTGTTTCGAGAAAATATTTCATTAAAATACCATTTACAATAAAAAAACGATTTTCTTTGGAGTTGTATTTTAAAATTCCTTTGCAAATAAACCTCTACAACTCTTTTTAGAGGACCCGCTATTGGATGGTGTGGATCATCGCACATCCTCGAACTAGTAGAGCGAGATGCAGACCTCCTCATGGAGTATTCAGTCTCGAAAGGTTTTTAATATGGTTTTTAAGAAAAACGCATTTTTAACATAAATAAAAATTAATTTTTAATAATTATATAAATGTTATCAAACCACATATTTTCAGGATATAATAAAATTTCATATTTTCTATATAAAAAAAAGTAAAAGAATGACAAGTTTCACCAAAATACTCTCAAGTTATCTAAAAGACAAGGTTTACACTAAAATACCATGAACTTTCCAAGCTATGTAATTATCACTAAATTACTTCAAACCCTTAAAATTCACAACTATGAAACCCTAAATAATATAAATCAATTCTCGAGATTTATTTTGAAATTTAATTAAAAATATTTTTCATAAACCCCCTTGAGTGATATAAAACAATATTTAAGGACTTTAGTAAATATAGGTTTAAGCGAAATCAATTCTCTTGAGCCCACAGAGCCGAAGAAAGTGAGTTCTTGCCTATTTAAGATAGAAAACATAATGGAGTTATCAATGGTAATTGTCTTGGAAAAAGACACAAATCCTGTCGTCCATGTGCAGCAGTTACAGATGATTCCCGAACCTAATTCAGGATCCAAATCAGTTATAAGTGTCTGACTCAGTCCGAGTCTAACTCAAATCTGAATCTGATCCGAGTTTAATCAAACATGAATCCTATATCCAACATGAACACTTGAACCTGAATCTGAATACCAGAATTCAAAAATAATATCAAACATGCAAACATGATGACTTGACCAAACTATGGCTATAACTTGACTTGACTACATGACTACTTGTTTACATCTTGAACCTGACTACTTAAACAACTTGTATCCATGGTTTTGGCAAGTCTGATAATTATAATCTATATAAAACAATACACGGGGTTAACGGGGTAGATTGGTACGGAATGTATTAAAAGTGGCACGAGATGGTCACTAAAAGACATCTACATGAACTCTCGTGCCGTTGTCCCGTGGGTTTTGACAGGACCTTGTACTACATGTTACCATAGTCCACGGAGCAAGTTGGACTCCTCTCATATACACGGATATCTTCTGTACCAAGCTACAAACAACTACGTTAGAATAATGATGTTATACCTGTATAACATACTAGGTTCATTCCACATTACTTGTACTATACCTTTCTCTCTTTTGGGACTTACCGGGCGCTAGTTCGCTGACGACATTCCTATCTATTTCTTTCTTGGAATGTTCATCAAGAATACAGGACCCTCAGGAGACCGAGACCAGTCAGGAGTACTTGGATCAGATTGAGGCACAGCCAGACTACTAGCTTTAGTTGTACTTACTTTTCAGTTTGTATACCACTGTTTAGGCATTGCTTTTATCATTGTATCTTCCTTTTCAAAATAGTTGTATGTAAAGATGAATGTTAATAAAAGTTTTTGTTTATTTTAGTTCTCTTGTCATTTCTTGTGCATTTTATATATTACTTAATTACGCTTAACGTGTTTATTTCTTAGTAAATACGTCGCGTGCCTGCCACGTCTCCGCTTCCGTATACCGAGAAGCGGGGCATGACAGAGGGCATCATTTGTGTCTTGTAGAATTCTGTTTTCTAAGATCCATATTTTTGTGGGTACATTTATTCCTTCTCTAAAATATACTTTTATTATAATCTGTACGGCTCTTAGGTGTACGCATTTTACTTTGTCTACGAATTTTTTACTCAAGGCTTTTAATTCTTTGTTTATCATTTCTCTTGTTAAAAGTTTTAATGACATTTGTCCTTTAATAGTTTTAATGTATATAGATTTTTCCCAATGTCTTATTACGTATTTGGTTTCACTTTTAAAATCTATTATGGGTATAGAATAAATTTTGTTTGAAGTTAACGTAAAGTTTTTTTTTTATTTCTTGATGTCTTTTTTCATCTACTATTAACATTCTATCTAATTCTTGTTGATTATCTATAGTCTCTTCTATTTTGGTAGATTCTTCATTAAGGTTTTTATCTAGGAATGCTAGGCTTGTTTCCATATGTATAGTATTAGCTTATAATTCTAGTGATTTGATAGAAATATTTTCTTCATCGTCTGAGGAGGAAGAAGTACTTTCGTTCCCATATATATCTTTTGGTTATATTGTCGTAAAAGTTTTATTATTTTTTGTTTTTGTTTTAACCTTATATTTGTCATGGTCATATTTTATTTTCTTTATTTTCTTTTTAAAAGGATTTCTTTAGTTCTTCTTTTTCATTTGGATCTTTAGTATTTAAAGCTTCCATTATAGCTAAAATATCTCTATCTAGTTCTCTATTCATGTATACATATTATATTTCAGAGTCAGAAGAATTTGATTCTTGACTACTGGAAGATTCTTCTTCACTTGAACTATCTATAATTATTTCATAATATTCATTTTGGAGGTCTGTTAGTTTTTCTATAGGTTCATATATTTCTTTGTATTCTTCAAACAATTGTATCATTTTATAGTCTATTTTCTTGAGGCAATTTGATGCATAATGACCTACTTCATTGCATGTCCAGCATTTACATTCTTTAGGGTCTTTTATATTTTTTGTATGTTTTTCTTTTCTTTTAAAGTATATTTTCTTAGGTTAATATCTTTTACTTTTTATAAACTTGTACCTTTTGTCTTTTGTATTATATTTATATTTTCTTTTGTATTTTTTATCCTTCCTTTTGTATTGTTTTTTATTATAAGATTTACATCCTCATTGAGTTGGTTCAGCTATTTTAGTACAGTATAAACCTTTTTTATATATCATTTTCGATCTCATCATAAGCTTACTTTCTAGACACCATTCATTAATTTTTCTTCTAGCAAAGTTTATTCATTTTCCTAAATTATTTATTTTATCCTTATTATAAATTCTATAACTGTTGTGTAGACGAGTTCCCCATAGTTCTGATAGTTTAAGGCAGTATGTTATCAATAACATTTCTTGATCTTCAGTCGTTGGTTTATTTTGATAATAATATTTTTGAAACTCACATATATATTCTTCAAAATAACACATATCGTCTATGGATAGTCTTTCCAATAATTTTTTAGCATCGAAGATTTTCTCTTTTTCTATATCTGGATCATGATATATTTATCCTAAAAATTCATATTTTATAGTTTTCTTAAAGTTTTCTATTAATTTTATCAGTTCTAAGAGAGTTTCTCCTGTTACTGATCCCGTCAAAAGATATCGTTTTGAGTTTCCTGATAGGATTTTATACTACATCTCTACTATTCCTGACAATTCTGTTTCTATAATTTTTAACATTTGTTTTGATATAAATGTTTTAGTTTGAGCTTGATATATTAATACTTGCGTCCAGATATCTATTATTTTCTCAGGATTTTTAATACAATCTAATATAAAACCATTTAGTCTCATAAATTCTAATATTTTTCCTTTTGGTATGAACTCTTCATTTTCTTCTCTATAAAATTTCTTCTTGTTATTTCTATAATCTTTTTTTATCTATATATTCATATGGATTGAAATAAAATGTTGAGGCTTCTTCTGTATATACTGTTGGCCTTATGGTTAGTGGTTGTTCTATAATATTGGACGATTGTTGTTCTGTACGTTTTATATTTTCTTTAGTTGTTAATTTTTTCATAGCTCTGCAAATGTCTCCTAATTCTTCTCGTGCAGATTTTTCCCATGTCTTCTAATTCTGAATATGAATAGTCTGTGTATTTATCCTATTCAATATTCATTTTTATATGAAACACTCCTTCGAAAGAGGGAAAGTTTATTTGTTCTAGAGTTTAATCTAAATTAACTCCTAATGTTTTACCTAGATCGGCAGATACTCCAGTTCTCTAAGATTTTCATATGGATATATAATATGGACTAAGCGATAATCATATAATGTTTTTACCACGTCAGGATCAACATTTTGAAATATATAAGAAGAATTATGATGATATCATTTTGCTCTCAAGAACCATCCTTTTTCATTTTTTATAGTAACTGGACAGAATTCCTGCCAGTTGAGAAAATCTTTAATAAAATCATATGGAATTCCTCTGGAAGTTTTAGAACCTTCTTCCAGATCTTCAACTATCATTTCTGAAGAAATACTTTTCTTTTCTTCTTCAAGATTCTTTTTATATTATGTAAAAAATTCTTTCAATTGGATAGCGATATCTTCTTTAATCTCCTTTTGTAAAGATTTTTCTATAATATTTTCAATTTTATGGATCTTTAGTAGAACCTTTGCAATATTATTATGTATTTCCTTTAAAGCTCTGCTTAGCTGTTTTAGACAAGTAATTTCTTCATTCTTTCCAGCCATTTCTCCAGTCAAAAAGTCTGTCAGTTATAGTGACTGAACCAACCTTGTCATCTTATTAGCCTTTTGTTTGATTCACTTTCTGCTATCTTATTTTTAATTCTGGATGATGCGGTTACACTATCTGTTCGAATATGGAATGGCTTATTTAAATAGAGTTCAAACGCTTTTATGGCTAATTTTATAGCTAATATTTCTTTATTATTACTATGATAATTCTTTTCGTTTTCTATAAATGTTTCTGATTTGTATCTGCAAATTCTTTCTTTATCATCTCTTTTACATATTAGGACAGCTCTTCAGTATAACTCAGAGGCATCTGTCTCTATAATTAATTATTAGTGATTATGCCCTATAGGCCATTACTGTATCATACTAGTTTGTATATTACTTAATGGAAGTTTGGGATATTCACAGTTGTATTGACAGTCTTGCTAAAAATGGTAGTATGCTACTTGGTTTGTTTCTACTTTAATATGTGCATGTGTTTCTTTTAACATATCGCTTATACATATTAGTAGAGCCCTTTGGATCTTTGCTTGATTACCAACGTTGTGATGGCAGTCACACTAGTGGGGGCTGGGTAGTCTACAAGCACATCCTTTTTCAGGTCCCTAGTCGTAGTATTATCGAGATAGGGCATCGATACTCCGGAGTAGACTAGTGTGTACGCTTCTCATCCCAGCAGGGGAAATGGTCTGTCCCACAGCCATTAGTACGTTGTACTGGAGATAGTATACAGGTGCTCGTTGGGTTACGGGTACACCGGAAAGGACTCGCAAGGAACTGTTGGTTGGTATTATACCCGTCGTCAGTTAACAGTTCGCAGGTGACATGAGTACAGCATAGTCCGCAGACTTGACACTGCTGCTTCGTCTCGAGTGTGTTCCCACTGTTCTTAGATTGCTACCCTACCACTGCTCAAAGGAGTCGTGCAAACAGGTAGCAGTTGGGTGCAGTCCCGAAGCACTTGGAGGCAGTGGCAGTTAGATAGGATTCGTTTCTCCCGATATTGGGAGTTGATATCGCGCTGTGTTTGGAAAGCCATTACGTAAAGTCCCTGGCCAGGGCAAACGAGATTTACTGGTAGGTTTTCCAGTATCTTCTCAAGGTGTAATGGGCTTCACTCCGACACGACTTGTACAGCTTTTAGGGGACTGACGCTTGCCGCCCCCCTAGGCCTGATATGCGATAGTCTTAGACGAACAGACCGGACTGTACGGAGATTGTCATATCAGGCTCAGTAGGAGTTCGGATGGGTTTCCTTATCGGCCTTCTTATCGACATCTACCTGGGGACCGTTACGTACAGCTAGTACCGCTTGCGGCCTGTGGTTAAACCCACTGCCAGCATAGTGTCGAGTCTTTAGAGTCCCACACAGAGAGTTTCCCTGCTTCAGGCGAAACGATATAGAGATCGTATGGTTTAACGACAAGGTTCGGACACATACGTGTTTTTACGCACGTACGATGTTCGGACAGTTTATACTAGCAGGCTTTGGTTTAAGCCAGATTCTAGTATTGGATTATTGGATTTATACAGTCTCGGTATTTCCGTGTTTTCACGGATGGGAGGGGCATTCTCGTAATTAGTCGAGAAGCTTCTAGAAGATTGATGAGTTGGAGGCTTAGGTGGAATTTGCATTAAATGGATTAGTGACTCATGGTGTGATTCATCCAAATGAGTTAATGAAGCATTTATTGCTTAATGACTCATGAGATGATTCACCCAAAGAGAGTTAATGAAGCATGGTTGATATTATTATTATGTTATTCATTTAATAATTATCATGCTTCATATATTTTAAAATGAGACATAATTCATTATCATTCTCACTCACACCTTCTCTCTCCTCAAGCTCTCTCTCTTCAAAGAACTAACCCTAACTTCTCATGTGTTGAGATCCAAGGGTTAGCAAGACTAATAGATCCATATTCCTCTTTTATATTCTCTAGGTTGCTTTGATTAGCACTCATAGTCATCTAGTTACCTCAAGTGAGAGGTTAAAGCTTGGAGAAGCAACTCTCGGGTGGATCTTCTATCACAACGAGGAGGCCGACGAGGAGGTGATCAAAAAAAACAAGAAGGACTTGATTCATTAGGTATAATCATCTATCATAGTGGTTAATCACTTCTATATAGTTGTTAGTTAGGATTTAGCAAAGATCCGTAAAGTTAGTCGATATTAGTTTAAACAAAATGATTGTTTTACCTATTCCGCCTCCCCGCATCATGTGGGGTGTCTAACGTCGACTTACATTAATTCATCGTTTTCTAACGGAATTGTTAATTTGAGCATTTTCTTGCAAATATCTTTTATTTTTTCTACATCTTTTGTATCTTCATCTGTCCATTGTCACTTATAGTTTTTTCGTAATTTATTTTGTAAATTTTGTCTATATGATGCTAGGGTTTCTATAAAATTTTCAGCATAATTTAAACATTCTAAAAACCTTTGTAGTTATTTGGTATCTTCTATTTTATTTGAAAATTAGATATTTTTTCCAAGATATGAGGTTATAATTCTATTTCTCCTTTGTCTATTGTTATGCATAGAAAATTTATTTTATTCTTATTAATTTCAACTTTTTTTTTGGATAGAGTTGCTCCTTTTTCGATACATCTTTCTACTATTATATTACGATGTTTAGCATGCTCATATTCTGTTTTTGAGAATATTAATATATCATCAACATAAACTATACAAAACTGTCTATATGGTTTGAATACCTAATCCATTCTTATTTGAAATATTTAAGGTGCATTTTTAAGACCAAAAGGCATAACTTTCCATTCATATTATTTTTGGGGATAACCAAATGCTATATACGGGATACTACTTGTCTCTAATTTTATCTGCCAAAATCCTGATCTGCAATCAAATTTTATAAAATATCTCGATCCTTGTATTGAATTCAATAATACTTCTTTATTGGGTAAATAATATCTATCGAATTTAGTAGCCTCATTAAATTTTTTTATAATTTATTACCCTCCTAACTCTGCCTCTTTGTTGTTCTGCATGGTTTCTTACCATAAAAGATGGGCTACTATGTGGACTATTGTTTTTTTGTATAATATTTATATTTAACAATTCTTCTATTTGTTTTTCAAATTCTATTATATTATCATTAATGTATCTCATTGGTTTTACTCTTATGATTTTTGTAGGGTCTAATAATTCTATTCTTGCATATATTTTTTCTTTTTCCCATTTTTCTAGCGGGTTTTTTGAATATGTTAATTCAAACAACTATAGAACCTTTATTCAATAATATATGCGAAGTCATAGAATCTAAAAGATTAAATGATAACGAGATAGAAACACCACAAGAAATAGTTATTCAAAAACTTAATAAACAAAACATGAAAGAGATGGAACATAATTACAAATCCACTCCAAAAGGACTAATTATTTCAAAAGATAAAAGAAAACAAAAGATAGAAAAAATAATGGATCCTTCAAGAAAATCAGTAAATCTATTAAAAAGCTATAGACAATGCTATATAGAAGGATATGTAGAAAATCAAAAGATAAAAGTATTACTAGACACAGGAGCATATAGCTCACATATACATCCTAGATATGTATTAGTAGATAAAGTAAAGAAGCGCCTCCATATAAATTAAAAAACTATGAAGGAAAAATATATACATTAACAGAAAAAACCACGCTACAATTAGTGATAATAGAAGTTAAAGATGAACCACATATATTTGATATAGAAATATATATAGATGATAGAATCGATGATATCGGAAAAGAATTACTATTAGGTATGAATTTTATAGAAAAAATGCTATCATTACTAATAAATCCACGGACGATAAAATTAGACGACATTATAATACCGAGATATGAAGTCAATTTCCATAGGCATATTTTGCACTGGAGATGTTTGGTACTTATAACCAAACGTCTCCAGTTCAAAATACGCTTCTGAAAATTGACAACCAAACGTCCGGTATTTAGTTGTATGTAACTTCTAATAAGTTACCTGTAAGTTCTAATTAGTAGCATGTAAAATTTAGACACATGCCTATAATTTCTGATAAATTGCCTGTAATTTTTAGGCAGTTGCTTGTAACTTGTAAGCAGCCGTCTGTAATTTCTAATTAGCTGCTTGTAACTTCTATGAACTTATTTTTAAGTTCTAACCACTAACATGTAACTTCTAATTAGTTTTCTGTAACTTGTAAGCACTTGTCTGTAATTTCTAACAGCTTACTTATAATTTATAAGTAGTAGCATGTAAATTTATATCACAGTATCGGCCAACATCGGTTATATAAAACAGAAATCACTAACAAAATATCATTTGTATCACAACATTGGTCAATATCAGCGATATTAAAGTAAATACGTCAACAATTTTTTACATTCATTAGACAAACCAGTAACATATAAATAATTTGTCATTCTCACTCAAAACAAGTAATAATATCGGCAAATATCGGCCAAATACAAATAGATAAATATACATACGAATAACAAAAAGTTCAAATTTCAGCGTTGTCATACATTTCTTTGGGTTTCTTCTGCAGGAAAAATTAAGAGCTAATTTTGGGCTTTGGTTGTGGATTTATTTATTATAATCTCAGTAAGAACCTTTATTTATAAAGGTTTTCTTTTTGTAAAACTGAAAATTAGAGCCATTACTTTCTTTTTTTCCTTGTTAAAAAATATTGGTTAGAGGTGTTGGGTTTTGCGGTTGAGAGAGACAAGAACTATGAACCCACGACCTTTTGGCTTGATGGGAAAATGGATTCTAACATAGAGCTTTAATTTTGTATTTGTTTTTTTGTTTTTTTTTTTTTTGGCAACACTGTATTTCATTTCACTGTTTTGGGCCAAACTTATTTTTGTTCTCATTTGACATAGATAATTATAATTAGGGTTTTTTTTATATACAACCCTAACAAATGAGAGATTTTGAAAAACCACCCTCAAAGATCAAAATTTTTAAAAACAACCCTAAAAGTTTGCCATTAACTAAATACAACCGTCTGTTATACTTACTACTAACCATGGTTATTTTTGATAGTTTCATATGTATAAAATGTTCAATTTACCCTCAATCCATAAGATCTCATTATCCCAATAAACCAAGCCCCCTCTCATCTTATCATGCAAAAACCTCAACTCCTCCTCTCTCTTTTCCCTCTCTTGAAAGCAAGCCATCATCCATGACTTTCTCCAACTCAAACTCTCAATCTCAAACAACATTCACATAACCCTTTATATCTTCCCATCTCTCATGGGATCTCTTTTCATCCTTAACTCTTCCATCCGTCGCATCGTCCTCATCCATCCATTCATCCCTTCCTTCTCTCTTTGACAAGATCCTTTCCGTCTCCTCTAAACTCCTCCATCTCTACTTGATCCACCGTCGGATCAAAAAAACCCAACATATAGTTGACGCAGGGAATGTTAAATAAGGAGGGGTAAAAGGATATTTTTACCCATCAGCTAGTTCTAACACTGCTAATAACCGAAGCTAACATCAGGGTTCTTTTTAGTTTACTTAAAATTTTTGGGGTTGTTTTTAAAAGTTTTGATCTTCGGAGGTGTGTTTTCAAAATCCCTCATTTTGAGGGTTGAATATGAAGAAACCCAAATAATTATACGCTCATTTTCTTAACAGAGAAATTTGCTTTTGTCTGTCTCTTATTTAATGCCTCAAGAAGAGAAAGACACGTATATATATTATGGTATTTTGCTAGAAATTGTTGGGCCATCTCGTTTGGGTCAAGTTTCATGGATCTAAATCCATACCATTGTGGTCATAACTACACGGATAGTTGTCCTTGACTCATAATTAATTCTAAGCACATAGTCCATACACACTTGTCCGAAATTAGTTATCATATTCAAAGGACATAGTAATAAATACCAAGATTCTAAAAATAAACTAAATTGAAATAATTCAAATTTACCACACTAGTATTAAAAGAAAAAACTCTTAACCTTGAGGATTGGTCCCATCCTAACAAAACCCTATAGATCCATCCTCTGTTTTTCTTTGCACTGTGACGAACAGTCGCAAATTAGTTATGATGAACTGGAACGTCATGCAAATCTTTTTTTTGAGAAAACAAATATTAACCATTTTTTTAGGATAAATTGTCAGAAAAAACCCAAGCAAGTTTTCCACAAAACAGTGGTTGTCGAAATCGAAAGCCCTTCGAAAAAGTTTTCAGTTGTAAAAAAACCCTGCCGGCGGTATCTGTATGATTGCTGCCATATCTAATTTTTATGCAATATGTATGCAATTGTTTGCGGTATCTATGTAGCTGTCTTTGGTTTCTATGAATTAATTGAATATAGCAGACAAAGTATACTGCAAGAAAATTTTACAATGTGGGTTTTGAGGATTGTTTTGGGGCTAGAAGTTTTTCTTAGCGGTAAAAGCTGCGCGGTGCTTTTGACACTCTACCCTTTTTTTGGTGAAATAATTATAGGAGCAAATTTTAAAGATAAGGCGGAGACATACATATATCCTTCTTCTTCCTCACTCCCACTTTACCCACTCCTCTTACAAAATCAAAAGCCATGGCAGCTCCAGCAGCCTCTCTATCTCTCCACCCCTTCTCTAATTCAGCTCCAACCCAACCCAAAACCCACATTCTCTCCAAACCCTCGTCTTCTCCTCCTCAAAAACCTAACCTTTTCCCTCTCCTCTCAATCCGCAGCAGCCGCCGCCGCCTCCCTCTCTCCTTCTCTCAGGCCGCCGTCTCCGTCGGCTCCGATCGCCTCGGCTCACCCCCAGTCCCCGAGGTACTTAATTCTGTCCTCAATTGATTATTTGACTATGGGTGCGATTTATATTTGTAGGAGAAGATGATGAATTGTATTACTATTTGTTAATTTTTTCGGAATTAATTAATTATTAGTTAAGTTCTTGGTGAATTATGAACAGAATTTGATGATGGGTATATGATTATCATTTGTAGGAGAAGAAGGAAAACTGGTGCTTCTTGTTATATTTGAGGGGTTGATTGCACGACACACCCCTTTAGTTTAAGCTCACATTAACAGTTATACCCCCTCAAGTGGTTTATTAGCGCAAATGCGCCCTCTGCTCATAGACCAAAACTGATGATGCTCCCAAGTGGTATTTCTCCAGATTACGACATGGGGGGTGACGTGTCCCGAAGCCTACGGAGATGGAATAAATGAGTTGTGCTCAGAGGATTCCTCAGGACTTCGTCTCGAGGAACTTATCCGACCTTTTCAGGAGACCTCCCTGAATACTCTCCACCTTTACCAAGCAAACTACCGACAACTTGTCTCCAAGCCTTTTCAGTCTCCTTGCTCGTCTCCGAGCTCCTAACATGCCGAGCTTCCTCGGCCTCCCGCTCGGCTCCGAGCTATTAGCGTTCCGAGCTTCCTCGGCCTCCCAGCTCGTCTCCGAGCCCCTGACGGACCGAGCTTCCTCGGTTTACCCCGATCAATCAAGAGCGCGGATCCCATGCGCCCCGCAACGGCTCTGCTTATATCGCCACGGCGAGATATCCGCCTCCCCACGATCCGCGTCCCACGCTAGCGTAGCCCTCCATTAATGGGCGCATTCCGCCATTGAAGGCGAGGATAAACGCGGGGGCGTAACCGACGGCAATGATCTCGTACCTACTCGCTTCATGCGACCCTTATATAAATCCTTCTCTCAGACGACTTATATATCTCGAATTCATTCCAATACGCCGCTACTCTGCACTTATATCTCGGCACTAACTTGATCGTCGGAAGGTCCTACGGTGGTCACCCATCCCGGGACTTCTTTTGCAGGTAGCTCGACGCCAAACACCAACCTATTGAGATCCACATTCAACAACTCCCAAATCGAATCTCAACCGTTAAAGACGCCATCGCGGGATCGACGGAGGATAACATCTGAACGAGATCACAACCTCCATCAGTTGACGCCGTCTGTGGGAACGAAAGATTTTTTTTGTTCCACCATAAAAGTTGATCTTCCGTCCTCGACTCAATAGCGAGCGACGATTGCAACAATCCGAATACGAGCCGCCACAACGGAGGCGGCAGCGGCTCGTCTCCCCTTCCTAATGCCATCAACGTCTTGTCTGTCCGGATAGACAAGCTTACATCGCTGGTGGATGCCTTCGTCCGCGTTCAGGCAGCGGGCCCTACTAACCAGACCGCGGCTCCCCCTTCCCAGAATAACGATGCCCGCCGAAGGAAAGGACGGGGCACTCAAGCTCTCGATCTCCCTCACCCTCATCACAGCGCCACCAAGCGCTGGCGGGCTAACTTCGGCCACCTTAACCCGCATGCAGCTATTGATTCCATGACCCACTGGGTGCTAGATAGCTCCACGTCGCGGTCCCACGGAAGACTGGGCCATCGCTCCAATGCGCGTCGCACGTTCTCTTCCTCCGAAGAGGTGTCGGTCAGCTCTCCTGCTTCCGGGCACGACCGACGCCCCCACTCTCGCCGGGACCGCGCGAACGACGAGCACAGAAACTACTCGAGAAAGGGCTTGCCCGAGGATTTGAGGAACTTGATAGAGTGAAATCAAAGCCGCACCTTGGCACAAACCCGGAGCGGGGGTAGCCACCACTTTGAATGTGCAGATTTCTCGGGATACCACTACCGACTCGAAACTCTCGAGAAAATTGAGGGCATATGATGGGAGGGCCATGCGTCCGGTGAAGTGGCTATACTCCGTCGATTCACTGACGAAGCCCTTTACAGAAGAGCTGCTGGCCGAGCACGTTTCGTCCAGGAACAAACCTTCAAGGTGGCCCTCTTCGACGGGAAATCCGATCCGAAGGACCACCTAGACGTATTTACGACGGGTATGAGCTTCCAAGATTAACTCGGACGCAGCTCAATGCCGAGCTTTTCCCGCTACCCTCATCCGGACTGGCCGTGACTGGTTCCGAGGACTTACGCAACGCTCTATCTCCACCTTCGACGAACTGGCTACCCAATTTCTTGATCACTTCGTCGGGAATCGACGGCGGAAGAGCACAGTCGACTACCTGTTCACCATTAAGAGTGGAGACAAAGAATCCTTCAAAGGACATGTCACCCGCTTCTACAACGCGCTCCTCGAGGTTTCCGAGCACCGTGATGAAACAGTCATCACCATGTTGAGGTCGGGTCTTAAGGCACAAAGAGCGGCTCCGTTTTTTTGCATTAGCGCAACCTAAGACCATAGCCGAAGTGAAAGCTTGGACCGAGCGAGAAATCCAACTCGAATCCGAGGTGAACTCAAACCTACCCCGGGCCGACCAGCCAGACAGGAAGAAAAGGGACAGGGAGGAGAAAAAGAAAGCCGATCGTCCAAAACCTTCCTGAGGTTTCAGGAGTACTCCCCTAAACATCTCCCAGATCGAGCTGCTGGAGGAAGCTAAGGGTGAGAGGCTCTTTAAGCTCCCGCCGGTCACCCAAAGGACAGGCAAACGCCTCCGCGGCCCATACTGCGCCTTCCACGGGATACAGGGCCACCCAACTGAGAACTGCAAACAACTATGTGACTACATCGAGGAGTTGATCTGCTCAGGCCACCTGGCGAAATACCTGCGGGATAAGCGGTAGGCGGAACAGGAAAACAAGGACCAAACCCCTTCCGAGGAATTAACGATCGGCCAGATCATGGTCGTTACCTCGGACCGGCTCGGGAAAGCGGGGGAGACCACCTCATCCTCCCAGCCGAGGGTACACGTGGTATGCAACACAGAGGTACAGAAGGGACGAGCCGATCATTTTCACCGATGAAGACCTCTACGGCATATCGTTCCCTCACAATGACCCTCTCGTAATAATGGCCAGAGTCCACCGTTACGAGATCCAGAGAATATTGGTCGACTCAGGGAGCTCGGCGGATATCATGTTCCACGACAGCTTCCAGCGTATGGGTTTAGGACCATCCGACCTTCGACCTACCTCCTATGTCCTCTCTGGGTTCACCAATCATTCCGTCCCCGTCGAGGGATTGGTCACCCTCCTCAACATTGGAGAAGCGGGCAATATGCGGACCGTATCGGTGGACTTTCTCGTCACCAAGGTCCCTTCATCCTACAACATTCTTTTAGGACGTCTGACCTTAAACGCTCAGATCTCGACTTATCACCTTGTGATCAAGTTTCCTTTAGATCAAGGAGGAATAAGCCGGGTCTACGGAGACCAGCAAAGCTCTAGGATTTGCCTCGCTTCGACGTCCACCACTGGGGATCAAGACGACGATTTTGAGGACACCTGACTTCTAGGGGTCTCTAGTACACGCGACAAACAAATGGAAGTTAGAGGTGCCCCGATAGAAGCATTAACGGAAGTACCTCTCGCAGAAGGGGTCAACGGCCGAACAGTCCAGATCGGCTCTCTCCTGACTGGAGACCGCCGCGAAGAACTGATCCGGTTCCTTCGAGATAACTCGGACGTATTCGCTTGAGCGCCGGCGGACATGTCCGGAATCGACCCTAGAGTGATCTCCCACAAGCACAGGATCGACCCGAAAACAAAACCTGTCCGACAAAAGAAGAGAAGCTTTGCGCCGGCAAAGCAAAAGGCAATAGAGAACGAAGTGGATCGACTGCTCGCCGCTAACTTTGTCAGGAACCTGGACTATTCTGATTGGCTGGCAACGTAGTCATGGTCAAGAAGGCGAACGGGAAATGGCGTATGTTCGTCGATTTCACGGACTTAAACAAGGTCTGCCCCAAAAACAACTATCCACTTTCTCGAATAGACCAACTGGTAGACTACTTGGCCAGCTACGAACTATTGAGCTTCATGGACGCCTTCTCACATTACTATCAGATCAGGATGAATCCGGCCGACGAAAAACTTGCCGCCTTCACGCCTTCACACTGACCAGGGGGTGTACTGCGACAAAGTGATGCCTTTCGGACTCAAGAACGCCGGGGCTACATATCAGCGATTGGTCAATAAGCTGTTCAAAGCTCAGATCGGCAGAAATATGTAAGTCTACGTCGATGACATGCTTGTAAAACCCATCTCATCAGCGGGGCATACTAAAGACCTCGGAAAGACATTCGACGTTGTGCGTAAGTACAAAATGAAACTGAATCCAGCTAAGTGCGCGTTCGGAGTCGCCAGCGGGAATTTCCTCGGATTCATGGTAACCCACCGAGAAATCGAAGCAAACCCTGAAAAGATCAGCGCCATTCTCAACATGGCAACGCCTAAAAGTAACGTCGAAATCATGCGGCTCACGGGAAGGGTCGCTGTTGATTTGGTCTTACGAAGAAACGAGTTCGTGGGCCAAGAGAGACTACATAAATTCTCTCCGAAGTGGGACAGACCATTCCTCGTTATAGGGGTTTTGCCGGTCCATCAAACCGCCTGCAAGACGTCAAGGGGCATAATTTTTCCCGGCCTTACAACACTGAAATGCTCAAGTTGTATAAATAAAAATGTATCCCTTTTTGAAATAATGTCTCTCTTGTTGGCCTTTAATTAAGTCCGTAGAATGAATGAAGAAAAAAAAAAGAGACAACACACTACTGCCAAAAACATGATTTATTTATTAAAGGGTATTATGGGCTCCCCAGTCTTACAATAATTATAACAAAGGGGGGCGAGTATCAAGAAAGCACTGTTGATGGTACTCCGAGGAAATCTCCTCCAGCCGAGCGTAAGCTTCCTCAGCCTGCTCTTTCTGACGGTTCTCGCGGACCCTAGATGCCACGGAAGCGCCGGGGACCCCATCCGTCGGACAAGATGCAACGATCAGCCTTTTTTGGAAACACTCCAGAAGAAGATCTACTGATCGTTCCTGCCTGCTCTTCGAGATCAGGCCGAGGTGGTAGAACGTGTGCAACTTGTCAAATGCTTCGTCCCTCAGCCGCGGAGACAGGGCGTTGTGCAGATCCGGGGACATTCTCCAGATCACGTAAATGAACACTTGGAGGAGAGCAAATCACCGAGGAAGTAGGCATCCAAAGTGGCCTTCCACTCGGTTTATCACCGTCTCGTACGTCTGCTCGGAGCGATCGAGTCTGTAGAGGTACACGTCGTCACGAAAGATGATCTCCTTGATGGTATAAATGCGTCCGGCCATTTTCAGAAACACAATGCTAGAAAGAAACCAACATGCATTCGCTATTTATAGTCTCAACAAAATTTTTCCAACGGCCGAAATTTACTCGCGCAGCGACGTGAATCACGGGATATCTCAATTTCCTGATATAGAACTGCCACGTGTAGGCCATGCCGGTCTTCACGAGCGGCTATGCGGGCCACGGAAGGTTGAACGGCACCCTTACTTCGCCAATGCGGACCACGGAAGGTTGAACAACGCCCCACGAAGGCGTAAGGAAGTCTCGAAATCCCTCCTCACGAGGTGGCCGAGTAGCTTCCCGCTCGGTCCATCCGCAGTAGGTAGCTTCATGGCCAACTACGATGTGGATCGAAAGCCCTCGCGAGGCGATTGAGTAGCTTCCTGCTCGGTCCTTCCGCAGTGGGTAGCTTTCTGCCCAACTACGCTGTGGATCGAAAGCCCTCCCCACGAGGCGGTCGAGTAGCTTCCTGCTCGGTCCATCCGCAGTGGGTAGCTTCCTGCACAACTACGTTGTGGATGAAATCCCTCCTTGCGAGGCCGCCGAGCAGCTTTCTGCTCGGTCCATCCGCAGTGGGTAGCTTCCTGCAAAACTACGTTGTGGATCGAAAGCCTTCCTCGCGAGGTGGCCGAGTAGCTTTCTGCTCGGTCCATCCGCAGTGGGTAGCTTCCTGTCCAACTATGCTGTGGATCGAAAGCCCTCCCAACGAGGCGGCCGAGTAGCTTCCTGCTCAGTCCATGCACAGTGAGTAGCTTCCTTCCTAACTACAATGTGGATCGAAAGCCCTTCTAGCGAGGCGGCCGAGTAGCCTCCTGCTCGGTCCATCCGCAGTGGATAGCTTCCTGCCCAACTACGCTGTGGATCGAAACCCTCCTCGTGAGGCGGCCGAGTAGCTTCCTGCCTGGTCCATCCGCAGTGGGTAGCTTCCTGCCCAACTACGCTGTGGATCGAAAGACCTTTCCGCGAGGCGGCCGAGTAGCTTCCTGTTCGGTCTATCCGCAGTGGGTAGCTTCCTATCCAAGTACGATGTGGATCGAAAACCCTCCTCGCGAGGCGGTCCATCCGCAGTAGGTAGCTTCCTGCTCAACTACGCTATGGATCGAAAGCCCTCCTCGCGAGACGGCCGAATAGCTTTCTGCTCGGTCCATCCACAGTGGGTAGCTTCCTGCCCAACTACGCTGTGGATCGTAAGCCCTCCTTGCGAGGCGGCCGAGTAGCTTCATGTTCGGTCCATCCGCAGTGAGTAGCTTCCTTCCTAACTACGTTGTGGATTGTAAGCCCTCCTCACGAGACAGCTGAGTAGCTTCCTGTCCGGTCCATCCGCAGTGAGTAGCTTTCTGTCCAACTACGCTGTGGATCGAAAGCCCTCACTACGAGGCAGCTGAGTAGAAAGGAAGATATCGACCTTCCTATACTTGGCCACCAACGCGCGATAGCCATCTCAACTCCCGGGAAAAGAAGGGTACCGACCTTACGACACTTAGCAATCGTTCGACTCTACTCGATGAACAGTCGGCAAGTGTGAGAAGGGCAGACCTACGAGCTAAAAAGTACTTGTAATATGAAAAGACCTATGAGCTAAAAATACTTGTAGAATGAAGATTCGAACAAAAAGTATACGAGCTAAAGGCACTTGCACAATGAGCGAACATTTGGACAAAAAGAAAAAAAGTGAAGTTTATTTATGATCCAAAAATAAATACAATGTATTCTGGGCTCCTTAGCCTTACAAAAATGCCCAGAGGCTTACAAAATTTTGAAAAAGAAAAATTCGTAAGGAAGAAAAGCTCAGGCCGTCCGCACGGGGAGGATCTCGCCCTGCTTAACGCCTGTATCAGGGACCAAAACTGCGACCTTTGGGTCGGCGTTTCCATCGGCAGCCTCATCTCCAATGGCCGCCTTGGCAACTCCCCCTGCGGCACCTCCTCATCCAGGGGATATTTAGCGCGGAGCTCGCTGATATCGACCTTCGGCGCAGACTCCTTGATGGCGTCGAGGGCGCTGTGCCACATGACGGCCATGGCTACGGTGAAATCGGCTTAGAATTGGTCCGACACCTTGTACGCCTCCACGGCCTTTGCCGCCCGGCACTCGGCGAGCTTCACCGCATCCAAAGCCACCCAGACATCCCTCTTGAGGGCGTCCATCGACTTCTTCATCGAGTGATAGAAGCCGTTTACCTCCTTCAACTTGGCTTGAATAGCCCGGTTGGACTCGTCTAGAAGCCAATGAGACTCCTTCAGGCTGGAGTTAGTCAGCCCCTCGGCGACCTGACGAGTGTTGAAAAGAGCGGACTTCTCCTCCGCTTGTCGCAGTTGGAGGCGGAGTTCCTCCTCCGCTTGTCGTAGTTGGAGGCGGAGTTCCTCCTCCAGCTTGGAAGACTCGCCCGCCTTTTTCATGGTCGGGGATACCTCCTCGGACTCCATGGCGACAAGGAGTGCGCAGTGGTGGAGGACCCGAGGAAAAAAACAAACGGGTTAGAAAGCTTAAACCGAGAAAATAAGACTTAAAGAATTTTCGAGAAAAGTCAAGAACCAACCTAAACCGCCTCCTGGGCTATGGCGGCCATCTGGGCCTTCATGGTCCCTGGGGTATTTTAACCCCGGTCGTCTGCTCCAGTCAGAAAGTAGGCTGTCGGCGACTGAGAGCCCCGAGGGCACCTCAATGCAGAAGTCGCCCTCCTGCATTGGAATCCCGGAAGGAGGCGGCCGGGAGACCGTCCGCTTCTGCCTCTTGAGAGGGACTTTGGCCGGCTCGGCCTCTTCCTCCTCTCGTGCCCGGGGCGCCGGATCCCGCAAGTGCTTATGGCTCCCCCCGCGGCGTCTTCTGGAGCTCGGGGAGCGGCGGAGGGCTTAGACGGTGGAGATGGCCTCGGGGCCGAGCTCGGACCGGGTCGGGATGAGCTTGCACCCCCGGCCTTCTTTCCCTCGATCTTGGCGGCCAAGACGGTTAGGATTTTTGCTCGGTCCATGGGCTCTGCAAAAAAAAGGAACACGCAAACAAAGGGGGTTAGCAACACCAAAACAACAAAGGAAATTTGGTAAAGTCTAAACAGATCGTCAAAAGCCCCAACTTACTCAAGAAACGCGCAGGACCGAGCCCAGCACAGCTCAGTACCTACTCAGATAATAGGACATCCACCCATTGGATCGGCTCTCACTGGGACACCGCCCCCGCTTCGGCGGAAGTCGACTGCTTTGCCCTCGGGCAGTCGGTCCTGTGCCACTGTGTAGGCACAGGCCAATCCTTTCCCACAGGCGGCCCAACGAATATAAACTTCTCCTTCCATTCATGGATGGAAGAAGGGACGGCTACTACTCCAGATCCGGCCTCTCCGTCCTTACGTTTCTTGAACGAGAAATACACCCAGCTCGGCCCATCCTTACTGGTGCAGGGGTGATTCTTATAAAAAAAGGAAAGAGACAAGGAGAGTCAAGCTGAAGAGGATATTTTCAAATTTTAATCGGACCAGAAACTCGAGAAGAATTCTTCACGAGTTCGGCGCTAGCTGGTCCGGGGCGAGATGAAAGCAACGAAGCACCCCGCAGACTTCAGTTGGGAATGGCAGACGCATTTCTGTCCGGAACGCTTCCAAATATAGGGCAATCTCCTTGCCCTGCACCTGCTCTGTCCGCTCACCATCTCTAGCTAAACGGATGGAATAGTTAGAGGGGATGTGGAATCGAGCCTGAATTTTGGTAAAGCTCATCCAGACTTTTCAAAACGGAAGGCGCATCGCGGGTGTCCCCGATGCGCACCTTAGGGGCTCTTGTCGCCGCCCGACGGTGAGCGATAGGAAAAGCCCTCACTCTAGAAGGCGAACCCGACACAACGGATGAAGAACCCTCTCGGCTATCTGAAGCCGAAGAGGAAGAAGACCCACTGGACCCGGCCCCAAAAACGGGAGCCTTATTGTCCGACTCTACCCTTACTATCTCTACGGACTCCTCGGATGAAGACATCAAACCTGATTCAAAGGAAAGGATTCACCGAGGTAAAATCAACAAGGGATCCGATCGAAAAGAAAGCACCGGGCAATTTTCAACAATGAAAGAGAATTTGAGTAAAGTGTCAGCCCTAGGATACTCCCCTCCTATTTATACACCCCTAAAGGAGAACATCCTACGGCCCCGATTGATTCCCGCCAAAACGAAACGTTGCGCTCAGCGACCGGCGGGGTTCCACGCGGCGATCGGCCATTGGAGACGTCTTTTCGACTGCAGGAGTTAGAGACAGCCTGTCACTTCCGCCAACCGATGTCCGACACGTGGCATGTATCCCAACTGGCGATCGACTGATACGGCGTCCTCTTTAAAGCGCGATCATTTCATTGATCCGCCGATGCCATCGGGGATACGCGCAAAAACCCAGGCGCACGACGAGGCGACACGTGGGCCCAAAGATCGAAACGACGCAACTCCCCAAACGCCTCGTCGTTCCCGGGCGATCCACATTATGAGTCTCGACGCCAAACTAAGCAGAAAAAAAACCGAGCGGGCCACTCTCGACGCGACCCATGAATAGGTCGGAACGAGAGGGGGGCTAATGATTATGCTCACAAGTGGATTTCCCTATATTACGACACGTAGGGGGTGACGTGTCCCGAAGGCTACGGGGGTGGAATAAATGAGTTGCGCTAAGAGGATTCCTCGGGACTTCGTCTCGAAAAACGTATCCAATCTTTTCAGGAGACCTCCCTGAATATTCTTCACCTTCACCCACACCCAGCAAATTACCAAGAGCTCAGCTCCGAGCCCTTTCAATCTCCTTGCTTCTAACATGCCGAGCTTCCTCGGCCTCCCGCTCGGCTCCGAGCTATTAACGTGCCGAGCTTCCTTGGCCTCCCAGCTCGTCTTCAAGCTCCTGACGGACCGAGCTTCTTCGGTTTACCCCGATCAATCAAGAGCGCAGATCCCAAGCGTCCTGCAACGGCTCCGCGTATATCGCCAGGACGAGATATTCGCCTCCCCAAGATCCGCGTCCCACGCTAGCGCATCCCGCCATTGATGGGCGTATCCCGCCATTGAGAACGAGGATAAAGCGGGGGCGTAACTGATGGCGATGATCTCGCACCTACTCGTTCCATGCGACCCCTATATAAACCCCCTTTCAGACGACTCAGGTATCTCGATTTCATTCTAATATGCCGCTACTCTGAACTTATACCTCGGCATTAACTTGATCGGAGGGTCCTAAGGCGGTCATCCACCCCGGGACTTCTTTCGCTGGTAGTTCGGCGCCAAACACCAACCCATTGAGATCCGCACTCAACAACTCCCAAATCGAATCTCAACAGTTAAAGACGCCATCGCGGGATCGACGGAGGATAACATCTTAAGGAGATCACAGCCTCCATCAAAAACCCTCATCATTCATCTCTGAACAACCCAAATGATTGTCTACTCTAACTATATAATTTTTGTGTTTCTTATAGTAGAAATTGAGTGCCTTTTTTGTTGAGGGTTTCCGTTGATGAACGGATGGGGTATTTGTGCTAATAATTCACTTGGAGGGGGGGGGGGTATTTTGAGAAATTAGACCTTGGATTAGTTAATTAATTTACTCAATCAGCTGATTAATCAGTTTATTGATAAATTTCCAACAGAATTTTGATGATGTGTATGAATGATTGATGTTTGCAGGAGAAGGGGAAAAAGTACTACTTTTTGGTGGCGAATGCCAAGTTCATGCTGGATGAGGAGGAGCATTTCAAGGAGCTGTTGTTTGAGAGGCTGAGGCTCTTTGAGGAGAGGAACAGGGAGCAGGATTTTTGGCTGGTGATTGAGCCCAAGTTTCTTGATAAGTTTCCGAATGTGACCAAGAGGCTGAGGAGGCCTGCGGTGGCGCTGGTGTCCACTGATGCTAATTGGATCACGTAAGGAAATTGCTTGGTGAATATGTCTAATTTTTGCTATGACGTTATTTATTTTGCAATTGATTTATATGACTGGTTGATAGCTTGAAACCCATGTAGTTTATCATGTATAGCACTTACACGGTTACACCTCCTCAAGTAATTTTATAATTGCAAGCACCCACGACCAACGCCCTCAAACACACATAGTTTTTCTCTAAACAATAGAAACAATTTCGAGAGTTAATTTGGACAATCATTTGAGCTGTTTATGCTGTTGAAACTACTTAAGGAGGTATAAGTTCTATATGGTACAAACTAAAAGAAGTTTAGTGCAACCAACCCAATATTGAATGACGAGATTGTGAGAAAGAGTACACCTTTTAGGACATTTATGGTATATTGATAATCAAGCTGCAATAGAAAACGCTGCAGCAAGTGTTGAAAACTACAGTCTTGAACGAGTGTTGCAAAATTTCTCTTTGCGGCAATTAATGCTAGTTACACCATCACTTTTAAAAGTACATTACAAACACTGACCCCAAGAGTACATATTTGCCAATATCTTATGTAACATGTCACCAAATTAATTGTTAATCAACAAAAGTAGGCTGCAACATTTCCATGAATGAATTCGACTCCATTTACTTGTAGCAGATGTTGCATCTTATGTGCAGCAGTACCAAATAATCTTTGCACTGAAGGCGCACTTAAAAGTATCTTTGTGAGCATGGAAAAAAATTCTTTAGCGGATAAATTGTAGATGTTCAGCTTTAATTTTGGATATATTTTGGGTGATAGATTCTTTAGCGGATAAATCATAGATATTTAACTTTAATATTTGGATGCATGTTGGGTAATGTAGATTTTATTGTTTGGTCATGGCTTTTAAACTCTCAAGGGAAGATGCCATATAGTATGACATTTTGATTTTATTTGTGGCTTTAAAATTTGCAGTTTTACACCTTTTTCTGATCTTCATTGTTTATCTACTGCACGACATGCCTTATCAAGCTCTCGGCTTTGCTCATGTTAATTAATAAAAAAACGTAAATCGGAACAAATAGAGGGGTGAAGGAAAAAGGGAAAAAATATAGCATCGTTTTTAAACCAAGACACAAAATAAAGAAGCTGTACTGTGATAACAGAGATTTATAAACTATTACAAGCGTGCATCAATGCTATATTGGAATGAGTTTGATGGAAGTCAATTTACTAATTCAGGGTCGCTGTTGAATTTTATAAGCATATGGCTACATTGAATATAAGCATAGTTTTAATTTTGTGCACAATACTTCATTTCTTCTGCACTAATTCGTAAATATTGGAAATAAAGGTTTAGGTTACCGCTAGTTAGTAACCATAACAGAACTCGAGAATTATATGGAATGCCCATTGAGTTTGTTTGGGATGATGATGACCAAGGTGAGCTATGGGAGCTTTGTCCTTAGGATTAGTTTCTTGCCCCTCTCGGTTAGTGAGCCAATTCAAGCGCATATGTGAGGCTTGAAATCGAGGATTTGCACCCCCTTGCTATGCGTGCGCCCACACATGTCTGGGCTCAATTTCCACTGGACTTGAGCTCGGCTCGTGTGCACACGAGCCCTTCTCTATTTTTAGCCACACTTGCTATACAAAAGAAAAAGTTCTAATGTATACACGAGGACATCTTGATAATGATATAATATTCTTGCTAATGACAGTATATTATTTTAATTTTCCATGTTTATAAAATTCACCCTGACTTTGGAAAGTCACTTTTGACATGTCTCTGGATACCATGCGGTTGTATAGGACAAGCTTCGGGAAGAGTCTTCTTCCCTAGTGTGGGTCTAGTATGCTTCTTCAGTAATCAGTGTAACATGCATCACACTTATGTTCATAAATCTCTCAAAAGTTGAAGACATAAGTTTCTTACTTCACGGTTTGCATATATATTGTTACTGACCAAGATTCGTTTAATATCATCACCACGCTTTGGTGCGCCTGATTCTAGTAAAGGGCTTCATGGCACTCTAAATAGAATTTTGGTATAACAATTTTAATAAGTAAAATCAAGTTAAGAAATATAGTTAAAGGTAAATATTTGTGTAAAATGTCTCCTGATATACAATTTTCTAATGTGGAGTTTGAAGAGAAAATAATTAATTCGAAGTCTTTGAAATAGTGCTCAATTTCTTCCATATCCTATATATATATATATATATATATATATATATATATATATATAATTTGCTGATTTTATGATCGATAATCATTCTTGTTTGATTTTACTCCGATTATACTTCTTTTGGGATTTTATTTTCCTTTAACTCTTCTTTTGGGATATTAATTAGTTTTGGGGGGTAAAAAGTAAATAACAAGTTTTGGGGATTAGAAAGGAATTTACTATGTTTTGATGGGCCTATATATATATATAATTTGCTAATTTTATGATCGATAATCATTCTTGTTTGATTTTACTCCTATTATACTTCTTTTGGGATTTTATTTTCCTTTTACTCTTCTTGTGTAAAATTATCTTATAATTGACTTGATTGTGCTCCTGTGTCTATCAAAGCATGTATTGTTAGCCTACTTTTATTAGGGTAGTGTTCTGTATTGCTGTATAACAATTCAATTGAGCTTGAGTTTCTATATTAAGTGTACTCATCATTATTTAGAAATAATTATTGATTTATTTACTTTTTCGGGACTGAAGTTTTCAATGGATTATTGGCACTATTTTGTTTTTCTGGTTGCTTAGAAGTGATTTCTATTGCTTCATTTTCTAATTCAAATATTTTTATTGATTCCCTAAAAGAGAGTGTTAAATCTTTAGGTTTCACTTCTTCTATTTTTAGTTAGTTTATATTTACTACAACGAAATTCTTTTCTTGGTATTATAACCTTTTAATATATTTTTTTTGTTTCAAGCATTATTAATGTGTTTGGTATTTTTATGTTATTTACTGGGGTTATTCTTTGTGTTAGTATATTTCCAAATTCATCAATATAATTTAACATTAAACCTGGTAGTTCTGTTTTTACACTGGCTTGTGGTACATCTGATAGAGTTATTAGAAATTTCCCGCATATTCCTAAATAACGTGATTCTTGAATCATTGGAACTCCTTCCAATTTAAGTTTTAATGCTAAACAGCGTTGGATGTTTTTGTCGTTAAGATAACCATATAATTTAATATAACTGACATTCGTACAACTCATTTTATTAAATTTCTTTGCATACCTCCTATAATCGCATTTAATCCATTTTCCAGCATGTCTTTCATCTAGAGCTAATACCAATATTGGGCTACCTATTTTATTAAATTACTTTGCATGCCTCCTATAATCGCATTTAATCCATTTTCCAGCATGTCTTTCATCTAGAGCTAATACCAATATTGGGCTACCTATTCTTCCTTAAATAATCCTACCGTTTCTATCTGGACTGGACTAGTTGAGCGTTGCATTCATGCAAATCTTTGTATTTTTTTAAAAAAAAATTGAGATTAAGATGGGATAAATGCAAATCTGTGTATGAATTCACATTTTTGAGCTCAATCGAACATAAATTATTCAATCTTTGTTAATAAACATTACACCACAATACCACATCACAAGGATGAATGCGCTATTAAATAAAATGCATGCATGTACGAGTTTGCTGAATTGTTGACCTCAAAGGCATGCTCTATTTGAATACATTACAACTAACTGAAAAAAATTCTTTTGGCTCCTCAAGGAACTGAAATAAACAGGTTCATGTTTCTAGAGCATGTGTCTAGCTGCCAATGGTCATATGTCTAAATCTTGCATTGTGTATATCATGTTTCATCACGCAATATCCAAATTCCAAAACATATACCGAGAACCAAGATACCAGAAAAATTCTGAAATTTTCGATCTGCAACGTGAAACTGTTTTATTGTGAATAATAATTACAGCATGGACATATTTTTACGGAATATAATATTTAAAGATAGGGCTATTTTATAGGGTTTTTTTTTTCTGTTAGTCCCCCTCATACTTTAATAATTTTCTCTGTCTCTCTCTATAGTTAGTATTTATCTGTAGCCCTCTAATACTTATAAATTACTCCTGCATCCCTCTTATTTCACTTTTGAAAATTATTCCTCCTTCCCGGCAGCCGCCGTCCCCACCGCCGTCTTCTTCCTCCTCTTCTTCAGCCCATCGCTTCCTTGTTCCTCCTCCGCAACGCCACCGCCTCCACCATCATCTTCCACCCATCGCCTCCTACCCATAGTCTCCTTCTTCCTCTTCCTTCTCAACACCACTGCCACCATCACCACCTTCTTCTTCTTCTTCAACCCATAACTGCCGCCGCCGCCGCCATCCTTCTTCCTCCAAGAATGACGGCGGCGGCAGTTGTGGATTGAAAAAGAAGAGGAAGAAGGCGGTGGTGTTGAAGAGGAAGAAAAAGTTGGTGTTGATGGGTTGAAGAAGATGAAGGGGAGGAGGAAGATGGTGATGGTGGTGGTGTTGACGGTAACGGTGTTGAAGAGAAGGAGAAAGAAGGTGGAGATGGTGGAGGAGGAATACTTTTCAAAAGTGAAGTAGGGAGCTGCAAAAGTAACTTATAAGTATAGGGGGCTATTGATAAATACTAACTATAGGAGGGGACAGAGAAAAATATTGAAGTATGAATGGGGGCTAACAGAAAAAAAAAAAACCCTTTATAGTAATTTCACAACCAACACCTACTTGTAGCATGTAGGTATTCTCATTGCATAGTAAAAAAGCAGTTGGCTATTTGAAGATATCTAGTAATAATTTACTAGGCTTTGAAAATAATTATCCATTTCGTCACATAGCATATTTTGTCCCGACTCAACGCTCTCAAGATGACCATCTCTATTGTACCTCATTTCATGCCCATTAGCCTACCACATTTCCGTTTTCGTTCCTTGCACACCTAGGTTCTTGGTCTTGATAAAGCTTAATCTATGAGCAAAATATATCATTAATATTTATCAAGTGCTTACTTAAAGCTTTCAGATGTTGAATCAGTTTTAATATAGTCGGTATCCATTGTAGAGACACGGTAAGGTTGTTTACATTTTTGTATTGGCACCGATATGAAAGAAATATTGGCAAAAGATAGGTTTGGAATAATTCCTACAAGATCAATTGGCAGGTAGGAAAATCAACCTTTCTTATACAACTCTGTGTAAATAAAAACGTGTTTTCCATCTAAAAGTTGCAGTTCTTAGTTTCTACTTGCCATGCACAAATATTGATCATATTTTCATTGGATTGACAGGTTCATGAAGCTGAGATTGGACAGGGTGTTAGCCGAGAGCTTTGAATCGGACAATTTTACAGAGGCAATGGCATCTAATCCCGTCGATTTGCAATTCGAAGAACCAGAGAAATGGGTTGCACCTTATCCCAAGTACGAGTATGGTTGGTGGGAAGCCTTCCTACCAAAAGCAACCAGCAAAACTGAAGCATAGGCGAAAATTTTCTATTTGCTCAAAAATATAGATGATTAGCATGTAACAGTGAGTGAGCAAATTCGATCCAGATGTGTTTTTCTTCTTTCTTGCATTTGATTGTAGTGTAATGAGCCGCCTTTTTGGTAATTTATTGTTTTTTCCTTGGTATGAAATGAAGGTTGCTTGCTGTGCTTTTTTTTAATAAATATTGTAATGAATTTGTTCTGATTGGTTATATATATGTTTACGTTGTGTAATTTGTTGACACCAATAAATACGAAAGTCAAGCTCAAATATGCAGTATGTTCGTAAATAATTTTGAGTTATCTCCATTTTCTGTAGCAACCCGGAAAAAAAGTTTCTTACTAACATCAAATTAACAGTAGGAACAACAGGTTGATATAAAAAAATCGATCAGATTTATTAGCAATATCTTGAAAGAATTTGATCGTACATGCCGATCTTCCCAAATGTGAGCATATTTCAGGAAAATATGAATTAACAAACTAAGAACATAATGACGATTTTTATTACACATCGTAGTGAAAAATTAGACAAAAAATAATAATGATAATGGAATTTCTCATCTCAATGATGCTTCTTCTTAGGAGAAAAAGGGCAGCCAGGGATTTTTCTGAGAACATTTGCATCCAAGACTTTGTACTGCTTGTTGATCTCAACCATGGCCTTTTTAGCAGCAGCATCAACCTCATCCTCATACTTCTCATAGAGCACAGGTACAGCACAGAGAATCAGAAAAACTGCGGACGCAAATGAAAAAATAGTTTAAAAATCTAATTAACCATATATATATATATATATATATATATATATATATATATATATATATATATATATATATATAAAGAATTTAAAATATAAAAAAACAAATATAAAAGCTATATTCCAAGATTTTGGGACTAACGACATGTATCTATTATTATTCAATCTGCTTTGTAGTAAATCCACCAATTTCTCGAAATATATACTTATTTCAGCAATATTCAAATCACTACATTTAATAAAATGATAGATGAGAAAACTGACCAATATATATTAGAGAGAGAAAACTGAACCAGCTGCCAATCACAGAAACAACCCATAAGCCTGCAATCACCTGCATTAATGCAATTTTGATTGCTTAACACAAGAGGAAGAAACGAAAACATAATTAAGGGAATCAAATATAAAATAAAACTATGCAACTTTACCTTGAGGAAATTCTTCAAATCTTTCCCTGAAGTAATGCTTTGTAAATTAACAAACGTTTCATTGATTTTATACCTCGTCGATCGTGCTACGTTTAGAAACACATCCTCAGGTATGATTACCTCTGGTAGTGTTGGAGGAGTCCTGAATTTAGCGAAACACGACGGATTATGGTCAAAATATTCCTATAATGATGCCGAAAATGCCGCACTTGTTCGGCTCGAAAGGAAATTTACTGATAAGATAATAGCAGATGGAGAAGTTGCAAATAGAAAAAAGATAATGTTTCGTACTTGTTAACAAATGGTGCTGCATAGGTTCCAAGAAAAAATAATAGTAGCGAAAGAATAAGGCAGTGACAAATAAAAGTGAGGAAATGATAGTTCATCACTTCAAAGATAAGCCAGAGAAGAGTCGCTCCAGCAAAAATGCTTCCTGATATTTGCTTATTTCTCCATAAAATTATATCTGCAGCTGTAATCACAAAAGGACATGAACTACTTATTGATTTTTTTGACGAAAATGAACTACTTATAATTGATGAAGATGATTTCATCATGATTATCATTAGGCAAATCACCAAAGAAGTAATTTCATCATGATTATCATTACATAAATATATATTACTTTTTCCTCTTACGATAAAATTGTTTGTGAAGGTATATCCAAGAAAGCTAGAACAAATACAAATATTTATATGCATACTTTTAATTGTCAATACTGTCAACGATAGTAATCGAGTAAAAACTTGACCTTCAAATAATAACATATGTTTACAGCAAAAAAATAGCAAATAAGAATTTAATGTAGGAAATTTGCACAAGTAATTTTGAAAATTCTACTTACAGCAGCATCAGCAACATCAACAAATCATTTTTAGATCAGCTACATGAATCCTTTTCTTTCATATTGAATATTTTTCTTATTAAATTTAACAAGCTCATATCCGCTTAACGACCATGTTTTAAACAACTAAATTGACATTCAATGGATTTATTCTCTAAAAATGCCATCTTTAAATATTTTATTGATGCATTCATTTATTCTTGGGTAAATTAGGTAAACACCTCTAAACTCTTTCCCTTTTTTCAGTGAATACCATTCAGTTAAAAAGTTGCAGCAAACGCTATTGAACTTTATAGGTGCATTAAAATTGCATAAAACAACCATCGAAAGGTTGCACAGAACACCATGCCGATGGTGGTAGTTTCGTTTTTTTAAAAAGTTCTATTGTGCTCCATAAAAAAACCGGAAGAAGGTATTTTTATCTTTTAGAGTATGACTGCTCATATTCTCAGCAATCTCATTTCATCTTAGCCGCCGCCGTTATTGTTTTGAAAATGTTGTTTCTTAATTCTCCAATCAAATTTACATTAACGATGCAGAAAATAAGACTAACTTTAACAAAGCCATGAAATATTTACTTGTTCCTCCTCCTAGGTAAGCATGCAGAGGCATCGTCCTTCCGAACAGCCGTTTCTCCTTTGAATATGAAAAATTCGAGTAGCAGCTTTCAGTGTCAGAATCTGAAGAAGATTGGGACCCTCTCTTCTCGTTGAATGCATCGTTGTTCTTGAATGTTGGAGATCCGTATTCTGACATTACGAATGATGTGAATTATCAAACAGAAACAAGAATTTTCCCCCCCCTCTGTTATTTTGAATTTGTCAAGTAGAAAAGCCTAGTTTTTCTCCTGTTTCAGGGCTCTTTAACAGAACAAGAGGAAATGTCGGAGCATTTGTCTGAGAGAAAATTTCAAGAGCATCCCTCAGTAGAACAGGGAGATTGGAGGATATTTGGCTAATTACCTTACCGACGAAAAAAAATAAACTTTTCATCTAAATTATAAGCATTTTCAATGGGCAATGATGATCTTCTCACCATCAAGTACTGCATGATCCATTTTTTAAAAAGAGAGAACAAATCATAGAAAAAGAAAGTTATATGTTGGTATTTTGCGAAATCCTTGATATACTGAAATTTAATAAAAATTAAACCATCAAGTCCCGCATGATCCATTTTTTTCTCGCGGCATATAATTAACCTTCCAAATTTTATTTACAATGATGTCTATATTTGCAGGTAGATGAATGTTTTCATTATAATTTTGCAGGCAGAGTGCACATAAAATTCTTTTTTTTTTACTACAAAAATATTTTTTAAAAAAAACAATTTAGGCAGCTACGAACAGTTGCCACAAATTATTTGTATGCTTTTGTCTATATGCAGTTATTTAGTTCACCACAAGAAAATTTTGAGAGTTTTTTTTATCAACTTTTTATTTATTCATTTTTAACTGAGCACAGAATGTTAGGATATCCACAATACAATTAAAGGACTGAATGTAAAGAATTTCACATTATGAATGATAAATCCTGTGGCATATCCAAAATAATTAGAATTTATAACGAAGAAATGCAAGAGAAACTATGATATTCTCAATCACACACAATGAGCTTAAATATGAGCATATATTGATCAAAAGAGTCATGATGTTTAAATGTTTCCAAACAAGGGAAGCAAATGACATGTATAATTTATAATCTACAAATTACACAACACTGATATCAAATCCCCAACACTGTCTAAGCCAACAACTTATTGTATTGTTATCCTATTTCTCTTTCTCTACTATATAACCTTATCCCCGCCGGAAATTTAAATCAAATAGCTATCGAACTCGAGCTTACGGCAACCGCTCTGATCAAATCCAAGCCTCCTAGATTTCAAAACAGGCCTCATCGGAGCATCGGGACAAGTCTCTGCAACGCCCGTCAACGGAGGCATACAAGTTGGGGTCTTGAAGCCATCATACGCCTCATTGCATATCTCTTTGACCTGATTCGAAACAATCATTTCAAGAAACGAATCACAAACCGACTCCAAGATATCATCGTCCTCTGAATCGGAGCTAACGCCAAAACTAAGCTTCCGACGGATAGGGATCTTAGTTTCTCTTGACAACTTCTTCTTGGGAGCAAGAGCCAATAACTCTTCGGGGCCAGGAGCGAACGGATTAAAAATGCAATCAGTCGGGGTTTCACAATCAGACAAAAGAAACTCTAGCCCCTCTGTTTTGTCGGAAGCTGATGAAATTTTGATAGTCTCGATATTTGAGGAGACAGTTACAGTCTCCTTCAGAAAAGGAGTCGGCACTTCAACTTCCGAAACCGATATCGAATTGTTAGGCTTGTTGATCTCTGAACCAGAAAGTTCCACTAAGGACGAGAAATTCGGAGCCATGGGAACTACTTCATTGTCCAAAGAAGCAGCTTCTGCATTCTTAACATCCTTCATGATTTAAATAAAGAAGAGAATCCTATAAAAAAAACATATAACATAGAATTTAATAGGTTATCAATTCAGTATTCAGATACACAAACTTGCAATTAAATTGATTAAAAATAACAAATATTACTAAATCTGATTCCTACAAATCTAAGGGAAATGCAAATATATAAAAATCAACAACAAAGAATTACAAGACAAACAATCCTCTAAAAAGAACATATCTTGACAGTGACGGACTCTTATTTGTAATTAACGTACCATAAAGAAAGAAGAAATAAGCCCAAAATAGAACCCAAATAGTTAGTTCATCAAAATTTTAGGAAGAAACTTTGTATAATACTCTATTTCAAACAAACCCATGTATCTGAAAGGGAAAAGTTACAATCTTTGCATCCAAATCCATTAAATTTCCAATTTTAGACATGCCCTGTTTCCCAAAATTAGAAACTTTTTAAGAAACAGACTAAAATAGACACCTACATCCAAAATTTTCTTTAAAAATCAAACTAAGACATAGGAGAAAAAATCAAAATTTACGAGATGTCATCAATAAACCCTAAATCAATTTCTAATTCTATTTTAACAAATTGAACCAAAAAAGAAAAAAAGAAACAACTTCAACAAAACCAAATTCGCAAGGAAATAAAAACAACAAAATTAAAATCTTGCCCTTGATTTCAATCGAAAACCTAATCTTAGCCAATAATCTTGATTAAAGAACACAAAGCAAGATTAACATCCAAAACTAAATACACAGAGCTTTCACATTACCAATCACTTTATAAAGTTCTAATCACAGGAACCAAAAAGAAAGAAAGAAAAAACCTAATCTTCGAATTCTTCCCAAAAAAAAGGGAGAAACGCCTCAAATCTTGAAATCATCAAAGAATCTCCAAGAAACAACAACCTAGTATAAGATCAGTTTCGAAAAGCTCTTAAAATTCTATAAAAATTATGATTAAAAAGAGAGAAGATAAAAACCGCACCTTCGGAATCTAGAGAGAGAGAGAGAATCTGTTTCTCTCTCTTCGAAATGGCGGGAGAGAGAACGAGGAGGCGGCGTGGTGCCAAAATTCTACGAGAAAAAGAGAACTGTGGGCCCACTTATAGGTCCAAGCCAAGTATCAGGCGCGAATTTCAACGGCCCAGATTTCATCTGGGCCCAGCAATGTGCTCCAGACCAATCAAATAACTCCAGGTGTCCTTTGATTTAATCCTGAACGAGGTGGAGATAATTATCCATTGTGCTTTCATTTCTCAAAACGATATGTTCTTATTTGCAATTTTCTTTTTATTAAAAAAAACATAAAATTACACAAATAGAAATTTTAAACATGCTGCAACTAATCCACCGTATCTTTGCATATATACGGTAATATTGATAAGAATATCTTGATATATGCTGAGACGAAAAGTGCGGGATACCAGGCATGCATATTCGGTTATGGATGCAGTGGGCCGGATGTGCCTGTCCAGCTGGAGATACGTCGAATATTTTTTCATTTAGACAATCTTTGAGTGCAGCACAAATGCATGTGTGGATTTAAAATGCGAATTTATGTGATAGTGGGTCGTCCCAGTTAAACCTAATCCGCTGTATCATTACATATATATAGTAAAATTAATAAGAATACATTGAATTGATATATTGAGATGAAAAGTGCACGATATTGACCGATGTAGTGAGACGGATTTAACGGGACAATACACAGTTTATTTACACCATATACGGTGCATATGTATCCATCCAGCTGGAGATGCGTTGGTTAATTTTGTTTTAGATGTCATGAAACTAATCATCCAATTCAACCCAAAAGTTAATTATATGCGGATTTGAAATGCTAAATTTGGCAGCAGTGAGAGATTGAGTTACGAATGATCCAATGTCTTGCATATATACGGCAATACTGATAAGATTGCATGCGTGTGAGTGTGCGCGCATGGTGGCACAAATGCATATGTTATGACTTCACCGCATATGCAACCGCACAGACAAGAAGGGGGGGCTGCTTGGTATTTAAGTGGATGGAACCTGCTCCCCTATTTCGAACTCGGAAGCACTCGGGTTTGCCCCAAGAGGCTAGCTGGACCAGGCCGGATCTATTTTAACCAGATCAGACCTTCAACCCAACAGTCCAAGTCAACTAGGCCCAGGAGGCCCAAGGCCTAAAGTATTAGGCCGAGCCTAGCCTCCGCTGCTCTTATTCTGGAATTGGAAAATATAAATAGGTCCTCTTTTTTTTTTTTAAATTAATTTGTTTCTAGTCTGAACAGGGTTTGAATTTTTAAAATAACTATATGTAAGCCCCTGCAAGTCATCGGAAATTATCATTCAGTAAGGTACAAGATATAAAATGAATTTATATGTAATTCTTTTGTGGAAAAGACCTAAACTAATATTGTAACTAGTTTATGATGCTGTCGTTGATTAGAGCCGTAGATAAGCATGCAGAGTTTGAAACATGTCTGAAAATATTTAGCTGAAACAAGAATGTTGAGATGAATGAGTAATACACTTTTTTTTTTCCCTCTGGGAACCAGTTGACCCCCAGCAGCTCATCAATTCATTATCAAAAGGTCATCAAAAGATGTACAAAGTGTGTCTGATACAGACATACAGAAACAAGCAGACCAAAAAACGCCACATACAACTTCAAGCAAATCAAAGAACTGAAAGTTTGGATCTCAAAGATTGGCAAAATAGAAAGATCTAACTTGAGAATTTTCTGAAAGTGAGCAGGAAGCTTATTAAGAACCCAAGAACAAGAGCACCTAGTCTCCATGCAGTCTTTAGCTTAAAAGATCTGCTGCATTATTCCCCTCTCCGAAGATGTGCATGACTTCAGCATTTAGCTTGGGCATACGGAAATTTAATGTCTTCACTCTGAATTCCAAACACCATAGCAATGCGCTCTTCCTATTTATAGAATCTGCAAGAATTTTGGAACCAGTCTCCGCAATAATTAATACCCTTTACCCCCAAATAAGAACACTGCAATAAAGCATCCAATAAAGATTTTCCCTCAGCTTCCAGGATCGTGCCGGAAGCATAATAAAACTCGGATGCAAACATAAGCTGCCCTCTATCATTTCTAAGTACAGCTCCACCAGCAATTCCATCCGTTTTGCGCACCATCAACATTTAGTTTATGCTTTCCTGGAGGGGGCTTGGCCCAATTTACCATAATAATCTGTCTCGCTTTCTGCTTGGGAATAACAATATTAGAGATTTTCGGACTGCAAAGAATGCACCTCTCATTTAGCGAAACCGCTAGAGAATCGTGACTGGTGGCTAAGTCCCTTATGTCATTCAAAACCTTACTCCAAATCACATCAGCAAAAAACATATGACCCTCAAATTTTTTTCACACCTAGCTTTCCAATTGTGCCACAAAACAAAATGTGGAATCCATTTGCTCAAAGCTGGCAAGGTATCGCAGCTATATACCAGAATGTAAAATATTAACATTCTGAGATTAGGCACTTGACCTAGCTGGCTCCGCTAGTAACGGATGATTAGAATAGAGATTTTCAGGTCAAATAATAACTAAACCAACAAAATTTGCACGTTTGTCTTACCTGAGTCTCCGATCCTTGTAGGATCTGATCGATTAGAAGTCCGAAAATCGCTCTTAATGATCCCCATATAAGCTAAATCCTAGATTTTCTCTTCACAATCCAACACATTAAGATCTTTGAGAGGGCTCAAAGAGAAAAACTATACTTTCCCTAAAATTCATTTTGATCTTGAGAGAAGCACCATGCAGCGGGCACTTCGCTTCACAAAATTTTCTGGATCCATTTTAGGAAAAAGAGTGGCTACTATTTAGGGAAAAAAAAAGAGTATTGTTGCTATTTGGAGACCTTGACCACACATCTTACGTGCAAAGCACGACGGATACACCAATACCATATGCCCTCTGTTTCATATAACACAAATTTCGACCAATCATTTCTATTATGAATATATCTAAACCGTCAAATGAAATAGGATGGTACTATTTTGGCCCACGTGCCACACCGATTCCTCCGTTTTGCCCAACCCCCACCCCCCAATTTCGACCGTTCATTTTTATTATGAAAGTATCCAAACCGTCAAATGAAATAGGATGGTACTATTTTGGCCCACGTGCCACACCGATTCCTCCGTTTTGCCCAACCCCCACCCCCCCAATTTCGACCGTTCATTTTTTTTATGAAAGTATCCAAACCGTCAAATGAAATAGGATGGTACCATTTTGGCCCTCGTGCCACACCGATTCCTCCGTTTTGCCCAACCCCCACCCCCCAATTTCGACCGTTCATTTTTATTATGAAAGTATCCCCCCTTCTTTTTTTGATACGCAAGTCTTGAAGCTCTCAAGGTCCCATGAAAGGTAAAGTAATAATTAAAAAGGTATTTACCTTGGATAGGGAGTTAACCACTGCTAACTTCTAGGTTATGGTGACATCAAAAGTTATTAAATAAATATTATTTTTGCTGGTTTTCACTTACAGATCATTAGGATTTTTATTTGAATTAGTCCGTGTTTCCAAGCGAAAAGTGCAATTTACATAAGCTAAGGGCCCGTTCGGAGCAAATGAAGTCCCGGAAGTATCCGAAGTAACGCTGAAGTTACTTTTGAAAAAAGTTATTAGAAATAGTTACTTATTGCATTTCTTTTGTTTGTTTTGTTTATAGAAATAATACTATTGAAGTAATAAATGCAATTATTATATGCAAACTTTTATTTAAAAGGCATGAAAAAGAATAGAAAAAACTTAAAATTGATTGATGTTATGAATAAAATATTACTTTCTTTCTCTTTCCTTGTGCTTCATGCCGCTTCTAAGCCCAAGAGGAGAAATCTTGAAGTAGGAACTCCATATGCGATCTACATCAACATATGGAAATAACTTCAAATACCACTTTTTGTTAAAACAAACACTTGAAATATCGGAAGTAAGCCTATTTCCGGTAATTTCATGCTACCTCATGGCAAACAAACATGCCCTGAATATGATTGCTTCGAAAGAGCAATACTTTATATCCAATTAGTATTTTTAACCTCGTCATTATTTTGGGTGGATGATTATATTTGATGTCTTACTTTGGTAAAGAAAGTGACCGACGGAAAGAGCTGAAACATGTTGAAGAAGTTCATTCTTCAATTTCAATTAGGAATTCTTAATTTGTATTATTCAATTAATATAAAAATCTGGTTTATTATGGAGCGTGTTTAGAAGGGATCGCGGTCAACAATTAGATTTAAAGTTGAAAATTATTGTTAGTATGTTTAGTACATTTTTATGTTTGTGGTGTAGCAAATTAAATTTACAATAATAAACGATGAATTTTACTGTATTTCTTTATATTTATAATAATAATAATCATGAATTTTACTATAGTTCTTTATATTTATAATTACAAACAATGCAATTTTTTGTTGCTCTCAGGAATATTAACAAAGTATAAAAAATTTATAGTGTGAAGCCTTTTCTTACCTGACTAAATATCCTGGCTCCGCCACTGTAATCAAGTGACAGAGCTTTAGAAAATAATCTCTAATAAAATGTTTCTAGGAATCTCAGAGTGTTTAAGAAATACACTAAGCATGGTAATCTTATTGCTCCTTGTTCTTCTACTATAATATGGAAAAAGATTTATTCTTGGCTGCCTCGGATACAAGCTAATTCAAAATGGCAAATTGGTAATGGGAAAATTGATTTCTGGAAGTCTAATTGGCATAATGACACTATTTTGGAGATTTATGCTTCAAGTCTTAAATCCCGGACTATTAGAAATATACTTGGAGAAAATGGTTGGAATTTTGATGATGTTCATAACATTTTGCCTCAAAATTTGCTTGAGTAAATCTCTGCACAAAATTACTGCATAGCTGATGAACCTGATAATCTCATGCATATGGAAATCACATGTTCATGGCATCTTCACTTTGCATTCAACATTGACTACGGAATGAGTAATACGCTTAAAGATAGATTAAGCAAGCCCACAATTAATCAGAGATCAAATAAAATGAAAAATGAAGGGGAAATCGAAACGAAAAGTTTGGAGATATATATATATATATATATATTGATCCCAACTACCATAATTATATTTACAAGTAACATATATAGGGGATGAGCTATTCAAAGGCACTGTGGGGCCATGGCCCCACTCTATTTTTCCAAACAAAAGGAGGTACACTGTGGTCCCTACCCTCGTCTCGATCCCAATCAAAGAAAAAAAATGCATCTCCTCGTCTCTGAAAAAAACCCCGCATCTCTTCTTTGAAAACCCTAACCTCATGGCCCTCTCGATCCAAAAGCCATCGCGTCATCTCTAAAAACCCCCGCCTCTCAGACTCTCAGTCTCATGCTCTAAGAACCCTCGCCTGAGCCTCATCCTTTTCGTCGGCACCCTTGCCCTCGTCCCTCGCGGTTGGGGCCTCGTCTCACTTTGCCCAGTCGCAAGCCGTGCTCGTCTTCATCAGTCATCTTCTTCTCCTCGTGAACAGTCGTCTCATCGTCGCTAAAGCCCTAGAATCTTGTTGGTTCCAGGATCTATATCGTATTTTCCTTTTAATCCAAATCCTAGATTTCAATTATTTGATTTTGAATGAATAACTTGATTTTTTTACTTGATTTTGAATGGATGGGTTGTTAAAAAAATTATGACCGAATAACTTAATTTTGTTAATAGTTGTAAGATGATTTGATTTAGACTTGATTTTTGCTTTTAAAAAAGTTGTGAATGAATAACCTGGATCTTTGTTACACCTTTTGAAAATTTCTGGATCCGCCGCTGAACACACATAGATATATATTAAGCCCAACTACCATGTAATTGGTCCTCTCTAAAGTACATTTTATTTTTAATTTTGTTTTTAAAAATTGACCCTTAGACTTGATCAATGTCAACCGCGTAAAAACTATTTTGGTCTAATCTTAATGTATAATTTGAGTGAACAGGTGATCATGTTCTTTCAATTCCCTTGAGAAAAAAGAAAAGACAACAATTATGGAGAGCACGTGCTCGTTATTAGGGCAACTCAATCTTCTAGTTACAGAGAATCAGCAATTGCATGTGCTATGCTCGCTTCAAAAATTTATTGACGTATGCACAAAAATATAACAGAATCTACGCAAGCGATATGTACGCAAGCGTAAACGGAAGGGGTGTCTCCATTAAAAAAATTCGATCATATTTTAATGGATCATCGGTATGACCGTGACGAATGACAACAAGATTCGATTGTACCTGTTTGGCAGCATGGTAGTCGAATCTACCATCCTACCATCGCACTTCTTGAGCCCTTCCATGTCGCCACGGTTGAGGCAAGATGGAGTGGAAATGCGTTTGAGCATAAAATTAATTCTTCCTTGGTTGGCCTGTAAAATATATCGGGCCATCAAGCATTTGCTGATCCAGTCGCAAAAGAAGAGGAAGCTTCTAGAAATCGGGCTGGACAGAGAAATAGAGTTCGGCCCAACGGATGAAAGCTTGAAACCCAAGCAGTCAATGAGAAGCACTGAAGGAAGGATCAACAAAAATCAACCAAAAAACCCCTGACTACTTAGCCTGCAAGTCAGATGTCCAGTCCTGAACATGGAGCTGTGGGCTGAACTGCTATCCATGGCTTGCATCGCCTGCAAGTCAGATGTCCAGTCCTGAACAGGAATGCAGTCTGTAGCTAGCGCTTCGACCGGCTACTAAGAACAGAAGCAAGATATGTAGCTCAATGGCTATGGATCCTCCAAATTTGGGGATGATGAGACGGAAGATAGTTTGGGCAAAACAATATTCACACGTTAATCATTCCTTTGGATGATAGTTTGTTTGTAATATCTGGCTGTTCTATGGTCGAGGAACGTAGTTTCTTATTTGTAAGGGAGGGTCATCCGTGGGATGCGTGGATAATAGTGAAAGTATTCCTTGAGGGGGTGAATAGGAATATACTACCGATATGCCCAAATTAAAAAATTCTATACTATACCTGCAAATAAAGAACACAATTGCAAAGCTTAACAAATGATATACCAATATGATGAATGGCTGAGCAAACTACAATTGTGAAATAATGAATAACAAACAAGCAACAATATCATGTAATGAGCATATAGAGTAACTAGAGAACAAGCATGCAATTTCTAAGCTAAAACAAATAATCAATTAGAGAGTAAGAAATTACAAACGCAAACATGCAAGATTTATAATGGTTCGGGAGATCCCCTAGTCTACTTTCTTTCGGCGCACAAGCCTGTTCCACTAAACACGTGTTTCTTTTGGAGACAAACACGTTGTCCGCAAGCAACACACAAGCCCGTTTTTGGTGGAGGCTAAACCAAACACGTCTCCTAAAAAGACCACACGTTGTTCGCCACTACGAACAACACTTCCCTTACAAGCTCGTCCCTCTGCAAGCACTTGTCTCTAGCAAGCTCACTCAACTTTCTTACAAAACCATCCTTGCACTCAATAGCCCTCACACAAAGAAAGAAGAGGAAGAAATATAAGCACAAGATACTCTTAAAAGAGTTTTATAATAAAGCACTAATACTCAAGAATATGGATAATTAAACTAAAAGTACTTGAGTGTTTTGCATGTGAAAGAAAGGATAAGCAAATGAAAAACAATTTTACTCTCATAAGAAATGAGATTTTTCTCTCTTGATCACTTAGAAATATTGCAAACTGAAATATTGAGTAGTTAGATCTAAAAAAACCAACCCAAAACTCTTTTATAGTCCCACACAAAAAACTAGCCGTTATAAGTCAAATCAGTCAAAAATAACCGTTATCAGACGTTTGTAGTACAATCAGACAAATGTCTGATGAAGAAACAGCAACGGCTACAAAATAGCTTCAGACGTTTGTCTGAAAGAGCTTCAGACGTTTACCGATAGTTTTTGAAAGAAGGCAAGAAAAACACAGAAAGTAAACTGACGTCTGAAGAGGTGTGGACAAACGTCTGAAGAAGAAATAGTTTTTAAGGATTTTGAATTACAGTCGTTTGTTGATTAAAACTTCAGACATTTATTCTTTAAAAAGTTTCATCCCAATGAAAACACGGAAAACAAATAGACGTCTGAAAAAGCCTTAACAAACATCCGAAGAAGAAATATTTCCAATCAGAGATTTTGGCACAAACGTTTGTCTAAGGTCCAGAAATTTGTTCTCGAAACACTTCAGACGTTTATTATGAAGAGAAAAACTGATATTTAGTTTTTAAAATGTACAGATGTCTAAAAGCAACCTTCACAGACGTTTGAACAAGGAAAGCACAAAAACCTTATGTTTTAAAATAAGAAATCGTTTTGAATGAAAACTTTTGCAAAATTAAAACCAAATGTTTCATGCATGTTATTGTGTGAGTGTTCAAGAGTTCTAAATGATATAACCATAATCTATAAAGTACTTACAAGGATTCCTATGTCGATTTCGCAAATCTTCGAATCTTGAATCCTTGAAGTCTCGAGCTCTTAAAATTTCGATGAATCGCTTGATCTTCAACTTTACTTCCATTTATCTTCGCCGCTCAACTCACGTGCGTCCTGAAATTGATATTTGATTTTCAAATGAGTTTCGCTTCGATTTCGATCGTTGACGCTTCAAAGTCAGACATCGGGTTCTAGCTTCTTGTCTATATGTAGCTTGAACTCTTGTTTCTCGGCTACGTAACTTGAACTCATGAAGCATGATATGCAATTTGAGAAGCTCTCATCCGTATCCTCCAACCTCTATTAGATATATCCATTTAAGCTCGATTTCCTCCATCTTCTTATAAACGCTTGTGCCGTGAGATTTCTGATATTCTGAAAAATCAATCTCAACATGACCAAACATATCATATACAGTGTCATGAAATATAAGTAAGTTAAAAAACACAAGGATATGAACATTCATTATTTTGATATCATAATTATGAATAGTATATCAATATCAAGTTATAACTCAATCTCAAAATATGAGATATTGATATACTAAATACATATACATGGTATATGAGAAACCTGATATAATTCACATGAATATACAAATTCATATTGTGAATTAACAAAATAATGAATGAGAATAATGTTTCAATATCAAGATCTATAGCACAAATAAAGTATGAGATATTGAAATATTACTCGATATATACAAGATATAGGATATGCAACCCAAACAACAAATGTATATAAGTTTAGTGTCGATAAAGTAAAGCAAGAGAAGTATGTGATACTAAGCGACTATTCATGTTTAAGCCATCATCAAAACAAGGCGAGAATAGATAATGAAAAACCATAAGCTATCAAATAGTAATATGTAGTTGGTCTAGTCTTTTTGACCGCCCTCAGGATTTTTGTAGCCGCTTGGCACCCCTATTATTGAAATGAAAATGAACAAAGCCGGCCGATTCGGTCAAAGCCCATCTCTTTTACACCTATGAATATCTATCGCATAGCACATTACCTGGTCGAATTCTATAGGAAGATTGTTCTCACTTTCCTTTAAAAATAAGATCAATCATTTAGGGAGACGCGGTTGCTGAAACAAGTTGTTTTTGGTATGATGCAGATCCATTAGCGAAAGCCCATAAAAATTACGCAACACAGTGGAAGCCAAATATCGATTCATGCATAAATACAAATTTTGCTCCACACATTATGGAGGTCTAGAAGTTGACAAAAGCTTATATTGGATTTGAATGTTCGAGTTCTGAATCCTACCTAAGCAGCACATACATACTTTTCCTCCTGATCAGATGATCTAGATGAAAGTTTAATCAGAAGTCGAACAATCTATATTTATGGCTAGATTGGTGGCTGGATTTGGTTGTCCCTGAACACAATAGCACACATCCCAAGGCCACGTGGACACATCGTGGATCGGGGGCAATGGAAGATGGTAACTTGTACATAGATTACTAGATTAACTATCGATATAGAGAAAATGGTGCAAGAACTGAGGACAATAACTGCTCCCTCATAGGCAGGATCCAGCCATCTTTACAGACAGTGTAACGGCTGCATTTTGTATATACTTGAATAAAAGTCTTTTATATTGTAGGTCCTTCAAAACATAGCAAATTCCTTTCTTACCTTCCAAAACTTGGTACTTACATTTTACCCCCCAAAACTAATAAGATATATCATTTTACCCATTTTACGATCTTCGTCGGAAAAAAATCCTGTTAATTTTAACTTTATTTTATCTTTATAGATTTTATGTTTACCATTTACCGAAGACAACAAGACTGTAGAAGCATTCAACTTCTTCATACCTAGAATATGATGTTGAATATGCTCCTGATTTCATGGTCTATTTTGAAAAAAATGCAGCAGAAGCCTAAACCTTAATTTTAATTTGGTGAAGAAATTGCGTATTTACAAATAAAAAGAGATGTTGGGATATTTTAAAGAAAAACCTAATGTTATGCCGTTAAAAGTTGATGGAAATCGTAAGGGGGGTAAAACGATGTATCTTATTAGTTTTGAGGGTAAACAGTAAATACCAAGTTTTTAAGGGCAGAAAGGAATTTTCTATGTTTTTGGGGGCTACAAGTAAAAAACTCTTTATATTTTTTTAGTGTAGATAATTATTTTAGTATTTATTTTGATGTAAAAAGTTAGGAAAAAGTTGTTTTATATTTAAAACTATTTAATTTAATTTTTGGGAATTTTTAAGAATTTAATTTTAATTTTTGGAAAAGAAAAGGATTTATAAAATATTATAAAGAATAAAAAGGGAAATTATTTTAGTGAAATTTTTACAAAATGAAGAAAATATTTAATTGGAATTTTCTAGAATTTATTTTGATTTTTCCGATTTTTAAAACTATTTCTTTTGCATTTTTAATTAAAGAAAAGATTTGATTTAAAGAAAGTGGATTTATAAAAAAAGGAATTATTTTTTAACATAAAAATATTACCGATGAAAAAAATAATTATATAAATTTCTCTAGGATTTATTCAGTTTTGTTTTTGGTATTTAAAACTAATTTTTAAAGTATTTTGTTTATGAAGAAAAAGGTATACAGACAAATTCTAAAAGGAAAAAAAGAAACAATATGGGAAAGGGAGTGTGGGCCCACGCGCCTGCGTGGGCGCATTGAGAGATGCCACGTGGGCGGCAAATCAACCCAGTAGATTTTTGGGGGCCTGATCGGTTTATTTGGTGGAGTTTTGGTTTCCGAACCAAATTTCAGCCTAGTTCTTTTTGAACACCTCATCATTCTTTTGCCCACTTCTTTTTCTTCAGAACTTGGAAAAAATCAAGAAAAATACCAGCTTCTTCATTTCTTCAATGCAACGGCGCCGTCCGTTTGATCAGCAAAAATCCGAGGAGGGGGGTGCTCGCCTTTCCGTCCAACCCGATGTTTCTCCGGCATTCTTTCCTTCACCATTCCAAGGTAGGATTATGTAACAACGGGAAAATCTAAGTACCTTTCTAGTATTTCCTTCTTAAATAAATCCTTTTTTGTTTGAATCAAGTGTATATAAATTTATTTCCTTTCTATTTATACATATGGTCATTATTTGTATTATTTTGGTTGAGACACTGCATTATTGATCCACATGTCTCAAGTTCAAACCCCAACCTCTCTAAATTATTTATTATAATTATTTTGTATTATAAAATCTTGTTTCTAAAGAGAAGGAAAAAGAATTGTATTTTTAGATTTTTGAAAAGAGAAATAATTTGTGTTTAATTTAAAATCTATATTACTATAAAACTTTCCTAATCCGTTTGATCCAACCTAGTTTAATCATAGCCCTTGATCTCAAAACCCTAGACTCAAACCCTAATTTTTCCTTCATCTTTTTCTCTGCCTCTTTTCTTCCCTTCTCTATTTTTTTATATCTCATATTTTCAAAACGTTAGTCTAAGGAACTAAACGAAGGAGAAGGAGCCGTCAGCCCATTGTCGGAAGCCTCTAAATCAATTCGAGGCTAACTCTACGCGTTTCTTAGCAACTTGATATTGAGATCAAGTAGCAATTGGTGAGTCCTCTCTTCTTTGTTCCTCTAGTTATTCCTCCTCTTCATATTATGTTTTTATGCCGAGTTTCCCCTTATGTTTTTATGCCGAGTTTCCCATATCAAAATAATATCTAAATTAGATTAATTAGCCTAATACACGCGCATGTGTTAATTGCTGTTTGGGATTTTTTTTGTACCTATTTTCAATATATGGATAATGTTATTTGAATCATCTCATGATATATATACACCTTGCATGATTTCTCATAGACTTCGATCGTTTATAAAAGATGATTTTTTATAAGATATTAGAAATCCTTTATATCGATTCAATGTGTATTGCCTAACCAATTTACATACTTGTCTTGTATGCTTCGTCTCACATAACTCATGCTGTGTTTTTTTATTTATGCCTAATTTTTAGAGAAAGCAAAGCCATAATCAACACCTTTACCTTCGAAATAATTTTTAGAAATTAATTTCGACTTCTGAAAATTTCAGGAAAAATTATTTAAGTTAGAATATTGTTTTCTAAATGCGGTGAAAAAATTTCAAAACATTTCGATATAAAATTTAAGTTTTACGACTCTCGCTGTCACTATTTTTGACAGTTCTGAAAATAGATTTCAACGTCTATCTTAAAAAATTCATAACCCTGTTTTCAGAAACCCAAATTGAGTGAAATCAAATTATTTTGACAACTAGATCAAAATATATAACTTTTATTAATTCAACCCGACTTCTGAAAACTGGCGAAAATAATTTATTTCTGTCTTTTAAAATTATGTCGAATCTGGACAGAATCTGTCATGATCTGCGCATTGCTTTTCAAAATATCATAACTCGAACTACAGAACTCGGTTTTCAACAAACTTTAGATGTATGAATGCCAAATTGATAGCCCTACAATTATTCTATAGAACACGAGACACAGAAATGTGTATATCGACCCGATATATGCTCTGCAAGTCACCCTTCCATGTTGTCCAGAAAATAAAAACTGGTTTAAACCCTTATATTAAATCAATCGTAACTATAGTTTCAGAAATCTAAATCGTGCAAACTAAAATTGTTTAGATAATTAGACTGAACGACCTATCTGTTCTTAGTTCAACTCGAGGCCTGAAAACCGACAGAAAATATCGCAAACTGCGTTTTTAAAACATATGCCGGTGTTGGACAGATTCTGATTTGTTTTGCGCAGCGGTACCAAAACGAGTCTATCTCCCAAACAAGAAGTTAGAATTAGACGATACTTGAACCCACGTCTGCATAATATCTAGGGCTACATTTCTTGTTTTATTCCTGAGTTCATATAAGTTGAGTGATCAGTAGTTTCCAGCACTTCTTTAGGATATTGTTTTGTTTACTTTGTATCATTCATGTCTTGTTAATTTGTGATATATATACAGACCTGAATCTGTCCAGCACTTCTTTAGGATACTGTTTTCATTGATGTATTATCATTACCATATGTTTATCTTGAAGTTCATGAATTACAAATCTTGAATCTCGTGAACATGACATGACTTATATGTGCAATTGAAACTCGTGTTACTATATATATATATATATATATATATATATATATATATATATCGGTGCTTTAATATCAAGAATATCATGGGGATGAGATAGCTCGAAGAATGTGGGTATTTGTGTGTAACAAGGGATCATACTTGTTTCTTGTGGTCCCGGAGAATACAGTACATTGCATTATATATAAATTTTGAATCTTGTAAATCTCGTGTTGCTGTTGTTCCGTGGAAAAAACGGAATATCCTAGTTAAATGTAAAACTCTCACAATTCGAGCTTATAACTTTAAACACTATAATAACTAACAAGATGTCACTCTAGTTATATTTTTCTTAATAGATATACGCCTGATTTTATTGATCCACACTCTATTGATCTTCTGCTTTTATCTTCATATTTGTGTTATTGTTTCATGTCGTATTTTGTTTATTTTAAAAGTTCTATTATTTTTAACCGGGGACTTAGAGAACTTTAGTTCGCCGACGGCATTCCACCTTTCTTATTTTCTTGTTTTTCTTGGGAATGTCGTCAGACGACATTGGGGCAAGCGATAAGGTTAGGTACGAGACAGAACCGATAGAGGAGTACTTTGAACAATTTTCTACCCAAGCATAACTCTAGGTTGTTACTTCTTCATGTTTCCGTATACCTTCTGTTCAAGACCAACAGTCATTAACTATTTATCTGCTTGATGACTAGTTTTTTGAAGTAGGACTCTTGCGTTATTGGACTTGTAATAAATGGTTGTTGGATTTGAAATTATGTGATTTAGATTTTTTGTATGATGATAAGTATATTCTGCTTAGACAAACGCTTATCATATTCATGTCAGGAAGAAGTGCTTCTTGGTGTGAATACGTTGCGAGCCTCGTCCATCTTCGCTCTTCGTCTTTTAGGAAGCGGGGCGTGACAGATTCTCCGTTCCTTTCTCTCTTGATCTCGACGCCTTCTATAACATGTTATCTGTAGTGATATTTTACCCACTTAACTTTGACACGTCTATTAGACTGGTCTCATGCTAAACCTAAGTTACACAAACAACACGATAACCATGATACTTTTTGTAATGTACTTTCATGCCAGAATCTTATACGATTAAGATTGGGAGAATAACCTATCGCAACCCCTTTCCAATGTTAGACTCGTGAACTCTGTCACGCCGTTATGCTACCTGATTGTAAAATGATAAAACATCCGTTATAAGCCGAAGTGCTGCCCAATTTGAAAACAACCCTTTTCACTAAAATACCTTGAACTATCATAAGGTTAGCCCTCCACTAAAAGGCCTTTATATTTCTAACATGATATTTACGTTAAAATACCCTAAATGTTTACTAAATCCCATATTTCATGAAAATACCCTAAAGTTTCCTAAACCTGTATTCCATGAAAATACCTTAAGGTTTCCTAAACCCATAATTCACTAAAATACCCTAAAGTTTTTGAAAACCGTATTTCACTAAAATACCCTAAAGTTTCCGACAACCCGCATTCCGTTAAAAACCCCTCGATTTCTTAAAGTCGTATTTTTAAAATAATGCCTCGACTTCCTAAAGTCGTATTTTAAAAATAATGCATTGACTTCCTAAAGTCGTATTTTAACATAATACCCCGACTTCCTAAAGTCGTTTTTTTTAAAATAATACCCCGACTTTATAAAGTCGATTTTTAAACATATACCTCGACTTTCGTAAGTCTTGTTTTCAAATAAATACCTTAAACCTTTTCTAAAATTAGTATTATACAAAAATACCTAGAACTATTAAAACCTAGATACTTGGGCATACCTATGCTTACCTCTTACATGCAAACACAACCTCCTCATGACTTGCATGCGATACTTAACCTTTACATGGGAATTTACACGACATGCTATCTAGAACGGTTAGAGTTCGACGAGAGCACCTAGGCATAGGGTCCATGTAGATTCTGTTTATACGGTTGACATGTGTAGATTCCGTCTTTACAGATTGTCACGCCCCGCTTCCCAGTAGATGGAAACGGTGACGTGGCAAGCCCGCGACGTATTTATTCCGAGAAGGTCATTTCTCGAAATAAATACGCTAAGCGTATATAAGCAACATAAACTAACAAGAATAAAAAAAAGAATGAAATCCAACTGTGATTTATTACATTCATGATTCATAGCAGACAAAATATCTGAATACAAGATATTTAACATGATAAGCCTTAACAATGAGGCATACATAAATAAGCTGAAATGAAATGAAAAACTGAATGAAACTATACGTCTGTTTGTGATGTGAACTGGTTGTACTCTTTTTCGACCACTTCTATCTTCTCTGTCTCAATGCCACCTGACGAACATTCCAAGAATAGAAAGAAGTGGGTGGAATGCCCGTCAGCGAACTTACGCTCGGTAAGTCTCCAAGAATGGTGGGATGTGAAAGTATATAAATGAATATACAAGGTGACATGTGATATAGCATGAATGAAAATAAAATATGAACAAGTATAACATGGTGATATTAATGACAACTATGTAAGCATGTCAATATAATATGAGCATAGTAAACAAGTATAGCATGAATATAAATCATGAACATATAAACAAGTATGGTAGCATGCATGGTAATGTGTATGTCAACTATATCAGCATGGCAAACGAGTATAATATGGCCGTGGAGTATAGGTATAGTAAACATGAAGTGAATGTAAGTGTTTTAACAGGTCTCTACTTGGGTATACTAATCTAACGTAAGTTCAAGGGTGAATGTCAACCAATCTCAAGAGTGTTCTCGAACCCAACATGCTGTAATCCAGGGGTAGGGAACCACGGGCCCGAATCAAATGTTAGTAACGGGACTTCAACCTAGTGTTGAAGTATTCCAAACTCAACAGGCTGTAATTCAGGAGCAAGGAAACACGGGCCCTCATGATAGCTTGCTTGTGTTAATAGACATGGATTCATGATCTAGGGGGACTCTTGAGATTTTGTTGGATTCACGCATGAACTAGCCCAACACCCCGTGTTTATTAGCTTATGATTAATGTTATGAGTCTTGATCGAATCCATGAATGCAAAATGTGATGTATGATATCAAGTTTTCAAGATTGAGTTCATGTAGTCATGTCAAGTGCAAGTCATGCCAATTGTATTCATGGTTCGATGTCAAGTTGGTTCAAGTGTATATACTGGGTTCAAGTATTCATGATTGAGTCGTGTCAAGATCAAGTCAATTCTAACATGTAATGATTTAATCATAAGTCATATAAATAAAAATAAATAAGCCATCATAGAACATGATATGAGATAAGTATACAAGTAACGTCCAAAACAATATTGTAAATAAGTGATATGTTCGACTAGTTAATCAAGTCATTTGAAATCAGAATATAAACGAAAATATAGCCTTAAGTGTTATGCACATGTGAGTTCCAGTCTCGCATAAATACGACTACCGGTTTGGGAGATATACATGTTTTCATATCGTCGCGCAAAACAGATCAGAATCTGTTCAGCACCGTCACATATTTTTAAAACGCATTTTGAGTTAATATTTATCAGGTTTCAGGTTACGAAGATTATTCAAAAATTGTATGTATTTAGATGTACTTATCCAAAACACTAAGATTCGCACGATTTGGATTTCTGAAGCTCTAGTTATAATCGTTTTAATATCAGCGTTTAAAACAGAAATTCAGATTTCTGGACAGCAACTATATATTCTATTGCAAAGCCTACATCGGGTTGTTTCATGCATTTCTAAGTAATATAGTATACATAAAATTATAGTTCTATCAATTGTGCATCTACACATCTAAAGTTTGTCACAAACGGACATCGGGTGTTCGAGTTATGTCCAATTTAAAAACAGTGTGCGAATCAGGACAGATTCTGTCCAGATTCGTCGCTTAATATTGTAACGTAGTTTGTATATTTTACGTAGGTTTTCAGTAAAAATATAAAACTAAGAAAATCTAGATTATTCGATGTAGATATCCAAAATATCTGAATTTACTCAATTTGGATATCGTTGGACCAAGTTATGTGTCTAAGAACTTAACCTATAAATGCAGTTTTCTATTTTTACGAACAGCGAATAAAAACGATGTAATTCCTAAATCGTTATGCGAATCGATCTAAAATTTTTTATAGCGTGTATAGAAAAATATATTCTATCCTACGTAAATTTCCTGAAATTTCCAGAAGTAAAAATTAATTTCTAAAAATTATTTTAAAAGTAAAGGTATTGATATGTCATATGTGAGAAATGAGAAAACCATGGTATTTATTCGTAACTTCATTTTTTTACAAATTTTAAATAAAGTAATTTAAAATACAACAACAAACGATGCCATCCTAATTGGTCACTATGAAATCTTAACATATGGATTGAGAGTAATGAAAAAGACTTTACAAACTATATATGTGTGTATGTTTGTATGTGTCCATTATTTATATATGTATCAATTTAATTAATTATTTAGAGGTTATGATATGATGATGGAAGTTTTTCATGGCAATATGACAAGAGAAAGATAGAGAGAAGGAGATAAAGTGAGGGAAAAAGAGAAGGGACTTACATACATAAGCCGGTATTGTCACCGGGCTTGTCTATCCACCGATAATCTCGCGTTACTAGCGACATTTTCTTGAAAACTTCTTTGTGTTCTTCTTGGATTCTAGGTGAAGAGGGAGAAGTGAGAGATAGAAAAATGTGAGGAAGGAAAAGATAGAGGAGGACAAATAAAGATGGTGTAATGGTGAATTATGTATAATAATATATGCATTCAACATGGGAATTAAAAGAGACATGAAATGTCACCATTCATTTTGGAAATGAAAGGTCTCAATTGTAAGCTATGAGGAGGAAAGAAAATTGATAAAAAAAATAATTGCAAGAATGGGGATTTGAACATATGATGTATGAAATAACAATGCAAAGACTTAACCAATGTGCTACAAGGTTGTTCATATATATATTTAATAAGAAGTAAATATATAATATTGCTTAAAAAGAAAGTGGGCTTTTGGGCTCATAGTTTTATTAAAGAAAATGAAAATGAAATTGGATTTTAGTTATGAGCTGGGTTAGGTCTTATGTTTAATTTGAAAAAAATGTTAAAATTTAGTTTTAAAGAAATGTGTTTGGGAAAAAATAGATGGAAGAATAAAATAATATATTTATAAAAAACAAATTATACAGAAAATACTAAGAATAAATAAATACAATATTTTACTAAAGAAAGAAAATACGGAGGTATATTAATATTGGGGTCGTTACACAGATAACCTATAGATTCCGTTTTTACGGATGACCTGAGCAAGAAAGAGAAGATTCCGTCTTTACAGATGACCTGATGAGAACCCCACTGTGACACCGCCTAGTAGTGTTGTGTGCTAATGCCGACATGTACTCCTATATACTAAACAAAACCGGGCGGGGTAGTTTGGATAGACAAGGTTGTATTAAGGGTCTCAGATTCCCCTTTTGATTAACCATGGTTCGGGGAGTGAAATGAAGTATTATTCACTCCCGATTGCTGTTGTTCCGTGGCCCCAACAGAATAATCGCGAAAGCCCGGTACCCTTTTCTTCCAAACAGAGACGAGCACAACACTTAGCAGACACCTGATATACTCTTGTCATTACACATATATGACATCATGCATCATACACACCCATACTACCTTCCTCCTACTTATCCTTTATGAGATCTTCTACCCGAGTGTAACTCGCTGACGGGCATCTCTTTTTTATTGTGTCTTCCCCGTCGTGTTTGTTAGATGTGGACGGTGCGCACGATGCTGGAGAAGAAGTGGAACCCACGGCAGTAGACTACTCAGTGCTGTCTACTTATCATTAAGATTATTTTCTTTTTACTTTGTTGCCCATTTGTTTAGGGCCCGCAATTCTTTGGACTGATGTAATAAACTCTTCGTACTCTGTGCCTGGGATGTAATAGTGTTTTGACTAATGGAATAAATGTTGTTGCTTTTATTTGCTGTTTTGGTACATTGCATGCATGTTTTACGCTTAACGTAACTGTATCGAGTTAGACCGCTCTTGATATATTTAGGTTGCGGACCGAGTCGCGTCTCGTTTCCATACTTTGAAAAGAAAGGCGTGACAGACAGAGATGACCGGCTCAACAAAAAAAGATCCAACTTTGAAATTGCAGGTTTATTAATTATTCTATACCCTACCTTTCTCAGTAAAGCATGCCTCAACAAAGTTAAATGTGAACCTATTATCGAGCAGATAAACCCCATTGTTATTATCTTCGAGCTTACATGTTGAATTGAACACCGAGATAAAGACAGCCACATCGGTTGAACTCTTGTGCTATCACTAACAACCGTTCCAACATTGTTCTCATGATCTTAGAATTAGGTGCTTATGGTGAATTCCTACATACCATAGTTATAAAATTTCAACGTAATTCTTTCAATTGAAATCCCTAAACCACAATCTCTCTTTTAATGTAAATCCAACATTTTTCTTTTTTCTTTCACTTGAACTCTTGTGATAAAGACAGCCACGTCTGTCCAATGATTTCTTTTTTCTTTTTGCTTTTTTTACTCGAATATCCATTCCGTTGTTGTTTTTATAAGGGCCTGTTTGGTTGCAGGATTATGAATTTGGATTTGGATTTTGGATTGTGGAATCCTAGGATTCCATAATTTTGTGTTTGGTTGCAGGATTAGGATTTTTAGGATTCCTTTGTTTTTTATGGGGGGCCCACCTCAAAACAAGGATTCTTGAATCCTAAAAATTTTCAAGGATTTTCAAGGATTTGGCACTATTCATTGTACTTTTAGACGGGCCCATGTACTTTATTTATTTAACAATCCTCTCTCTATCTATCTCTCTCTAAAATCCTCAAATCCAAATACTATCTTTTTTTCACCAACCAAACAAAGATTACAAGGATCTACAAATCCAATACTAGGAATCCAAAACCAACCAAACAACAAATTACCAAATCCAGAAATTTCAACCAACCTGTTTTGGAACCCAAATTCCATAATCCAAGACCAACCAAACAGCATCTAGGCTTAAAAGAATTTACATTTGTAACCACAATTGTGATGTGATCGATTGCAGCTATATTCGTCCAATGAAAAAGCATCAATCTCAAGTTTTCAAAGTACCCCTTATTCTTTTTCTCCTTTCCAGAAGAAATGCTGTTTTTCTACCTAGTGTTGCAGTCCCTTGCCAAACTGGGTCGTCATAATAAATAATTTTTTTTGACTTGTTCCGAAAAGAATACAAAATATTCCATCCGAAATACTCAGAATTAACAAATTAAAGCGTTCCCATGTCTTTTTCCTACGCCCTCCCTCCCTCCCCTCTAACAAAACACGCTACATACCTCGCTCTCCAAAGTATATATAAACCCCCCTACAACAACTTAAACAAACCTCAGGAACAAAGAAACAATCAAACAATGTCTCCTCAGGCTCCTAAGCTAGGCAACAAGCCCTCTCCTTCATTCCGGCTCCGAAACCCGTCCCTCAACTCTCTCCGCCTCCGCCGCATCTTCGACTCGTTCGACCATAACGGAGACGGTGTCATCTCCCCTGCGGAGCTCTCCCTCGCCCTCGACCGCCTAGGCCTCTCCTCCGACCCCACCGAAATCTCCCTCCTCTTCCCTGTTAATTCCGCCGGCCTCGACTTCGACGCCTTTTCCGCCCTCCATGGCTCCCTCGGCGATGTCCTCTTTGGATCGGTGGAAGAAGACGGTGTTGCTGGTATGCTCTGTTACCACTGTTAGTATATACATGCCCATAAAAATATGAGAGACGAGAGAAATATTTGTGTCAAAACACTTAAAACTTCATATTTTTTTTTATTAAAAAGAAGAACTCACAAACATCGTTGGGTGAGAATTTCTGGTTTAATTTAATATATCATGTTAAATGTTCCCGTGACCGTACCAAAACTTCAAAGATTTTCCTATAAGTTTAAGGGTTAATTATGAAGTTTTATTCTAACAAACTCTATCCACACGGTAGTTTATCTGTAGCAAGTGCATAGCATATTTTTCTCTTTTCAAATTTGGACTCTTAAATTTATGTCTAAAACCATCCTGTAAAATATTCCTAACCAACTCTGAAATTTCAAAACCCCAAATATTGACTCACTCTTTAATTATATGTTACAACCAAACTATTCAAATTCAAAAATAATTAATTTGACTCGATCTCTAAAATAAACTATTCCTGATTAGAATTGAATTATATATTTCCTGCAGAGACGGCTGAAGATGAGCATACAGACCAAGAACGAGGAGCAGCGGAGGTGGATGAGATGGCAGAGGCGTTTAAGGTGTTCGACGAGGACGGGGACGGTTTCATTTCGGCGAAGGAGCTGCAGACGGTGCTGGGGAAGCTGGGGCTGAAGGAAGGGGATAGCCTGCAGAGGGTGGAGGACATGATCGGGTCTGTGGATTGCAACCATGATGGCAGGGTGGACTTTGATGAGTTCAAACACATGATGAGGAGTGCTGCTGTTAGGGGTTGATTAATAGGCTATACAAACATTTTGTGATTTTTAATTATTTCTGTTTATTTGGAATCAATGTGTGGAATTTTGAATCTAATTGATGTTTTCGTTGAATAATTAACAGGGTTAATTGAGCAAACAGACTCCATGTGCTATGGAGAGTTGAGCACTTATACCACTGCACTATCATAATAATCACTTAGATCCCCTCCGATCATAAAATACATTCTTAATTCCAATTTTGCCCTTTTCTTATTCATCTCTTCAAGAAGCCGAAAGCCTAACTCAAAGAGTCAAATAGGACACATATTCTGCAAAATCAACTTGAAAAGACAACATTCTAATAAATAAAAAATGCTCATCTAGAAAAAAATTTCTCTCGCCATAATTATCAAAGAAAAGATGTTGAATGTTATCATATTTTTTTTGGGAAAAAATAAGAGAAGCAGCTGGAAAAAAAATAACTTAGGAATAATAGAAGAAATGGGAACGGCTTCGGTGCCTCATAATGATAAAGTAACCGGTTTTGTAGGACGAACAACGACCGTTGGATCAAAATATCACCCATTCAACCGGTAACCCGTTTTTCATTGAAGGTATCATGCCCACTCCTGTACAACCATCGCATCAATCACATGACCTCCTAATTCCCCTTCCTTTAATCTCATCAACTTCTCCAGTTCTCCACGGAAAAAGAGTGGCTGCTATTATCAAATAATAGTATGGGTGCTACTCTTCCATCTTGAGCACACATTATACGTGCATACACCGATACCAAAAGCCCTCTCTGTTTTACACAAATCTCGGCTGTTCATCTCGATTTTAGATGAATCTGGACCATTAAGGATAATAGCATGGATGCTATTATCCTCATAATAGTAGCCACTCCGAATCCGTTCTCCACTAGCCAAAAAAATCCATGATCTTTGCCATGTATATATAAAGGTAAAAAATAAAAATAAAAATAAAAAACTCCGTGGCTTTCAAGCTTCTCATCTTCTCCTTCTCACTGTGCGTCTTGCAGCTAAGGAGAGAGGTGGCGGTAGATAGACGGTTGATGGGGGAGGAGGCGAAGTTGACAGCGTTGAGAAAGGACATTTGAGGCTGTGGCGGAGGCGTCAAAGTGATAGGAGAGGGCGACGGAGACAGAGAATGAGTTATTTACTAGGGATTCAAGGCAGGGGATAAGGATTTCATCCAAAGATTTGATAATTAATTTAAAACGTAAAAGAGTTGTCGCAAAACATTTTTTGAAAACGAGTTATCGTTAAAATTTTCGGCAGCATCTCCTTTGTAAATTTTTGATAAAAACCGATACATAGAAAATAATATACAAGTATCCCCACTTGAGAGCAATCTCAACGCCCACTTGACGGAACACTACCATGCAGTTAAATATACGACGTCTTAGGCGAAGAACAAGGCAAAAAAGAAAAGAAAATAATAATAAAACACAACCACAACCATCGGCTCACACGAGCACGATACACAGAGTCAATATAATACAAATCTCACAGTCTCGTCTTTAAGTTAAATATACATGTGGTAGATAAAATATACTAGATACTGTAGGGTTACTAGGCACACTAACAAGGCTCCACAAGGCATCGACCATGTCAAAATAAAATTTTTTATGTGCCGAATAACACGAAGCAAGATCGTATACTAGAGATTAGGCGAAGATAAAAGCAAGTAAACAACTTTACTCTAAAGGGATGCGATATACAACCTTTGTAGATCGGTCCTTCACTTCTTTAGATCCTTGATGAAGTCCCTTCGCTGCGATCAAGGTTCTCCCGGGCTCTTGCATGGCTTCACGACGCGAAGGATGCGACCTTGCTTGAAGTCTCCGAGGCCGAAGATGATCTACGTCGAGAGAATTCCGACTCAAGCTCCTACTTCACTAACTAGAGATTAGTGAAGTAAATACCCTAAACTAAAGTGCTAGTCTAGTAGAGAATAGAGAAATAGGAAGTGGATTCTCTTTAGATTTTTGTTTCTCACAATCTTTCTCACTTTGGATCAAACCCTAGTTTTCTTTTTCTCTTGTTCAATGAAGAAGAAGATGAACAAAAGAAAGTGAAGAGGATAATGATCAAGTGAGAAGGGTAACCATGGTGAGTAAGTATCATATACTAACCCTTGTAGAGCCATAACCATAGCTAATTGATTATGGCCGGGTTAAAAGGAATCTAAGGTAAAGACAAAGCTAGTAGACTTTGTCAAAGCAAAGTAAGCTTCTACAAGCTTCATGCTCATTCCAAAACTCCACTAATTTTGTAATTATCTTAAATAATCATAACCCACCATAATTCATAGAATGGTGTTTGTCTCATACACACATGAATGTTGTACCATCAACCATGATACAAAAAGATAACACATTTTAACATATATCATATATATATGTTAAAGTAGTGTACATGTGAGAAAAACCCTAAAGTGAACAAGTGTTAGTAAATGTAAATTAGTATATCTAATATACAATTATACACTTAATTATTAAATCAACACTTGACTTAATAATCCGGTCATATCTCATATAACCGGCTAACATCCATTGTATCGACTTATCGAATCAACACTTGATTCGATAACCCAGCTATATCATATATAACCGACCGATACAAAAAGTCGCGAGAATAGAATACGGTATCACATACACGCATTTATTCTCGGTCTTACACATATCACATACGTGCTCCTATTTCGTTTTGCCTGAGCCAGTAAAACCTCTATGTAGGACTCTAAAGACTCGTCAATACGCCGGCAGTAGGTGATGATCACATCACGCACCCACAAGCCGTCAGCGGTACTAGCTGGACGTAACGGCTACTCGGGTATTGAGCGATCAGAAGATCAGCAAGCAAGCCCGCTCCAACTCCTGTAAAATCCTGCCGGTAACACTTCCCGTACAGTCCGGTATCCTCGTCTGATATGTTGCATATCAAGTCTAGGGGTGGTAAACGTCAGACCCCAATAACCGATAAGTCGTGCCGATGTGAGGCTCATAACGGGTCGAGAAACTACTGGTAACACTTACCAGTAAATCTTTGTATCAGCCCTGGCCAGGGACTTCCCTGTTACGACCAATCGAGCACTGCGCAATATCAACCCCCAATACCGGGAGAGACGAAACCCCTCCTATCGCTCATTGCCTCCATGTGACTCGGGACTGTACCCAAAAACCACCGTTTTGCACGCCCTCATGGACGTGGTAAGGTGGAAATCAAAACACAGTGGGAATCACACAAGACTCTATGACGATCTCGGGTCTACAGACTAACCTGCACAAGTGTCACCAGAGAACTGCCATATGACGTGAGGTATAATACCATCTGGGAGTTCTCGGCGAGTCCGTCCAGTGTACCCAGTCTCTACTGAGCACCCTGTTTCCCCCAATCAGAGCAAGACTCTACTGAATTTTGAAAATTCAAAATTTGAAGCAACGCTTCGGTTTCCGTGCGCAGTGCGCAATTTGCCATGTGGCAGAAACCAATTCGGCAGCGTAACGCCCGAGACGGTGCGTCCCATCAGAGCAAGGCTCTTCAGAAAACGTAATTAAGACTTAAACTGCGCAAATGCATGGCAGCGCGACACGTGTCTGCGCAAGCGCACAGATGCGTGACACGTGTCTGCGCAGTTGCGCAATCGCAACTGCGCAAGCGCACAGATGCGTGACACGTGTCTGCGCAAGCGCACAGATGCGTGACACGTGTCTGCGCAGTTGCGCAATCGCAACTGCGCAAACGCACAAATGCGTGACACGTGTCTGCGCAAGCGCACAGATGAGGGACACGTGTCTGCGCAGTTGCGCAATCGCAACTGCGCAATCGCACCGATGCGTGACACGTGTCTGCGCAGTTGCGCAATCTCAACTGCGCAAGCGCACAGATGCGCGACACGTGTCTGCGCAGTTGCGCAACCGCAACTGCGCAAGCGCACAGATGCGTGACACGTGTCACGCGCTGGTGAGTTGCGCAGCAACTGAATGAAAATTTAAGTGGATCTTTTCTGTTCTCCTGTAAAACAGGGACCCTTGGATCTCTGATCCAATGGTGGGAAAATTCCCAAAATAATTCAGGAAAGATTTTGTTAACAAATCCAACAACTTTGTGGACACTATAAATAAGACCCCTGACCTCATTAAAAAGGCATCAACTTCTGAGAAAAAAAAAGAGCTGGTGAAGATTAAGAACAGAGAAGAAGAAACAAAGAAAAGAAGGTAAAATTTCTGAAGAACAGAAAATGAGAAAATAAATAGTGCCTTGCACTTGATAGGAACCCCTGGTTCTAAAAAAAAATATAAATAAAAAAATAATAAATAGTGCCTTGCACTTAATATGAACCCTCGGTTCTGTATGATCAGGAAAAAACAAGAACTTGTTTTTCTTAGATCCAAATTCAAATCAAAAGTGCCATGCACTTGTGTTCTTAAACCTAAAGGTTTCTAGGGTTTCTGCAACCCCTTGTTTTGGGCCTGGCCCAAATTAAATTGCAGAATAAATAAAAGGGCAAGGCCCTGTTGGGAAAATTCCTGAGTTTCTGCAAACTCATTAAAAGGGCCTGGCCCAAACTAAATTACAGAACATCTCTTAAGTTCCTGCAACTCATCATCTAAAAGGGCCTGGCCCAACTCAAGAAAATTATTGAGTTTCTGAAACTCATTATTTAAAAGGGCCTAGCCCAATTGCAGAATAAATAAAAGGGCAAGGCCCTGTGTGGAGAATTCCTGAGCTTTTTTGTAACTCATTATTTAAAAGGGCCTGGCCCAAAATCAGACTTGCAAAATAATAAAAGGGGGCAGAGCCTTGTTCAGATTGATTCTTCTAATCGGGCAGAGCCTAAAATAAAAATTGGACTTAACCCAATCCTGGCTGTAAGTCCTTAAATTAAATGCCTCTCATAAACCAGGTCACGACCGGTTCGAGGGTACATCTCCGAACTCCTTTGACATCCGTCGTTGTAATTCCTCAACGATGTCAAAGAGGTGACGGGTCCCAACGACCACACATCGATATTGGACCGAGACGTCCTTAAACTAATATCGGACCGAGATGTCCCTAAACTAATATTGGACCGAGATGTCCCTAAACTAATATTGGACCGAAACGTCCTTAAACTAATGTTGGACTGAGACGTCCTTAAACTAATATCGGACCGAGATGTCCTTAAACTAATATTGGACCGAGACGTCCCTAAACTAATGACGGACCACCACGTCCCTAAACTGGCATCGGACCGAAACGACCCTAAACTAATAATGGACCACTACGTCCTTAAACTGGTATCGGACCGAGACGTCCCTAAACTAATAAGGGACCACTACGTCCCTAAACTGGAACAATAGAGCCAATTGCTCTTTTGCCGGATCTAAACGATCCCGTTTAAGTTGATCTTAGCCCCAAATACGGCTAACGTATCCTTAAGCACTTAAATGGATTATAAAACCCTCAATCAGCTTTGGTTCAAGGGTACATCTCTGAGCTCCTCTGACACCTATCGTTGTAATCCTTCAACGATGTTAGAGAGGTGATGAGTCCCGATGGCCATAAATTAAATGAATCACCACGTCAGGTTGATCTTAGTCCAAAGCAAGACTAACGTATCCTTGACGAATGTTTAAGTTGATCTTAGTCGCAACGCGACTAATGCATCCTTAAACTAAAAACACCAAACCCAAATCTAAGTAAATACGGATTTGGACTAATCCACGCCCTATGGGCGACGGCATTACTCAGTCTCCGTATACAATCCACGGGCAGCCACAAACAAAACAAACACACACGACACGAAGTGAAATTCTGGAGAAGGAGAAAGTTGTTACCGCAAAGCGGTAGCGTAATTAACTGCAGGGGCTTGCGCCTGCAGGGAAGAGCGTCCCCACAATCAAAAAACCCCTCAAGCGAGGGGGAATCTGACAAAGTCTGCTACATCGGCCGCATCCGTTTAAACCTCCGATACACGGTGCCATAAATCAACTTGGCATCTTCGGAGAGGTAGACGGATAAAACCAAATAGCATCTGCCCCGAACCTCAGGCACGTGACGTCCTAACGTCGCAGGCCGCCGTTCGGAGGGGAACAGATTCTGGCACGCCCGGTGGGACCTTTTCCTCTTTCCACTCCACACTTCGTGTGTCGTCTTCGCGAACCAATCGCGGTTTGTTAAATGGTTGTCCTCGAATTTCAAGTTGCTAAGATTTGGTCTTTTGTCTGGCGCAGAACTCAAGATTCAATGGCCACCAACTGCTCGAACTGCCATTGCAGCGGACGTTCCACCTCACCGCGAGGTGTAGCATATGGGCCCCAGGCGGCTTCCTTCCTGACTCTGCCGGTAGACCAGGTGACTCAGGCCACCACCGGTTTATTTTTCGGGACCATGGTCTCACCTGCAAGCTTTTCCATGCCGATATCCGCACCAGAAGCGAACAAGAAGTCGGTATTCGACCGGCTCACTGCTACTACGACCCCTGTCAACGGGTCGCCCGCTACTAAGCTGACAGCCTCTGTTTTCACCAGGCTAGGTCAGGATCATAAAGTGGCTGTCCCAAAGAGGGCAACGGCCACAGCTTCGGAAGTCGTTGAAGCGGCTTCTCCTATCAGAAAGTCAGTCTTCACAAGATTGACGGTTCCTACTCCTCCTTCAGCTGATCAAAAAGCATCAGTCTTTGATAGGCTGACACTGGCAGTTACCCCACACCCAAACAAGGGGCAACAAGAAACTATCCCGATATCTGAGTCAGTCCCAATGGCTCGTCGTGCGCGACGTCGCCATTGGCAGCGAATAAGGAAAGCAGGAGGCAACTCCCCTTCAGGGCTAACCCCGCCTGCTCCAGTGGCGGAGGTCAACGCTGCTGTTCCAACTGGGAACAGCTTTGAATTGCTGAGGAAGGTGAGAAAGAACTCCCCAGTTGCTACATTGAAAAAGTCTCCTCCACCCATGGAAAAAGCTCCGGAGACGAAACAGGAACAGCCCCCTCAACGGCTGTCATCAAAAGTTTATAAAGTATGGCGCAGGGTTCGAAACTCTGTGATCGATCCGGACCACTTGCGTCACCAGAAAAAGGCGAAGGTGGAGAATAACAAAAACTGCCCCATTAAACAGCAGGGGGCAACAAATGCTAGAATGCCCACTTCAACGGCTCCTTCAACCTCAAAGGTCTACAAAAGAAGGAGGCCAGAGAAAGCTCCCGCAACAGCAGCAAGAGTTAACAATGGTGAACCTAAACGCCCCAAGTCAGGGGGCATAACAGTTCATACGATCTATATGGCTTCAGGAAAAGAAGAAAGTCGTACTTCTACGGGTCACCGACCGCTTACCCGGTCAGTGACCAGGTCTCAGGAGCAGCAACAAAAGCTCCAGGAGATGATGACTACAATGGCTGCACTCACGGGGCCAAAAGAGAATCCTGAGACGTCCTTAGATGAACGCCAAGAGGAGGAGACCGACGCTGAGTTCCTCCGCCGAATACTGGAAAAGAGAGACAAAGAGGCTGCGGAACAGGCGGCCAACATAAAGAAAATGGCCCTCCTGTTCCAGGATGTGGTGGGTATGATGATTCAACCAGATCCACCTGCTGGAGATTCCCCGATCATTCTTGAAGATGATAGGGGAGAGACATCGAATCCTCCACCGGCTCTATCCGCAGCTAAAGAGGATACCATATCAAAAGCTGATTTGGATGAATATATTGCTCAACAAATACGGGCGCATCAGGCGGTTGAAGCAGCCGGTCAGATCGTGAAAACGGGGCAGCCATATCCGGGCTGGTATGATCAAATTAAGTACCCGCCAGGTTACACAATTCCTAAGTTTCATGTCTACAAGGGGACCGGCAACCCCCATCAACACGTTGCCCAGTTCAGGGCGCTGTGTGGTAACACTGGAGGCGACGACAAACTCTTGCTGCGCCAATTCGTTGGAAGCTTATCAGACACGGCTTTCGAATGGTATTCCGAGCTCCCCAACGACTCTATTAAAACCTTTGCGGAGATGGAGCTGCTCTTCACCCAACGTTTTGCAAGTGCCAGCGAGCGTACCCCGATGACGGCACTGATCAATGCCAGGGTAAAACCCGGCGAGACGTGGGTTCAGTACGCTATACGGTGGCGTAATCTATGGTCTAAATGTGAACAGCGCATAGAAGAAGCCCCTGCAGTGGGAATGTTTGTTGGAACCCTTGATCCACAAGCAACTATTTCACAATTTATGATGTTCTTCAAGCCAACTTCCTTCCAGGCTTTGATCGACAAATTGGCGCAGATGGACCAGATGGGCCATAAACCCCCTCTCCCGAAGCCGGATTCCTGAAACGATAAAGGAAAGGGAAAAGCGATCATCGTCGCCAATGCCCAACAACAACCGAGCGACTCGAAGCCGGCTGCTCGTCCAAACAATACACGTCCATACGTACCCCTTGAGGACAGGATGGGACGTGCTTACTCCTTCCCCCGTGATAAAACAAGGAGGCTATTCGAGCTGGCGTTGCGCAACAGGCTCATAAATCTGCCAGATCCAAAACGTCCGTCACAACCGAATGACGTCAACGATCCTAATTACTGCCCTTATCACAGAGTGTTGGGACATCCAATCGAAGACTGTTACGTTTTCAAAAATTGGCTTGAGAATCAATACCGTCAGGGCAAATTTGCGCTGTCTGACAAATGGAAGGTGAACCCTCCGCAGCCCCACACCTATAAAGGGACGAATACGCCGGGGGCAACATGCTCCGTTATTGAAGAGGCTCCCTGGGAAGTTGTATTATCGGCCAAAACGAAAAGAATGCTAAATGATCTTCAAACCTGCCCAGCGGTCAAGTGGAAGAACCCCTTGGAACCGCAGGTTATTGAGGGAATGTTGAAGCCACGACCGACTCCGAAGACCGATGGTGGTAGTTCAAGCGTTCATAGCCAGCCGTCAAAATCTTCGAAAAAGAAGAAGAAGAAATCTAAGAATCCCGTGAAGCCTGGCGACAAGCGCACGGACTTACAAAAGCAAGTCAATGCGCTGGATGAATATAACCAAAAGGCGCGAACTCCCATCACGCTCCAAGATTTCCTTGATCACATCTTCCAAAAAGAAGATGAAAGAGAAAGTTCATCGGATGAGTCTGACGAATATGTAGCAAGCTGTCATATGATCTCCCATTCGACCACGAACGATGAAGGAACTTCTGGCACTGAAACGCTGGGGGCAAAAGCCGAATCAGGAACCCCAGGGTTACCGGTTGAAATGATTAGCGCGTTTCTTAATGAAGCTCGGTTGAAAAGCAAGGCTGATCGAGAGCGCGAGACGGCTATATTCGAAAGAGCCAAGCGTCAGCGACTTGAGGAAGGAGCCGAAATGATCCCGCTGGAGCAAAATGCCTCCACCGCTGACAAAAGTCAATTCAAGATAAAAAAGAAATTTGCTAAGGCCATATCGATGGGCATGAAGCTACCACCCTCTGAAGAAAAAGTTACTGGCACGGTAGAAATGCATCCCTCTTATTGCTTATACCATCAGAAGGTCTCACATTCCACCCAAGATTGCAAAGCTTTCCATGGATGGTGGCAAGGATACGTCGCTAATCGACAACGATTTAAACGGGAAAAACGTAAAATTCGCCGAGAGCAAAGAAATACGACTAAAGAACTTGAAAGAGCTGCCGGCAATTGTCACATGGTTAACACTACCGGGTCACAAGTGCCTACATTTGGGAGCGACTCCGATGAAGAGCTAGAGCTTGGCCCCCTCTTCGAAGAATCCACTTCGGGAAAAGAAAAAGAACCGAAGGCCTGCGAGAATATACAGCTGCGCAATCGAACATTACCCGAAAAGAACCTCGGACCCTTGAATAAGAAAAACAAAGGGAAAGAGAAGGTCTCTGAAGACATCGCTTTGGATGACCAAGTTGCGGAAGAGTTAACCGCCAAGAATCCCCCAAAAAGGAATAAAGTAGATTACAATGTCTTGGCGCATCTGAGAAAGCTACCCTCACAACTCAGCATTCTCGATGCCCTATTGCTATCGAAAGAAGCGAGGGATTCTTTGATTAAGGCCCTACAAGATCCGGACCAGTTCCAGGCTTTCCTAGCCGAACAAAAGATGAAGGATGAATTGGAAGAGGTGCACACAGCCGACGTTGCTTTTGGTGATGAAGACCTTCTCCTCGGAACGTGTGAGCACAATCGCCCACTTTATGTTTCAGGATACTGCCATGACATAAAGATAGGAAAAATCTTGGTCGATAACGGGTCGTCTGTCAATTTACTCAATGTGCGAGTGTTAAAGGAGATTTGCATGAGTGTCCAACACCTCGCCCGGGACAAAATCACCATCTCCGGTTTCGATTCTCAATCCTCAAAGACTCTTGGATCTGTGATATTGACGCTACGCTTCGGGGTGCTCGTCACAGACATCAAGTTCCATGTTATAGACGCCAAGACGTGCTACAATGCTCTGCTCGGCCGACCATGGCTACACGAATACAATATCATCCCTTCTACACAGCATCAGTGCATGAAGTATTCTAGGGACGGCCTCGAATACACAGTGGCAGGAGAGTTGAATCCATTTTCCGTGAACGAAGTTCGCAAGTATGAAGATGCCAAATACTTCCTACCGAGTTTCGAAGACACGGAAAGGTGTCACAAACCGGAGAACAAAACTAACGCAACCATCCCTGTCTTCGGCAGTGACACCGAGGAGGAGGAGGATATAATTTATTCAGGTCCGTCCCGGTCCACCAGGCCAGGACCATCTGTTCCTTCATTGATCTTCGGTAGTGACTCAGAGGATGAAGTTCATGCTGTATTCCCTGCTCGGCCTTCGATACGGGCTTCTGCCGATGAAGAGCGAAGTTTACAGATAATCATGGTGCCGCTTGAACATTACAAAGAACTGGATGCACTTGACACCAACAGCGTAGAAGAATTGCAGACATTCTATATCCCTCCCGGACGAAAAGGCGAGAAAGCAATTCTATTCTACCGTTCTGAAGAAAACAAGGTGGAAAAAGAAATTTGGCACGGCGCGGATCCCACGCTCGACAGGCTCCAACTTATCCGTCTTCCCAGATATTACACCCAAGGTTTAAAGAAACTGCTGAAACGCCAAGGGATGTCCTTCACACAGACCGCTAGAAAAGCCAAATTCTATGACAAGGTCTGGAACGTTCCCGGGACTCAGTGCAAACTGCCTAACGGGAGAACAGAGACGAAAGGACTCGGGTATATTCGCTCAAAGAAACGTGAGCTAATAAACAGCTGTTATGTCATGTATGACTTTGACGAAGAAGCAGACGCTCACTGGGAAGACGCTAATCCTGAATCAGTAAAAGTTCCCGATGCAAGACCTCCTAACCCATCGTCTGAAGGCCAAATGAGCAAACCTACAAGGGATGCCAGTCGAGAAGCCCGAGATGATCATGATCGTGAAATGGCAATCTATGAGAAGGCCAAGACACGGCGCCTCCTTCAGCGGGCGATGAAAGACGAAAACGCCGCCCCTTGTCAACCTGCTATGAAGAAGGTTCGACTCGAAGGCAGAAATAAGTTGAAAGGCAAGAGAAGCGCTCGACAACCACAAGGCAAAGCTAAGAAGCCACGCATCCGAGAGTCGAGCGTTGTTGACCAAGCCATCATGAAGAAAATGGGTCGAGTATACTCGTTTCCTCAGAACAAAACAAGGAAAATACTTGAGCTTGCTCTGAAACATCGAATGCTTACTCTGCCAGAGTCTAAACACCCTGAGCAAGCGGGCGAAGTCTCCAACCCAAATTATTGCTCTTACCATCGAGTAGTAGGGCATCCGCTTGAAGATTGTTTCACCTTTAAGAATTGGGTTGAGGACCAATATCAGCTTGGCAAATTCGCATTGTCTGACAGTTGGAAGGTAGCGCCGCCGCAAAAGCACGAACCCAAAAACACAAGAATAAAACCAACCCCGCATTGGGATTGGCAGGAAACTCGCACCTGCCATGTGATAACAATATTAAAAGAAGGGTCCGAGGACATGAACAACCTCCCTTGGTGCTTTGAAAACGACAGCGATGAGGTAATCTCAGAATTTCCCCCAGCTCCGAAAGAACTGGAGGATGGAATCCACACTACTGCAGATAACCTCAAGAAAATCGAGTTGGGAACGGCAAATGACCCGCGACCGACATTCATCAGCGAGCTACTATCTGAAGAAAGGGTGGCCGCGTTAAAGGATGTGCTTCTACAGCACAAAGATTGCTTCGCGTGGAACTATTCCGAAATGCCGGGATTAGATCCAGAAATTGCTGTACACAAATTGGCGATATCCCCAGACATCAAGCCAGTCAAACAGGCGCCAAGAAGGATGCGACTCGAGCTTGAGATGAGCATAAACACCGAAGTCAAAAAGTTAATCGACTCTGGCTTCATTCAGGAAGTTCAGTACCCTGAATGGATCGCCAACATCGTCCCAGTGATGAAGAAAAATGGGACAGTGCGCATATGCGTAGACTTTCGGGATCTTAATAAAGCCTGCCCAAAAGATGATTTCCCAGTGCCAGTCACTGAACTTATGATAGACAATACATCCACTCATGAGGTTTTCTCCTTCATGGACGGCTCGTCGGGGTATAACCAGATAAAAATGCATCCCGAAGACCAGAAGCACACAGCCTTCAGGACTCCTCTTGGTATATTTTGTTATAAAGTGATGCCCTTTGATTTGAAGAACGCTGGTGCTACTTATCAGAGGGCCATGACAAAGATCTTCGACGACCTTATACACGAAATCGTTGAATGCTATATCGACGATCTCGTGGTTAAAAGCAAATCATACGAGGAACATCTCGAGCATCTGAAGACTGTATTTCAACGCCTTCGGCAGTACAACCTGAAGATGAATCCTCTTAAATGTGCGTTCGGGGTTTCCTCGGGCAAATTCCTGGGATTCGTTGTTCGACACCGAGGTATTGAAATAGATCCGTCAAAGATTAAAGCAATCATGGAAATGCCTCCGCCGAGGACTCTCAAACAGCTGCGGTCTCTCCAAGGGAAACTCGCATACATACGGCGATTTATAGCCAACCTCTCAGGAAAATGCCGGCCATATAGTCACCTGATGAAGAAAGGAACCCCGTTCGTTTAGGATCAAAAATGCCAAGGCGCACTAGACGAGATCAAGCAGTACCTGCAGAACCCGCCGGTGTTGGCTGCCCCGGTTAAGGGGAAGCCTCTCATTCTTTATACAACCGCCCTCGAAGGTTCCTTAGGCGCATTATGGGCACAAGAAAACGATCAAGGGAAAGAGAGGGCGCTCTACTACTTAAGTCGAGTGCTGCTGGGGGCAGAAAGCAACTATTCTCCCATTGAAAAACACTGCTTGGCATTGATCTTCGCAATAACAAAGCTTAGGCACTATGCGTTGGCGCACGAGGTCCGTCTGATTTCAAAAGTGGACCCTCTCAAATATTTAATGTCAAAAGCCATATTGACAGGACGACTCGCTAAATGGGCCCTGCTCTTGATGGAATTTTCGATAACATATCAACCTCTCAAGGCGGTAAAAGGCCAGGCCATCGCCGACTTCCTCGCTGAGCATCCCATACCTGCCGACTCTCCTTTAAATTGCGATTTGCCAGACAGACACGCGTTTGACACAATCGATAGTGGTGATAGCCGTTGGGAGCTTTATTTCGATGGAGCATCTTCTATGAAAAAGCACAAACAAAGTACGCCAATGATCAAATCGGGAGTGGGACTCATCTTCGTGACTCCACAAGGAGGGATAATGCGCTTCGCCTTCTCCTTGACGGAGCCGAGAACGAATAATGAGGCTGAATATGAGGCTTTGATAGCAGGCCTCGAGATCGCCATCGATATGGGGATTGAAAGCCTCCTCATATATGGGGACTCCCAACTAGTCGTCAGTCAAGTGAACGGCGATTACCAAACGTGCAAACCGGAATTGGTAAAATACGGTGAAAAAGTGCAGCAACTGCTAACCCAAATTCCCTCCTACACTTTGGAGAGCATACCGCGAGCGGAAAACAGCAAAGCGGACGCACTAGCCAAACTTGCTAAAGAACTGGCTGACGAGAACCTCGACGACGTTAGAATCGTGGTACAAAGCCGACGAGTGCTTGCCCCAGCAGAAGTATCTCCAGAATCGTCTGAAGAAAAAGGAGCGAACGAGGAGACGACCCTACAAATAAAAGACCATGGGAAGACCGAAGACTGGAGAGAAGTTTTCATAGATTACTTCAAGTTCCACCGAATACCTGAAGAAGCGTCCACAAGACATCAGCTCACGAAACGAGCTCTGTCTTTCGCCTTCGTCAATGATACTTTGTACAAGAGGTCATTCGATTCTCTGTGGTTGAGATGCTTAGGACCTGATGAAGCGAGAAGGGTCATCCAAGAAGTTCACGACGGACTCTGCGGTTCCCACCAAGCAGGCCCTAAGATGAAGTTGAAGATAAAGCGGATGGGCTATTACTGGCCCACGATGATGCAGGATTGCCTCGAATATGCGAGGCAATGTCATTCATGTCAAATTCATGGGGACTTTATCCATCAGCATCCCAATCCATTGCATCCAACAGTGGCTAGTTGGCCATTCGAAATGTGGGGAACTGACATAGTCGGCCCCATCGAACCAGCATCGTCAAAGGGACATCGTTTCATCTTGGCGACGACTGATTACTTCTCCAAATGGGCAGAGGCGGTACCGTTGAAGGAAGTAAAAACGGAGAACATCCTCCATTTCTTCAAGACGCATGTCATATATCGGTTTGGAACTCCGCGACGGATCATCTCCGATAACGGGCCAGCCTACCGAAGCCATAAAATTAGCCGCTTCGCACAGCAGCATAATATAGACTGGAGATATTCCTCAGTTTATAATCCGCGAGCTAACGGTCTAGCTGAGGCCTTCAACAAGACCTTGACGAAGATCATAAAGAAAACAGTATCCCGAAATAAGAAAGACTGGCACGAGAGGTTGCAAGAAGCTCTTTGGGCGTATCGAACTACGTTCAAGACAGCCACAAAAACAACGCCATACGCGTTGGTGTTTGGGACGGAAGCAGTACTCCCTCTCGAAATAGAATTACCCTCTTTGCGAGTGGCAGTTCACTACGAGCTGACGGATGAAGAAAATGCTCACCTCCGACTTGAGGAGCTTGACGCCCTTGAAGGAACACGGCTCATAGCGCAACAAGATCTAGAGGCTTATAAAGCAAAGATGACGCGCTCATACGAAAGATTGACCCGACCGAGGACGTTCCATCAAGGCGAACTCGTGCTAGTGGTCAAAAGGCCCATGATCCCCAATCGCGCCAAGCGGGGAAAGTTTGAGCCAAACTATGAAGGACCGTACATCATTGATAAGGTCTACCAAGGCGGGGCCTATCTACTCATGGACAAGCACGGTGAAAGGCCTTTCAGGCCAATAAACGGTCGCTTCCTAAAGAAATACTACGCTTAATGAGCCACAGCCTAGGTCAATGGTAGATGACGACGACTATGTCCGCTCGCTATCTTCCTAAGCTCAAGCTTTATAAGCAGTAGCCAGCCCTCTCAACGCTGGACCGAAATGTCCTTAAACTAATATCAGACCGAAACGTCTTTAAACTACTACCGCTGCATCTTTAGACTAACGAGATTAAAAAAAAAAAAAAAAAAAAAAAAAACGGTATGTCCATAAGCAAGATGGGCACGGATGAAAACCCGAAAGGGCTCCGTGAGTAAAAACAGCAGGACTACCGGCGAATGTTTGTGAAAACCTGAAAGGGCGCAACTTCGTTAAAGAACCCTTACAGAGCCCTCTCGACCCTGTAAGGAGAAACTACCCGCGTGAGATCCTTACGACTCACAAGGGAGCAACACACTTAGGGATCCCCACGATTCCTAAGGAGAAAATACGCTTGCGAGATCCTCACGACTCGTAGGGAGAACTCTCTTATGGGACCCTCACGGCTCATGAGATTTGAAAGTCTTAAGTTACAGAAACCTAAACCTGTGCTTAAGCAAGCCCCCACAAACTTCCAATATTGCCCTACAAGTGGCTCAATATTGACCCTTGTATACAATCCACGGGCGCGAATAAACATTTCCCTAATCAAGGTCCATTCGTGACCGGGGATATGTTCGCATAACCCTTGTAAGCCCTCTCGATTTACAAGAAGAAAACCCCCTCTGTAGGATCCTTACGACTTTCGGAGGAACAAAACACTTTGGAACCCTTACGATTCCTAAAAAAAATATACACCTACAAGATCCCCACGACTTGTAGGGAGAAATACCTTCACGAGACCCTTACGGCTCATGAAGTCAAAAGCCTTAGCCGACAGGACCCTAACCCTGGTCGCTAAGCCTCCTTTGTTCGACAACGACAGAGGCAAATGATGATTCGCTCCTGGCAATATCCTAGTTGTAGCGGTGCTGATGCCGAAATCGGTGTCCAATTTCAGGTTTACAGCAAAAAGCCAGTAGGCCGCACATGCATACGAAATAGCCGAAATGATGAGGCGACCTGCAATAAAAAAAGCAGCAAGTAAAAATATATGCATGAAGAAATAGCCGAAATGATCGGGCAACCCGCAATAAAAAGCAGCGGGTAAAAATAAAATAAAAAGCCGAAATGATTGGGCACCGCGAAAAATAGCCAAATGATTGGGCAATCGCGACTTTCGCGATATAAAAGCTGAAATGATAGAGCATCGCGGAAATAAAATAAAATAAAAAGAAGAAATGATAAAACTTTGGCCCTACAGTTAAGATCACATCGATCCCTGTATACAATCCAAGGGCGTAAACAAAGAAGGAACCATACTTCCCCAGCGGATTCCGTCAAACAACGAAGCCAAACCTCAACGGTTCATTTCAACCGAAGAAGCCAATGACTTCAACAAAAACTTCTCAACTCACGGATACAAACACTCCTTGACGAGAGCTTCCTGATCCGCGTCGACCCGCAGAGCCACCAGCGCCTCCGTGGGAACCATTGACTCGTTTCAAACCCCAAGGACACAAATAATCCTTGGTGCTTGGGAAACAAATAATCCCTCACAAAAACTTCTCAACTCACGGATACAAACACTCCTTGACGAGAACCTTCTGATCCGCGTCGACTCGCAGAGCCACCAGCGCCTCCGTGGGAACCATTGACTCGTTTCAAACCCCAAGGACACAAATAATCCTTGGCGCTTGGGAAACAAATAATCCCTCGCAAAAACTTCTCAACTCACGGATACAAACACTCCTTGACGAGAGCTTCCTGATCCGCGTCGACCCGCAGAGCCACCAGTGCCTCCGTAGGAACCCTCGACTCGTTTCAAACCCCAAGGACACAAATAATCCTTGGCGCTTGGGAAACAAATAATCCCTCGCAAAACTTCTCAACTCACGGATACAAACACTCCTTGACGAGAGCCTCCTGATCCGCGTCGACCCGCAGAGCCACTAGTGCCTCCGTGGGAACCATTGACTCGTTTCAAACCCCAAGGACACAAATAATCCTTGGCGCTTGGGAAACAAATAATCCCTCGCAAAAACTTCTCAACTCACGGATACAAACACTCCTTGACGAGAGCTTCCTGATCCGCGTCGACCCGCAGAGCCACCAGTGCCTCCGTAGGAACCCTCGACTCGTTTCAAACCCCAAGGACACAAATAATCCTTGGCGCTTGGGAAACAAATAATCCCTCGCAAAACTTCTCAACTCACGGATACAAACACTCCTTGACGAGAGCCTCCTGATCCGCGTCGACCCGCAGAGCCACTAGTGCCTCCGTAGGAACCATCGACTCGTTTCAAACCCCAAGGACACAAATAATCCTTGGCGCTTGGGAAACAAATAATCCCAGCAAATTCCTCGACTCACGGATACAAACACTCCTTGACGAGAGCCTTCTGATCCGCGTCGACTCGCAGAGCCACCAGCGCCTCCATGGGAACCATCGACTCGTTTCAAACCCCAAGGACACAAATAATCCTTGGCGCTTGGGAAACAAATAATCCCTCGCAAAACTTCTCAACTCACGGATACAAACACTCCGTGACGAGAGCTTTTCTGACTCACATCTCGGGCAGTAAGGATTCAAAAACTTGCTTCCTGAACAATGGGACCCTGCAAGTCAATCCTAAATGGTCTCTTGCATACTATTCACGGGTCTCACTCTCTGAAGTCGATTCTCGACAAAGAGGGAAACAACCGCTTACGAGCCCTCTCGACTCGTAAGAGGGAGAAATTCTCTCATAAGATCCTTTCGACTTATGAGAGAAAACCACACTTAGGAATCCTTACGATTCCTAAGGAGAAAATCCACTTACGAGATCATCTCGATCCGTAGGGAGAAAAGTCTCTATGAGACCCTCACGGCTCATAGAGTTGAAAAGTCTTAGGCAGCAAATCCGAACCTGCGGCCTAAGCCATCGTTATATCTTGAAGAAACCAAAATGCTTACTCTGTTACCTGTCAAACATGTTTATCAAGACAGCATGCTGATAATAAGAGAAGGGAGAAAACAAAGAAATGATACAAGACAAAAAAAAAAAATGTGTATCTTTATTTATTAACTCAATCAAGTACATGGCGAATCGTATAAAGAATAAAGAATGTATACATCTTATTCAAAAAAGAAAATTACAAGTATATTGATACAATGGAAGCTACTGGGAAGGGAGCGTCTTGCACAGATGTAGCAATCGCTCGCATATCTCCTTCCACGCCTTCTCCTGCTCGGCTACCGCCGTCAACTCTGCCTCCACTTGGGCTCGTTGCCGCAAGACCAGTGCAAGCTGCTCCCTCACGCCCTGATAAGCAGCCTCCCGACTTGGGATATAGCGCTCAGCCACGTCAAGCTTCCTCTTTAAATTTAGCCCATGGGAGATGCGCTCCAAGAGACCCTCAAAGATAGTCTTCACTTGGGCAGCATTTGCCTCAACCTCAGCGCGCAGATGGGCCGTTTCGTTTGAGGTCTTTTGGCATTCCCTTAGTCTCCGAGCTGCTTCTTGCTCCAAGTGGCGGGAGTGCGAAGTGCTTTGCTCGAGCCAAGTTGTGCGTTGGGCGCTCAGAGCTAAAACTTCGGGAGCAGGGCGCGTCAACTCCAGCCGGTACAAGCAAGCCTCAATCTCCCTGCAGTGATTAACCCAAGATTCAACGACGCCTTCGCTGTGAAAAGTTACGAGCGCCGCTAACATGGGGTTAACATCCACGGCGAAATCTGCAGCGGAAGGGAGAGCGTCCATGCTGAGCTCGTCGATATACCCGCTCAGCATGCCTAGACTCATCACCGCACCCTTTGAAGACGGACGTCTCAAAAAGGGGCCTGCCGGTAAAAGGACGCGAGCCTCGAAGGGGACCGGAGCCGGAACAATAGCTGCAAAACAAAACAGGTTTAAACGATGGTTCAAAAGATGTTGAAGGTTTACCAAAAGGAAATTTACCATACCAGGTACGGCGGACGGCAAAGCCGGGAGGGCCGGTAGCGCGACAGGGCTTGCATCCCCTCCTTCGATTTGTGGCACTGCAATAAAGAAAAGGAAAAGTTAGAAATCGTCCCATTGCTAGAAAAAAGGGGTAAACAAAGATATTACCGGCGCCACTAGAGGGAGAAGCGAGTTCGGACGGGAAAGAAAAGTGCGGGAGCAACACTTGATACAAGTGATCAAAAAGCACTCCTGCAAAGGCACAATGGTGTAACGTTAGTACAAAAGCTGCATTTTTGAAAGATTAATGTATGAGTCGTAAATCCATACCTTCCAACATCCGTGACGGCACAAGGGAAGACGGAGAGGTGACTACTGCCAAAGCAGTAGTTGACGGTGCCCCCTCGAGCAGTGGAGCATCGGTACTGGCCGCACCTGCAAGAACAAATTCGTTAGAAGAGATCACAAGATATATACAAAAAAAAAGGGGGGGAATGCTGGTGATAAAAATTTTTACCTGACGAGCTGCCAGCAGAAACTGAGGCGGTCCCCTCCTCCACTGACGGAAGACCACCGCCTGTAGCTTCATCACCTGACTCAAGGGGAACCGTTGTTATGCTCTCAAGCTCTGCAGGCGGTGGGGAACCATAGACAGGGAGGGCCAAGATAGGAACATTGCCAGATTCCTGAGAAGGAGCGCCTAGCTCGTCCTCAGGAATCATGGCCGCCTCACCTGCTGCTCCCTCAGGATCAACGATTACAGCTGCCCCGTCCACCGGCACCACGAGGTCCCCAGCCTCAAGTACCTCGCCCTCTACCGCCTGCGGCTCGGTCGAGACAATCATATCATCTGCCACCGCTTCGGGTACGGCATCAATGACTTTCTCCGCGGTAGGTTCCTTAATCTCGGCTCCAGTCCCCACGGCCCCGATAAAGTTGTCCACTGTCGGTTCGGGTTCGGCGAGTACCGCTTCTTCCGCTCCCTTGGGTTCGACGGTCGTCTCCGCCTCCCCCTCAGTTGGACTTGACCCTGCAAGATGAGATATGTATAAGCCAATAGTTTTACAAGTCATACAACAAGGCTCTGAAAGGAGTACTACCTGAAGCGGATTTATCATTGGCGTTCCGAACCGCGCGCGCAACTTGCCGACGAGCGGTAGACAGGGCCACAGGGGGCTCTTCAGAAGGAGTACTAGTGCGAGGAACAGTGCTGGGGCCCGCCCCTGCGGCCAGAGCAGCTCTGCGCGCCTTAGCCTCGCGTCTGGACCGTTTCCGTTCCTCTTGAGCCGATGAGACAGATGCCATCAGAGCTTCCTTGAGCGAAGCCTCCTCATCCGTGTAGAGGGATGCCTCCAGATTTTTCAGAGCATCCCTCGTTGTTGCATCAAGCCGAGGCTCTTGCGGCAGCTTCGACAGAGCTGGGACTTCGATGACGGGCTTGGGAAGGGTCCTTGCGCCGATTAATACCACCCCTGTAAAGAAACAAGAGAAGGTCAGGTCGACTATCGTAAAAAGACAACAAACTTTCCTTATAAAAGAGAAAGGGATAAAACATACCGACGCTTGCCAGGGCTCGTTTCTTCTCCTCCTCTTGGAAGGTCTTCAAGGATGCAGCGATAGCATCTTCAGTGGAGATACCTGTTAAGAAAGGGAGCAAAAGTTAGTTAAATGTAACAATATAGAGTGCAATGAGATAACAAATAAGGCGTCTGATGATTACCGGACTCAGCGAGTTTACTCAGCATCGCTTCGAGCCTCGCCGATCGCTCTGATTCTGCAATGGCGGCGGCTAGGTTGGTGTCCGCAGGATCCACCACGAAACCCTCGTTGCTGCCGTATTCACATATAGTCTCGGCAGAATGAGCCGCGGGCTCTAAGTTAAGAATCGCGTCGAGGGATAAGGTGGACTTCTTCTTCTTTTGTTCACCAGCCTTGGATCCACCCGGAGCAGTTTTGCGCTTGCCAGTTTTGGCAGTCACTTTCGGGCGGCGAGTCCCGATGTCCGCTCCTGCACCCGACTCCGGCGATGCCGCTTTAACCGTCTCTGTCGGAGCACGGGGCGCCGTTGGGGCATCCATCGTAGTAGGCAGTGGCAATCCACGCGGAGGGGCCAACACGCGTGGTCGATCAGCTCCGGCCTCTTTCGTCGGAGGGATAACCTGAACCCTGGGCTGCAATGGAGCCTTGCGATTGCCGCCGGGAGGCGCAGCCCTACGATCGACCAGTAGACGTTTCTCCATCAAGATAATTGGGCCCATCGCGTGCGCGTACCAAGCCACATACGAATTGAGTATCTTGGGGGTACAGCTGGGCTCACTGATGAAAAAGTAGGAGCCTGTATTGAGCCGGATGAAGTGATGCATCGCATTCCGTACTCCCTCTGGACCGACTGCAGGTGTTCCCAAGAAGGCTTCCAACGGGACTCCTTGGTTATAACTCGATTGCCGGGCAAATCGATGCGGCTTATACCTCATGAAGAGGGCCGTTTCATTCTGCCTAAATACCAAGTAACCCGGCCGAATGGAATAAAGGTGGAGGATTTCCCGAGCCTTCAACACGGAGACACCGCCCTTGAAGTCATCACGCAGCGGCACCACTGACTTAGTGGTCTTGGAACCCATGGTGATGACCTTATCCACAAAAGAGGTCTTCGCCCCGACTAGATGCGAACGCAGAAGCAGTCCCCTAGACTCCCGCGGAGGTGCAAACACGATGGAAGCCCCGATCAATCGTATGATTCTTGGAAATATGAATCTCTCAAAGAATGGAGGAGTTTTGTGGGCACCAAACACTCCTCGAACATGCAGCTCCATCCAAGATGTGAAGTAATGCATCGGGAAGTTAGCAGGCTGCACCCCAGGTTCATTAGCGTCCGCCGCTACGCTAAGTCCATTGTAGAGGTGAGCCAACCCGGCGATCCCCACTGATAACTGTAGACCGGCCACCATTTGATGCGCCGGGTAAAAGACAGAAGACCTCATGAGGCGTGGGTGCATGGGAAGCGCGAAGCTGCACAGCCACAGACCTAAGAACCCGATGAAGAAGGTCTCCTCATCCATGCCAGGAACGGCGATCTCTGAGAAAGGAACGCTAGCAGTACCGGGAAGGTAAAAACTTCGCTGATCAATTTCCGATGAAGGTCGGCGGTCCAGGCCGAAACCAAAAGGATCAGCAAGTTGGGCGAACTTCTCACCTTGCTCTGATAAAAATTCCGGGCGAATAAAACGAGCAATGAAGTCCGCAAAACTAACTCCTCGGTCGCCCAATTCCAAATGAAGCTCCTCGTAAATCTCCAACACCCTCACCAGGCCCGGATGCTGATGCTGGATGGCATTTTCCGGAGTCAAGTCGAGTACCACCTGCTTGGTGGCAAAGACGTACTCATCAGGAGGAAGCAGCTCTTCGTAGTGCTCCCCCCTCGCCGGTAAACCAGAAAGCTCAACGAATTCCTCTAGAGAAATTGAAACTTCCCTATCCGCCGCCAGGAAAGTATGCGTGGGGATATTCCATTGTTCGATGAAGGCCTTTGTCCACCACGTTGGAGGAGTAGGATACTCGAAAAGCGAGACGTAGACGGCGGAATATAAACCTATCTTCGTCAGGTGAGCTCTTTTCGCCGCTAAAATGTACCGGGCCCATGGCAGGTATCCAGCAAGCGGTCGCGGATTCAATCCAATATTGTAGGCCTGTCCCCAGGGGCATGCTTCACCCTGACAGATACGCCTTCCTAAGATATCTATGGCCGGCGGCGGCTGTACCGGAATAGCGCCGATTGCAGGCTGGAGAAGGTCGTCTGAATTCCAATTTTTTACCTCCACGGCATACTCCACCGGGGGTTTGTCCGCATAGGGAATCGTAACTATGGGTTCGGAAGGCGAGGCGGAACTGAAACTGCGGCGGCCTTGGATGATCTGGCTATACCACCTTCCCCACAGATGAAGCTTTTTGCATTCAGGATCGCGGTCCTTAATAAGAGCGAGTACCACCCGATCCACTGGCGCATGGGGGAACCCTCCTTCCGAGCGAACGAAGGGGAAAGACAAGTCGTCAGACATCTTTTCTGTGGAAAGACAAAGAAACATACATCATTAGTGGCCTAACGCTTGGCATTTAAAAAATATGTATATATTTTGCTCTACACTGTGATGCAGCAGGCAGAGGACCAAAGGGGGACCCACAAAATCTGGATGATGCGCATCATTTAATAAGACAATCCCATCATTAGATGGGACTGTCGATTCATAAAGAATTCCCAATAGGATACACCCATTGGTGGGAAAGCCCCTAGAGACAAGGAGAAGATCTCCTCTTTTCAGAGCAAAGCTCTGTCACAGAGTGACATTTGTCAAACTCCTGTTTCAAAAGAATAAAACTTCTTAAAAAAAAAAAAAAAAAAGGAGCCTAACTCTATAGCAGTAATAAAAATTCACAACTCCTAAGAATTAAAATTTTGGGGTCTTAAAAATCCATGGAAACTTTTAAAAAGTTTTCTAGTTGATCTGTGAGCAGAGCTCTGTTCATGGGTTAAAACCTAAGAACAGAGTCTCTGCAAATTTTGAGAGCAAGGCTCTGTGAATAGAAACCCCAAAGGGGTTTCCTTTAGATCAAAGATCTATAAGAGCACGGCTCTGTTAATTAAGTTTGATTTGAATTAAATTAATTTAATTTACCTAGAATGGTTCTAAGGAGAGAACTTGGAAATTCTTAAGGAATCGCAAGAGCAAGGCTCTGGAAGTTCTCAAGTAAGAGCAAGGCTCTGAAATTTAATTGCTTGAGAATGGTAAAAAAATTACCAAGGACCAAGGGTCCTATTTATAGGCGCCTGCGCCTATTCACCTGACCCTTCGATCCGATGGTCAGGATCTTGCCACCGCTGCACTCACGTGCGCGCCACGTGAGCGCAACGGTGGGGGGGCATCTGTTTCCCCCAATCAGAGCAAGACTCTACTGAATTTTGAAAATTCAAAATTTGAAGCAACGCTTCGGTTTCCGTGCGCAGTGCGCAATTTGCCATGTGGCAGAAACCAATTCGGCAGCGTAACGCCCGAGACGGTGCATCCCATCAGAGCAAGGCTCTTCAGAAAACGTAATTAAGACTTAAACTGCGCAAATGCATGGCAGCGCGACACGTGTCTGCGCAAGCGCACAGATGCGTGACACGTGTCTGCGCAGTTGCGCAATCGCAACTGCGCAAGCGCACAGATGCGTGACACGTGTCTGCGCAAGCGCACAGATGCGTGACACGTGTCTGCGCAGTTGCGCAATCGCAACTGCGCAAACGCACAAATGCGTGACACGTGTCTGCGCAAGCGCACAGATGAGGGACACGTGTCTGCGCAGTTGCGCAATCGCAACTGCGCAAGCGTACCGATGCGTGACACGTGTCTGCGCAGTTGCGCAATCTCAACTGCGCAAGCGCACAGATGCGCGACACGTGTCTGCGCAGTTGCGCAACCGCAACTGCGCAAGCGCACAGATGCGTGACACGTGTCACGCGCTGGTGAGTTGCGCAGCAACTGAATGAAAATTTAAGTAGATCTTTTCTGTTCTCCTGTAAAACAGGGACCCTTGGATCTCTGATCCAATGGTGGGAAAATTCCCAAAATAATTCAGGAAAGATTTTGTTAACAAATCCAACAACTTTGTGGACACTATAAATAAGACCCCTGACCTCATTAAAAAGGCATCAACTTCTGAGAAAAAAAAAAGAGCTGGTGAAGATTAAGAACAGAGAAGAAGAAACAAAGAAAAGAAGGTAAAATTTCTGAAGAACAGAAAATGAGAAAATAAATAGTGCCTTGCACTTGATAGGAACCCCTGGTTCTAAAAAAAAATATAAATAAAAAAATAATAAATAGTGCCTTGCACTTAATATGAACCCTCGGTTCTGTATGATCAGGAAAAAACAAGAACTTGTTTTTCTTAGATCCAAATTCAAATCAAAAGTGCCATGCACTTGTGTTCTTAAACCTAAAGGTTTCTAGGGTTTCTGCAACCCCTTGTTTTGGGCCTGGCCCAAATTAAATTGCAGAATAAATAAAAGGGCAAGGCCCTGTTGGGAAAATTCCTGAGTTTCTGCAAACTCATTAAAAGGGCCTGGCCCAAACTAAATTACAGAACATCTCTTAAGTTCCTGCAACTCATCATCTAAAAGGGCCTGGCCCAACTCAAGAAAATTATTGAGTTTCTGAAACTCATTATTTAAAAGGGCCTAGCCCAATTGCAGAATAAATAAAAGGGCAAGGCCCTGTGTGGAGAATTCCTGAGCTTTTTTGTAACTCATTATTTAAAAGGGCCTGGCCCAAAATCAGACTTGCAAAATAATAAAAGGGGGCAGAGCCTTGTTCAGATTGATTCTTCTAATCGGGCAGAGCCTAAAATAAAAATTGGACTTAACCCAATCCTGGCTGTAAGTCCTTAAATTAAATGCCTCTCATAAACCAGGTCACGACCGGTTCGAGGGTACATCTCCGAACTCCTTTGACATCCGTCGTTGTAATTCCTCAACGATGTCAAAGAGGTGACGGGTCCCAACGACCACACATCGATATTGGACCGAGACGTCCTTAAACTAATATCGGACCGAGATGTCCCTAAACTAATATTGGACCGAGATGTCCCTAAACTAATATTGGACCGAAACGTCCTTAAACTAATGTTGGACTGAGACGTCCTTAAACTAATATCGGACCGAGATGTCCTTAAACTAATATTGGACCGAGACGTCCCTAAACTAATGACGGACCACCACGTCCCTAAACTGGCATCGGACCGAAACGTCCCTAAACTAATAATGGACCACTACGTCCTTAAACTGGTATCGGACCGAGACGTCCCTAAACTAATAAGGGACCACTACGTCCCTAAACTGGAACAATAGAGCCAATTGCTCTTTTGCCGGATCTAAACGATCCCGTTTAAGTTGATCTTAGCCCCAAATACGGCTAACGTATCCTTAAGCACTTAAATGGATTATAAAACCCTCAATCAGCTTTGGTTCAAGGGTACATCTCTGAGCTCCTCTGACACCTATCGTTGTAATCCTTCAACGATGTTAGAGAGGTGATGAGTCCCGATGGCCATAAATTAAATGAATCACCACGTCAGGTTGATCTTAGTCCAAAGCAAGACTAACGTATCCTTGACGAATGTTTAAGTTGATCTTAGTCGCAACGCGACTAATGCATCCTTAAACTAAAAACACCAAACCCAAATCTAAGTAAATACGGATTTGGACTAATCCACGCCCTACGGGCGACGGCATTACTCAGTCTCCGTATACAATCCACGGGCAGCCACAAACAAAACAAACACACACGACACGAAGTGAAATTCTGGAGAAGGAGAAAGTTGTTACCGCAAAGCGGTAGCGTAATTAACTGCAGGGGCTTGCGCCTGCAGGGAAGAGCGTCCCCACAATCAAAAAACCCCTCAAGCGAGGGGGAATCTGACAAAGTCTGCTACATCGGCCGCATCCGTCTAAACCTCCGATACACGGTGCCATAAATCAACTTGGCATCTTCGGAGAGGTAGACGGATAAAACCAAATAGCATCTGCCCCGAACCTCAGGCACGTGACGTCCTAACGTCGCAGGCCGCCGTTCGGAGGGGAACACACCCGTATACTATCTCTGATGTCAAACACCAATGGATATGGGATCATCCATCGCCCATCTCATGGGTCGAGAAGCGTATACGCTAGTCTACTCTGGTATATCGATGCCCTGTCTCGATACACCCACGACTAGGGATCTTGAAGGATGTACTTATGGACTACCATGTCCCCACTAGTATGATCCGCATCATAGCCTAGGTAGTCAAGTACACATCCTAAGGGCTTTACCAACATGTAACTATAAGACAGTATAAAGAGACAAGTATACATGTTAAGATAAAGAGCAACCAGATAGCATACTATCATATCGAGCAAGAAAGTCCTCTCTATATATGTCTGAGCATCCAATATAATATACATTATCTGTACAATACTGGCCTTTAGGGCATACATACAACTAACAGATACAATGAATAAGTACACAAGATGGTGGACAAAAGAATACTCGCACCCACCTAATAAAAGATCACGCCCAAAAGTAGTGGTATGCCCTAAACCGCGACTACTCCGAACAATTGGTCCTGCAAAAAACTGTGGTATAACGGGGGTGAGTTGCCAGCTCGTGAGTAGTAAATAACATCATAAGTGACAATCACATGCATAAACGAAACAACGACAATCCTAAATATGAGGTTATAATGATATATAGTGATATAGACGTGACATATGTGAGTAAGCGACGTGTAGTAACATGGATGTAACAAGTGTAAAATGAGCACATTATAACAATTCTAGTAAGGTAAAAACATAAATACCATCAATGAAATTATCATAAATCCGGTGTCAAATATTGACACTCGAAATCCCAATATCTCAGGCGTCATTTCTCGGATCGGCCCTCATATCCATCTGAACATATAACTCCGGTCGGTATTCTCCGGATATCCGCCGAGTTTCCATATAATTATCGGTAGGTAGTACTCCTAGCTAGGCTCAACACCTTTCTATACGATCTTCTTGCTCCTGGGTACCGTACCGAGTCCACTATGTATTTGCAAACGGTGTCTTCTCACTCCTCGAATCGGATATACTCATAACTCAGAACCAAGAAAACTCATGGTGGACTCAAAATATCATATCAAGAGAAAACCGTATTTTTTAAAAAACGGATCCAAGTTTTATAAAATGTGTCATGCGGTTTCTTAAATCTCATGAAAACAGAAATCCCATGAAACAACATCGTATAAAGAACATGGTAATAATGGTAAAAGTACATGATATCGGCATGATGCATGCTAGTATATAATAAGCGAAGATCTAACTACTAACAAGAATATAGTACAATGCAAGACAACGTGGCTAGCTCTATAGTGTACGTGGCATAGCAATTACCAATAGCGTGGGTGTACATATGAGTCTGTGCATGTGCGGCATAAAACCCATTGGTAATAGTGCAAGTGTCCTAACGAGAATATATCATTGTGTAGAAAGTAATTGAGTTTGTATGATAATGATAATGCAACATATGAATGTGAATAGTGATGGTATAATATAAATCTAAATATCGGGCGCTTAACGCCATCCACACGATTTCCCCGCAGATATTAAATCTACTCACTGGAACGGTCTCGATTTACTCGAATCTGATCACCTCCTTCCCTTTACTTGCCGCCTCCGGAGTCCCCGCAACCGCTCCTAACATCGAATAAAATATAGCACGTGAGGGGATAGAATTCGATACGACATATATACATACACAAAGCGAAATAAACTCTCAAAGATTAATACGTGTGATCTTAGTGTGCTATACTTGTATAACACTCACCTAGGACTATCCCGAATAGCTGTTAACCAACCAAAACACCTAATCGAGAGTTGGGATATCCGTATCGTACATTAAAATATCGCCAAAAGTGAAGTAAAATGGTCCATCTGAGAGGAAATTGAGTATACCAAAGGTCTATTTAGAGGATTTAGAGCCCCCGACAAAAACCCAAACCCCAACTCCCAAAACGAACTGCAAATTGCGGCCAAATCTAATATTTTAGTGGCTAGGTGGTGGAGTAAAGGGCTCGGGTTTCAAAGGTGCACTCAGACTCTTATAACAAGCTCGCAGTAATCGCAATTTATCTCTGAGATCATTGGTTTAGTAGCAGATTCTAATTGAAACCTCCAAACTACAACTAAATACCAATTTTGGCACTAATTAAAATATCATGGTAGATTAGTGAAGTCTTAGTGTTAAACAAGGGATAATTAGCACCAAGATATCCTTATCTATCTTAATTTAAATTGTGGTTACCCAAAAAATTCACATAAACCCAATTCTCACTTCAAAACCTCACTTCATGTTTTAAAACAACTTAAGACATAAACTTTAATTTAAATTAAGGGTTGTTAAAGCAAGCAGTTGCTAAACTTGGTTAGAAATGGTGTTTTTACCTCTAGATTAGCTTATGGGGAGCCTTAAGTTGCTAGGTGGCCTCAAGGGAGAGAATTTGGCTACAACAAGAGTTCTTGAGAGAAGAAGATATGAATTCAGGATGATTTTTGTGGTGATTTTTAAGTGGGCGTGTGTAACTTTTTTGGAAGGTAGAAAAGGATTGTATGAAGAGGAGATGAAGAAAGAATGAAGAAGAAGAAGGAGAGGAAGAAGAATGGCTAAAATTAGCCATTCACAACCATTCTCTCATTTAATACACAAGCCATCAAGCCCATACCTCCATGTCTCATGCCATTTTATTATTTATTTATTTTTCTTTTTAAAACAATTTAACTTAGCTAAAAGTTTAAGTGAAGTAAATTTAAGATTTATTTGTTATGGCTACTTAATTGGTGTTTTAGTCTAAACTAACATATTACTAATTCTAGGTTGAGTGTGTGTGTGTGTGTGTGTGTGGGTATATACTTTAAATACACACACATACAAATAAAAAATAATTATTAACTGTATTTTATTTAATAACACATGTTATATCGCTAAAATATATAATTAACTCTAATAAAATTTTAAGATGTTTTAGAGAAACGGTCTTTTGTCGAGCCAATTTTCATGATATGGGATTCGAACCCAGGTAGAGAATGTAGGCAGTAGTAGAGTGACCGTCATCACGACTTCCACTCCAGTCGGAGTCACTGAAGGCCTGAAGAGTTTGAGCAGATTGTCGATGAAGGTAAAGATCATAATGTATCATATCTTTGAGGTAACGAAGAACACGTTTGAGTGCCGTCCAGTGAAGTTCTGTGGGAGAGTGCATGAATTGAGAGAGACGGTTGATGGCAAATGAAATATCAGGTTGAGTAAGAGAGAGATATTGAAGAGTACCAACTAGCTGACGATATGGCGTGGGATCGACAGAAGAAGACCCGTCATGGTGAATTAGAGGAGTGGTATTGCACATTGGAGTGGTAACTTCTTTAGCTCCTTCCATAGAGAACTTTTTCAGGAGATGTGGCGATATTGAGAAAGAAAGAATTCTTATGTCGTGGGAATAGCTTCTAATCCAAGGAAGTGATGAAGGTCGCTGAGATCCTTTGGAAAGAAACGTTGTCCAAGTTGACGAACAAAAGATTGAAGGAACTTTACATTGTTATCCGTGAGAACGATGTCGTCAACATACACCAAGAAATAGGCGACGATGGCGTCCTTGGAGTAGACAAAAAGAGACGTATTTGCCACAGAAATTGCGAAGCCACTTTGTAGAAGATAGCCTTTGAGTTCTTGATACCATACCTTGGGCGCTTGCTTGAGACCGTAGATATCTTTACGTAGTTTGTAGACATGGTTGGGTAGGGAAGAGTGGAGAAAACCGGATGGTTGAGCCATATACACATCTTCATGAAGAGTACCGTTGAGAAAAGTATTATTAATGTCGAGTTGACGAAGAGACCATCCATAAGAGAGTGCAAGGCATGAAATAATATGCAGTCTTGTCTACTTGATAACAGGACTGAATGTGGCAGAATAGTCTTGACCAGGCAGTTAGTGGAAGCCTTTGGCCATAAGGCGAGCTTTACATCGAGCAATGGTGCCATCGGAGTTTGCTTGATTCGAAAGACCCATTTGTAGCCTTATAGACTCTGATTGGATTTAGGAAAAAGATCCTATGTTCCGTTCTTCATTCGAGCATCAAATTCTTTGAATATTGCAGCATGCCAATTGGGATCATTCACAACTTGAGATACACAGGTTGGTTCAAGGATTTGGGGTATTGGATGAACAGTGGTATGGTTTATATATTGGGAGTTGAAGTATCCAGGGTTTGTTTTTCATTCATGGTTGGTTCGGAGATTTGGGAGGGGGGAGGTAGAGTAGGGGATAATTGTGGAGAGGGTAAATGTGATTAAGCGGCTGCGGAGGAGGTTGGGGAGGTAAGGGCGGAAAGGTTGGCTATGTTATCGAGATTGAAGTGTGAGGATTGTGTAGAGTCGGTGGAGCGTGAGAGGTCGAGGTTATGGGATGCTAATGATTGGGGTGCAGTAGGGATTGGGTTAGGTACGGTGGGTAGGATGTGAAGTTTGGTAGGTTGGGTATACATGATTGGTTGTGATGCTACGCCAGGGGGGGTCTAAATCTTATAGAAGTGTCTCTTGATGTCTACTAGATACTTTCATTGAAAAATTGGTTTCGACGAATTTGATATGATGAGAAATATGAATTTTTTGAATGAAGGGATCGAGACATTTATTCGCAGATTGAGGTGTTGAATAACCTAGAAATATGCATGGAGTGAATCTAGGTTGAAGTTTGGAGGAGGTGTACGGTTTTAACCAGGGATAGTAAAGACACCCAAAAATCTTGAAACGTTTATAGTTTGGTGGATGTTGAAATAGTTTTTCAAAAGGGGATTGGAAATTAAGAAACGGTGTGGGAAGACGATTTATAAGATAAACAGCGGTTTGAAAAGTTTGACTCCAATACTTAAATAGAAGAAAGGTCGTATGCAAGAGTGTAAAACCGGTTTCTACAACATGACGATGGCGACGTTCTGATGTGCTATTGTGTTCAAGGGTGTGTGGGGGGAGTGGTGAGATGAGAGACACCATAGGATATAAGAATGGAGGCAAGAGGCAAAAGATGTGTACTCGCCGCCATTATCAAAGTATATTGATATAGGCGGTAGTTGAAAGTATGTTTTGACAAGTTTTTTGAATTAGGGAAAGATGGTGGCAACATCAGATTTACATTTCATAGTGCACAACTATGTAATAATCAACAAAGACGTAATAATGAAAACCATCATACGACAATTCAGTGGGTCCCCAAATATCATTGTTAATTAATTACAAAGGTTTAGAAGTATGAAGGGAATTTTCAGAAAAGGAAAGTTTATGACTTTTATTGTAATCACAAGAATTATATTGAAAATTATTAACGACCGATACATTAGACAATAAATTATTTTTCCTTGACTTAAGAATTCAGATGAAGGGATGACTAAGACGACAATACCACTCACTTATTTCTGATTTGGAAGTAGCATGAATTTGAGGTTAGTTGGAGTGTGGGATGTAGTAGACATCATTATGGTTATCCCCACGAAGAAGAGGCGCCCCGTGTGAAGATCTTTCATCAAAAAATTAGAGAGAAAAAACACAAGTGAGACTTTATTTGATTTGCAAAATTTAGCAACAGAAATTAAGTTTTGAGTAATAAATGGCGTACAAAGGACATTATCTAAAAGAAAGGGTTTTTGGGGTGGGTGCAATGTTGTGTTACCGATGCAAGAAATTTTCAAATCTGAACTATCACCTATGTTGATCTCATCAGGACCACCGTAATCGGTGTAGCTGTGAAGAGTCCCAATATCGGACGTAACGTGATGAGAAGCACCGATGTCCAATATCCAGGAGGAGGAAGCGGGTTGGTTGGTATTGTTTGCCACAGATTGAGGGAGCGTCTGCGCCGGTCGTTGCGGTGAATTAGTTTGCACTGCGTTCTCACGAAGAAAGTGAACGAGTTGACGTTAATCTTTGGTGTTGTGATCGGGACGCTTGCAGAAATTGCAGTAGGAGTTGGAACGAGGCGAGTTGTTGCGTGCGGTGGAGTACTGGTTGTTGTTGTTGTTGTTGCGAACGAAATTGCTGTTATTAGTGTTACGATTGTAGGAGATGCTTCCATATTGCGGAGGACTATAGAAACAGCGATTGGATTGGTTGGCATAGTTGGCGCTTACGAGAGAAAGAGATGCACATATGTCTTCCTTCTTCAGATGACATTCGTAGTCTATGAGTTTGTCATAGAGCTCATCGAAGGTAATGAAGTTGTCATGGGCTCGGATAGCAGCTGCGACTTCTTTGAATTCATGTCCAAGGCCAGTGAGGATGTGGAGAACAAGGTCATCTTCAGGAAAATGGTTGTCGGCGAGAGCGAGATCGTCGGAGATAGGTCGCATCTCTTGTAGGTACTCACTTATCGAGTGCGGGTCATGTTGATTATTGATGAGGCATTCCTTGAGCGACATAACTCGTGAACGAGATTTGTTAACAAGGAGAGCAACAAATCGATCCCATGCTAGCTTAGATGAGGAAACAAAGGAGATATGGAGCTGGATCATCTTGACACAGCTGCCAAGAATAGCATTGAGAATGCGTTGATATTGACGGTACCATTGATGGTAGTCTGGATTTTCAACACGCTTGGTGTTGTCGTTGACGTCGGTGATAGTCCTCGTAGGAGGAGATTTGGATCTGTCGATGTGACCAAGAAGATCGTGACCAATTAAGGCCGATTGGATTTGGGATTTCCACACAGTGAAATTTGTATGGTAAAGTTTTGTTGGAAGATGGAATTTGGTGATGACGAAGATTTAGTTTTAAGAGAAGGTCATAGATCAAAAATTAAGCTTTTAATCGTAAGGCTCTATACCATATAATAATTTAAAGAAGATAGATTTTACGGTTTGTAACTTGATTGATTTGTATTGAATATCAACGGTGTATATATATTACACTTTATATGATGTAGAATAAAATAAAATAAAATCTTTTTTTAATAAATAAATCACACAAGTTATGGAAAGATTTTCTGTGATTGAAATCTACAACAGCCGCGTCCAAAATAGGCAGACGTTTGATGAGTAAATGATCAGACGTCAGCGTGTTCTCTGGTATTTCTAAAGATTGATTGCCAAACGTCTAGACCTCTTTCTTCAAATGTCTGGTTTTGCTCTGTTATCTTGCCAAACTTCTTGCCGACGTTTGCACATGATTCATCCAGACGTGTGCTATTGTTTTGTGTGCTAACAGGGAACTGTTGGGATTGACGTGGTCGAGAAGAGAAAGAGAAATTACATATGAAAAGAGATGAAAAGAAAGTACATGTAATAATAAAATGTGTAAGAAACCGACACGTGTTGTCTTTTGATTTACCGAACCTACAAAGTCTCATTCTACTTTACAGCATGTATTACGAAACGAAACTTGAGGTCACCATAGTATTTTCCATAAATTAGTGCTCAATGCCACATAGTGACGGAGGTATATATGCAATTAACCCTAATTAATATTTAGTTGTCCTATGCATGTATACCCCATCTTGTAGGTCCTTCTCAAGCCTACTTTTCACCATTTATTGAAAATCACGACAGCAGAAAAGGAAATAGATATCAAAGTCAAGGGAGTAACCACATAAATTAGGTTGTAAATCATTTTTGAGACAATGTTTAGAATAGTAATTTGGAAAGCTATTGATGTTGGTTATTTGACCAATATTTGGATACTGATGTGTTGATGAGAGGGATAATATACATATGATTCAGTACTACATGTGCACCATTCCGGATTGAAGAGGTCCTGTCATGTGGGCTCATATAAAATGACATAAGAAAAGAAGAAGAAGAAGAAGAAGAAGTTTCTGGTCCTACTTAGATAAGACATCTAAGAACTACCAATGTTTAGAGCAAAATATGATTTAGAAAAAGTAATCTCACCTTCTTGACTTATTCTTGGTGAGTATTTGCATTCATTTTATAGAGAGGTTACAATGTATTAATTATAATTACAACAAAGATTTGAATTTGAAAATTTGAATTACAAGCAATAGCTTTATTTCTATGAATACCTTGCATGACAATTATATCACTTAATTGAGATGGATTACGGCTCTTGCATGACAATTATTTCAAATAATTGTGAGGGTTTTAGTTAATGCTAAATCCCTTGATTTAATCTCTTAAATATTTTCCTCAACATTCCCTCTCAAACATGGCTGTGGTCTACTCTACATGCCAAGTTTGGCTCGAAATTGCTCAAAAAGATCCCGAGGCAATGGCTTCGTAAAAATATCCGCGACTTGTCGGAGTGAACTAATATTTTTGGTAACCAAGTATCCGAGGGCAACTTTCTCCCGAACAAAGTGATAGTCCACTTTAATGTGTTTTGTCCGTGCAGGAAATATAGGGTTGATTGTCATATATAACGCGCTTATGTTATCACAATACAAAATTACTGGTTGAGTGTGAAATACCCGAAGATCACGTGGCAAAAATGATAACCAAGTAAGTTCAGCAGCAGTGGAAGTCATTGCCCTATATTCAGCCTCGGCACTCAATCTAGAAACAGTAGTTTGCTTCTTTGCACTCTACGAGAGACAATTTTGCACCAAGAAAAGTACAAAACCCGGTAGTAGACTGGCAAGTAGTCGGGCATCCTGCCAATCAGGCATCAGCAAAGGCATATAGTTCAATAGAGCTATGAGTTAGGATGCGAACGCCCATGTTCAATATGCAACTAATATATCTGAAAATTCGCTTTACCAATTTAAAGTTGTCTTCGGTCGGTTTGTCCATAAACTGATATACCGTATTGACAGAATAAGAAATATTTGGTCTTGTCATTGTTAAATATTGCAACCCTCCAACAATACCGTGATATAAAACTGGATTATGAAATGGTGTATCGTCCACAGATGATAAATTTGGTCGTGTAGCCATTGGCGTAGAGAGTGGCTTGCAACCATCCATTTGTGCATGAATAAATGAATCACGGTATATTTTGATTGAGATAAGAATAAACCCGTGTGCATGTGATGTACCTCGATCCCAAGAAAATAGTGAAATACCCCCATGTCCTTCATAGCAAAGGTTTTTCCCAGCAAATAAATAAGGAATTAATAAGTGAAGGATTATCGCCGGTGGCAACCATGTCATCAACATAAAGAAGAAGTATAATCATTCCTTCCAGTAATTTGTATATGAGTAATTATGAATCTACCGTGCTACAAAAGAGTCCAAAACTTAAAAGAAAATCACTGAAGTGGTTGAACCATGCTCGGGGGCTTGTTTAAGGCCGCAGAGAGCCTTTTTCAAGCGACAGACATGAGTTGGATAAACTGGATTTTCAAAACCTGGTGGCTGCATCATATATACAGTTTCATTAAGAAATTCATGAAGGAATGCATTTTTAACATCTAATTGGTGAATTACCCATTATTAACAGTTGCCATAGTAAGAACCATACGAATGCTGTCTGATTTAATGACAAGATTAAAAGTCTCTGAAAAATCAACACCTTCTTGTTGCATGCATTCTTTCGCTACTAAACGGGCCTTGAGTTTCTCTAACATACCATTTGCCTTGAGTTTGGTCTTAAAGACTCATCGACAACCAACGACATTAAGAGTTGAAGAAAAAGGTACTAACTCCTATGTATCATTCTCTTGAAGTACTGTAATTTCTTCCTCCATTGTTGCTCGCTACCGATAATGTTTAAGTGTTGATTTTATGGTTTTGGGTTCTTGAGGAATCACTACTATAATATGGGGTTGCCCCTACGGATAATGGAATCCGTAGGGGCAGATGTTTGTTACCCCTACGGATTAGTCCGTAGGGCCCAATGGTTGTCCCAACGGTGCCCGACGTTTTAATTTAAAAATATTAAATCGTAATTTGTTGTTTGGCCCTACGGAACCGTAAACCAATGACCTACAGACTAATCCGTAGGGGCATCTAAATAGGAATTTAATAAAAAAGGCACAGAAATGCCCTACGCCTTGATCTCTCTCGCGCATTCCCAAAATTCCCAAAATTCTCAAAATTCTCGTTCGCTCCACTGCCCTCCGTTCTCGTCGTCGCCACCGCCGTCCGTTCTCGTCGTCGCTACCGCCCTCGTTCTTCCTCGTTGCCGATTGCGCGTGTCATCGACCACCGATCAAGCGTCTCCGTCGTCTCCTCCACCGCCTACATGTTAGTAAATCTCCAATTAAACATAATTTTGATGATTTTAGGGCTAGGGTTCAGGATTTGGGTACTGATGAGGGTTAGGGTTTGGCATCGGTTGGGGTTGGGGTTGGGGTTAGGGTTAGGGTTAGGGTTCGGTTGGGGTTTGGTGTTGGGGTTGGGGTTCGGCTGGGGTTGGGATTGGGGTTAGGGTTAGGGTTGGGGTTCGGCTGGGGCTGGGGCTGGGGTTAGGGTTAGGGTTGGGGTTCAGCTGGGGTAGGGCTGGGGCTAGGGTTGGGGATAATGAAAATTTTGTATAGAAAATTACAAAGGTTTATAGGCCTATAATCGATGATGGAGCGACAGTTTGCTTTTTTGGGAATAAAACAAACGAGAGTAGAATTAACAGCCTTGGGCATCTCTTTATGTTTGAAAAAATATTTCCCAGCTTCCAAAAGATCTTCACTAATAATCTGCCATGCAGCCAAATAGAACTTGTCAGAGAACCCATCAGGACCAGGAGCACTATTTGGATCCATATTCTTAATACAACCGTGTAGCTCTTCAATAAAAGGAATATCATTAAGTATTTTATTTTCAACATCTGAAATCATATTAGAAATGATATGTCTGCAATCAAATTTTGCATTTATATTTTGTGAAGTAAAAGATTTTTCAAAATGAGAAGCTGCCATATGAACAATCGGTTTATGTTCCTCAAACCAAACGCCTTCTACATTTTGCAACTTTATAATTCTGTTTTGACATCTTCTGACATTAACCCAATAATGAAAGAATTTGGTATTTTTATCACCATCTGAAATCTATTTTATCCTTGATTTATGTCTCCAAAAAAATTGAGGAAGGTTGTGTTTGTTATATTAAAAACCTTTTTGTTGAACCCAACAGGTGAAAGTTTAGAGTTGTTATAGATTGCTCTTACATGTTGTTTAATGCATGTACCATTGTTAAGAGAGTGCAAGGTGGAGAACAATAATTTGTTTCAACGGTACGTTTTTCAAGTTAAAACCAATATATGATATTCGTTGATAATATGAAATTTTCATATTCTTATCGATACTCATATATGAAACTCAAAGCGCCACTTAGTCCCGTCTATCGGTTAACATACGTTCGATGTTCGTCGTGATATAGAACTATACGAAGGTTGTTAAATATCGGATGGTATAGCTCGATACTAACAACCGTCGTGTAGTCTATGTGACTAGAAAATTCAATCGTATGATAACCGATAGATTTGTCCCGTGTGGACAAGTTAGGAATGTATAAAGAAAACACCTTTATTCACTTGTGTTTTCATCCGTTTCGAGATATTTCGTCGGTACCTTTCCGCTGGTTCTCCATGTACAAAGATAGATTAGATGTTCATTTCAACGTTGTTTCACAGCTTTGAAATGATTATCTATTCTATTACAGTGTAGTCGGAGAACAGCGGGGAGGTGCTGCCGAAATTTACTCGAAACGGTTGAAAGTACAAGCGAATGGATGTTCGCTCTATACATTCTTAATGGGATAGAAGCCTTACCCCCGACAGCCGAAACACACACATACAACAAGAATACACAACAAACGCATCATTAGAGAGTGATTCAAGATGTTTAAGTTAAAACCAATATATGATACTCGATGATAATATGAAACTTTCATATTCTCATACATGAGTATCCTCAAATCTAACTTTGATTATAGATAATTTATTCTTTTCGACGACAAACGCACACACAAAGCATATACACGGATTTTCTCCTTTTTCAGTAACCATCCCGTTCTTAGATTTCTCAATATAGTTATCATAACCTACAATTTATATGTTATACAGTCTAACATGGCCCATGAGTACGTCAGAGTTAAGGACTGGATATATGTAGATTGGCAACAATGTATGCAACCTAAGTTTGTCGCAGGAGTTGCTTCTTTTATTGAATTTGCACGCGCACATAATAAGATTGTGATAGAGAAGATTCTCTACCCGTGCGATAGATATGGGAATAAGTACTGGCAGAAGGTAGAATTGGCAGAGCTTCATATCGTAAAATATGGTTTTACTAGACTTTATACAACTTGGCTATATCACGGGGAAGGAGAAGAACGCAGTAATGCGGCAGAAGAAGAAGGAGAAGAAGGAGAAGACGGTAATGCGGCAGAAGAAGAAGACGGTAATTTCTTTCCATCAGAAGAAATGGAGAATATGGTAGAGGCTGCCCTAGGTGAATCTATTCGTACCGAAGATGACATTCCTTCCGGTCAAGGACCGCGTGCGGATAAATATGAAAATTTCATGAATGATGCTAGAAAATCAATTTATGAGAATGCAAAGTATTCCACCTTCTCATGGTTCGTCCAACTTTTCCAGATTAAGTGCCTAAATGGATGGAGCAACAAGTCATTCATAATGTTTCTTTTATTCTTGAAAGATTCTATGCCCCCGGAAAATAACGTGCCCGACAGCTGGTACGGAGCCCAGAAGATGATGTCTGATTTGGGTCTGAAGTATGAGAAGATTCAAGCATGTCTTAAAAATTGCGTGTTGTACCGGAAAGAGAATTCAGATTTGAAAGAGTGTCCAACATGCGGAGAGGCCAGGTATAAGCCGAAAGATTCTGATAAGAAGCCCGATATACCTGTCAAGATAGCACGATACTTTCCTATAACACAGAGGCTGCAGAAGCTATTCAGGTGTAAGAAAACAGCCGAGGCAATGATTTGGTATCACCGTGCTCCTCCAAGTGAAGATGGAAAAATGAGCCATCCAAGAGATTCACCGGCATGGAAGGATTTCGATAGGAGGCATGCAATATTCAGTAGCGATCCTCACAATGTCAGGCTCGGATTGGCTACCGATGGCTTCTGCCCATTCAACTATATGGCTGGAAGTCACAATACATGGTCCGTTGTAATAATAATTTATAATATGTCGTCTTGGTTGGCTATGGACCAATCATACTTTATGATACCTCTTCTTATCGACGGACCAAAATCACCGGGAAACAATATCGACGTTTATCTCCGACCTCTGATCGAGGAGTTAAAATCTTTGTTCATTGATGATGTAGAGACTTACGATGTAAACACAAATACAACCTTCATACTGTGTGCGGCTTTAATGTGGAAAATTAATGACTTTCCTGCGTATGAAATGCTATCAGGTTGGTCCGGACATGGTCACAAAGCATGTCCTCATTGCCATCAACACACAACATCGAAATTCTTGAATTTTAGCAGGAAGGTTTGATATTGCGGCCATCGACGTTTCCTGCCTCTAGACCACCTCTACAGGTTAGACGCTGTTCACTTTGATGGTCATCAGGAGCTTTTTGGACCTCCAGCCCTATTGTCCAGAGAGAACGTGACTGCTCAATGGGATGGTTACAATAATGTGACCTTTGGGATGGATCTGACAAAATAGGTCAAACCACCATTCTGGAACAAGTTAAGCATTTTCTTCGAGCTTCCGTACTGGTCAATAAATTTAGTGCGTCATTGTCTGGACGTCATGCATATAGAGAAAGGAGTATCCGAGCACATACTCAACTTGCTTCTTTGTAAAGACGGGAAATCGAAAGACAACCTCAATGCTCGGATAGATCTACTGGACTGGGAAATAATAAGTGAATTGCATCCTAAACTGGCGTTTCCCCAATCAGAGCGAAGCTCTGTTCAAATTCCAAGATTTGGAATGAAACGACGCTTCCTTTCTCCCAATCAGAGCAAAGCTCTGCTTCAAAATTCAAAATTTAAATTGAAGCAACGCTTCAGATCCAGCGCTCTGCGCTGCGTGCCACGTGTCAAACACAGGTACGTTAGCGCAGTTGCGTTGTGCTCTGCGCTGCATGCCACGTGTCTAACACGGGTGCGCTAGCGCAGTTGTGCTACGCTCTGTGCTGCGCGTCACGTGTCGAACATAGGTGCACCAGCGCAAGGTGCACCAGCGCTGGAATTAAAAATCCCCCCACCGTCAGATCAAAAGATCTACTAATAATAAAGTATTAATTAATTAGAACTAAAGTTCTGTTATGGAAAGATTTTTCAATCTTATTAAAACAAGAAGATTATCTTCTGTAAAACAGAAGCCTTAGGATCAAAGATCCAACGGTGGGAAATATTCCCAAATCAATCAGAGAAAGATCTCTTAAAACTGATTTAACAAATCATTTGGCCCTATATAAAGGACCCTAGACTTCAAGTCTAAAATATACAGAATAGAGAGATATAGAGAATACAGGGAAGAAAAGAGAGAAAAACCCTCTGCAAAAAAGAGCAAGCTTTTAGAAAAAAGAAGATTTTTTTTCATCTTCAAGGTAAAAAGAACTATGTTCTTGAATAATAGAGATAAAACCATCTCGTAAAAAGAAGAACCATCTTCTAAAAAGATCAGAGATCTAAGAAAAAGACCAAGGTCTTTAATAAAAAGGAAAATATCAAAAGATCTAATCATAAAATAGTAAAAGAAGTATTTTTACTTCATTCACAGATTCTTGATCTATAAAGGCAAAGCCTTTTATAAAAAACAAGAACTTTTGTTCTTGGATCTTGAGATAAACCCTCCTTTAAAGAAGAACATGAATCTGTTCTTTGATCTTAAAATTGATCAAATGCGCTGTGCGCTATTAGAAAGTGCCTTGCACTTATGAATTGCGCCTTTGCGCTCATTGGATCGGCGCTTAGTGCCAAAACCTGCCATGTATCAACCAGAGACAGAATCTGCGCTTTGCGCTTCTGAAACAGAGCACCGCGCTCATGGGCTGGCGCTCAGCGCCAAGCGCGCCACGTGTCACTCACTGGTGGGCCAACAGACTAGCGCAACGTGCTCATAAACTAAAAGCGCAATGCGCTAAAAAACTAGCGCTTAGCGCTAAGCGAGACACGTGTCCTCTTCGTGTGCGCTAACCGACAGAAGCGCAATGCGCTCTTTGATTGGCGCAATCGCCTGGCGCGCCACGTGGCGCATTGTTAGAACGCAATTTGTTCTGATCAAGACAAAATATGTCAGAACTCAATGCTTAGCATTATTAAAAGGGCCGAGCCCAAATAAAGGCTTAATAGCCAGGACAAAATATAAAATGTTAAACATTTTTAATTGGACTTAGCCCAATTCTGGCCATAAGTCCTCAATTTATATTGAACTGAGCCCATCTGCTCTTTCAACCAATTCACATCGGTTCGAGGGTACATCTCTTTACTCCTATGATATCTGTCGTTGTAATCCTTCAACGTCGTCAGAGAGGTGACGGGTCCCGACAACCACCCATTACTATGGACTGTGGGGTCCTTAAACCCACGGACTATGATGTCCTTAATCTCGACCGTGATGCCTTAAAACTAACAACGGACTGTGGGGTCCCTAAACCCATGGACTATGATGTCCTTAACCTCGACCGTGATGTCTTAAAACTAACAACGGACTGTGGGGTCCTTAAACCCATGGACTATGATGTCCTTAACCTCGACCGTGATGTCTTAAAACTAACAACGGACTGTCGAGTCCTTAAATCCACGGACTATGATGTCCTTAACCTCGACCGTGATGTCTTTAAACTAACACTGGACCGGGATGTCCTTAAACTAACAATGGACCGTAATGTCCTTAAACTAATCGACCGCAATGTCACTAAACTAAACAACAGAGCCCAATTGCTCTCTTGTCGGATCTAAACGATCCCGTTAAGTTTATCTTAGTCTAAAATTAGACTAACGTATCCTTAACTAACGTTTAAGTTGATCTTAGTCCCAAATGAGGCTAACGTATCCTTAAACCCAACCCTCAAACCCAAATCTAAGAAAGATACGGATTTGGACTAGTCCACGCCCTACGGGCGACAACACAAATTAGTCTCCGTATACAATCCACGGGCAACCAAACACAAAAAAACACCCACGACACGAAGTGACCATCTGGAGAAGGAGAAAGTTGTTACCGTGATGCGGTAGCGTAATTAACTGTAGGGGCTTGCGCCTGCAGGGAAGAGCGTCCCCACAATCAAAAACCCCTCAAACGAGGGGGAATCTGACGAAGTTTGCTACATCGGCCGCATCCGTTTAAACCTTCGATACACGGTGCCATAAATCAACTTGGCATCTTCGGAGAGGTGGACGGATAGCACCAATTAGCATCTGCCCCGAATTTCAGGCAAGACGGACCTGCGCGGTCGTGTCTCCGTGATTCGGCGGGGAACAGATTCTGGCATGCCCGGTGGGACCTTTTCCTCTTTCCACTCTACACTTCGTGTGTTGTGTTCGCGAACCAATCGCGGTTTGCTGATGGTTGCCCTTGGGTTTCGAGGTGCTAAGATTAGGCGTTTTGCATGGTGCAGAAAGCAAAGGATCAATGGCGTCCACCTGTGCAAAATGTTCCAACTGCAGCTGCAACTCGCGCTCCGCCTCATCCAGAGGCATAGCTTACGGGCCTCAAGCGGCGTCCCTATTCACGATGCCGGTGGAACAAGTCACCCAGGCTACTACTGGATTGTTTTTCGGGACCATGCTCCCGCCGACGAGCTTCACCGCTCCTGTACCAACACCAGAAGCTCCCAAGAAGCCGGTCTTTGATCGGCTTGCTACTACCGCGGCCCCTCTCAACGGGTCGTCCAGCTCCAACGCCTCAGTCTTCGCCAGATTGGGCCAAAGTTCATGTGAGCCCATGATGAAGCCTGCAATCCCAGAAAAGGTTGTTCCGAAGAGGATAGTCATCCCTGCTCCTGAAGTCGTCAAGGCCGCTTCTCCTACCAAAGGGTCGGTCTTTGCAAGACTGACTGTTCCATCTCCCACTCCGACCCCCGTTCCTGCTCAAAGGTCTGTCTTTGACAGGTTGGATACCGCTTCTCAACGGACATCAGTTTTCAAGAGGCTGACGCTAGCAACAACCCCTCACCTGGATAGGAGGCAAGACAAAGCCATTCCCATCGCTGAACCAACCCCAACAGCTCGACACGCTCGACGTAGCCACTGGAGCCAAGTAAGGAAGGTCAGGGGCAACTCCTCCTCTTGGCTAACTCCACCAGCTCTAACAGTGGAAGTTAATGCTGCTGTTCCAACCGGGAACAGTTTTGAGTTGCTGAATAAGATGCGTAGGAACTCGCCTACCGCAATATTGAAAAGATCTCCCCCCACCGATGGAGACTGTCATAGAAGCAAAGCTGAACCAGTCCCCTCAGCGGTTGTCTTCCAAAGTTTACAAAATATGGCGACAAGTCCGAGAGTCGGTGATTGATCAAGACTATCCCCGCCGGCAGAAGAAGCTGAAAGTCCGACAGGAAGAAAAACGTCTTGTTAAGCCATAGAAGGCGACGACTACTTGGGTGCCCACTGCAACGGCCCCCTCAACTTCGACCGCCCATAAGAGGAGAAGGCCGGAGAAAATCCCCATGTCTGCGACAAATATCAAAGGCACTGAGCCCAAACGCCCTAAGTCTGGGGGCATGGTGGTGCATACCGTCTATATGGCATCCGGAAAAGAGGATAGCCGTATCTCCACGGGTCATCGACCGCTTACGCGATCCGTGACAAAAGCCCAAGAGCAGCAGCAGAAGCTTCAGGAGATGATGACTGCTATGGCCGCACTCACAGGACCGAAAGCAAGCCCAGAGGCATCCTCAGCAACGCCACGAATAGGAAACTGATGCCGAGTTCCTTCGGAGAATGCTTGAAAAGAAGGACAAAGAGGCCGCGGAACAAGAGGCCAATATAAAGCAAATGGCCCTTCTATTCCAAGATATGGTGGGCATGATGATCCAGTCGGATCCCCCAGCCGAAGATCCTCCAGTAATAATTGAAGATGATAGAGAAGAAACATCGAATCCTCTGCCGGCTCTTTCAGCAGCCAAGGAGTAAACTATTTCCAAGTCCGCCCTGGATGATTATATCGCTCAGCAGATACGAGTTCACCAGGCGAATGAAATGGCTGGGCAAATTGTTAGAACTGGGTGACCGTATCCAGGCTGGTATGATCAGATAAAGTACCCGCCGGGCTACACGATCCCTAAATTCCACGTATACAAGGGGACGGGCAACCCCCATCAACATGTCGCTCAGTTCAGGGCTCTTTGTGGCAATACTGGTGGCGATGATAAGCTCTTGCTTCGCCAATTCGTCGGCAGTTTATCGGAGACGGCGTTTGAGTGGTACTCCGAACTTCCAAATGACTCCGTCAAGACTTTCGCAGAGATGGAGTTGTTGTTCACCCAGCGATTCGCAAGTGCCAGTGAACGCACCCCAATAACGGCATTGATCAATGCCAGGGTGAAGCCGGGCAAGACATGGGTTCAGTACGCAATCCGATGGCGGAATCTATGGTCGAAGTGCGAGCAGCGCATTGAAGAAGCGCCAGCGGTGGGCATGTTCGTGGGCACCTTAGACCCTCATGCCACTATTTCACAGTTTATGATGTTCTTCAAACCGACCACATTCCAGGCTTTAATCGACAAGCTAGCCCAGATGGATCAGATGGGGCATAGACCGTCTCCTCCGAAGCCGGAACCGCGGAATGAAAAAGGTAAGGGGAAGGCGACCTTCGTTGCGAATACCCAACAGCAGTCCAGTGCTCCAAGGCTAACGGATCAATTGGAAGAGAGACGACGCTATTATAATGAGAAAATGAAGCGCCCTTACTCATTCCCGCGGGATAAAACGAAGAGGCTGTTCGAACTAGCGATGCGCAACAGGCTTATCAATTTGCCGAATCCAAAGCGACCATTGCAACCCGGCGAAGTGAATAATCCCAATTATTGCCCTTACCACCAAACGGTAAGCCATCCAATCGAAGATTGCTTCGTCTTTAAGGGATGGATCGAGGATCAGTACCTACAAGGCAAGTTTGCGCTGTCTGAGAAGTAGAAAGTAAACCCACCACAACCGCACACTCCTAAGAAGACGGACACACCGGGGGCAACGTGCTCTTTTGTTGAAGAAGCTCCATGGGAGGTGGCTCTTTCGGCCAAAACCAAAAGGATGCTGAATGATCTCCAGACATGCCCGACGATCAGATGGAAGAATCCGCTGGAACCCCAGATCATCGAAGGGATGCTGAGGCCGCGCCCAACTTCAAAGATTAGTAGTGACAGCCAAAACTCGCATACCCAGCCGTCGAAATCTTCAAAAAAGAAAAAGAAATCCAAGAGGCCCGTGAAGCCTGGCGACAAGCGCACAGACCTGCAGAAACAGATCGACACGCTGGAAGAGTATAACCAGAAGGTGCGGACTCCGATCACGCTCCAAGAATTCCTCGGCCACGTCCTTGAAGATGGAGATGATGAAGAAGACTCGTCGGGTGAATCTGAGGATTACATAGCAAGTTGCCATATGATCTCTCATTCGTTGACGGACGATGAAGAAGCTCCTTACACCAAGAGACTGGGGGCAGGTCCTGAACCGGAACTTCCAGGGCCATCAGACGAAATAATCAACGCATTCCTAAACGAAGCTCTTCTAAAAAGTAAAGCTGATCGGGAGTGTGAGATGGCCATCTTTGAAAAGGCCAAACGCTGGCGACTGGCCGAAAGAGTCGAGACACTCCCGCCGAATCAAGGGACATCCGTCGCGAATAAAAACAAGTTCAAGACGAGGAAAAGGTTTGCTAAAGCCATATCAATGGGAATGAAGCTACCACCCTCCGAAGGAAATGTCCCTGGTGAAGCAGAAACACATCCTGGCTACTGCTTATATCATTGGAAGATTACGCACCCCACCGAATAGTGCAACTCTTTTAAAAGATGGTGGCAAGGGTATGTCGCTCACCGGCAGCATTTCAAGCGGATGAAACGCAAAACTCGCCGGGAGCAAAGAAATACGACCGAGGAGCATAAAAGAACCACCAGCAATTGTCGCGTGATTAACGCCGGGGGATCACAAGTTCTCACATTCGGGAGCGATTCTGACGAGGAAATGGCTCTTAGCCCTCTCTTCAAAGAGTCCACTTTGGGAAAAGAGAAAGAACCGAAAGCTTGCGAAAATATCCAGCTCCGCAATCGTACACTTACAGAAAAGAACCTCGGACCCATAAATAGAAAAGATAAGGGAAAAGAAAAGGTCTCTGAAGATATCGCCCTAGACGAACAAGTCATGAGAGAGCTGACCGCCAAGGACCCGCCAAAGAAAAGTAAGGTGGACTACAACGTCCTGGCGTACCTAAGGAAGTTACCTTCGCAGCTCAGCATTCTCGACGCCTTTTTACTATCAAAAGAAGCAAGAGATTCATTGATCAAGGCACTGCAAGAGCCAGAGCAATTCCAAGCTTTCCTCGCCGAAGAAAAGATGAAGGGCGAGCTGGAAGAAGTACATACAACCGATATTACCTTCGGCGATGAAGATCTCCTCCTTGGGACGTGCGAGCACAACCGTCCCCTATATGTCTCCGGATATTGTCACGATATCAAGATAGGCAAAATCCTGGTCGACAATGGGTCTTCTGTCAATCTCCTCAACGTGCGAGTGTTGAAGGAAATATGCATGAGCGTTCAACACCTCGCTCGTGATAAAATCACCATCTCCGGGTTCGACTTTCAGTTATCACGAACTCTCGGGTCTGTGATACTGACACTGCGCTTCGGGTTACTTGTCACAGATATTAAATTTCATGTCATCGACGCCAAAACCTGCTATAATGCTTTGCTCGGCCGGCCTTGGTTACACGAGTACAACATCATCCCTTCTACACAACATCAGTGTATGAAATACTTCAAGGATGGTGTCGAGTATACTGTGACAGGAGAGTTAAACCCATTCTCCGTGAACGAAGTCCGCAAGTACGAAGATGCAAAATACTTCTTGCCAGACTTTGAAGACACAGAGAGATGTCACAAACCGGAGAACAAAGCTATCACCACCATTCCGGTCTTCGGGAGTGATATCGAGGAGGAGGAAGAGATAGTTTACTCGGGTCCGCCACAGTACAACAAACTAGGACCATTCGCTCCTATGTTGATCTTTGGCAGCGATTTGGAAGATGAGGTCCATGCTATATTCTCTGCTCGGCCTTCAATACAAACCATCGCTGGTGAAGATCAAAGTTTGCAAGTTGCCATGGTTCCGCCCAAACATCATAAAGAACTAGACGCACTTGATACCTACAGTGTGGAAGAGCTGCAGACGTTCTATGTCCCTCCCAGGCGAGAAGGTGAAAAGGCGATCCTATTCTACCAATCCGGGGAAACCAAAGTGGAGAAAGAAATCTGGCATAGCGCGAATTCTACACTCGACAGGCTCCAGCCTATCCGTTTGCCCAGATATTATACGAACGGACTAAAAAGGCTGTTAAAGCGCTAAGGCGTACCTCTCAAACAGACTGCTCGACAAGCATGATTCTATAACAGGATCTGGAACGTTCCTGGAACTCAGCGGAAATTGCCCAACGGAAGAATGGAAATGACCTGACTTGGGTATATTCAATCCAAGAAACGGGAGCTACTCCGCGACTGCTACGTCATACATGACTTTGATGAAGAGGGAGATGCTTTTTAGGAAAATGCTAACCCTGAACCAGAAAGAGCTCCCGACGTAAAAATGCCCAGTCCGTCGTTTGAAGAACAAATGGACAAGCTTATAAGGGAAGCGGGTCAAAAGGTTCGAAATGACCATAATCGCGAAATGGCCATCTACGAGAAAGCCAGGATGCAACGCTTTCTTCAATAGGCTGCGAAAGATGAAAATGCTCCTCCTTGTCAACCCGTTGTACAAAAGGCACGACGCAGAGGCAGAAATAAACCAGAGAGTGGGAAAGGTGTTTGAAGACGACAAAGTGGGTCCAAGAAGCCACGCGATCAGGAGTCGAGCGGCCAGGATTCATCTTTTATAAAGAAGATGGGTCGAGCATACTCTTTCGCCCAAGACAAGACAAAGAAGATACTTGATCTTGCTATAAAACTTCAAATGATTATCCTCCCGGAGTCCAAGCACCCCGAACAAGCTGGCGAAGTCTCTCATCCGGACTATTTCTCCTATCATAGGGCAATAGGACATCCTATCGAAGACTGCTTCACCTTCAAGAAATGGGTCGAAGATCAATATCGACAGGGCAGATTCGCTCTATCCAATAGCTGGAGGGTATCCCCGCCGCAAAGGCATGAACCTAAATCTACGAGGGTAGAACCAGATCAACGTCGGTCTTGGAAGCGAGCTCGTACCTGTCACGTGATAACGTTATCAGAAGAAGACCCCGACGGTATGGATAATCTCCCCTGGTGCTTCGAAAACAATGATTACGAGGTGATCTCAGAGTTTCTATCGGCGCCGAAAGAGCTGGAAGATAGAATACATACCACTGCAGATGAGCTCAAGAAAATTGATTTGGGGACGGTAAGTGACCCGCGGCCGACGTTCGTCAGCGAATTGCTTTATGAAGAAAGGGTGGCTACACTAAAGGACGTGCTCATGCAGCATAAAGATTGCTTCGCATGGAATTATTCCGAGATGCCAGGACTAGATTCAGAGATTGCTGTCCACAAACTGGCCATATCCCCGGACGTCAAGCCAATCAAGCAAGCACCGAGAAGAATGCAGTTCGAGCTTGAGATGAGCATCAACGCCGAGGTCAAGAAGCTGATCGACTCTGGCTTCATCCAAGAAGTTCAGTATCCTGACTGGATCGCCAACATCGTCCCGGTGATGAAGAAAAATTGGACAGTACGCATATGCGTGGACTTTCGGGATCTCAATAAAGCCTGCCCGAAAGACGACTTCCCAGTACCGGTCACCGAGCTGATGATAGATAATACATCCACTCATGAAGTTTTCTCCTTTATGGATGGTTCATCAGGATACAATCAGATAAAGATGCATCCCGAGGACCAGAAGCACACCGCTTTCCGGACCCCTTTGGGTATATTCTGCTACAAGGTGATGCCTTTCGGTCTAAAGAACGCCGGTGCCACTTATCAGAGGGCCATGACGAAGATCTTCGATGACCTCATACATTAAATCGTCGAATGCTATATTGACAACCTCATGGTGAAAAGCAAATCATACGAGGAACATTCTGAGAATCGTGTTTCAACGCCTTCGGCAATACAACTTGAAGATGAACCCTCTCAAATGCGCGTTCAGAGTTTCCTCAGGCAAATTCCTAGGATTCATCGTCCGACACTGAGGCATCGAGATAGATCCGTCAAAGATCAAGGCGATCATGGAAATGCCTCCGCCAAGGACTCTCAAGAAATTGCGGTCTCTCCAAGGGAAGCTCGCGTATATCCGGCGATTTATAGCCAATCTTTCGGGCAAGTGCCATCCTTACAGCCACCTGATGAAGAAGGGAACCCCTTTCGTCTGGGATCGCAAATGCCAAAGCGCGCTGGATGAAATCAAGTAGTACCTACAGAATCCGCCAGTACTGGCTACTCCGGTCAAGGGAAAGCCTCTTATTCTTTATACAACAGCCCTTGAAGGTTCCTTAGGCGCATTATGGGCATAGGAGAATGACCAAGGGAAAGAGAGAGCCCTTTACTATTTGAGTCGAGTTCTATTGGGGGCAGAAAGTAATTACTCACCCATCGAAAAACACTGCCTTGCATTAATCTTCGCGATAACAAAGTTCAGGCATTATGCGTTGGCGCATGACGTCTGTCTCATATCGAAGGTGGATCCTCTCAAACATTTGATGTCAAAGACCATATTGACGGGGCGGCTCGCTAAATGGGCCTTGCTCTTGATGGAATTCTCAATAACGTATCAGCCTCTTAAGGCAGTGAAAGGCCAGGCCATCGCCGACTTCCTCGCTGAGCATCCGATACCTGCCGATTCTCCTCTGAATTGCGAACTGCCAGACGAGCATGCGTTTGACACGATTAACGGGAGTGATACCCGATGGGAACTTTATTTTGATGGAGCATCTTCCATGAAGAAGCGAAACAAAGCACCCCCATAATCAAATCAGGGGTAGGCCTCATCTTCGTAACTCCACACGGAGGGATAATGCGCTTTGCTTTCTCCTTAACAGAGCCGAGGACAAACAATGAAGCCGAGTATGAAGCTTTGATAGCAGGTCTTGAGATCGCCATCGACATGGGGATTGAGAACCTCCTCATATACGGAGACTCCCAATTGGTTGTTAGTCAAGTAAACGGCGACTATCAAACGTGCAAACTAGAACTGGTGAAGTACAGCGAGAGAGTACAACAACTGTTGACCCAAATTCCTTCCTACACCTTGGAAAGCATACCGCGTGCGGAAAATAGCAAAGCGGATGCATTAGCCAAGCTTGCTAAAGAATTGGCCGATGAGAACCTCGATGACATAAGAATCGTGGTACAAAGCTGTCGGATTCTTACACCGGTAGAAATATCTCCGGTGTCGTCCGAGGAAAAGGGAACGACCGAGCAAATATCTCTACAAGTAAAAGACCAAGAAAATGTTGAAGATTGGAAAGAAGTCTTTATAGACTACTTCAAATCCCGTCGGACGCCAGAAGATGCGTCCTCAAAACATCAGCTCATGAAGCGAGCCCTATCTTTCGCTTTCGTCAATGATACTCTGTACAAGAGGTCATTTGATTCTTTATGGCTAAGATGCCTGGTACCTGAAGAAGCAAAGAGAGTCGTTCAAGAAACTCACGATGGACTCTGTGACTCTCACCAAGCCGGGCCGAAGATGAAGCTGAAGATCAAACGGATGGGTTATTATTGGCCTACGATGATTCAAGACTGCCTCGAGTATGCGAAGCAATGCCACTCGTGCCAGATCCATGGCGACTTTATCCACCAGCATCCAAATCCACTACATCCAACGGTGGCTAGCTGGCCGTTCGAAATGTGGGGAGCTGACATAATCGGCCCCATCGAACCAATATCGTCCAGAGGACATCGATTCATTCTGGCGACAACTGATTACTTTTCCAAATGGGCAGAAGCAGTACCGCTGAGGGAAGTGAAGACGGAGAATATCCTCCATTTCTTCAAGACGCATGTCATTTATCGGTTTGGAACTCCGAGACGGATCATCTCCGATAACGGGCCAGCCTACCGAAGCCATAAGATCAGCCGCTTCGCTCAACAACACAACATAGACTGGAGATACTCCTCGGTCTATAATCTCCGAGCTAACGGTCTAGCTGAGGCTTTTAACAAGACCTTGACGAAGATCGTGAAAAAGACGGTGTCCCGGAATAAGAAGGACTGGCACGAGAGACTGCATGAAGCTGTTTACCCCCAATCAGAGCAAAGCTCTGTTCAAATTCCAAGGTGGGAGATGAAGCAACGATTCTGTTTCCCCCAATCAGAGCAAAGCTCTGCTTTGAAATTAAAGTTAAAATTAAAGAAGTAACGCTTCAGATTCCTTGCGTTGGGCGCAACGCGCCACGTGCCAAAACCAGGCATGCCAGCGCAAGGAGCGCAGCGCACCCAATCAGAGCAAGGTTCTATTTAAAATAAAAAATAAAGGAAGCAATTCTTCAGACAAATTGCACTCTGCGCTGCGCGACACGTGTCAGCGCAGTTGCGCTGCGCGACACGTGTCAGCGCAGTTGCGCTGCGCGACACGTGTCAGCGCAGTTGTGCTGCGCTCTGTGCTGCGCGACACGTGTCAAGCGCAGGTGCGCTTGCGCCAACTGTGCCAGCACTAAAACAGAATTAAAATTCCAGAAAGATCTTTCTGATCTTATTAAAACAATAAGATTCTCTCATATAAAACAGGAGCCCTTGGATCAAAGATCCAACGGTGGGGAAAAATCCCTAAATCACTCAGAGAAAGATCTCTTTAACTAATTTAACAAATCAATTGGCACTATAAAAAGGCCCCTAGACTCCAAGTCTAAAACGGATGAACAGAGAGAGAAAAAAGAGAGAACTCCTCTAAAGAAAATTTTGAGAAAAAGCTCAGAGAAAAGAGAAAAGGTAAAAACCATTGAATAAAAAGAAGAATTTTCTTCTATAAAGATCAATGATCTAAGAACAAGATTATGATCTTCAATTAAAAAGAAAAAAAATATCAAAAAGATCCAATCATAAAAAGATAAAAGAAGTATTACTTCACAGATCATTTGATCTATATAAAGGCATTGCCTTTTGATGCACCATTGGTTCTGGAATCTTAAAAGATTCTCTTCTTTGATCAAAAATTGGATCAAGATATTGAACAGTGCCCTGCACTTGTAAAATTTGCACTGTTGCACTCTTGGGTTGGCGCAAGCCACCAGAGATCGCCAAGTGTCAGCCCCAGAGCAAACCGCGCCTTGCGCTTTAAAAAAAATGAGTATTGTGCTCTTGGGTTGGCGCAACTCATCAGAGCACGCCACGTGTCAGCACCGCAACAGCGCAGCGCACTGCGCTTGCGCTCACCAGAGCGTGACACGTGTCACCATCATATGAGTTTGCGCCTAGCGCTCCTCAATTGGCGCAGAGCGCTTGACAAGACACATGGGGCGTTGTCAGAGCATTTAATGCAATGCATTATTAAGGGCAGAGCCCAATAAAGAAAGGTCTATCAGACCAAACAAAAGTGCTATGCACTATTAAAAGGGGAAGAGCCCAATTAAAAAAAAGTCTAAAACAGACCAAAATGAAATGCTTTGCATTATTTTAAAAGAGGGCAGAGCCCAAATAAAGGCCTAACAGGCCAAATGCAAATAAAATGTTGAATATTTTCAACTGGACTTAGCCCAATCATGGCCGTAAGTCCTCAAATTAAATTGAACTGAGCACAAATTTTCTCTCAAATCAATTTACACCCGGTTCAAGGGTACATCGCCGAACTCCTCTGATATTTGTCGTTGTAATCCTTCAACGTCTTCAGAGAGGTGACGGGTCCCGACAACCACACATCGATACGGACTGCGGGGTCCTTAAACTCGTGGACCGAAACGTCCTTAAACTAATTATCATCCCAAAATGGGAACGTTGGACCGAAATGTCCTTAAACTAATGTTCGTCGCCAAATGGGAATGATGGACCACCATGTCCCTAAACTGGGAATCGACCGCAATGTCATTAAACTAAACAATAGAGCCAATTGCTCTCTTGTCAGATCCAAACGACCCCGTTAAGTTGATCTTAGTCTGGAGATTAGGCTAACGTATCCTTAACAAAAGTTTAAGTTGATCTTAGCCTTAAATAGGCTAACGTATCCTTAAATCAAAACACCAAACCCAAATCTAAGAAAATACAGATTTGGACTAATCCACGTCCTACGGGCGACGACATAATTTGTCTCTGTATACAATCCACGGGCAACCACAAACAAAAAAAACACCCACGACACGAAGTGAAATTCTGAAGAAGGAGAAAGTTGTTACCGCGATGCGGTAGCGTAATTAACTGCAGGGCCTTGCGCGTGCAGGGAAGAGCGTCCCCACAATCAAAAACCCCTCAAGCGAGGGGGAATCTGATGAAGTCTGCTACATCGGCCGCATCCGTCTAAACCTCCAATACACAGTGCCATAAATCAACTTGGCATCTTCGGAGAGGTGGACGGATAAAACCAAATAGCATCTGCCCCGAATCTCAGGCAAGACGTCCATGTCTTGGCCGCCGTTCGGAGGGGAACAGATTCTGGCACGCCCGGTGGGACCTCTTCCTCTTTCTACTCCACACTTCGTGTGTCGTGTTCGTGAACGAATCGCGGTTTGCTGTGGTTGCCTGTGGATTCGAGGTACTAAGATTTGGTGTCTTGCTCCGTGCAGAAAACAGAAGATCAATGGCTTCAAACTGCACTAACTGCAACTGCAACTCTCGCTCCGTCCCGTCCGGAGGAGTGACTTACGGGCCTCAAGCGGCTTCCATCTTCGCTATGCCGGTGGAACAGGTGACTCAGGCCACCACTGGGCTATTCTTCGGGACCATGATCCCACCAATGAGCTTCAATGCCCCATTACCATCGCATGAAGCTCCGAAGAAGTCGGTCTTCGATCAGCTTACAACTATCGCGGCCCCTCTCAACGGGTCGCCCAAGCCCAATGCCTCAGCTTTCAGCAAACTGGGCCAAAACTCATGTGGGCCCATGAAGAAGCCTGCAATACCAGAAAAGGTTGTTCCGAAGAGGATAGCCATCCCTGCTCCTGAAGTCGTCAAGGCGGCTTCTCCTGCCAAATGGTCGGTCTACACAAGACTGACTATTCCGGCTCCCGTTCCTACTCGAAGGTCCGTCTTTGACAGATTGGATACCGCTACTCAAGCGACGTCAGTCTTCAAGAGACTGGCACCAGCAGCGCTTCATCTGGACAGGGGGCAAGACAAAGCCATCCCCATTGCTGAACCAACGCCGTCCGCTCGACATGCTCGCCGTCGTCACTGGCGCCAGGTAAGGAAGGCTGGGGGCAACTCCCCTTCTAGGATAACTCCGCCAGCTCCGATGGTGGAAATCAATGCTGCTGTTCCGACCGGGAATAGCTTTGAACCGCTAAGAAGGGTGCGCAAAAACTCGCCAACTGCCGTATTGAAAAGATCTCCTACACCTGTGGATAATGCCCCAAAGGTGAAGCTGGAGCAGCCCTTTCAACGGCTGTCCTCTAAAATTTACAAGGTCTGGCATCAAGTCCAGGACTCCGTAGTGGATCAAGACTATCTCCGCCGATAGAAAAAGATGAAGGTTCGGCTGGAGAAGGACTACTCTGTCAAGCCACCAAAAGCGACAGCTACTTGGGTACCCACTACAACGACCCCCTCAACTTCGACCGCTCAAAAAAGAAGGAGGTCGGAGAAGATCCCTGTGTCTTTGGCAAATCGCAAAGACACTGAAGCTAAACGCCCCAAGTCTGGGGGCATGGTGGTGCACACCGTTTATATGGCTTCCGGAAAGGAGGATAGCCACGCTTCGATGGGTCACCGACCGCTCACCCGATCCGTGACAAAAGCCCAGGAGCAACAACAGAAGCTTCAGGAAATGATGACTGCAATGGCCACACTTACTGGGCCAAAAGAAAGCTCGGAGGCATCCTCGGATCAACGCCGGGAGCAAGAAACCGACGCTGACTTCCTATGCAGAGTCCTCGAAAAGAAGGACAGAGAAGCAGCAGAAAAAGCAGCTAATATAAAACAAATGGCGCTTCTTTTCCAAGATATGGTAGGAATGATGTTACAGCAGGATCCTCCAGCTGAAGACCCTCTGACCATTACTGAAGACGATAGAGGGGAGACATCCAATCCTCCTCCGGCTCTTTCAGCAGCCAAGGAGGAAATCATTTCCAAGGTCGCATTGGATGACTATATAGCTCAGCAAATACAAGCTCATCAGGCGAGTGAAGCGGCTGAGCAAATTGTTAGAACCGGACGACCCTATCCGAGCTGGTACGACCAAATCAGTTACCCGCCGGGATATACGATCCCTAGATTCCACGTGTACAAGGGGACAGGGAATCCACACCAGCATGTCGCTCAATTCAGGGCCTTATGCGGCAACACCGAAGGCGACGACAAACTGCTGCTTCGCCAATTCATCGACAGCTTAGCAGAAACAACCTTTGAATGGTATTCGGAGCTACCTAACGACTCTGTCAAAATCTGTTCCCCTCCGAAAGACGGCCAAGACGACGTAGGGACGTCTTGCCTGAGATTCGGGGCAGATGCTATTTAGTTTTATCTGTCCACCACTCCGGAGATGCCAAGTTGATTTATGGCACCGTGTATCGGAGGTTTAGACGGATGCGGCCGATGTAGCAGACTTCGTCAGAATCCCCCTCGCTTGAGGGGTTTTTGATTGTGAGGACGCTCTTCCCTGCAGGCGCAACCCCCTGCAGTTAATTACACTACCGCATCGTGGTAACAACTTTCTCCTTCTCCAGAATTTCACTTCGTGTCGTGGGTGTTTGTTTTGTTTGTGGTTGCCCGTGGATCGTATACGGAGACTAATTTATGTCGTAGCCCATAGGACGTGGATTAGTCCAAATCCGTATTTTCTTAGATTTGGGTTTAGGGTTTTAGTTTAAGGATACGTTAGCCATATTGAGGCCAAGATCAACTTAAACGTTCGTTAAGGATACGTTAGCCTAATCTCCAGACTAAGATCAACTTAACGGGATCGTTTGGATCCGACAAGAGAGCAATTGGCTCTATTATTCCAGTTTAGGGACATAGTGGTCCAACATTCCCATTTTGGGGACGGATATTAGTTTAAGGACACGATAGCCATGTTTGAGGCTAAGATCAACTTAAACGTTTGTTAAGGATACGTTAGCCTAATCTCCAGACTAAGATCAACTTAACGGGATCGTTTGGATCCGAAAAGAGAGCAATTGTCTCTATTGTTCCAGTTTAGGGACATAGTGGTCCATTGCCAGTTTAGGGACATGGTGGTCCATTGCATGTATAGCCGTCGAGACCCGTCACCTCTCTGACGACGTTAAAAGATTACAACGATAGGTGTTAGAGGAGTTCGGAGATGTACCCTTGAACCGGATATAAATTGATTTAAGGGAGCAATCATGCTCGGTCAATTTAATTTGAGGACTTACGGCCAGAATTGGGCTAAGTCCAGTTGAGAATGTTCAACATTTTTGTTTGTAGCTGGCCTATTAGGCCTCTGCTTAGGCTCTGCCCTTGGTTTCATAATGCATAGGATTAATCTTGGTCTCTGTTGGACCTTTATTTGGGCTCTGCCCCTTTTTAAATGATGCACATCATCTGTTTTGGTCTGACAGACCTTTGTTTGGGCTCTGCCCTTTTTAAAATAATGCATTGCATTTTATTAGGCCTGTTAGGCCTTTTTTAATTGGGCTCAGCCCTTCTTTAAATAATGCAGAGCATTGATTAAACTGACAGAGTGCCACGTGGCCTGTCAGGCGCTCTGCGCCAATTAATAAGTGCAAGCGCATGTGGAGGTGACACGTGTCACGCTCTGGTGAGCGCAAGCGCAGTTAGCGCAGTGCGCTGTGCCAGTGCGCTGCGCTGTTGCGCTGCTGACACGTGGCGCGCTCTGGTGAGTTGCGCCAATTTCAGAGAGCAATGCTTTATTTTCAAAGCGCATAGCGCAAGTTGTTCTGGAGCTGACACGTGGCGCTCTCTGGTGGCTTGCGCCAACCCAAGAGCGCAACAGTGCAGATTTACAAGTGTAAGGCACTGTTTTAATATCTTGATCCAATTTTGGATTCAAGAAAAGAATCTTTTAAGATTCCAGAACCAGTGGTTCATCAAAAGGCAATGCCTTTGTGTAGATCAAATGTTCTAATAAAGAAGTTATTACTTCTTCTTCTTATTATTTTTTAATTATTTTATCTCCTTTTTATTTTAAGATCTTGATCTTGTTCTTAGATCATTGATCTTTTCATAAGAAATTCTTCTTTTCAAAGGTTTACCTTTTTTTCTTTTTTTTTGAGTTCTTCTCAAACTTTTCTTCTTTAGAAGTTATCTGAATTCTCTCTCTGTTTCTGTGTCTTTTAGACTTGGGGTCTAAAGGCCTTTATATAATACCAATTAGTTTGTTAAGTCAGTTAAAGAGATCTTTCTCTGAGTGATTTAGGGATTTTTCCCCACCGTTGGATCTTTGATCCAAGGGCTTCTGCTTTACAGAAGACAATCTTCTTGTTTTAACAAGATCAGAAAGATCTTTCAGAATTTTTCTGTTTGGCGCAAGCGCACCTACGCTTGACACGTGTCGCGCAGCGCAACTGTGCTAGCGCGACTGCGCTGCCACGTGTCGCGCAGCGCAGAGCGCAGCGCAACTGCGCTAGCGCGACTGCGCTGCCACGTGTCGCGCAGCGCAGAGCGCAGATCATCTGAAACGTTGCTTCTTTTGTTTTTTTACTTTAAATAGAGCCTTGCTCTGATTGGGTGCGCTGCCTTGGGCGCTGCGCTGGCGTGTCATCTTTTGACACGTGGCGCATTGCGCGCAGCGCAAGGAATTTGAAGCGTTGCTTCAATTTTTGAATTTTCAAAATTCAAACAGAGCTTTGCTCTGATTTGGAGAAACAAATGCCCCCCCACCGTTGCGCTCACGTGGTGCACACGTGAGTGCAGCGGTGGCAAGATCCCAACGGTCGGATCAACTCAGGAGTTGAAGGGGCGCAAGCGCCTATAAATAGGACCCCTGGTCCTCAGTAGATGATTACCATCTTCAAGAACTTTTATTCTCAGAGCCCTGCTCTTGCTTTTAAGAACTTCAGAGCCTTGCTCTTGTTTTTCAAGAACTTCAGAGTTCAAACCCTAGAACATTTTAGGTAAAATTTAACTTAAATTAAATTAATTTAATTTTAATCAACAGAGTCTTGCTCTCATAGATCTTTGATCTAAAGAAAACCCCTTTGGGGTTTCACCAACAGAGCCTTGCTCTCAAGGATCCATAGATCTAAAGAGATCTTGTTTCAGGGTTTTTAACCCATGAACAGAGCTTTGCTCATGGACCAAATGTAGATCCTTTTGATCTACAAATGAAGAACTCTTAAGAGTTTTCATGGATCTTTAAGCTCCCAGAATTTTTTAATTTTTTACGAGTTAAATTTTTCTTTTGATGGATTTTTCCATCATTATTACAGAGCTAGGCTCTTTTATGGAATTTTATCCCTTCGAGACCAGAGTTTGACAAGTGTCACTCTGTGACAGAGCTTTGCTCTGAAAGAGAAGATTTTCTCCCTGTCTCTAGGGATTTCTCATTAATGAGAATATTCTTTTGGGGATCTCTTTATTAATTGACAGTCTCATCTAATGATGGGGCCGTCTTATTAACTGATGCACTGTCATCTAGATTTTGTGGGTCCCCCTTTGGTCCCCTATCTACTGCATTGCAGTGTGGTATAAAATTTTAAAATGCTAAGCGTTGGAATTACAACACTGACGGCTGATTTTTGTCCCTCCACAGGAAACATGCCTGCTGACCTGTCATTCCTGTTTGTTCGCTCGGAGGAAGGATTTCCGGCGGCGCCGGTAGACCGGGAGGTATTTGCTCTGATTAACGATCATGACCCCGAGCACAAGAACCTTCATTCGTGGGGTAGGTGGAACAATGAGATTATCAAGGGTCGTCGAAGCTACGGTTCCGCTACGCCATCTGAGCCCATCTCATCGATCCCCTATGCGGATGAACCTTCGGTGAAGTATGCCGTGGAGGTCAAGAATTGGAATTCGGAGGATCTTCTCCAGCCTGCGATTGGTGCCATTCTCATGCAGCCGCCGCCGGCCGTGGACATCTTGGGGCGGCGCATATGTCAGGGTGAAGCACGCCCTTGAGGACAGGCTTATAATATTGGATTGACCCCGCGACAACTGGCCGGATATCTGCAGTGGGCCAGGTACATCCTATTGGCGAAGAGGACTCATCTGATGAAGATTGGTTTGTACTCGGCAATCTACGTCTCGCTTTTTGAGTACCCCGCTCCTCCCACGTGGTGGATTAAGGCTTTCATCGAACAATGGAATATCCCCACCCACACCTTCCTTAAGACGGATAGGGAAGTCTCCATCTCTCTGGAAGAGTTCATCGAGATCTCGGGCTTGCCGGTGAGGGGGGAGCATTATGAGGAGCTGCTTCCTCCTGACGAATACGTCTTCGCCACCAAGCTGCTGGTGTTTGATTTGACGCCGGAGAATGCTACTCAGCACCAGTTTCCGGGCTTGGTGAAGGTGCTGAACATATACGAAGGTCTCTATCTGGAATCAGGGGTCTGGGGAGTCAACTTTGCAGATTTTATCACCCGCTTCCTTCGACCGGAGATTTTATCGGAGCGGAGCGAGAAGTTCGCCAAGCTCGATGATCCTTTCGGCTTCGGCTTGGACCGTCGACCAATATCGGAAGACGATCAAAAGGATTTTTATCTCCCCGACACCGCCATCATGCCCTTGTCAGAAATCGCCATCTCGGGCATTGATGAGGAGACCTTCTTTTTAGGGTTCTTGGGATTGTGGTTGTGCAGCTTCGCGCTCCCCATGCACCCGCGCTACATGCGGCCGTCCGTTTTCTACCCAGCGCATCGGATGGTGGCTGGCCTGCAGTTGTCAGTAGGAATCGCCGGGTTGGCTCACCTATACAATGGACTTAGCGTGGCGGCGGACGCTAATGAACCTGGGGTGTAGCCTGCCAATTTCCCGACGCACTACTTCACCTCGTAGATGGAAATGCATGGGCACAGGGTATTCGGCATCCATAAGAGCCCTTCATTTTTTGAGAGGCGCAGACTCCCAAGAGTCATGCGGCTGATTGGCGCCTCGATTGTGATTGCGCCTCTACGGGAGGCTAGGGGGTTGCTCCTTCGTCCACACCTGGTCGGAGCGAAGATTTTTTTGTGGATAAAGTCATAACTATCGGCTCAGAAACCTCCAAGTCGGTGGTGTCGCTGCGTGACGATTTTAAGGACGGGGCCTCCGTACTGAAAGCCTGGGAGATTCTTCACCTCTACTCCATCCGGCCGGGCTACCTGGTGTTCAGGCAGAACGAGATGACGCTTTTTATGAGGTACAACCCTCATCGGTTCGCCTAACAATCCAGCTATAACCAGGGGATCCCGCTGGAGGCATTTTTGGAAGAGCCCGCGGCCAGCAGGGTGGGGATACGGAGCGCGATGCACCATTTCATGCGGCTGAATACGGGCTCCTACTTCTTCATCAGCGAGCCAAGCTGCGCTCCCTGGGTCCTCAACGCGTACGTGGCTTGGTACGCGCACGCAATGGGTCCAGTTATCCATATGGAGAAGCGCATGTTGGTTGACCGCAAGAGTGCGCCTCCCGGCGGCGACCGCAAGGCTCCCCTAAAGCCAAGGACCCCGGTCATTCCTCCGCTGAAAGATGCTGGAGCTGGGCCACCGCGCGTGCTGAGCCCTCCGCGCGGATTGCCTCTTCGTAATACTGTAGATGCGCCACCAGCGCCCCGTGCTCCGGTGGAGACGGTAAATGTGATTTCGCCGGAGTCCGGCGTGGGCGCGGCTATCGGGACCCGCCGCCCTAAGGTGGCTGCAAAGAGCAAGTTGATCTTGGGTGCACCCAGGGCTGGCGGGCAGAAGAGGAAGAAGAAGTCGATCCTCTCAGCTGACGTTGCGTTCGGTCACGAACCTCATGCTCCCTATAGCGAGGGCTTGGGCAAGTACGAGACCAATAAAGGATTAGTTATGCCGCCAGATGACACTGATCTGGCGGCCGCCATCGCAGCTTCAGAGCGATTGGCGAGGCGCGACGCGTGGCTAGCTAAGCTTGCACAATCGGGTAATTACTAGTCGCAATTTTTTATTGCATCGTACTTTTATTATTGTCTTTGACTAATGCTTTTCCCCTCATTTCTTCAAACAGGTATCACCACTGAAGAAGCCATCGCTGCTTCCCTCAAAACTTTTCAAGAGGAGGAACGACTCAGAGCATCCTTAGGCTTCGGTACATTTCGATTCATTAAGTCTTTATTCTCATTTTGTTATGGTCGATCTAACCCTTTCTTTTTCTCATCGCAGGAACCACAATGCCGGTCCCGCAAGGTGACACAGAGACCCTTCCCGGGCCAGCCATTGATGTTTCGGCCTCTTCGGGGCTCCCGCGAGAGTCTCAACTCGAAAAGTCGGCGAAGGATGCCTTGAAGGCTTTGGAGGCATCTCTGTATGTGGACGATGACGCCTTAATGAAGGAAGCTTCAAAGAGGTCCGTCTTGACGGCTCGGGAGGAGAGAAAGCGGTTGAGGCGCGAGGCGAAGGCACGCAGAGCTGCTTTGGCCTTGGGAGCGGGCCCAAGCACCGTTCCTCGTGCTGATACTTTCTCGGAAGAGCCCCCGGTCGTCTTGTCTACCGCTCACAGACAGGCGGTGCGTGCAGCTCGGTAGGCTAACGATCATTCCACCTCAAGTAATGTGTCTTTCAAGATTTTTTTTTAAGAATTATAAACCTGTCGGTTCTTATATATCTTGTCCTGCAGGGCCAAGTCCAACCGAAGGGGAGGCGGAAACCGTCGAACCTAAGGGGACAGAGGAAGAGGCACCGGCAGAACCCGAGCCGACGGTGGGCGACGTCGCCGGGGTTGCTGGACCTGAGTTGGGGGCTGAGGAAACTGCACCAGAGAAGGTCGTCGATGCCGAGCCCGAGGTAGCGGCAAATGAGACAGCTGCTACGACTGAGTCTGGGGCAACCGCGGACGGAGCGCCTGAGACCGGTGACCTCATGGTGACGGCGGACGAGACAGCAGCGACCGCCGAGCCCGAGGGAGTAGCGGGTGAGACGGGCATGACTCCCGGGGACAAGCCGGCCGCTCTTTCTCAAGAGTCTGGCAATACTCCAATTATTGCTCTCCCCGTCTACGGTCCTCCGCCGTCTCCTGGCCGCGCGAGCACGACGACAGCCCCCGTAGAGTCGGGTGATGAGGCCACGGGAGGTGGACTCATGTCGATGGAGGAGGGAGACGCCTCCGTTTCGGTTGGTGGCTCATTAGGTAAATTTCGAGTTACTGTCCTTTTTTATTTATCTTGCAATCCTTCCTGACAGGTTTATTTTTGTTTTTAACGCAGGTGCGGCCAGTGCTGACGCTCCATTGCTCGAGGGAGCGCCGTCAGCTACTGCCTTGGCGGTGGCCACCTCTCAGCCTTCTCTCATACCATCGCAGATGCTGGAAGGTATGGATTTGCAACCCATTAGTTTTATCTTTCGGGTGCATAATTTATGTACTAATGTCGTACTATTGCGTCTTTGCAGGAGTGCTTTTTTATCACCTTTACCAGGTGTTGCACCCGCACTTCTCCTTCCTATCTGAACTCGCTTCTTCCTCCAGTGGCGCTGGTGAGTATAGTTTCCAATTGATGCCTTTCTTTTTTTCAATAATGGAATTATTTCTGACTCTTCCTCGTCCTGATTGCAGTGCTACAAATCGAAGGAGGAGATGAAAGATCGGTCGCGCCACCGGCCCTCCCGGCTTTGCCGCCTGCTGCAGCTGGTATAGTACACTATCCCATCGATGACTTTCTGATATTTCTTGAATCGTCATCTGATCATATTTTGTTTTTTCAGCTGTCGTTCTGGTTCCGGCGCCCTTCGAGTCTCGCATCGTAATGCCGGCGGGCCCCTTCTTGAGACGTCCATCTTCAAAGGGTGCCGCAATGAGCTTGGGCATGCTGAGCAGATACGTCGAAGAGCTTGACGCAGACGCTCCCCCATGTGCTGCAGATTTCGCTGCGGAGGTTAACCTGATGCTGGCAGCCCTTGTAAATTTTCATATTGAAGGCGTCGTCGAGTCTTGGGTTAATCACTGCAGGGAAATCGAGGCCCGTCTGCATTAGCTGGAGCTTACGCGTCCTGCCCCTGAGACCTTGGCCGCAAGCACTCAACGGGCAGCATGGATCGAGCAAAGCGCTTCTTACTTCCGCCATTTGGAACAAGAAGCAGCTTTAAGGCTGAGGGAATGTCAAGAGTCTTCAAGCGAGACTGCTCGCCTGCGTGCTGAAGTTGACGCGAATGCTGCTCGGGTGAAGGCTATCTTCGAGGGCCTTCTGCAAAGTTTTTCTGATGGGCTAGCACTGAAGTAGAAGCTCGATGCCGCTGAGCGTGATGCCCAAGGTCGCAACGCAGCTCAGCAAGCAGTTGAGGAGCAGCTCTCAACCTTCCTACAACAGCGGGCTCAAGTGGAAGCAGAACTGGCGGTGGCAGCCGATCAGGAGAAGGCATGGAAGGAAGTGCGCGAACAATTGATAGGGCTATTTAAGATGCTTCCTTCCCAATAGCTGCCTTCGTATCGGTCATACACTTGTAATAATTTTTTGAATAAAATGTACACATTCTTTATTCTTTTATACGATTCGCCTTGTACTTAATTGAATTCATGAATAAAGATATACACATTTTCTTTTGCAATGTCTTGTGTCATCTCTGCTCCTTCTTCCTTCTTTTATTATCAGTACACTGCCTAAGTAAACATGGTTGACAGATGATAGAGCAAGCATCTTGTCTTGGCTTCTTCAAGAGGTAGCGATGGCTTAGGCCGCAGGTTCAGATCTGCCGTCTAAGACTTTTCAACTTTATGAGCCGTGAGGGTCTCATAAAGACTTTTCTCCCTACGGATCGAAAGGATCTCGTAGGTGTATTTTCTCCTTAGGAATCGTGAGGATTCCTAAGTGCCTTTTCTCTTATAAGTCGTAAGGATCTTATAAGAGAATTTTCCCTCTTACGAGTCGAGAGGACTCATAAGCGGTTGTTTCCCTCCTTTCCGAGATTCGACTTTGGAGAGTGAGACCCTTGGATAGTATGCAAGAGACCGTTTTAGACCGACTTGCAGGGTCCCAGTGCTTAGGAAATAAGTTTTTTAATCACTGTTGCCTAAGGCTTTATCTTGCAAGTCGAGACGAAGCGGGAAGTCCTCGCGAAGACACTAATTTCCTCACGAGTCGAATCGAACAGTTCTTGTCAAGGACACTAATTTCCCTAAGTCGAAGTATTTTTCCAAGGACACCGGTTTCCTCGAGGTTGAAACGAATCGAAGTGCTCCTGCAAAGACACTAGTTTCTCTGCGGGTCGACGCGAATCAAGATGTTCTCGTTAAGGACGCTAGTTTCCCTGAGTTGAGGAGGTTGCCAAGGACACTGATTTCCCTGGAGTTGAAACGAATCGGGCTATTCCTACAAAGACGCTAGTTTCTCTGCGGGCCGACGCAAATCAAGATGTTCTCGTCAAGGACACTGGTTTCCCTGAGTCGAAATATTTTGCCGAGGAAACTGGTTTCCTCGAGGTTGAAACGAATCGGAGTATTCCTGTAAAGACACTGGTTTTGTCTGCGGGCCGACGCGAATCAAGATGCTCTCATCAAGGACGCTAGTTTCCCTGAATTGAGGTATTTGCCAAGGACACTGATTTCCCTGGGGTTGAAACGAATCGAGGTGTTCCTGCAAAGACGCTGGTTTCTCTACGGGTCGACGCGAATCGAGGTGCTCTCGTTAAGGACACTGGTTTCCCTGAGTCGAAGAGGTTGCCAAGGACACTGATTTCCCTGGAGGTTGAAACGAATCGGGGTATTCCTACAAAGACGCTAGTTTCTCTGCGGGCTGACGTGAATCAAGATGTTCTCGTCAAGGACACTAGTTTCCCTGAGTCGAAATATTTTGCCGAGGACACTGGTTTCCTCGAGGTTGAAACAAATCGGAGTATTCCTGCAAAGACACTGGTTTCTCTGCTGGCCGACGCGAATCAAGATGCTCTCATCAAGGATGCTAGTTTCCCTGAATTGAGGTATTTGCCAAGGACACTGATTTCCCTGGGGTTGAAACGAATCGAGGTGTTCCTGCAAAGACGCTGGTTTCTCTGTGGGTCGACACGAATCGAGGTGCTCTCGTCAAGGACATTGGTTTCCCTGAGTCGAAGAGGTTGCCAAGGACACTGATTTCCCTGGAGGTTGAAACGAATCGGGGTATTCCTGCAAAGACGCTAGTTTCTCTGCGGGCTGACGCGAATTAAGATGCTCTCATCAAGGACGCTAGTTTCCCTGAATTGAGGTATTTGCCAAGGACACTGATTTCCCTGGGGTTGAAACGAATCGAGGTGTTCTTGCAAAGACGCTGGTTTCTCTGCGGGTTGACGCGAATCGAGGTGCTCTCGTCAAGGACACTGGTTTTCCTGAGTCGAAGAGGTTGCCAAGGACACTGATTTCCCTGGAGGTTGAAACGAATCGGGGTATTCCTGCAAAGACGCTAGTTTCTCTGCGGGCCGACGCGAATCAAGATGTTCTCGTCAAGGACACTGGTTTCCTTGAGTCGAAGTATTTTGCTGAGGACACTGGTTTCCTCGAGGTTGAAACGAATCGGAGTATTCCTGCAAAGACACTGGTTTCTCTGTGGACCGACGCGAATCAAGATGCTCTCATCAAGGACGCTAGTTTCCCTGAATTGAGGTATTTACCAAGGACACTGATTTCCCTGGGGTTGAAACGAATCGAGGTGTTCTTGCAAAGACGCTGGTTTCTCTGCGGGTCGACGCGAATTGAGGTGCTCTCGTCAAGGACACTGGTTTCCCTGAGTCGAAGAGGTTGCCAAGGACACTGATTTCCCTGGAGGTTGAGACGAGTCGAGGTATTCCTGCAAAGACGCTAGTTTCTTTGCGGGCCGACGCGAATCGAGGTGGTCTCGTCAAGGACACTGGTTTTCCTGAATCGAGGATGCTGCCAAGGACATTGATTTCCCTGGGGTTGAGACGAGTCGAGGTATTCCTGCAAAGACATTGGTTTCTCTGCGGGTCGACGCGAATCGAGGTAATGTATCTTTCGGGTTTTATATGAGTTACCGTCAAGACTTGGCTCCATTTTCTGACGGAGCATGGGAAGGAAAGATGTGTTTCCTTCTTTGTTCGCGCCCCTGGATTGTATACAGGGATTACTGTGATATCGCCTGTAGGGCAGAAGTTTCATTCATTTTTTTATATTATTGTTTTATTTCCGCGATGCTCTATCATTTCAGCTTTATATCGCGAAAGTCACGATTGCCCTATCATTTCGGCTATTTTTCGCGGTGCCCAATCATTTTGGCTATTTATTCTATTTTTACTCGCTGCTTTTTTATTGCGAGTTGCCCAATCATTTCGGCTATTTTGCATGCATACATTTTTTTACTTGCTGATTTTTACTGCAAGTTGCCCCATCATTTCGGCTATTTTTCGCGGTGCCCAATCATTTCGGCTATTTATTTTATTTTTACTCGCTGTTTTTTATTGCGAGTTGCCCAATCATTTTGGCTATTTTGTGTGCATACGTTTTTACTTGCTACTTTTTATTGCAAGTTGCCCCATCATTTCGGCTATTTCGTATGCATTCGCGGCTTGCTGGCTTTTCGCCGTAAACCTGGAATTGGACACCGATTTCGGCATCAGCACCGCTACAACTGGGATGTTACCAGGAGCGAATCATCATTTGCCTCTGTCGATGTCGAACAAAGGTGGCTTAGCGAACAGGGTTAGGGTCCTGTCGACTAAGGTTTTTGATTTCATGAGCCGTAAGGGTCTCACAAAGGTATTTCTCCCTACAAGTCGTGAGGATCTTGTAGGTGTATTTTCTCCTTAGGAATCGTGAGGATTCATAAGTGTATGTTCCTCTGTAAGTCGTAAGGATCCTACAAGAGGGTTTTCTCCTTGTAAGTCGAGAGAACTTACAAGGGTTGTTCACCATATGGACATATCCCTAGTCACAGGTGGGACTTTGTTAGGGAAATGTTTATTCGCGCCCGTGGATTGTATACAAGGGTCAGTACTGAACCACTTGTAGGGCCATATCGAAGGTAGTGGGGGGTTTGCTTAAGCACAGGTTTAGGTCTCTGTAACTTAAGACTTTCAAACCTTATGAGCCGTGGGGGTCCCATAAGAGAGTTCTCCTTACGAGTCGTGAGGATCTCGCAAGTGTAATTTCTCCTTAGGAATCGTGAGGATCCCTAAGTGTGTTGCTCCCTTGTGAGTCGTAAGGATCTCACGTGGGTGGTTTCTCCTTACAAGGTCGAGAGGACCCTGCAAGTATCCTTTAACGAGGTTGCGCCCTTTCGGGTTTTCACGAACACTCGCCGGTAGCCCTGCTGTTTTTACTCACGGAGCCCTTTTCGGGTTTTCATCCGTGCCCTTTTTGCTTATGGACATACCGTTATTATTATTATTTTTTATTTATTTATTTTTAATTCTATTTTTTTTATCACGTCAGCCTGAGGATGCCGCGGTAGTAGTTTAAAGACGTTTCGGTCCGCAGCTAGTTTTAGGACGTAGTGGTCCGTCATTAGTTTAAAGACGTTTCGGTCCGTTGTTGAAGAAGGCCGGCCACTACTTATAGAGTTTGGGCGTAGGAAGATAGCGAGTGGACATAGTCGTCGTCATCTATCATTGACCTAGGCGGTAACTCATTAAGCATAGTGTTTCTTTAGGAAACGACCATTTATTGGCCTGAAAGGCCTTTCACCGTGCATATCCATGAGTAGATAGGCTCCACCCTAGTAGACCTTGTCTATGATGTACGGGCCTTCATAGTTTGGCTCGAATTTTCCCCGCTTGGCGCGATTGGGGATCATAGGTCTTTTGAACACTAGCACGAGCTCGCCTTGGCGGAATGTCCTCGGCCGGGTCAATCTTTCATATGAACGCGTCATCTTTGCTTTATAAGCTTCTAGACTTTGTTGCGCTATGAGCCGGGTTTCATCAAGGGCTTCAAGCTCCTCAAGCCGAAGGTGAGCATTTTCTTCGTCCGTCAGTTCGTAGTGGACTGCCACTCGCAGAGAGGGTAATTCTATCTCGAGGGGGAGTACTACTTCTGTACCGAATACCAACGCGTACGACGTTGTGTTCGTGGCCGTCTTAAACATAGTTCGATATGCCCAGAGAGCTTCTTGTAGTCTCTCATGCCAGTCCTTCTTATTTTGGGACACCGTCTTCTTCACGATCTTTGTCAAGGTCTTGTTGAAGGCCTCAGCTAAACCGTTAGCTCACGGATTATAAACCGAGGAATATCTCCAGTCTATATTATGCTGTTGCGCGAAGCGACTGAGCTTGTGGCTTCTGTAGGCTGGCCCGTTGTCGGAGATGATTCGTCTAGGCATTCCAAACCGGTAAATGACATGCGTCTTAAAGAAATGGAGGATATTCTCTGTCTTCACTTCCTTCAACGGTACTGCTTCTGCTCATTTGGAGAAGTAATCAGTCGTCACCAGGATGAAACGATGTCCCTTGGACGATGCTGGTTCAATGGGGCCAACTATGTCAGTTCCCTACATTTCGAATGGCCAGCTGGCCACCGTTGGATGTAGTGGATTTGGGTGCTGATGGATGAAGTCCCCATGGATTTGGCATGAGTGGCATTGCTTCGCATGTTCGGGGCAGTCCTGAATCATCGTGGGCCAGTAGTAACCCATCCGTTTTATCTTCAACTTCATCTTCGGGCCTGCTTGGTGAGAATCGCAGAGTCCGTCGTGAACTTCTTGAATGACTCTTTTTGCTTCGTCAGGTCCCAGGCATCTCAACTACAGAGAGTCAAACGACCTCTTGTATAGAGTATCATCGACGAAGGCAAAAGACAGATCTCGTTTCATAAGCTGATGCCTTGAGGACGCATCTTCGGGTGTTCGACGGGATTTGTAGTAGTCTATAAAGACTTCTCTCCAATCCTCAGCCTTTTCTTGGTCATTTACTTATAGGGTCGTCTGCTTGGTCGCTTCCTTTTCCTCGGATGATTCCGGAGATATTTCTGCCGGGGCAAGCACCCGACGGCTTTGTACTACGATTCTTACGTCATCGAGGTTTCGTCAGCCAGTTCTTTAGCGAGCTTGGCTAACGCATCCGCTTTGTTGTTTTCTGCACGTGGTATGTTTTCCAAAGTGTAGGAAGGAATTTTCCAAAGTGTAGGAAGGAATTTGGGTCAACAGTTGTTGCACCTTTCCGCCGTACTTCACCAACTCTGGTTTGCACGTCTGGTAGTCGCCATTTACTTGACTGACGACCAGTTGAGAATCTCCGTATATAAGAAGGTTTTGAATTCCGATATCAATGGCGATCTCGAGGCCTGCTATCAAAGGTTCGTATTCGGCTTCATTATTCGTCCTCGGCTCTGTTAAGGAGAAAGCAAAGCGCATTATCCCTCCTTGTGGAGTTATGAAGATGAGGCCTACCCTCAATTTGATTATAGGGGTACTTTGTTTGCGCTTCTTCATGGAGGACGCTCCATCGAAATAGAGTTCCCATCGGGTATCACCACCGTTGATCGCATCAAACGCATGTTCGTCTGGTAGTTCACAATTCAGAGGAGAATCGGCAGGTATCGGATGCTCAGCGAGGAAGTCGGCGATGGCCTGGCCTTTCACTGCCTTAAGAGGCTGATAGGTTATCGAGAACTCCATTAAAAGAAAGGCCCATTTAGCGAGCCTCCTTGTCAATATGTCCTTTGACATTAAATATTTAAAGGGGTCCACTTCGAAATGAGACGGACTTCATGCACCAACGCATAGTGCCTGAGCTTTGTTATCGCAAAGATCAACGCCAGGCAGTGTTTTTCAATGGGGGAATAGTTGCTTTCTGCCCCCAGTAGAACCTGACTCAAATAGTAGAGTGCTCTTTCTTTCCCTTGGTCATTTTCTTGCGCCCATAATGCGCCTAAGGAACCTTCGAGGGCAGTTGTATAAAGAATGAGAGGCTTTCCCTTAACCGGAGCAGCCAGCACTGGCGGATTCTGCAGATACTGCTTGATTTCGTCCAGCGCGTCTTGGCATTTATGATCCCAGACGAACGGGGTTCCCTTCTTCATCAGGTGACTGTAAGGGCGGCACTTGCCTGAAAGGTTAGCTATAAATCGCCGGATGTACGCGAGCTTCCCTTAGAGAGACCGCAATTGCTTGAGAGTCCTTGGCGGAGGCATTTCCATGATCGCCTTGATCTTTGACGGATCTATTTCGATACCCCGGTGTCGTACGATGAATCCTAGGAATTTGCCCGAGGAAACTCCGAATGGACACTTGAGAGGGTTCATCTTCAAGTTGTATTGTCGAAGGCGTTGAAATACGGTCTTCAGATGCTCGAGATGTTCCTCGTATGATTTGCTTTTAACCACGAGGTCGTCGATATAGCATTCGACGATTTCATGTATAAGGTCATCGAAGATCTTTGTTATGGCCCTCTGATAGGTGGCACCGGCGTTCTTTAGACCGAAGGGCATCACTTTGTAGCAGAATATTCCCAGAGGGGTCCGGAAAGCGGTGTGCTTCTGGTCTTCGGGATGCATCTTTATCTGATTATATCCTGATGAGCCGTCCATGAAGGAGAAAACCTCGTGAGTGGACGTATTGTCTATCATCAGCTCGGTGACTGGCACTGGGAAATCGTCCTTCGGGCAGGCTTTATTGAGATCCCGGAAGTCCACGCATATGCGCACTTTCCCATTTTTCTTCATCACCGGGACGATGTTGGCGATCCAGTCAGGATATTGAACTTCTTGGATGAAGCCAGAGTCGATTAACTTCTTGACCTCGGCATTGATACTCATCTCGAGCTCGAGCCGCATTCTTCTCGGTGCCTGTTTGAATGGCTTGACGTCCGGGGATATCGCCAATTTATGCACAGCAATTTCTAGATCCAATTCTGGCATTTCAGAATAGTTCCATGCGAAGCAAACTCTATGCTTTATAAGCACGTCTTTTAACGCAGCCACCCTTTCTTCAGATAGCAGCTCGCTGACGAATGTTGGTCGCGGGTCGTTCGTCGTCTCCAACTCAATTTTCCTGAGGTTATCTGCAGTGGTATATATTCCATCCTCCAGCTCTTTTGGTGCTGGTGGAAATTCTGAGATCACCTCGTCATTGTTGTTTTCGAAGCACCAGGGATGGTAATCCATATTATCAGGCTCTTCTTTTGATATTGTTATCATATGACAAGTACGAGCTCGCTTCGAAGACCGATGTGGGTCTGGTTCTGCTTTCGTGGCTTTGGGTTCGTGCTTCTGTGGCGGCGTTACCCTCCAACTGTCAGATAGAGCGAACTTGCCGAGCTGATACTGATCTTCAACCCAGTTCTTGAAGGTGAAGCAGTCTTCGAGAGGGTGCCCTATTACTCGATGATAAGAGCAATAGTTCGGGTGTGAGACTTCGCCTGCTTGTTCGGGGTGTCTAGACTCCGGCAATGTAAGCATCTGATGTTTTAGAGCGAGGTCAAGTATCCTCTTTGTCTTGTCCCGAGGAAAAGAGTACGCTCGACTCATCTTCTTTACAAGGAATAGATCGGAACCGCTTGATTCTCGTTTGCGTGGCTTCTTAGTCCCGCTTTGTTGCTGTCGAGCGCCTTTTTCGCTTTTCGACTTGTTTCTACCTCTGCGCCGAGCCTTTTTTACCACAGGTTGACAGGGAGTGGCACTTTCATCTTTCGTGGCCTGTTGCAAGAGGCGTTGCGTTTTGGCTTTCTCGTAGATGGCCATTTCGCGGTTGTGGTCATCTCGGACTTTTTGACCAGCTTCCCTTATAAGCCTGTTTATTTGTTCTTCGAATGACGGACTGGGCACCTTTGCATCAGGAACTTTTTCTGGTTTAGGATTAGCGTCCTCCCATTGAGCATCCTCTTCTTCATTGAAGTCATGCACGACGTAGCAATCGCGGAGTAGCTCTCGTTTCTTGGATCGAATGTACCCAAGCCCGATTGTTTCCATCCTCCCATTAGGCAACTTGTGCTGAGTTCCGGAAACGTTCCAGACCCTGTCATAGAATTTAGCTTTTCGAGCGGTCTGTTTGAAGGATATCCCCTGGCGCTTCAACAGCCTTTTCAAGCCTTCTGTATAATATCTGGGCAGACGGATGGGCTGAAGCCTATCAAGCGTAGGATTCGCACCATGCCAGGTTTCTTTCTCCACTTTGTTTTCTTCAGAGCGGTAGAATAGAATTGCCTTTTCGCCTTCTCGCCTGGGAGGGACATAGAACGTCCGCGGTTCCTCTACATTGTAGTTATTGAGTGTATCCAGTTCTTTATGGTGTTTAAGTGGAACCATGGCGACTTGCAGACTTTGCTCTTCATCAGCGGATGTTTGTATTGAAGGCCGAGCAGAGAATATAGCATGGACCTCATCTTCCGAGTCACTACCAAAGATCAATGTAGGAGCGGATGGTCCTGGCTTGTTGTATTGGGGCGGGCCCGAATAAACTATCTCCTCTTCCTCCTCGGTATCACTCCCGAAGACGGGGATGGTGGCGTTAGCTTTGTTCTCCAGCTTGTGACACATCTCCGTGTCTTCGAAATCCGGTAAGAAGTATTTTGCATCTTCATATTTGCGGACTTCGTTCATGGAGAATGGGTTCAGTTCTCCCGTTACGGTATACTCGAGACCATCCTTAAAATATTTCATACACTGATGCTGTGTAGAAGGGATGATGTTGTACTTGTGTAACCATGGCCGGCCGAGCAGAGCATTATAGCATGTTTTGGCGTCGATTACGTGGAATTTAATGTCCGTGACGAGCAGCCCGAAGCGTAGCGTCAGTATCACAGACCCAAGAGTCCGTGATGATTGAGAGTCGAACCCGGAGATGGTGATCTTATCCCGAGCGAGGTGCTGGACGCTCATGCAGATTTCCTTCAATACCCGCACGTTAAGGAGATTAACGGAGGACCCATTGTCAACCAAGATTTTTCCTATCTTTATATCATGGCAATACCCTGAGACATAGAGGAGACGGTTGTGTTCGCACGTCCCAAGGAGAAGGTCCTCATCACCAAAAGTGACATCGGCCGTGTGTACTTCTTCCAACTCATCCTTCATCTTTTCTTCGGCGAAAAAAGCTTGGAATTGCTTCGGCTCCTGTAGTGCCTTGATTAACGAATCCCTTGCCTCTTTTGATAGTAAAAGGGCGTCAAGAATGCTGAGCTGCGAGGGTAGCTTCCTCAGATGCGCCAGAACGTTGTAATCCACCTTATTTTTCTTCGGCGGGTCCTTGGCGGCTAGCTTTTCCATGACTTGGTCATCTAGGGCGATATCCTCAGAGACCTTTTCTTTCCCTTTATCTTTTTTATTTGAGGGTCCGAGATTCTTTTCAGATAGCGTACGATTACGCAGCCGGATATTTTCGCAGACCTTCGGCTCTTCTTCTTTTCCCGAAGTGGACTCTTTAAAGAGAGGGTTAAGAGCATTTCCTCGTCAGAGTCGCTCCCGAACGTGAGAACTTGCGATCCCCCGGCGTTAACCATGTGACAATCGCCGATAGTTCTGTTAAGCCCCTCGGTCGTACCTTTCCGCTCCCGACGAGTTTTGCGCTTCTCCCGCTTAAAATGTTGTCGGTGAGCAACATATCCCTGCCACCATTTATTGAAAGCTTTGCACTCTTCGGTGGGGTGCGAAATTTTCTGATGATACAAGCAGTAGGAAGGGTGCATTTCCGCTTCACCAGCAATTTTTCCTTTAGAGGGTAGTAGCTTCATACCCATTGATATGGCTTTAGCAAACCTTTTCCTCGTCTTGAATTTGCTTTTATCTGCGGTGGATGTACTTTGATCCGGCAGGAGTGCTTCAACTCTTCCATTTAGTCGCCGGCGTTTGGCCCTTTCAAATAGGATCGTCTCGCGTTCCCGATCAGCCTTACTTTTCAACAGAGCTTCATTGAGGAATGCATCAATGGTTTCATCTGATGGCCCCCGAAGTTTCGGTTCAGGATCTGCCCCCAGCTTCTCAGTGTAAGGAGTTCTCTCATCGTCCGTAAACGAGTGAGAGATCACATGGCAGCTCGCCACGTATTCCTCGGATTCATCTGACGAGTTCTCTCTCTCATCTTCGTCTTGAAAGACGTGGTTGAGGAACTCCTGGAGTGTGATGGGAGTCCGTGCTTTTTGATTGTATTCCTCCAGCGCGTCAATTTATTTCTGTAAGTCCGTGCGCTTGTCACAGGCTTCACGGGCTTCTTGGATTTCTTCTTCTTCTTCTTTGAAGATTTTGACGGCCGGTTGTGAGTGCTCGGGCCATCATCACCGATCTTCGGAGTTAGGCACGGCTTCAGCATCCCTTCAATGATCTGGGGTTCTAGCGGGTTCTTCCACTTGACCGCCGGGCATGTCTTGAGATCATTCAGTATCCTTTTGGTTTTGGCCGATAGCACAACCTCCCATGGAGCTTCTTCAACGAGGGAGTATGTTGCCCCCGGCGTATTCACCTTTTTAGAGGTATGAGGTTGCGGCGGGTTCACCTTCCATCTTTCGGATAGCGCGAACTTGCCTTGCTGATATTGATCTTCAATCCAGTTTTTAAAGACGTAGCAATTTTCAATCGGATGCCCCAATACTCGGTGATAGGGACAGTAATTGGGATCATTGACGTCGTTTGGCTGCGACGGACGTCTTGACTCCGGCAGATTAATGAGTCTGTTACGCAATGCCAATTCAAACAGTCTTCTCGTTTTATTTTGAGGAAACGAGTAAGGACGTCCCAGCCTCTCCTCGAGGGATAGGTGTGGACGCATATTGTTTTGACGAACAACTGGCTTCAAGTTGCTTGGCTGTTGTTGAGCATTGGCGACGACGATCGCTTTCCCTTTCCTCTTTTCATTTCGAGAGTCCGGCTTTGGAGGAGACGGTCTGTGACCCATCTGGTCCATCTGGGCTAGCTTGTCGATTAGGGCCTGGAACGTGGTTGGTTTAAAGAACATCATGAACTGTGAAATAGTTGCATGAGGATCTAAGGTGCCCACGAACATGCCCACTGCCGGCGCGTCTTCAATGCGTTGTTCGCATTTCGACCATAGGTTCCTCCACCGTATCGCATATTGGACCCACGTCTCGCCCGGCTTCACCCTGGCATTAATCAATACTGTTATCGGGGTGCGTTCGCTAGCACTTGCGAAGCGCTGGGTAAACAACAACTCCATTTCAGCAAATGTCTTAATAGAGTCATTTGGGAGCTCGGAGTACCACTCAAATGCTGTCTTCGATAAGCTACCGACGAACTGGTGAAGCAACAACTTATCATCACCGCCGGTATTGCCACAAAGAGCCCTGAACTGGGTAACATGCTGGTGGGGATTTCCCGTCCCCTTATAGACATGGAATTTTGGTATTGTCTAGCCCGGCGGGTACTTGATCTGATCATACCAGCTCGGATATGGTCTCCCCGTCTTGACAACCTGACCGGCTGCCTCAGTTGCCTGGTGAACCCGTATTTGCTGAGCTATATATTCGTCCAGGTCAGCCTTGGAAATTGTCTCCTCCTTGGCCGTTGAAAGAGCTGGTGGAGGATTTGACGTTTCCCCTTTGTCATCTTTAAGGATGACTGGAAGATCTTCAGCAGGGGGATCTTGCTGGATCATCATACCCACCATGTCCTGGAACAGATGGGGCTGCTTGTTCTGCAGCCTCTTTGTCCTTCTTTTCCAATATTCTCCGAAGGAACTCAGCGTCGGTTTCTTGCTCCTGTCGTTGATCCGAGGACGCTTCGAGGCTTTCTTTTGGCCCAGTGAGTGCGGCCATCGCGGTCATCATTTCCTGGAGCTTCTGCTGCTGCTCATGCGCTTTAGTCACTGATCGCGTAAGTGGTCTATGACCTGTAGATGTACGGCTGTCTTCTTTCCTGAACGCCATGTAGACGGTATGGACTACAATGCCCCCGGACTTAGGGCGTTTGGGTTCACTGTCTTTGACGTTCGCCGCAGGCGTGGGAACTTTCTCCGGCCTTCTTCTCTTTTGAGTAGTCGACGTGGAGGGGGCCATTATAGGGGGCACCCAAGTGGTTGTCGTCCTTTGCGGTTTAACAGAACAGGTCTTTTCTTCTTGAACCTTCACCCTCTTTTGCCGGGGAGAGTGATCTTGAATGATTACTGAGTCCTGCACCCGTCGCCAGACCCTGTAAATCTTGGAGGACAGCTGTTGAGGGGGCTGCTCCGGCTTTTTTCCCGCAGCACTCTCCGCAGGTGGAGGAGATCTTTTCAGCGTAGCAGTCAGAGAGTTCTTGGGTACCCTCCTTAGCGGTTCAAAGCTGTTCCCAGTTGGAACAACAGCATTAATTTCCACCATTGGAGCCGGTAGAGTTAACCCAGAGGGGGAGTTGCCCCCGGCCTTCCTTACTCGGCGCCAGTGACGACGTCGAGCGTGTCGAGCTGTTGGGGCTGGTTCGGCGATAGGGATGGTTTCGTCTTGCCCCCTGTCTAGATGAGACGCCGTTGGTGCCAGCCTCTTGAAGACTGATGTTTTTTGAGTGGCGGTGTCCAATCTGTCAAAGACAGACCCTCGAGCAGGAACGGGAGGCGGAACAGTCAGCCTTGAAAAGACCGACTCTTTAGCAGGAGAAGCCGTCTTGATGACTTCAGGAATAGAGATGGCTGTCTTCTTCACGATGGCCACGTCAGGGGTCATGGGCTTCTTGACAGGCCTATCAGAGTTCAGGTTTACCCCCAATCAGAGCAAAGAGCTGTTCAAATTCCAAGGTGGGAGATGAAGTAACGCTTCTGTTTCCCCCAATCAGAGTAAAGCTCTCATTTGAAATTAAAGTTAAAATTAAAGAAGCAATGCTTCAGATTCCTTGCGTTGGGCGCAACGCGCCACTTGTCAAAATCAGGCACGCTAGCGCAAGGAGCGCAGTGCACCCAATCAGAGCAAGGCTCTATTTAAAATAAAAAATAAAGGAAGCAATGCTTCAGACAAATTGCGCTCTGCGCTGCGCGACACGTGTCAGCGCAGTTGCGCTGCGCGATACGTGTCAAGCGCAGGTGCGCTTGCGCCAACTGTGCCAGCACTAAAACAGAATTAAAATTCCAGAAAGATCTTTCTGATCTTATTAAAACAATAAGATTCTCTCCTGTAAAACAGGAGCCCTTGGATCAAAGATCCAACGGTGGGGAAAAATCCCAAAATCACTCAGAGAAAGATCTCTTTAACTGATTTAACAAATTAATTGGCACTATAAAAAGGCCCCTAGACTCCAAGTCTAAAACGGATGAATAGAGAGAGAAAAAAGAGAGAACTCCTCTAAAGAAAATTTTGAGAAAAAGCTCAGAGAAAAGAAAAAAGGTAAAATCCTTTGAATAAAAAGAAGAATTTTCTTCTATAAAGATCAATGATCTAAGAACAAGATCATTATCTTCAATTAAGAAGAAAAAAAAGATCAAAAAGATCCAATCACAAAATGATAAAAGAAGTATTGCTTCACAGATCTTTTGATTTAGATAAAGGCATTGCCTTTTGATGCACCATTGGTTCTGGAATCTTAAAAGATTCTCTTCTTTGATCCAAAATTGGATCAAGATATTGAACAGTGCCATGCACTTGTAAAATTTGCACTGTTGCGCTCTTGGGTTGGCGCAAGCCACCAGAGAGCACCACGTGTCAGCCCCAGAGCAAACTGCGCCTTGCGCTTTAAAAAAAATGAGCACTGCGCTCTTGGGTTGGCGCAACTCACTAGAGCGCGCCACGTGTCAGCAGCGCAACAGCGCAGCGCACTGTCGTAGCGCACTGCGCTTGCGCTCACCAGAGCATGACATGTGTCACCATCACATGAGTTTGCGCCTTGCGCTCCTCAATTGGCGCAGAGCGCCCGACAAGCCACGTGGGGCATTGTCAGAGCATTTAATGCAATGCATTATCAAGGGCAGAGCCCAATAAAGAAAGGTCTTTCAGACCAAACAAAAGTGCTATATACTATTAAAAGGGGCAGAGCCCAATTAAAAGAAAAAAGTTTAAAACAGACCAAAATAAAATGCTTTACATTATTTTAAAAGAAGGCAGAGCCCAAATAAAGGCCTAACAGGCCAAATGCAAATAAAATGTTGAACATTTTCAACTGGACATAGCCCAATCATGGCCGTAAGTCCTCAAATTAAATTGAACTGAGCACAAATGTTCTCTCAAATCAATTTACACCCGGTTCAAGGGTACATCTCCGAACTCCTCTGATATTTGTCGTTGTAATCCTTCAACGCTTCAGAGAGGTGACGGGTCCCGACAACCACACATCGATACGGACTGCGGGGTCCTTAAACTCATGGACCGAAACGTCCTTAAACTAATATTCGTCCCAAAATGGGAACGTTGGACCGAAATGTCCTTAAACTAATGTTCGTCCCCAAATGGGAATGATGGACCACCATGTCCCTAAACTGGGAATCGACCGCAATGTCATTAAACTAAACAATAGAGCCAATTGCTCTCTTGTCGGATCCAAATGATCCCGTTAAGTTGATCTTAGTCTGGAGATTAGGCTAACGTATCCTTAACAAAAGTTTAAGTTGATCTTAGCCTTAAATAGGCTAACGTATCCTTAAACCAAAACACCAAACCCAAATCTAAGAAAATACGGATTTAGACCAATCCACATCCTACGGGCAACGACATAAATTAGTCTCCGTATACAATCCACGGGCAACCACAAACAAAACAAACACCCACGACACGAAGTGAAATTCTGGAGAAGGAGAAAGTTGTTACCACGATGCGGTAGCGTAATTAACTGCAGGGGCTTGCGCCTGCAGGGAAGAGCGTCCCCACAATCAAAAACCACTCAAGCGAGGGGGAATCTGACGAAGTCTGCTACATCGGCCGCATCCGTCTAAACCTCCGATACACGATGCCATAAATCAACTTGGCATCTTCGGAGAGGTGGACGGATAAAACCAAATAGCATCTGCCCCGAATCTCAGGCAAGACGTCCCTGTCTTGGCCGCCGTTTGGAGGGGAACAGATTCTGGCACGCCCGGTGGGACCTCTTCCTCTTTCCACTCCACACTTCGTGTGTCGTGTTCGTGAACGAATCGCGGTTTGCTGTGGTTGCCTGTGGATTCGAGGTACTAAGATTTGGTGTCTTGCTCCGTGCAGAAAACAGAAGATCAATGGCTTCAAACTGCACTAACTGCAACTGCAACTCTCGCTCCATCCCGTCCGGAGGAGTGACTTACGGGCTTCAAGCGGCCTCCATCTTCGCTATGCCGGTGGAACAGGTGACTCAGGCCACTACTGGGCTATTCTTCGGGACCATGATCCCACCAATGAGCTTTAATGCCCCATTACCGTCGCAAGAAGCTCCGAAGAAGTCGGTCTTCGATCGGCTTACAACTATCGCGGCCCCTCTCAACGGGTCGCCCAAGCCCAATGCCTCAGCTTTCAGCAAACTGGGCCAAAACTCATGTGGGCCCATGAAGAAGCCTGCAATACCAGAAAAGGTTGTTCCGAAGAGGATAGCCATCCCTGCTCCTGAAGTCGTCAAGGCGGCTTCTCCTGCCAAAGGGTCGTTCTTCACAAGACTGACTATTCCGGCTCTCGTTCCTTCTCGAAGGTCTGTCTTTGACAGATTGGATACCACTACTCAAGAGACGTCAGTCTTCAAGAGACTGGCACTAGCAGTGCTTCATCTGGACAGGGGGCAAGACAAAGCCATCCCCATCGCTGAACCAACGCCGTCCGCTCGACATGCTCGCCGTCGTCACTGGCGCCGAGTAAGGAAGGCTGGGGGCAACTCCCCCTCTGGGATAACTCCGCCAGCTCCGATGGTGGAAATCAATGCTGCTGTTCCGACCGGGAATAGCTTTGAACCGTTAAGAAGGGTGCGCAAAAACTCGCCAACTGCCGTATTGAAAAGATCTCCTACACCTGTGGATAATGCCCCAAAGGTGAAGCTGGAGCAACCCTCTCAACGGCTGTCCTCTAAAATTTACAAGGTCTGGCGTCAAGTCCAGGACTCCGTAGTGGATCATGACTATCTCCGCTGACAGAAAAAGATGAAGGTTCGGCAAGAGAAGGACTACTCTGTCAAGCCACCAAAAGTGACAGCTACTTGGGTACCCACTACAACGGCCCCCTCAACTTCGACCGCTCAAAAAAGAAGGAGGTCGGAGAAGATCCCTGTGTCTTTGGCAAATCGCAAAGACACTGAAGCTAAATGCCCCAAGTCTGGGGGCATGGTGGTGCACACCGTTTATATGGCTTCCGGAAAGGAGGATAGCCACGCTTCGACGGGTCACCGACCGCTCACCCGATTCGTGACAAAAGCCCAGGAGCAACAACAGAAGCTTCAGGAAATGATGACTGCAATGGCCGCACTTACCGGGCCAAAAGAAAGCTCGGAGGCATCCTCGGATCAACGCCGGGAGCAAGAAACTGACGCTGACTTCCTACGTAGAGTCGGACAGAGAATCAGCAGAACAAGCAGCTAATATAAAACAAATGGCGCTTCTTTTCCAAGATATGGTAGGAATGATGTTACAGCAGGATCCTCCAGCTGAAGACCCTCTGACCATTACTGAAGACGATAGAGGGGAGAAATCCAATCCTCCTCCGGCTCTTTCAGCAGCCAAGGAGGAAATCATTTCCAAGGCCGCATTGGATGACTATATAGCTCAGCAAATACGAGCTCATCAGGCGAGTGAAGCGGCTGAGAAAATTGTTAGAACCGGACGACCCTATCCGAGCTGGTACGACCAAATCAGTTACCCGCCGGGATATACGATCCCTAGATTCCACGTGTACAAGGGGACAAGGAATCCACACTAGCATATCGCTCAATTCAGGGCCTTATGCGGCAACACTGGAGGCGACGACAAACTGCTGCTTCGCCAATTCGTCGGCAGCTTAGCAGAAACAGCCTTTGAATGGTATTCGGAGCTACCTAACGACTCTGTCAAAACATTTACGGAGATGGAGGTACTGTTTACACAAAGATTCGTGAGTGCTAGCGGACGCACCCCAATCACGTCATTGATCAACGCCAGGGTAAGGCCTGGCGAAACTTGGGTCCAGTATGCGATACGGTGGCGTAATCTATGGTCAAAGTGCGAGCAGCGCATCGAAGAAGCTCCTGCCGTCGGCATGTTCGTAGGTACTCTCGACCCTCAAGCGACCATATCCCAATTCATGATGTTCTTCAAGCCGACCACTTTTCAGGCCTTGATTGACAAGCTGGCCCAAATAGACCAGATGGGTCATAGACCATCTCCTTCAAAGACAGAGCCTTGGAATGAAAAGGGCAAAGGGAAAGCAACCTTCGTTGCCAATACTCAACAACGGCCAAGCAACTTAAAGCCGGTTTTTTGCCAAAACAATATGCGTCCACGCCCATCCCTCGAGGAGAGACTGGGACGTCCTTACTCATTTCCTCAGAATAAAACAAGAAAACTGTTTGAGCTGGCAGTGCGCAACAGATTCATCAATCTGCCGAGTCCGAAATGTCCGTTACAGCCAGGCGATGTCAATGATCCTAATTACTGCCCCTACCATCGAGCAGTAAGTCATTCGATCGAAGATTGCTTTGTCTTCAAAAACTGGGTTGAAGACCAATACCAATAGGGCAAGTTCGCGTTGTCCGAAAACTGGAAGGTGAGCCCGCCACAACACATGCTCCGAGAAAGAGGGATATGCCGGGGGCATCATGCTCATTCATAAGGAAAGCCCCATAGACCGAAAAGTCAGTAAACTAGAGATTCGCCTCAAATACGGCGACGGCGGACCGAAACGTCCTTAAACTAATGACGGACCACTACGTCCTAAAACTAGCTGATGACCGAAACGTCTTTAAACTACTACCGCAGCATCCTCAGGCTGACGAGATAAAAAAAAATAGAATAAAAAAAAGAATAAAAAAAAGAATAAAAAAGAAGAAGAAAGAAACGGTATGTCCATAAGTGAAATGGGCACGGATGAAAACCCGAAAGGGCTCCGTGAGTAAAAACAGCAGGGCTACTGGCGAGTGTTCGTGAAAACCCGAAAGGGCGCGACCTCGTTAAAAAAAAAGAATAAAAAGAATAAAAAAAAGACGGTATGTCCATAGGCGAAATGGGCACGGATGAAAACCCAAAAGGGCTCCGTGAGTAAAAACAGCAGGACTACCGGTGAATGTTTGTGAAAACCCGAAAGGGCGCAACCTCGTTAAAACGACACTTGCAAGATCCCCTCGACCTTGTAAGGAGAAACCACCCGCGTGAGATCCTTACGACTCACAGGGAGCAGCACAATTAGGGATCCTCACGGTTCCTAAGGAGAAATTACACTTGCGAGATCCTCACGACTCGTAAGGAGAACTCTCTTATGGGATCCTCACGGCTCATAAGATTTGAAAGTCTTAAGTTACAGAGACCTAAATCTGTGCTTAAGCAATCCCCCACAACCTTCTATAGTGCCCTACAAGCTGCTCAATACTGACCCTTGTATACAATCCACGGGCGCGAATAAACATTTCCCTAACCAAGTCCCACCCGTGACTGGGGATATGTCCATACGGTGAACAACCCTTGTAAGTCCTCTCGACTAATAAGCAGAAAACCCTTTTGTAAGATTTTTACGACTTATTGGAGAATATACACTTAGGAATCCTCATGATTCCTAAGGAGAAAACACACCTACGAGATCCTCACGACTTGCAGGGAGAAAACCTTTATGAGACCCTTACGGCTCATGAAGTTAAAAGCCTTAGTCGACGGGATCCTAACCCTGTTCACTAAGCCACCTTTGTTCAACATCGACAGAGGCAAATGATGATTCGCTCCTGGCAATGTCCCAGTTGCAGCGATGCTGATGTCTAAACCGGTATCAAATTCCAAGCCCTTTCATGGCAAATGATGATTCGCTCCTGGCAATGTTCCAGTTGTAGCGATGCTGATGCTGAGATTGGCGTCAGATTCCAAATTCCACACTCTTGATAAAAAAATCAGCGAGCCATACATGCATACGAAATAGCCGAAATGATGGGGCAACTTGCAATAAAAATCAGCAAGTAAAAATGTATGCATGCAAAATAGCCGAAACGATTGGGCAACTCGCAATAAAAAGCAGCGAGTGAAAATAAAATAAATAGCCGAAATGATTGGGCACCGCGAAAAATAGCCGAAATGATTGGGCAATCGCGACCTTCGCGATATAAAGCTGAAATGATAGAGCATCGCGGAAAGAAATAAAATGAAAAATATATATAACGAAATTCATGCCCTAAGGGCGATATCATAGCAATCCCTGTATGCAATCCAGAGGCGCAAACAAAGAAGGAAACACACCTTCCCTCCCCATGCTCCATCGGAAAACGGAGTCAAGTCTTGATGGTAAACCTGAAAGACTACCGGAGATCATCCCACATGGAGTGGTCACCACCTCGACGTTCGTCTCGATATAGCAGACGAGATGTCAACAATGGCGTTCCTTCGCAGTCCAACAGAATGCAGATGCAACGTCAACGAAAGACCCCATGGTCAAACAAGCGGAGTAACAGCAAAATCCCAACTCCACTTCGGCATTCGTCTCGATACAGTAGACGAGATGTCACTACAGCGTTCTTCCCCCAGTAGGATTCGGACGCGCCAAAGCAAATGAAGCAAAAGGCCAAATTCCTAGCTTTAGGGTCTTGACGGCAAGTTATATAAAGCCTGAAAGACAATCGGAGATCATCTCGCACCAGCGCGGAGTGGTCACCACCTCCACGATCGTCTCGATACAGCAGATAAAATGTCACCCCAGCGTTCTTCCCCAGCAGGATTCGGACGCGCCAAAGCAAATGAAGCAAAAGGCCAAATTCCTAGCTTCAGGGTCTTGACGGTAAGTCATATAAAGCCTGAAAGACAATCGAAGATCATCTCGCACCAGCGCTGAGTGGTCACCACCTCGACGATCGTCTTGATACAGCAGATGAAATGTCACCCCAGCGTTCTTCCCCCAGCAGGATTCGGACGCGCCAAAGCAAATGAAGCAAAAGGCCAAATTCCTAGCTTCAGGGTCTTGACGGCATGTCATATAAAGCCTGAAAGATAATCGGAGATCATCTCGCACCAGCGCGGAGTGGTCACCACCTCGACGATCGGCTCGATACAGCAGATGAAATGTCACCCCAGCGTTCTTCTCCCAGCAGGATTCGGACGCGCTAAAGCAAATGAAGCAAAAGGCCAAATTCCTAACTTCAGGGTCTTGACGGCAAGTCATATAAAGCCTGAAAGACATTCGGAGATCATCTTGCACCAGTGCGGAGTGGTCACCATCTTGACGTTCGTCTCGATACAGCAGACGTGATGTCACCCCAGCGTTCTTCTTCCAACAGGATTCGGACGTGACAAAGCAAACGAAGCAAAGACCAAATTCCTAGCTTCAGGTTCTTAATGGCAAGTCATATAAAACCTGAAAGACGATCGGAGATCATCTTGCACCAGTGCGGAATAGTCACCACCTTGAAGTTCGTCTCCATACAGCAGACGAGATGTCACCCCAGCGTTCTTCCTCCAACAGGATTCAGACGCGACAATCAAACAGCGGAGCCACGGCAAAGTCCCTAGTTCCAAACCTCGACGGTTCACTAACAACCTAGAGACAACCGCGACATTCGTCTCGATATAGAGGACGCAATGCCAGCAAACGAAGCAAAGGCCAAATTCCTAGCTTCAGGGTCTTAAAGCCAAGTCATATAAAGCCTGAAAGACTATCGGAGATCATCCCACACCAGCGCGGAGTGGTTATGACTCATCGGGGCTCTCCAAATTGAGCCTAACCTCAAGTAAAAAGTGACATGGAATATCCCTACGCTTGCTCTTTCGACGGTAAGATTACCTGGAAGATTACTTGAAGACGTCTTGTCCAGCCCCCGAAGGGATCATAGACACGACAATCATAAGGCTACTCGAATAGCAAGATTGCATATCGAGGAATATATCAGCCAACGCGACGGTACGACGGCCAAAACCCTAAGTACCACAGACCCTAACGGACCTCTGTCGTAAAGAGCAGAGGTTAACTGTGACATTAGGATATTCTTGCGAGGAGTGCTCAGAGAAAGATCTCTTAAAACTGATTTAACAAATCATTTGGCCCTATATAAAGGACCCTAAATTTCAAGTCTAAAATATACAGAATAGAGAGATATAGAGAATACAGGGAAGAAAAGAGAGAGAGAAACCGTCTGCAAAAAAGAGCAAGGTCTTAGAAAAAAGAAGATTTTTTCTTCATCTTCAAGGTAAAAAGAACTATGTTCTTGAATAATAGAGATAAAACCATCTCGTAAAAAGAAGAACCATCTTCTAAAAAGATCAGAGATCTAAGAATAAGACCAAGGTCTTTAATAAAAAGGAAAAGATCAAAGATCTAATCATAAAATAATAAAAGAAGTATTTTTACTTCATTTACAGATCCTTGATCTATAAAGGCAAAGCCTTTTATAAAAACAAGAACTTTTGTTCTTGGATCTTGAGGCAAACCCTCCTTTAGGGAAGAACATGAATCTGTTCTTTGATCTTAAAATTGATCAAATGCGCTTTGCGCTATTAGAAAGTGCCTTGCACTCATGAATTGCGCCTTTGCGCTCATTGGACCGGCGCTCAGCGCCAAAACCTGCTAAGTGTCAACCAGAGACACAATCTGCGCTTTGCACTTCTAAAACAGAGCACATCGCTCATGGGCTGGCGCTCAGTGCCAAACGCGCCACGTGTCACTCACTCGTGCGCCACCAGACTAGCGCAACGTTCTCATAAACTAAAAGCGCAATGCGCTAACAAACTAGCGCTTAGTGCTAAACGCAACACGTGTCCTCTTCGTGTGCGCTACCCGACAGAAGCGCAATGCGCTCTTTGACTGGGGCAAAGCGCCTGGCGCGCCACATGGTGCACTGTCAGAACATAATTTGTTCTGATCAAGACAAAATATGTCAGAACTCATAGCTTAGCATTATTAAAAGGGCCGACCCAAATAAAAGCTTAATAGCCAGAACAAAAAATAAAATGTTAAACATTTTTAATTGGACTTAGCCCAATTCTGGCCATAAGTCCTCAATTTATATTGAACTGAGCCCATCTTGTCACGACCCGCAGGGTACGGAACGTGACTGGCACTTAAGTTTACGGAACGTCTAAAGGCGTCCGTAAAATAAGTAAGCCAAAGCCCAGAAAACAAAACCAATGAAGCAAAAGAGTGAAGAAAACCCAATCAATTGAAAGCGAGTTATCAAATAAGTCATGTAAAACACTTTTTAAAAACAGTACAAATTTTTCCCGAAAATTTCGGCAGAGTCTCCTTTGTAAATACTGACCCCCAAAAATGGGTACAACAAAATATATACATGAATCCACAAAATAGGGCATCCCCAAGCGGGAGCTAGCTCTTCGCCATACGGCGGTCACAAATCCCACGCAATGTAAATGACAACAAGCATAATAAAGCATAAGGAAGCATGAAAAGTAGCATGTCGGCTCAAGTGAGCTCGACCCCAAATACAGTATAAAATCCACAAACCTCACAGTCTCATCTCTAGGTCAATATACAATAATCTGGTAGAACAGTAGATGGAGTACACTAGATACAAGAATATACAAGGTGGTACAAAAATAACATAACCCACCTATGAGCAAATCTCGAGCTCAGGCAAAAGAGGCAAAAGACAAGTGCGCCCGCCGCTACTGAACTGACGGAGCGGACCTGCAAAAGGCTGTGGCACAACGGGGGTGAGTTGCCAACTCGTGAGTAATAAATAGCATCTACAAAGGCTATCGTATGCATGCACACAAGCATCCTAGCATCTAAAATACAGGTAAGACTGGATGCACTAGCAGGTGTGTATATAACATCAGTGTAATAATATGCATGCAACATGAAAATCTGAGGTCTCAATAGGTATATATATATAAGAAATATTTTATCTCTTTTTGTTTTTGAAACTCTTTTAGAATGCCAGCATAATGCCAATGAATCGACGAAAATCGGTGTCCAGCAACGACACCCAAAAGCTGTCTCAAATCTCATAAATGTACCTCTGGCCTCAGCCGTCCGGCTGACCCATCTCAAATATCAATATCTCATCATCTAGTGGCCACGGTCGGTATCCTCTGGATATCCGCCGTCCCAAACAGTCACCGGTAGGTAATCCGTCCCCTGCCAGGCTCAACGTCATCACCACATTCCTCTTGCCCCGGGGTACCTTACCGGGCCCACCATGTACCCGTGCCGGTTCCTCCACTCCTCGACACGGATTTCCAAAGCCACAGCAAACTCATGGTGGACGACACTTACATCACTAGAAAACCGCAATTTACATGTTTTAAAAATATCATAAGTTTGGAAATTTTGCGGCTTTCCCCCGAAATCCAGCAATATCATAAAATCTCAAGAAATCCTCATAAGTGCATATATCAATGCTAATGAATGCGTATGATATCAAAAATCAAGTTGCGATGTGTGATTAATGTATTAAGCATGAACAATGAATATGATGAAGTACATGCACATGAATAGCAATCCTACGGTTTCATTTTAAGGAAATAGCACAATTTAAGTATCAATTAGTAAAAGGTTTAAATTAAAGGTTATCTAGTGTGGTGGCATGGCAATTACCAGGGTGTGTGTGTAAACATGAATAGTGCTCGTGCTGCATATAAAACCTGGTAATGGTGCATGTGTCCTACAGTTGAGTTTGCATATATGGGTATAACCTATTGATCTAATTGCAGCAATTATCATGCCAGTATTATTATTCTAATGTCACAAGTGATTATCCAATTTACTATTTTCCAGTTTACTAAATCTATCGGGCGACTTGCGCCATCCAGACGATCGTCCCCCGTAGATGTTAAATCTACTCACTGGGATTCCTGGCTAGCTGTGTCCGATCACCGCCTTTCCCTTTCGCGCCGCGTCTGACGTCTCCGCGACCGAACCTGGAATTTATATCAATACCAAATATAAGGTTACATATCAAGAACGACGCAAAACCCCAACGAAACTACTAAAGTTCGCTAGCTAGGTACAACGTGCACAAGTGCGCGGAACACACGCGAAAATCGCAAAAACTGCCAAAAACGCCGATTTGGGTCACCCGGCAAAACTAAAACCCGACTACCCAAAAACCGCACTCACGCATCCTAAAAGTCGTAGGACAAGCCATTACAATCATCAAGATGCCACAATTAATTCATCACATAACCTTTATAAAAATCTAGTAAGCAGAAATTGCAATATGATGCAAACATCGACAATTTAGCGACAAAGTCAACACCACCCAACACCAACATCCAAACTAACCACATAGCTAGCCAAAACACAATTTCTAAACCATTAACTGGGCTTAAAAACCTAATTTACATAACAAAACCTTCTCTTGATTTTATAAATAGCCATTGCAAATCAAAAACCATACTTGAAAAACTTAATTAACACTAATATCAACCCCAATTAGCAAGTTCATCTCTTAGATTTAGGTTAGCAAAATACTAGTTAACAAATTAGGTTTAATCAACTAAATAAGGGTTTCTAAACCCTAAACAACTCACTAATCAAGTTTCAAATACCAATTCCATACAAAAACCTTTTCTTGAAATCCTAAAATAACAATTTCACATTTCAAAAGTTAACTAATTTAGCAAAGTTGAAACTACAACAACAAGGTAACTATATAGATTAGTCATTAACAACTAGATTAACAAAATAACAACTTAATTAAATTATCATGGTTCAAAACCTAGTTCATTTTTCAAACAAAATCTAAGGAAACTAGATTAACTACACTAAATTAACACTAACCCATAACACATAAGCACTTAAACAAGGAATTTAACAAGATGGAAATTTATACCTCTTGATCACTAGATCAAGCAAGAAGGTTTCCTCCAAAGATGCCTCCTTTCCACATGATTTCAACCATATTAGGCTTGAGAAGAGGTAGCACAAGGATTTTGTGTTGAAAAAGAGAAGGATTTATGGATATTTGTTGAATTTTCTTGCAATTTTTTGAAGAAAATTGAAGAAAAATGAAAAGGAAAAAGATGAAGAAGGGGAGGGTTCAGTTTCGGCCAGGTTGGAGGTAAGGTGGGGGGTGTGGGCAAGTGAGGAAAAGTCTTGGTCAAGTTTCTAAAGTCAAAAGTATCATATATTAACCATTTTATTTAAATTAAATCCATAAACTATCAAATAACTTAAGAAACAACTCAAGAAAGAGAGAGGTCAGAATTTTCTGGTCTTGGCCAAGACTTGGGCTGTTCTTGGGCTGAGGGAAAAGATAGAGGGGTTTTACAAAAGAAATTTTATGCAAAAAGGCCCCCTACAACTCAAAAATTGCAAGTTTTAGCCCAAAAATCAATAATTTCGTTTCAATTCATAAAAATTGGTTAAAAAAATCAAAATAAATTACTAAAAATTCATGTTATCACTAGATTATAATTATCATAATTTTAGAGATTAAAATTAGCCCGGAAAAATTAGTATTTATCGCTTATTTAATGTATTTTCTTACCGGCTTAAAATAATATTAAAAAATTGAAAAATAGGGAAAAAATTTTAAATGACCAAAATTTCATAATTAACTCATTAGTCACTAAAAACAAGTAATTACCTATCCATTTAAGGTATAATTAACCCTAAACTGCAAAATATCGAGAAAGACGGTTTTCGGAAAAATACCGAATTTTCACCGAATTTCAGGAAAACACCAAAACGACTTTTCAAGACGCTACAATCTTCCCCCCTTAAAGAAATTCGGTCCCCGAATTTAAAATATAGCTACGCGTACCTTCGAAGAGATGGGGATATTTCTTCCTCATCTCGCCCTCGGTCTCCCAGGTAACCTCCTCGCTGCTCGGGCTACGCCAAAGGACCTTGACGGTTGGTATAATCTTCGACCTCAACTTCTTCACCTGCCGATCCAAGATGGCCACCGGCTGCTCTGCAAAAGAAAGGTCGCGCTCTTGTTGGACTGTCGGGTGCTGAATCGCATGCGAAGGGTCGTGAAGGTACTTGCGGAGCATCGAAACATGGAAGACGGGGTGAACATCGGGAAAGCTGGGAGGAAGAGCCAAACGATATGCAACAGCGCCAACACGCTCGAGGATCTCGAAGGGACCTACGAATCTAGGGCTAAGCTTCCTCTTTCGCCCAAAACGCATCACGCCCTTCATCGGTGAGACCTTCAGAAAAACATGGTCGCCAACTGCGAACTCTAATCTGCGACGGCGCCTGTCTGCATACGATTTCTGCCTGCTCTGAGCCGCTCTCATCCGGTCTCGGATCAACTGTATCTTCAATGTCGTCTCCTCAACAAGCTGCGGCCGCAAAATACTGCTCTCGCTGAGCTCTGTCCAACAAACGGGCGATCTGCATCTCCTCCCATACAATGCCTCGAAAGGTGCCATCTGAATAGTATCCTGGAAGCTGTTGTTGTAGGAGAACTCCACTAGAGGCAAATGACGATCCCAGCTACCACCAAAGTCTAAAACGCACGCTCTGAGCATGTCCTCGAGAGTCTGAATGGTCCGCTCTGACTGTCCGTCTGTCTGCGGATGAAACGCTGTGCTGAAGCTCAAACGAGTGCCCAAAGCCTCCTGAAGTCTCTGCCAAAGTCGGCTGGTGAACTGAGTGCCTCGATCTGACACGATACAAGTCGGTACGCCATGTAGTCGCACGATCTCGTCAATATAGAGCTGAGCATACTGAGCGAAGCTGAAAGTCGTCTTCACTGGCAGGAAGTGAGCCGCTTTCGTCAATCTATCCACGATCACCCAGATGGAGTCGTACCCTCGACTGGTCCTGGGTAGACCCACAACGAAATCCATCGAAATCTGCTCCCATTTCCACTCTGGAATGGGTAACGGCTGTAGCTCTCCTGCGGGCCTCTGGTGCTCGGCCTTGACTTGCTGACAAGTCAGGCATCTCGAAACGAATTCCGCAATGTCCCTCTTCATCCCGTCCCACCAGTAGGTCTCTCTCATATCATGGTACATCTTGGTGGAACCGGGGTGGACACTATACACTGATCGGTGTGCCTCCTCAAGAATGTCGCGTCGCAATCCATCAGCATCTGGTATGCACAGTCTAGATCCATATCGTAAAATCCCCTGATCGTCAACCATGAACTCGGAAAATCTGCCCTGTCCCATCTGTGCTATGATCTCTGAGCAACGGTCGTCACTGCGCTGTGCCTCATATATACGGTCAAGCAACTGTGGGCGTGCACGAACATGCGCGAGCTGTCCCCCTGTCTGAGTGAACTCGAACTCAACTCGGCTGTCGCATAACATCTGCCAATCTGCTGACGACTGCCTCTGCACTGCGCGCAAAAAGGATAGACTACCCCCGGGCCTCCTACTCAACGCATCTGCCACCACATTCGCCTTGCCGGGGTGATATAAGATCTCGCAGTCGTAGTCTTTCACCAACTCCATCCAACGACGCTGTCTGAGGTTCAGGTCTCGCTGCTGAAATATGTACTTTAAGCTCTTGTGATCGGTGAATATCTGACACGACTCGCCGTAAAGGTAATGTCGCCAAATCTTCAGTGCAAAGACCACTGCAGCCATCTCCAAATCATGAGTAGGGTAGTTCTGTTCATGCTTCTTCAACTGCCGAGAAGCATAAGCGATCACCCGGCCATGCTGCATCAAAACGCATCCTAATCCCACTCGCGAAGCATCACAGTAGACAACAAATCCGCCTGATCCCGAAGGTAAAGATAATACCGGCGCCGTAGTCAAACATGTCCGCAGCTGCTGAAAACTGCGCTCGCACTCCTCTGTCCAAACGAAAGGAACTCCCTTCCGGGTCAAACTGGTCAACGGTGCAGCTATACGGGAGAAGTCCTGAACAAAACGCCTGTAGTAGCCCGCCAAGCCTAGAAAACTACGGATCTCAGTAACCGATGTAGGTCGGGGCCACTGCTGAACAGCCTCAATCTTCTTCGGGTCCACACAAATGCCGTCTCTCGTAACCACGTGACCTAAGAATCCGACGCTGTCCAGCCAGAAAGCACACTTGGAGAACTTCGCGAACAGCTGGTGCTCCCTCAGAGTCTGTAATGTAATCCGCAAGTGCTGCTCGTGCTCCTCTCTGCTCCGGGAGTACACCAAGATATCGTCGATAAACACGATGATGAACAAGTCAAGATACGGCCTGAATGTACGGTTCATCAAATCCATAAATGCTGCTGGGGCGTTGGTGAGTCCGAACGACATCACCAAAAACTCGTAGTGGCCATAGCGTGTACGGAAAGCTGTCCTCGGTATATCCTCCTGTCGGACTCGCAGCTGATGGTATCCTGATCGCAAGTCGATCCTCGAAAAATACCCCGCACCCTGAAGTTGGTCGAACAAATCATCAATGCGCGGCAACGGATATCTGTTCCGAACGGTAACTTTGTTCAGCTGGCGGTAGTCGACACACAAGCGCAAACTTCCATCCTTCTTCTTGACAAACAGGACCGGAGCACCCCACGGAGAAACACTCGGTCGAATAAGCCCCTTATCCAACAAATCCTGCAACTGCTCCTTCAGCTCTCGAAGCTCTGCCGGGGCCATCCGATACGGTGGTATAGAAATAGGCCCCGAACCGGGAATCAAATCAATGCAGAACTCAACATCGCGCTCAGGCGGTAGCCCAGGTAGCTCATCAGGGAAAACATCAAGGAACTCACAAACTACCGGGACCTGGTCCAACGGAACCTCTGTAGCTCGAGTATCACAAACAAACGCTAAGAATCCCTGACATCCCTTCCGCAAGAGCTGACCAGCGCGAAGAGAAGAAATTAAGCTGGGAAGGGCGACACTGCGGTCTCCCTGAATAACAAGGACTGGCTCTCCCGGAAAGCTAAAACTGACTGCCTTCTCACGGCAGTCCACCGAAGCATAACAAGTGGCTAGCCAATCCATGCCCAGAAGCACATCAAAGTCCAACGTATCGAGGAGTATCAAATCAACTGATGAATCCCTCTCCCCGATACGAACGGAACACAAACGAAATACAAAACGAGCGACAAACGACTCGCCTACCGGAGTAACAACAACAAGCGGCTGATCTAACGACGACGACTCACGGCCCAACATCGGTGCAAAGTGTGTAGATACGTACGAATGTGTGGAACCTGGGTCGAATAACACCCGTGCATCGAAAGAACAAACTGGCAAAGTACCTGTCACAACGGCATTGGATGCCTGCGCATCCTGCGGTGTCAAAGCAAAAACTCGGGCCTGTCCTCCACCGATAGCGGGCTGACCTCGACCTCGGCCTCTGCCTCCTCGTCCTCTCTGAACAGGACCGCCGCGTCCACGGCCTCTCGGTGCACCTAACTGGCGTGGAGCATCGCCTGGGGTAGGAAGTAGGGCTCTCTGAGGAGGGGGTGGTGATGGTGGTAGAGTCACGTGCGGAACTGTCGCTGCTCCCTGTCGTCTCACCGGACAGTCTCTGACAAGATGATGCAGACTCCCGCACCCAAAACATCCTGGTGACGGCTGCTGCCCCTGGGAATAAGAACCATATAACTGTCCCCGCCCAAATCCTCTGCCAGGCCTATCTCTCGGAAAGAATCTGGCGCGCTGCCTCTGAGGCGGTACATCGGTGCGCATCCTCTTCGGCCCAGAAACGGCCGAAGTCCGCGATATGCGTGCCTCCATCCGCAATGCAGTATCCATAGCAGCTGAATAAGTGTCGTAGTGCTGGGCGCCAATGGCAAGATATAGCTGGGCATCAAGTCCCTGTACGAACCTCTTCACCATCTTCTCCTCGGTATCCACCAAATACTGAGCATATCGGGATAACTGTGTAAACTGGATGTCATACTCAGACACCGTCATCCCAGGTGTCTTGACTAAGGCCTCGAAACTGCGAGCTCTGGCGTCACGAACGCTCTCTGTAAGGAAACGGGCTAGAAAGACCGCTGTAAACTCGGCCCAAGTCATAGGCGGTAGATCTGCAGCTCGACCTCTCAAGACTGACTCCCACCATGTCTGAGCGAGACCCTCTAGTCGGAAACTCGCAAGCTCTACCCATCGATCATCCGAACATCTCAGCGAACGGCAGATCCTGGCTAAACTGTCAAGGAACGTCTGTGGGTCCTCCGCTGTCTCGGTGCCGGTGAATACTGGAGGTCTCAGCCTCATAAAATCCTGTAGCGAAACCGGAATGGCCACGGTGGTAGTAGTAGGAGCAGGTATCATGGTCGTCTGTGATGTAGTAGGTACGTCATCCGGCCTCGGTGTACGACTGGCTGCAACTAGGGATCCTACCATCTGACGTAGCTCCTGCATGCCTCCCATCATCTGTCGCAACTCCTCCATACCCGTCTCGAGCCTATCCATACGGCCTGGGGAAGGTGGATCGGTCTGTCCCTGCGGCGTAGGCATACCACCCTGCTCAGTCCTAGCCTCGGACGAGCCAGCTCGAATCTCGTCTCTGGCGGCAGCCCTCTGTGCCCTCGTAGGCTTCGGCGGCATAGTGGCTGTCACAGGAAAACGGATAGTAAGGACAGTGCAATAGGATCATAGGATACAAGGAATTGAAGAAGGAATTTTTCAAGCAAGTATATCCTAAAGTCACTTAGGCGGAGTACCGTATCGTAAGTATGCCGCGGACATACGCACGCTACGTTACCCTGCTTAAGTCACTTACTCCATCTACCAAGGGTCATCCTACACTCACAAAGGTAAACCTATCGCTCTGATACCAACTTTGTCACGACCCGCAGGGTACGGAACGTGACTGGCACTTAAGTTTACGGAACGTCTAAAGGCGTCCGTAAAATAAGTAAGCCAAAGCCCAGAAAACAAAACCAATGAAGCAAAAGAGTGAAGAAAACCCAATCAATTGAAAGCGAGTTATCAAATAAGTCATGTAAAACACTTTTTAAAAACAGTACAAATTTTTCCCGAAAATTTCGGCAGAGTCTCCTTTGTAAATACTGACCCCCAAAAATGGGTACAACAAAATATATACATGAATCCACAAAATAGGGCATCCCCAAGCGGGAGCTAGCTCTTCGCCATACGGCGGTCACAAATCCCACGCAATGTAAATGACAACAAGCATAATAAAGCATAAGGAAGCATGAAAAGTAGCATGTCGGCTCAAGTGAGCTCGACCCCAAATACAGTATAAAATCCACAAACCTCACAGTCTCATCTCTAGGTCAATATACAATAATCTGGTAGAACAGTAGATGGAGTACACTAGATACAAGAATATACAAGGTGGTACAAAAATAACATAACCCACCTATGAGCAAATCTCGAGCTCAGGCAAAAGAGGCAAAAGACAAGTGCGCCCGCCGCTACTGAACTGACGGAGCGGACCTGCAAAAGGCTGTGGCACAACGGGGGTGAGTTGCCAACTCGTGAGTAATAAATAGCATCTACAAAGGCTATCGTATGCATGCACACAAGCATCCTAGCATCTAAAATACAGGTAAGACTGGATGCACTAGCAGGTGTGTATATAACATCAGTGTAATAATATGCATGCAACATGAAAATCTGAGGTCTCAATAGGTATATATATATAAGAAATATTTTATCTCTTTTTGTTTTTGAAACTCTTTTAGAATGCCAGCATAATGCCAATGAATCGACGAAAATCGGTGTCCAGCAACGACACCCAAAAGCTGTCTCAAATCTCATAAATGTACCTCTGGCCTCAGCCGTCCGGCTGACCCATCTCAAATATCAATATCTCATCATCTAGTGGCCACGGTCGGTATCCTCTGGATATCCGCCGTCCCAAACAGTCACCGGTAGGTAATCCGTCCCCTGCCAGGCTCAACGTCATCACCACATTCCTCTTGCCCCGGGGTACCTTACCGGGCCCACCATGTACCCGTGCCGGTTCCTCCACTCCTCGACACGGATTTCCAAAGCCACAGCAAACTCATGGTGGACGACACTTACATCACTAGAAAACCGCAATTTACATGTTTTAAAAATATCATAAGTTTGGAAATTTTGCGGCTTTCCCCCGAAATCCAGCAATATCATAAAATCTCAAGAAATCCTCATAAGTGCATATATCAATGCTAATGAATGCGTATGATATCAAAAATCAAGTTGCGATGTGTGATTAATGTATTAAGCATGAACAATGAATATGATGAAGTACATGCACATGAATAGCAATCCTACGGTTTCATTTTAAGGAAATAGCACAATTTAAGTATCAATTAGTAAAAGGTTTAAATTAAAGGTTATCTAGTGTGGTGGCATGGCAATTACCAGGGTGTGTGTGTAAACATGAATAGTGCTCGTGCTGCATATAAAACCTGGTAATGGTGCATGTGTCCTACAGTTGAGTTTGCATATATGGGTATAACCTATTGATCTAATTGCAGCAATTATCATGCCAGTATTATTATTCTAATGTCACAAGTGATTATCCAATTTACTATTTTCCAGTTTACTAAATCTATCGGGCGACTTGCGCCATCCAGACGATCGTCCCCCGTAGATGTTAAATCTACTCACTGGGATTCCTGGCTAGCTGTGTCCGATCACCGCCTTTCCCTTTCGCGCCGCGTCTGACGTCTCCGCGACCGAACCTGGAATTTATATCAATACCAAATATAAGGTTACATATCAAGAACGACGCAAAACCCCAACGAAACTACTAAAGTTCGCTAGCTAGGTACAACGTGCACAAGTGCGCGGAACACACGCGAAAATCGCAAAAACTGCCAAAAACGCCGATTTGGGTCACCCGGCAAAACTAAAACCCGACTACCCAAAAACCGCACTCACGCATCCTAAAAGTCGTAGGACAAGCCATTACAATCATCAAGATGCCACAATTAATTCATCACATAACCTTTATAAAAATCTAGTAAGCAGAAATTGCAATATGATGCAAACATCGACAATTTAGCGACAAAGTCAACACCACCCAACACCAACATCCAAACTAACCACATAGCTAGCCAAAACACAATTTCTAAACCATTAACTGGGCTTAAAAACCTAATTTACATAACAAAACCTTCTCTTGATTTTATAAATAGCCATTGCAAATCAAAAACCATACTTGAAAAACTTAATTAACACTAATATCAACCCCAATTAGCAAGTTCATCTCTTAGATTTAGGTTAGCAAAATACTAGTTAACAAATTAGGTTTAATCAACTAAATAAGGGTTTCTAAACCCTAAACAACTCACTAATCAAGTTTCAAATACCAATTCCATACAAAAACCTTTTCTTGAAATCCTAAAATAACAATTTCACATTTCAAAAGTTAACTAATTTAGCAAAGTTGAAACTACAACAACAAGGTAACTATATAGATTAGTCATTAACAACTAGATTAACAAAATAACAACTTAATTAAATTATCATGGTTCAAAACCTAGTTCATTTTTCAAACAAAATCTAAGGAAACTAGATTAACTACACTAAATTAACACTAACCCATAACACATAAGCACTTAAACAAGGAATTTAACAAGATGGAAATTTATACCTCTTGATCACTAGATCAAGCAAGAAGGTTTCCTCCAAAGATGCCTCCTTTCCACATGATTTCAACCATATTAGGCTTGAGAAGAGGTAGCACAAGGATTTTGTGTTGAAAAAGAGAAGGATTTATGGATATTTGTTGAATTTTCTTGCAATTTTTTGAAGAAAATTGAAGAAAAATGAAAAGGAAAAAGATGAAGAAGGGGAGGGTTCAGTTTCGGCCAGGTTGGAGGTAAGGTGGGGGGTGTGGGCAAGTGAGGAAAAGTCTTGGTCAAGTTTCTAAAGTCAAAAGTATCATATATTAACCATTTTATTTAAATTAAATCCATAAACTATCAAATAACTTAAGAAACAACTCAAGAAAGAGAGAGGTCAGAATTTTCTGGTCTTGGCCAAGACTTGGGCTGTTCTTGGGCTGAGGGAAAAGATAGAGGGGTTTTACAAAAGAAATTTTATGCAAAAAGGCCCCCTACAACTCAAAAATTGCAAGTTTTAGCCCAAAAATCAATAATTTCGTTTCAATTCATAAAAATTGGTTAAAAAAATCAAAATAAATTACTAAAAATTCATGTTATCACTAGATTATAATTATCATAATTTTAGAGATTAAAATTAGCCCGGAAAAATTAGTATTTATCGCTTATTTAATGTATTTTCTTACCGGCTTAAAATAATATTAAAAAATTGAAAAATAGGGAAAAAATTTTAAATGACCAAAATTTCATAATTAACTCATTAGTCACTAAAAACAAGTAATTACCTATCCATTTAAGGTATAATTAACCCTAAACTGCAAAATATCGAGAAAGACGGTTTTCGGAAAAATACCGAATTTTCACCGAATTTCAGGAAAACACCAAAACGACTTTTCAAGACGCTACACATCTGCTCTTTCAACCAATTCACATTGGTTCGAGGGTACATTTCTTTACTCCTCTGATATCTGTCGTTATAATCCTTCAACGTCGTCAGAGAGGTGACGGGTCCCGACAACCACCCATTACTACGGACTGTGGGGTCCTTAAACCCACGGACTATGATGTCCTTAACCTCGAACGTGATGTCTTAAAACTAAAAACGGACTGTGGGGTCCCTAATTCTATGGACTATGATGTCCTTAACCTCGACCGTGATGTCTTAAAACTAACAACGGACTGTGGGGTGTTCCCCTCCGAAAGGCGGCGCAAACAGCTTGCGTACGTCGAGCGACCTGTTCCCCTCCGAAAGGTGGCACACAGGACCGCGATATCCTGACGCTGAGATTCGGGGCAGATGCTATTTGGTTTTATCCGTCCACCTCTCCGAAGATACCAAGTTGATTTATGGCACTGTATATCGGAGGTTTAGACGGATGCGGCCGATGTAGCAGACTTCGTCAGATTCCCCCTCGCTTGAGGGGTTTTTGATTGTGGGGACGCTCTTCCCTACAGGCGCAAGCCCCTGCAGTTAATTACGCTACCGCGTCGCGGTAACAACTTTCTCCTTCTCCAGAATTTCACTTCGTGTCATGTGTGTTTGTTTTGTTTGTGGTTGCCCGTGGATTGTATACGGAGACTGAGTAATGCCGTCGCCCGTAGGACGTGGATTAGTCCAAATCCGTATTTACTTAGATTTGGGTTTGGTGTTTTTAGTTTAAGGATGCATTAGTCGCGTTGCGGCTAAGATCAACTTAAACGTTCGTTAAGGATACGATAGTCCTGTTTGAGACTAGGATCAACTTAACGTGATAATCCATTTAATATCTGGCCATCGGGACTCGTCACCTCTCTAACGTCGTTGAAGGATTACAACGGCAGATGTCAGAGGAGTTCAGAGATGTACCCTTGAACCAAGGTTGATTTGGAGTTTTATAGTCCGTTTGAATGTTTAAGGATACGTTAGCCGTGTTTGGGGCTAAGATCAACTTAAACGGGACCGTTTAGATCCGGCAAAAGAGCATTTAGAGGCTCTATTGTTCCAGTTTAGGGACGTGGTGGTCCATCGACAGTTTAGGGACGTTTCGGTCCATTGTTAGTTTAGGGACGTTTCGGTCCAACATTAGTTTAGGGACGTTTCGGTCCAACATTAGTTTAGGGACATTTCGGTCCACGAGTTTAAGGACCCCGCAGTCCATATCCATGTGTGGTCGTTGGGACCCGTCACCTCTCTGACGTCGTTCAAGGATTACAACGAGGAGTGTCAGAGGAGTTCGGAGATGTACCCTCGAACCGGAGGTAAATTGATTTAAAGGAGCATTTGTGCTCAGTTCAATTTAACTTAAGGACTTACGGCCAGAATTGGGCTAAGTCCAGTTGAAAATGTTCAACATTTTATTTATTTTTGGTCTATTAGACCTTTACTGGGGTTCTGCCCTTTTATAAATGATGCGCAGCATCTATTTTTTATTTGGGCTCTGCCCCTTTTTTTTAAAATAATGCATTGCATTTAATTTGGCCTGTTAGGCCCTTTTTAATTGGGCTTGGCCCTTCTGTAAATGCATTGCATTTTCAGGCGCTTTGCGCCAACCAGAGAGCGCAAGTGCTTGTGATGACGACACGTGTCATGCAAGCGCAGTGCGCTGTGCTAGTGCGCTGCGCTTGCGCCGCTGATACGTGGCGCTCTCCCAAGAGCGCAACAGCGCAGTTTGGAAGTGTAAAGCACTAAGAATTTTTTAGATTCAAGAACAGAAGTGCAAAACACTATTTGATTTCTTGATCTTATTTAGATCAAAGAAAACATAAGTTTTTTCTTATTTTTCTTATCTCAAAGAACCAAAGGTTCATAAAAAGTGCAAAGCACTATTTTATTATATATTTCTTTTATTTTTATTAAAGATCATTGATCTTGTTTTTAGATCTATGATCTGTTCTTAAGAGAACTTTCTCTTCCTTCTAAAGGTTTTTACTTTTTTTTTTGAGGAGTTCTTCAGAGTTCTCTTTCTCTCTTCTTTTTTTTGGAAAAATGTTGATGCCTTTGAATTGAGGTCTAGGGTTCTTTTTATAGTGCCCATAAATTAGTTAAATTTGTTAAAGAGATTTTTCTCTGAGTGATTTGGGGAATTTTCCCCACCGTTGGATCTTTGATCCAAGGGCTTCTGTTTTACAGAAGAAAATCTTCTTGTTTTAAAAAGAACAGAAAGATTTCTTTAAAATCTTAATTCTGTTTGGCGCAAATGCCCCAGCGCGTGACACGTGTCGCGCAGCGCACAGCGCAGCGCGACTGCGCTAGCGCATCTGCGCTGACACGTGTCGCACAGCGCAGCGCGACTGCGCTAGCGCATCTGCGCTAGCGCATCTGCGCTGACACGTGTCGCGCAGCGCAGTGCTTGTGCGACTGCGCTAGCGCATCTGCGCTGACACGTGTCGCGCTAGCGCATCTAAAGGTTTTTACCTTTTTTTTTGAGGAGTTCTTCAGAATTCTCTTTCTCTCTTCTTTTTTTTAGAAAAATGTTGATGCCTTTGAATTGAGGTCTAGGGTCCTTTTTATAGTGCCCATAAATTAGTTAAATTTGTTAAAGAGATCTTTCTCTGAGTGATTTGGGGAATTTTCCCCACCGTTGGATCTTTGATCCAAGGGTTTCTGTTTTACAGAAGAAAATCTTCTTGTTTTAACAAGAACAGAAAGATTTCTTTAAAATCTTAATTCTGTTCGGCGCAAATGCCCCAGCGCGTGACACGTGTCACGCAGCGCACAGCGCAGCGCGACTGCGCTAGCGCATCTGAGCTGACACGTGTCGCGCAGCGCAAAGCGCAGAGCGACTGCGCTAGCGCATCTGCGCTGACACGTGTAGCGCAGCACAGTGCTTGCGCAACTGCGCTGACATGTGTCGCGCAGCGCAGTGCCTGCGCAACTGAAGCGTTGCTTCCTTTAATTTTGCTTAAAATAGAGCTTTTCTCTGATTGGGCGCGCCTTCTTGGGCGCTGCGCTGACGTATCAGCGCCTGACATGTGGCGCGTTGCGCCCGACATTTGAAGCGTTGCTTCAAAATTTTGAATTTTGAATTTCAACAGAGCTTTGCTCTGATTGAGCGAAACATGGGGTCCTTAAACCCATGGACTATGATGTCCTTAACCTCGACCGTGATGTCTTAAAACTAACAACGGACTGTGGAGTCCTTAAATCCACGGACTATGATGTCCTTAACCTCGACCGTGATGTCTTTAAAAAAACACTGGACCGAGATATCCTTAAACTAACAATGGACCGTAATGTCCTTAAACTAATCGACCGCAATGTCACTAAACTAAACAACAGAGCCCAATTGCTCTCTTGTCGGATCTAAACGATCCCGTTAAGTTTATCTTAGTCTAAAATTAGACTAACGTATCCTTAACTAACGTTTAAGTTGATCTTAGTCCCAAATGAGGCTAACGTATCCTTAAACCCAACCCCCCGAACCCAAATCTAAGAAAGATATAGATTTGGACTAGTCCACGCCCTACGGGCGACAACACAAATTAGTCTCCGTATATAATCTACGGGCAACCAAACACAAAACAAACACCCACGACATGAAGTGACCATCTGGAGAAGGAGAAAGTTATTACCGCGATGCGGTAGCGTAATTAACTGCAGGGGCTTGCGCCTGCAAGGAAGAGCGTCCCCACAATCAAAAACCCCTCAAACGAGGGGGAATCTGACGAAGTCTGCTACATCGGCCGCATCCGTTTAAACCTTCGATACACGGTGCCATAAATCAACTTGGCATCTTCGGAGAGGTGGGCGGATAGCACCAATTAGCATCTGCCCCGAATTTCAGGCAAGACGGACCTGCGCGGTCGTGTCTCCGTGATTCGGCGGGGAACAGATTCTGGCACGCCCGGTGGGATCTTTTCCTCTTTCCACTCTACACTTCGTGTGTCGTGTTCGCGAACCAATCGCGGTTTGCTGATGGTTGCCCTTGGGTTTCGAGGTGCTAAGATTTGGCGTTTTGCATGGTGCAGAAAGCGAAGGATCAATGGCGTCCACTTGTACAAAATGTTCCAACTGCAGCTGCAACTCACGCTCCACCTCATCCAGAGGCATAGCTTACGGGCCTCAAGCAGCATCCCTGTTCACGATGCCGGTGGAACAAGTCACCCAGGCTACTACTGGATTGTTTTTCGGGACCATGCTCCCGCCGACGGGCTTCACCGCTCCTGTACCAACACCAGAAGCTCCCAAGAAGTCGGTCTTTGATCGGCTTGCTACTACCGCGGCCCCTCTCAACGGGTCGTCCAGCTCCAACGCCTCAGTCTTCGCCAGATTGGGCCAAAATTCATGTGAGCCCATGATGAAGCCTGCAATCCCAGAAAAGGTTGTTCCGAAGAGGATAGTCATCCCTGCTCCTGAAGTCATCAAGACGGCTTCTCCTACCAAAGGGCCGGTCTTTGCAAGACTGACTGTTCCAGCTCCCACTCCGACCCCCGTTCCTGCTCAAAGGTCTGTCTTTGACAGGTTGGATACCGCTTTTCAACGGACATCAGTTTTCAAGAGGCTGACGCCAGTAACAACCCCTCACCTGGATAGGAGGGAAGACAAAGCCATTCCTATCGCTGAACCAACCCCAACAGCTCGACACGCTCGACGTCGCCACTGGCGCCGAGTAGGGAAGGCCTGGGGCAACTCCCCCTCTGGGCTAACTCCACCAGCTCCAACGGTGGAAGTTAATGCTGTTGTTCCAACCGGGACAAGTTTTGAGCTGCTGAACAAGGTGCGTAGGAACTCGCCTACCACAATATTGAAAAGATCACCCCCCACCGATGGAGACTGTCACAGAAGCAAAGCTGGACCAGTCCCCTCAGCGGCTGTCTTCCAAAGTTTACAAAATATGACGACAAGTCCGAGAGTCGGTGGTTGATCAAGACTATCCCCGCCGACAGAAGAAGCTGAAAGTCTGACAAGAAGAAAACCGTCTCGTTAAGCCACAGAAGGCGACGGCTACTTGGGTGCCCACTGAGGCTAAGTTAGCCGGACCGGTACAATATCGATGGATGTATCCCGTCGAGAGGTACGTGGAATTTTTCGTTTCGCGCAATTTTTAAAATTATTGTTGTCCTGTATGCCCATATTTATTTATTCAGCATATTTTCTTTAGGTACCTCTACACTCTTAAAAAGTATATACCCAATAGAAATCGGTTAGAGGTTTCTATCATACAAGGTGTTCACCGCCGGAAGCCGAGAAGACTGAACGTCTAACCTGAATCTGGGGGCAGATGCTAATTGGTGCTTATCCGTCCACCTCTCCGAAGATGCCAAGTTGATTTATGGCACCATATATCGAAGGTTTAAACGGATACGGCCGATATAGCAGACTTCGTCAGATTCCCCCTCATTTAAGGGGTTTTTGATTTTGGGGACGCTCTTCCCTGCAGGCGCAAGCCTCTGCAGTTAATTACGCTACCGCATCGCGGGTAACAACTTTCTCCTTCTCCAGATGGTCACTTCGTGTCGTGGGTGTTTATTTTGTTTATGGTTGCCCCTGGATTGTATACGGAGACTAATTTCTGCTGTTGCCCGTAGGGCGTGGACTAATCCAAATCCGTATCTTTCTTAGATTTGGGTTTAGGGGTTGGGTTTAAGGATACATTAGCCTCATTTGAGACTAAGATCAACTTAAACGTTTGTTAAGGATACGTTAGTCTAATTTTAGACTAAGATTGACTTAACGGGATCGTTTAGATCCGACAAGAGAGAGAAATTGGGCTCTATTGTTTAGTTTAATGACATTGCGGTTGATAACTAGTTTAAGGACATTACGGTCCAATATTAGTTTTAAGACATTGCGGTCAAGGTTAAGGACATCATAGTCCATGAGTTTAAGGACCTCATAGTCCGGTGTTAGTTTTAAGACATCACGATCGAGGTTAAGGACGTCATAGTCCGTTGATTTAAGGACTCCACAGTCCGATGTTAGTTTTAAGACATCACGGTCGAGGTTAAGGACATCATAGTCCGTGGATTTAAGGACTCCACAGTCCGACGTTAGTTTTAAGACATCACGGTCGAGGTTAAAGACATCATAGTCCGTAGATTTAAGGACTCCACAGTCCGATGTAATGTGTGGTTATAGGGACCCGTTACCTCTCTGACGACGTTGAGGGATTACAACGACAGATATCAGAGGAATACAGAGATGTACTCTCGAACCGGGTGTAAATTGATTGGAAGAGCATATGAGCTCAGTTCAATTCAAATTGAGGATTTATGGCCAGAATTAGGCTAAGTCTAGTTAAAAAAATGTTTAACATTTTTATTTTTGTTCTTCCTGTTAGGCCTTTATTTGGACTCTGCCCTTTTAATAATGCTAAGCATTGGACTCAGACATTTTTTGTCTTGCATAGCATTTATCAGAACAGGGTATGTTCTGACAGCGCGCCACGTGGCGCACTAGGCGCTTTGCGCCAGTCAAAGGGCGCTTGCGCTTCTGTCGGTTAGCGCACACGAGGAGGACACGTATCGCTTAGCGCTAAGCGCTAGTTTGTTAGCGCACTGCGCTTTTAATTTATGAGCACGCTGCACTAGTTTATGGGTGCGCCAGTGAGTGACACGTGGCGCGCTTGGCGCTGAGCGCCAACCTAAGAGCGCAGTGCGCTGTTTTCAGGAGCGCAAAGCGCAGATCGTGTCTATGGTTGACACGTGGCATGTTTTGGCGCTGAGCGCCGATCCAAAGAGCGCAAAGGCACAGTTTATGAGTGCAAAGCACTTTCCAATAGCGCAAAACACGTTTTGATCAATTTTAAGATCAAAGAACAAGTTTATATTCTTCTTAAAGGAGGCTTTGCCTCAATATTCAAGAACTAAGTTCTTATTCTTATTAAAGGATCTGCCTTTATAGATCAAAAAATCTATGAATGAAGTAAAATACTTCTTTTTTATATTTTTATGATTAGATCTTTTAATCCTTTATGTTTAATCAAAGACCTTGGTCTTTTTTTTATAGATCTAAGATCATTTTAGAAGATATTTCTTCTTTTTACGAGATGATTTCATCTCTGTTGTTCAAGAATTAATTCTTTACCTTTAAAGATGAAGAAATGATCTTCTTTCTTCAAAGGCTTGCCTTTCTTTCTTTTTGAGTTTTTTTTCTCAAAGCTTGCAGAGGGTTTTTTCTTTATTCTTCTGTGTCTCTGAGACTTGAAGTCTAGGGGCCTTTATATAGGGCTAATTGATTTGTTAAATCAGTTTAAGAGATCTTCCTCTGATTGATTTGGGAATATTTCCCACCGTTGGATCTTTGATCCTAAGGCTTCTGTTTTACAGAAGATAATCTTCTTGTTTTAATAAGATTGGAAAGATCTTTCCATAACAGAATTTTAATTCTGATTAATTAGTAATTATTTATTATTATTAGATCTTTTGATCTGACGGTGGGGAATTCTTTTAATTCCAGCGCTGGCGCACTTGGCGCTAGCGCACCTACGTTTGACACGTGGCGCGCAGTGCAGCTGTGCTAGCGCACCCGTGCTTGACGCGTGGCGCGCAGCGCAGCTGCGCTAGCGCGCCTGTGTTTGACACGTGGCGCGCAGCGCAGAGCGCTGGATCTGAAGCGTTGCTTCAACTTTTAAAATTTGAATTTTGAAACAGAGCTTTGCTCTGATTGGGGTGCGCGCGCAGCGCTCCTGGCGCTGACGTGTCTACTTTTGACACGTGGCGCGCAGCGCGCAGCACACGGGATCTGAAGCGTTGCTTCAATTTTTGACTCTTAAATTTCTAAACAGAGCTATGCTCTGATTGGGGGAAGCAGAAGCGTCGCTTCATTTCCAGTCTTGGAATTTGAACAGAGCTTTGCTCTGATTGGGGGAAGCGTCGCTACATTTTCAATCTCAGAAACAGAGCTTTGCTCTGATTAGGGAAACACAAGGTTAACTTCTTGATGAAGCAACCACATTTTGTTCCCGCTATCTAGACGAGAACATTGAGATGAGACTTAACCGGCCTCGAAGAATTCAAGACGGGCCATATGGTAAAGCCGATTATAAGAGAGTAGACACTATATTTATCAACAAGATATACCGATTTATCTTGCTTAATTGCGCATGTCTTAAAAAATTAGAGAGTAAGTTTTTTTGGATTAATTGTTATATTTGTGTTTGTGTGTGTATGAAATGATATAATATTAATGTCATAATTTATTGTCGAAAACAGAATTCATTTTAACGAGGTACGTGAGGGGCATCCTGATTGGAACGATGAACGATTGGAAAAATATCATCAGGATAATTTTTGCGATTGGGTTGCAGGTCATGTAAGTTATTCGAATAACGTGTTATTGTTATCAGTTTTAATCTAAACTTATATCGTTATGTATTTGTCGTAAAATTTATTTTGTTAGATCCACGATCCGAACATGTCTGCATCATTAGAGAGTGATTCAAGATGTTTAGCTCAATTTCCTAGAATGGAGGTTGCATATTATAAAGGATTCGGTGTCCTTGGATACAAATTCGAAGTTAAGGACATAGAAACATCTAGAACCACTCAGAATAGTGGGATTGCGACGGTAGGATCGGATGGTGTGATTTATTATGGATACTTAAATTGTATACTCGGCATCCATTATCCCGGACGATCAGAACCCTTTTATATATTTCAGTGTACTTGGTACGATACGCGAACCGATACGGATAAGTGGAAAAGCAATCATGGGACTTGGAAAGATGAATATGGATTGACCAGTGTGAACACACTTCGATTTTACGGTCAGGAAGATCCGTTTATCTTTCCGAACCAAGCGTTCCAAGTATACTACTCACAGCGTTTGAAGCATCCGAGATGGAGTGTCGTATGCCGTTGGAAACCCAGGGATGTCTACGATGTCCCAGAATTCGAGGACATCGATGAGGATGAAGAAGAGAGAAGACTTAGAGTGCTCTGACCGTCTGTTTCGAAAGACGGGTTGTCTTCGGCTGATCATGAAGTTACGTGGGTTAGAAATGATATCGATAATGAAATCCAAGTAGATATGTCTAATGCGCCCACGAAACGAAAAAGGTTATCAGTAATGTTATATTATTACTTCACATTTTACGATCTATACATATATAGTCAATACTTGTAATGATTGTCTAATGCGTCCACGAACTATTTATCTAGATTTGATGACGATGACGGGAGCAGCGAGGGGCAGCAGGAGCTCCAGCCGTGGCACCGGCAGAGGCAGAGGCAGAGCGGTTCTGCCGCCCGGAGAGCTGCGTAGGGAGCTTCAGGGGGCCGGTCTTGCACCCCGATCGGAGACCCCTTCGGATGCCTCCTTCTGTGTGGACTTTGCCACACCTCCAGGTATATTGCACGCATATTCATTTTGAATGTAATATTATAGATATACATGCATGTTCATGTTAAAATTACTTATATTGTCAATGTTTGATTGTCTAGCTGTTGGTGATGCGTCCACATCAAGGACAGAGGCCACTCCTGCACCTCCAGGTATGTTTATATATCATATAGTACATGCATATTGATTTAGAATGCTATATCATAAATATACATACATTCTTTTTGCTCTTACGTACTTACATCAGGGACAGAGGCCAATCCCGCACCTCCAGGTATGTTTATATATCATATACCTGCGGGTATGTTTATATATCCTATAGTGTATACATGTTGATTTAGAATGTTATATTATTGATATACGCATTCTTTTTGCAATTACTTATATAGCTGATACTTGATTGTCTAATTATAGGTGGTGCATCCTCGTCTGGTGCAGGGGCCACCCGTCACTTCCATACCCTCCGCTCAGTCTGCAGGTTTGTATGAATAAATATAAAATATTTATTCATTTTACATATCCTTTAAGAATAAACATGAACTTCATGTAATTTTATCGATATTTATTTTCTAGTTGGAGATGCGTCCACGTCCGGGTCACCGGCTGTTCCTCACCGGAGGAACTATCGTCCCGCTCGTGCTCCTGCCCGGGTCCAGGCTCGTGCTTTAGTCGCCGGAGGTATATATCACACTTCAATTTTCGTTAAACCTCGATTTCTTAATTCAACTTTGTCTTAATATTGATTGTATTGATTTTTCTTGCAGACGCAGGGCCTCCCCATCCCGAGAGGGGGACTCGAGGCCCGAATCAGTCCCATAGGCTGAGGCCCGATAGAGCTAGGGAGGAGGCAGCACTCCCCCTCTTTTTTACCCCTGATTATCGCTATACCGGAGATCATGCCGAGAGGTTCGGCCGGTATATAGAGGATGAGAGCCGGCTCGTGAAGAACTATCCACTTCACGTTGAGTGGGGCGACCAGCACCGGCGCTCATTCACCCTTTTCTGGGATCAGGCTCGGGTATTAATATATATTTTCATTTGATTTATTCAATATATTTATTATTAACACTTGCAATCTAATAACATTTTTTTTTTGTATTTTCAGTTGGATTACGATTTTCAGCCTGTACCCGATCCTGATCACCCTGGGAGGGTGCTCGATCTTCACACTCTGTACAATGGCCTGATGAAGAACATGCAGACGAAGGTCTGATACAACAGGAATGAGCTGAAGACCGACTGCTATTCCCTGTGGATGGCAACCCCCGAGGCAGAGAGAGCGGCCCTCCTATCTACTTCGGCCTTTGCGAGAGTCGACGTAGATACATGGCCTCTATTGTGCCAATATTTCGACTCTCAACGCAAAGAGGTATGTATTTTAAATATAATTTATTTTTTTATGTTGCTTAATTAGAAAACTAAATCTGAATGTGTTGTGCAGAAACATGCCGATCAAAATAAAGAGAATAGGAAGTTGGCGAAGAGGGGTCGCCCCACTTATACAGGTGGCTCGAGGTATATTACTCGTGCCATGGAGTTATCGGTAAATTACAATAGACCGGCCTTTGTGATATAATGTAATATTAAGAGTTATTTTCTAATATATCTAATATTAAGAGTTATTTTCTAATATTGCAGAGAGCTTAGACCCTAGCGCAGGGTGGTACACCGAGCGTGCTGTCCGCGTATCTTGTCGTCCACGGCACCTCGACAGATCCCGTCACAGGCAAGCTTCGATACCCCGACACCGCTACCCAGGAGTATTGCATAAGTGTTAATATTTATTCAACCCCTATTTGAAATTTTTGTTTTGAAAGGTTCAAATTTAAATGATGTACTTATATTTTACTGGTTAATGTGGGTGTAGGAGCGTGTGGTTGAGCAGGCGGAGGCATTGGGGATCGATTTTACTGGACAGAACGATCCGATGCTGCTGACCCCAGTCCTAGACGCCGCACACGGAGGGCACCACGGAGGTTGGGAGAGAGGCCGGGGACTGGGTCCTAGCAGGGCCTATATGAGGTTGGACTCCACTCCGGCGGTTACTTCCTCTGTCTCCAGTGAGCGACGTTTCCAGCAAGAACTGAACAGCTTGAAGGCCACCGTTCAGGAGTTGAAGGAGATGTTGGTATGTATATTACTTAATAGTAAAATATTATGTCATATTATAGATAGCAACATATCCAATATTAGTATGCAGCCTGAGCTTATTTGGTTGTGGACTTAGCTTTGATTAATCATACATACATATCTAATTAAAATAAACTACGGTTTTCCAAACTGGATCTAGTATTGCATATATAAATTTTTACTAGGCTACATAGTGATTGGTGGTTTTGCTGTATCCCTTAGAAAATGACATTAGAGATTCATATTTGGGACCCTCGGTTAGGAAATAACATGTAGTATGTTGTTTTATTCTTTCAATTGTGATTTGAACTTTGGATCGCTTTCCTTAGATTATCGCACCAAAATCTTTAAAAATGTTGACACTTTTGTTGAACATTTTGGCCATTCATTAGATTATATGAGATGCACATATCCATTAGACCCACGAAAATCTTTACTCATATCTTATATCTCCATGCATTAATAAACTAATTGAAGAGCTAGCCTTTTAATCACGAACGCATAGTACCTAACATGTTCTATATATATTCTAGAAGATACACAAGTTTATCATTGGATTTTACCAATAAAAGCATAAGAATGAGGTCCAAGAAAAGGGAGCTGATCATTCTTTACAAAACATAAGGATTATCCCAATAACACATCAACATTCATCAAAACTCCAATTAACAAATCAATTAAGATCTTTCATTTAGGCCCACAATATTAACAACCTAGCGGAGCTTCAACTCAAGCCATCTCCTAAGGGTCACAACTCTCATGTGCATCATCATGAGCATAGGCTAGTACTCAATGTGGGTTCCTTTTATCAGTCCCTAAGTATACATAGATTGGGGTTTCGCAATAATTTGATAATGATACGAGTTCGACTAATACACAATTCTTACTCGTTTATTACACACGTAGGTCCAGACGCGACAGGATACATTGGCCGAGCCTCCACATGCATCTCCTTCGGCTGCGGCTCAGCAAGGCACTACCTCGGCCGCGGTTCCGCAGACAACTCCTATAGCTCCACTGCCCGCTCAGACTTCCGCAGCTGCGGCTCCGCAAGCCACTACCTCGGCGGCGGTTGCGCAGACCACTCCTATAGCTCCACAGCCCGCTCAGACTCCCGCACACTCCGCATTGCTCGAGATATTGACTCAAGATATATCCGAGGAGCAGGCACGCCAGATTACGGCGTTTATCAGAGGTGGAGCTGGACCGAGCTAGGGTAGCTTTTTTATTCTTATATTTTAAACATGTATTTACTTATATGATATATATTGTATATATTTTGGACGATATTGATATTGGTGGTGTTTGCGTGTCTATATTGATTTAGATTGATATCATATTCTGCTTCTTGATTTCTTTTGTATATTATGCGTGAGATGTGATTATGAATACTGCGGTATATATTCTGCGTGTTGATTAATTTTATATATGATTTATATATTATTGTGCACAGGGCAAGAAAAAAACAGGCAGCCCCTTTTTAAAAAAAAACTGATAATATGTCCCTACGGATTAATCCGTAGGGCCCAACATTGCCCCTACGGATTAATCCGTAGGGGCCTAATTTATCTCTACGGATTTATCCGCAGGGGCAAAATATCAGGATACCTGATAGTTTGCCCCAATGATCTCAGTAAGAGAGGCTATACTTGTCCCTACAAAGTTGTCCGTAGGGGCATAAACGTGCCCCTACACAGTTATCCATAGGGAGAAAATATCAGATACCTGATATTTTTCCCCTACACATTTGGACTTACGCATGTATCCGTAGGTCTAGACAGTTAGCCCTATGGATAACTCCGTAGGGACAACTATTTTATTTTTTAAACCGATAAATTAAATAACTTTTTTGTCCCTACAGTCTAATCCGTAGGGGAAGATGGACCTACACATTACTCCGTAGGGGCAAGTTTTCGACCGTAGGGGAATGTTCAAGGCTAAGACTTGCACTTACGGCGTATGCACCTACAGGGTAATTTCTTGCCTCTACGGGTATATCCGTAGGGGCAGTGGTTTGCTCCTACGGATAAATCCGTAGGGGCAACCCCTATTTGTAGTAGTGAATAGCTAAGCTTATATGTGCATATATCGGATTTGGCCGGCGAGTGCCATCTTTGACTGCGAGTGATCATGGAGTGAGAAGGTGGAGGGCGGTTAGTAGCTCTAGATGGCATGATGGGAATAAAATGAGGTACGGGTGAAGAAGATGCGGGAGAAGAGTCTATAGGATTTGGTGAATTTGGAGCAGAATTGAATAGACGAGCAACTTGACAAGCTTCATCTAATATGGTAAAGGATGGAGAAGAAGAAGAAGAAACACATTCAATGAAAGTGCTAAGTTCACCCAATATGTCAACAACTTGTGAGGTGCAAGATAAGGAAAATACTCGCTCATTGAATATAATATGGCGTGATATATACACTAGACCGGTAGAAAAATGAAACCAACGGTATCCTTTATGTTTATCACTGTAACCTATAAAAATACAAGGCAGAGAGCGTGGATATAATTTTGTAGCAGCATAGTCTCGAAAGTATGGAAAGCATGAGTTCCAAAGATCCGTAAAGAGGAATAATCAGGATCCCTTTCTATTGCGGTATTTATAATTAATCGGTTGCCATCTTCTAATTTAAACATGCTAAGCCCCATCTAATATTTCTGAGGAATATGAGCATTAAACATCATTGCCATACCAAGTTCAATGACACGACAATATTTTCTCTCCACAACACCATTCTGTTCTGGTGTATAAGGATAAGTAACCTAATGAACAATGCCATGTTCGCAAAAATAATTAGAGAGTTCAGTATTAATAAATTCGTCTCCTCCGTCAATTTGAAAACTTTTCAACTTCGCATCAAATTGCTTTTCAACCATACGATGAAAATTACAAAAGTATTAAAGAAATCAGACTTGTATTTAAGTGGATATAACCAACTAAAACTGGAATAATTATTGACAAATAGCGCATAATAAAGAAAGCCTTGATTTGAAGAAACGGGCGCTTTTCTTCACTAATCACAATTTATTTTAGCCAACGGTTCAATGGACCGATTATTAGAAACATGAAATGGAAGTTTCATGCTTTTGCTCATTAAACAACTAGAAAAAGGATCAACATTATTATTATTAGAGACTGAATTAAACCATTGCGTCGTAAATGCTCAAGAATGCGATGCTGTGGATATCCAAGTCGTTGATGCCACATTAAAGTGTGAACAGACTTTTGTCTATTTGAGAAGAAGGCAATGATGCTTGGATGATCCATAGCATATAGACCACCACGCTTACTCCCGGATGCCAGAACTTTCCCCATCTTCAGGTCCTTATTATATCAATGAGAATGATCAAAAATAACTTCGCAAGGAAAATCATTAGTCAACTTAGAAATAGATAATAAATTCCTCTTAATATCAGGAACCACAAGTACATCCTTAAGAGGAATAGCATGACATCCACAAAGAATACCATCTCCTGTACGAGTAATAGGAAGACAATTTCCATCTCCAACCATAACATAATCAGATACATTGTTAGAAAATAAATTGCGCAGAATACTTGGGTTGGCTGTCATATGTGAACTTTCCCCCGTGTTAGGAAGCCATTCTTCAATGGGTGCATAGCTTAAGTGCAATGGTGGAAGGGCTTTCGGAATATCTTGTGGTTGATAGTTGTTGAAGCAATGGCAACAATGCAAAGCATCATGATTGCGACCTCCACAAATTTGGCAAATTAATGGTTGATTTTGAGCTTGAGATGATACTCGATCAGAAGGACCGGAGTCACGACGAGGTTGTGGAACTGATTTTGGTTGGTCATTACGAGCAGCAGCGCTTTTATTTTGAAACCCATGTCCTTGAGAGTTGAAGTTATGCATATGGTTGCTTTGACGATGATTATTGTAATTATTCTTTTGGCTATAAAAGGCCATGAATGGATGCACGGATTCTTATGAAACATTTTTTAGTAGTTCATGACTTTGAAACAACGGCAAAAGATCGACATATGATTGAATTAAAGGCTTGAGCATAGTAGCAGTAAAACTTTCATACTTAGGTACAAGGCCATGCAATAAAGTAAAAACTTTTTCTTGATCGGCAATAGGTTAGCCAATAGCATTTAATTGATCGCAAATTAATTTAAATTCTTTTCAATACTCAGAAAGAGATGACTCACCCTTTTTAAGGTACCAAAATTTTAACATAAGCTCATACTCTCTTGCTTGAGAGTTTTGAGAGAAAATCGATTGTTGCGCTTTCCAGACTTCGGCGGATGTTGCAAGTCCAACAACAATACCGAGAACTTCTTCGGAGAAGGTTCTGGTGATCCATGCTTTGATAAGGCGATCCGAATGCTTCCAAGACATGAAGTCTGGGTTGGGAATTCTGTCAGTACCGCCAACATTATCAATTTCTGATGGAGGTGTAAATTCAGTGCCGTCGATAAAGCCTTCCATCCCGTTGCTCTCAATAAGAGCACAAATTTAGCCTCCCAGTGCATAAAATTGTTATGGATAAGCTTCAAAAAAACAAAGTTGGCAACATTAATTAATGCTTGCGGGGTCTGGATGACGAGATGAGAAGATGTGCTTGTGGTAGATTGCGCCGTTGGAAAAAGAAAAGTTTGAGTCATGGCTCAGATACCAAGAGAAAAATATGATTTAGAAAAAGTAATCTCACCTTCTTGACATGTATTAATTATAATCACAATAAAGATTTGAATTTGAAATTTTGAATTACAAGCAATAGCTTTATTTCTATGAATGCCTTGCATGACAATTATGTCACTTAATTGAGAGGGATTATGTCTCTTGCATGACAATTATTTTAAATATTTGTGAGGGTTTTGGTTAATGCTAAATCCTTGATTTGCTCTCTTGAATGTTTTCCTCAACATGTTTCTGGTTGAAAAGGATGGGAGAGTTTGAATTGAAACTATAGCCTATATTGATATGAGCAACTAGACCCCATGCATGGAGAATGGAAGCATGGGTTCAAGGCACCAACAAGCATGTTTGTTGAAATTATAGTTTAAATTTAAATTAACAGTTCATTTCGTAAATCCCCTTACTTGAAATGAGTACTGTGTGATCAAGAGGATTCTGAAATAGAGTTCGATGATTTGATTATGATGCATGATGGTACAAGGTTTCCTAGAAGATGGAGCAAGATGCAAAAGTGCTGTGTGCGAAGAGGGTGAAGAGGGTGATGTGAACGGTGTAGTTGTTAGAGGCTCACTGGAATTTAAGGGCTGTTTAGTTGATAAGATTTGGAGATGCATGCAACATTTGTTTGTTGCAAAAAATCTTTATTTTCTATGTCTGGTTAGCAACAAACTTGAGTTGGAAATGGAAATGGAAATGGAGATACAAAAAGCATCAAATTCTTGCAACATTTGTTGCACTCATTTTAGTTGTAACAAGAGTTGCAACTTTGTGAATGGTGGGTATGGTAATTATAATGCGATGCCGCATAAGCTTTGTATATGCCTTATGTGCAAATTTGCATAGTGTTGCATTTTCTTTAGTTTTTTGTTTAACCGAACACAAAAATTGGTTTGGATTTGGAAATCCAATTGCAAAACTTGAAGACAGCCAAACAATGGATTTGAGCCATTCTTTTTTGCAACAAATGCCACATAAAACATTTGTAGCATGAAAGCATGATGCAATTATTTTTTAGTTGCTGACCAAGCATGCCCTAAGTTTGAGGTTGAGATTGTCAGGACTGCTATCTCATATCCAAATGAGCACTTGGTGTGTGATTCGTGGATCGTGGGAAAGTCTTAGTATGAATTTGGGCCAGTTTGGACTGTATTAATTCGGTAGTGTGAGGGCGAGAGCTTACTAAAAGATCGATTTGATATAATGGAAGTGGTGATTATTTATATTTAAGTTATTAGTTAGTATAGAGTATTATGAAAAGGATTTTAAGCTAGATAAGGGATGGAGTACTCCTATGAGATAAAAGAAAAATATTTTTATGATGCTAAGAGGAAGCAATCTAATTCTATTTTTGTTGGACTTATTAGCTAGGAGAAGTTTTATCCTATATTATATAAAGAGGTGTTCTCATCATACAAAAATTGGTGAAAAAGATGACAGATGCAAGATGTGGTCTCTACAGATATGATTGTTGTAAATCTATTCTCTTGACCTAAGATCAAGAAAAGAGTTTACAAATTATTGGAGGAGATTGAGGCTAGGCGTATCTTGTATGTTTCTTTATTATAAATAAATCCTCATATTTGTCTCTTGGATTAGGCCGAGTTTGACCGAACCATGTTAAATCTTCGACAAGTGTCCCCTTTTCTTCGTTCTTTTGGATGCTTAGTTATCTTGCGTGCTTGTATGATTTTGGGAGGAGGTCGTCGAATATTTCTCCACAATCCTAACTCACATACTGTTATTTTTCCTTGAATTATATATACGACGGTTGCGACCTTATTCGCATTACTTATGAATCGATCCATAATATTAGTCTACTCGCCCAGCTCATATGATAGAATGGTTGTAAAGTCATTTCTATTCAACATTAAATTTAAAATTCGAAACTCTTCTTCTGATAGGCATTAATGAATGTGTTGGGTAAAACACATCTTAAACGGCCTTTACCTAATTGCTGGCATGGCGGAGAACCTTTAGCTCATAAAGGCATATCAACCCTCCAGGCTTAAACTTGAATAGAAGTTCAAGGTCTAGAAATACTGTATTTAAAATTTTTTTTTTAAAGCTCAATCCCCGATCTTGCGATCTCTCACTTTGGAGAGGAAATTGATACCAACTGAGCTAAGCATGATTTGTTCTTGAAGTACGGTAGGTGTCATGTGGTCGAAGCAAAGAAAGAAAGAATTACTGGCTAAAAGAATAAGGCTTATATATATAGCGTCATGATTCAGTGGAACAAAACAGCTTAAAAGTAAAATTTGTAAATTATGTGATCCATCCATCTTAAATCCGACGGTCAGTATTTCTAGGTGGAAATGACCGGTTGTAAAGTAAAATAACCGTTTGTAAAGCAGCAAACATTCTTATTGAAAGAGACATGTGTCATGTCCCGATTAGTCCAATTCGTGGAAAAACAAATTCCCAACTTAAAAATACCATAACTTTCACATACGGTATCAAAATTAACTCAAACTTGGTTCATTGGATTCGTATCGAAATTCTCTTTCAAATGAGCACCAATTTTGACATATTTTAGATCCATCCAACAACAAAAAATCCCATTTAGAAAGTCTCGTTTAGTCAACAGAAAGTCCTACTTAGAAGAACAAATAGTACTATCTGGAGAAATTCTTAATGAAAATTCATTCTAAATTGGTAAATCAATAGTTCCATTTGGTAGATTAATATTTCCACTTACAAAGTTTATAATTCCAACTAAAAGCTTTTTAGTCACACTTGAAAACGTTACAACAATTAAGCCAAACATATGATTGCATAAATTTAAAAATGCTGGGATTTTTCCGAATGAAATTAAGTATTTTTTTAACCGAAATTTATAATCTCTACTATTATAACCCAAACTCTAAGGGTGTGATGTGGTATTATGTAATTTTTTGGAAAGGAAAAACCAAAAAAAGAACAAAAATCCTAGAAACAAAGTTGGGATGCTAGTCTATCCATCTCAGCCCTAAATAAATAAATAAATAAAAATATTTATTTGTTTGTCCTTTTCCCATGCAAATGATTCTTTTGGGAAGTTCAAAAGACCAAAATTCAAATTTCAAATAACTTTCTAAGATCTTCTATAATCTTTTGGTTTTTAAAGCAAAATCTAAATTTCCCTCCAAGAAACAATAACAGAGAGAACATAGAATTGAACCCATCTCTTTCTCTTTAACAAAAAAGGCAAAAAAAAAAAAACGATACGAAATTAGAAGAAAAGATGAAGTGCATGTTTATTCTCTAATCTATTTTCTTTCCCATCTCCTTATTTTTTTTTCTAATTTGGTTCAATAAAATTCCCTCTCAAAAAATTATTCCACAATCTCATTTACTCTGATATTTTTGATAATCGAATATATTGACAATATGTAGATTGTAATTTCATGCCTTTTAAAATTTAACCACCATGTATTATTTTCCTAAATTACTCGCAAAAATTACCATTTATTTCCATATTAATAATCATAAAATCATTCTTTTATTTGACATTTTTTTATCTGATTAAGTAAATACGAGAATTAGAAATAACAAAATGCAGACTTTCTTTTCTTAAAACCGTAAGAAAATATTCAAACATTTCCATTTTTTTTGTTACTTCTGAGTAGTTAATCGCCAACTAAATTTTTTTGACTTCTAATAAGTTTGATAATATTCTCTAATTAGTTGTGATTTTTTAACAAAAATTCTGGTATTATCTATCTATGAAACTATCATGTATTTTACTAATTAATTATTGTTTTGGCAATACATCTTATTGGGCATCTCTAATCTTTAATATTATAATATTAACTCATATGAGCCCCACAAAATTTACAATCTACTGTGTGACCTCTTTTTCTTAGAAAAAATTATTAAAAATAGGATAAGTTTTTCAGAGTATATTGTAATTTTAGAAACCTATGTCAACTCTTTAATATTTTAAGAATTTAAATAATATTCTATCTTTCGAAGAAAAACCTTATCTTTCCAAATATTATCTCCACAAATAAAACATTTTTTCAACTATGTTTTTAAATTTTAAATATATTTTCCTATATAAAAATAATAAATTTGCAAAGTCGAAACTTAGATTCCATATGTATAGTACGTGCAAACTAGTAGTATCCATTAACTTAAACACTTAATATGTTAATATAGTGGATCGCATCCGTACGGTTGTAACTTTGTTTTTGTTTGTAAATATTTTAATATAATTATTTGAATTTAATAATTACAACGGCTAAATTCTCAAGATCCGAATGCAAAAATTCAATTTCAACTTTACGGATATATTTGACAATACATAAATAGGTTACTTACAAAAAATTACTTGATTTGAATGTCATTTGTTCCTTGATCATAAACTCACAAAATTAGTGCACAAAGAAAAAATAATTTTAGAAGCTTATGATCGAGACCCAGATGAACTACAAAAAATTTGGATTTTTTTATTTAGGCTATTTTATCATCATATATTAAATCGGTACGGTTTAAATTAAAAATAAAAAAATATATTTATGACTCACAGTTCTTGATTGGTTAGATAACATGTAAATCTATTACGGCTGTAATGCACCGGTTAAATTTGAACTGTGAGTCCTATATAGGTATTTTTTTTAAAAAAACTTCAACCGTACCGATTTGATATATGACAATAAAATAGCTTAAATAAAAAATTTCAATTTTTTTGAAGTTTAACTGGATCTCGATTATAATCTTTTAAGATGAATTTTTCTTTGTGCATTAATTTTATGAGTTTATGATCAAGGAACAAATGATCTACAAATTATCTGATTTTTTTTGTGTGAGCAATGTTAATATCATAGATCGTATCCGTAGGGTTGTAATTATGTTTTTGTTCATAAATTTTTTATTATACTTATTTTAAATAATAATTATAACGGCTAAATTCTCAAGATCCGAGTACAAAAATTCAATTTCAACTTTACAGATATGTTTTTATAATATATAAGTAAGTTACGCACCAAAAACTATCTGAATCCATTTGTTTTTTGATCATAAACTCACAAAATTAATGCACAAAAAAAAAATAATCTCAAAAGCTTATGACTAGGCCCAGCTGAACTTCAAAAAATTTGAATTTTTTAAAGGCTATTTATCATCGTATATCAAATCGATACGGTTCATATTAAAAAGAAAAATATATATTTATGACTCACAGTTCAATCTTGATTGGTTAGATATTATGTAAAACTATTAAGGCTGGTGTAACATTTTGAAAATTTAGAAATAAATAAAATTAATTAATTAAATAATAAAGTGTTAAATTAAAAAGTTATTGAAACCAAATAAGACAATATCATAAGTTTTATGTAAAACAAATTAAATTTGAGTTTTAGTATGCAACGTAAATAAATTATAAGGGTTTTAGTGATAAATTTAGCTTCATTTTTAATAAAATGGTGTTTATATAATAACATAAGTTGGGAGGGGTTGTTATGTAAAGATTAGGACTTTGTGCAAATTGAAAATTGTTAAGGGTGTAACTAGAAAGAAGATGGGATAAGATTTAGTTCAGAATTTTATCATAAAATAAATCAAATTGGAAAAAGAATTCATTACCACCACCTCCTCTCATGCACAACACACTTCCCACACCTCCTCCTTGCATGAAACCACCACATCTTGCTTGGTGACACCTCCTCCTACACCTCACCCTCTTCCCTTTACCATATATAACATGTGTTCAGATCTATTACTTAATTTAAAATCTGAAAAATTAAATAAAGAAAAAGAAAACTATAGCAAACAAAGAAGAACCAAAGGAAAGAGAAGGGACGAGCTAAGTTATAGGATTTCCACCATCAAGCTAAATACTTGGAGCTTGTGCATCTTGGAGGGAGTTCTTCCAGCAAATTTCTTGTAGGTAAAATCTTTAATCACTATAGGAATTTAGTTCAGTAACTAGTTTAACTTAGAAATCAAAAAGTGTCCAAAATGTCGTATTTTATGCAAAACTGAACTCTGTAGTAATCTGCTATGAGTCTGAATAAAATTAACTTAACTAAGCAGGGCCTAAATGATGTATGTTAGACCTAGAACAACCCATAGAATCTCGAACCCAAGGGGCTCGGTTTTGGCTGGTGACTAACAAGAGAATTCCGGCGTCGCTGGATTTGTAGGGAGGTAAAGTGATTTGGGTTTTTGGGTAGGTCTCTGTGTAGAATTATGGTTAAATTGGTATTGTTTAATCAATTCAGTTTAACTGTATATAAAATCTGGGAGCAAATATCGGAAAAAGGTATCTAAAAAAAACCATAATACGACACGGGAAATTCGTAACGCGTTCTGTTTCTGTTATGAAACAACGTTAGGTTAAATTCCTGTTAAAATGAGAATTAGATCATATACAATAGTCGTATGTGGTGTAACTAGAACGTACAACTTGTGTTTTTATAATTTTGTCGTATCGGAGTAGCCGTTTCCTTATACAAGTTATTGCAATGTTAGATTCCAATATGGGAACTTTGGAGGCCGCGAGGAAAGGAAAAGGATTGGCGATTCCTGAGTATATACGACGTAATTCCGGTGAGTAAATTTACATCTACGGGGGAAGTTGGGTGGATGACGTATAACACCCCAACCTTATAACTATTATTGTGATATCTAGTTAAGTTAGCTTTTCTTCAAAGTATTGATACAGTATTGCATCTTGTATGCCCCCTGTTTACATAAAGTTTATATGAAGTTTTTTTAAATGAGATATACGTGATATTTGATCCGTACGATATGAATATGATTTGATGAGTTTGTACGAAAGATTATGCCGTACTTAAGATGATATAGTTATAGCGATTTGATGAGCTATAATACAAGAGTTTATACGTATCGGAAATGATGAACTTTGTATGCCGAATAACGGCCAATTTATTCTTTGATTCGTAGAGATAGATTATGTTCTGTTTTAGGAGGTAATACTGGTATGAGCTATATTGTTTTTAAAAAAACCACGGTTCGTTGCATTTTAAATAAACTATCAGGATGCGTGTCAGTTTCTAAAACAAACATCTTATTTTAAATCTAAGGCAGCTTCTTTATTTTCAAACTTAACGTTCCGATCATTTCTAAAGATAATGGTATAGTTCATAACAAGTAATTAGAGTAAGTACATTCAGATTATATTATCTATAATTTATGTTTCTGCGTTACGCACACTCTGATAGAACATTGCACAAATACCAATGAGTACTATGCTGCACAAGCACGTAAATATATATTACACTACACTTCATTGGTACTGCCATGTCACTGTAGAATCGTTCTGATATATACGTGTTAATATATAAATTGTTACACTGTAGAACATTTGAACAAATACTAATGATTTCCATGTTGCACGAGCACAAACGCATTTGCTACACTACAGATCATTAGTAGTGCCATGACACATTAGAATTGAAACTATTATGTTATGTGATATGATTACGTAGTCGTTTTCTATTCATACTGTAGTACTATAGATGCTGTATTTGATTTCTTGGGATTTCTGAGTATTTTACTCCTGATGATATATATAGCGGTGGTATGGGACACTGTTATATATATATACATATATAATATATTATCAATACAACCTATGCAAGTTCTTATTCCTCACTTGATATTTTATATGATGAGTAAATGTCCACCAGGAGATTTGTGTTTTCTGATTTGGATATCCGGACCGACTCGGTGGGTATACGGTTACAGATTTATAATTTTTATCCAGATTGAGTTGGTGGGGATACAGTTGGATACCTGGTGGACCCGGTCGAGACCGAGGGGCAGGATAGCCGCATTTGAGGCGGGGGAGCCTAACGAGGTGACTCGATTCCGGAGATAGAAATGAGCACGGCAGATATCCAGGGGATACTGACCGGGATTCGATTAGGTACGACAGATATCCAGGGAATACTGATCGTAGCCAGGATATCGGGTGGCGATCGTCTGTTGAGATGGTGTCGACGGTATCTGTTTTTACGTGTCGTTGCTGGACACGAGATATTGCGGATTTCGATGTCGATACTGGACATCTATATGTATATTGATGTGATCAGTATTATGAGGTACACAGTTAGATATGTATTTATTGGATTCCACCAGGACTGATCCGGGGGACAGTACCTGCATATATTTGTACAGACATTCATAGATAAAAAGGGAATTCCAATACAGATAATAATAGATTCATGATTTTGATTCATATGACATTGAGATACTATACTGGGGATTGCATGATAGTTAGTACCACCCATATGCATATCATATAGTATATCGATACAGATTATGATAGTACTATACTTATGACCTAGGTATCGTCATGCATTTCGATTTCTACCTTTAGATGCATTTTTATTCACTGAGTTGGCAACTCATCCACGTGGTGCCACAATTTCTTGCAGGTTTTACCGCGTGGATTATCAGCGGTTTGGGCACACATTCTTTTGGGGATTGATGGGTAAGTGAGTTGTTATTGTATCATATTCACTCTTGATTATTCATATGTTCTTGTATCTAGTGGAAAACTCCATCAACTTAGAAATGGTATATTATGGACTTAGAAGCAAGGATTAGAGTGGTGTCTTGAGTTGTCGCACTCTTTGGAGTCGACTCCTGATTTAACTTGATTGGTTGCTCCATTGTTTAGACATGGAGACTAGCTTCCGTTAGGATGCTATTTTATTATGTTGTATCGGGTTTTTATAAAAATGCAAAGGAGGTGATGTAAAGTTTCAAAACGTCATAAATGCTTTTCAAAATACTTAATTAAAATTAGATGTTATTTAAATTTGATTTCATTGGATGATTATTTTAAACCTCACCTCAAATACTTTCAAAAAGGGTTTAGATTTCGGGTTTCGGCTTACTTAGATTTCGTCGATGTCTTTAGATGTCACGTGTTTTAAGTGCCGGTCACGTGCCATATTTAGGTCATGACAAAGTTGGTATCAGAGCGTTTGGTTTAACCTTTGTTCGAGTCTAGGTTGACTATATGGAGTCTGGGCATATATTTTGTTACCTAGGCTTGACCTTATAGGACTTAGACTTGACTTTGGGTGTCTTATACCCGAACTTTCGTTATATAGGATGACCTTTGTTGATGGACTAGGTACTAAGTAGAGTGACGTACCGTATATATGTTCCGCGGCATATTTACAATATGATACTCCGCCTAAGATATCTTAGGATTTATATCTTGAGATCTTCCTTCTATTCTTTCCGTTGATCTATCTTCGTCAGTGCATGATTGGTTGTTTGATCACCATGTTATGGGGGCCACGAGGTGCTACAGTTAGAGATACGGTCAGAGCAGACTTGTCTGGGACAAGAACTGACTGGGGTGACTTTTTGATGATATAGAGATACGTCGTTCATTCATATATGATCGAGTTTAAATTGTGGGGCAAGTTTCTTCGGGATTCTCACTAGATGGTAAAGTCATTGTTAGAGCTCAGACAGACTTGAGACTTGATGTCTTCCCCTTTTCCGAAAATCATGGTGTTGGGTACTGTTCAGATAGAAGTATTAATCTTTGCTAAGATTATCGAGATGTTAATTCCGGAGTTCATGAAGTTAAAGATTGACGAGGTTACAAGTGTAGATGGATCAGCAGGATTCATAGTCATTCAGGTGTGCGATGGTTAGGATTTTTAACTCCATTGTGGCGCTTCAATACGAGATTGGTGAAGTTGATGTACTTCTCTCAATAGAGCTTGTTCAGACCAGATGCTAGTAGTTCAAGATGGAGAACGTGTAGTAAGCTTTTCTCCGACAAATTGGGACGAGTCTTCGAAGGTGGAATTAGCCAGAATTTTTCAGGGTATCAGCAGTAACAGATTCGCTAAATTTTCCAAGTGTGCTTTCTGGCTAGAGTAGATTTCTTAGGTCACGTAGTTGCAAAAGATGGGATATGTATAGACCCAAAGAAGATAGAAGCGGTACAGCACTGGCCTAAACCTGTGTCAGTTATAGAGGTTCGATATTTCTTGGGTCTGGCCGGTTATTATAGACATTTTGTGCAGGGTTTTCTCAGATCGCTGCACCGTTGACCGGATTGACTAGGAAGGAAATTCCATTTCTTTGGACAGATGTATGTGAACAGAGTTTCCAGCAGTTAGAGACTCGATTGACGACGGCACCTGTCTTATCGTTACCTTCCGGGTCAGGTGGGTTGTGGTATATTGTGATGCCTCTCGAGTGGGTTTAGGCTGTGTATTGATGAAGCACGACATGGTGGTAGCTTATACTTCTCGGCAGTTGAAGAGACACGAGCAGAACTACCCCCCTCATGAAGTGGAGATGGCTGCTGTAGTATTCGCACTGAAGATTTGGAGGCATTACTTATACGGTGGGTCGTGTCAAATCTTCACAGATCATAAGAGCTTAAAGTATATTTCAGCAGAAGGATCTGAACCTAAGACAGCGTAGGTGAATGGAACTCATGAAGGATTACGATTGTGAGATCTTGTATCATCTAGGCAAAGCAAGTGTTGTAGGAGATGCCTTGAGTCGCAGGCCTGGAAATAGCTTATATCATCTGCGCATCTTACAGAGGCAGTCTTCTACAGACTGACAGATTTTATGTGATAGTCGTGTACAGTTCGAGTTCGCATCGACAGGAGTACGGTTAGCACATGTTCGCACCGTCCTCAGTTATTGGATCGTATTCTGGAGACATAGTCGCAGAGGCTCGTATGTCAGAGATTATGGATCAGATTAGGCAGGACAGAGAGTCGAAATTGGTGATAAATGACCGTGGAGTATTACGTTTTGGGACTTGTCTTTGTATGCCAGATTCGGATGGGCTGTGACGTGAGATCTTAGAGGAGGCCTATATATTAGCATACAGTATTCATCCTGGTTCCACCAAGATGTATCACGACTTGAGGGATGTTTATTGGTGGAAAGGAATGAAGAGGGACGTTGCGGAGTTTGTTTCAAGATGCTTGAATTGTCAATAAGTCAAGGCAGAGCAACAGAGGCCGGCTGGAGAATTGCAGCCCTTACCCATTCCAGAGTGGAAATGGGAACAGATTTCCATGGATTTCCTTGTGGGTCTACCCAGGACTAGCAGAGGGTATGATTCCATTTGGGTGATTGTAGGTAGATTGATAAAGACAGCTCACTTTCTTCCGGTGAAGACGACGTATGGGTTACACAGTATGCTCAGATTTATATCGACTAGATGATACGATTGCATGGAGTTCCAATGAGCATAGTGTCAGATAGGGGTACCCAGTTTACTAACAGGCTATGGCAGAAACTTCAAGAAAAGCTTGGCACACGATTGAATTTTTGTACAGCTTTTCACCGACAGACGGATAGTAAGTCAGTAGTTGGGATTGTCACCTACCTTTGATAGAATTCTTGTACAACAATCGTTTTCAGGAGACGATCCAGATGGCAACATTTGAAGCTTTGTATGGAAGGAAATGTCGATCGTTTTTTTGCTGGACGGAACTAGGAGAGAGTAGCATTTTAGGACCACAGGAGTACAGGAGACTACGGAAAAGATTCAACTGATACGAGATAGAATGAGAGCGGCCCAGTGCAGACAGAAATCATATGCTGATCGACGACGTCGTAAAACCAAGTTTGATGTGGGAAACCGTGTGTACCTCGTATGTCTCTGATGAACACGAGGATGCGATGCGAAAGAGTTTTCCACATCTTTTTGATGGTATGTCTAGTTAACTTTTAAATTCGGGGACCGAATTTTCTTAAGGGGGGAATATTGTAACATTTTGAAAATTTAGAAATAAATAAAATTAATTAATTAAATAATAAAGTGTTAAATTAAAAAGTTATTGAAACCAAATAAGACAATATCATAAGTTTTATGTAAAACAAATTAAATTTTAGTTTTAGTATGCAACATAAATAAATTATAAGGGTTTTAGTGATAAATTTAGCTTCATTTTTAATAAAATGGTGTTTATATAATAACATAAGTTGGGAGGGGTTGTTATGTAAAGATTAGGACTTTGTGCAAATTGAAAATTGTTAAGGGTGTAACTAGAAAGGAGATGGGATAAGATTTAGTTCAGAATTTTATCATAAAATAAATCAAATTGGAAAAAGAATTCATTACCACCACCTCCTCTCATGCACAACACACTTCCCATAACTCCTCCTTGCTTGAAACCACCACATCTTGCTTGGTGACACCTCCTCCTACACCTCACCCTCTTCCCTTTACCATATATAACATGTGTTCAGATCTATTACTTATTTAAAATCTGAAAAATTAAATAAAGAAAAAGAAAACTATAGCAAACAAAGAAGAACCAAAGGAAAGAGAAGAGATGAGCTAAGTTATAGGATTTCCACCATCAAGCTAAAGACTTGGAGCTTGTGCATCTTGGAGGGAGTTCTTCCAGCAAATTTCTTATAGGTGAAATCTTTAATCACTGTAGGAATTTAGTTCACTAACTAGTTTAACTTAGAAATCAAAAAGTGTCCAAAATGTCGTATTTTATGCAAAACCGAGCTCTGTAGTAATCTGTTATGAGTCTGAATAAAATTAACTTAACTAAGCAGGGCCTAAATGATGTATGTTAGACCTAGAACAACCCATAGAATCTCGAACCCAAGGGTCTCGGTTTTGGCCGGCAACCAACAAGGGAATTCCGGCGTCGCCGGATTTGTAGGGAGGTAAAGTGATTTGGGTTTTTGGGTAGGTCTCTGTGTAGAATTATGGTTAAATTGGTATTGTTTAATCAATTCAGTTTAACTGTATATAAAATCTGGGAGCAAATATCGGAAGAAGGTATCTAAAAAAACCTATAATACGACACGGGAAATTCGTAACGCGTTCTGTTTCTGTTTTGAAACAGCGTTAGGTTAAATTCTAGTTAAAATGAGAATTAGATCATATACAATAGTCGTATGTGGTGTAACTAGAACGTACAACTTGTGTTTTCATAATTTTGTCGTATCGGAGTAGCCGTTTTCTTATACAAGTTATTGCAATGTTAGATTCCAATACGGGAACTTTGGAGCCCGCAAGGAAAGGAAAAGGATTGGCGATTCCTGAGTATATATGACGTAATTCCGGTGAGTAGATTTACATCTACAGGGGAAGTCGGGTGGATGGCGTATATCACCCCCGCAACCTTATAACTATTATTGTGATATCTAGTTAAGTTAGCTTTTCTTCAAAGTATTGATACAGTATTGCATCTTGTATGCCCCCTGTTTACATAAAGTTTATATGAAGTTTTTTTAAATGAGATATACGTAATATTTGATCCGTACGATATGGATATGATTTGATGAGTTTGTATGAGGGATTATGCCGTACTTAAGATGATATGGTTATAGCGATTTGATGAGCTATAATACAAGAGTTTATACGTATCGGAAATGATGAACTTTGTATGCCGAATAACGGCCAATTTATTCTTTGATTCGTAGAGATAGATTATGTTCTGTTTTAGGAGATAATACTGGTATGAGCTATATTGTTTTAAAAAAACCACGGTTCGTTGCATTTTAAATAAACTATCAGGATGCGTGTCAGTTTCTAAAACAAACATCATTTTTTAAATCTAAGGCAGTTTCCTTATTTTCAAACTTAACGTTCCGATCATTTCTAAAGATAATGGTATAGTTCATAACAAGTAATTACAATAAGTACATTTAGATTATATTATCTATAATTTATATTTCCGCGTTACGCACACTCTGATAGAACACTGCACAAATACCAATGAGTACTATGCTGCACAAGCACGTAAATATATATTACACTATACCTCATTGGTACTGCCATGTCACTGTAGAATCGTTCTGATATATACGTGTTAATATATAGATTGTTACACCGTAGAATAATTGCACAAATACTAATGATTTCCATGTTGCACGAGCACAAACGCATTTGCTACACTACACATCATTAGTAGTGCCATGACACATTAGAATTGAAACCATTATGTTATATGATATGATTACGTAGTCGTTTCCTATTCATACTGTAGTACTATAGATGCTGTATTTGACTTCTTAGGATTTCTGAGTATTTTACTCCTGATGATATATATAGCGGTGGTATGGGACACTGTTATATATATGTACATATATAATATATCATCAATACAACCTATGCAAGTTCTTATTCCTCACTTGATATTTTATATGATGAGTAAATGTCCACCAGGAGATTTGTGTTTTCTGATTTGGATATCCGGACCGAGTCGGTGGGTATACGGTTACGGATTTACAATTTTTATCTAGACTGAGTTGGTGGGGATACAGTTGGATACCTGGTGGACCCGGTCGAGACCGAAGGGCAGGATAGCCGCATTTGAGGTGGGGGAGCCTAACGAGATGACTCGATTCCGGAGATAGAAATGAGCACGGCAGATATCCAGGGGATACTGACCAGGATTCGATTAGGTACGACAGATATCCAGGGGATACTGATCGTAGCCAGGATATCGGGTGGTGATCATCTGTTGAGATGGTGTCGACGGTATCTGTTTTTACGTGTCAATGCTGGACACGAGATATTGCGGATTTCGATGTCGATGCTGAACATCTATATGTATATTGATGTGATCATTATTATGAGGTACACAGTTAGATATGTATTTATTGGATTCCACCAGGACTGATCCGGGGGACAGTACCTGCATATATTTGTACAGACATTCATAGACAAAAAGGGAATTCCAATACAGATAATAGATTCATGATTTTGATTCTTATGACATTGAGATATTATACTGGGGATTGCATGATAGTTAGTATTACACATATGCATATCATATACTATATCGATACAGATTATGATAGTACTATACTTATGACCTAGGTATCGTCATGCATTTCGATTTCTACCTTTAGATGCACTTTTATTCACTGAGTTGGCAACTCATCCACGTTGTGCCACAGTTTCTTGCAGGTTTTACCGCGTGGATTATCAGCGGTTTGGGCACACATTCTTTTGGGGATTGATGGGAGCAACTTGGCAATCGATTTTGTAAGAGACGTTGCACAAGCTAATTGGACGCGCGACGGGGGGCTCCTTCCCTCTGCTTCACCTCCCGAGAGCCCTGGGAAAACTTGACGAAACCGGTAAGTGAGTTGTTATTGTATCATACTACTCTTGATTATTCATATGTTCTTGTATCTAGTGGAAAACTCTATCAACTTAGAAATGATATATTATGGACTTAGAAGCGAGGATTAGAGTGGTGTCTTGAGTTGTTGCACTCTTTGGAGTCGACTCCTGATTTAACTTGATTGGTTGCTCCATTGTTTGGACGTGGAGACTAGCTTCCGTTAGGATGCTATTTTATTATGTTGTATCGAGTTTTTATAAAAATGCAAAGGAGGTGATGTCAAGTTTCAAAACGTCATAAATGCTTTTCAAAATACTTAATTAAAATTAGATGTTATTTAAATTTGATTTCATTGGATGATTATTTTAAACCTCACCTCAAATACTTTTAAAAAGGGTTTAGATTCCGGGTTTCGGCTTACTTAGATTGCGTCGATGTCTTTAGATGTCACGTGTTTTAAGTGCCGGTCACGTGCCATATTTAGGTCGTGACAGCTGGTATGTACTAGTTAAGCTTACTGTGAGTCATATATAGGTATTTTTATAAAAAAAATCAACGGTACCGATTTGATATACGATAATAAAATAGCTTAAATAAAAAAATTCAAATTTTTTGAAGTTTATTTTGGCTGCGATCATAAGCATTTAAGATGATTTTTTCAAATGGTCTTAAAATTATTTGATTTTTTGTGAGTTTATGATCAAGAAACAAATTGTCTTAAAATTATTTGATTTTTTTGTGTAAGCTATATTAATATTGCAGATCACATCCGTACGATTATAATTTTGTAGTTGTTCGTATATTTTTTATTATAATTATTTGAATTTAATAATTATAACGGCTAAATTCTTAAGATCCGAGTACAAAATTCAATTCAACCTTACGGATATATTTTACAATACATAAATAAGTTACGTACCAAAAATTATCTGATTTGAAGGTCATTTGTTTCTTAATCATAAACTCACAAAATTAATGCACAAAGAAAAAATAATCTTAGAAGCTTATGATCGAGACCCAAATGAACTTCAAAAAATTTGAATTTTTTTATTTAAGCTAATTTATCATCATATATCAAATCGGTATGATTGAATTTTTTTTATAAAATACCTATATAGGATTTACAGTTCAAGTTTAACTAGTGCATAACAACTTTAATAGTTTTACATGTTATCTCACCGATAAAAGTTGAATTATGAGTCATAAATATGTATTTTTCTTTTTAATTTTAACTGTACCGATTTGATATATAGATTATAGAAAAAATAATCTTAGAAACTTATGATCGAGACCCAAATGAACTTCAAAAAATTTGAATTTTTTTATTTAAGCTAATTTATCATCATATATTAAATCAGTATGGTTGAATTTTTTTTAAAAATACCTACATAGGATTTACAGTTCAACTTTAACCAGTGGATAGCAGCTTTAATAGTTTTACATGTTATCTAACCGATAAAGGTTGAACTATGAGTCATAAATATGTATTTTTCTTTTTAATTTTAACTGTACCGATTTGATATATAGTGATAAAATAGCCTAAATAAAAAATTCAAATTTTTGAAGTTCATCTAGGTCTCGATCATGAGCTTTTAAGATTATTTTTTCTTTGCGGATAAATTTTGTGAGTTTATAATCAAGAAACAAATGGCCTTCAAATCTAGTAATTTTTGGTATATAACCTATTTATGTACTTTCAAATATATTCCTAAGGTTGAAATTGAATTTTCGTATTCGTATCTTAAGAATTTAACCGTTATAATTATTAAATTCAAATAATTATATTTAAAAAATTACGAACAAAAAAAAATCACAACCGTATGGATGTGATATACGATATTAATATATCAAGTGTTTAAGTTAATGGGTATTATAGCTTTCAGTAAGAAAAAATATTTAATTTTTTCCAGCAAAATCCCAGCACTTTTAAATTTATGCAAGCATATATTTAGCTTAATTGTTTTAACGTTTGCAAATGGGACTAAAATGTTCTTAGGTGGAATTATAAACTTTGCAAGTGGAACTATTAATTTACCAAGTGGAACTATTGATTTACCAATTTAGAATGAATTTTCTTTGAAAATTTCTTTAGGTGGTACTATTTGTTCATTTAAGTGGGATTTTTTGTTTATTAAGTAGGACTTTCTGTTGACTAAACGAAACTTTTTAAATGGGACCTTTTGAAGTGGACTGCTTCCAAAATATGTCTTATTGGTGTTCATTTGAAAAAGAATTTCAATACGAATCTAATGAACCAAATTTGAGTTAATTCTGACAACAACAACAACTGAGCTTTTTATCCCAAGCATACGGGATAGGCTACATGAACCAACATGAGAATCACGCCGGATCCAGCACATGAATCCTCCGCCTCCACTCACTCCTATCGAACAATATACTTTCATTGAGGCTTTTGGCAATCATATCTTTTCGTATCACCTCCATCCATATTTTTTTCGGTCTCTCTTTCACCCTTTTGACATTGTCTATATTGAGAGTATTCATTCGTCGAACCGGTACTTTTACAGGTCTGCGTCGCATATGACTAAACTATCTTAACCGGTTTTCCTGCATCTTCTCCTTCACAGGTGCTACACCAACTTTTGCATAAATATTTTCATTTCGCACCTTATATTTTCTAGTGTTACCACACTTCCAACGAAGCATGCGTATCTCCGTTACGTGCATCTTCTTTGTAAGATGCTTCTTAGGTGCCCGACATTCTGTACCATATAATAAGGCAGGCCGAATAGCGCTCCGATAAAACTTCCCTTTCAACTTTAACGGAAAGTTACGTTCGCACAAAATCGCTGTTGCACTCCTCCATTTCAACCAACCAGCTTGGATCTTTTGATTAACATTGCTATTGATCTCCCCATCCTTTTGGATGATGGAACCTAGATATCTAAACTGATCGCTCGGTGATATCTCTTGCCTTTCCAGTATTATACCAATATGGTCTCGACTTCTCTGTTTGCTAAATTTGCAATGCATATATGCTGTTTTGGACCTGCTCAATCTGAACCCTCAAGATTCCAATATTTGTCTCCATAACTCCAATTTGGTATTAACCCCTGCTTTCATCTCATTTACTAGAACAATATCATCAGCGAATAGCATATACCAAGGTATCTCATCTTGGATAGTTCTAGTAAGCTCATCCATCACAATAGTAAACAGGAATGGACTTAATGCAGATCCTTAATGTAAACCAATTGTAATTAGTGTTGGGGTCAAAAATTACACCCTGGTTGACCAAGTCAAAATCAAACTCAACCCCAAGCTAAGTAGGCCTAAGCCCAGGTCAAGACCGAGCATGGAAGGGACCGACCCCATGACAAAAATAATGAAGCAATAAATTAATTTAATGTAATTCTTTTTTTAGGAATAAATGTATGTAAAATGGGCAAAAAGCCAAAATTTTGTAAGCCCCATGGCTTATTGTCATGCCCTGCTTCCCAGTGTATGGAAACGGTGACGTGGTAGGCCGCAACGTATTTACAAAGAAATAAATACGTTAAGCGTATTTAAGCAATATATATAAAATGCACAAGAATGACACGTGATATAAAAATATAAACATCAACTTTTATTTACATTCACTTTACATACAACTGTTTGAAAATGAAAAGATACAATGATATAAACAGTGCCTAAACAGTGGCATACAAACTGAAAGTAAATACAAGGAGAGCTAGAAGTCCGGCCGGGCAGTGAGCTGGTCCAAGTCCTCCTGACTAGACTCGATCTCCTGAGAGTCCGGTTCTTCTGATGAACATTCCAAAGAAAGAAAAGACAAGAATGTCGTTAGAGAACTAGCGCTCGGTAAGTTCCAAAAGAAGGAATGGAATATAACAAGTAATATGAAATGAAACTGGTAAGTTGTACAGGTATATGCTTATTATTCTAACGTAGTTGTTTGTAGCTTGGTACAGAAGGTATGTGTGTATACGAGAGGAGTCCATCTTACCCTGTGGACTATGCTAACATGTAGTACAAGGCCCTATCAAAACCCACGGGACAACGACACTGGAGTTCATGTTGATGTCTTTTAAGTGACCATCTCGTGCCACGTTAATACATTCCGTACCAATCTACCCCGTTATCCCCGCGTAATGTATTGTATAGAGTAGATTTAAAAGTCTTGCCAAGACCATAGATACAAATTATTCAAGTAATCAGGTTCAGAATGTAATCAAATAGTCAAGTAGTCAAGTCAAGCATAACTATGGTTCATTCAAGTCAAGTCAAGTATTCATATTTGGTATTGATGTTTGGATTCAAGTATTCAGGTTCAAGTTCAAATATTCATATTTGAGTTTGGATTCAGGATTAGATAGACTCAGACTTGAGTTTGGATTCAGGTTTGAGATAGACTCAGACTTGAGTCAGACACTTATAAACTGATTTAAATCTTGAATTGGGTTCGGAAGTTATCGGTAACTGCTGCACATGAGCGTCACGATTTATGTCTTTTTCCAAGACAATTACCATTGATAACTCCGTTAAGTTTTTTTTTTTTTATCTTAAATAGGCAAACACTCATTTTCTCCGGCTCCCTGGGGCTCAAGAGAATTGATTCCGCTTAAACCTATATTTACTAAAGTCCTTAAATATTGTTTTATATAACTTGAGGGGGTTTTATGAAAAATATATTTAATAAAATTTCAAAATAAATCTTGAATATTTATTTATATTATTTAGGGTTTTCATGGATATGAATTTTAAGGATTTGAGGTATTTTAGTGATTATTACTTAGCTTGGAAAGTTCATAGTATTTTATTGTAAAACTTATATTTTGTTGGTATCTTGATAGTATTTTATTGAAACTTGTAATTCTTTCATTTTAAAAAAAATGTAAGTTTATTATATTTGGAAAATAAATGGATTTTTTGATTTTATATAATTATTAAAAATTAATTTTATTTAATTAGAAAAATATGTTTTTCTTAAAAACCGTATTTAAAATCTTTCGAGACCGAATGTTTCGTGTGGAGGTCTGCATCTCACTCTACTAGCCCAAGAATGTGCGATAATCCGCACCATATAATAGCGGGTCCCCTAAAAAGGGTTGTAGAGGCATAATCGCAAAGGAATCTAAAATACAATTTAAACGAAATCCGATTTTTATCGCAAGTGGTATTTTCTTGTAATAATGTCTTCGCAATGAAAAATACATTCAAAGAGTATCGTGCTATGAAACCAAGTGTGAATGTGAGAGTTAGGTCATAACCTCGTGAAGTTTTCCTAAAGGTATGCATGAATCAAAAACTAAAAGAGGTGATATTTAAAGTTCATGGTATTTAAATGAAAAGTGTTACTATTGTTATTTCACATGAGAATTTTGATGAAATTTTGATTCTAAATATTAGGGTTTAAGGTTATAAGTATTGTATAAAATTTGTTTGACCAAAAGATAATAGAAATTGGAGTTATAGGATTTGGAAAAAGTGATATCGGTATTAATTCCACTTTATCGGTTTTATAAAAAGTTAAATTCAATGAAAAGAAAAGAAGTTTAGGAGGGACTTACAACTTAGTTAGGTTAAGAAAAGATATAAGAAGAGAGGGTTGTCGTCGTGGCTGTTCCCTTATAAAAAATGGGGAAGGGGGAAAATCCTCCACTATTCAAGTCTCACGTGTTAAACACGTAAGCACCTATATGCAAAAGCATATAGGTGCTGCAGTTAAAAACAAATGGGTTAAAAGAGCCATACGTGTTAAATACGTGAGTGCCTATATGCAAAGCATATAGGCACTGCAATCAAATAATTGGTAAGCCAAACAGGCCTCACGTTTTAAACACGTGAGTGCTTATATGCACTGAAAATAAAGCATACTGAAACCCATGCTAGGGGTCATGTGTTAAACACGTGAGTTCTTCTGCTGCACTCTTTGGCAAGATAGAATCAAATTCTATTTGAGAAATATTTTCCTTGATCTTTCTCAAACAAGAAAAATCTTTGGATTAAAAATCCAACGGTGATTATAAAATCAGCCACCGATCATCCGATAAAATAAAAATTCTATCTTAGGAAAGGATATTTCCTAATCTTGTTAAATAAACAAGAAAACTTCTATTTTAAATAGAGAGCGTTTGGATTAAAAATCCAATGGTGAATAAAATTCACCAAGTGATCCGAGAAATCATTTTGGATTGATCATGATCTCTCAATCAGAGATTTTTCTAATAAGTTGATCTTTTCTCTTATCCTATAAATAGAAGGGAAAAACAAAGAAGGGGAAAAAAGAGAAGAGAACTCCACACAAGCTTCTGCAAAAAAAAGAGTACAGTGAGATCTTGAGAGAACAAGAGAATTTAATTCTCAAAAAAGAAGACTTTTTTCATTGAAACCAGAGGTAAAAAACAGAGATTATATTGTCTTTCCTTTACCTATCTAAGAGTTTAACCCTTCATTTAAGAACTCAGTTTTTTCCCCGGTTGAGATTTGCAGAAGAAAATCTCCTCATAAGTTGAGAATTTAATTCTCATCGGGGAGATTTTGCTCTGCAGATTCAAAACCTAGGGGAAAAGAATTAAGGTATAAAAAAAAGAGAAGAGAACTGCACACGAGCTTCTGCAAAAAAATATACAGTGAGCTCTTGAAAAAGAAAGAGAATTTAATTCTCAAAAAAGAAGAAAAGTTGCCTCATCGAAACCCTAGGTAAAAAAAAAAACACAGAGGTCATAGTGTCTCTTCTTTGTCTATCTAAAGGTTTAACCCTTCGCATAAGAACTTAGTTCTTCCTTTAGTTAAGATTTGTAGAAGCAAATCTCCCCACAGTTGAGAATTTAATTCTCATCGGAAAGATTTTGCTCTGCAGATTCAAAACTTAGGGGAAAAGAACTAGGTTATAAAAGAAAAAGAAATAATAGGAGCATATGGGAATTTAATTCCTCCAAAAATTAGGGTTTAACCCTATATAAAGAACTTAGTTCTTCAAATGATGATGATCCAAGATCCTAAAAACCTAAATCTTGATGATCATTAATAACTAAAAATGTCATTAACAGAGATCAATATCTCTAAGAAAATACAAGAATATCTTGTTGACTCGTCAGTACTTAGCACTATTTTGAAGACTCATGTATTTCCCACTTGAGTGCTTTAAACGAATAAAAAGAACGGCCAAAGCCGCCTCACGTGATTCTCACGTAAGCTCCTAAAAAGCAAAGAAAAGCTTCTTTGTCAATAAGGCAGTTGCCCCAAAAGAAAGGAGTCACGTGAAATGCACGTGAACTCTATCCAAGTGCTTAGCACTTCTGAAAAAAAGGGAAACAAGCAAATAAAGCCCAAGGCACAGTACTCACGTGCTTCCCACGTGAGTATCATGCAGAGTGCTCAGCACTCCATGATTAGTCCAAAATGACTAACAAACGTTCACATCTGGGGGCCTCACGTGAAATACGTGAGCGCCACGGAACTCTAGTGCTTAGCACTAATCCAGCACTTCACGTGTTTCACACGTGAGCGCTGTATATCCCAGTGCTCAGCACTGTTGAGTAATTATGGAAACTCAATCTCAACCCAAAATTGGCTAAGTTTCCTGAGATTAGACCTCTTTGATTTTTATAACACCCTAGTTCATTTATACCAGTTCTATTTTAAGTATTTCTTTATTTATGGTATTTTCCTGATTTATTGTGCTTTGGATGCGAATAGAGTATTTGACATCTGTATTTGCATCCGACCCGACCCGCTTGCTGGAAATCCGTTTTGATTCCTGTTTATGATTTATCCTGGCTTGTTATATGGATCCGTGCATTTTCATTTTGTTTATATTGCATACTGGCATTATATCTGGCATTTGCATTTTTATATAAAATTTAAAGTCAAGAAAAATATTTTAAAAATATCTAGCATGACCTGCATAATACCCCTAACCCTGTCGTAGCATCCGCGCATCATGTTCTCGTCCCGTTCAGTGAAATGGACTCGTTTGGATGGCTACGTGCATGTGCGTGCATCCATTCTTTGGGGTACGCTTTTTTGTGACCCGGATATCCTGTTTTGTTGTTGGTCGACATGTATAGTTTCCGTATTTTAAAACTGGATTTTTAGACCCGACCTGGACGTGTTTTCGACTATTTTTGTATTAGCCTGAAAACTCAAATTTCCTAATATTTTATTCTAATAAATTTTAACAGTTACATATGGTTTTATTTAACAAAATAATCTTTTAAAAGATTTGTAAATAGGAAACTCACAGATTTCTCTCTCTCTCTCTATATTTATATATTATTAATTCGTTTAAAATTTTTGAACTGCATACACACACACACACTCTCTCTATCTCTCTTTTTCTCTCTTTCTCTCTCTCTCTCTCTTCCTCTCTCTATCCCATCTCGCATATACTGTTCCTCCATGAGATCCCCTCACCCCTCGTTTCACTATTCTTACCTCCCTTCTTCTCTTCTTCTTCTTTTCATAAACCTCTGCCGCGTCGCCATGAGAACCCTAACCCTAACCCTAGCTTTGGCCTCGCACTCACCCTCGCTGCCTCCACCCTCGTCGCTCACCTCTCTCGTCTCGCTCTCCTCTTTACCTTACCTTCTCCCCTACTCCAACCATCACCTCCATCACCTTCACGACAACGAAAACCCATGCCTCACCCATTCTCATCGCCGACCCTGTCTCCACCGCCGCCCATCTCCTCGACCTCGCCTTCCCTCTTATCTCCTTCCCTTCTCCTTTCCTCTACGACCCCGATGCCTCCTCAAGAACCCATACATATGACCACAAAACCCTTCCCCTGCACCCTCATCGCCGGAGCTCCGACCCCGCCGACCTCACGCCTTCATCATCACGACCTACTCCCTCTTCCCCTCCACTCTCCTTTCCCGACTCCACCTGCAAACCCGACCCCAAGAACCCATGAAACCCTAGCAGCCCCGGCCTCACCTGCACACCTCGCCGGCGATCCCTTGCCATCACCTCAACACCTTCGCAACCATCCTATCGCCATCTCCCAAACCCCAGCACCACACCAGAGCCACCCCAGACATTTCTTTCCCTCTCCTTCTTCTTCTTCTCTTTTCTTCTCTTTCTTGATTTCTTGTTTCTTTTCCGGTGATCACCCTGTAGGGTTCCTAGGCACCCTAATGAGGTCTCACAAGGCATCAACCATGCCAATTTCAAAAATACGGTGCCGAGAAACCCTAGACTACGGATCGTTAGCTAGATGTCTAGGCGAAAAAGAAACTAGTTAACAACTTAACTAAAGTTTAAACGGAAATACAACCTTTGTAGATCCGGTGCTCCACCTCCATAGCTCCGCAACGAAGTCCCCTCGCTGTCCAAATGAATTCCCGGGCTCTAGCGTCGGCTTCGTCGGAGAAATTGCGAGCTAGGTCGTCGATGTCCATGCCGAAGATGATCTACGTCGAGGCATCGCTAGATCAAGCTCCAACTTCACCAAGTCAAGAAACTTGTGAAGAAAACACACTCTACTACTTGGCAAGAGGTAGAGGATGAAGAAATAGGAAGTGGGTAGACTTTAGAATTGGATTTCTCACTCTTTTTCTCACTTTGCCATTAAAGCTTTCAAGCTTTTTCTTGAAGTGAAGAAGAAGAAGAAGATGAAGAATATGATAAGTGTTAATTCAAAAAGGAAAAGAAAATCAAACCTTATCATATTCAAAACATGGTTTAGTGTAGAGAATGAATCATGGTTAAATGGAATGGTTAGGGTCAAGCATGAGACAAAATGGTCACTTGGTCAAAGTCTTCATGAAGCTTCAAGAAAGATCAAAGAAAGCCACCATTTTTCTCTTTTGCTATTATTTTCCAAAACTAATAAATAAATAAATGAATGAATGAATAATCATAACCCTAACCATTCATATAATCATGGTTCAATCTTCACACAAACACAAGTTGACATGTATCATCAAACATGATACAATCAAGTGCACAAAACTATATCGAATATACAATGTGCACATCCGAGCGAGAAAATCCATCTTAAGTAAACCGATACTAGTTGATGCAAACTAATATATCAAATATATAATTATGCATTAAATCATTAAATCAACACTTGATTTAACGATCCGGTCATATCGCATATAACCGACTAGTATCCTATGTATCGGCTTATCGAATCAATACTTGATTCGATAACTAGGTTATATCTCATACAACCAATCGATACATTCATCGCGAGAATAGAATACGGTATCACATACACGCATTATTCTCGGTCCCGCACATATCTCATATGCACTCCTATTTCGTTTCGCTTGAGCCAGGAAACCTCTGTGTAGGACTCTAAAGACTCGTCAATACGCCGGCAGCAGGTGATGATCATATCAAACACCCACAAGCCGCAAGCGGTCTGCTAAACGTAACGGCCATCCGGGTATTGAGCGATCTGAAGATCGACGAGCAAGCCCGCTCACACTCCAGTGAATCCAACCAGTAACACTACCGTACAGTCCGGTCTGATCGTCTGATATGTCGCATATCTCACCTAGGGGTGGTAAACGTCAGACCCCAATAGCTCGATAAGTCGTGTTGATATGAGGTCTATAACAATTCGAGAAACTACTGGTAACACTTACCAGTAAATCTCAACAACCCTGGCCAGGGATTTCCTGTTATAGCCAATCGAACACAGCGCAACATCTACTCCCTATACCGGGAGAGACGAATCCCCTCCTATCGCTCATTGCCTCCATGTGACTCGGGACTGTACCCAAAAACCACCGTTTTGCACGCCCTCTTGGACGTGGTAAGATGGAAATCAAAGCACAGTGGGAACCACACAAGACTCTATGACGATCTCGGGTCAACAGACTACTCTGTACCAGTGTCACCAGAGAACTGCCATCTGACGTGAGGTATAATACCATCTGGGAGTTCTCGACGAGTCCGTCCAGTGTACCCAGTCTCCACTGAGCACCCGTATATCATCTCTGATGTCAAACACCAATGGATATGGGATCATCCATCGCCCATCTGTATGGGTCGAGAAGGTATACGCTAGTCTACTTTGGTATATCGATGCCCCGTCTCGATACACCCACGACTAGGGACTTTGAAGGATGTACTTATAGACTACCACGTCCCCACTAGTATGATCTGCATCATAGTCCAGGTAGTCAAGCACACATCCTAAGGGCTTTACCAACATGTAACAGAGAGACAATCAGTGTACACGTTAAGGTAAAGATCAACCAGATAGCATACTATCATGTCGAGCAAGAAAGTCCTCCCTATATATGTCCTAGCATCCATTACAATATACATCCTATGTACAGTAATGGCCTCTAGGGCATACATATAACTAACAATCTCCCACTTGCACTAGGGCCATCTGATAGCAGTGGTTGTAGTATCTCATACTCAACCATCCCATAAAAGTCTCTCTCTTGGAACAGGCCTTTGTGAGTGGATCCGCTGTGTTGTCCTCTGAGTCTACTCTCCTAACCTCGATCTCCCTGGAGATCAACTATCTCCATGATCAGGTGATACTGCCTTAGAATATGTCTGGATCACTGATGGGACCTGCGTTCCTTGGCATAAGCCACAACTCCATTGTCACACAATGGGAGGAACGTAGTTCATCTCATGAACCAATATACACCCAGACTGCCTCTTTGGTAGCATCATAAGTAGCGATGTATCCTGCCTTTAACGTCTAGTATGTCACGGTATCTATCTTGGAACTCTTCCAACATACCGTCCCTTTACTGAGGGTAAAGACAATGCCTGTGACTGACATTCAGTCTTCTTCATCACCCTGGAACACTTCCAGTGATTTTCCCCAGGATCAATTGATACCGTCTCACTACATCTAGTGAGTATCCTAATATCCAATTACATCTATCTCATAGATGAAAACTCAGAATTTAGACGGTATCATATTGATCCTTTATGGAGAAAACTTGTGATAAACGGAGATTGACCGAGCGTAGCATAGGAAACTCCTTCCCTATCAAGAGTATGTCATCCACGTACTCTACGAGGATCATCACCATACTCCCTACTATCTTTTTGTATATACAAGGTTCATCTACCATTTTGATGATGTCAAACTCTTTGACTAATTCATCAAAACAGACGTTCCAACTCCGCGATGCCTGCTTTAATCCTATAAAGCATCTTGTACACGTTTCCGCTGCTCCCACTGTCTACGAAGCCCTCTGGCTGTGTACTTATAGACGCACTCTTCTAAAACATCATTTAGAAAAGCAGTCATGACACCCAACCACCAGATATCGTAGTCATGGTATGTAGCCGTGACAAGTAGGATCTGGATGGACTTAAGCATAGCTACTTGAAAAGGTTTCATCATTATCCACACCTGGTCGATGACGAAAACCTTTAACAAGTCTAGCTTTGAAAGTCTCAACTTTTCCATCTACACCAAGTAATCTTCTCAAGATATACTTGCTCCTGATGGGGATTTAACCCTTCAGATATAGCAACCAAAGTCCATACTTTGTTGGTGTACATGGATTCCATCTCAGATCACTAAGCATCCAGCCATTCTTACAGAGTCTTACTCCTGATAGCCAGATCGAAGCTAGTTGGGTCATCATCTCATGATGCAATCCTTGCTCCCACTGTCAAAGAGAAACCGAAGTATCTCTCAGGTGGGTGAGGAACCCTACTAGATCGGCGGAGAGGCTGAGGTTCATTGGTAATTATTGAATCCTTTGGTTCTGTCAAATCATCAGCTGCATTTTGTATAGCTGGAACCTTTCCAGTTCTACATTATAGACTTTGCCTCGAGCTTGTCCGGATTTTGCTTTCAGACATAGGCCGGACAACCCCAAATCTTAACTAGCTTAAGACATGGGCTCTTCCCTTTCCATATCACATATGAAGTGGTAGGCAAGTGATTTGATTCGAACCCTATTCAATAGGTATGCAGCTTCTCAAGCGCATAACTCCCAAAAAGGAAACAGGTATCTCAATAGTACTCATCATAGAGCACACCTCAACATATAGGGTGTGATGGCTCCGCCCTGTTATACCATCGTGCTATGGTGTATACGGAGGAGTAATGCTGAGAGAGAATCTCATTCTCCTTTAGAATAGTCCATAAATTCCGTGCTCAAGTATTCTCCTCCTTGATCTCATCAAAGGACATAATACTTATACCCTTATTGGTTCCCTACTTCTAACTTATATTCTGTGAATATCTCAAAAGGTTCGGACTTGTGTTTCAACAGGAACATATGTCTGAATCTAAAGAGATCATCAGAGAATGTAATGAAGTACAAAGAACCGGTCTTGGCATATGTAGACTGGGGATCAACATGCATCATCCCAAGAGTTTATTAACTCTTTCTCTGTTTCCAATAAACAGAGCTGGTGTCATTATATCTTTGTGACATAATTAGCGAGTTTCACAAGATGTAAATTCAAACTGATTTAAATATGCATCTACATGTAACTCTAGCTAGTCGGGTCACATTGATCTGACCTAGTCTACAATACCTCAAGAAGGATTCGTTTATTTCTGAACTTTTCTTCTTGTGTGTGTTCCGTATACTAAGAACTGTAGTTTGATTTAGAACATCAACGCTTTTAGATAACGTGCCTGAACCGATCAACTTTTGATATAGGAAATGTTCAAAACATTATCCAACAATACAGAATTTTATCATTTCTAATAAAGAGATTGATATGATTTTGTATATCAGGTTCGGTATCTAATAGCATTCTTTCAGAATCAATGTATTGGTAATACAGGGTGACAGTGACCAACAGACTTGGCTGCAACTCTTGCCCCGTTTTCTGTCTCATGAAACTTATCACCCGTTCTCAGTTTTTCTACCCTTTTGTAGCCCTATGTAACAGATTACATATCTGGGATCCTGATCCGGTATCATATACTTAGGACGTAAAGGATACTGAGAAACAGTTCTCTGTAATGAACACACCCGAAGATGATGCATCAGCATGCACTCTCTTCGTTTGGGCGGCACGGGAAATCTGGTATTCCCCAATTTCCTGCTCTGTCTTATAACAATTATAAGTTGGAGCGGGACCAACGTTCCCCAGCTCAGTATAACAAGCGGGTTCGGTCAATAATCCGTATTATTATCTTGATTAAGGCGTGATATGGTCGCTACCAGGAGAGAGAGAGAAGAAAACACTCAGCGTGCGCTCTTGCAAGAACAGATTGGTTATAATTTTATCTAATTAGGATGGCTCCCACTGCTTTTTTATCAAATCTTCCTTCAAACCCTAAAAGGAAAAACTAGCCGGGATTAATTACACACTACAAGTTCGCCAATTTTTCAGCCAGGCCAGTGTCGGTATTTTGAGGGAGGTCCCCCGTGCTTTCGCACGAACCTAATTAATGTAAACCTCGTTTTCCCAGAGGCGTAACCTCGTTAACACCTTTCTAGACACCTACTTGATCGGCTAATTGTAATATGTAAAACTCTCCCAGGAGTAACTCTTACTCGCAGCGGGTATCGGGATCCAACTATCTCATAGAAGGTATGCAATCTCATTGCAAATTTCAACACTTGAAATTCCCGATAATGGTTTTTACCCCTAGCACCTATGACCTTGGCTAAGGTCAACAAATCATAGGTACTAGTTAAGTTCTACCCGTCATTTCGTGATTAATTAGACCCACCCACATGACCCTTGGCTAAGGTCAACAAAGCCACATGACTGTCCTAACTAATCGCATCATATGCTGTGTAGGAAGACATCACTTAGCTACCGCACACTACGCCTCGGCTATGGTCGACAAACGTAGCACGAATACTAAGTATTCTACTTCCTAAAATGACGGAGGGTTGCGAATGGTTTTTATGAAAACCTTTAACGCTTTGAACTTGATCTCGTTGCGGAATCAAATGGTTTTTAAATGGAATGTTTTCGAGGCTTTTCTAGTTTTGCTAAAGGGGTCACTCCCGGTGAAGGGATCGTCGGCCCTTTCCTCGTCGAATGAGGTGCGGGATATATCATATATATCACTGTGCAAAGCGGAAACTATAGAAGCGATCAAAGACAAACCTAGGGTTGTAGCATCTGCCAGTTATTGCTAAAGGAGTCACTCCCGGTGAAGGGATCTCGGTCCTTTCCTCATCGAATAAGGTGCAGGATGTTCTATAATGAACACCGCGATGCAAAGCAAGAACTGTAGCTACCTGTTTTTATTTTGAAATTCGATTCCACAACATCAATTAGGTTTATTTTCTTTCATTAATCACATTAATGAATATCCCATCATATAAGTCCACCTAATCATCACAGATAAATATAACGTACGCTTATGCCATCCGCATTCGTCTCGATGTCCCGTCTGCACCGTTAGGTTAGGTAACTAACGGCAGAGCGGGGCAGGGCTAGCGCGGGTGTAAAACATAAGCAACGTCTATATAATATATCATATATACTATATATAATACCTGTCACAGAACATCATATGATCTCATCACAGATAAATCACAGCAGAAGAAACATATGAAATATTGGATATACTAGGACGTCCGTGTTTTCAATACGAGCCAGTATAAAACACGGATTCCACGGTCGTGATGAATAGCCAATCCCACACCCCAAGACCCCTACGAGAGCGGCAAGCAACCCTACCAATTCTAGGGTTAGGAGACCCGGACTCGACTCCTCGAGTTGGTCTCCCACTGGACCCCAGAACCCGGTTACTTGTGCTCCCCTCCTTGGGTCTATCCTAATGCGGAAAAGTAAATAATATACAAATGGTGACAACATCCGCAACCTGGAAGTGCCCCAATAAAAGAATATTACATACAAGTTTTTACATGAATGAAAATGAAAAACACTCATCTCACATAAAAACCCCCGGCTATTCAAACACGACGATCCAATATAACATATCCAGCAACACATAACATCACATGTCATCAACGTAAGTAAATATGTCCATCCCAATTGTCGTTGACATATAGCAACGAAACCGGCGATATCACATATTACACTTACGGTCACAGAAAAGAAAGTGTAAAACTACAACAGTTGGAATCCGCAACCATCTCAGACATCGCATGCCTGACCAAATGAATTACTTAGACATCGCATGCCTAACTATTATAAACCCCGCATTTTAGTCTCAAAATCGAAAACTCTTTTCAATATCAAGTCGGGCAATTCAACAAGATTCCCGAAAAACTGATCGAATGCTCGTCGCAAACTTTAGTAGGCGGCCGCACCCCTAATACCGTCGACGAAGTGCACCAAGGCGGAACACCGCTACCGCGAGCACCCGAACGGATGCTTTCGGCGACGGGGTTCTCCTACAGTCACTTGGTCGGGGCTATGGAGTGAGGCTGTCTATTAAGTTTACCCGGCGAGTATCCGCGTACGCTACGTGATTGCGACGGACTTTTGATCATATCAAAATTCCGTGGCAACCGATCATGTGAGACTAAACTGCTACGTTTATAACATTCATTTAGTTATCTCATAACTTATTGTGAATTCCAATTATTGTATCCCATTCCAGATAATTAGAAAATGTTAAACTTTCCGATTGAACATTCGAACACCCAAGTTTTCCCGATACAGATCAACACATGAAACAAGTCTAAAAACATTCAGTTCGTGCCTCAGTACCAACGGTCCAGCCGTAGAAGGGTCAAGCCAACGCCTCACATGTGGCACGCCGTACTGCCCCAAACCCGAAGGTTCAAAGGGCAGTTCAAGACGGTCACATAATCGAGTTAAGGTTTGTTGTCTTCTAGAGGGTCCATCGAGTTACTTGCACTACTTAGAACGTCTTTAGACTACGGAAAAATCCAACAATTGGAAATTTCCCGACAGGGGAAAAATTGGGTATTTATATCCGGTCGAACTTTTTAACATATTCTAAAATTTATCCGGAAAGCCACACAGACAAAATTTGATACTCCGATCGAAACACCGAATCCCCAAAACAATCCCAGAAAATTAAACTCTTGAATAAATATTAAAAAATCCCAGAAAATCCAGCACCTGAAACCATGAATTACTGTACAAAAATTATAGGACAATACAATAATACGGCCGCGGAACCGCCGCATAAGCAGGGCTTATGCCGCGGTTCCGCCGCGTTCTGGAAGCTTCAATGGAAAAATTTTGTATCGTAATTCCTAATTTTTCCTGCTGAATTTTTTACGAATTTTTAATTTGGAAAAATCCACGTTTTCAGAAAACGTCCAGAGAGCACATTTGAGTTGGGGTTTCGGGTTCGTTCGGGTTTCAAACTTCGTCTGGACTTCGCCTAAGGCTCTAGCTAGTCTCTGATACCACTGTAGGGTTCCTAGGCACCCTAATGAGGTCTCACAAGGCATCAACCATGCCAATTTCAAAAATACGGTGCCGAGAAACCCTAGACTACGGATCGTTAGCTAGATGTCTAGGCGAAAAAGAAACTAGTTAACAACTTAACTAAAGTTTAAACGGAAATACAACCTTTGTAGATCCGGTGCTCCACCTCCATAGCTCCGCAACGAAGTCCCCTCGCTGTCCAAATGAATTCCCGGGCTCTAGCGTCGGCTTCGTCGGAGAAATTGCGAGCTAGGTCGTCGATGTCCATGCCGAAGATGATCTACGTCGAGGCATCGCTAGATCAAGCTCCAACTTCACCAAGTCAAGAAACTTGTGAAGAAAACACACTCTACTACTTGGCAAGAGGTAGAGGATGAAGAAATAGGAAGTGGGTAGACTTTAGAATTGGATTTCTCACTCTTTTTCTCACTTTGCCATTAAAGCTTTCAAGCTTTTTCTTGAAGTGAAGAAGAAGAAGAAGATGAAGAATATGATAAGTGTTAATTCAAAAAGGAAAAGAAAATCAAACCTTATCATATTCAAACCATGGTTTAGTGTAGAGAATGAATCATGGTTAAATGGAATGGTTAGGGTCAAGCATGAGACAAAATGGTCACTTGGTCAAAGTCTTCATGAAGCTTCAAGAAAGATCAAAGAAAGCCACCATTTTTCTCTTTTGCTATTATTTTCCAAAACTAATAAATAAATAAATGAATGAATGAATAATCATAACCCTAACCATTCATATAATCATGGTTCAATCTTCACACAAACACAAGTAGACATGTATCATCAAACATGATACAATCAAGTGCACAAAACTATATCGAATATACAATGTGCACATCCGAGCGAGAAAATCCATCTTAAGTAAACCGATACTAGTTGATGCAAACTAATATATCAAATATATAATTATGCATTAAATCATTAAATCAACACTTGATTTAACGATCCGGTCATATCGCATATAACCGACTAGTATCCTATGTATCGGCTTATCGAATCAATACTTGATTCGATAACTAGGTTATATCGCATACAACCAATCGATACATTCATCGCGAGAATAGAATACGGTATCACATACACGCATTATTCTCGGTCCCGCACATATCTTATATGTACTCCTATTTCGTTTCGCTTGAGCCAGGAAACCTCTGTGTAGGACTCTAAAGACTCGTCTATACGCCGGCAACAGGTGATGATCATATCAAACACCCACAAGCCGCAAGCGGTCTGCTAAACGTAACGGCCACCCGGGTATTGAGCGATTTGAAGATCGACGAGCAAGCCCGCTCACACTCCAGTGAATCCAACCAGTAACACTACCGTACAGTCCGGTCTGATCGTCTGATATGTCGCATATCTCACCTAGGGGTGGTAAACGTCAGACCCCAATAGCTCGATAAGTCGTGTTGATATGAGGTCTATAACAATTCGAGAAACTACTGGTAACACTTACCAGTAAATCTCAACAACCCTGGCCAGGGATTTCCTGTTATAGCCAATCGAACACAGCGCAACATCTACTCCCTATACCGGGAGAGACGAATCCCCTCCTATCGCTCATTGCCTCCATGTGACTCGGGACTGTACCCAAAAACCACCGTTTTGCACGCCCTCTTGGACGTGGTAAGATGGAAATCAAAGCACAGTGGGAACCACACAAGACTCTATGACGATCTCGGGTCAACAGACTACTCTGTACCAGGGATCATATATCTCGACTACTTGGGTGCCCACTGCAACGGCCCCCTCAACTTCGACCGCTCATAAGAGGAGAAGGCCGGAGAAAATCCCCATGCCTTCGACAAATGTCAAAGGCACTGAGCCTAAACGCCCTACGTCTGGGGGCATGGTGGTGCATACCGTCTACATGGCATCCGAGAAAGAGGATAGCCGCGCTTCTACGGGCCACCGACCACTCACCCGATCCATCACGAGAGTTCAAGAACAGCAGCAGCAGAAACTTCAGGAGATGATGACTGCGATGGCCGCACTCACCGGGCCAAAAGAAAGCCCAGAGACATCCTCGGAGCAACGCCATGAGCAAGAAACTGATGCCGAATTCCTTCAGAGAATACTTGAGAAGAAGGACAAAGAGGCTGCGGAACAAGCGGCCAATATAAAGCAAATGGCCATTCTATTCCAAGATATGGTGGGCATGATGATCCAGCCGGATCCTCCAGTTGAAGATCCTCCGATCATTATTGAAGACGACAAAAGAGAAACATCGAATCCTCTGCCAGCTCCGTCAGCAGCCAAGGAGGAAACCATCTCCAAGGCCGCACTCGATGATTTCATAGCTCAGCAAATACGAGCTCATCGAGCGAACGAAACGGCTGGCTAAGTTGTCAAGACCGGATGACCCTATCCGGGCTGGTATGACCAAATAAGTTACCCGCCGAGATATATGATCCCTAAGTTCCATGTGTATAAAGGGACGGGGAATCCACATCAGCATGTCGCTCAATTCAGGGCTCTATGCGGCAATACTGGAGGTGACGACAAACTGTTGCTTTGCCAATTCGTCGGCAGCTTAGCGGAAACGACCTTCGAATGGTATTCGGAGCTACTTAACGACTCTGTCAAAACATTTGCGGAGATGGAGCTGCTGTTTACACAAGATTTGCAAGCGCCAATGAGCGCACCCCGATCACCGCATTGATCAATGCCAGGGTAAGGCCAGGCGAAACATGGGTTTAATACGCAATACGATGGCGGAATCTGTGGTCGAAATGCGAACAGCGCATCGAAGAAGCGCCGGCGGTGGGTATGTTCGTGGGCACTCTTGACTCTCAAGCGACTATCTCGCAATTCATGATGTTCTTCAAGCCAACTACTTTCCAGGCCTTGATTGACAAGTTGGCCCAAATGGATCAGATAGGTCATAGACCATCTCCTTCAAAGACGAATCTTCGGAATGAAAAGGGGAAAGGAAAAGAAACTTTCGTCGCTAATACTCAACAACAGCCGAGTAACTTAAAGTCGGTTGTCCGTCAAAACAATATGCGTCCACGCCCATCCCTTGAGGAAAGATTAGGACATCCTTACTCGTTTCCTCAGGATAAAACGAGAAGACTGTTTGAGCTGGCAGTGCGCAACAGACTCATCAATCTGCCGAGTCCAAAACGTCCGTTGCAGCCAGGCGATCTCAACAATCCTAATTACTGCCCTTACCATCAAGCAGTAAGCCATCCAATCGAAGATTGTTTCATTTTCAAAGGCTGGATTGAGGACCGATACCAATAAGGCAAGTTCGCATTATCCGAAAACTGGAAGGTGAACCCGCCACAACCTCATGCCCCTAAAAAGGTGGACACGCCGGGGGCATCGTGCTCTTTTATAGAAGAAACTCCGTGGGAGGTCGCCTTTTCAGCCAAAACTAAAAGAATGCTGAAGGATCTTCACACATGCCCAGCCATTAGGTGGAAAAGTCCGCCAGAGCCCGAGGTCATTGATGGGATGCTGAAACCACGCCCAACACCGAGAATTGATAGCAGTGGGCAAAACACCCAGGCACAGCCGTCAAAGTTTTCAAAGAAAAAGAAGAAGACCAAAAAGCTCGCGCAGTTTGATGACAAGCGCACGGATCTGCGAAAACATATTGACGCACTGGAAGAATATAATCAGAAGGCTCGGACCCCAGCCACATTCCGAGAATTCCTCAGCCACGTCCTTGAGGACGGGGATGATGACAAAGACTCGTCGGATGAACCTGAGGATTATGTGGCAAGCTGCCACATGATCTCTTACTCGTCAATAGACAATGAAGAAGCTCCTAACGCAGAGAAACCGGGGGCAGATCCCGAACCAGAACTTCTAGGGCTATCAAGCGAAACAATTGACGCATTCCTGAACGAAGCCCGTCTAAAAAGCAAAGCTGATTGAGAGCGCGAGATGGCCATATTTGAAAAGGCCAAACGCCGGCGACTGGACAAAAGGGTCGAAACACTCCCACCAGATCAAAGTACATCCACCGCAAATGAAAGCAGGATCAAGACAAGGAAAGGATTCGCCAAAGCCATATCGATGGGGATGAAGCTGCTCTCTTTCAGAGAAAATTCTCCTGGCGGTATACATCTTGATGAAGCGGACGTACATCCTAACTTCTGCTTATATCATCAGAAGATCGCACATCCTACTGAAGACTGCAACTCCTTTAAGTGTTGGTGGCAAGGGTATGTCGCTCACAGGCAACACTTCAAGAGGACAAAGCGTAAAGCTCGTAGACAGCGGAAAAATATGACAGATGAGTGTAAAAGAATTGCCGGCAATTGTCATAGGGTTGATCCCGGGGGATCGCGAGTTCTCACCTTCGGGAGCGACTTCGACGAAGAAGTAGTCCTTGGCCCTCTCTTCAAGGAATCCATCTCTGAAACGAAAAAACTGAGGAGTTGTGAGAACATTCAGCTGTGCAATCGCACGCTACCCGGAGAGAATCTCGGACCCGCAAACAAGGGATCGAACAAAAAGGATAAGGGGAAGGGAAAAACGGCCTTCGTCGCCAACGCTCAACAACAATCGAGTGGCCCTAGACCGGTTGTTCGCCAAAGCAACAAGCGGCAACCCCTCTATGAGAAGTTGAAACGTCCTTATTCATTTCCCCGGGATGAAACAAGGAGACTGTTCGAACTAGCAGTGTGCAACAGGCTTATCACTCTACCGGAGCCGAAACACCCACTACAACTGAACGATGTCAACAATCCTAATTACTGCCCTTACCACCGAGTATTGGGCCATCCGATCGAAAACTGCTACGTCTTCAAAAACTAGGTTGAAGACCAATACCAACAGGGCAAGTTCGCGCTGTCCGAAAACTGGAAGGTGAACCCGCCACAACCACATGCTCTGAAAAAGATGGATATGACGGGGGCATCATGCTCATTCATAGGGAAAGCCCCATGGACCGAGAAGTCCGTAAACTAGAAATTCGCCTCAAATACGGCAACGGCGGACTGCAATGTCCTAAAACTTGCAAAGGACTGAAATGTCCCGAAACTAACAACGGACCGCAATGTCCTAAAACTTGCAAATGACCGAAACGTCGTTAAACTACTACTAACCCGCGACATCCTCAGGCTGACGTAAAAAAAAAAACGGTATGTCCATAAGCAAAATGGGCACGGATGAAAACCCGAAAGGGCTCCGTGAGTAAAAACAGCAGGTCTACCGGTGAGTTTTGTGAAAACACGAAAGTGCGCAACCTCGTTAAAAAAAACTGTATGTCCATAAGCGAAATGGGCACGGATGAAAACCTGAAAGGGCTCCGTGAGTAAAAACAGCAGGGCTACCGGTGAGTTTTGTGAAAACCCGAAAGGGCGCAGTCTCGTTAAAAGACACTTGCAAGGTCCTCTCGACTTTGTAAGGAGAAACTACCTGCGTGAGATCCTTACGACTCACAAGGGAGCAACACACTTAGGGATCCTCACGATCCCTAAGAAGAAATTACACTTGCGAGATCCTCACGACTCGTAAGGAGAACCCTCTTATGGGACCCTCACGGCTCATAAGATTTGAAAGTCTTAAGCTATAGGGATCTGAACCTGTTCTTAAGCAGTCCCCACAACCTCCGATACTGCCCTACAAGCGGCTCAATATTGACCCTTGTATACAATCCACGGGCGCGAATAAACATCTCCCTAACAAAGTCCCATTCGCGATTAGGGATATGTTTGCACGATGAACAACCCTTGTGAGTCCTCTTGACTTATAAGGAGAAAACACTCTTGTAAGATCCTTACGACTTATAAGAGAACATACACTTAGGAGTCCTCACGATTCCTAAGGAGAAAACGCACTTACGAGATCTTCACGACTCGTAGGGAGAAATACCTTTATGAGACCCTTACGGCTCATGAAGTCAAAAGCCTTAGTCGACAGGATCCTAACCCTGTTCGCTAAGCCACCTTTGTTTGACATCGGCAGAGGCAAATGATGATTCACTCCTGGCAATATCTCAGTTGTAGCGGTGCTGATGCCGAAATCGGTGTCTAATTCCAAGCTTGCAGCGAAAAGCCAACGAGCTACACATGCATACGAAATAGCCGAAATGATGGGGCAACTTGCAACGAAATCAGCAAGTAAAAATGTATGCAAACAAAAACAGCCGAAATGATTGGGCAACTCGCAATAAAAAGCAGCGAGTAAAAAGAAAAATAGCCGAAATGATTGGGCACCGCGAAAAATAGCCGAAATGATTGGGCAATCGCGATTTTCGCGATATAAAAAACTGAAATGATAGAGCAACGTGGAAAGAATAAAAAAATGATGAAAGAATGAAACTTTTTTCCCTACAGGTGAGATCACATCGATCCCTGTATACAATCCAGGGGCACAAACAAAGAGGGAACCACACCTTCCCAACAGGCTCCATCAGAAAGTGAAGCCAAATCTCGAGGGTTCATAGACAACCTAGAGAAAATCTCGACATTTGTTGCAATATTGCAGACACAATGTCAACAAGCGAAGCAAAGGAAGATCCCTAGCTTCAGGGTCTCGACGTCAATATCAACAACTTAGAGATCACCAATGGCGTTTCTCCTCACTTCAACCAGATGCAGACGTGACGTCAACAACCGACCTCAGAGTCGCAACGAAACGGAGCCATGGCAAAGTCCCTAGTTTCAAATCTTAATGGCCACATCTACAGCCTGGAGACCAACAACGGTGTGCCTCCTCATTCCAGTAGGACACAGATGTTACACCATCAAACGGAGCCGCGGCATAGTCATTAGTTCCAAATCTCGACGGTTCACAGACAACCTAGAGACCATCTCAACATTCGTCTCGTTACAGCAGACGAGATGTCAACGACGGCGTTCCTCCGCAGTCCAGCAGGATGCAGATGCGACGTCAACGAAAGACCCCATGGTCGAAACAAAACGGAGTGACGGCGAAATCCCAACTCCACCCCAGCATTCGTCTCGTTACACCAGACGTAATGTCAACAACGGCGTTCCTTTGCAGTCCAGCAGGATGCAGATGCAATGTCAACAAAAGACCTTTTGGTCGAAACAAAGTGGAGTGACGGCAAAATCCCAGCTCCATCTCAGCATTCGTCTCGTTACAGCAGACGCAATGTTAACAACAGCGTTCCTTCGCAGCCCGACAGGATGTAGATGCAACGTCAAAAAAAGACCCCATGGTCGAAACAAAGCGGAGTGACGGCAAAATCCCAGCTCCACCTCAGCATTCATCTCGTTACAGCAGATGCAATGTCGACAACGACGTTCCTTCGCAGTCCAGCAGGATGTAGATGCAACGTCAACGAAAGACCCCATGGTCGAAGCAAAGCGGAGTGATGGCAAAATCCCAACTCCACCTCAGCATTCGTCTCGATACAGCAGACACAACATCACCAAAAGGAGCCACGACAAAATCCCTAGTTCCAAACCTCGACGGTTCACCAGCAACCTAGAGACAACCGCGACATTCGTCTCGATACAGCAGACGCAATACAAGCAAACGAAGCAAATGCCAAATTCCTAGCTTCAGGGTCTTGACGGCAACTCATATAAAACCGGAAAGACCATCGGAGATCATCTCACACCAGCATGGAGTGATCACCACCTCGATGTTCGTCTCGACACAACAGACGATATGTCACTATAGCGTTCTTCCTCCAGCAGGATTCAGACACGACAATCAAACAACGGAGCCACGGCAAAATCCCTAGTTCCAAATCTCGACGGTTCACTAGCAACCTAGAGACAACCATGACATTCGTCTCGATACAGCAGACGCAATACCAGCAAACGAAGCAAAGGCCAAATTCCTAGTTTCAGGGTCTTGACGGCAACTCTTATAAAACCGGAAAGACCATCGGAGATCATCTCACACCAGCATGGAGTGATCACCACCTCGACGTTCGTCTCGACACAGCAGACGATATGTCACTACAGCGTTCTTCCTCCAGCAGTATTCAGACGTGACAATTAGACAACGGAGCTACGGCAAAATCCCTAGTTCCAAACCTCGATGGTTCACCAGCAACCTAGAGACAACCGCGACATTCGTCTCGATACTGCAGACGCAATGCCAGCAAACGAAGCAAAGGCCATATTCCTAGCTTCAGGGTCTTGACGGCAACTCATATAAAACCTGAAAGACTATCGGAGATCATCCCACACCAGCGCGGAGTGGTTATGACTCATCGGGGCTCTCCAAAATAAGCCTAACCTCAAGTAAAAAGCGGTATGGCAAAATTCCTAACGCTTGCTCTTCCGACGGTCAAACTGCCTAGGAGGATTGCTTGATGTCCATCCTCCGAAGGGATCAGAGAGATGACAATCGCAAGGCTACTCGAACAGCAAGGTTGCCTATCGAGGGATACATCAGCCAACGCGACGGTACGACGGACAAAACCCTAGTACCATAGACCCTAACGGACCTCTGTCGTAAAGAGCAAAGGTTAACTGTGACGTTAGGATATTCTTGCGAGAAATGTTCGATTCGTCTCGACTCGTGAGGAAAAGCTTTAGGCAGCGGGGATTAAAAAACCTATTTCCTAAGTACTTGGGCCCTGCAAGTCGGCCCAAAACGGACTCTTGCATACTATTCACGGACCACACTCTCCAAAGTCGAATCTCGACAAGGAGGGAAACAACCACTTACGAGTCCTCTCGACTTGTAAGAGGGAAATTTCTCTAGTGAGATCCTTACGACTCTCAAGAGAAAACGCACTTAGGAGTCCTCACGACCCCTAAGGAGAAAATACACCTACGAGATCCTCTCGACTCGTAGGGAGAAAAGTCTTTATGAGACCCTCACGGCTCATAAATTTGAAAAGTCTTAGATGGCAGATCCTAACCCTGTTTCCTAAGCCATCGGTGCCCTACAAGGAGGTCAAGATAGACTATCTGCAGGCCACACTCTCCGAAGTCGAACATCGACAGGAGGGAAACAATCACTTATGAGTCCTTTCGACTTGTAAGAAAGAAAATTCTCTTGTGAGATCCTTACGACTCTCAAGAGAAAACGCACTTAGGAGTCCTCACGACCCCTGAGGAGAAAATACACCTACGGGATCCTCTCAACTCGTAGGGAGAAAAGTCTTTATGAGACCCTCACGGCTCATAAAGTTGAAAAGTCTTAGGTGGCAGATCCTAACCCTGTTTCCTAAGCCATCGGTGCCCTACAAGGAGGTCAAGATGGATTATCTATAGGCCACATTCCCCGAAGTCAAATATCGATAAGGAGGGAAACAATCACTTATGAGTCCTCTCGACTTGTAAGGGAGAAAATTCTCTTGTGAGATCCTTACGACTCTCAAGAGAAAACGCACTTAGGAGTTCTCACGACCCCTAAGGAGAAAATACACCTGCGGGATCCTATCGACCTGTAGGGAGAAAAAACCTTCTTGAGATCCTTACGGCTCATGAAAATGAAAAAGTCTTAGGCTACAAGGATCCTAAACTTGTATCCTAAGCCCTCAATTCCATGGCCATGCATAACTCTGCACTACATCCCCCACGTACATACTTACGCGGGCAAAGTAGTGGGGGGCATTTGTTCCCGCCAAAATTTATTGCTCAAAACCCGCTCCTAATAATAACAATAAAATAAAATAAAATAAAATAATAATAAAAACTCCACATGAAAAGAATGTAACAAATGCCTCAAAGCCAAGAGTTAAAACATTGTGAAGCAACGCTTCAGATTCTGTGCGCTGCGCGCCACGTGTCAAAAGCAGACACGCCAGCGCCATGAGCGCTACGCCCTAGGCAGTGCACCCCCAATCAGAGCAAAACCCAGTTCAAATTCCAAAATTTTAATTCAAGTAACGCTTCAGATCCAGCGCTCTGTGCTGTGCGCCACGTGTCAAACACGGGCACGCTAGCACAGTTGCGCTGCGCTCTGCGCTGCGTGCCGCGTGTCAAACACGGGCGCGCTAGTACAGTTGCGCTGCGCGCCACGTGTCAAGCGCAGGTGCGCTAGCATAAGGTGCGCTAGCGCTGGAATTAAAATTCCCCCACCGTCAGATCAAAATATCTATTAATAATAAATTATTAATTAATCAGAACTAAAATTCTGTTATGGAAAGATCTTTCCAATCTTGTTAAAAACAAGAAGATTATTTTCTGTAAAAAAGAAGCCTTAGGATCAAAGATCCAACGGTGGGAAATATTCCCAAATCAATCAGAGAAAGATCTCTCTAACCAATTTAACAAATCATTTGGCCCTATATAAAGGACCCTAGACTTCAAGTCTAAAACACACAGAGAGACATACAGAAAAAGAGAGAGAAAACCCTCTGCAAACTTTGAGAAAACTCAAAGAAAAAGAAAGGCAAGCCTTTAGTAAAAGAAGATCATTTCTTCAAGGTAAAGAATTAATTCTTGAACAACAGAGATGAAACCATCTCGTAAAAAGAAGAACCATCTTCTAAAAAGATCTTAGATCTATAAAAAGACCAAGCTCTTTTGATTTAAAAGAAAAGATCAAAAAGATCTAATCATAAAAAGACTAAAGAAGTATTTTACTTCATTAACAGATCTTTTGATCTATAAAGGCAAAGCCTTTTACAAAGAACAAGAACTTTTGTTCTTTGATCTTGAGGCAAAGCCTCGTTTGAATAACATAAATTTGTTCTTTGATCTTAAAATTGATCAAAATACGCTTTGCGCTATTAGAAAGTGCCTTGCACTTATGAACTGCGCCCTTGCACTCCTTGGACCGGCTCTCAGCGCCAAAACCTGCCACGTGTCAACCAGAAACACAATCTGCGCTTTGCGCTTCTAAAAACAGAGCACTGCGCTCATGGGCTGGCGCTCAGTGCCAAGCGCGCCATGTGTCACTCACTGGTGCGCCAACAGACTAGCGCAACGCGCTCATACACTAAAAGCGCAATGCGCCAATAAACTAGCGCTTAGCGCTAAACGCGACACGTGTCCTCCTCGTGTGCGCTATCCAGCAGAAGCGCAATGCGCTCTTTCCTTGGCGCAAAGCGCCTGACGCGCCACGTGGTGCACTATCAGAACATACTTTGTTTTGATAAATGCTATGCATTATTAATAGGGCTGAGCCTAAATAAAGGCTCAATAGCTAGAACAATAAAATGTTCAACTTATATCAACTGAGCCCATATGCTCATAAAACTGCAAACAGACTTTAGTCCCAAATTGGACTATAGATCTCTCAACCAATATTAGTTCAAGGGTACATCTCTGAGCTTCTCTGATATTTGTCGTTGTAATCCTTTAACGTCTTCAGAGAGGTGACGGGTCCCGACAGCCATACATTCCACGGACTATGATGTCCTTAACCTTGACCGGGATGTCTTTAAACTAACATTGGACCACTGTGTCCTTAAACTGGTAATCGACCGAAATGTCCGTAAACTAAACAATAGAGTCTAAATGCTCTTTTGTTGGATCTAAATGATCCTGTTAAGTTGATCTTAGTCTAGAAATTAGACTAACGTATCCTTAACAAACGTTTAAGTTGATCTTAGTCTCAAATGAGGCTAACGTATTCTTAAACCCAAACCCCCAAACCCAAATCTAAGAAGATACGGATTTGGACTAATCCACGTTCTACGGGCGACAACATAAACTAGTCTCCGTATACAATCCACGGGCAATCACAAACAAAACAAACACCCACGACATGAAGTGACCATATGGAGAAGGAGAAAGTTGTTTCCGCGATACGGTAGCGTAATTAACTGCAGGGGCTTGCGCCTGCAGGGAAGAACGTCCCCACAATTAAAAACCCCTCAAACGAGGGGGAATCTGACGAAGTCTGCTACATCGGCCGCATCCGTTTAAACCTTCGATACATGATGTCATAAATCAACTTGGCATCTTCGGAGAGGTGGACGGATAGCACCAATTAGCATCTGCCCCCAGATTCAGGCAAGACGTCCAGTCTTCTCGGCTTCCGGTGGTGAACAGTCGTGCGTCAGCTTTTGAGGCATTAAAGCAAAGGTTGATAACTGCTCCTATTTTGACCGTACCAGACGGTTCCGGAGGATTGGTGATTCACAGCGATGCATCTGGGAAAGGTTTGGGATGTGTTTTGATGCAGCATGGGAAGGTTATAGCTTACGCATCGCGACAGTTGAAGATCCATGAGAAGAATTGCCCAACTCATGATTTGGAGTTTGCAGCAGTGATTTTCGCTTTGAAGATTTGGAGACACTACTTATTGGGCGAAACGGTCGAAGTATTCACCGATCACAAAAGCCTAAAGTACGTGTTCACGCAGAAAGAGCTTAACATGAGGTAGCGTAGATGGTTGGAGCTGATGGCTGACTATGATCTTGATCTCAAGTACCATCCGGGGAAAGTTAATGTAGTGCCGAATGCGCTTAGTCGGATGCCAGCAATTCAGATGTTGACTGCACAGAAGGAGCTTATCGAAGATTTTTGGAGATTTGAGTTGGAGTTCGTGTCACCGCATTCTTCGGGACAGTTGATGCAGCTGCAAGTACAGTCATCGTTGATCGAGAGTATTAATGCAGCGCAGTCACAGGATCCAAGATTGCAGAAGTGTTGAGAACAGGTTGAAGCGGGACTTCGAACGGACTTGTTGATTCATGAAGATGGTTTATTGCGTTATGGTAGTCGTTTGTGTGTGCCGAAAGGAGACATTCATGAAGAAGTTATGAAGGAGGCGCACAGTTCCGCATATTCTGTACATTCAGGAGGCACGAAGATGTACCGTGATCTACGACAACATTTCTGGTGGGAAGGCATGAAAAGGGAGATTGCCCGTTTTGTAGCGAAGTGCTTGGTGTGTCAGCAACTCAAGGCTGAACATCAAAGGGTAGCTGGTTTATTGCAACCACTTCCGATTCCTCAATGGAAATGGGAACATATAACCATGGATTTCGTGACGGCTTTACCGCGGAGTCCAGAGGGCAAAAATGCAGTTTGGTTGATCGTTGATCGATTGACCAAGGCAGCTCATTTCATACCATTTCGAGTTGGTCAGTCGACGGAAGCGTTAGCAGAACGGTACATGCAGGAGATTGTGAGATTGCATGGAGTACTTGTGAGCATCGTCTCCGATCATGATACCCAATTCTTATCGCACTTCTGGAGGAGTTTACAGGAAAGTTTAGGGACGCGATTGAAGTTTAGCACCTCTTATCATCCTCAGACAGATGGCCTGTTGGAGAGAACGATCCAAACTCTTGAAGACATGTTGAGAGCTTGTATGTTAGACTTCAAGGGTTCGTGGGAGGATCATCTACACTTGGTGGAGTTTTCGTATAATAACAGCTTTCAGGCGACTATTCAGATGGCTCCATTCGAAGCATTGTATGGTTGCAAGTGTCGCTCACTCGTTTGTTAGGATGATGTTGGAGAACGAAGATTGTTGGGACCGGATTTGATCGTCAAACTGTGGAGAAAGTTAATACTATCCGGAATCATATGAAGGCAGCACAAGATCGACAGAAGAGTTGGGCCGACACATCGAGAAGGCCTCTAGAGTTCGCTGTTGGTGATATGGTATTCTTGAAGATATCACCGACTAGAGGAGTGATTCATTTTGGGAGTCGAAGCAAGCTTAGTCCTCGATTCGTGGGGCCTTTCGATATTATTGAGCGTGTTGGAGAAGTGGCTTATCGATTGGCTTTACCACCATCTTTGGTGAGTGTTCATGACGTGTTTCATGTATCTTAACTCCGTAAGTATGTTCGAGATGAAACACACATACTAGTAGATCATTCGGAGCTGACTGTAAGGGAGGATTTGACCTACGAAGAACGACCGATGACGATTGTATATCGAAGAGAAAAGGTCCTTAAAAACAAAATTATCCCTCTCATACTTGTTTCTTGGGGAAATCGCTCGCACGGAGAATCAACTTGGGAACGAGAAGACGAGATTCGACAGAAGTTTCCAGATCTCTTCCTGTAGTTTCATGTTTGTTTATCTTTTCTTGTTTTGGGAATTTCGAGGACGAAATTCTTTTTGTAGTTGGGTATAATGTAACACCCTAGTTCATTTATACCAGTTCTATTTTGAGTATTTCTTTATTTATGGTATTTTCCTGATTTATTGTGCTTTGGATGCGAATAGAGTATTTGACATCTATATTTGCATCCGACCCGACCCGCTTGCGGAAACCCATTTTGATTCATGTTTATGATTTATCCTGGCTTGTTATATGGATTCATGCATTTTCATTTTTTTTATTGCATACTAGCATTATATCTGGCATCTGCATTTTTATATAACATTTAAAGTCAACAAAAATATTTTAAAAATATCTAGCATGACCTGCATGATACCCCTAACCCTGTCGTAGCATCCGCGCATCATGTTCTTGTCCCGTTCAGTGAAACAGACTCGTTTGGATGGCTACGTGCACGTGCGTGCTTCCATTCTTGGAGGTATGCTTTTTCGTGACCCGGATATCCTGTTTTGTTGTTGGTCAACACGTATAGTTTCCGTATTTTAAAACTGGATTCTTAGACCCGACATGGACGTGTTTTGGACTATTTTTGTATTAGCCAGAAAATTCAAATTTCCTAATATTTTATTCGAATAAATTTTAACAGTTACATATGGTTTTATTTAACAAAATAATCTTTTAAAAGATTTTTAAATAGGAAACTCACAGATTTCTCTCTCTCTATATATATTTATATATTATTAATTCGTTTAAAATTTTTGAACTGCACACACACACTCTCTCTATCTCTCTTTCTCTCTCTCTCTCTTCCTCTATCTCTCTCTCATCTCGCATATACTGTTCCTCCACGAGATCCCGTTACCCCTCGTTTCACTATTCTTACCTCCCTTCTTCTCTTCTTCTTCTTTTCGTAAACCTCTGCCGCGTCGCCACGAGAACCCTAACCCTAGCTTTGGCCTCGCGCTCGCCCTCGCTGCCTCCACCCTCGTCGCTCACCTCTCTCGTCTCACTCTCCTCTTCACCTTACCTTCTCCCCTACTCCAACCATCACCTCCGTCACCTTCACGACGACGAGAACTCACGCCTCATCCATTCTCGTCGCCGACCCTGTCTCCACCGCCGCCCATCTCCTCGACCTCGCCTTCCTTCTTATCTCCTTCCCTTCTCCTTTCCTCTACTACCCCGATGCCTCCTCAAGAACCCATACCTATGACCACGAAACCCTTCCCCTGCACCCTCATCACCGGAGCTCCGACCCCGCCGACCTCACACCCTCATCATCACGACCTACTTTCTCTTCCCCTCCACTCTCCTTTCCCGACTCCACCTGCAAACCCGACCCCAAGAACCCATGAAACCTTAGCAGCCCTGACCTCACCTGCACACCTTGTTGGCGATCCCTTGCCGTCGCTTCAACACCTTCGCAACCACCCCATCGCCTTCTCCCAAACCCCAGCACCACATCAGAGCCACCCCAGACATTTCTTTCCCCCTCCTTCTTCTTCTTCTTCTCTTTCTTGATTTCTTGTTTCTTTTCCGGTGATCACCCGCCGGAGCCGTGCTCGTTGCTGACGATCCGAGTGATCCAGTGAACGTCCCTTGCCTGCGTGATTACCCTCTTGCCTCGTCTGGACCCGTCCCATGTGCGTTGCGATAATTACCCGACGTCGGATGACGCATACGCATCCCGTAGTGAGATCCGTTCAGGCAAGTTTATCTTGCTACATGCTATAATACTTATCTTGCATCCATATGAATAAAAATATCACATGTTGATTGTATTATACATCCATACTAATGTTTTACTGTTTTCGGATACCCGTATGCATCCATATTATTTAATATACATATAGCTGCATCTACAGATCATATTAATTCATGTTATTATTGTAGTAACACCCCATGCTTAATAATGTGCAACCCACTTAGTCTCGGAGCTGTAAATTTGACCCCTGATCGATATTTGTGCATCCATACCATTAATTGTATATCTAGTTGCATGCCATGTCACGTTATTTTATATTACTGCTACATTAACTCTCCATGCTAGATAATGTGCATCTTACATAGTAATGGAGCTATAGTTGCAACCCTTGATAGTTATTTATGCATTCATGTTTATTTGTGTATCCATACCATTAATTCTGCATACCGAGTTACATGCCATATTACATTAACTCATATTACTATTACATTAGTTCCCCATGCTTGATAACGTGCATCCTCCATAGTCATGATGTAATCTCTGATAGATATTTGTGCATCCATGCTTTTATCGTACATCCGTACTTTTTACCCTAATTCAATACTTACTACATTGTACTGTTGGGTACCCATTGTTACACTGTGCACTACTTGACATGACCTGATACACCACTACTTGGCATGATTACCTGATCCTGTTTCTAATACCAACAATCCTGACATGTTGTCCCGATGGACATATCCTGTTGTCTGTATAGACAAACATGTTCCTGCTTGATCCTGTGTTGGCATTAGCTGTAGATTTATCAATACCTGACTTGAACACATAACCTGGGGGTATGGGGAAATCAATGATGAAACCTGACTTGTAACTCGACAGGTCGATGCTTATACTGATCAGTTTTACGGGCTAGGCCAGCCCGGGGATGATACTGCTGACATCATTCATTTGTACATGTTTCTTGTTTAGTGTCTAGCGGCATGTCTCGGATTCAGCCCGAGAATCTGGACCGTGGTCCCGGGTATTCACGGGATACTATTGAGTTACATCGATAATTCATTAAATTGATTTCGCAAACTTGAGAGTAGTTAACCCAGTAGCACAGTTTAGTTTTATTGATGCACTTTACATATACTGTTACACTTCACAGTTCGATATCCCGGCTCACTTATTACATTCATGTTACCAGTTTATAGCTCATTATTCCTCGCCGAACACAGAGACGCGACCGTGCAGGTCCGTCTTGCCTGAAATTCCGGACAGATGCTAATTGGTGCTATCCGTCCACCTCTCCGAAGATGCCAAGTTGATTTATGGCACCGTGTATCGAAGGTTTAAACGGATGCGGCCGATTTAGCAGACTTCATCAGATTCCCCTTGTTTGAGGGGTTTTTGATTGTGGGGACGCTCTTCCCTGCAGGCGCAAGCCCCTGCAGTTAATTACGCTACCGCATCGTGATAAAAACTTTCTCCTTCTTCAGATGGTCATTTCGTGTCGTAGGTGTTTGTTTTGTTTGTGGTTGCCCGTGGATTGTATACGGAGACTAATTTATGTTGTCGCCCATAGGGCGTGGATTAGTCCAAATCCGTATCTTCTTAGATTTGGGTTTGGGGGTTGTGTTTAAGGATACGTTAGCCTTATTTGAGACTAAGATCAACTTAAACGTTTGTTAATGATACGTTAGTCTAATTTTTAGACTAAGATCAACTTAACGGGATCGTTTAGATCCAGCAAAAGAGCATTTGAACTCTATTGTTTAGTTTAGGGACATTGCGGTCGATTAGTTTAAGAACATTACGGTCCAGTGTTAGTTTAAGGACATCTCGGTCCAGGTTAAGGACATCGTAGTCCGTGGGTTTAAAGGGACCCCACAGTCCGAGGTTAGGGACATCGTAGTCCATGAGTTTAAGGACCCCACAGTCCGTAGTTTAAAAACATCGTAGTCTATGAGTTTAAGGACCCCACAGTCCGTAGTTTAAAGACATCGTAGTCTATGAAGTTTAAGGACATCGTAGTCCGTGAAATGTGTGGTTGTCGGGACCCGTCACCTCTCTGAAGACGTTGAAGGATTACAACGACAGATATCAGAGGAGTAAAGAGATGTACCCTTGAACCGTTGTGAGTTGGTTGAAGGATCTGTAGTCCAGTTTGGGACTGAGATCTGTTAAATATTCGTGAGCAGATGGGCTCAGTTCAATATAAGTTGAGGACTTATGGCCAATATTGGGCTAAGTCTAATAAGATTAAAATGTTTAATATTTTATTGTTCTGGCTGTTGAGCTTTTATTTGGGCTTGGCCCTTTTAATAATGCTGAGTATTAGATCCTGACATTTTTTTGTCTTGTATTGAATGCATAGCATTCATCAGAACAATGTGTGTTCTGACAGCGCGCCACGTGGCGCGTCAGGCGCTTTGCGCCAATTAAAGAGCGCATTACGCTTCTACTAAGTAGCGCATACGAAAAGGACACGTGTCGCGCTTGGCGCTAAGCGCCAGATGATGGGCGCATTGCGCCAGTTTATGAGCGCATTGCGCTTTCAATTTATGATCGTGTTGCGCTAGTTTAGTGGCGCACAAGTGAGTGACATGTGGCGTGCTTGGCGCTGAGCGCCAGCCCATGAGCGCAGTGCGCTGTTTCAGAAGCGCAAAGCGCAAGTTGCATACGTGGTTGACACGTGGCACGTTTTGGCACTGAGCGCCGGTCCAAGGAGCGCAGAAACGCAGCTCAAGAGTGCAAGGCATTTTTCAATAGCGAAAAGCGCATTTGATCAAATTTATGATCTGTGAACAAATTTATGTTCTTTTTAAAGGATGCTTTGCCTCAAGTTTCAAGAACAACAGTTTTTATTTTTGAAAGGGCTTTGCCTTTGTAGATCAATGATCTGTGTGAAGAATATGTTCTTCTTTATTATGTGATGAGATCTTTTGATCTCTTTTATGAAAGACCTTGGTCTTTATAGATCTATGATCTTTTAAGAAGATAATTCTTCTGTTTTAATGAGATGATTTCATCTCTTTGTTCAAGAATCATTCTTTTTACCTTGAAGAAATGATCTTCTTTCAAGAGCTTGCTCTCTTTCTTTTAAGTTTTCTCAAAGTTTGTAGGGGGGTTCTCTATATCAGACTTGAAGTCCTTGGGCCTTTATATAGGGCAAATTGATTTGTTAAATCAGTTGAAGAGATCTTTCTCTGATTGATTTGGGAATGTTTCCCCACCGTTGGATCTTTGATCCTAGGGTTTCTGTTTTACAGAAGGCAATCTTCTTGTTTTTAACAAGATTGGAAAAATCTTTCCATAACAGAATTTAATTCTGATTAATTAATGATTTATCATTATTAGATCTTTTGATTTAACGGTGGGGAATTTTTAATTTCAGCGCTGGTGCACCCATGCTTTGCACGTGGTGCGCTGCTCAGAGCGCAGTGCACTCTGCGCTAGCGCACCTACGTTTGACACGTGGCGCGCAGTGCAGAGTGCAGCCTGCGCTAGTGCACCCATGTTTGACACATGGTGCACAGCGCGCCTAGCGCTAGCGCACTCATGGTGCATTACATAGGGCGCAACGCACCTGGCGCTAGCGCATCAGTGTTTGACACGTGGCGCGCAGCGCGCCTAGCGCTGAATCTGAAGCGTTGCTTCAATTTTTGAATTTTGAATTTTAAAAACAGAGCTTTGCTCTGATTGGGGGTGCGCTGCCTAGGGCATAGCGCACCTGACGCTAGCGCATCTGTGTTTGACACGTGGCGCGCAGCGCGCTGAATCTGAAGCGTTGCTTCAATTTTTAAATTTTGAATTTTAAAACAGAGCTTTGCTCTGATTGGGGAAAACAAATGCCCCCCACCGTTGCGCTCACGTGGCGCACACGTAAGTGCAGCGGTGGCAGCATCTGAGCCCTTGGATCAACTCAGAAGTTGAAGAGGCAGTTCAATGCCTATAAATAGGATCTTTGGTCCCTTAGACGATTTTCATCTTCTTCTTAAGAATTTTCATTCAGAGCATTGCTCTTCAGTTTAAGAACTTTTCATGAGTCAGAACTCTATCAAAACTTAGGTAAAGTTTAAATTTTTTTTTAATTAAATTAGGGTTTCACCCATTAATCAGAGCCTTGCTCTTCATAGATCTTTGATCTAAAGAAAACCCATTTAGGGTTTCATTAACAGAGCTTTGCTCTCATGAACCCATAGATCTAAAGAGATCTTTTCTTGGGGTTTCTTAACCTTGAATCAGAGCTATGCTCTTTTGATAACATGTAGATTTCTTAATCTTTGATGAAGAACTCTTAAGAGTTTGTTCATGGATCTTGAAGGTCCTAGAATTTTTTAATTCATAAAAAATAATTTTAATTAATTCTTGATGGATTTTTCCATCATCATTACAGAGCCAGGCTCTTAAGGAATCTTATTCCTTCATGATTAGAGTTTGACAAGTGTCACTCTGTCATAGAGCTTTGCTCTCAAAGGGAGATTTTCTCCTTTTCCCGAGGGATCTCTTATTTAATGAGAATTTTCCTGAGGATTTCCTCATTTAATTAACAGTTTCATCCAATGATGAGGCTGCTTTATTAATTGATGCATTGTCATCTAGATTTTGTGGGTCCCCTTTCCACTGCATTGCAGCGTGGTACAAATTTTAAAGTACCGAGTGTCAAATTTAAAATTAAATTATAGCACTGACAGTTGACTTCTGTCCCCCTTTTTTGCAGGCGACATGTCTTTCGATGCTACGTTTCCATTCGTCCGTTCAGAGGGAGGATTCCTTGAGGCACCTATAGACCGGAAGGTTCTCGCGCTCATCAAAGACCGTGACCCGGAACACAAAAATCTTCACTTGTGGGGTAGATGGTACGACCAGATTATCAGAAGTCGTCAAAACTTCTGTTGTGCGACGCCGTCGGAGCTTATCTCGGCGATCCCATATGCGGATGCACCCCCGGTGAACTATGCCGTGGAGGTGGTTAATTGGACTTCGGAGGGTCTTCTTCAGCCTTCGATCGCCGCAGTACCCATGCAGCCGTCGGCGGCTTTGGATACCCTAGGGCGGTGCATATGCCAGGGCGAGTCGCGCCCTTAAGGACAGCCCTACAATATCGGGCTAACTCCCCGTCATCCGGCCGGGTACTTGCAGTGGGCCCGGTACATCTTGTCGGCGAAGAAATCGCAGCTGTTGAGGCTTGGACTATACCCTGCGGTCTACGCTTCGTTGTTCCAATATTCTGCATCTCCCACATGGTGGATTAAGGCGTTCTTGGAGCAGTGGAACATCCTGACCCATACCTTCCTTCTACTGGACAGAGAGGTCTCCATTTCCTTGGAAGAATTCGCTGAGGCTTCTGGTCTACCGGTCAGGGGGGAGCACTATGAGGAGCTGCTTCCTCTGGATGAATACGTTTTTGCCACCAAGCCAGTGGTGATGGGCCTCACGCCAGAGAATGCCATTCAGCACTAGTTCCCCAGCCTGATAAAGGTGTTGAACATGTACGAGAGCCTCATCCTTGAATCCGGAGGCCGGGGGGTCAGTTTTGCGGACTTCATTGCCCGGTTTCTTCGCCCGGAGATTTTGTCGCGACGAGGCGAAAAGTTTGCTAAGCTCGATGATCCCTTCGGCTTTGGCTTAGACCGTCAGCTGGTACTGGAAGCTGATCAGAAGGGCTTCTTTCTTCCTGACGCTGCGATCATCCCTCTGTCAAAAATCGCCGCTCCAGGCATTGACGAGGAGGCGTTCTTTCTTAGGTTTCTTGAGCTATGGTTGAGATGGTTCGCGCTCCCTATGCATCCTCGTTACATGAGGCCTTCCGTCTTCTACCCTGCGCATCACATGGTTGCCGGAATACAAGTGGCCATCGGGATCGCCGGGTTAGCCCACCTATACCACGGTCTTAGCGTAGCGGCAGATACCACTGAACCGGGGGTGCATCCTGCCAACTTCCCGATGCATTACTTCACTTCATGGATAGAGATGCACGTGCTCGGGGTTTTCGGCATTCACAAGAGATCTTCGTTTTACGAGAGATGCAAGTTCCCTCGGATTATGCGGCTGGTTGACGCCTCCATCGTGAGTTTATCACAGCAGGAAGCTAGGGGCTTGCTCTTTCGTACGCGCACGGTCGGAGATGGTATGTCTTTCACGGACAAAGACTTGACCATCGGCCAGGAAACTTCCAAAGCGGTGCTGTCACTGCAAGACATTTTTAAAGATGGGGCCTCCGTGTTGAAAGCCCGGGAGATTCTCCATTTGTACTCCATCAGGCCGGGCTTTCTTGTATTCAGGCAAAATGATGCGGCGCTATTCATCAGATACAACTCCCATCATTTTGCCCAGCAGCTGAGTTATAATCAAGGAGTCCCACTGGAGGCTTTCTTGGTAGAACCCGTTGCCACTGAAGAGGGAATGCGGGGCGCGCTGCATCATTTCATGCACTTAAATACGGGATCTCACTTCTTTATCAGTGAACCAAGTTGCGTCCCGAGGGCCCTTAACGTACACGTGACCTGGTATCAACATGTAACGGGTGCTGTTATCAGGGAAAAGAAGCGGCTGCTACTTGACCGCAAGGGTGCACCCCTGCTAGTGACCGAAACCTTCCCTTGAAGCGACGGACCATTATCATCCCTCCACTAAGAGGAGCTTCCGTGATTGAAGTCCCCGAGGACAGGCTTGAGCTACCGGTGCCCCGTGCTCCCGTGGAGATGGTGGATGTACCACCGATGCCCTGTGCTCCCGTGGAGACGGTAAATGTAGCTTCCCCCGAATCTGGCGTGGGCTTAGATATCGGGACTCATCGCCCCAAAGTGCCTACTAAGCATAAGCTTGTGCTTGCTGTGACTGGAGCTCACGCGCAGAAGAGGAAGAAGAAGTCGGTCCTTTCTCTAGATGCTGTACTCTGCCTGGAGCCTCACGCTTCTTATAACGAGGGCCTGAGCGAATATGGGACCAACGAAGGTCTCTTCATAGCGCCGGAAGATACTGATCTCGAGGCTGCTATTGCAGCTTCTGTGTGATCTGCAAGCCACCAAGCGGAAATGGCCACCCTCACGCAATCAAGTAAACATCAGTCGCACCTTATTATTGCATCATATCTTTATTTTTATTATCATGTCTTGACTGACATTTTTCCTTCTGTATCAGGCTTTACCACTGAAGAGGCTCTGGCGGCTTCCCTTAGGATCTTTGAGGAGGAGAGGAATCGCGCCTTGTTGGGCATTGGTATGTCTCGACTCATTGCATCTTCATTCCCCTTTCTTATGGACAATCTAACCCCTTCTTTATCTTATTGCAGGGACCACAATACCAATCCTGCAAGATGATGCGGAGATTCTTCCTAGTCCAGCCACCGAAGTCCCGGCCTCTTCGGCACTGCCGAAAGAGGCCTTACTCAAATGACCGATGACGGAAGCTATAACGGCTCCAGAGGTAACCTTTGGCGCGGATGACGGTGTCCAATTGATGGAGGCGTCCAGAAGATCCGCTTTGACGGCTCGAGCGAAAAGGAAGCGCCGAATATGCGCGGCAAGGGAGCGTAGTGTTGCTTTGGCCGTGGGTGGGGTTCAAGCACCGCTACCCCTGCCCCTACTCCTTCAGAGGAATCCCCAGCTGCCTTATCCACTGCCTATAGACGGGCAGCACGTGCGGCTCGGGAAGCGGTCGGAAGACCAACTCAAGGTAATGTGACACGGGGTTCCGTTGTCAAAGTTTTAAATATCAATTCTCATATATCTTACCTTGCAGGGCCGATTCTTACCGAAGAAGTGGCGGCGACAGCTGAGCCTGGGGTAGCGGTAGAGGAGGTAGTCGTGATTGCCGAACCCGAGGCGGCGGTAGGCGAGATGACTGCAATTGCCGAGCTCGAGGTAGCGACTGGTGAGTCAGTCACGATCGCCGAGCCTGAGATGGCGGTAGGTGAGATGACCACCATTGCCGAGCCCGAGATGGCGATGGGTGAGATGGCTACAGCCGTCGAGCCTGAGGTGACGATGGGTAAGACGGGTACAGCCGCCGAGCCCGAGATAGTCACTCTTTTGCAAGAGTCAGGCACTGCCCCGATCGTCGCTTTTTCCGCCTGCGGCTCTTTGCCATCTCCTGGCATCGCAAGTGTTACGACGGCTCTTGTAGAGTCAGGGGATGAGGCGACGGGAGGTGAGACCATCCCGATGGAAGAGGATGAAGCAGTTGCTGTATCAAGTGACGCCCTCGTCGCGGTTCCGACTGGCGACTCATCAGGTAGATTTTGGGTCATTGCTTTTCTTTTTATTCTGCAATCCTTTTCAATCTTTCCTGACAGTATTTATCTCGTTTCTAATGCAGGCGTGGCGAGCGCTGAGGTCGCACTACCCGAGGCAACGCCATCAGTTACCGTTTTGACGGTGATCCCTTTTCTACCTTCTCTCGCACCGTCTCAGATGTTGGAAGGTATGGATTTGTGACCCATCAGTCTTACTTCTAGGCTGTATAATTTATATACTGACAGTGCATTACTGCGTCCTTGCAGGAGTCCTTTTTGACCACCTGTATCAGGTGTTGCACCCACACTTCTCCTTCCTGTCAGAGATTAGTCCGCCTGCTGGTGTCGGTGAGTATCTTTTCTAAACAACGTCCTTTCTTTAACGAGCAGTCACATTATTGCTAATCCCTCTTTGTATTGCTTGTAGCCTTACAAATCGAAGGCGGGAACGAGGCTATCGTTGCGCCACCAGTACTCCCAGCTCTGCCCCTTGTTGCAACCGGTATAGTAGACCCAATTTTTCGTGTATTTTCTTTATTTCCTGAGCCGACATCGGACTATGATTCATTTTGCAGCAATCACATCGACTTCAGCCCTGTTCGAGTCTCGCATTATGATGACGGCAGGGCCCTTTTCCAGACGTCCATTCTCGAAAGGCGCCTCGAATAGTCTGCGCATGCTGAGCGACTATATTGGGGAGCTCGACGTGGAGACTCTCACATCTGTTACGGATTTTGTCATGGAGGTTAACCCTATGCTGGCGACGCTTATGAACTTTCATGGTGAGGGCGTCGTTGAGTCTTGGGTTAATCGCTGCAGGGAAATTGAGGCTTGCTTGCATGAGCTTGAGCTTAGGCGTCCTGCTCCTGAGATTCTGGCTGTGAGCACTCAACGGGCTGCGTAGATCGAGCAGAGTACTTCTTACTTCCGCCATCTTGAACAAGAAGTGGCCTTAAAGTAGAAGGAATGTAAAGAAACTTCAAGCGAATCTGCTCGACTGCATGCTCAGGTTGATGCGAATGTTGCCCAGTTGAAAGTTATCTTCGAAGGCCTTCTGCGATGCATTTCTGACGGGTTAACACTGAGGCAGAAGCTCGACGTAGTCGAGCGGGATGCACAAAATCGTGAAGCAGCTCAGCGGGCCGTTGAGGAACAACTTTCTTCTTACTTGCAGCAGCGAGCCCGGGTCGAAGCAGAGTTGGCCGCGGCAGCTGATCAAGAAGAGGGGCTGAGGGAAGTACGCGAGCGGCTAATCAAATTATTGAAAGCGCTTCCCTCTCAATAATTTTTTTGTACCATTTGTAATTTTGAATAAAATGTATTCATTCTTTTATTCTTTCATATGATGTATTTTGTACCCAATTGAATTCATGAATAAAAGATACATTTTTTTGCAATGTCATATATCATCTCTCTACTTTCTTCTTTCTTTTGTTATCAGCATGTCACCTTAGCAAGCATAGCCAGCAGATGATAGAGTGAGCATCTTGTCTTGGCTTCTTTGAGGGGTAGTGATGGCTTAGGAAGTAGGTTCTGATCTGATACCTAAGACTTTTCAACTTCATGAGCCGTGAGGGTCCCATGAAGACTTTTCTCCCTACGAGTCGTGAGGATCTCGTAGGTGTCTTTTCTCCTTAGGAGTCGTGAGGATTCCTAAGTGTGTCCTTATAAGTCGTAAGGATCTTATAAGAGAGTTTTCTTCCTTACGAATCGAGAAGACCCATAAGTGTTTAATGAGATTGACGTTATCCGCATTTCACGGCGTCATTGGGTGACATATTTCTGAGGCGGGGTCATGCAGATGACGTATTTCTGCGACAGGGTCATATAGATGACGTATTTCCGAAACGGGGTCATGTAGATGACATATTTTCGAGACGGGGTCATGTAGATGACGTATTTCTGAACGGGGTCATATGGATGACGTATTTCCGAGACGGGGTCATGTGGATGACGTATTTCCGCGACGGGGTCATGTGGATGATGTATTTCCGAAACGGGGTCATGTGGATGACGTATTTCCGAAATGGGGTCATGTGGATGACGTATTTCCGCGATGGGGTCATATGGATGACGTGTTTCCGAGACAGGGTCATGTGGATGACGTATTTATGTGACGGGGTCATGTGGATGACATATTTCCGAGACGGAGTCATGTGGATGACGTATTTCCGAAACGGGGTCATGTGGATGACATATTTCCGAACGGGGTCATGTAGATGACGTATTTCCGAGAGGGGGTCATGTGGATGACGTGTTTCCGAGACGGGGTCATGTGGATAACGTACTTCCGAACGGGGTCATGTGGATGACGTATTTCCGAAACGGGGTCATGTGGATGACGTATTTCCGAACGGGGTCATGTAGATGACGTGTTTCCGAGACGGGGTCATGTGGATGACGTATTTCCGAACAGGGTCATATGGATGACGTATTTCCGAAATGGGGTCATGTGGATGACGTGTTTCCGAGACGGGGTCATGTGGATGACGTATTTCCGAGACGGGGTCATGTGGATGACGTGTTTCCAAGATGGGGTCATGTGGATGACGTATTTCCGAACGGGGTCATGTGGATGGCGTATTTCCTAGACGGGGTCATGTGGATGGCGTATTTCCGTGACGGGGTCATGTGGATGGCGTATTTCCGTGACGGGGTCATGTGGATGATGTATTTCCGCGATGGTCTCATGTGGATGACGTATTTCCGAACGGGGTCATGTGGATGACGTATTTCCGCGACGGGGTCATGTGGATGACGTATTTCCGCGGCGGGGTCATGTGGATGACGTATTTCCGAAACGGGGTCATATGGATGACGTATTTCCGAAACGGGGTCATGTGGATGACGTATTTCCGAACGGGGTCATGTGGATGACGTATTTTCGATTGTAATGAGACGAATATCGAAATGGTCTCCAGGTTATCTGGGAACCATCGAGATTTGGAGTAGGGGCTTTGCCGTAGCTCCACGGTTTATTGTAGCGTCTGAATCCCGCTGGAATGGGGAGGAACGCTGTTGATGATTTCTAGGCTATCCCTCAACCGTCGAGATTTAGCTTCGTTTTCTGATGGAGCCTGGGGAGGGAAGGTGTGATTCCTTCTCTGTTTGCGCCCCTGAATTGTATACAGGGATCGATGTGATCTCATCTTTAGGGCAAAAGTTTCATTCTTTTTTTATTCCTTTCCGCGATGCTCTATCTTTCAGCTTTTATATCACGAAGGTCGCGATAGCCCAATCATTTCGGCTATTTTTCGCGGCGCCCAATCATTTCGGCCATTTATTTTATTTTTACTCGCTGCTTTTTATTGCGAGTTGCCCAATCATTTCGGCTATTTTGCATGCATACATTTTTACTTGCTGATTTTGTTGCAAGTTGCCCCATCATTTCGGCTGTTTATTTTATTTTTACTCGCTGCTTTTTATTGCGAGTTGCCCAATCATTTCGGCTATTTATTTTATTTTTACTCGCTGCTTTTTATTGCGAGTTGCCCAATCATTTCGGCTATTTTGCATGCATACATTTTTGCTTGCTGATTTTGTTGCAAGTTGCCCCATCATTTCGGCTATTTCGTATGCATGTGTGGCTCGCTAGCTTCTTACGGCAAGCTTGGAATTAGACACCGATTTCGGCATCAGCACCGCTACAACTGGAATATTGCCAGGAGCGAATCATCATTTTCCTCTGTCGATGTCGAACAAAGTTGGCTTAGCGGACAGGGTTAGAATCCTGTCGACTAAGGCTTTTGACTTCATGAGCCGTAAGGGTCTCATAAAGGTTTTTCTCCCTACAAGTCGTGAGGATCTCGTAAGTGCGTTTTCTTCTTAGGAATCATGAGCATTCCTAAGTGCATGGTCTCTTATAAGTCGTAAGGATCTTACAAGAGTGTTTTCTCCTTATAAGTCGAGAGGACTTAAAAGGGTTGTTCACTGTGTAAACATATCCCTAAGTACGGATGGGATTTTATTAGGGAAATGTTTATTCGCGCCCGTGGATTGTATACAAAGGTCAATATTGAGCCGCTTGTAGGGCAAAATTGGGGGTTGTGGTGGCTACTTAAGAACAGGTTCAGATCCCTGTAGCTTAAGACTTTTGAATCTTATGAGCCGTGAGGGTCCCATAAGAGGGTTCTCCTTACGAGTCGTGGGGATCTCGCACGTGTAATTTCTCCTTAGGAATCATAAGGATCCCTCAGTGTGTTGCTCTCTTGTGAGTCGTAAGGATCTCACGCAGGTGGTTTCTCCTTACAAAATCGAGAGGACCTTGCAAGTGTCTTTTAATGAGATCGCGCCCTTTCGGGTTTTCACAAAACTCGCCGGTAGCCCTGCTGTTTTTACTCACGGAGCCCTTTCGGGTTTTCATCCGTGCCTTTTTGCTTATGGACATACCGTTTTCTTTTTTCTCTCTTTTTTTTTATTCTAACGAGATTGCGCCCTTTCGGGTTTTCACAAAACTCGCCGGTAGCCCTGCTGTTTTTACTCACGGAGCCCTTTCGGGTTTTCATCCGTGCCCATTTTGCTTATGGACATACCGTTTTCTTTTTTCTCTCTTTTTTTATAATTTTTTTTGTATCAGCTTTGGGATGCTGCAATCCACCGTAGTTTATCGACATCTCGGTCAACAGCTAGTTTTAGGACATAGTGGTCCATCGTTAGTTTAAGGACGTTTCGGTCCGTTGTTAGTTTTAGGACATTTCGGTCCGTTGTTAGTTTTAGGACGTTTCGGTCCGACGAAAAGGAAGTCGGCTACTACTTACAGAGTTTAGACTTAGGAAGATAGCGAGCAGACATAGGCGTCGTCATCTATCGTTGACCTAGGCCGTGACTTGTTAGGCGTAGTATCTTTTCAGGAAGCGACCATTTATTAGCCTGAAGGGCCTTTCGCCAGGTATGTTCATGAGTAGATAGGTCCCACCCTGGTAGACCTTATCTATGATATACGGACCTTTATAGTTCGGCTTGAATTTCCCCCGCTTGGCGCGATTGGGGATCATTGGTCTTTTAACCACTTGCACAAGTTAGCCTTGGCGGAATGTTCTCGGCCTAGTCAATCTTTCGTATGAGCGCGTCATCTTTGCTTTGTAAGCCTCCAGGTTTTGTTACGCCATGAGCCTAGTTTCATCATGGGCATTGAGCTCTTCAAGACGAAGGTGAGCATTCTCTTCGTCCGTTAGCTCGTAATGAACTGCCACTCGTAGAGAGGGTAACTCTATCTCGAGGGGGAGTACCACCTCCGTACCAAATACCAATGCATACGGCGTTGTGTTCGTGGCCGTTTTGAACGTAGTTCGATACGCCCAGAGAGCTTCATGCAGTCTCTCGTGCGAGTCCTTCTTATTTCGAGACACCGTCTTTTTCACGATCTTTGTCAAGGTCTTGTTAAAAGCCTCAGCTAAACCATTAGCTCGGGGATTATAAACTGAGGAGTATCTCCGGTCTATGTTATGCTGTTGTGCGAAGCGGCTGATCTTGTGACTTCTATAGGCTGGCCCGTTATCGGAGATAATCCGTCGTGGAGTTCTAAACCGATAAATGACGTGCGTCTTGAAGAAATGGAGGATATTCTCCGTTTTCACTTCTCTCAGCGGTACTACTTCTGCCCATTTGGAGAAGTAATCAGTTGTCGCCAAAATGAATCGATGTCCTCTGGACGATGCTGGTTTGATAGGGCCGATTATGTCAGTCCCCCACATTTCGAACGGCCAGCTAGCCACTGTTGGATGTAGTGGATTTGGATGCTGATGGATAAAGTCTCCGTGAATCTGGCATGCGTGGCACTGCTTCGCGTATTCGAGGCAGTCTTGGATCATCGTGGGCCAATAATAACCCATCCGTTTGATCTTCAGCTTCATTTTCGGCCCGGCTTGGTGAAAACCGCAGAGTCCGTCGTGAGTTTCTTGGATGACTCTCTTTGCCTCGTTTGGTCGCAGGCATCTTCGCCACAGAGAATCAAATGATATCTTATATAGGGTATCATTGACGAAAGCAAAAGACAGAGCTCGTTTCATAAGCTGATGTCTTGAGGACGCATCTTCAGGTGTTCGACGGGATTTGAAATAATCAATAAAGACTTCTCTCCAATCCGCAACCTTTTCCTGGTCTTTTATTTGAAGAGTCATTCGTTCGGTCGCTCCCTTTTCTTCGGACGACTCCGGAGACACTTCTACCGGAGCAAGAACCCGACGGCTTTGCACAACGATCCTCACGTCATCGAGGTTCTCGTCGGCCAGTTCTTTAGTGAGCTTGGCTAATGCATCCGCCTTACTATTTTCCGCACGCGGTATGCTTTCCAAGGTGTAGGAAGGAATTTGGGTCAGCAGTTGCTGCACCCTCTCGCCGTATTTCACCAACTCTGGCTTGCACGATTGGTAGCTGCTGTTTATTTGACTAACGACCAGCTGGAAGTCTTCGTATATGAGCAGGTTTTCAATTCCCATGTCGATGGAGATCTCAAGACCTGCTATCAAAACTTCATACTCGGCTTCATTGTTCGTCCTCAGCTCTGTTAAGGAGAAGGCAAAGCGCATTATCCCTCCTTGTGGAGTCACGAAGATGAGGCCTATCCTGGATTTGATTATAGGGGTGCTTTGTTTGCGCTTCTTCATGCAAGAAGCTCCATCAAAATAGAGTTCCCACCGGGTGCCATCCCTGTCGATCATGTCAAACGCATGTTCGTCTGGCAGTTCGCAATTTAAAGGAGAGTCAGCAGGTATCGGATGCTCAGCGAGGAAGTCGGCGATGGCCTGGCCTTTCACTGCCTTAAGAGGCCGATAAGTTATCGAGAACTCCATCAAGAGCAGGGCCCATTTAGCGAGCCGCCCCGTCAATATGGCCTTTGACATCAAATATTTGAGGGGATCCACTTTTGAAATGAGATGAACCTTATGTGCCAACGCATAGTGTCTGAGCTTCGTTATTGCGAAGATCAACGCCAGGCAGTGTTTTTCGATGGGGGAGTAATTGCTTTCTGCCCCCAGGAGAACTCGACTCAGATAATAAAGGGCTCTCTCCTTCCCTTGGTCGTTCTCTTGTACCCATAGCGTGCCTAAAGAACCTTCAAGGGCTGTTGTATACAGATTGAGAGGCTTTCCCTTGACGGGAGCGGATAACACTGGAGGATTTTGTAGGTATTGTTTGATTTCGTCCAGTGCGCTTTGGCATTTGTAATCCCAGACGAATGGGGTTCCTTTCTTCATCACGTGACTGTAAGGACGGCACTTGCCTGATAGATTGGCTATAAATCGCCGGATATATGCGAGCTTCCCTTGGAGAGACCGCAATTGCTTGAGGGTCCTTGGTGGAGGCATTTCCATAATCGCCTAGATCTTTGACGGATCTATCTCGATGCCTCGGTGTCGGACGATGAATCCGAGGAATTTGCCCGAGGAAACTCTGAACGCGCATTTGAGAGGGTTCATCTTTAAGTTGTATTGCCGAAGGCGCTGAAACATGATCTTCAGATGCTCTAAATGTTCCTCGTATGATTTGCTTTTAACCATGAGGTCGTCGATATAGCATTCGATGATTTCATATATGAGGTCATCGAAGATCTTTGTCATGGCCCTCTGATAGGTGGCACCGGCGTTCTTTAGACCGAAAGGCATCACCTTGTAGCAGAATATGCCCAAAGGGGTCCGGAAAGCGGTGTGCTTCTGGTCCTCGGGATGCATCTTTATCTGATTGTATCCTGACGAGCCGTCTATGAAGGAGAAAATTTCATGAGTGGACGTATTGTCTATCATCAGCTCGGTGACCGATACTGGGAAGTCGTCCTTCGGGCAGGCTTTATTGAGATCCCGAAAGTCCACACATATGCGCACCGTTCCATTCTTCTTCATCACTGGGACGATGTTCGCGATCCAGTCAGGATATTGAACCTCTTGGATGAAGCCGGAGTCGATTAGCTTCTTGACCTCGGCGTTGATACTCATCTCAAGCTCGAGCCGCATTCTTCTCGGCGCTTGTTTGATCGGCTTAATGTCCGGAGATATCGCCAATTTGTTCACAGCAATCTCTGGATCTAGTCCTGGCATCTCGGAATAGTTCCATGCGAAGCAATCTTTATGCTGCATGAGTACGTCCTTTAGCGTAGCCACCCTTTCTTCAGACAACAGCTCACTGACGAACGCCGGCCGTGGGTCGCTTGCCGTCCCCAAATCAATTTTCTTGAGATTATCTGCAGTAGTATGTATTCCATCTTCCAGCTCTTTTGGTGCCGGTGGAAATTCTGAGATTACCTCATCATCATCGTTGTCGAAGTACCGGGGGAGGTCATCCATATTCTCGGGCTCTTCTTCTGACAACGTTATCATATAATAAGTACGAGATCGCTTCCAAGACCGATGTTGATTTGGTTCTACTCTCGCTGCTTTGGGTTCATGCTTCTGCGGTGGGGTTATCCTCCAACTGCTGGATAGAGCGAACCTGTCCTGTTGATATTGATCTTCGACCCAGTTCTTGAAGGTGAAGCAATCTTCGAGAGGATGTCCTATTGCTCTGTGATAGGAGCAATAGTCTGGGAGAGAGACTTCGCCTGCTTGCTTGGGATGCTTGGACTCCACGAGGATAACCATTTGATGTTTTATGACAAGATCGAATATCTTCCTTGTCCTGTCTTGAGGAAAAGAATATGCTCGACCCATCTTTTTCATAAGAGACGAATCCAGACTGCTCGATTCCTGATCGCGTGGCTTCTTGGACCCGCTTTGTCGCTGTCAAACGCCTTTCCCGTTCTTTGGTTTGTTTCTGCCTCTGCGTCGGGCCTTTTGTACAATGGGTTGACAAGGAGGAGCATTTTCATTTTTCACAGCCTGTTGAAGGAGGCGTTGCGTGCTGGTTTTCTTTTGGATGGCCATTTCAGGATTATGGTCGTTTCGAACCTTTTGACTCGCTTCCCTTGTAAGCTTGTCCATCTGTTCTTCGAACGACGGACTTGGCATTTTCACGGCAGGAGCTCGTTCTGGTTCAGGGTTAGCATCTTCCCACAGAGCATCTCCTTCTTCATCAAAGTCGTGTATGACGTAGCAGTCGCGGGGTAGCTCCCGTTTCTTGGATTGAACATACCCAAGCCCGGTCGTTTCTATTCTTCCGTTGGGAAACTTTCGTTGAGTCCCAGGAACGTTCTAGATCCTGTTATAGAATCGTGCTTGTCGTGCCGTTTGTTTAAGGGGTACACCTTGGCGTCTCAAGAGTCTCCTTAGTCCGTTCGTGTAATATCTGGGCAAACGGATAGGCTGGAGCCTGTCAAGTGTAGAATCCGCGCCATGCCAGATTTCTTTCTCCACTTTGGTTTCCTCGGATCGGTAGAATAGGATCGCCTTTTCACCTTTTCGCGTGGGAGGGACGTAGAGTGTCTGTAGTTCTTCCACACTGTAGGTATCAAGCGCGTCTAGCTCTTTATGATGCTTGGGCGGAACCATGGCAACTTGCAAACTTTGCTCTTCATCAGCGAAGGTTTGTATTGATGGCCGAGCAGAGAATATGGCATTGACCTCATCTTCCGAGTCGCTGTCGAAGATCAACATAGGAGTGGATGGTCCCGGCTTGTTGCACTAGGGCAGACCTGAGTAAACTATCTCTTCTTCCTCTACGGTATTACTCCCGAAGACTGGAATAGTGGTGATAGCTTTGTTCTTCGGTTTGTGACATCTTTCCGTGTACTCAAAATCTGGTAAGAAGTATTTTGCGTCTTTGTACTTTCGGACTTCGTTCACGGAGAATGGGTTTAGCTCTCCTGTCATAGTATACTCGAGACCATCCTTGAAATACTTCATACACTGATGTTGTGTAGAAGAGATGATGTTGTACTCGTGTAACCAGGGCCGGCCGAGCAAAGCGTTGTAGCATGTCTTGGTGTCAATGATGTGAAACTTAATGTCCGTGTCAAGCAGCCCAAAATGTAGTGTCAATATTACAGACCCAAGTGTCTGTGATGACTCGGAGTCGAATCCGGAGATGGTGATTTTATCGCGAGCGAGGTGTTGAAGCTCATGCAAATTTCCTTTAACACCCTTACGTTAAGGAGGTTGACGGAGGACCCATTGTCGACCAGGAATTTTCCTATCTTGATGTCATGACAGTATCCGGAGACAAATAGGGGACGGTTGTGCTCGCATGTCCTAAGGAGGAGATCTTCATCGCCGAAGGTGATATCGGCTGTGTGTACTTCTTCCAGCTCGTCCTTCATCTTTTCTTCGGCGAGGAAAGCTTGGAATTGCTTGGGCTCTTATAACGTCTTGATCAAAGAATCTCTTGCTTCTTTGGATAACAGAAGGGCGTCGAGAATACTGAGCTGCGAGGGTATCTTCCTCAAGTGTGCCAGAACGTTGTAGTCCACCTTGTTTTTCTTTGGCGGGTCCTTGGCTGTTAGTTCTTTGACGGCTTGGTCATCGAGGATAATATCCTCAGGGATTTTTTCTTTTCCCTTATCTTTTCTATTTGACCCACTGTTCGAGGGCCTAAGATTCTTTTCGGGCAGCGTGCGGTTGCGCAGTTGAATATTTTCACAGGTCTTTGGTTCTTCCTCTTTTCTCAAGGTGGACTTCTTAAAGAGAGGGCCAAGAGCCATTTCTTCGTCAGAGTCGCTCCCGAAGGTGAGAACCTGCGATCTCCCGGCGTTAACCATGCGACAGTTGCTGGTAGTTCTTTTACGCTCCTCGGTCGTACTTCTTTACTCCCGATGAGTTTTGCGTTTCAAATGCTTAAAATGTTGCCGGCGAGCAACATATCCCTGCCACCATCTTTTAAAAGCGTCGCACTCTTCGGTGGGGTGCGAAATCTTTCGATGATATAAGCAGTAGTTAGGATGTGTTTCTTCTTCACCAAGGGCGTTTGCTTCGGGGGATGGCAGCTTCATTCCCATCGATATGGCTTTGGCGAAACTTTTCCTCGTCCTGAACCTGCTTTTATTTGCAACGATGGTACTTTGATCTGGTGAGAGTGTTTCGACCCTTTCGTCCAGTCGCCGGCGTTTGGCCTTTTCAAATATGGCCATCTCACGCTCCCAATCAGCTTTACTTTTTGAAAGAGTTTCGTTGAGGAATGCGTCGATCATTTCGTCTGATGGCCCCGGAAGTTCCGGCTTAGGATCTGCCCCCAGTTTCTCGGTGCAAGGAGCTTCTTCATAATCTATCGACGAGTGAGAGATCACATGGCAACTTGCCACGTAATCTTCAGATTCATCCGACGAGTCTTCTCCATCATTTCCGTCCTCAAGGACATAGTTGAGGAACTCTTGGAGCGTGATTGGAGTCTGCACCTTCTGGTTATACTCTTCCAGCACGTCAATCTGTTTTTGCAGGTCCGTGCGCTTGTCGTTAGGCTTCACGGGCTTTTTGGTCTTCTTCTTCTTTTTCGAAAACTTTGACGGCTGGATGTGAGCGCTTCGGCTATCACCACCAATCTTTGGAGTTGGGCGCGGCTTCAGCATCCCTTCGATGATCTCAGGTTCCAGTGGATTCTTCCACCTAATTGCCGGAAATGTGTGGAGATCCTTCAGCATTCTTTTCGTCTTGGCTGAAAGAGCAACCACCTATGGAGCGTCTTCTACGAAGAGCATGATGCCCCCGGTGTATCCGTCTTCTTGGGAGTGTGTGGCCGAGGCGGGTTCACCTTCTAATTCTCAGATAATACGAATTTTCCCTGTTGGTACTGATCTTCTATCCAGCTTTTGAAGATGTAACAATCCTCGATTGGATAGCCCAACATTCGGTGATAAGGGCAGTAGTTAGGATTGCTAATGTCGCCTGGTTGCGCTGGGCGTCTTGGCTTCGGCAGAGTGATGAGCCTGTTGCGCAGTGCAAGCTCGAATAACCTCTTCGTCTTATCTCGAGGGAACGAGTAAGGGCGTCTCATTTTATCTTCGAGAGATCGAGTTCTGTTATTTTGGCGATCAACTGGTCTCGGGCCATCGGGCTGCTGTTGAGCATTGGCGACGACGATCGCTTTCCCCTTTCCCTTCTCATTTCGAGAGTGCGGCTTTAGAGGAGACGGTCTATGACCCATCTGGTCCATTTGGGCCAGCTTGTCAATCAGGGCTTGGAATGTGGTTGGATTGAAGAACATCATGAATTGGGAAATAGTTTCATGAGGGTCCAGAGTGCCCACGAACATGCCCACCGCCGGCGCTTCTTTGATGCACTGTTCGCATTTCGACCACAGATTTTTCCATCTTATTGCGTATTGAACCCATGTCTCTCCAGGTTTCACCCTAGCGTTAATCAATGCTGTAATCGGGGTGCGTTCACTAGCACTCGTGAATCGCTGGGTGAATAATAGCTCCATTTCTGCAAAAGTCTTGACGGAATCGTTCGGGAGTTCGGAGTACCATTCGAACGCTGTCTCCGACAAGCTGCCAACAAATTGACGGAGCAAAAGTTTATCATCGCCCCCGGTGTTGCCGCAAAGAGCCCTGAACTGAGCGACATGTTGATGGGGGTTGCCTGTCCCTTTGTATACATGAAATTTAGGGACCGTGTATCCCGGCGGGTACTTTATTTGGTCATACCATCCTGGATACGGTCGCCTAGTTTTAACAACTTGACCGGCCACTTCATTCGCCTGGTGAGCTCGTATTTGCTGAGCTATGTAGTCATCCAGAGCGGCCTTGGAAATGGTTTCCTCTTTGGCTGCTGAAAGAGCCGGAGGAGGGTTCGATGTCTCCCCTCTGTCGTCTTCAATAATGATCGGAGGGTCTTCAGCTGGAGGATCCGGCCGTAACATCATCCTGACCATGTCTTAGAAGAGAAGTGCCATTCGTTTTATGTTGGCAGCTTGTTCTGCTGCTTCTCTGTCCTTCTTTTCAAGGACTCTGCGTAGGAAGTCAGCAACGGTTTCTTGTTCGTGACGCTGCTCTGATGACGCCTCCGGGTTTTCTTTTGGCCCGGTGAGTGCGGCCATTTGCGTCAGCATTTCCTGAAGCTTCTGCTGCTGCTCCTGGGCTTTTATCATGGATCGGGTGAGCAGTCGGTGACCCGTCGAAGCGCGGCTTTCCTCTTTTCCGGAAGCCATGTAAACAGTATGCACCTTTATGGCCCCAGACTTGGGACGTTTGGGCTCAGCGTCTTTGTGGTCTGCCATAGTTACAGGGGCTTTCTTTGGCCTACTTCTCTTTTGAGCAGTTGACGTTGAGGGGGCCGTTGCAGCGGGCACCCAGGTAGTTGCTATCGTTTGTGGCTTGACAGGACGGTTCTCTTCCTGTTGAACCTTCAGCTTTTTTTGTCGGCGAGGATTGTCTTGATCAATCACCGACTCCTGGACCTGTCGCCAGACTTTGTAAACTTTGGAGGACAGCCGCTGAGGGGGCTGCTCCGGCTTTGTTTCTGTAACATTCTCCACTTGTGGAGGAGATCTTTTCAGTACGGCGGTGGGAGAGTTCCTGCGCACCTTGTTCAGCAATTCAAAACTGTTCTCGGTTGGAACAGCAACATTGACTTCCACTGTTGGGGTTGGTGGAGTTAGCCCAGAGGGGGAGTTGCCCCTAGCTTTCCTTACCCGGTGCCAGTAGCGACGTCGAGCGTGCCGAGCTGCTGGGATTGATTCAGCGATGGGGATGGCTTTGTCGTGCCCCCTGTTTTGGAGAAGGGCTGTTGCCAGCGTCAGCCTCTTGAAGACTGACGTCCATTGAGTAGCAGTATCTAATCTGTCAATGACAGACTTTGGAGCAAGGACGGGAGCCGGAGTGGGAGTCGGAACAGTCAGTCTTGTAAAGACCGACCCTTTAGCAGGAGAAGCCACCTTGACGACTTCGGGAGCAGGGATGGCTATCCTCTTCGGAATAGCCTTTTCTGGAACTGTAGGCTTCATCATGGGCCCGCATGAACTTTGGCCCAATCTGGCGAAGACTGAGACGATGGAGCTGGATGACCCGTTGAGGGGGGCCGCTGTAGTTGCAAGCCGATCGAAGACCGACTTCTTGGGAGCTTCTTGCGATGGTACAGGGGCGCTGAAGCTCATCGGTGAGAGCATGGTCCCGAAAAACAATCCAGTGGTGGCCTGAGTCACCTGGTCCACCGGCATTGTGAACAGGGAGGCCGCTTGGGGCCCGTAAGCTATGCCTCCAGATGAGGCGGAGCGTGAGTTGCAATTGCAGTTGGAACACTTCGTGCAAGTAGACGCCATTGATGTTTCGTTTTCTGTGCCAAGCAAGAAACCAAATCTTAGTACCTCGAACCCAAGGCAACCATTATCAAACCGCGATTCGTTTGCGGACGCGACACACGAAGTGTGGAGTGGAAAGAGGAAAAGGTCCCATCGGGCGTGCCAGAATCTGTTCCCCGCTGAACACAGAAACGCGACCGCGCAGGTCCGTCTTGCGTGAAATTCAGGGCAGATGCTAATTGGTGCTATCTGTCTACCTCTCCGAAGATGCCAAGTTGATTTATGGCACCGTGTATCGAAGGTTTAAATGGATGCGGCCGATGTAGCAGACTTTGTCAGATTCCCCCTCGTTTGAGGGGTTTTTGATTGTAGGGACGCACTTCCCTGCAGGCGCAAACCCCTGCAGTTAATTACGCTACCGCATCGCGGTAACAACTTTCTCCTTCTCCAGATGGTCACTTCGTGTCGTGGGTGTTTGTTTTGTTTGTGGTTGCCCCATGGATTGTATACGGAGACTAATTTATGTTGTCACCCGTAGGGCGTGGATTAGTCCAAATCCATATCTTCTTAGATTTGGGTTTGGGGGTTGTGTTTAAGGATACGTTAGCCTCATTTGAGACTAAGATCAACTTAAACGTTTGTTAAGGATACATTAGTCTAATTTTTAGAATAAGATCAACTTAACGGGATCGTTTAGATCCAGCAAAAGAGCATTTGAACTCTATTGTTTAGTTTAGGGACATTGAAGTCGATTAGTTTAAGGACATTACGGTCCAGTATTAGTTTAAGGACATCTCGGTCCAGGTTAAGGACATCGTAGTCCGTGGGTTTAAAGGGACCCCACAGTCCGAAGTTAGGGACATCGTGGTCTATGAGTTTAAGGACCCCACAGTCCGTAGTTTAAAGACATCGTAGTCTATGAGTTTAAGGACCCCACAGTCTGCAGTTTAAAGACATCGTAGTCTATGAAGTTTAAGGACATCGTAGTCCGTGAAATGTGTGGTTGTCGGGACCCGTCACCTCTCTGAAGACGTTGAAGGATTACAACGACAGATATCAGAGGAGTAAAGAGATGTACCCTTGAACTTGTGTGAGTTGGTTGAAGGATCTGTAGTCCAGTTTGGGACTGAGATCTGTTAAATATTTGTGAGCAGATGGGCTCAGTTCAATATAAGTTGAGGACTTATGGCCAATATTGGGCTAAGTACAATAAGATTAAAATGTTTAACGTTTTATTGTTCTGGGCTGTTGAGCCTTTATTTGGGCTTGGCCCTTTTAATAATGCTGAGCATTAGATCCTGACATTTTTTTTGTCTTGTATTGAATGCATAGCATTCATCAGAACAATGTGTGTTCTGACAGCGCGCCACGTGGCACGTCAGGCGCTTTGCGCCAATTAAAGAGCGCATTGCACTTCTACCAAGTAGCGCACATGAAAAGGACACGTGTCGCGCTTGGCGCTAAGCGCCAGATGATGGGCGCATTGCGCCAGTTTATGAGCGTATTGCGCTTTCAATTTATGAGCGCATTGCGCTAGTTTAGTGGCGCACAAGTGAGTAACACGTGGCGTGTTTGGCGCTGAGCGCCAGCCCATGAGCGCAGTGCGCTGTTTCAGAAGCGCAAAGCGCAAGTTGCATACGTGGTTGACACGTGGCACGTTTTGGCGCTGAGCGCCGGTCCAACGAGCGCAGAAGCGCAGTTCAAGAGTGCAAGGCACTTTTCAATAGCACAAAGCGCATTTGATTAAATTTATGATCTGTGAACATGTTGGATATAGTGCCCTCAGAGTCAATTATTGGATCGCAGGCATGTGATTGCAATGATTGAGGGAGGACCTATACCGGTAGGACAGTCTTACTCGAGAGGTTTGTATACTATCTGGTTTGTCTTTATCATCGTGTACATGCTTTAGGTGACATTGTAGTTCACTATTACACGTTGATAGAGAATAGTATGGTACCATGGTTTGTCTTTATCATCGTGTACTGCTTAAGGTGACCTTACAGGTCGCTATTACACGTTGATAGAGCCCTTAGGATTCTTGCTTGACTGCCAGCAGTATGATGGCGATCATATACGTGGGAGCTGGGGTCTATAAGCACATCCTTAAAAGGTCCCTAGTCGTGGGAGTTTCGAGACTGGGCATCGATACTCCATTAGTAGACTAGTGTATACAGTCGAGACCCCGACGAGGGGCGGTGGCCGGTCTCACAAGCCATTGGTGTCAGTTGGATCACCTAAGATGTATACAGGTGCTCATTGGGTTATGAGTACACCGGACAGGACTCGCCGGGAACATGCTAGTTGGTATTATACCTGACGTCAGATAGCAGTTCCCTGGTGACATGTGTACAGGTTAGTTCATCGACCTGAGATCATCATTTCTCTCGTGTGAGTTCCCACTGTGCTTTGATTACTACCCTACCACGGCTCAAAGGAGTCATGCAAACAGATTTTAGTTGGGTACAATCTCGAGCCACATGGAGGCAGTGAGCGGATCGGCTGAGGTTCGTCTCTCCCGGTATTGGGGGTGAGGTCGCGCTGTGTCTAGGAGAGCCATTACACAAAGTCCTTGGCCAAGGCAGGAGATTTACTGGTAGGTATTCCAATAGTATCTCAGGGTGTTCTGGGCTACACTCCGATACGACTTGTACCGCTTTTCGGGGTCTGACTTTTACCAACCCCCTAGGCCCGCCATGCGATGCTCATAGACGAATGGACCGGACTGTACGGATATTGTCACTGACAGGCTCAGTAGGGTGTCAGGATGAGTTCGCTCATCGACCTCTCTTTTGGTCAATACCTGGTAGCTCGTTACGTACGGCTAATACCTCTGACGTGCTAGTGGTTAAATCCACAGCCAAAGTATTGACGAGTCTTTAGAGTCCCCCACAGACAGTTTCTCAAGTTTCGGGCAAAACGTTGTAGAGGCCGTATGATATATGGCAGGGTTCGATCATATACGTGCGGTATTGCACGGATCATGATCGGACGGATCATACTAGTGGGCTTTGGTTTAAGCCGGATCCTAGTATTAGATTTGTTGGATTACTTTAGTCTCATCGCATTCGCGTTCAGTCGGAATGCGGGTGCAGGTATGTATATACAAGTGAGGGGTAAACTTATGATCCGTCACGAGTTTACTTTAGATGTTGCCGGATTTTTTTTGGACCAAACATTTGGATTAATGTTTGGATGGTGGAAATAATGAGCTAGAATTTCATCATGAGATGCATTAATGTGACATAGACATATATAGTGACTCATGGTCTCTTTTTTGTGAAATATGTCACATTAGTGGATTGATTGGTATTGATATGATAAGAAGAGAGAGAGAGGGGCTGCCTTGGGGTGAGCTTGGTCTTGTATTATTTCTCTCTTGCTCTCATTTTTATCATAGTTAGAACAACAAAAGAAAAGAAACTTCTTCTTCTTCTTCCTCCTCCAGCTCATTATCTCCATCAATGGCAACACTTCTAACCTCCATCCAAGCCATGGATGCAAGAGGCAAACTGATCACAAATATTCTCTACAACACCTTGGATACGTCGGCTAGCACACTTCGTGCCCGAGTTGCTTCGGATGAAGCGGGAGCCCGTAAAAAGACTCGTAGATGTGGTGCCCTTTCCGACGAGGAGATTATGACCGGAGATGCCGCGAGGAGTTTGGGATGGAGGCCAAAGACCGAAGGACACGGATCGATCGGTATAGCCTTTCTACCCTTTCTCTAGTTAGCTAGTAGTAGGTTAATGGTTCGATCCGGGATTTAAACATACGATAACACCGGTTTTCAAGTTATGAAAAAGTTTCATTTCCGCATTTTGGTCTCGGAAAGACGGCCGGGGCGCTACCGTAGACTTACATGGTATCAGAGCCACACCATTAACCTTTACTAGCTTGCTCTAACGTGTTTAGAAGTTCGATCGAACGAAAATTCCGAAACCGCAATTCCAAGTCATGAACTTTCTGTCGAATTTTTTTTCTGCTCGAAAAATTATTTGGTGTATTGCAGAAAATCAGGCAGGGTTTTTTAAGAGAACTGAGAAAATTTAGTGGGCTGATTTCACTGTAGAGCGGCGGATCCACGGCCGTACCCACGTTTTGGCCGCGGATCCGCCGCCGTACTGTAGCCATAGTGCACCAAATTTCTTCAGTAGGTCTCTAACTTGGAAAAGGGGTTTCTGGTAATTTTATTTTGGGCCCAGATTTATTTGAGTACTGGGTATTGTGCTTGGGGCCCACTTCGGGAAATTTTATCGATCGAAAATTTTAAACATGTTAGTTCAAGTATTTACATTATATCTGCGACCGTGAATGCCATTTGATTGGTAAATTCTGTCTAATTGCTATAGTTCTTTTAGACGGATTTGCGAACGTGACATTCACGTTGATGTTCTGTGTTGTGCTGTGATGTTGCGGATTTGTCGTGGTGGATAGCCTGGATGCAATGGTAGTACAGTTTGGTTGTATTTGTACATTTGATATTGCGGGGAGAGCGTCCGACATGTGGACTGCCGTCACTGCCTCTTTGTATATTATTCTTTTGGGGTACGACCGGGCTGAGGTCGATGTACCCGTTGTATATATTTTATTTTCTGTACTAGGATTACCCCGCGGTGGGGTGCACGGATAGCCGGGTTCTACAGGGAAATGGGCCCGCATCTCATGGCTTTGAGACGGAGGGGGATTCACTCTAGAATTAGCGGTCTATTCGCCGCACTCGTAGGGGGTACAGGTTGACCCAAGGAGGGGTGCTCAAGTTACCGGATTCCGTGAAGTGCTGGGTGGTCCATTCACGTTGTTGAAGGGGGCTGCCTCGCTTTAGGTTTTGGCGGGTAACTTACCACGTCCGTAGGGGTCTAGGATTTCATTGTACAGGCTATCCATACGACCAGGGGAATGTTGGGTTTCAGTAGCGGCTCTATGAAACCCGGGGATCCCAGATTATCTGTATTGTTCTGTGATGCTTATTACTTTCTGTGATGTTGCATTTTATCACGCCTTGAGCGAATATTATATATTGATATATATACTAGTAGATGTTGTATATGTTTTACACCCGTGCTAGCCCAGTCCCTGCTCTGTCGTTAGTTAAGTAACTTAACGGGTGATGACGGGACCCAGTGGCGAATGCTGATGGCATATACGTACATTGTATTTTCGTTCTTTATTGGTGTGATCAATTGATGGGACTGCATTGATTCGGATCAATACAAGCTAAACAAACCTGTTTGATATTGTTGGAACATTTTTCAAAAAAAAAGCTGTTATTGCAAGGACGTTCTCTTTGTTTTGCATAGTGGTATTCGGTTATGAATATCCAGCAGCTCAGTCGACGAGGCAAGGGCCGAGATCCCTTCACCGGGAGTGACCCCTTGGACAAAAGTTTGCGTCAGGGTAATAACTTCACTATAGTCGATTACTTTTTGCTTTGCATCGTGGTATTCAGTTGGAATATCCTGCACCTCATTCTACGGGGAAAGAGCCAAGATCCCTTCACCGGGAGTGACCTCTTTAGCAAAGGTTTTCGCCACTATATTTTTATAAAAAGCTATCCGGTTCCTTCAACGATATCAAGTTCATTACGTTAAAGGTTTTTCGCCAAAAAACATTCGTAGCCCTCCGTCATTTCAGACGGGTAGCACGTAGTATTCATGCTATGTTTGTTGATCTTCGTCAAGGCATAGTGAATGGTAGCTGCTTGTTACCTTTCTGCTGTATAGATAGATGCGTTGGTTTGGGACAGTCGTATAGCCTTTTTGGCCTTCGTCAAGGGCTTGTACGGGTGGGTTCAAATTGACCTGGACAATGACGGGTAGAACTTGACATGTGACTTATGATTTGTTGGCCTTCGTCAAGGTCATAAGAGCATGTGGTAAAAATCATATCGGGAGTTTCTAAAGAAACTGAAACTTGCCAGATATGCGCATACCTTCTGGAGTGTGATAACATGAGTGGATTCCATCACGTTATCATGCGATGATAGTTGGATCCCGATTCCCACCGATGAGTTGGTTTACTCCTCGGGTGATCCCGACTAATTCTTCTTTTAGGTTTGGAGGAGAATTTGAGGTTACAGTGGGAGGTTTCCTGATTAGATAAATTGATAACCATTCTGATCTAGGTTAGAGTGCATGCTGAGTGTTTCTTTTCTCTCTCTCTTTGGCAGCGACCATGGCCCGACCCTTGACTATGACTCAGTGACCAAGTTAACCGAACCTTCTTAAAACACTAGCTTTTGGATTGTCAGAGTTGCATACCTCATTGCCACTCCTACTCTTACCCTTTTCTCCAGGACACCCCGTATTATTACGAACATCCACTTCCATTGGATAAAACCATCGTATGGTTATATACGAACTCGAAGGAACTTGTTCTAGATTCGAGGATGGTTCCGGTTCTGGAGAAAACGAATAGGACTATTCAGTTGTCTTTTCCTTTTACCTTCTCTCAGGTTGCGAGTGCTCCTTGGATTAGGACGGTACACCTATTATGCTAATTGGATAGTCTTCTTCCAAACCATAGGCAGGTGCCGAACGGTAGGGAATGAAGAAAACCAATTAGCCTAACGATGGTGTACAGAAGGTAATAAGTTAAGACATATAAAGGGATTAGTAAGAGGGCAAAGTAAACTGCGACTGCTATTCACGACCAAGCCAAGTATTTCATCGCCACTCCTACATCACCTTTGTATTTCTCCAGAACACTCCGTATCACGATGAAGATCCATAGTTTATTGGATACTTCATCGTATGGTTATATACGAACTCAAAGGGAGTTGTTCCAGTTCGAGGATGGATTCTGGTTCGAGAGAAATAGGAATAAGGTTTTATTCAGTTGTCTTTTATCTTTACCTTCTCTTGGGTTGCGAGTGCTCCTAGGATTAGTACGGTACATCCATTATGCTTATTGGATAGTCTTCTTCCAAACCATAGGCTGGTGCCGAACGGTAGGGAAGGAAGAAAACCATTTGGCCTAAAGGGGTGTACAGAAGGTAATGACTAAAGACATATAAAGGGATTTGGAGAGATGAAAAAGAAATATACGGTTACAGTTATGAATCTGATAATGGAAGAGGCATTACTAGGAATACCCGGATAGCCCTTCGAAACATATTCATGTTTCAGTTTCACTGTGTATTATTAATAGAAAACTGATTTCCCAATTAGTCCTTGCTCCAGGGTATGTATTTATCAGGTATGATTCTCATATCTGTATGGTTTTACAGATGATGAATGGGAGTAAGTTATTGGGAATTGGGTGATCATCCTCATTATATCGGGATTCGTTGTAATTGGTGATATTTGAGGAAATCGCCTTGGTTGTTTGCCGGACGGCAAATATTTGGTTTTGAATATCCGTTGTTATGCACCAATTTCAAATTGATATATCTGTACGTTTATTTTTATAAAGTGAGATATAACTTTTTGAAATTATGTTTATGACATTTACCTATATCAGTGGATGGTTAGGTAAGGAGCATTAAACAGCGGTGTAATTCTTCTTAACCATAAGTACAGTTTTCAACCTACGACACACAGGAAATGAGTTATTAGACTCAGGGGACTTATACAGAGTATTGTATGTTGTCCAGTGTCCATTTGGACAAAGGTGTTGGTACTCGTACTATATTCTGTTTACTTGTGACTTCTCTGCTTCTTACACATGTGTTTCGTTGAAATGCAAGGTCCAAGTTTTGAGAAGTTATAGGTATATGAATAAAGTAGAGAACCAGGCGTTGCAAGTATCAGGATTCTTCAAGGCGATCGAAGATGTAGATACTTGTGTATGGTATTCAGTTGATAGTAATGATTATGAGAACTTGCTTCTCTTTCAGGTTACTCATAATTGGATGCACTCCTAAATTGAGTAATGCTGATCGGCCTCTTTCCATTTAGTTGACATGCACTGGAGACAGCTGCATGATTTGAATCTGGTTTCAATTAAATCAGTGCCTCTGTTTCTATATTGGATATAGAATAGTTCATATCTTAACATTGTTAAGGTACGGGGAGTTGTCCGGCTTATGCTTAAAACCAGACTCTGGATAACTCAAGGCACGTTTCTGTAATGGCTGTTTGTGGGTTGATCCGGGCTATGACGAGGGTTAACTTTCTACCATCTGGAAGATCAATAGTGTTATTGTTCTTGACTCGCCACAGTTTTAATAAAATGGATTTTTTCAGAAAACAGTAGTGGGAGTATGGTAGAACTGGAAGTGATTCCAAAACCGCAAACGATTACTGAAAATTTGATAAGAACCTAAAAATTCAATCTGGTTTGACATTCCATTAGCCACTTCGTAGATATGGTGGGTAACCTCAGGCACCCGAGAGGTACACCAGTAGCCTCAAGGACGGTGACAGGGAGGTTCTTGTTTACCCAGACTTGCCATTACTGTTGTTCCAGACTATGAGACCCGGCAGGAGGATGAGTATAGCATCATTCTAAACTAGCTTTAGAAGTGCACGTGTATATGACTCTGCTAGAGGGTTGTCATAGTAAGTGGGAGCAACGGAAGCATAGTGGAAAAGTAGTTTATGTCTATTTATGGACTAAAGCAGATATAGCGGAGATAGATCATCTATTTCTGATGTGACAGTCATAGGTTTGACTTCATCAGAATAGGGGATGGATCTGTTAAGAAGGTAGTAGGGTGTGATGTCCTGGTATTTGGATGACATACACAGAGTAGGAAGTGAAATTCCTATACTACGATCGGTTATACTTTGTTTGTCACACAGTGGTTTCTTCACATGGGAATTGTATATTATATCAGACATTCTGGTTACTAGATCTATGGTTTTAGATCTAGATTTGGGTAGTTTCCCAATCTGGGTACCTAGACAGCATTCTAAAGGTGTTTTAGAATGGACGACTCCTGGCACGGTAGTATACCTGCAGGTGATGGAGTCACCCTCTCCAAAGGTGTCTTACAGACTAAAGCGGAGAGGGATGTGCATGATTGGCAAATCACTTGCTTAGACAATTGAGTTGATCATGAGATGTCAAGTACCACACCAGATGTTGTTTTTGCACGAGATGCAATATGTTAACATTGATCCAATCCTGGAGAAACGATCGGAAGCAGTTTTAGAACATAAGTAGATGTTCTAGGGATATGATAACGGCATCCTCCTTCAGGAGACAGTTATCATTTCAGGCTTCCAAGGTGACCTGGATGACAGAGTGACTGTCAGAGTTATAGTTTTCCCTCTGACGAGGGGCAGTATTTTGGACAGGTGGTCCAAGCGGATACTGAGGGAGGTGTGGCGCAGGATACTGATTAATTTCAGTTGACGATACAGTCTAAGAAGTTTGGATTTGGAGTTCATTTATGAACCAGGTCCCATCAGATATCCAGACATATTCTAAGACAGGTATTGCTCATTTTGGGAGATGGCTTTCTCCACGAACTTGAGATAAAGAGAGACATAGAAAGAAACATCAGGGCGGATTCACTAGCTGAGGCTATTTCTCGAACGCAATAGTTTCGTAAATGAGCTTTGTGAGACTGATTAGTAGAGGAGTTGGGTGTTCGGTATCATACGGGCTGTGAGTATGCGACATCGTAATAATTAGCCTTGAGTACAAGTGGGAGATTGTTGGATATAGTGCCCTCAGAGTCAATTATTGGATCGCTGGCACGTGATTGCAATAATTGAGGGAGGACCTATACCGGTAGGACAGTCTTACTCGAGAAGTTTGTATACTATCTGGTTTGTCTTTATCATCGTGTACATGCTTTAGGTGACATTGTAGTTCACTATTACGCGTTGATAGAGAATAGTATGCTACCATGGTTTGTCTTTATCATCGTGTACTGCTTAAGGTGACCTTACAGGTCGCTATTACACATTGATAGAGACCTTAGGATTCTTGCTTGACTGCCAGCAGTATGATGGCGATCATATACGTGGGAGCTGGGGTCTATAAGCACATCCTTAAAAGGTCCCTAGTCGTGGGTGTTTGGAGACTGGGCATCGATACTCCATTAGTAGACTAGTGTATACAGTCGAGACCCCGACGAGGGGCGGTGGCCGGTCTCACAAGCCATTGGTATCAGTTGGATCACCTAAGATGTATACAGGTGCTCATTTGTTTATGAGTACACCGGACAGGACTCGCTGGGAACATGCTAGTTGGTATTATACCTGACGTCAGATAGCAGTTCCCTGGTGACATGTGTACAAGTTAGTCCATCGACCTGAGATCGTCATTTGTCTCGTGTGAGTTCCCACTGTGCTTTGATTACTACCCTACCACGGCTCAAAGGAGTCGTGCAAATAGGTTTTAGTTGGGTACAGTCCCGAGCCACATGGAGGCAGTGAGCGGATCGGCAGGGGTTCGTCTTTCCCGGTATTGGGGGTGAGGTCGCACTGTGTCTAGGAGAGCCATTACACGAAGTCCTTGACCAAGGCAGGGGATTTACTGGTAGGTATTCCAGTAGTATCTCAGGGTGTTCTGGGCTACACTCCGACACGACTTGTACCGCTTTTGGGGGTCTAACTTTTACCAACCCCCAAGGCCCGCCATGCGATGCTCATAGACGAACGGACCGGACTGTACGGATATTATCACTGACAGGATCAGTAGGGTGTCAGGATGAGTTCGCTCATCGACCTCCCTTTTGGTCAATACCTGGTAGCTCGTTACGTACGGCTAAAAGCTTTGACGTGCTAGTGGTTAAATCCACAGCCAAAGTATTGACGAGTCTTTAGAGTCCCCCACAGACAGTTTCTCAAGTTTCGGGCGAAACGTTGTAGAGGCCGTATGATATATGGTAGGGTTCGATCATATACGTGCGGTATTGCACGGATCATAATCGGACGGATCATACTAGTGGGCTTTGGTTTAAGCCGGATCCTAGTATTAGATTTGTTGGATTACTTTAGTCTCATCGCATTCGCGTTCAGTCGGAATGCGGGTGCAGGTATGTATATACAGGTGAGGGGTATCCTTGTGATCCGTCACGAGTTTACTTTAGATGTTGCCGGATTTTTTTTTTTGGACCAAACATTTGGATTAATGTTTGGATGGTGGAAATTATGAGCTAGAATTTCATCATGAGATGCATTAATGTGACATAGACATATATAGTGACTCATGGTCTCTTTTTTGTGAAATATGTCACATTAGTGGATTGATTCGTATTGATATGATAAGAAGAGAGAGAGAGGGGCTGCCTTGGGGTGAGCTTGGTCTTGTAATATTTCTCTCTTGCTCTCATTTTTATCATAGTAAGAATAACAAAAGAAAAGAAACTTCTTCTTCTTCTTCTTCTTCTTCTTCCTCCTCTAGCTCATTATCTCCATCAATGGAAACACCTCTAACCTCCATCCAAGCCATGGATGCAATAGGCAAAGTGATCACAAACATTCTCTACAACATCTTGGACACGTCGGCTAGCACACTTCGTGCCCGAGTTGCTTCGGATGAAGCGGGAGCCCATAAAAAGACTCGTAGATGTTGTGCCCTTTCCGACGAGGAGATCAAGGCCGGAGATGCTGCGAGGAGTTTGGGATGGTGGCCAAATACCGAAGGACACGGATCGATCGGTATAGCCTTTCTACCCTTTCTCTAGTTAGCTAGTAGTAGGTTAATGGTTCGATCCGGGATTTAAGCATACGATAGCGCCGATTTTCAAGTTATGAAAATGTTTCGTTTCCGCATTTTGGCCTCGGAAAGACGGCCGGGGCGCTACCGTAGACTTACAGAACAAATTTATGTTCTTTTTAAAGGAGGCTTTGCCTCAAGTTTCAAGAACAACAGTTCTTATTTTTGAAAGGGCTTTGCCTTTGTAGATCAATGATCTGTGTGAAGAATATGTTCTTCTTTATTATGTGATGAGATCTTTTGATCTCTTTTATGAAAGAGCTTGGTCTTTATAGATCTATGATCTTTTAAGAAGATAACTCTTCTGTTTCAATGAGATGATTTCATCTCTTTGTTCAAGAATCATTCTTTTTACCTTGAAGAAATGATCTTCTTTCAAGAGCTTGCTCTCTTTCTTTTAAGTTTTCTCAAAATTTGTAGGGGGGTTTCTCTATATCAGACTTGAAGTCTTGGGCCCTTTATATAGGGCAAATTGATTTGTTAAATCAGTTGAAGAGATCTTTCTCTTATTGATTTGGGGATGATTCCCCACCGTTGGATCTTTGATCCTAGGGTTTCTGTTTTACAGAAGGCAATCTTCTTGTTTTTAAAAAGATTGGAAAAATCTTTCCATAACAGAATTTAATTCTGATTAATTAATGATTTATCAATATTAGATCTTTTGATCTAACGGTGGGGAATTTTAATTCCAGCGCTGGCGCACCCGTGCTTTGCACGTGGTGCGCTGCTCAGAGCGCAGCGCACCTACGTTTGACACGTGGCGCGCAGCGCAGCCTGCGCTAGCGCACCCGTGTTTGACACGTGGTGCGCAGCGCGCCTAGCGCTAGCGCACTCATGGTGCACTGCCTAGGGCGTTGCGCACCTGGCGCTAGCGCATTCGTGTTTGACACGTGCCGTGCAGCGCACCTAGCGCTGAATCTGAAGCGTTGCTTCAATTTTTGAATTTTGAATTTTAAAAACAGAGCTTTGCTCTGATTGGGGGTAAGCTGCCTACTGCGCAGCACACCTGACGCTAGCGCATCTGTGTTTGACACGTGGCGCGCAGCGCGCCTAGCGTTAAATCTGAAGCGTTGCTTCAATTCTTAAATTTTTAATTTTAAAACAGAGTTTTGCTCTGATTGAGGGAAACACTCATGCATGCATATCTTGTTACTTCCTGATTATATCTTATTGTTTGATATTATGACGCACTGACGTCTGGGTTTTGCATCGCCCAGATCCTCTATCTTTGTCGCAGGCCGTTCAGGAGTATTTCAGCCGACAGACCGAGCAGTGAGGATCCTGTTAGTATCCAGTTAGTTTAGTTTATTTCTGTACTTTTCAGATTGTTACTGTTATTGGATTTTTATTGCTTCCGCATACTATTCCTTGACTCTTTTATTCTGGCAAATGGACATGTACTAGATAGTTTATTTTATTTTCCTGTTCTTGATATCTCTAGACAGCCGTAATGTGACTGTGGAGGGATGTTTCCTAGCCAAAACTTTGAAAGGAGCTTCTTCTTTCCAGTGGACATCCTACATTCTACAGAGGGAGGTAGCATGGTTGGCTCTGTCACATGCCGATCTTAGCACATTCTGGGAAGCGGGGCGTGGCAATTTTAAAATCAATCGAGCTCATATGGCTCATTGTTTCCCAAACTGATCTTAGTCTCAAAACTAACTAGTGGTCTCCCATCGATGATATCCAAAATGATATTCATCCTATGTCTCCAAAAGTAATCTTAGTTTTAAATACGACTAATGATTCTTAGGTCCACTACAACCCTTTTCCCTCAAATACGGGATTTGGTTCAAGGGTACATCTCTTCACACCTCTGATATATGTCGTTGTAATTCCTCAACGTCTTCAAAGAGGTGGCGGGTCCCGAAGACCAACAACTTCTTTCGTTGATGCACTTCCAAGCTGACGTGCACGCATCAAATTGGATTGTGTCCCAAATTGAGCACATTCCATATCTTCATTATTCACTCTGGCATGTAACAAATACACGTGCGCACAGGATGAATGAGGGACCGAAATGTCCTTAAACTAATATTTGCCCCCAAATACGGTGATAAGGTACCGAAATTTCCTTAAGCTAATATTCACCTTCAAATACAGCGACAAAGGACCGAAACGTTCTTAAACTAAAATTTTGCCTCAAACATGGCGATAATGGACTGTGATGTCCTTAAACTAAAATAATCGAGCTTAAATACTCATATGTTTAAGCTGATCTTAATCTCAAACCAGATTAACGATCCTTAAATCAACCCAAACCTAAATCTAAAAATATACGGATTCGGACCAATCCACGCCCTACGGGCGACGACAGAAACTAGTATCCGTATACAATCAACAGGCAACCTAAACAAACAAAAACACACACGACACGAAGTGAACTTCTGGAGCAGGAGAAAATGGTTATCGCGATGCCGTAACGTAATTAACTGCAGGGGCTTGCGTCTGCAGAGAAGAGCGTCCCCACAATGAAAAACCCTTCGCAAACGAGGGGGAATTTGATAAAGTCTGCTACAACGGCCGCATCCGTCCAAACCTCCGATATACGGTGCCATAAATCAACTTGGCGTCTTCGGAGAGGTGGACGGATAAATCCAAATAGCATCTGCCCACAGGATTCAGGCCGAACGTCCCGACGTCCTAGTCCATCTTCCGCCGGTGAACAGATTCTGATACGCCCGGTAGGACCTTTTTCCTCTTTCCACTCCACACTTCGTGTGTCGTGTTTCGCCAACAAAATCGCGGTCCGCTATGGTTGCCCTTAGATTCGAGATACTAAGATTTGTTGTCTTTTTCCTATGCAGAAGAAGAGAACATCAATGGCTTCTAACTGCACAACCTGCAACAACAACTCCCGCTCCGCCCTAACTGGAGGAGTGACTTACGGGCCTAAGGCGGCCTCCATCTTTTCAATGCCGGTGGGGCAGGTAACTCAAGCTACTACCGGATTGTTCTTCGGGACCATGTTTCCACCAACGAGTTTTAGCACCCCAGCGCCGCAAGTCGAAGCTCCCAAGAAGTCAGTCTTCGATCGACTTGCAACCACAACAGCCCCTCTCAACAGGTTTTCCAAGTCCGATACCTCAGTCTTCAATAGACTGAGCCGAAGCTCAGACGTCTCAGCCTTCAACAGGCTGAGCCAGAACCGACACGGGCTTGCAAATAGGCTCGTGATTCCCGAAGGGGCTACCCCGAAAAGGATAGCCTTCCCAATTCTTGCTGCAAATGAAGCTGTCAAAAGTGCTACCGTAAGTCATCGACCGCAAACTCGGTCATTGAGAAAAGCTCATGAGCAACAACAAAAGCTCCAAGAAATGCTGACCAAGATGGCAGCACTCACCGGAAAGAAAGAAAGTTCAGATCTAACAACTGAACAATGTCAAGAGCAGGAGATCGATACAGAGTTCCTGCGAAGGGTGCTTGAAAGAAAAGACAAGGAGGCTGCAGAACAAGCTGCTAACATAAAGAAGATGGCGCTTTTGTTCCAGGACATGGTTGGAAAGATGATCCAGCCAAAGCCTCCAACCGAGAATCCGCCGATAATCATCGAGGATGACAGAGGGGAAACTTCAAACCCTCTTCCGGCTTTGTCGACAGCTAAGGATGAAACGATCTCCAAGGCTACTCTTGATGACAATATAGCTCAACAAATACGAGCTCATCAAGCTAGTGAAGCGGCTGGCCAAATTATCAAAACCGGGCGACCGTATTCAGGCTGGTATGACCAAATAAAATACCCGCCGGGATATACGATCCCTAAGTTCCATGTATACAAGGGGACAGGCAACCCACACCAACACGCCGTGCAGTTCAGAGCTTTGTGTGGCAACACTGGAGGCGACGACAAACTGGTGCTTCACCAATTCGTTGGCAGTCTGTCAGAAATGGCTTTTGAATGGTACTCGGAGCTTCTAAATGACTCCGTAAAAACCTTCACAGAGATGGAGCTGTTTTCACACAGCGGTTCTCCAGCGTGAGCGAGCATACCCCAATCACGTCACTAATCAATGCCAGGGTGAAAACAGGAGAAATATAGGTTCAATATGCAATCCGGTGGCGGAACCTGTGGTCTAAGTGCGAACAACGCATCGAAGAATCTACTGTAATAGGCATGTTCATTGGGACCCTCGATCCTCAAACGACCGTATCCCAGTTCATAACGTTCTTCAAGACGACTACCTTCCAGACTTTAATAGATAAATTAGCCCAAATGGACCAGATGGGCCACGGGCTTTCCTCCTCAAGTAAGGACCCTCGAAATGCCAAGGGTATAGGGAAAGGGGCCTTCGTCGCCAACACTCAACAACAAACGAGCGACCAAAAGCGGTTGTTCGCCAAAACAATGCGCGTCCATGCTTATCACTGGAAGAAAGGCTGGGACGCGCTTACTCGTTTTCCCGTGATAAGACGAGGAGGCTATTTGAGTTGGCAATGCGTAATAAACTCATCACATTGCTAGATCCACGGCCTCCACCGCAACCCGGCGATGTCAACAACCCCAACTACTGCTCCTATCACAGAATGGTGAGCCACCCAATTGAGAATTGCTACATTTTCAAGAACTTGGTCGAGGATCAGTATCAACAGGGAAAGTTCGCGCTTTCTGAGAACTAGAGGGTGAACCCGCCACAGAAGCACACTCCCAAAAAGGTGGATGCACCGGGGGCATCATGCTCACTCGTGGAAGAAACTCCATAGGAAGTCGTTCTTTTAGCAAAGACCAAAAGAATGCTGAAGGATCTACAGGCATGTCCACCAGTCAGGTGGAAAAGCCCACTTGAACCCGAATTCATCGATGGGATGCTGAAACCGCATTCCATACCGAAAGTTGTTGACAAAGGGCAAAATCTCCAAGTCAAACCTTCAAAGTCTTCAAGGAAAAAGAAGAAGATATAGAAGCCTATGCAGCCTACCGAGTATGACGATAAGCGCATAAACCTACAAAAGTACATCGACATGTTGGAGGAGTACAACCAGAAGGCGCAGACACTGGTCACCCTCAAAGAGTTCCTCAAGCATATTCTTGAGAACGAAGATAGTGACAACGATGAGGAAAATGACTCATTAGAAGAAACCGAAGACTATGTAGAAAGTTGCCACATGGTCTCCCATTCGTTGTTAAATGACGAAGAAACTCCCTCAGCGTCAAAAAATAACGCGGAGGAACTGGGGGCAGATGCGGCGCTAAAATCCCCGGAACTGTTAGAAGAAGACCCGATCGATAGGCCGTTAAACGAAGCCTTTCGGAAAATCAAAGACGACCGAGAACACGAAACAGCCATATACGAAAAGGCTAAGCATCAACGTCAGGATAAAGAAGCTGCGGCGAGGATGAGTCATAAAGTACTCCAACCAAACCAAGACATACCTGCCACAAATAAGAGCAGGATCAAGGAAGAGAAGCAGTTCGCCAAAACCCTGTCAATGGGAATGAAGCTACCACCTCTCGTAAGAAATACTCCCGGGGTCATATGCCTCGACGGAGAGGATTCACATCTAAACTACTGCTTATATCATCGGAGGGTTACCCATCCCACCGAAGAGTGCAATGCCTTTAAGAAGTGGTGGCAATGATACATTGCCTATCAAAAACACTTCAAGAGGATGAAGTGCGAAGCTCGTCGACAGCAAAAAGGTGCGACAAGTATGCATGAAAAAATGACTGGCAACTGTCATACGGTTCATACCAGTCCGGAAAGGAAAAAAAACCCCAAGTTTTTACCTTCAGGAGCGATTCTGAGGACGAAATGACCCTCAGCACTCTCTTCAAAGACTCCACCTCCGAAAAAGATGAGGGGGAGAAGAACTGTGAGAACATTTAGTTGCGTAGTCGCACGCTGCCTGAAAAGAACCTCAGACTTATAAATAAGGGTTCGAGCAAAAAGGACAAAGAAAAAAAACCCGTGAGGAAATTTCCCTCAACGAAACCCGCCTTATAGCACAACGAAACTTGGAGGCTTATAAGGCAAGGATGACACGGTCATATGAAAGACTAAGCAGAACGAGAACATTCCTCCAAGGCGAACTCGTGTTGGTCGTTAAAAGACCAATGATTCCCAATCGTGCCAAACGGGGGAAATTCGAGCCAAACAGTGAAGGCTCGTACATCACAGACAAAGTCTACCAAGGTGTAGCCTACCTACTCATGGATATGCATGGCGAAAGACCCTTCCAGCCAATAAACAGCTGATTCCTCAAGAAATACTACACTTGATGAGTCATGACTAAGGTCAACAATAGACGACGACGCTTTTGTCCGCTCGCTATCTTCCTGAGTCAAAACTCTGAAAGTAGTGTTCAAGAAAGCTTCGCCTCAAATATGGCGACAAAGGAATGAGATGTCCCTAAACTAATACTCATCCCCCAAAGGGGAATGACGGACCGAGATGTCCTTAAACTATAATCTCGTCTCAAATATGGCGACATCGGACCGAGATGTCCTTAAACTAAAACTTCGTCTCAAAAATGGCGATAACGGACCGAGATGTCCTTAAACTAGCACATCACCTCCAAAACGGTGATATGCTCTCTTGAGATCTATATTGCAATCGAAGCCCCAATGGCGAAGACTGCAACTCAAGTCCCACTGGCTACACAACTACTCCAGCAGTGAAGTCGCCCATAAGTCCTATTGGCAATTTGATGGGTCATTAAAAAAACGGTATGTCCACAAGCAAAATTGGCACGGACAAAAACCCGAAAGGGCGCCGTGAGTAAAAACAGCAGGATTACCGGCGAGCTTGTGAAATCCCGGAAGGGTGCAATCTTGTAAGAAAAAGGTACGTCCACAAGCAAAATGAGCACGGATGAAAACCCAAAAGGACGCCGTGAGTAAAAACAGCAGGACTACCAGCGAGCTAGTGAAAACCCGAAAGGGCGCAATCAAGGTAAAATAAATACACTTATGAGATCCTCACAACTCGTGAAGAGAATTTCCCTATGAGACCCTCACGGCTCACGGGATTCAAAAGCCTTAAGCTACATGCACCTAAACATGTTCTTAAGCCGTTACATTCTCCAACTTGCCCTACAAGCGGTCGAATATTGACCCTTGTATACAATCCACGGGCATAAATAAATATAGCCTTCACCTAGTTCTACCAATGGCGCGAAATGTCCCTATATGGTGAACGACACCTGTAAGTTCCTTCAACTTATAAGGAGAAAACAATCTTGTAAGATCCTTACTACTTGCAAGGGAAAATACCACTTAGGAGTCCTTACGACTTCTCAGGAGAACTTACACTTATGAGATCCTCTCGACTCGTAGGAAGAAATACCTTTATGAGACCCTTACGGCTCATAAAGTCAAAAAGCCTTAGTCGACAGGATCCTAACCCTGTTTGCTAAGCCACCTTTGTTCAAACCAACAAAGGCAAATGATGATTTGCTCCTGGAAATATTTCAGTTGTAGCGATGCTGATGTCTAAACAGGTGTCAAACTCCATGTCCTCTCAAGGCAAATGATGATTCGCTCCTGGCAATATTCCAGTCGCAGCGATACTGATGCCAAAATTGGTATCAGGACCCAAGTCCCTGACTCGCAATAAAGATCAACAAGCAAGTAAAAAAAATGCATATGAAATAGCCGAAATGATGGAGCAACTCGCAATAAAAATCAGCGAGCAAAATATATATGCATATGAAATAGCCAAAATGTTTGGGCAACTCACAATAAAAAAACAGCGAGTAAAAATAAAAAAATGCATAGATGAAATGTTTGGGCAACTCGCAATAAAAAATAACAAGTAAAAATAAAAAATGCATAGCCGAAATGATTGGGCACCACGAAAAATAGCCAAAATGATTGGTCAATCTCGACTTTCGCGATAAAAAAAGGCTGAAAAGATAAAGCATCGCGGAAATAAAAAAATGAAAATGAAAATTTCCTTTACCCTGCAGGTGAGTCCGTACTGACCCCTGTATACAATCCATGGGCACAAATGAAACAGGGAACCATATTTTCCCACTAGACTCCGTCAAAGAGAGAGTCAGATCTCAACGACAACATTTACAGCCTAGAGATCACCTCGGCGTTCCTTCTCATGCTAGCAGGATGTAGATGCGACGTCAACAAAAGCTCCAACGAGCCAAATCAAAATGGAGCCGTGGAAAATTCCTACCTCCAAGTCTTGACGGTTCATATACAACCTAAAGTCTACCCCGACATTCCTTCTCATTCCATCAGGGTGCAGACGTGACGTCAACAAAAGCTCCAACGGGCCAAATCAAAATGGAGCAATGGAAAACTCCTAGTTCCAAATCTTGACGATTCATATACAACCTAAAGAATACCCCGGCATTCATTCTCATTCCATCAGGGTGCATACGTGACTTCAACAAAGCTCCAACGAGCCAAATCAAAATGGAGCAATGGCAAACTCCTAGCTCCAAGTCTTGACGGTTCATATACAACCTAAAGACTATCCCGAAGTTCCTTCTCATTCCATCAGGGTGCAGACATGACGTCAACAAAGCTCCAACAAGCCAAAAGAAATTGAAGCAATGGCATATTCCCAGCTTCAGGGTCTCGACGGTAACTCATATAAAGCCTCAGAGACTATCGGAGATCATCCCACACCAACACGAAGTGGTTATGAATCATCAGGGCTCCAAATTGAGCCTAATCTCAAGTAAAAAGCGACATGAAAAATTTCTAACGCTTGCTCTTCTGATGGTAATATAGCCTAAGGAAATTACTTGAAGACGTCTTGTTTAGCCCCCGACGGGATCAGAGACACGACAATCGCAGGGTTACTCGAACAACAGCTTAAAGACTGTATATCGAGAAATACATCAACCAACGCGATGGTACCATGGACAAACCCTAGTACCACAAAACCTAACGGACCTCTGTCGCAAAGAGCAGAGGTTATCTATATATAACGTTAGGACAAGTTTGCCTGTAAACCCAAGGGAGGTAAACTGAATAAACTCCGGAATGAATACATAAACTAGAAACTCCGAAACGAGTGAATAAACTACAAACTATAAAATGAGTACATAAACTAGGAACTCCAAAATGAGTGAATAAACTACAAACTCCGAAATGAGTACACAAACTAGAAACTCCGAAACGAGTGAATAAACTACAAACTCGGAGATGAGTACATAAACTACTTTATGTCAAGTCAAGACAAAGAGGCGCAAGTATGAAATGAAATATGTCTTTTATTCATAAATCAAAATGAATACAAGATACAAAAGAACAAAAGAAGAAAATATACAGCGGCAAAAATTTCTAAGCTGGTGGACGGTTCAATAAGCCAGCAAGTTCGTCATTCTTCCGCCGGACTTCCGTTTCAAGTTCTATCAACGTCGCGAGCTGAGTCCCTGCCTGTGCCTATTGGTTCTGATATAAAGAAAATCGACTTTCAATCTCTTTCTCGGCAGCCTTATGGGCCTCGACCATCTCGCGTGTAAAAAAACGGCTTTATCAAGAGCCACCACCTCCGTAATGGCTTCCTGAAGAACTCGCCAAATTTCATAAGCACGAGTAGTCTTGCCGGTGAGTTGGTATTGAAGTTCCCCTAAAGCTTTTGAAGCCAGTTCCCTCGCTGAAAACTTTCGGTTGAGCCTTTTCTCACATGACTGGAGATTGGCTGCACATTGGTTAATCCATCAACGCAGGCTGGTCTTTACTGATGAAATATCATAGGGAAGGCATATGCATTCAACCCCATATAGGGAAGCCTCAACTTGACGACAATATTCGACCCAAGTACGCACCAGCGCCTCGTCATGATAGGTGGCAAGAACAGACAAAAAAGCATTGGCTTCAACAGCGAATTCTTCGGCCGTAATGGAGGTACCAGTGCGATGATCTTTAATAAGAGTCGCCAGCGAATGAATGCTTTATTTTGCCATCCTCTTAGACACGCGTCGGGTGTAAGGGCCTGATGGCATGGAAATCCAGGATTCCAATGCCATCAGGATTGGCAAAGCTGTAAGCATACATGTATGGTTAGTTGCCTTTTTAAATATAGAACAAGTAAAAAAACGCCAATGCAAAAATGTCACTTACCCACAGAAGGCGGATTTAAGAGATCCCTGGGTCCATCAAGAACTTCAACCTCGACGTCAGATTCTAGGACTGCGGTTTAAATAGAGGGCGCATCAGCATCATTACGAAAATATAAAATAAAAATGCAAAAGAATACCAACCTTGACCAGAAGAAAGGACTATGCTTTGTGGAGGTATCGCTTGCGGGGCCGCCTGTTAGTTATATGTATGCCTTAGAGGCCATTACTGTACCTGCGATGTATATTGTAGTTGATGCTTGGACATATATAGGGAAGACTTTCTTGCTCGACATGATAGTATGCTATCTGGTTGCACTTTATCTTAACATGTACACTTATTGTCTCTCTATTACATGTTGATAAAGCCCTTAGGATAAGTACCTGACTACCAGGATTATGATGCAGATCATGCTAGTGGGGCAGATGTAGTCGGTAAGTACATCCTTCAAATGTTCCTAGTCATGGGAGTATCGAGACGGGGCATCAATATTCCAGAGTAGACTAGCGTATACGCTTCTCGACCCATATGATGGGCGATGGATGATCCTATATCCATTGGTGTTTGACTTCAGAGAAGGTATACGGTTGCTTAGTGGAGACTGGATACACTGAACGGACTCGCCGAGAACTCCTAGATGGTATTATACCTATCGTCAGATAACAGTTCTCTGGTAACACCGGTACAGGTTAGTCTGTCGACCCGAGATCGTCATAGAGTCTTGTGTGATTCCCACCATGCTTTTATTTCCACCTTACCACGTTCAAGAGATCATGAAAAATGGTGGTTTTTGGGTACAGTCCCAAGTCACATGGAGGAAATGAGCGATAGGTGGGAATTTCGTCTCTCCCAGTATTGGGGGTTGATGTTGCGCTATGCTCAATTGGCCATAACAGGAAATCCCTGGTCAGGGTTGCTGAGATCTACTGGTAAGTGTTATCAGTAGTTTCTCGAACTGTTATGAGCTTCACATCGACATGACTTATCAGGCTATTGGGGTCTGACGTTTTACCACCCCAAGGCTGTGATATGCGACATATCAGACGAAGAGACCCGACTGTACGATAGTGTTACAGATTGGATTCGCAGGAGTATGAGCAGGCTTGCTTGTTGATCTTCTGATCGCTCAATACCCGGGTGGTTATTACGTTTAGCAAACCGCTTGCGGCTTGTAGGTGTTTAATATGATCATCACCTACTGCCGTCGTTTTGACGAGTCTTTAGAGTCCTATACAGAGGTTTCCTGGTTCATGCGAAACGAAGCAGGAGCACATATATGATATGTGCGGGACCAAGATTAATGCGCGTATGTGACACCGCATTCTATTCTCACGATATGTGATATCGGCCGGTTATATGAGATATAGCCGGGTTATTGGATCAAGTGTTGATTCGATAAGTTGATACATATGATATTAGTCGGTTATATGTGATATTGCCGGATTATTAAAGCAAGTGTTGATTTAATAATTTAATATATAATTATATATGTGATATATTAATTTATATTAACTAATATCAGCTCACTTAAACATTTTTTTTTCTCACTTGTGTGCATATAGTATATATGTGATATATATTAATGTACATTTTATTTGTGTCATGCTTGATGCTACATGCTTCATGGGTGCATGAGATTTACACTATATCTTGATAATTATAGGTTTTTATTTATTTTAGTAATTCATAATTGGTGGAATTATGTCATGGCTAGAAGCTTGGAGAAGCTTGTTGTGTCCATTGACTTAGTCCACTAATTTGTTTTACTTAAAATATTTATTAACTTAACCATTATCCTTAGCCATAGTTTAGTCTCTATATGAGTTAGTGTATGACATAAACTCACTCATGGTTGCTATTCTCACCTCATGAGTTTCATTCTCATCTCCACTTTATCTTCTTCTTCCTCATGAGAAAGCTTTCTAGCTTTTCAAATGGTGAAGAAATATTGTGAGAAAAATAAATCTAAAGTGAGCAAAATTCCTACTTCATCATCCTCTACTATATCAGCCATTTAGTTTAGGGTGTTTGCTTCATTAATCTACCATTAGTGAAGAGATAGCATGAGCTTGAGTCTGCTCGACGTAGATCATCTTCGGCCTCGAAAATTTCGAGCAAGCTTGTTCATTTCTTCATGTGAACCCTTACTAGAGTTCGGATGTTCACTACTTGGAGCGAAGGGACTACTACACGAAGCTTTAGAAGTGAAGGACCGGTCTACAAAGGTTGTATTCCTCATTCACTTAGATGTAAAGTTGTTTACATTATTGTTTCGTCTAAATCTCTAGTTAAGATTCTAGGTTAGGGTTCTTTAGTACGGCAAATTTTTGAAATTGGCATGGAATTTTGATGTGGTATCAGAGTCAAGCTAGAGAATTAGACGATATTTGTAGAATTACGAAACTGAAACAACTCCAAAACACCCGATATAAAAATCTAGTTTCTGTCGAATTTTTTAAAGTGACAAAAATTTTTTTAAGCAACTACAGAATGTTGTATGAGATGCAACATGAACATAGTAGAAAATTGAATCCCTCTCGCCGGATTTTGGCCGGCCACGTACCTATTAAAACTGGCCTTCTCGGATTTTTAGTGGGTTTCTAGGTTGAATTTTTTAGGGTGTTCTAGTCTTTAGGTTTTAGTATTTCAGGTGTTGCTTGTTTTTGCTAAATTTGCATGTGATGTTATCTTAGTGCAAAGGCAATTCGGAGTGTTTCGTAATCGTAATTCTAACATCATTTCGGCTTATTTAGACGGCGTTAAAAAGTTCGAACGGATATCAATAACCCAATTTTTGTAGTTTCTGTCGAATTTTTTAAATTGTCAAAATTTTTGTAGTTTCTGTCGAATTTTTGTAGTTTCTGTCGAACGGATATCAAAATCCCTGCAGTGGTATCAGAGCTAAGCTAAAGAATTAGAGGATATTTGTAGAATTACGAAACCGAAACAACTCCGAAACACCCGATATAAAAATCTAGTTTCTGTCGAATTTTTTAAAGTGTCAAAAAATTTTTTAAGCAACTGTAGAATGTTGTATGAGATGCAACATGAACACAGTAGAAAATTGAACCCCTCTCGCTGGATTTATGCCGGCCACGTAGCTATTAAAACTAGCCTTCTCGGTTTTTTAGTGGGTTTCTAGGTTGAATTTTTTAGGGTGTTCCAGTCTCTGGGTTTTAGTATTTCAGGTGTTGCTTGTTTTTGCTAAATTTGCATGTGATGTTATCTTTGTGCAAAGGCAATTCGGAGTGTTTTGTAATCATAATTCTAACATCATTTCGGCTTATTTAGACGACGTTAAAAAGTTCGAACGGATATCAATAACCCAATTTTTCGCTCGCTGGAAATTTTCCAAGAGTTGGATTTTTTCCAAGTTTAAAATCTTCAGAAAATCATGCAGGTGATTTTGTGGACTCTCTAGAAGAACGAAACCCTAACTCGATTCTGTGACCGTCGGAACCGCCACCAAACCCTATGGTTTGTGGTAGTTCCGCGGCGCCATAGATGAGGCAAGGGTTGACCCTTCTACGGCTGGTCCATAGGTGCTGTGGCATGTTCTGGGTACTTTTTAAACTCCGCTCAAGTGTTGAGCTCTTTGGGAAATTTTGGGTGTTTGTTTATTCGATTGAAAATTTTAACATCGTCTAGTTATCTTTGATTGTGATGCAATATTTGGAATCCACATAATTAGTTATGTGATAACTAGTTTGAATTTTATAAATCTAGCAAATTAGTCTCATTTGATCGGTTGACACAGAATTTTGATGTGGATCAAAAGTCCGTTGCAATCACGTAGCGTACGTGGATACTCGCCGGGTAACCTTACTAGATAGCCATGCCCCATAGCCCCAACCAAGTGACTGTAGGAGAACCCCGTTGCCAAAAGCATCCGTTCGGGTACTCGCGGCCGAAGTGTTCCGCCTTAGTGCACTTCGTCGACGGCATCAGGGGTACAGCCGTCTACTAAAGTTTCCGATGAGCATTCGATCCGGTTATCGGGAATCTTGTTGAATTACCCGACTGGTTATTGAAAAGTGTTTTCAATATCGAGACTAAAATGCGGGGTTTATAATTGTTAGGCATCTGATATCTAAGGAATTCATTTGGTTAGGCATGAAATCCAAGGTATGTGATACATTGGGTTTATGATGTCTGAGATGGTTGCGGATTCCAATTGTTGTAGTTTTTCACTTTCTTTTCTGTGACCGTAAGTGTAATATGCGGTGTATCGCCGGTTTCGTTGCTATACGTCAACGACAATTGGGATACGCATATTTAATTATGCTGATGACATGTGATGTTATGTGTTGTTGTGATATGTTATATTGGATCGTCGTGTTTTGAATAGCCGGTTTTTTTTTATGTGAGATGAGAGTTTTTCATTTTCATTCGTGTAAAAACTTGTATGTAATATTCTTTTATTGGGGCACTTCCGGGTTGAGGATGATATCACCATTGATGTATATTATTTACTTTTCTGCATTAGGATAGGCCCAAGGAGGAGAGCACAAGTAACCGGGTTCTTGGGTCCAGTGCGAGACCATCTCGAGGAGTCGAGACCGGGTCTCCTAACTCTAGAATTAGAAGGGTTGCTTGCCGCTCTTGTAGGGGTCTAAGGATGTGGGTTTGGCTATTCATCACGACCGTGGAATCCGCGTTTTTTATTGGCTTAATTAAAACATGGAATTCCTAGTATATCCAATATTTCATATGTGTTCTTCTGCTGCTGATATTCTATGATGTGATCACTTGATATATTGAGATGATTGCTTATATTATATATATGAGATATAATAAATATTGAGAAGCATAATTGATGGGACTTCATTAATGAGATTAATGAAATAAAAGAAACCTAAAGATGTTGCAGAATCTTGTCTTAAAAACTGGTAGCTCTAGTTCTTGCTTTGCATAGCGGTATTCCTTGTAGAATATCCAGCACCTTATTTGATAAGGAAAGAGCCGAGATCCTTTCACTGGGAGTGACCTCTTCAGCGAAACTAGCAGATGCTACAACCCACTCGGTTTTGTCTTTTGATTGCTTTTCTAGTTCTTGTTTTGAATAGTGGTATTTATGAAATATCCTGCACCTTATTCGATAAAGAAAGAGATGAGATCCTTTCACCGGGAGTGACCTCTTTAGCAAAACTAGTAAAAGCCTAAAATACGCTCCTTTTCAAAATCACTCAATTCTACAACGATATCAAGTTCATTACGCAAAGGGTTTTCTTAAAACCTGTCGTAGCCCTCTGTCATTTCAGATAAGTAGGATTTAGTATTCGTACTACGTTTGTTGGCTTTCGTCAAGGCGTAATGTGCGGTAGCTATTTAGTGTTTATCTGCTGCATACGATGTGATTGGATTAGGGCGGTCGTGCGACTTTGTTGGCTTTCGTCAAGGGTCGTGCAGGTGGGTTTAATTCAATCATGAAATGTACGGGTTGAACTTGACTAGCGGACTATGATTTGTTGGTTTTCATCAAGGTCATAGGACGCTAGGGGTAAAATATAAATGGGAATTTCAAGTGTTGAAATTTGCAATGAGATTGCATACCTTCTATGAGATAGTTGGATCCCGATACCCACTGTGAGTAAGAGTTACTCCTGGGAGAGTTGTACACATTACAATTAGCCGATCAAGTAGGTGTCTAGAATGGTGTTAACGGGGTTACGTCCCTGGGAAAATGAGGTTTATTTTAATTAGGTCCATGCGAAAGCATGGGGAACCTCCCTCAAAGTACCGACACTGGTCTAGCCGAAAGATTGGTGAACTTGTAGGGTGTAATTAATCCTGGCTAGTCTTACCTTTTAGGGTTTGATGGAAGATTTGATGAAAACAGTGGGAGTCATCCTGATTAGATAAAATAATAACCAATCTGATCTTGCAAGAGCATACGCTGAGTGTTTTCTTCTCTCTCTCTCCAGATAACGACCATGTCATGCCTTAATCAAGATAATAATATGGATCCATTGACCGAACCTCTTATTATACTGAGCTGGGAAACATTGGTTCCGCTCTATCTTATAATTGTTATAAGTCTGAGCAGGAAATAGGGGAATATTCGGATTTCCACGCGACCCAATCGAGGAATGAGCATTTTGATGCATATTTTTCGGGTGTGTTTGTTACCGAGATTGTTTCTCAGTACACTCTACGTCCTGGGTATGAGATATCGATCGGGATCCCATATATATAATTTGTTACATGGGCTACGAAAGATAGAGAACTGGGAATGGGTGATATGTCTCTAAGTGTTAGAGAATGGTGCACCTTGTATTACCAAATACATTGATTCTGAACGAATGTTATTATATACCAAACCTGATATACAACATTATATCGGTTTCTTTAATAAGTTAAAGAAGCATATAATTTTGTATTGATGAATAATGTTGTGTACATTTTTCTTAATCAAGAGTTGATTGGATCAGGCACGTTATAAAATAGCATATACGTTCTAAATCAAACCACTGTTCAAAGTATATAGAACACACACAAGAGGAGTAGTTCAGAAATGAACGAATCTTTCTTGTGGCATTGTATACTAGGTCATATTAATGCGACACGACTAGCTAAGTTTCATAAGGATGAATATAAGAATCTGTTCGAATTTTCATCTTATGATACTTGCCAGTCTTGTCTCAAAGGTAAAATGACTAACTGGAAACAGAGAAAGAGTTGCTGAACTCTTGGGACAGATACATGATGATGTATATGGTCCTATGTCTACAAATGCCAGGCTTGGTTCTTCGTACTTCATTATATTTACTGATCATTGTTCCCCTCCGAAAGACGGCGCACAAGACCGCGATGTCCTGACGCTGAGATTAGGGGCAGATGCTATTTGGTTTTATCCGTCCACCTCTCCGAAGATGCCAAGTTGATTTATGGCACCGTGTATCGGAGGTTTAGACGGATGCGGCCGATGTAGCAGACTTCGTCAGATTCCCCCTCGCTTGAGGGGTTTTTGATTGTGGGGACGCTCTTCCCTGCAGGCGCAAGCCCCTGCAGTTAATTACGCTACCGCATCGCGGTAATAACTTTCTCCTTCTCCAGAATTTCACTTCGTGTCGTATGTGTTTGTTTTGTTTGTGGTTGCCCGTGGATTGTATACGGAGACTGAGTAATGCCGTCGCCCGTAGGACGTGGATTAGTCCAAATCCGTATTTACTTAGATTTGGGTTTGGTGTTTTTAGTTTAAGGATGCATTAGTCGCGTTGCGGCTAAGATCAACTTAAACGTTCGTTAAGGATACGATAGTCCTGTTTGAGACTAAGATCCACTTAACATGATAATCCATTTAATATCTGGCCATCGGGACTCGTCACCTCTCTTCCGTCGTTGAAGGATTACAACGGCAGATGTTAGAGGAGTTCAGAGATGTACCCTTGAACCGAGGTTGATTTGGAGTTTTATAGTCCGTTTGAATGTTAAGGATACGTTAGCCGTGTTTGGGGGGCTAAGATCAACTTAAACGGGATCGTTTAGATCCGACAAAAGATCATTTAGAGGCTCTATTGTTCCAGTTAAGGGACGTTGTGGTCCATGCTCCAGTTTAGAGACGTGGTGGTCCATGTTCCAGTTTAGGGACGTAGTGGTCCGACATTAGTTTAAGGACGTTTCGGTCCGACATTAGTTTAAGGACGTTTCGGTCCAATATTAGTTTAAGGACGTTTCGGTCCAATATTAGTTTAGGGACGTTTCGGTCCACGAGTTTAAGGACCCCGCAGTCCGTATCTATGTGTGGTCGTTGGGACCCGTCGCCTCTCTGACGTCGTTGAAAGATTACAACGAGAAGTGTCAGAGGAGTTCGGAGATGTACCCTCGAACCGGAGGTAAATTGATTTGAGAGAGCATTTGTGCTCAGTTCAATTTAATTTAAGGACTTACGGCCAGAATTGGGCTAAGTCCAGTTGAAAATGTTCAACATTTTATTTGCATTTGACCTATTAGGCCTTTACTGGGGCTCTGCTCTTGTTTAATAATGCATGGCATTTTTGTTTGGTCTATTAGACCTTTATTTGGGCTCTGCCCTTTTATAAATGATGCGCAGCATCTGTTTTTTTTTATTTGGGCTCTGCCCTTTTTAAAGTAATGCATTGTATTTAATTTGGCCTGTTAGGCCCTTTTTAATTGGGCTTGGCCCTTCTGTAAATAATGCAGTGCATTAATCATCTGATAGTGGTTTGTCAGGCGTTTTGCGCCAATTATTGAGTGCAAGCGCTTGTGATGAGGACACGTGTCCTGCTCTGGTGAGCGCAAGCGCAACAGCGCAGTGCGCTGCGCTGTTGCGCTGCTGACACGTGGCGAGCTCTGGTGAGTTTCGCCAAGTCCAGAGAGCAAAGCTCTATTTCAAGAGCGCGTAGCGCAAGTTGTTCTGTAGCTGACACGTGGCGCTCTCCTAAGAGCGCAACAGCGCAGTTTGCAAGTGCAAAGCACTAAGAATTTTTTTAGATTCCAGAACCAATGGTTCATAAGTGCAAAGCACTATTTTTATTTTGTTTTTTATTAAAGATCATTGATCTTGTTCTTAGATCAATGATCTATCAGAAGAAATTCTTATATCTAAAAGGTCTTTTACCTTTCTTCTTGAAATTTCTTCAGAGTTCTCTTCTTTAAAAAAAAATGTTCCTCCCTTTGAATTGAGGCTTGGGGTCCTTTTTATAGTGCCCATAAATTAGTTAAAGAGATCTTTCTCTGAGTGATTTGGGGAATTTTCCCCACCGTTGGATCTTTAATCCAAGGGCTTCTGTTTTACAGAAGAGAATCTTCTTATTTTAACAAGAACAGAAAGATTTTATTAAAATCTTTATTCTTTTTTGGCGCAAATGCTCCAGCGCGTGACACGTGTCGCGCAGCGCACAGCGCAGCGCAACTGCGCTAGCGCATCTGTGCTGACACGTGTCGCGCGGCGCAAAGCGCAGCGCAACTGCGCTAGCGCATCTGCGCTGACACGTGTCGCGCGGCGCACAGCGCAGCGCAACTGCGCTGTCACGTGTCGCGCGGCGCAGCGCCTGCGCAACTGAAGCGTTGCTTCCTTTAATTTTGCTTAAAATAGAGCTTTGCTCTGATTGGGCGCGCTTTCTTGGGCGCTGCGCTGACGTATCAGCGCCTGACATGTGGCGCGTTGCGCCCGAGATTTGAAGCGTTACTTCAAAATTTTGAATTTTGAATTTCAACAGAACTTTGCTCTGATTGGGCGAAACAATCATCTCTTGAGATTCGGACATATGTTCCTGTTGAAACACAAGTCTGAAACATTTGAGAAATTCAAGAAATATAAGCTTGAAGTTAAGAACCTTGAAGTTAAGAACCAGATGTTAGTTATATGTATGCCCTAGAGGCCAGTATTGTACAGATGATGTATATTATATTGGATGCTTGGACATATATAGAGAAGACTTTCTTGCTCGGTATGATAGTATGCTATCTGGTTGCTCTTTATCTTAACATGTAAACTTGTCTCTTTATACTGTCTTATGGTTACATGTTGGTAAAGCCCTTAGGATGTGTACTTGACTACCTGGACTATGATGCGGATCATACTAGTGGGGACATGGTAGTCCATAAGTACATCCTTCAAGGTCCCTAGTCGTGGGTGTATCGAGACAGGGCATCGATATACCAGAGTAGACTAGCGTATAGGCTTCTCGACCCATGAGATGGGCGATGGATGATCCCATATCCATTGGTGTTTGACATCAGAGATGGTATACGGGTGCTCAGTGGAGACTGGGTACACTGGACGGACTCGCCGAGAACTCCCAGATGGTATTACCTCGCGTTAGATGGCAGTTCTCAGGTGACACTTGTGCAGGTTAGTCTGTAGACCCGAGATCGTCATAGAGTCTTGTGTGATTCCCACTGTGCTTTAATTTCCATCTTACCACGTCCATGAGGGCGTGCAAAACGGTGGTTTTTGGGTACAGTCCCGAGTCACATGGAGGCAATGAGCGATAGAAGGGGTTTCGTCTCTCCCGGTATTGGGGGTTGATGTTGCGCTGTGCTCGATTGGCTGTAACAGGGAAGTCCCTGGCCAGGGCTGATTCATAGATTTACTGGTAAGTGTTACCAGTAGTTTCTCAACCCGTTATGAGCCTCACATCGGCACGACTTATCGATTATTGGGGTCTGACGTTTACCACCCCTAGACTTGATATGCGACATATCAGACGAGGAGACCGGACTGTACGGGAAGTGTTGCCGGTTGGCTCGACGGGAGTTGTAGCAGGTTCGCTTGTTCTCTTCTGATCGCTCAATACCCGGGTGGCCGTTACGTTTAGCTGACCGCTTGCGGCTTGGAGGTGCTTGATATGATCATCACCCACTGCCGGCGTATTGACGAGTCTTAGAGTCCCACAATGGAGTTACCTAGTCCAGGCGAAACGTTGTGGTGCGCGTATGCGATATGCGCATGGACCCGATTAAAATGCGCGTATAGGATACCGTATATTGATCGGGCGGCTTGCTTTTGGTTAGGGTCATATGTGATATGACCGGATTGATAACTCAAGTGTTGATTTATCATTTAACCATTAGTTTCTCACTAGAAATCCTTTCTTGTATTTGATGGATCTATGCATACATGTATGTTCTCTTTTTAGATTCATGCACATATGGATGTACATACACACATACATACATACATACATCCTTCATGGTTGTACATACATGAAAATGGTGGCAATATAAGACTCACACCATGGTTTTATATATGGTTTTTATTGCATTTGATTTAAAGCAAAAAGGAAAAAGGAAAATGGTTATGATTGATTTGTTTCTACACTCTTCTTTTGACCTAACCATTCTCACCCACCTTTTAACCTTGGGTAAACTTTCTTTTTGTGTTTTAACTCAAGTTCAATAATATATTCATTGTTTAAACCATGGTTTGAGATGAGAATATGAAAATATATATTCATATATTTTCATTTTTCTAAAACAAGAGTTATTCTTTTCACTCTTGTAAAAGATATAGCCATCATCTTCTTCTTCCTCTCTCATTTGCTCTCTAGATTTTTGTAGTGAGCAATATACTCATCAAGTTAGGATTTTGAAGTGAGAAAGAGAACCACAACATCATTCTACACAAGTCTAGCCCACTTGTTTGGAGTGTTAGCTTCATTTCATTCTCTTGATCGGGTGAAGTTGCAAGCCTGGACAAAGCGGACTCCGGGTGGATCATCCGTGACCTAGAGGAGTTCAAGCGGACCCGTTTCCAAACCCCAAGTAGCCGAGGAGTCTAGCGTAGGGAGCTACAAAGGTTGTACTCTCAAAACCCTAGCTTTTCTTGCTTATGTTGATATGCAAAAATTTCGAAACCCTAATTTTCTAGGAAAGATTCAATGATCATTAACTTAGCACCCTAAAAATTCCATCTTTGGTACATGTGATGCTTCCAATCCCTTCATGAGGTGCTAGGATAACCCAACATTAGTATCAGAGCCGACCTAGAACATTAGGCGACAATTTTACGAACTAAAAAATCCGATCGAACCAAAATACGACGTTATAGAAACCCTCTCTGGACATTTTTCCGAATCTGGTTATTTTCAGAATTAAAAATAAGTAAAAAATAGAGCAGGGAATTCTAAGATATACTGTGAAAAATGAAACCCTAATTCGACAATTCCACCGTAGAACCGCAGCCATAGCTTGCTTAGGCCGTGGCTTCGCGGCCGTACAGAGCCCTTAAGGTTTCATTTTTGCTACAGTGTATTCTTGTCTGCTTTTAAATGGTTTTGGGTATTTTTAATCTGAATTTAGTTCTGTAAATTCTGGAGATGGTTTTGGACTCGTCGATTCGATCGGAATTTTCATTTCGTGGTTTTTCCAGATAAATTAGAAAGTATTGAAGTGTTTGAACGAGTATCATTTGCTCACTTTTCACGGGGTTTAAATATTTTGTAGATACGTGCAAGTTTTGTGGTGGACCCTCTAGAAGACAACAAACCTTAACTCGATTATGTGACCGTCTTGAACTGCCCTTTGAACCTTAGGGTTTGGGGCAGTACGGCGTGCCACATGTGAGGCGTTGGCTTGACCCTTCTACGGTTGGACCGCTACTACTGTGTCACACTCCGGGTTTTTGAATTCCGCTCAAGTGTTGAGCTTTACGGAATCTTGGGTATTTGATCGTTCGTTCGAAAACTTTAATACTGTCTAATTATCTGGTATGTGATGCAATGTGTGGAATTCATATTACTAGACATGAAATACGAAGTATGTGATATTTCGCATTTACGATGTCTAAAGAGAATGTGGATTCCAGATATTGCAGTTTTACACTTTCTTTTCTGTGACCGTAAGTTGTTAGTTATATGTATGCCCTAGAGGCCATTACTATACATAGGATGTATATTGTAGTGGATGCTTGGACATATATAGGGAGGACTTTCTTGCTCGACATGATAGTATGCTATCTGGTTGCTCTTTACCATAACGTGTACACTGATTGTCTCTATGTTACATGTTGGTAAAGCCCTTAAGATGTGTACTTGACTACCTAGACTATGATGCAGATCATACTAGTGGGGACATGGTAGTCCATAAGTACATCCTTCAAGGTCCCTAGTCGTGGGTGTATCGAGAAGGAGCATCGATATACCGGAGTAGACTAGCGTATACCTTCTCGACCTATACAGATGGGCGATGGATGATCCCATATCTATTGGTGTTTGACATCAGAGATGATATACGGGTGCTCAGTGGAGACTGGGTACACTGGACGGACTCGCCGAGAACTCCCAGATGGTATTATACCTCACGTCAGATGGCAGTTCTCTGGTGACACTGATACAGAGTAGTCTGTTGACCCGAGATCGTCATAGAGTCTTGTGTGATTCCCACTGTGCTTTGATTTCCACCTTACCACGTCCAAGAGGGCGTGCAAAACGGTGGTTTTTGGGTACAGTCCCGAATCACATGGAGGCAATGAGCGATAGGAGGGGATTCGTCTCTCCCGGTATAGGGAGTTGATGTTGCGCTGTGTTCGATTGGCTATAACCGGAAATCCCTGGCCAGGGTTGCTGAGATTTACTGGTAAGTGTTACCAGTAGTTTCTCGAACTATTATAGACCTCATATCGACACGACTTATCGAGCTATTGGGGTCTGACGTTTACCATCCCTAGGCAAGATATGCGACATATCAGACGATCAGACCGGACTGTACGGTAAGTGTTACTGGTTGGATTCACAGGAGTGTGAGCGGGCTTGCTCGTTGATCTTCTGATCGCTCAATACCCGGGTGGCCGTTACGTTTAGCAGACCGCTTGCGGCTTGTGTGTGTTTGATATGATCATCACCTGCTGCCGGCGTATTGACGAGTCTTTAGAGTCCTACACAGAGGTTTCCTGGCTCAAGCGAAACGAAATAGGAGCGCATATGAGATATGTGCGGGACCGAGAATAATGCGTGTATGTGATACCGTATTCTATTCTCGCGATGAATGTATTGATTGGTTGTATGCGATATAACCTAGTTATCGAATTAAGGATTGATTCGATAAGCCGATACATTGGATATTAGTCGGTCATATGCGATATGACCGGATCGTTAAATCAAGTGTTGATTTAATGATTTAATGTATAATTATATATATTATATATATTACTTTACATTAACTAGTATTTGTTCACTTAAAGATGGATTTTCTCACTTGATGTGCACATTGTATATGTGATATAGTTTTGTGCACTTGTTTGTATCATGTTTGATGATACATGCTGTCACGCCCCGCTTTCCGAAATACGAAATACGAGGTATGACTAGGCCAGCCATGCTCCTACGGTCAAGGGATCATCCCGCCGTAGTCACACTTCGGCTTCTAGCACTACATGGTAATCAGTAATAAAGCACAGTATTAAATGAATCACATCACTAATTTATTACATTAAAATTTCATTGTTTACAAAATTACAGATAATAAGAACAATAACTAACCAAGTTCGATCTCACGATCACTTTTATGGAAAGCAGTAAATGAAGAAGGTACACCAAGCTATATCTCCGTGAACTCAAAGGGTAGATTCGTCTCCCGTGCTGGTCCTCCCGCGGGATCTGAGCATGCATACTCAGGTCGTCAGAGCGACACAATAACAGTATTATTATAATAAGATGAAACAGGTATATGAGGTAATATTGGGGTGGGAACAATACAAGTAATCACTATGTCACTATATGATGCAGAATATGTCATGTGTCCCTATCGGTCTCTAGGTCATGTTTGAAATCACATAGTGGAAGGAGGATCATGTTTAACAGGAGTCTCGTACATACCCGAGACAACGGCCCACATACCCGGGACATAACCCTGTCAGCCGGATTGCTAGATCCTATCCTACACGTATCAGTATCACAGTTCGAATGATCATCCTCTAAACACGGTCCCGCTAAATACGATACTCTTTCCACTATGATTTCCCCTTTTTCCCCAGGTTTACACTATTTATGATATTGATCTAGTTGTGTACAAGTATACCAATGGCACGGTTTCATCACTGTTCACTGTATCAATCACGGTCACGAATATTCACTTTCCATTGGTGTACCGTCACTCCTAAACCAACATCTATCACGCACGATAATGCAATGTCCACACGCACTAACACTGAGTATATGACAAGGGTATGATATATGTATTGTATGCTACCAATAAGCTCTGTATGTTATGAATTAACATGCATGTCATAAACTAAAATAAATTGCATAAATTAATATGTTAAGAATTCAACAAAATGATGTAAGTAAGATATATAGAACACTCAGTCAGCAATTCATCAAAATTTGTTTCAATCCAATCGGGATTCCGGTTTTCAAGATATGGCTGTTTCATTTTAAGTGCTCGCGGCTGGAAATTCAGTTTCAGAACTGAACGTCCGTTTCGCGACACAAATTTCACCCAGTTGGGATCAGAATTTAGCGATGTCACAGTTAAATTCAATTTAGGTTTTCCGATAAATTATTCAACGCAATAGACGGATCCTCAATCGCATCTATACGTTGAAAGTTATACACAGTTTAACCTCAGGGTGTCATTCCAGAATCTGTTCTGGACAGTTATATGTTCTGCCCTTTTAAATATAGTTTAAAATAGTAAAAAGCGATGAAACGAAATGGAACCGCCTGTTTTATTTAGCTAACAGAATTATCTTTAATCTACTGCAGGGTTCCACAACATACGTCTTCAGAAAACACAGTGACGCAGGTCTTAGGACAGAACACAATAATCAGAAACGCTCTGGACAGCAGTCCAGAGTCGCATTCCAATCCAATTATCTTCACGGTTACAGAACAGAGATCATTAGAACTTTACATAAGATTAAAGTTCGTCGAGTCGGCTTCGATTTAATCCCTCGAACACATCTTTCCAGTTTGTATATAATTTATGGTGATTTTATTCGTTTTCAGGTACGAGAAAATTCTAGTTTTGACGGCATATTTGGGGTATCAATTTTTATCACTAACAATCGTATTTTCCAGCGAGATTCATACACGATATTTATAATTCTATGGGCCAACAGAAAATATCAATCTCCGTCAAAATAAACAATCATTTCCATTGGGATCTAACATCGATCACTTAGGTCATGATATACATCGGTAATCGGTAAGTTTAGCATGAAGCAAGTAAATGCTTGCCTGGAAAACGCCTTGGGGTCGCACGGCAGCAACGATGTCGCGAACGCGCGTTGTACGCTGCGGAACAAGTTCGCGCGAGCTTGGCTCGAGACACGGGTTTGACGTCGGAGTTCGCCGGAGCCGTCAAGTGCTTGCTGGAAGTGGAGGTGGTGCTCTGTGGTTGGTCTGGGACTTGCTGGGGTCGATGATGTCGGCGATGGTCGCTCCGGCGATGTGCACAGTGAATGCACAGTACGGGGAGAAAGTGGGTTTTTGGTGATAAAGAGAGAGAGAGCAGTGGGGACTTGGGAATTGTGGTGAGGGTGATGATGCTGAGGAGGTGGAGGTTGACGACGTGGTGGGGTTCGCCGGCGTCGAGGAGGCGTGCAAGGGTGACTCGAGCTCGGTCGGGTGATGGGTTTCTGTGTGCCAAGGTGTGGGTGTGCAGGGGGCTCGGGTTAATGAAGGAGGAGTCGTGGAGGGATTTAGGAGGAGGTTAGGGTGAGGTGATGCAGAAGGGAATCGGAGGAAAGTTCGTCGTCGTCGAGGGTGGAGGTTGCAGTGGGTTGTGGGAGGTTTGGGTGATCGGGTTTGGGGTCTCGGCGAATGTAGAGAGAGAGAGATGAGGAGTGAGTGGGAGACGGGGTTGAAGACGTGGGGGTAACGGCAGGAGCGGGGGCGTGGGCGTGAGGCGCGGCGGAGGAAAGCGATCGCGCGCGCGAGTTGCGGGAGGTTACCGTTGGGGATTTTTGAAGAAGAGGAACAGTAGAGTGGGGTCGGGTCGGGTCTAAAGAGGCGGCCGGAGGGAGTGGGCCAGGCCCGCTTCAAAAGTAATTCCCTTTTAAAAAAAACCTCGTGGGCTGCAGGGGAGAGACACGGGCCGGCTCAAGTAAATGAGTTTAGGAATTTTATTTAAAAGTTTGTGGGTCGAAGAAAAGGAAAATGGGTTGAGGGATTTTATATTCATAAAAGGATTTATTTAAATTCGAGTGGGCTAGGGAAAAATAGTGAGGGGCCGGCTAGGGTTTTTAATTTAGGGATTTATTTAAAAGTTTTGAATGGGCTGAGGGTATTTTGTAAAAAGGGTTTGGTGTTTAATTTAGAAAAAAATAATTCTAGGGTTTTGATTAAGCTAAAACTTGAATCTCGAGTAACCAATTACCCAAAAAACGGGGAAAAACAGGAGACATACGGAATTTGGAAAGTACCGGAAAATTTAATAGATGGAGAACGGGGATTTACAACATACCCCCCTTAACAGAAATTTCGTCCTCGAAATTTGACAAGGAGGAAAGAATACACTGTGCTAAACAAAGAGATGTGGATAACGATCACGGATATCTTCCTCCCGCTCCCAGGTGGATTCTCCTGGGGAACGACCGTCCCAAGACACTCGGACTAACGGAATGACCTTATTCTTCAGCACTTTCTCTCTGCGGTCGAGTATGGTAGTAGGCTGCTCCTCGTACGATAAGTCAGTACCCAAAACTAGCTCAGAATGGTCCAGGACATGGCTCTCATCTCGAACATAACGCCGCAACTGTGACACGTGGATGGTATTGTGCACACCAGCTAGCGATGGAGGCAGGGCAAGTCGATAGGCCACCTCTCCTACTCGCTCTAGCACCTCAAAAGGTCCGATAAAACGGGGACTAAGTTTTCCCCGACTTCCGAATCTGATAACTCCACGAGTAGGGGAAATCTTCAAGAACACATGATCTCCAACTTCGAACTCAAGTGCCCTTCTGCTGGTATCTGCCCAACTCTTTTGTCGATCCTGAGCCGTCTTAATACGCTGTCTGATCATTTGAACCTTGTCGACTGTCTGAACAATGAGTTCGGGGCCCAGTAATCTTCGTTCTCCCACATCATCCCAACATACTGGGGATCGACACTTCCGCCCGTATAGTGCTTCAAAAGGAGCCATCTGAATACTAGCCTGATAACTATTGTTATAAGAGAACTCGACTAGATGCAGATAGTCCTCCTAGGAACCCTGAAAGTCCAACATACAGGCTCTCAACATATCCTCGAGCGTCTGAATCGTACGGTCGGATTGTCCATCCGTCTGCGGGTGATAAGCTGTGCTGAATTTAAGGCGGGTTCCCAAACTCTCCTGTAAGCTCTTCCAAAAGTGCGACAAGAATCTCGTGTCCCGGTCTGACACAATGCTGACTGGAACACCGTGAAGTCGTACTATCTCCTGCATATATCTTTCTGCCAGTGATTCCGTCGACTGTCCCACTCGGAAAGGTAGGAAGTGTGCAGCTTTTGTGAGGCGGTCGACGATAACCCAAATAGCGTTATTGCCTCTAGGGCTCCGTGGTAAGGCCGTCACAAAATCCATAGTAATGTGCTCCCACTTCCATTCAGGTATCGGCAATGGGTGTAATAATCCTGCTGTCCTCTGATGTTCCGCCTTCACCTGCTGACATACCAAGCATCTGGATACGAACCTCGCAATCTCTCGCTTCATTCCGTTCCACCAAAAGTGCTGCTTTAGGTCTTGATACATTTTTGTACCTTCTGGATGCACAGAATAAGCTGAACTGTGTGCTTCAGCCAAAACTTCTTCTCGAACATCTCTTTTAGGTACGCAGAGTCTTCTACCGAATCTCAGAGAGCCATCTTCATGTATAATTAAATCCGTTCTCATTCCAGCTTCCACTTGCTCTCTGAACTTTTGCAATCGGGGATCATCCGCTTGTGCAATCTTGATGCGATCCACCAGAGAAGATTGCACCTGTAGTTGCCAAAATTGACTGAGTGCGTTCGGCGTAACGACTTCAAGTTCAAGTCTCTGAAAATCCTCAACAATGCTCCTCTGATCGGTCAACATCATGACCGCTGGCTTGCGACTGAGCGCATCTGGTACAACATTGACCTTCCCCGGGTGATACTGAAGGTCCAAGTCGTAATCTGCCATCAGCTCTAGCCATCGGCGCTGCCTCATGTTTAGTTCCTTCTGAGTGAAAACATATTTCAAACTTTTATGATCCATCTATACCTCCACTTTCTCACCCAATAGATAGTGCCTCCAAATCTTCAACGCAAAGACTACCGCAGCTAACTCCAAGTCATGCGTGGGGTAGTTCTTCTCGTGGTTTCTCAGTTGTCGAGAGGCGTAAGCAACCACACGGCCGTGCTGCATTAGGACACAGTCTAATCCCTTCCCTGAGGCATCACTGTGTATCACCAAACCACCTGAATCATCTGGTACAGTAAGTATAGGTGCCGTGGTTAACTTCTGCTTCAGTGTGTCGAATGCTTGAGTGCACTCCTCTGTCTATGTAAACGGCACGTCCTTCCGTGTCAGCCTCGTCAATGGTTCTGTGATTCTTGAGAAATCTTGGACGAATCTCCGATAATAACCTGCCAATCCCAGAAAGCTCCTGATCTCGGCTACTGACTTCGGCGTTGGCCAATCTCTGACAGATTCTATCTTTGCCAGGTCCACCGAGATGCCTTCGCCCGAAACAATATGTCCCAAAAACTGAACCTTGTCGAGCCAGAATTCACACTTGCTCAACTTCGCATACAGCTTCTCTTCCCGAAGAATTTGCAGTACCGTGCGCAAATGTTCAGCGTGCTCTTCCCGGGTCTTCGAGTAGACAAGTATGTCATCGATAAACACAACGACAAACGTGTCCAAGTACTTTGCAAACACTCTGTTCATCAAGTCCATGAATATTGCTGGGGCATTGGTAACTCCGAACGGCATCACAAGGAACTCGTAATGTCCGTATCGGGTCCTTAAAGCCGTCTTGCACACATCTTCGGCTGCTACTCTGATTTGATGATATCCAGAACGAAGGTCCAACTTCGAGAATACCTTGTCCCCACTTAGCTGGTCGAATAGGTCGTCAATGCGCGGTATTGGGTACTTGTTCTTTATTGTGACCTTGTTCAGCTCCCGATAATCTATGCACATTCGCAGCGATCCATCCTTCTTCTTTACTAGCAGGACTGGTGCACCCCACGGTGAAGCGCTTGGCCGAATAAATCCCTTCTCCAAAAGTTCTTCAACCTGCTTCTTCAACTCCGCCAACTCAACTGGTGCCATTCTGTATGGGGCCCTGGATACTGGGGCTATACCTGAAATCAAATCGATCGAGAACTCCAAAATTCGAGGAGGTGGTAGACCTGGTAGATCTTCGGGAAATACATCCAGAAAGTCCCGAACAATTTCTGGGACTGGGCTCTTATCAATCTCCATAGCTGTCAGTTCCTTGGGCTTGGCTCTATACTTAGCTGGCTCCAAAGATTCACTTCCGCCCTCAAAAATAAACTCCGGATGATTGGGGATGCGGAAGATCACCTTCCTTGCCCGACAATCGATAACTGCATGGAAAGTGCTCATCCAATCCATCCCGAGAATTGCGTCATAACTGCCTGTCCCGATCAGAAGGAAATTCGCATAGAATTCCCTGCCACACACTACAACTGGGCATAATCTACATTCTCGACTAGATATAATAATGCCATTACCCGTATGAATTTCCCATCCCTTGGTTAGTGGTTCATGTGGTATTGAGTGTGTATTAGTGAAGTGCTCAGACAAGAAACAATGCGATGCTCCCGAATCAAATAGTACTCTAGCTGGCAAGGAATGTACGAGTAGAGTACCTGTAACCACGTCTCCTGACGCCTCTGCCTGCTCGGCGGTCAAGGTGAAAGCCCGTCCCTGACCGCGACCTGTAAATGGTTGTCTCTGCTCCTGCGGCCTCTGCTGTGGCGGTCCAGAACCTCCTTGTATCTCTGCTCGCTCAGGGCAACTGTTAATCCTGTGCTGACTGGAACCGCAAATCAAGCACTGTCCCTTGGCACGGCGACAGTCCTTCTGAGTATGTCCTCCTCTACCGCAATAGCCGCAAGTTACGCCCTGTCTCTGGGGGCGATGCTGTGGTACAAACGGGCGCTTCATTTGTGTCGTTCCTGCTCTGTGAACTGGTATGGCTCTGTTGGAGATAGTGCCCTCAGAGTCAATTATTAGGTCACAGGTACGTGATTGTAATGATTGAGGGAGGACCTATCCCGGTAGGACAGTCTTACTCGAGATGATAGTATGCTATCTGGTTTACCTTTATCATCGTGTACTGTTTTAGGTGACCTGACACGTCGCTATTACACGTTGATAGAGCCCCTAGGATTCTTGCTTGACCACCAGCAGTATGAGGGCGATCATATAAGTGGGAGCTGGGGGTCTATAAGCTTATCCTTAAAAGGTCCCTAGTCGTGGGAGTTTCGAGACTGGGCATCGATACTCCATTAGTAGACTAGTGTATACAGTCGAGACCCCGACGAGGGGCGGTGGCCGGTCTCACAAGCCACTGGTGTCAGTTGGATCACCTAAGATGTATACAGGTGCTCATTGGGTTATGAGTACACCGGACAGGACTCGCCGGGAACATGCTAGTTGGTCATATACCAGACGTCAGATGGCAGTTCCCTGGTGACATGTGTGCAGGTTAGTTCATCGACCTGGGGATCGTCATTTGTCTCGTGTGAGTTCCCACTGTACTTTGATTACTACCCTACCACGGCTCAAAGGAGTCATGCAAACAGGTTTTAGTTGGGTACAGTCCCGAGCCACATGGAGGCAGTGAGCGTATCTTCAGGGGTTCGTCTCTCCCGGTATTGGGGGTGAGGTCGTGCTGTGTCTAGGAGAGCCATTACACAAAGTCCTTGGCCAAGGCAAGGAGATTTACTGGTAGGTATTCCAGTAGTATCTCAGGGTGTTCTGGGCTACACTCCGACACGACTTGTACCGCTTTTGGGGGTCTGACTTTTACCAACCCCCTAGGCCCGCCATGCGATACTCATAGACGAACGGACCGGACTGCACGGATATTGTCACTGACAGGCTCAGTAGGGTGTCAGGATGAGTTCGCTCATCGACGTCCCTTTTAGTCAATAGCTGGTGGCCCGTTACGTATTGGCTTATACCTCTGACGGGCTAGTGGTTAAATCCACAGCCATTGTATTGACGAGTCTTTAGAGTCCCCCACACTTTCAGTTACTCAAGTTTCGGGCGAAACGCTGTAGAGGCCGTATGGAGATATGGCAGGGTCCGATCAGATACGTGCGGTATTGCACGGATCAGGATCGGACAGTTTTGTACTAGTGGCCGTATAGTTATATGGCAGGGTTCGATCAGATACGTGCGGTATTGCACGGATCAGGATCGAACGGTTTTTTACTAGCCGGCTTTGGTTTAAGCCGGTCCTAGTTTAGTACAGTGTAGATTTTGTCTTATTGCATTTGTATCCGGACGGAATACAGATGCGGGTGTGTATGCACAGTATCGGGGTTTTCCTGTAATTTATTACGGGACCAGTTTTCTGGAGTTGCCAGTTTGCATTCCGTTCCGGCCGGTTTTCCTTTGTTCTTTCCCGGCCGGACTTTTCCGATGGAGGGGGTTATTTGCAGTTTTGCAAATTACTTTTGTGGAGGGGGTTTCTTGTAAAAGATTGATTATGATAGCTTTCATTTCTTTTCAACCATGCTTTTGCTTTATGAGATTTGAAAGGGTATGGTTTCAATAGTATGAAGCATGGTGTATGTTTCTTTGTCTCTTGATGTGGTCACCCTTTCTACATCTCCTACACTCACCTCCCTTCTTGCTTCATATAGATTTTCCTCCACCATTATTCTCACTTGATGCATAAGTTTTTCATGGTTGAGTGAGAAGAAGAAAAGAGAAGGAGAGAGCTTCATCTTTGAGAGTGTTTTTCATTCTTGATCTCTTTTCATGCCAAGAAAAATGCAAGCACCATTTTTCTTCTTGATTCCTCCATCATCTACAAATGGCAACAAACCCCAATGAGACATAGACCCTACACATCCTACAGCAAACCTTGGGCATGTCGAGTTGCCGGCTTCATGCCCGAGTTGCCTCGGTATTGAGGTGGGAGCCCGTAAAAGCTACAGGCGATGTGGTGCCCTTTCCGACGAGGAGGAGACGGACGGAGATCCCGCGAGGAGATCGGAGTGGGGATGAAGACCGGAGGACTTGGATCAGTCGGTACATCTCTAACCCGTATTCTTGTTAGCTTAGACTTGTTAATGATTACGATCCGGAGTTTAGTGCGCGGTGGTGCCGGTTTGCAAAGTCCGCAAAAATTAAAGTTTATCACCGCTTCCGCATTCCGGCGTCGGATTGACGGCCGGGGCGCCGCCGTGCACTTACAGTGGTATCAAAGCCGCGCCATTAACTTAGTCTAGCTTTGTGTAATGTGTTTGCATTTCCGATCGACCAAAATTTCCAAAAACCGTATTTTTTGTTCACATCAGTTTCTGTTGAAATATTTTGGTCTCGAAAAATTTTTCAGGTTGTAAAATATTGATGTACTGGAAAATATAAGAGCTCTGTAAAAATTCGATGAAGTGACTCCACAGTTGGAGCGCGGAACCGCCGCGAAAACCCCCTTTGTGCGGCCCTTCCGCCGCGCACTATTCACATCACTTCACCATTTTTTTACAGAGGCCTTCTGGGCTTAACATATGGGCTTTGGAATATTAAAGTTGGGCCAATTGTTTCTGTGAGTGCTACAGTTTTCTTTGGGGCCCACTTGTTAATTGTTTGATCAATCGGAAATTTTTTAAACACATTTTTCACAGTATTTACATTATATCTGCGACCGTGAATGTCACTCGATCGGTAAATCCGGTCTAACTGCTATAGCCCGGTTAGACGGATTTGCGAACGTGACTTTCACGTTGATGTTCTATGTATTTGCTGTGTTGTTGCGGATCGGTCGTGGGGATAGCCTGGATGCAATGCTAGTACTGTTTTTGTTGTATTATGTACATTTGATTTTGCGGGGCGAGCGTCCGACATGTGGACTGCCGTCACTGCCTGTTTGTATTATTCTTTTGGGGCACGACCTGGTTGCGGTCGATGTACCCGGTGTATGTATATTTTACTTTCTGTACTAGGATTACCCCGCGGAGGGGTGCACGGATAGCCGGATTCTAGAGGGCAACAAGCCCGCATCTCATGGCATTGGGATGGAGGGGGCTTCACTCTAGGATTGGCGGGCTATTCGCCGCACTCGTAGGGGGTACAGGTTGACCCAGGAGGGGTGCCCAAGTTGCCGGATTCCGTGAAGTGCTGGGTGGTCCATTCACGGCGCTGAAGGGGGCTGCCTCGCTTCAGGTTTTGGCGGGTGACTTGCCGCGCCCGTAGGGGTCTAGGATTTCATTGCACAGGCTATCCACACGACCAGGGGAACGTCGGGTTTCAGCGGCTCTGTGAAACCCGGGGATCCCAGATATCTGTATTGTTTCTGTGATGCTGTTCATTCTCTGTGATGTTGCATTTCTTTCACGCCTTGAGCGAAATATAATATATTGGTATATATATTAGTAGATGTTGTATATGTTTTGCATCCGCGCTAGTCCAGTCCCCGCTCTGTCGTTAGTAAGCTAACCTAACGGGTAATGACGGGACCCAGTGGCGAATGCGGATGGCATATACGTACATCAATATATTTTCGTTCTTTGTGGTGTGATCAATTGATGGGACTGCATTGATTCGGATCAATGCAAAGTTAAAAACAAACCTAATCTGATGTTGTTGGAACACTTTTTCAAAAAGCTGTTATTGCAAGGACGTTCACTTTTGTTTTGCATCGTGGTATTCATTTGGAATATCCTGCTCCTCAGTCGACGAGGCAAGGGCCGAGATCCCTTCACCGGGAGTGACCCCTTGGACAGAAGTTTGCGTCAGGGCATTAACTTCACTATAGCCGATTACTTTTGCTTTGCACCGTGGTATTCATTTGGAATATCCTGCACCTCATTCTACGGGGAAAGAGCCGAGATCCCTTCACCGGGAGTGACCTCTTTAGTAAAGGTTTTCGTCACTATATTTTCTAAAAAGCTATCCGTTCCTTCAACGATATCAAGTTCTTTACGTTAAAGGTTTTTGCCAGAAACCATTCGTAGCCCTCCGTCGTTTCATATGGGTGGTCAATAGTATTCAAGCTGTGTATGTTGGCCAAAGTCAAGGCACAGTGATTGGTAGCTATTGGGGTATTCATATGCAGCATAGATAGATGCGTTGGTTTGGGACAGTCGTGCTGCCATTTTGGCCAAAGTCAAGGGTATGTACGGGTGGATTCAAATTAACCTGGAGAATGACGGGCAGAACTTGACATGTGACTTATGATATGTTGGCCAAAGTCAAGGTCATAAGAGCATGGGGCAGAAATCACATCGGGAGTTTCAAAAGTACTGAAACTTGCCAGATATGCGCATACCTTCTGGAGTGTGATACCGTGAGCAGATTCCGTCACGTTGTCATGCGATGAGAGTTGGATCCCGATTCCCACTGATGAGTTGGTTTACTCCTCGGGTGACCCCGACTAATTCTTCTTTCAGGTTTGGAGGAGAATTTGAGGTACAGTGGGAGGATTCCAGATTAGATAAATTGGTGACCATTCTGATCTAGGTTTGAGTGCACGCTGAGTGTTTCTTTTCTCTCTCTCTTTGGCAGCGACCATTGACCCGACCCTAAGACTATGACTCAGTGACCAAATTAACCGAACCTTCTTAACACTGGCTTTTGGATTGTCAGAGTTGCGAACCTCATTGCCACTCCTACTTTTACCCTTTTCTCCAGGACACCCCGTATTACTACGAACGTCCACTTCCATTGGACAAAACCATCGTATGGTTAGATACGAACTCGAAGGAATTTATTCGAGGATGGTTTCAGGTTCTGGAGAAAACGGATAGGATTATTCAGTTGTCTTTTCCTTTTACCCTCTCTCAGGTTACGAGTACTCCTTGGTTTAGGGGTAGTACACCTATTACGCAAATTGGATTGTCTTCTTCCAAACCTTAGGCTGGTGCCGACCGGTAGGGAATGAAGAAAACCAATTAGCATAACGATGGTGTGCAGAAGGTATTAAGTTCAGACAAAGCAAGGGATTAGTAAGAGGGCAAAGTAAATTGCGACTGCTATTCACGACCGAACCAAGTATTTCTTCGCCAATCCTAAATCACCTTTGTATTTCTCCAGGACACTCCGTATCACTACGAAGATCCCATTTTATTGGATAATCCATCGTATGGTTATATACGAACTCGAAAGGAACTTGTTCCAGTTCGGGGATGGATCCTGGTCCAGGAGAAATAGGAATAAAGTACATTCAGGTGTCTTTTATCTTCACCTTCTCTCGTGTTGCGAGTGTTCCTAGGATAGGGACAGTACACCCATTATGCTTATTGGATAGTCTTCTTCCAAACCATAGGCTGGTGCCGAACGGTAGGGAAGGAAGAAAACCATTTGGCCTAAAGGGGTGTACAGAAGGTAAAGACTAAAGACAGATGAAGGGATTTGGAGAGGTGGCAAAGAATTACAAGGTTACAGACGTGATGATGGAAGAGGCATTACTGGGAATACCAGGATACCCCATCGAAACATTTCAATGTTTCAGTTTCACTGTGTAATGTTAAAAGAGAACTGATTTCCCGATTAGACACTTACTCCAGGGTATGTATTTACCAGGTATGATTCTCACATCTGTATGGTTTTACAGATGATGAGTGGGAGTACGTTATTGGGAATTGGGTGATCATCCTCATTATGTCGGGATTCGTTGTAATCGGTGATATTTGAGGAAATCACCTGGGCTGTTTGCCGGTCGGCAAATATTTGGTTTTGAATATCCGCTGTTATGCACCAATTTCAAATTGATATATCTGTACGTCTATTTTCATAGAGTGAGATATACCTTTCTGAAATTATGTCTACGACATTTACCTATATCAGTGGATGGTTAGGTAAGGAGCATTAAACAGCGGTGTAATTCTTCCTAACCATAAGTACAGTTTTCAACCTACGACACACAGTGAAAGAGTTGTTAGACTCAGCGGACTTATACAGAGTATTGTATGTTGTCCAGTGTCCATAAGGACAGAGGGGTTGGTCCTCATACTATATTCTGTTTACTTTTAACTTCTCTAGTTCTTAGACATGTGTTTCGTAGAAACACAAGGTCTAAGTTTTGAGGAGTTATAGGTATTTGAATAGAGTAGAGAACCAGGTGTAGCAAGTATCGGGATTCTTCAAGGTGATCGAAGATGTAGATACTTGTGTATGGTATTCAGTTGATAGTAGTGATTAAGAGAACTTGCTTCTCTTTCAGGTTACTCATAATTGGAAGCATTCCTAAGTTGAGTAACGCTGATCGGCCTCCTTCCATTTAGTTGACATGCACTGGAGACAGTTGCATGATTTGGATCTGGTTCAATTAAATCAGTGCCTCTGTTTTCTATATTGGATATAGAACAGTTCATATCTTAACGATGTTAAGGTACGGGGAGTTGTCCGGTTTATGATTAAAACCAGACACTGGACAACTCAAGACACGTTTCTGTAATGGCTGTTTGTGGGTTGACCCAGGCTATGACGCGGGTTGATTTTCTACCATCTGGATGAACAATAGCGATATTGTTCTAGACTCGCCACAGTTTTATTAAAAATGGATTTTTTCAGAAAACAGTAGTGGGAGTATGGTAGAACTGGAAGTGATTCCAGAACCACAAACGATTACTGAAGATTTGATAAGGAACCTAAAGATTCAATCTGGATTGACATTCCATTGGCCACTCCGCAGATAAGGTGGGTAACTTCAGGCACCCGAGAGGCACTACGGTGGCCTCAAGGACGGTGACAGGGAAGTTCTTGTTTACCCACAATTGCCATTGCTGTTGTTCCAGGTTACGAGACCCGGCGGGAGGATGAGTATAGCGTCGTTCTAAAACTAGTTTTAGAAGTGTACGTGTATATGACTCTGCCAGAGGGTTGTCGTAGTCAGTGGGAGCAGCGGAAGCATTGGTGGACAGGTAGCTTATGTCTATTTATAGACTAGAGCAGATGTAGCGGAGATAGATCATCTATTTCTGACGTAACAGTCATGGGTTTGACTTCGTCAGAATAGGGGATGGATCTGTTGAGAAGGTAGTAGGGTGTGATATCCTGGTATTTGGATGTTATACACAGAGTAGGAAAAGAAACTCCTACACTACAATCGGTTATACTTTGGTCGTCACACAGTAGTTTCTCCAAAAAGGAAATGGATTTTATCAGACATACTGGTTACTAGATCTATGGTTTTAGATCTAGATTTGGGTGGTTTCCCAATCAGGGTACTTGACAGCATTCTAAGAGTATTTAGGATGGACGACTCCTGGCACGGTAGTGTACCTGCAGGTAATGGAGTCACCCTCTCCAAAAGTGTCTTACAGACTAAAAGGGAGAGGGACGGGCATGATTGGCAGATCACTTGCTCAGGCAATTGAGTCAATCGTGAGATGTCAAGTACCACACCAGATGTTGTTCTTGCACTAGATGCAATAAGTTGACATTAATCCAATCCTGGAGAAACAGTCGGAAGCAGTTTTAGAACATAAGTGGATGTTCTAGGGATATGATAACGACAGCCTCATTCAGGAGACGGTTATCATTCCAGGCTTCCAAGGTGACATGGACGACAAGGAGGTTGTCAGAGTTATAGTTTTCCCTCTGACGAGGGGCAGTATTTTGGACAGGTGATCCAAGGCAATACTGAGGGAGGCATGGCGCGCAGGATACTGATTAAGTTCAGTTGACGATACAGTCTAAGAAGTTTGGATTTGGAGTTCATTTATGAGCTAGGTCCCATCAGACATCCAGACACGTTCTAAGACATGTATTGCTCATTTCGGGAGATGTTTTTCTCCGCGAACATGAGATATAGAGAGACATAGAAAGAAAAAACTAAGCGGATCCACTCACTGAGGCTATTCCTCGAACGCAATAGTTCCGCAAACAAGCTTTGTGGGACTGACTAGTAGAGGAGTTGGATGTTCGGTATCACACGGGCTGTGAGTATGCGACATCGCAATAATTAGCCTTGAGTGCAAGTGGGAGATTGTTGGAGATAGTGCCCTCAGAGTCAATTATTAGGTCACAGGTACGTGATTGTAATGATTGAGGGAGGACCTATCCCGGTAGGACAATCTTACTCGAGATGATAGTATGCTATCTGGTTTACCTTTATCATCGTGTACTGTTTTAGGTGACCTGACACGTCGCTATTACACGTTGATAGAGCCCCTAGGATTCTTGCTTGACCACCAGCAGTATGAGGGCGATCATATAAGTGGGAGCTGGGGGTCTATAAGCTTATCCTTAAAAGGTCCCTAGTCGTGGGAGTTTCGAGACTGGGCATCGATACTCCATTAGTAGACTAGTGTATACAGTCGAGACCCCGACGAGGGGCGGTGGCCGGTCTCACAAGCCACTGGTGTCAGTTGGATCACCTAAGATGTATACAGGTGCTCATTGGGTTATGAGTACACCGGACAGGACTCGCCGGGAACATGCTAGTTGGTCATATACCAGACGTCAGATGGCAGTTCCCTGGTGACATGTGTGCAGGTTAGTTCATCGACCTGGGGATCGTCATTTGTCTCGTGTGAGTTCCCACTGTACTTTGATTACTACCCTACCACGGCTCAAAGGAGTCGTGCAAACAGGTTTTAGTTGGGTACAGTCCCGAGCCACATGGAGGCAGTGAGCGTATCTTCAGGGGTTCGTCTCTCCCGGTATTGGGGGTGAGGTCGTGCTGTGTCTAGGAGAGCCATTACACAAAGTCCTTGGCCAAGGCAAGGAGATTTACTGGTAGGTATTCCAGTAGTATCTCAGGGTGTTCTGGGCTACACTCCGACACGACTTGTACCGCTTTTGGGGGTCTGACTTTTACCAACCCCCTAGGCCCGCCATGCGATACTCATAGACGAACGGACCGGACTGCACGGATATTGTCACTGACAGGCTCAGTAGGGTGTCAGGATGAGTTCGCTCATCGACGTCCCTTTTAGTCAATAGCTGGTGGCCCGTTACGTATTGGCTTATACCTCTGACGGGCTAGTGGTTAAATCCACAGCCATTGTATTGACGAGTCTTTAGAGTCCCCCACACTTTCAGTTACTCAAGTTTCGGGCGAAACGCTGTAGAGGCCGTATGGAGATATGGCAGGGTCCGATCAGATACGTGCGGTATTGCACGGATCAGGATCGGACAGTTTTGTACTAGTGGCCGTATAGTTATATGGCAGGGTTCGATCAGATACGTGCGGTATTGCACGGATCAGGATCGAACGGTTTTTTACTAGCCGGCTTTGGTTTAAGCCGGTCCTAGTTTAGTACAGTGTAGATTTTGTCTTATTGCATTTGTATCCGGACGGAATACAGATGCGGGTGTGTATGCACAGTATCGGGGTTTTCCTGTAATTTATTACGGGACCAGTTTTCTGGAGTTGCCAGTTTGCATTCCGTTCCGGCCGGTTTTCCTTTGTTCTTTCCCGGCCGGACTTTTCCGATGGAGGGGGTTATTTGCAGTTTTGCAAATTACTTTTGTGGAGGGGGTTTCTTGTAAAAGATTGATTATGATAGCTTTCATTTCTTTTCAACCATGCTTTTGCTTTATGAGATTTGAAAGGGTATGGTTTCAATAGTATGAAGCATGGTGTATGTTTCTTTGTCTCTTGATGTGGTCACCCTTTCTACATCTCCTACACTCACCTCCCTTCTTGCTTCATATAGATTTTCCTCCACCATTATTCTCACTTGATGCATAAGTTTTTCATGGTTGAGTGAGAAGAAGAAAAGAGAAGGAGAGAGCTTCATCTTTGAGAGTGTTTTTCATTCTTGATCTCTTTTCATGCCAAGAAAAATGCAAGCACCATTTTTCTTCTTGATTCCTCCATCATCTACAAATGGCAACAAACCCCAATGAGACATAGACCCTACACATCCTACAGCAAACCTTGGGCATGTCGAGTTGCCGGCTTCATGCCCGAGTTGCCTCGGTATTGAGGTGGGAGCCCGTAAAAGCTACAGGCGATGTGGTGCCCTTTCCGACGAGGAGGAGACGGACGGAGATCCCGCGAGGAGATCGGAGTGGGGATGAAGACCGGAGGACTTGGATCAGTCGGTACATCTCTAACCCGTATTCTTGTTAGCTTAGACTTGTTAATGATTACGATCCGGAGTTTAGTGCGCGGTGGTGCCGGTTTGCAAAGTCCGCAAAAATTAAAGTTTATCACCGCTTCCGCATTCCGGCGTCGGATTGACGGCCGGGGCGCCGCCGTGCACTTACAGGCTCCTCGAGAAGGCGTGTGGGTACGTGCTGGAACGACTGGGGGTCTTCTGAACTTATTAATCAATTGCTCCTGAACTCTCGCCGCGTTGAGTACCTGTGCGAAAGTCTGCAAATCCAACGATGCAATCAATTGCTGCAACTCGAACTCTAACCCCTGAAGAAAGCGTCTGGCCCTGGTGGCCTCTGATTTGACCATGTATGGTGCAAAGTGGCTCAGACGGTTGAACTCTGCCGCATATACGTCCACTGGGCGTCCATTCTGCTTTAAAAGAATAAACTTTTCCTCCATCTCTGCCGTGGCTGTGGGAGGAAAATAATGATCTAGGAAGCACTCCTTAAACTTGCTCCATTCAATTGGCTCATCAAGTCTGCTTTCTTCCACCGACCACCATGTACGGGCTTCGTCTTCTAATTGAATCTTTATCACGTCTACTCTGTCTTCCTCTGGAACCCTGGCGGCTGTCAATAAATTCTCCATGTTCACCAGCCATTGCTCAGCCTCAAGGGGTTCAGCTAGCCCTGTGAATGCAGCTGGGTGTAACCGTCGGAAGTCTGATACGGTACCATCTCTAGCCTGATAAGCTGATGGAGTAGCGCCCTCGGGGGCGGTAATAAGTGCGGAGGGTCCTCCTGCGGCGGTAATCGCCCTGAGTCCCTCAGTGAATAAATCTGTCTTTCTCTCCTGAGCTTCCGCGAGAGTGGTCAGTGCACTAAGTATTCTTTCCGTGCGGTCCTGAGAGCTGGAGTCCGTGTAGGGGTCGTTCGGGGACGTCATATCACTGGAAGATTCAAAAGGATAGGATCAGATTCAAGGATGGAAATCAAGAGTAGTGAAACAAGAATAACGTAATACAGCATAGTTAATGTTATCCCTTGATACTAAACACAGGCTCTGATACCAACTAAACCATGTCACGCCCCGCTTCCCAAAATACGGAATACGAGGTATGACTAGGCCAGCCATGCTCCTACGGTCAAGGGATCATCCCGCCGTAGTCACACTTCGGCTTCTAGCACTACATGGTAATCAGTAATAAAGCACAGTATTAAAGGAATCGCATCACTAATTTATTACATTAAAATTTCATTGTTCACAAAATTACAGATAATAAGAACAATAACTAACCAAGTTCGATCTCACGATCACTTTTATGGAAAGCAGTAAATGAAGAAGGTACACCAAGCTATATCTCCGTGAACTCAAAGGGTAGATTCGTCTCCCGTGCTGGTCCTCCCGCGGGATCTGAGCATGCATATTCAGGTCGTCAGAGCGACACAATAACAGTATTATTATAATAAGATGAAACAGGTATATGAGGTAATATTGGGGTGGGAACAATACAAGTAATCACTATGTCATTATATGATGCAGAATATGTCATGTGTCCCTATCGGTCTCTAGGTCATGTTTGAAATCACATAGTGGAAGGAGGATCATGTTTAACAGGAGTCTCGTACATACCCGAGACAACGGCCCACATGCCCGGGACATAACCCTGTCAGCCGGATCGCTATATCCTATCCTACACGTATCAGTATCACAGTTCGAATGATCATCCTCTAAACACGGTCCCGCTAAATACGATACTCTTTCCACTTTGATTTCCCCTTTTTCCCCAGGTTTACACTATTTATGATATTAATCTAGTTGTGTACAAGTATACCAATGGCACGGTTTCATCACTGTTCACTGTATCAATCACAATCACGAATATTCACTTTCCATTGGTGTACCGTCACTCCTAAACCAACATCTATCACGCACGATAATGCAATGTCCACACGCACTAACACTGAGTATATGACAAGGGTATGATATATGTATTGTATGCTACCAATAAGCTCTGTATGTTATGAATTAATATGCATGTCATAAACTAAAATAAATTGCATAAATTAATATGTTAAGAATTCAGCGAAATGATGTAAGTAAGATATATAGAACACTAAGTCAGCAATTCATCAAAATTTGTTTCAGTCCAATCGGGATTCCGGTTTTCAAGATATGGCTGTTTTATTTTAAGTGCTCGCGGCTGGAAATTCAGTTTCAGAACTGAACGTCCGTTTCGCGACACGAATTTCACCCAGTTAGGCTCAGAATTTATCGATGTCACAGTTAAATGAAATTTAGGGTTTCCGATAAAGTATTCAACGCAACAGACGGATCCTCAATCGCATCTATACGTTGAAAGTTATACACAGTTTAACCTCAGGGTGTCATTCCAGAATCTGTTCTGGACAGTTATATGTTCTGCCCTTTTAAATATAGTTTAAAATAGTAAAAAGCGATGAAACGAAATGGAACTGCCTGTTTTATTTACCTAACAGAATTATCTTTAATCTACTGCAGGGTTTCGCAACATACGTCTTCAGAAAACACAGTGACGCAGGTCTTAGTACAGAACACAATAATCAGAAACGCTCTGGACAGCAGTCCAGAGTCGCATTCCAATCCAATTATCTTCACGGTTACAGAACAGAGATCATTAGAACTTTACATAAGGTTAAAGTTCGTCGAGTCGGCTTCGATTTAAGCCCTCGAACACATCTTTCCAGTTTGTATATAATTTATGGTGATTTTATTCGTTTTCAGGTACGAGAAAATTCTAGTTTTGACGGCATATTTGGGGTATCAATTTTTATCACTAACAATCGTATTTTCCAGCGAGATTCATACACGATATTTATAATTCTATGGGCCAACAGAAAATATCAGTCTCCGTCAAAATAAACAATCATTTCCTTTGGGATCTAATATCGAGCACTTAGGTCATGATATACATCGGTAATCGGTAAGTTTAATAACTACGTCATTTATGTTTGTATTACAACTATATTAGCATGAAGCAAGTAAATGCTTGCCTGGAAAACGCCTCGGGGTCGCACGGCAGCAACGATGTCGCGAATGCGCGTTGTACGCCGCGGAACAAGTTCGCGCGAGCTTGGCTCGAGACACGGGTTTGACGTCGGAGTTCACCGGAGCCGTCAAGTGCTTGCTGGAAGCGGAGGTGGTGCTCTATGGTTGGTCTGGGACTTGCTAGGGTCGACGATGTCGGCGATGGTCGCTCCGTCGATGTGCACAGTGAATGTGCAGTACGGGGAGAAAGTGGGTTTTTGGTGATAAAGAGAGAGAGAGCAGTGGGGACTTGGGAATTGTGGTGAGGGTGAAGATGCTGAGGAGGTGGAGGTTGACGACGTGGTGGGGGGTCGCCGGCGTCGAGGAGGCGTGCAGGGGTGACTCGAGCTCGGTCGGGTGATGGGTTTCTGTGTGCCGAGATGTGGGTGTGCAGGGGGCTCGGGTTAATGAAGGAGGAGTCATGGAGGGATTTAGGAGGAGGTTAGGGTGAGGTGATGCAGAAGGGAATCGGAGGAAAGTTCGTCGTCGTCGTCGAGGGTGGAGGTTGCAGTGGGTTGTGGGAGGTTTGGGTGATCGTGTTTGGGGGCTCGGCGAATGTAGAGAGAGAGAGATGAGGAGTGAGTGGGAGACGGGGTTGAAGACGTGGGGGTAACGGCAGGAGCGGGGGCGTGGGCGTGAGGCGCGGCGGAGGAAAGGGATCACGCGCGCGAGTTGCGGGAGGTTACCGTTGGGGATTTTTGAAGAAGAGGAACAGTAGGGTGGGGTCGGGTCGGGTCTAAAGAGGCGGCCGGAGGGAGTGGGCCAGGCCCTCTTCAAAAGTAATTCCCTTTTAAAAAAAAACCTCGTGGGCTGCAGGGGAGAGACACGGGCCGGCTCAAGTAAATGAGTTTAGGAATTTTATTTAAAAGTTTGTGGGCCGAAGAAAAGGAAAATGGGTTGAGGGATTTTATATTCATAAAAGGATTTATTTAAATTCGAGTGGGCTGGGGAAAAATAGTGAGGGGCCGGCTAGGGTTTTTAATTTAGGGATTTATTTAAAAGTTTTGAATGGGCTGAGGGTATTTTGTAAAAAGGGTTTAGGGTTTAATTTAGAAAAAAATAATTCTAGGGTTTTGATTAAGCTAAAACTTGAATCTCGAGTAACCAATTACCCAAAAAACGGGGAAAAACAGGAGACATACGGAATTTGGAAAGTACCGGAAAATTTTATAGATGGAGAACGGGGATTTACACATGCAAACTTGGGTGTATGTTTGAATTGAATCATGTTTAGTAAATGGTTAGGGTTTCATATCATTTGCTTTATTTACTTATTCATTTATTTATTTATTCATTTTGGTAAGAAATACAATGGTGACTTTATTTGGATTTCACTTGAAGCTTCATGAAGCTTTGAAAGTCAAACCATTTTGTTTCTTTCCTAAACCCTAACCCTTTAACTAAACCCTTGTTCATTCTCTACACTTAACCATGGTTGCTAATATGATAAGAATCACTTTATTTTCAATTATCTATTATTCTTATCATATTCTTTTTCTTCTTCTTCTTCTTCTTCAAGAAGAAAGAAGCTTGCTAGCTTCAATGGTGACTTGAGAAAAAGAGTGAGAAATCCAATTCTAAAGTGAACCCACTTCCTATTTCTTCATCCTCTACCACTTGCCAAGTAGTATAAGGTGTTTTCTTCACAAGTTTCATGACTTGGTGAAGTTGGAGCTTGATCTTGTGTTGCCTCGACATAGATCATCTTCGGCATCGAAGTCGACGACCTAGCCCGATCATTTCTTCGACGAAACCATCGCTAGAGTCCAGGATCCGATGATCGCAGCGGAGGGACATCATCACGGAGCTAAGGAAGTGGAGGACCGTATCTACAAAGGTTGTAGTCTCTTTCACTTAGCAGTAAAGTTGTTTACTTGCATAGTTTATCTCCTAATCTCTAGTTAACGATCTATATTAGGGTTTCTCGGCACCGGAAAAATTTGAAATTGGCATGGTTGATACCTTGTGAGACCTCCTTAGAGTTCCTAGGAACCCTACAGTGGTATCTGAGCCTAGCTAGAGCGTTAGGCGATGTGTTAACGAAGTTAAAACTCCGAACGAACCCGAATACGACATTTCAAACCCCTCTCTGTACATTTTTTAAAATCTAGGAATTTTCCAAATTAAAAATGCTTAAAAAATTCAGCACGGTTTTCTAAGAATTACCATGAAAAACGAGCCCCTAAGTCCTCTATATGCCCGCGGAACCGCGGCAATACCCCCTCTTTGGCGGCGGTTCCGCGGCAGTATAATAGAATTAGCGACGGATTTTTTCACAGTAATTCATAACTCTGTTGTTTTTATTTTATGGGCATTTTTAACACTGACTAAAGAGTTGAGTTTTTTGGGGTTTATTTTGTAGTCGTTGTTTCGATCGGAATTTTTAATTTCGTTGGGTTTTCCGGATATTTAGAATATGTTAAAAAGTTCGACCGGATATAAATACCCAAATTTTCCCCTGTTGGGAAATTTCCAAGTGTTGGATTTTTCCGTGGTTTAAAGACGTTCTAAGTAGTGCAAGTAACTCGATGGACCCTCTAGAAGACAACAAACCTTAACTCGATTATGTGACCGTCTTGAACTGCCCTTTGAACCTTAGGGTTTGGGGCAGTACGGCGTGCCATATGTGAGGCGTTGGCTTGACCCTTCTACGGCTGGACCGCTGGTACTGAGGCATGAAGTGAATGTTTTTAAACTTATTTCATGTGTTGAGCTGTTTCGGGAAAACTTGGGTGTTCGATTGTTCGATCGGAAAGTTTGACATTTTCTATTTATCCGGAATGTGATACAATAATTGGAATTCACAAGTAGTTATGAGATAACTAAATGAATGTTATAAATCTAGCGGTTTAGTCTCACTTGATCGGTTGCCACGGAATTTTGATGTGATCAAAAGTCCGTCGCAATCACGTAGCGTACGCGGATACTCGCCGGGTAAACTTAATAGACAGCCTCACCCCATAGCCCCGACCAAGTGACTGTAGGAGAACCCCGTCGCCGAAAGTATCCGTTCGGGTGCTCGCGGCAGTGGTGTTCCGCCTTGGTGCACTTCGTCGACGGCGACGGGGGTGCGGCCGTCTACTAAAGTTTGCGACGAGCATTCGATCAGGATGTCGGGAATTTTGTTGAATTACCCGACTTGATATTGAAAAGAGTTTTCGATAAAGAGACTAAAATGCGGGGTTTATAATCGTTAGGCATGTGATGTCTAAGGAATTCATTGGTTTAGGCATGCGATGTCTAAGCAGGTTGCGGATTCCAACTGTTGTAGTTTTACACTTTCTTTTCTGTGACCGTAAGTGTAATATGCGATATCGCCGGTTTCGTTGCTATATGTCAACGACAATTGGCATGCGCATATTTACTTACGTTGATGACATGTGATGTTATGTGTTGCTGGATATGTTATATTGGATCGTCGTGTTTGAATAGCCGAGGTTTTTTTTATGTGAGATGAGTGTTTTTCATTTTCATTCATGTAAAAACTTGTATGTAATATTCTTTTATTGGGGCACTTCCAGGTTGCGGAAGTTGTCACCTTTTGTATATTATTTACTTTTCCGCATTAAGATAGACCCAAGGAGGGGAGCACAAGTAACCGGGTTCTGGAGTCCAGTGGGAGACCAACTCGAGGAGTCGAGTCCGGGTCTCCTAACTCTAGAATTGGTAGGGTTGCTTGTCGCTCTCGTAGGGGTCTGGGGGTGTGGGTTTGGCTATTCATCGCGACCGTGGAATCCGTGTTTTATACTGGCTCGTATTGAAAACACGGACGTCCTAATATATCCAATATTTCATATGATTCTTCTGCTGCGATATCTGTGATGTGATATGTTCTGTGATAAATACTGTCTATAGTATATACGATATATTATATAGACGTTACTTATGTTTTACGCCTGCGCTAGCCCTGCCCCGCTCTGCCGTTAGTTACCTAACCTAACGGTGCACGAGGGGACATCGAAGCGAATGCGGATGGCATAAGTGTACGTCGTATTTATCTGTGATGTTTAGGTACTTAAATGATGGGACTTCATTAATATGATTAATGAAAGAAAAGAAACCTAAGATGTTGTGGAATCAAATTTCAAAATAAAAACAGGTAGCTACAGTTCTTGCTTTGCACAGCGGTATATATGATATATCCTGCATCTTATTCGATGAGGAAAGGGCCGACGATCCCTTCACCGGGAGTGACCCCTTTAGCAATAACTGGCAGATGCTACAACCCTCGGTTTGTCTTTTGATTGCTTCTATAGTTTCTGCTTTGCACAGTGATATATATGATATATCCCTCACCTCATTCGACGAGGAAAGGGCCGACGATCCCTTCACCGGGAGTGACCCCTTTAGCAAAACTAGAAAAGTCTTAAAAACACTCCATTTTAAAATCATTTGATTCTACAACGATATCAAGTTCATTACGCAATAGGTTTTCAGAAAAACCTGTCGTAGCCCTCCGTCATTTCAGATAAGTCCTACTTAGTATTCGTGCTACGTTTGTTGACCTCCGTCAAGGCGTAGTGTGCGGTAGCTAACTAGTATTTATCTGCTTATGCATATGATGCAGATTGGATTAGGGTAGTCGTGCGACCTTGTTGACCTCCGTCAAGGATCGTGCGGGTGGGTTTGATTCAATCAAGAAATGACGGGTTGAACTTGACTAGTAGCCTATGGTTTGTTGACCTCCGTCAAGGTCATAGGGTGCTAGGGGCAAAATTATCGGGAATTTCAAGTGTTGAAATTTGCAATGAGATTGCATACCTTCTATGAGATAGTTGGATCCCGATACCCGCTGCGAGTAAGAGTTACTCCTGGGAGAGTTTTACACATTACAATTAGCCGATCAAGTAGGTGTCTAGAAAGGTGTCAACGGGGTTAGCCTCTGGGAAAACGAGGTTTACATTAATTAGGTTCGTGCGAAAGCACGGGGGACCTCCCTCAAAGTACCGACACTGGCTTGGCTGAAAGATTGGCGAACTTGTAGCGTGTAATTAATCCCGGCTAGTCTTTCCTTTTAGGGTTTGAAGGAAGATTTGATAAAACCAGTGGGAGCCATCCTGATTAGATAAAATAATAACCAATCTATTCTTGCAAGAGCGCACGCTGAGTGTTTTCTTCTCTCTCTCTCCAGGTAGCGACCATATCACGCCTTAATCAAGATAATAATACAGATATTGACCGAACCCGCTTGTTATACTGAGCTGGGGAACGTTGGTCCCACTCCAACTTATAATTGTTATAAGACAGAGCAGGAAATTGGGGATTACCAGAATTCCCGTGCCGCCCAAACGAAGAAAGTGCATACTAATGCATCATCTTCGGGTGTGTTCATTATACAGAACTGTTTCTCAGTATTCTTTACGTCCTGGATATGAGATACCGGATCAGAATCCCAGATATGTAATTTGTTACATAGGCTACTGAAAGGTAGAGAACTTAGAACGGGTGATAAGTTTCATGAGGCAGAAAACGGGGCAAGTGTTGCAGCCAAGTCTGTTGGTTACTGTCACCCTGTATTATCAATACATTGATTTTGAACGAATGTTATTAGATACCGAACCTGATATACAAAATCATATCAGTCTCTTTATTAGTAAACAAAAAAATATAATTTTGTATTGTTGGATGATGTTTTGAACATTTCCTATATCAAAAGTTGATCGGTTCAGGCACGTTATCTAAAAGCATTGATGTTCTAAATCAAACTACAGTTCTTAGTATACAGAACACGCACAAGAAGAAAAGTTCGGAATATGAACGATTCCTTCTTGAGGTATTATAGACTAGGTCAGATCAATGTGACCCGACTGGCTAATGTTATATTTAGATGCATATTTAAATCAGTTTGAATTTACATCTTGTGAAACTTACCAGTCATGTCATAAAGATAAGATGACCATAGCTCTGTTTATTGGAAACAGAGAAAGAGTTAGTAAACTCTTGGGACTGATACATGATGATGTATGTAGGTCCCCTGTCTACACATGCAAAGACCGGTTCTTTGTACTTCATTACATTCTCTGATAATCTCTCAGGATTCAGTCATATGTTCCTGTTGAAACACAAGTCCGAACCTTTTGAGATATTCACAGAATATAAGTTAGAAGTAGAGAACCAATATGGGTATAAGTATTATGTCCTTTGATGAGATCAAGGAGGAGAATACTTGAGCACGGAATTCCTGGACTATTCTAAAGGAGAATGAGATTCTCTCTCAGCATTACTCCTCCGTATACACCATAGCACGATGGTATATCGGGGCGGAGCAATAACACCCTATGTGATATGGTGTGCTCTATGATGAGTACTACTGAGTTTCCAATTTCCTTTTGGGGGTTATGCACTTGAGAAGCTGCATACCTATTGAATTAGGTTCGAATCAGATCACAGCCTACCACTCCATATGAGATATGGTATGGGAAGAGCCCATGTCTTAAGCTAGTTAAGATTTGGGGTTGACCGGCCTATGTCTAAAAGCAAAATCCGGACAAGCTCGAGGCCAGGTCTGTTATGTAGAACTGAAAAGGTTCCAGCTATACAAACTGCAGCAGATGATTTGGTAGAACCAAAGGATTCAGTAGATACCAACGAACCTCAGCCTCTCCGCCGATCTAGTAGGGTTTCTCACCCACCTGAGAGATACTTCTGTTTCTCTATGACAGTGGGAGCGAGGATTGCATCATGAGATGATGACCCAACTATTTTCGAGCTGGCCATCAGGAGTGGGACTCTATAAGAATGGCTGGATGTTTAGCGATCTGAGATGGAATCCTTATACACCAACAAAGTATGGACTTTGGTTGCTTTATCTGAAGGGTTAAATCCTTATCAGGAGCAAGTATATCTTGAGAAGATTACTTGGTGTACATGGAAAAGTTGAGACTTTCAAAGCTAGACTTGTTAAAAGTTTGCATCATTGACCAGGTATGGATTATGATGAAACCTTTTCTAAGTAGCTATGCTTAAGTCCATCCAGATCCTACTTGCCACGACCACATACTATGACTACGATATCTGGCGGTTGGGTGCCATGACTGCTTTTCTAAGTGATATTTTAGAAGAGTGCATCTATAAGTACACAGCCAGAGGGCCTCGTAGACAGTGGGAGCAGCGGAAACGCGAGCAAGATGTTTTATGTGATAAAGCAGGCATCGCGGAGTTGGAACATCTGTTTTGATGTGTTAGTCAAAGAGTTTGACATCATCAAAATGGTAGATGAACCTTGTATAAACAAAAGGGTAGTAGGGAGTATGGTGGTGATCTTCGTAGAGTACATAGATGACATACTCTTGATAAGAAAGGAGTTTCCTATGCTACGCTCGGTCAATCTCCACTTATCACAAAGATTCTCCATATAGGATCAAAATGATACCTCCTAAATCCTGAGTTTTGGATCTATGAGATAGATCTAATTGGATGCTAGGATTCTCACTAGTAGTAGTGAGATGGTATGAATCGATCCTGGGGAGAATCACTGGAAAGGTTCCAGGGTGATAAGGACGACTGAATGTCAGTCACAGGCATTGTCTTTACCCTCAGTGGAGGGATGGTATGTTGAAAGAGTTCCAAGCTAGATACCGTGGCAAACTAGACGATAAAGGCTGGATACATCGCTACTTAAGATGCTACCAAAGAGGCAGTCTGGATGTATATTTGTTCATGAGATGGACTTAGTTCCTCCCATTGTGTGACAATGGAGTTATGGCTTATGCCAGGGAACGCCCGTCCCATCAGTGATCTAGACATATTCTAAGGCAGTGTCACCTCATCATGGAGATGGTTGATCTCTTGGGATCGAGGTTAGGAGAGCAGACTCAGAGGACAACACGGCGGATCCACTCACAAAGGCCTTTTCCCAGAGAGAGACTTTTATGGGATGGTTGAGTATGAGATACTGCAACCACTGCTACAGATGGCCCTATTGCAAGTGGGAGATTGTTAGTTATATGTATGCCCTAGAGGCCATTACTATACATAGGATGTATATTGTAGTGGATGCTTGGACATATGTAGGGAGGACTTTCTTGCTCGACATGATAGTATGCTATCTGGTTGCTCTTTACCTTAACGTGTACACTGATTGTCTCTATGTTACATGTTGGTAAAGCCCTTAGGATGTGTACTTGACTACCTGGACTATGATGCAGATCATACTAGTGGGGACATGGTAGTCCATAAGCACATCCTTCAAGGTCCCTAGTCGTGGGTGTATCGAGACGGGGCATCGATATACCGGAGTAGACTAGCGTATACCTTCTCGACCCATACAGATGGGCGATGGATGATCCCATATCCATTGGTGTTTGACATCAGAGATGATATACGGGTGCTCAGTAGAGACTGGGTACACTGGACGGACTCTCCGAGAACTCCCAGATGGTATTATACCTTACGTCAGATGGCAGTTCTCTGGTGACACTGATACAGAGTAGTCTGTTGACCCGAGATTGTCATAGAGTCTTGTGTGATTCCCACTGTGCTTTGATTTCCACCTTACCACGTCCAAGAGGGCGTGCAAAACGGTGGTTTTTTGGTACAGTCTCGAATCACATGGAGGCAATGAGCGATAGGAGGGGATTCGTCTCTTTCGGTATAGGGAGTTGATGTTGCGCTGTGTTCGATTGGCTATAACCGGAAATCCCTGGCCAGGGTTGCTGAGATTTACTAGTAAGTGTTACCAGTAGTTTCTCGAACTGTTATAGACCTCATATCGACACGACTTATCGAGCTATTGGGGTCTGACGTTTACCATCCCTAGGCAAGATATGCGACATATCAGACGATCAGACCGGACTGTACGGTAAGTGTTACTGGTTGGATTCACAGGAGTGTGAGCGGGTTTGCTCGTTGATCTTCTGATCGCTCAATACCCGGGTGGCCGTTACGTTTAGCAGACCGCTTGCGGCTTGTGGGTGTTTGATATGATCATCACCTGCTGCCGGCGTATTGACGAGTCTTTAGAGTCCTACACAGAGGTTTCCTGGCTCAAGCGAAACGAAATAGGAGCGCATATGAGATATGTGCGGGACCGAGAATAATGCGTGTATGTGATACCGTATTCTATTCTCGTGATGAATGTATTGATTGGTTGTATGCGATATAACCTAGTTATCGAATCAAGGATTGATTCGATAAGCCGATACATTGGATATTAGTCGGTCATATGCGATATGACCGGATCGTTAAATCAAGTGTTGATTTAATGATTTAATGTATAATTATATATATTAGATATATTACTTTACATTAACTAGTATTTTTTCACTTAAAGATGGATTTTCTCACTTGATGTGCACATTGTATATGTGATATAGTTTTGTGCACTTGTTTGTATCATGTTTGATGATACATGCAAACTTGGGTGTATGTTTGAATTGAACCATGTTTAGTAAATGGTTAGGGTTTCATATCATTTTCTTTATTTACTTATTCATTTATTTATTTATTCATTTTGGTAAGAAATAAAATGGTGACTTTATTTGGATTTCACTTGAAGCTTCATGAAGCTTTGAAAGTCAAACCATTTTGTTTCTTTCCTAAACCCTAACCCTTTAACTAAACCCTAGTTCATTCTCTACACTTAACCATGGTTGCTAATATGATAAGAATCACTTTATTTTCAATTATCTATTATTCTTATCATATTCTTTTTCTTCTTCTTCTTCTTCTTCAAGAAGAAAGAAGCTTGCTAGCTTCAATGGTGACTTGAGAAAAAGAGTGAGAAATCCAATTCTAAAGTGAACCCACTTCCTATTTCTTCATCCTCTACCACTTGCCAAGTAGTATAGGGTGTTTTCTTCACAAGTTTCATGACTTGGTGAAGTTGGAGCTTGATCTTGTGTTTCCTCGACGTAGATCATCTTCGGCATCGAAGTCGACGACCTAGCCCGATCATTTCTTCGATGAAGCCATCGCTAGAGTCCGGGATCCGATGATCGCAGCGGAGGGACATCATCACGGATCTAAGGAAGTGGAGGACCGTATCTACAAAGGTTGTAGTCTCTTTCACTTAGCAGTAAAGTTGTTTACTTGCATAGTTTATCGCCTAATCTCTAGTTAACGATCTATATTAGGGTTTCTCGGCACTGGAAAAATTTGAAATTGGCATGGTTGATGCCTTGTGAGACCTCCTTAGAGTGCCTAGGAACCCTACATAAGTGTAGTATGTAGTGGTATTGCCGATTGTCGTTGCTATACATCGACGACAATCGGTGTATGCATACTTGCTTACGTTGATGATATGAGATATTATGTGTTGCTGAGATATGATGTGCAGGATTGTCGCGATTGAATAGCCGGGGGGTTTATGGGAGATGAGATTTTTATATTTTCATTCATGTAAATTCAAATGTAATGTAATATTCTTTTATTTGGGGCACTTCCGGGTTGAGGTCGATGCCACCTGTGTTGTATATTATTTACTTTTCCGCATTAGGATGGACCCAAGGAGTGGAGCACAGGTGACCGGGTTCTGGGGTTCAGTGGGAGGCCATCTCGAGGAGTCGAGACCGGGTCTCCTAAACTCCAGAATTGGTAGGGTCGTTTGCCGCTCTCGTAGGGGTCCAGGGTGTGGGCGTGGCTATTCATCGCGACTGTGGAATCCGTATTTTCTATTGTTGGCTAGATACTAAATACGGACGTCCTAGTATATCCCACATTATATCTATGTTTCTGCTGCGATATCTGTGATGTGATCATGTGATGTGCTGTGATAGATACTTTATATAGTATATATGATATATTATATAGACGTTACTTATGTTTTGCACCCGCACTAGTCCTGCCTTGCTCTGTCGTTAGTTACCTAACCTAACGGTGCACGAGGGGACATCGAGGCGAATGCGGATGGCATAAGTGTACGTCGTATTTATCTGTGATGTTTAGGTGACTTAAATGATGGGACTTCATTAATGTGATTAATGAAAGAAAAGAAACCTAAAAGACGTTGTAGAATCAAATTTTAAAATAAAAGGGTAGCTATAGTCTTGCTTTGCATAGCGGTATATATGATATACCCTGCACCTTATTCGATGGGAAAAGAGCCGAGATCCCTTCACCGGGAGTGACCTCTTTAGCAAAACTGGCAGATGCTACAACACTCGGTTTGACTTTTGATTGCTTTTGGAGTTTTGCTTTGCATAGCGATATATATGATATATCCCGCACCTTATTCGATAAGGAAAGAGCCGAGATCCTTTCACCGGGAGTGACCTCTTTAGCAAAACTAATGAAAGCCTCAAAATCACTCCATTTCAAAAAATTCACTTGATTCTACAACGATATCAAGTTCATTACGCTTATGGTTTTCTGAAAAACCTGCGTAGCCCTCCGTCATTTCAGATAGATATTATTTAGTATTCGTGCTATGTTTGTTGACTTAGTCAAGGCGTAGTGTACGGTAGCTAAATAATGTTTATCTGTTACAACATGAGATGTGATTGGATTAGGGCATTCACACGGCCTTGTTGACTCAGTCAAGGGTTGTACGGGTGGGTTTAATTCAATCGAGAAATGTAGATGTTGAACTTGACTTGCGATTTATGGTTTGTTGACTTAGTCAAGGTCATAGATCGCTAGGGGCAAAAGCATTATCGGGAATTTCAAGTGTTGAAATTTGCAATGAGATTGCATACCTTCTATGAGATAGTTGGATCCCGATATCCACTGCGAGTAATTGTTACTCCTGGGAGAGTTTTACACAGGACAATTAGCCGATCAAGTAGGTGTCTAGAAAGGTGTCAACGGGGTTACGCCTCTGGGAAAACGAGGTTTACTTTAATTAGGTCCGTGCGAAAGCACGGGGAACCTCCCTCAAAGTACCGACACTGGCCTGGCTGAAAGATCGTCGAAGTTGTAAGGTGTAATTAATCCCGGCTAGTCTTTCCTTTTAAGGTTTGAAGGAAGATTTGATAAAAACCAGTAGGAGCCATCCTGATTAGATAAGATAATAACCAGTCTGATCTTGCAAGAGCATACGCTAAAGTGTTTTCTGCTCTCTCTCTCCAGGTAGCGACTATGTCATGCCATAATCAAGATAATAATATGGATGTATTGACCGAACCCGCATGTTATACTGTGCAGGGGAACGTTGGACCCGTTCTATCTTATAAGTGTTATAAGACTGAACAGGAAACAGGAGAATATCTGGATTCTCACGCCGCCCAAACGGAGAACATGCATGATGATGCGCCTTCTTCGGGTGTGTTTGTTATTGAGAATTGTTTTTCAGTTCACCCTACGTCCTGGGTATTAGATACCGGATCAGGATCCCACATATGTAAGCAGTTACATGGGCTACGGAAATGTAGAGAACTGGGAAAAGGTGATCATTCCGTTCAAGTAGGGAATGGGGCAAATGTTGCAGCCAAAGCAGTTAGCAAATATCACCTGGTATTACCAAGTGGTGATACACTAGTTCTGATGAGTGCTATTATATACCGAACATGATGTGCAACATTATATCAGTTTCTTTATTAAGTAAAGAAGGATATAATTTTGTAGTAAAGGATAATGTTATGAACATATTCCTAGATCAAAAGTTGATTGCATCAGGCTCGTTACATAATGGCATATTCATTCTCAATCAAAATACAGTCCTCAATATACAAAACACACACAAGAGGAAAAGCTCAGAAATGAACGAATCCTTCTTGTGGCACTGTAGACTTGGCTATATCAATGAGACACGGCTAGCTAAGTTACATAAGAATGGATATTTGAATTCATTCGAATTATCATCTTATGACACTTGCCATTCATGTCTCAAAGGAAAGATGACCAAAACTCCGTTTAGTGGACACGGAGAAAGAGTTACTGAACTATTAGGACTGGTACATAGTGATGTATGCGGTCCTATGTCTACACACGCCAGAAACGGTTCTTCCTACTTCATTACATTCACTGACGATCTCTCTAGATACGGGCATGTGTTCCTGTTGAAACACAAGTCTGAAGCTTTTGAGAAATTCAGAGAATATAAGCACGAAGTAGAGAACCAAACGGGAAAAAGTATTAAGATTCTTCGATCTGATCGAGGAGGTGAATACTTAAGCATTGAATTCCTAGATTATCTAAAAGAGAATGGGATTCTCTCTCAGCTTACTCCTCCTTATACACCACAGCACAACGGTGTATCGGAACGAAGGAATCGCACCCTATTAGATATAGTGCGCTCAATGATGAGCATTGTTGAGTTACCTATTTCCTTTTGGGGGTATGCGCTTGAGACAGCCATATACCTATTGAATCTGGTTCCGTCTAAATCTGTACCTACCACACCATATGAGATATGGAGTGGGAAGAGACCATATTTTAAACGAATTAAGATATGGGGTTGCCCGGCCTATGTAAAAAAGCAAAATCCGGACAAACTCGAGGCACGATCAGTTCTTTGCAAGTTTGTGGGATATCCAAAGAATTCTCAAGGATATTTTTTCTACCAAGCTGAGGAACAAAGAGTGTTTGTTGCTCAACATGCCACATTTTTGGAAAGGGAATTTCTTGCAAAAGAGATTAGTGGCAAAGAGGTAGAGCTGGAAGAGGTTCCAGTACCACAAACTACAACTGATGATTTAGTAGAACCAGAGGATTCAGTAGTACCCGACGAACCCCAGCCTCTCCGCCAATCTAGTAGGGTTTCTCGTCCACCTGATAGATACTACGGTTTTCTCATTGACGGTGGAAGCGAGGATTGCATCATGGAGGATGATGACCCAACTAGTTTCGAGCAGGCCATCACGAGTAGAGACTCAGTAAAATGGCTGGATGCAATGCGGTCCGAGATGGAATCCATGTACACCAACAAAGTGTGGACTTTGGAAGTTGCTCCTGAAGGGGTAAAACCCATTGGGAGCAAGTGGATCTTCAAGAAAAAACTTGGTGTAGATGGGAAAGTGGAGACTTTCAATGCTAGACTTGTTGCAAAGGGTTTTCGTCAAAGACCAGGTGTGGACTATGACGAAACCTTTTCTCCAGTGGCTATGCTTAAATCCATCCGGATCATGCTTGTCATCGCTGCATATCATGACTACGAAATCTGGCAAATGGATGTTAAGATCGCCTTTCTAAACGGTGATTTAGAAGAGTGCGTGTACATGACTCAACCAGAGGGCTTCGTAGACAGTGGGAGCAGCGGGAATGTGTGCAAGCTGCTTAAATCCATTTATGGATTAAAGCAAGCATCGCGGAGTTGGAACATCTGCTTTGACGTCGTTATCAAAAAGTTTGATTTCGTCAAAAACGGAGATGAACCTTGTATCTACAAGAAGGTGGCAGAGAGTAAGGTTGTCTTCCTCGTATTGTACGTGGACGACATACTCTTGATAGGAAATGACATTCCTATGCTGCAATCGGTCAAGCTCTTCTAATCACAAAGATTCTCGATGAAAGATCATGGCGATGCCTCCTGCATATTGGGGATTAGGATCTATAGAGATAGATCCAAACGGATATTGGGATTGTCCCAATCCAGGTACATTGACACCATACTAAAGAGGTTTAGTATGGAAGAATCCAAGCGTGGGAACTTACCCACGATCTCTGGAGTCACTCTCTCCAAAGAGATGTCTCCCAAGACTGATTTGGAGAGAGCTCGCATGCAAGGGATACCCTATGCTTCAGCTATAGGCTCTATCATGTATGCAATGCTATGTACCAGACCCGATGTAGCATACTCACTAAGTGTAGTGAGTAGGTATCAAGCTGATCCTGGAGAGAGTCACTGGACAGCAGTGAAGAGCATTCTCAAGTACTTACGAAGGACTAAAGAAATGCTCTTGGTGTATGGTAACGGAGAACTCCAAGTGGAGTCCTTTATCGATTCGAGCTTCCAAAGTGATAAGGCGACTCTAAGTCGCAGTCGGGATTTGTCTTTACCCTTTACGGAGGGGCGGTTAGCTGGAAGAGTTCCAAGCAGAAAACCGTGGCAGACTCGACGATGGAGGCTGAATACATCGCTGCCAACGATGCTGCCAAAGAGGCTGTCTGGATCAAGAAGTTCATTACTGAACTTGGAGTGGTTCCATCTATTGAGCATCCAATACCTTTGTATTGCGATAACAATGGAGCGGTGGCTTTGGCCAAGGAACCCAGGTCCCATCAGCGATCCAGGCACATTTTGAGGCGGTATCACCTGATCCGGGAGATAGTTGATCGCCGGGAGATCGAGGTCAGGAGGGTTGACACGAAGAATAACACAGCGGATCCACTCACGAAGGCCATTCCCCAGATACAGTTTGAGAGACTCTTCGGGATGCTCGGTATGCGATACTACAGCAGCTGGCCCTAGTGCAAGTAGGAGATTGTTAGTTATATGTATGCCCTAGAGGCCAGTATTGTACAGATGATGTATATTATATTGGATGCTTGGACATATATAGAGATGACTTTCTTACTCGATATGATAGTATGCTATCTGGTTGCTCTTTATCTTAACATGTATACTTGTCTCTTTATACTGTCTTATGGTTACATGTTGGTAAAGCCCTTAGGATGTGTACTTGACTACCTAGACTATGATGCGGATCATACTAGTGGGGACATGGTAGTCCATAAGTACATCCTTCAAGGTCCCTAGTCGTGGGTGTATCGAGACAGGGCATCGATATACCAGAGTAGACTAGCGTATACGCTTCTCAACCCATGAGATGGGCGATGGATGATCCCATATCCATTGGTGTTTGACATCAGAGATGGTATACGGGTGCTCAGTGGAGACTGGGTACACTGGACGGACTCGCCGAGAACTCCCAGATGGTATTATACCTCGCGTCAGATGGCAGTTCTCAGGTGACACTTGTGCAGGTTACTTTGTAGACCCGAGATCGTCATAGAGTCTTGTGTGATTCCCACTGTGCTTTGATTTCCACCTTACCACGTCCATGAGGGCGTACAAAACAGTGGTTTTTGGGTACAGTCCTGAGTCACATGAAGGCAATGAGCGATAGGAGGGGTTTCGTCTCTCCCTGTATTGGGGGTTGACGTTGCGCTGTGCTCGATTGGCCGTAACAGGGAAGTCCCTGGCCAGGGCTGATTCAGAGATTTACTGGTAAGTGTTACCAGTAGTTTCTCGACCCGTTATGAGCCTCACATCGGCACGACTTATCGGTTATTGGGGTCTGACGTTTACCACCCCTAGACTTGATATGCGACATATCAGACGAGGAGACCGGACTGTACGGGAAGTGTTTCCGGTTGGCTCGACGGGAGTTGTAGCAGGTTCGCTTGTTCTCTTCTGATCGCTCAATACCCAGGTGGCCGTTACGTTTAGCTGACCGCTTGCGGCTTGGGGGTGCTTGATATGATCATCACCCACTGCCGGCGTATTGACGAGTCTTAGAGTCCCACAATGGAGTTACCTACTCCAGGCGAAACGTTGTGGTGCGCGTATGCGATATGCGCATGGACCCGATTAAAATGCGCGTATAGGATACCGTATATTGATCGGGCGGCTTGCTTTTGGTTAGGGTCATATGTGATATGACCGGATTGATAAATCAAGTATTGATTTATCATTTAACCATTAGTTTCTCACTAGAAATCCTTTCTTGTATTTGATGGATGTATGCATGCATGTATGTTCTCTTTTTAGATTCATGCACATATGGATGTACATACACACACACATACATACATACATCCTTCATGGTTGTACATACATGAAAATGGTGGTAATATAAGACTTACACCATGGTTTTATATATGGTTTTTATTGCATTTGATTTAAAGCAAAAAGGAAAAAGGAAAATGGTTATGATTGATTTGTTTCTACACTCTTCTTTTGACCTAACCATTCTCATCCACCTTTTAACCTTGGGTAAACTTTCCTTTTGTGTTTTAACTCAAGTTCAATAATATATTCATTGTTTAAACCATGGTTTGAGATGAGAACATGAAAATATATATTCATATATTTTCATTTTTCTAAAACAAGAGTTATTCTTTTCACTCTTGTAAAAGATATTGCCATCATCTTCTTCTTCCTCTCTCATTTGCTCTCTAGATTTTTGTAGTGAGCAATATACTCATCAAGTTAGGATTTTGAAGTGAGAAAGAGAACCACAACATCATTCTACACAAGTCTAGCCCACTTGTTTGGAGTGTTAGCTTCATTTCATTCTCTTGATCGGGTGAAGTTGCAAGCTTGGACAAAGCGGATTCTGGGTGGATCATCGTTGACCTTGAGGAGTTCAAGCGGATCCGTTTCCAAACCCCAAGTAGCCGAGGAGTCTAGCGTAGGGAGCTACAAAGGTTGTACTCTCAAAACCCTAGCTTTTCTTGCTTATGTTGATATGCAAAAATTTTGAAACCCTAATTTTCTAGGAACGATTCAATGATCGTTAACTTAGCACCCTAAAAATTCCATCTTTGGTACATGTGATGCTTCCAATCCCTTCATGAGGTGCTAGGCTAACCCAACACCAGACAGGTTGAAGTATTAAAGTCCTTCGATGTGATCGAGGAGGAGAATACTTGCGCATGGAGTTACTGGATTTTCTAAACAGAGAATAAGATTCTCTCTCAGCTTACTCCTTTGTATACACCACAGCAAACGGTGTATCAGGGTGGAGGTATCGCACCCTATTGTTAATGAGATGTATGCCCTAGAGGCCTTTACTGTACATACGATGTATTTTGTAGTGGATGCTTGAACATATATATGGAGGACTTTCTTGCTCGACATGATAGTATGCTATCTGGTTGCTCTTTATCTTAACATGTACTCTGATAGTCTCTATGTTACATGTTGATAAAACCCTTAGGATGAGTACTTGACTACCAGGACTATGATGCAGATCATACTAGTGGGGACAGTGTAGTCGCTAAGTACATCCTTCAAATGTTCCTAGTCGCAGGTGTATCGAGACAGAGCATCGATATACCAGAGTAGACTAGCGTATGCTTCTTGAACTATGTAGATGGGCCATAGATGATCCTATATCTATTGGTGTTTGACATCAGAGATAGTATACGGGTGCTCAATGGAGACTGGGTACACTAGAAGGACTCGCCGAGAACTCCCAAATGGTATTATACCTCACATCAGATGGCAGTTCTCCGCTGATACTGGTACAGGTTAGTCTGTAGACCCGAGATCGTCATAGAGTCTTGTGTGATTCCTACTGTGCTTTGATTTACACTTTACTACGTTCAAGTGAACGTACAAAACGGTGGCTTTTAGGTATAGTCCCGAATCACATGGAGGCAATGAGCGATAGGAGGGGTTTCGTCTCTCCCGGTATTGGGAGTTGATGTTGCGCTGTGTTCGATTGGCTATAACTGGAAATCCCTGGCCAGGGTTGCTGAGATTTACTGGTAAGAGTTATCAGTAGTTTCTCGAACTGTTATGGACCTTATATTAACACGACTTATCGGTTACTGGGGTCTGACGTTTACCACCCCTAGACTAGATATGTGACATATCAGACGAAGAGACCGGACTGTACGGGAGTGTTACTGATTGGATTCGCAGAAGAATGTACAGGCTTACTTGTTGATCTTCTGATCGCTCAATACCTGGGTGGCTGTTACGTTTAGCTGACCGCTTGCAGCTTGTGGGTGTTTGATATGATCATCACCTACTACCGGCGTATTGACGATTGTTTAGAGTTATACACAGAGGTTTCCTGGCTCAAGCAAAACGGAGTAGGAGCACATATGTGATATGTGCGGGACCGAAAATAATACGTGTATGCGATACCATATTAGATTCTCACGATATATGATATCGGCCGGGTATATGTGATATAGCCGGGTCATTGGATCAAGTGTTGATTCGATGAACTGATACTTGTTATATTAGTCGGTTATTTGTAAAATAGCCGGATTATCGGATCAAGTGTTGATTCGATAATTTAATGTATAATTATATATGTGATATATTACGTTACATTAACTAATATAAGATCGCTTTATTGATTCATTTTCTCACTGGATAATACATTGATATATGTTAATTGTATTATTTTATTTTGTTACATTATATATTATATATGTGATATATATTATTGTAATATGTTAGGGTTACAAATGCAACATAGTTTTTGAGTTTAAACCAAGTTAGGGTTTGGATTAGGGTTAACTTTTAGGTTAGCTTTTGGATGAAGCTTTCATGAAGCTTCATGAAGCTTTCCTTTTGTCTTCATCCTTTGATATTTTGTGTAGATATTATTTAACCTAACCCAAACTATTAACCTTAGTTTATTCTCTACATGAGTTAAGACTCTCATTCTTAACTCATGGTTGCAATTGTAACCACAACAAGATAATTCATTATTCATCACAAAATGTTTGCTTCTTCTTCTTCCTCTTGAAAGCTTACTAGCTTTTGGATTTGTGATGATATTTTGTGAGAAATTGAAAACAAAAGAGAGCAAAATTCCTATTTCATCATCATCTATTCTAACCACTTAGATTAGGGTGTTTGCTTTGCTAATACTTGATTAGTGAAGCAAGAGCTTGGGTTTGAGATTCTTCAAGATAGATCATCTTAGTTGTTGAAGATTGGAAGTAAGGTTGCATCTTTCTCTTCATGGAGCCTCTCTAGAGTCCGGGTACTTGATGATCGCAGCGAAGAGACATCAACACGGAGCTTATGAAGCGAACGAAAGGGCTACAAAGATTGTAATCCCTAACTCTTAGATGTTAAAGTGTTAACATGCTAGCTTTTGTTTGAATCTTTAGTTAAAGTTCCTAGGTTTAAGGTTATCTTCAATGGCAAAATTTTAACTTGGCATGGATGATGCCTCCCAAAACCTTGCTGCCGTTGTAGATAACCCAACACCTATCAGATATGGTGTGCTCTATGATGAGTACTGCTGAGTTGCCTGTTTCCTTTTGGAGTTATGCACTTGAGTAGCTGCATACCTATTGAATGGGGTTCCATCCAAATCAGTGCCTACCACTACATATGAGATATGGAATGGGAAGAGACCATATCTTAAACGAGTTAAGATATGGGGTTTTCCGGCCTACATTGAAAAACAAAATCTGGACAAACTCGAGGCAAGGTCAGTTCTGTATAAGTTTGTTGGATATCTCAAATATTTGCGAGGGAATATCTTCTACCACACTGAGGAACAAAAGTTGTTTTGTTTCTCAGAATGCCACTTTTTTAGAAAAGGAATTTCTTGTGAAGAAATTAGTGGTCATAAGGTAGAACTGGAAGGAGTTCCTGCTAAACAAACTAATACCTGATGATTTGGTGAAACCAAAAGATTCAATAGTCTCCAACGAACCTCAGCCTCTCCGCGAATCTGGTAGGGTTCCTCAATCCACTTAAGAGATACTACGGTTTTCTCGGTGACGGTGAGAGCGAGGATTGTATCATGGTAGATAATGACCTAACCAGGTTCAGGCATGCCATCACGAATAGGGACTTTGTGAAAAGACTGGATGCTATGCAATCAGAGATGGAATCCATGTACATCAACAAAGTATGACTTTGAATGTTGCACCTAAAGGGGTAAAACCCATCAGGAGAAAATGGATCTTGAGAAGATTCTTGGTGTAGATGGAAAAGTTGAGACTTTCAAAGCTATGCTTAAGTCCATCAGGATTGAAGCAAGTATCGTGGAGTTGGAGCATCTGTTTTGATGTGGCAGTCAAAGAGTTTGACTTCATCAAAAAGGTAGATGAACCTTGTATACACAAGAAGGTGGTAGAGAGTAAGGTTGTTATCCACGTATTGTACGTAGATAACATACTCTTGATAGGAAATGGTTTCCTATGCTACACTCGGTCAAGCTCCTCTTATCACGAGGATTCTCTATGGAAGATCTGGATGATACCTACTACATCTTGTGGATTATGATCTATGGTGATAGATCTAAGTGGATGTTGGGAGTGTCCCAAATCCAGGTACATTAACACCATACTAAAGGGGTTTAGTATGGAGGATTCTAAGCGTGGTGGTTCGCCCACTTACTCAGGAATCACTCTCTCCAAAAGAATGTCTTCCAAGACTGATTTGGAGAGAGCTCGCGTGCAAGGGATACCCTATGCTTCGGCAGTAGGCTCTATCATGTATGCGATGTTATGCACTAGACCTGATGTAGCTAAATCACTAGGTGTAGTGATCAGGAATCAATCGGATCTTGGGAGAATCACTGGACAGTTATGTAGGACATTCTTAAGTACTTGAGAAGCACTAAAGGAATGTTCTTGGGATTTGGTAACGGTGAACTCCAGTGGGAGTCCTTTACCAATTCGAGCTCCCAGAGTGATAACGTCGATTGAAAGTCGGTCACGGGCTTTGTCTTTACCCTCAGTGGAGGGACGGTATGTTGGAAGAGTTCTAAGATAGATACCATGACATACTAAACAATAAAGGTTGAATACATCAATACCAACGATGCTACCAAAGTGGATTTCTGGATAATTCTTGTTCATGAGATGAACATGGTTCCTACCATTGAGCATCCAATAACTGTTATTGAGACAATGTTGCGCCACGGCAGCGCCCCGGCCGTCTTACTCGAGGCCAAATTGCGGAATCAAAATTTTTCCTTGCTCGGAAACCGGCGCTACCGCGGACAAAGAAAACCCGGATCGTAAACCATTAACCTACACTAGCTAACAAGAGATGGGAAGAGAAGTATACCGAGTGATCCGAGTCCTCCGGTCTTCTCGTCACCGTCCCGATCTCCCGCGGAAAGTGTTGCCTCCACATCGTCGCCTCTTCGCCGGAAAGGGCACCACATCGCCTTCTTCTTTTACGGGCTCCCGCCTCAATACCGAGGCAACTCGCGCATGAAGCCGGCAACTCGACATGCTCAAGATGTGCTGTAGAATGTGTAGTAGAAGATGCTTGTCTCATTTTGGGGTATTGGTTGCCATGGATGGAGGAATGGTGTATAGAAAATTGGTGCTTTCAATTTTCTAACAATAGAATGAGATGAGGAATGATATACTCTCTCAAAGATGAAGATGAAGCTCTCTCCTTCTTCTCTCTTTTTCTTCTCTCTTTTCTAAAATGAAAACCCTCATCTTGAAATGGTGGAGGAAAAGAATATATGAAGCAAGAAGGGAGGTGAGTGTAGGAGCACAAGGAGGTGACCATATCCAAGGTCAAAGAAAACATCAACCATGCTTTTCCTCCATACCCTTTCCCATCACATAAAAGCAAGCATGGAGCAAAGAAAAAGAAGCCATCATAATCAATCTTTATGCAAAGAAACCCCTCCACAAAGTGTTATTTGCAAAACTGCAAATAACCCCCTCCATCGGAAAAGTCCGGCCGGGAAAGAACAAAGGAAAACCGGCCGGAACGGAATGCAAACTGGCAACTCCAGAAAATTGGTCCCGTAATAAATTACAGGAAAAACCCCGATACTGTGCATACACACCCGCATCTGTATTCCGACCGGATACAAATGCAATGAGACAAAATCTACACTGTACTAGACTAGGACCGGCTTAAGCCAAAGCCGGCTAGTAAAATCCGTTCGATCCTGATCCGTGCAATACCGCACGTATCTGATCGAACCCTGCCATATACCTATACGGCTACTAGTACAAACCGTTCGATCCTGATCCGTGCAATACCGCACGTATCTGATCGGACCCTGCCATATCTCCATACGGCCTCTACAGCTTTCGCCCGAAAGCTTGAGTAACTGAAAGTGTGGTGGACTCTAAAGACTCGTCAATACTATGGCTGTGGATTTAACCACTGGCACGTCAGAGGTATAAGCCAATACGTGACGGGCCACCAGCTATTGACCAAAAGGGACGTCGATGAGGAAGCTCACCCCGACACCCTACTGAGCCTGTCAGTGACAATATCCGTACAGTCCGGTCCGTTCGTCTATGAGTATCGCATGGCGGGCCTAGGGGGTTGGTAAAAGTCAGACCCCCAAAAGCGGTACAAGTCGTGTCGGAGCGTAGCCCAGAACGCCCTGAGATACTACTGGAATACCTACCAGTAAATCTCCTGCCTCGGCCGAGGGCTTTGCGTAATGGCTCTCCTAGACACAGCGCGACCTCACCCCCAATACCGGGAGAGACGAACCCCTGAAGATCCGCTCACTGCCTCCATGTGGCTCGGGACTGTACCCAACTAAAACCTGTTTGCACGACTCCTTTGAGCCGTGGTAGGGTAGTAATCAAAGCACAGTGGGAACTCACACGAGACAAATGACGATCCTCAGGTCGATGAACTAACCTGTACACATGTCACCAGGGAACTGCTATCTGACGTCTGGTATAAGACCAACTAGCAGGTTCCCGGCGAGTCCTGTCCGGTGTACTCATAACCCAATGAGCACCTGTATACATCTTAGGTGAACCAACTGACACCAGTGGCTTGTGAGACCGGCCACCGCCCCTCGTCGGGGTCTTGACTGTATACACTAGTCTACTAATGGAGTATCGATGCCCAGTCTCGAAACTCCCACGACTAGGGACCTTTTAAGGATGTGCTTATAGACCCCAGCTCCCACATATATGATCGCCATCATACTGCTGGTCGTCAAGCAAGAATCCTAGGGGCTCTATCAACGTGTAATAGCGACATGTCAAGTCACCTAAAGCAGTACACGATGATAAAGATAAACCAGATAGCATACTATCATCTCGAGTAAGACTGTCCTACCGGGATAGGTCCTCCCTCAATCATTGCAATCACGTGCCTGTGATCCAATAATTGACTCTGAGGGCACTAACTCCAACAATCTCCCACTTGCACTCAAGGCTAATTATTGCGATGTCGCATACTCACAGCCCGTGTGATACCGAACACCCAACTCCTCTACTAGTCAGTCTCACAAAACCCGTTTGCGAAACTATTGCGTTCGAGGAATAGCCTCAGTGAGTGGATCCGCTATGAAGTTTCTTTCTATGTCTCTCTATATCTCAAGTTCGCGGAGAAAGCCATCTCCCGAAATGAGCAATACCTGTCTTAGAATGTCTGGATGTCTGATGGGACCTAGTTCATAAATGAACACCAAATCCAAACTTCTTAGACTGTATCATCAACTGAACTTAATCAGTCTCCTGCGCCATGCCACCCTCAGTATTGGCTTGGACCATCTGTCCAAAATACTGTCCCTCGTCAGAGGGAGAACTAAAACTCTGACAACCTCCTTGTCGTCCATGTCACCTTGGAAGCCTGGAGTGATAACCGTCTCCTAAAGGAGGCAGCCGTTATCATATCCCTAGAACATTCACTTATGTTCTAAAACTGCTTCCGACTGTTCCTCCAGGATTGGATCAATATCATCTTATTGCATCTAGTGCAAGAACAACATCTGGTGTGGTACTTGACATCTCATGATTGACTCAATTGCCTAAGCAAGTGATCTGTCAATCATGCGTATCCCTCTCCCCTTTAGTCTATAAGACACCTTTAGAGAGGGTGACTCCATTACCTGCAGGTACACTACCATGCCAGGAGTCGTCCATTCTAAATACTCTTAGAATGCTGTCAAGGTATCCTGATTGGGAAACCACCCAAATCTAGATCTAAAACCATAGGTCTAGTAACCAGTATGTCTGATATAATATCCAAGTCCCATGTGGAGAAAACACTGTGTGACGACCAAAGTATAACCGATCGTAGTATAGGAATATCACTTCCTACTACCTTCTCAACAGATCCATCCCCTATTCTGATGACGTCAAACCCATGACTGTCACATCAGAAACAGATGATCTAACTCCGCTATATCTGCTTTAGTCTATAAATAGATATAAGCATGAAGTCCACCAATGCTTCCGCTGCTCCCACTGACTACGACAACCCTCTGCCAGAGTCATATAGACGTGCACTTCTAAAGCTAGTTTAGAACGACGCTATACTCATCCTCCTGCCGGGTCTCGCAGCCTGGAACAACAACAATGGCAAGTGTGGGTAAACAAGAACTTCCCTGTCACCGTCCTTGAGGCTACCGGAGTACCTCTCGGGTGCCTGAAGTTACCCACCTTATCTGCGGAGTGGACAATGGAATGTCAAATCAGATTGAATCTTTAGGTCCCTTATCAAATCTTCAGTAATCGTTTGCGGTTCTGGAATCACTTCCAGTTCTACCATACTCCCACTTCTGTTTTGAAAAAAATCCATTTTTAATAAAACTGTGGCGAGTCTAGAACAATATTTCTATTGATCTGCCAGATGGTAGAAAGTCAACCCTCGTCATAGCCTGGGTCAACCCACAAACAGCCATTACAGAAACGTGCCTTGAGTTGTCCAGTGTCTGGTTTTAATCATAAGCTGGACAACTCCCCGTACCTTAACATCGTTAAGATATGAACTGTTCTATATCCAATATAGAACCAGAGGCACTGATTTAATTGAACCAGATTCAAATCATGCAGCTGTCTCCAGTGCATGTCAACTAAATGGAAGGAGGCCGATCAGCGTTACTCAACTTAGGAATGCTTCCAATTATGAGTAACCTGAAAGAGAAGCAATCTGTCTTCATCATTACTATCAACTGAATACCATACACAAGTATCTACATCTTCGATCTCTTTGAAGAATCCCGATACTTGCTACACCTGGTTCTCTACTCTATTCAAATACCTATAACTCCTCAAAACTTAGACCCTGTGTTTCCACGAAACAGCTGTCTAAAATCTAGAGAAGTCATAAGTAAACCGAATATAGTACGAGCACCAACCCCTCTGTCCTAATGGACACTGGACAACATACAATACTCTGTATAAGTCCGCTGAGTCTAACAACTCTTTCACTGTGCGTCGTAGGTTGAAAACTGTACTTATGGTTAAGAAGAATTACACCGCTGTTTAATGCTCCTTACCTAACCATCCACTGATATAGGTAAATGTCATCGACATAATATCAAAAGGTACATCTCACTCTATGAAAATAGACGTACAGATATATCGATTTGAAATTGGTGCACAACAGCGGATATTCAAAACCAAATATTTGCCGACCGGCAAACAACCCAGGTGACTTCCTCAAATATCACCGATTACAACGAATCCCGATATAATGAGGATGATCACCCAATTCCCAATAACTTACTCCCACTCATCATCTGTAAAACCATACAGATGTGAGAATCCAACCTGGTAAATACATACCCTGGAGCAAGTGTATAATCGGGAAATCAGTTTTCTATTAACAGTACACAGTGAAACTGAAACATTGAAATGTTTCGTCGGGGTATCCTGGTATTCCTAGTAATGCCTCTTCCATTATCCAGATTCACAACTGTAACCGTATATCTCTTTGCCATCTGTCCAAATCCCTTTATTTGTCTTTAGTCATTACCTTCTGTACACCCCTTTAAGCCAAATGGTTTTCTTCCTTCCCTACCGTTCGGCACCAGCCTATGGTTTGGAAGAAGACTATCCAAAAAGCATAAAGGGTGTACTGTCCTAATCCTAGGAACACTCGCAATGCGAGAGAAGGTGAAGATAAAAGACACCTGAATGTACTTTATTCCTATTTCTCCTGAACCAGAATCCATCCCCGAACTGGAACAAGTTCCTTTCGAGTTCGTATATAACCATACGATGGAGTATCCAAATAAACTGTGGATCTTCGTAGTGATACGGAGTGTCCTGGAGAAATACAAAGGTGATTTAGGATTGGCGAAGAAAATACTTGGTTTGGTCGTGAATATCAGTCGCAATTTACTTTGCCCTCCTACTAATCCCTTGCTTTGTCTTAACTTAATACCTTCTGCACACCATCGTTATGCTAATTGGTTTTCTTCATTCCCTACCGGTCGGCACCAGCCTAAGGTTTGGAAGAAGACTATCCAATTTGCGTAATAGGTGTACTACTCCTAAGCCAAGGAGTACTCGCAACCTGAGAGAAGGTGAAAAGAAAAGACAACTGAATAGTCCTATCCGTTTTCTCCAGAACCAGAAACCATCCTCGAAGTCCTTCGAGTTCGTATCTAACCATACGATGGTTTTGTCCAATGGAAGTGGACGTTCGTAGTAATACGGGGTGTCCTGGAGAAAAGGGTAAAAGTAGGAGTGGCAATGAGGTCTGCAACTCTGACAATCCGAAAGCCAGTGTTAAGAGGGTTCGGTCAACTTGGTCACTGAGTCATAGTCCAGGGTCGGGTCAATGGTTGCTGCCAAAGAGAGAGAGAGAAAAGAAACACTCAGCGTGCACTCTAACCTAGATCAGAATGGTTACCAATTTATCTAATCAGGAAACCTCCCACTGTACCTCAAATTCTCCTCCAAACCTGAAAGAAGAATTAGTCGGGATCACCCGAGGAGTAAACTAACTCATCAGTGGGAATCGGGATCCAACTATCATCGCATGATAACTTGACGGAATCCACTCAAGTTACCACACTCCAGAAGGTATGCGCATGCCTGGCAAGTTTCAGTTCTTTTGAAACTCCCGATGTGATTTTTACCCCTAGGACCCAAGTGACCTTGACGAGTAATCAACAAATCAAAAGGTCCTAGTCAAGTTCAACCCGTCATTATCTTGATTGCGTTAAACCCACCCGCACGACCCTTGACGAATAATCAACAAAGTCGCACGACTGTCCTAACCAATCCACATATCCATGCGACAGAAAGCATTACAGAGCTACCGCACACTACGCCTCGGCGAATAGCAACGACAAACGTAGCGCGAATACTAAGCAATACTAATCCGAAATGACGGAGGGCTACGAATGGTTTCTGGCGAAAAACCTTTAACGTAATGAACTTGATATCGTTGAAGGAACTGGATAACTTTTATAAAAATATAGTGACGAAAACTTTTACTAAAGAGGTCACTCCCGGTGAAGGGATCTCGGCTCTTTCCCCGTAGAATGAGGTGCAGGATATTCCAACTGAATACCACGATGCAAAGCAAAAGTAATCGGCTATAGTGAAGCTATTGCCCTGACGCAAACTTCTGTCCAAGGGGTCACTCCCGGTGAAGGGATCTCGGCCCTTGCCTCGTCGACTGAGGAGCAGGATATTCCAAATGAATACCACGATGCAAAACAAAAGTGAACGTCCTTGCAATAACAGCCTTTTGAAAAATGTTCCAACAACATCAGAATAGGTTTGTTTAAACTTGCAATGATCCGAATCAATGCAGTCCCATCAATTGATCACACCACAAAGAACGAAAATATACTGACGTACGTATATGCCATCCGCATTCGCCACTGGGTCCCGTCATCACCCGTTAGGTTAGCTAACTAACGGCAGAGCGGGGACTGGACTAGCGCGGATGTAAAACATATACAACATCTACTAATATATATACCAATATATAGTATTTCGCTCAAGGCGTGAATAAAATGCAACATCACAGAAATGTACAGCATCACAGAACAATACAGATATCTGGAAACCCCGGGTTTCACAGAGCCGCTGCTGAAACCCGACGTTCCCCTGGTCGTGTGGATAGCCTGTGCAATGAAATCCTAGACCCCTACGGGCGCGGCAAGTCACCCGCCAAAACCTGAAGCGAGGCAGCCCCCTTCAGTACCGTGAATGGACCACCCAGCACTTCACAGAATCCGGTAACTTGGGCACCCCTCCTGGGTCAACCTGTACCCCCTACGAGTGCGGCGAATAGCCCGCCAATCCTGGACTGAAGCCCCCTCCGTCTCAATGCCCTGAGATGCGGGCCCGTTGCCCTCCAGAACCCGGCTATCCGTGCACCCCACCGCGGGGCAACCTAGTACAGAAAGTAAAATATACATAAACCGGGTACATCGACCGCAACCAGGTCGTGCCCCAAAAGAATAATACAAACGGCAGTGACGGCAGTCCACATGTCGGACGCTCGCCCCGCAATATCAAATGTACATAATACAACAAAACTGTACTAGCATTGCATTCAGGCTATCCCCCACGACCGATCCGCAACATCACAGCATAAACATAGAACATCAACGTGAAAGTCACGTTCGCAAATCCGTCTAACCGGGCTATAGCAGTTAGACCGGATTTACCGATCGAGTGACATTCACGGTCACAGATATAATGTAAATACTGTGAAATAATGTGTTTAAAATTTTCCGATTGACCAAAAAATTAACAAGTGGGCCCCCAAACAAAACTGTAGCACTCACAGAAAACCTGGGCCCAATTTTAATATCCCAGAAACCACATTTCTCACTGAGGAACATACTGAAAAATTTTGAGGGGGTGAACAGTTCACATTGCCGCGGAAGCGCGGCGCCAGCAAGCTTTTGGCCGCCCTTCCGCGGTCGTATGAACAGTTCAGGGTACAAAATTTTTTCATTATGCTTATATTTCCCTGCATATCATTCTGCAACCACCTGAAAAATTTTTGGACTTCAAAAAAATTCGACAGAAACTGATGTGCAATAAAAATACGGTTTTTGGAAATTTCGGTCGATCGGAAACGCAAACACATCAAACGAAGCTAGGTAAGGTTAATAACCTGTCTCTGATACCATGTTGCGCCACGGCAGCGCCCCGGCCGTCTTACTCGAGGCCAAATTGCGGAATCAAAATTTTTCTTTGCTCGGAAACCGGCGCTACCGCGGACAAAGAAAACCCGGATCGTAAACCATTAACCTACACTAGCTAACAAGAGATGGGAAGAGAAGTATACCGAGTGATCCGAGTCCTCCGGTCTTCTCGTCACCGTCCCGATCTCCCGCGGAAAGTGTTGCCTCCACATCGTCGCCTCTTCGCCGGAAAGGGCACCACATCGCCTTCTTCTTTTACGGGCTCCCGCCTCAATACCGAGGCAACTCGCGCATGAAGCCGGCAACTCGACATGCTCAAGATGTGCTGTAGAATGTGTAGTAGAAGATGCTTGTCTCATTTTGGGGTATTGGTTGCCATGGATGGAGGAATGGTGTATAGAAAATTGGTGCTTTCAATTTTCTAACAATAGAATGAGATGAGGAATGATATACTCTCTCAAAGATGAAGATGAAGCTCTCTCCTTCTTCTCTCTTTTTCTTCTCTCTTTTCTAAAATGAAAACCCTCATCTTGAAATGGTGGAGGAAAAGAATATATGAAGCAAGAAGGGAGGTGAGTGTAGGAGCACAAGGAGGTGACCATATCCAAGGTCAAAGAAAACATCAACCATGCTTTTCCTCCATACCCTTTCCCATCACATAAAAGCAAGCATGGAGCAAAGAAAAAGAAGCCATCATAATCAATCTTTATGCAAAGAAACCCCTCCACAAAGTGTTATTTGCAAAACTGCAAATAACCCCCTCCATCGGAAAAGTCCGGCCGGGAAAGAACAAAGGAAAACCGGCCGGAACGGAATGCAAACTGGCAACTCCAGAAAACTGGTCCCGTAATAAATTACAGGAAAAACCCCGATACTGTGCATACACACCCGCATCTGTATTCCGACCGGATACAAATGCAATGAGACAAAATCTACACTGTACTAGACTAGGACCGGCTTAAGCCAAAGCCGGCTAGTAAAATCCGTTCGATCCTGATCCGTGCAATACCGCACGTATCTGATCGAACCCTGCCATATACCTATACGGCTACTAGTACAAACCGTTCGATCCTGATCCGTGCAATACCGCACGTATCTGATCGGACCCTGCCATATCTCCATACGGCCTCTACAGCTTTCGCCCGAAAGCTTGAGTAACTGAAAGTGTGGTGGACTCTAAAGACTCGTCAATACTATGGCTGTGGATTTAACCACTGGCACGTCAGAGGTATAAGCCAATACGTGACGGGCCACCAGCTATTGACCAAAAGGGACGTCGATGAGGAAGCTCACCCCGACACCCTACTGAGCCTGTCAGTGACAATATCCGTACAGTCCGGTCCGTTCGTCTATGAGTATCGCATGGCGGGCCTAGGGGGTTGGTAAAAGTCAGACCCCCAAAAGCGGTACAAGTCGTGTCGGAGCGTAGCCCAGAACGCCCTGAGATACTACTGGAATACCTACCAGTAAATCTCCTGCCTCGGCCGAGGGCTTTGCGTAATGGCTCTCCTAGACACAGCGCGACCTCACCCCCAATACCGGGAGAGACGAACCCCTGAAGATCCGCTCACTGCCTCCATGTGGCTCGGGACTGTACCCAACTAAAACCTGTTTGCACGACTCCTTTGAGCCGTGGTAGGGTAGTAATCAAAGCACAGTGGGAACTCACACGAGACAAATGACGATCCTCAGGTCGATGAACTAACCTGTACACATGTCACCAGGGAACTGCTATCTGACGTCTGGTATAAGACCAACTAGCAGGTTCCCGGCGAGTCCTGTCCGGTGTACTCATAACCCAATGAGCACCTGTATACATCTTAGGTGAACCAACTGACACCAGTGGCTTGTGAGACCGGCCACCGCCCCTCGTCGGGGTCTTGACTGTATACACTAGTCTACTAATGGAGTATCGATGCCCAGTCTCGAAACTCCCACGACTAGGGACCTTTTAAGGATGTGCTTATAGACCCCAGCTCCCACATATATGATCGCCATCATACTGCTGGTCGTCAAGCAAGAATCCTAGGGGCTCTATCAACGTGTAATAGCGACATGTCAAGTCACCTAAAGCAGTACACGATGATAAAGATAAACCAGATAGCATACTATCATCTCGAGTAAGACTGTCCTACCGGGATAGGTCCTCCCTCAATCATTGCAATCACGTGCCTGTGATCCAATAATTGACTCTGAGGGCACTAACTCCAACAACAACAATGGAGTTGTGGCTTTGGCCTAAGAACGCCGGTCCCATCAGCGATCCAGACATATTCTGAGGCAAGTATCACCTGATCAGGGAGATGGTTGATCTCCCAGGAATCGAGGTGAGGAGATTTGACGCGAAAGATAACATGGCGGATCCACTCACAAAGGCCTTTCCCTAGAGAGACTTCTATAGAACGTTGAGTATGAGATACTACAACAAATGGCCTTAGTGTAAGTAGGAGATTGTTAGTTATATGTATGCCCTTGAGGCCATTACTGTACATGCGAAGTATATTGTAGTGGATGCTTGGACATATATAGGGAGGACTTTCTTGCTCGACATAATAGTATGCTATCTGGTTGCACTTTATCTTAACATGTACACTTATTGTCTCTCTATTACATGTTGATAAAGCCCTTATGATGAGTACTTGACTACCAGCATTATGATGCAGATCAGATTAGTGGGGCAGTGGTACTCAGTAAGTACATCCTCAAATGTTCCTAGTCGTGGGAGTATCGAGACGGGGCATCGATATTCCAGAGTAGACTAGCGTATACGCTTCTCGACCCATATGATGGGCGATGGATGATCCCATATCCATTGGTGTTTGACATCAGAGAAGGTATACGGGTGCTCAGTGGAGATTGGGTACACGGAATAGACTCGCCGAGAACTCCTAGATGGTATTATACCTATCGTCAGATAGCAGTTCTCTAGTGACACTGGTACAGGTTAGTCTGTCGACCCAAAATCGTCATAGAGTCATGTGTGATTCCCACTGTGCTTTGATTTCCACCTTACCACGTTCAAGAGAACGTGCAAAACGGTGGTTTTTGGGTATATTCCCGAGTCACATGGAGACAATGAGCGATATGAGGGGATTTCGCCTCTTCCGGTATTGGAGGTTGATGTTGCGCTATGCTCGATTGTCCATAACAGGAAATCCCTGGCCAGGGTTGCTGAGATCTACTGGTAAGTGTTATCAGTAGTTTCTCGAACCGTTATGAGCCTCACATCGGCATGACTTATCTGGCTATTGGGGTCTGACATTTTACCACCCCCAGGCTGTGATATGCGACATATCAGACGAAGAGACCGGACTGTACGGTAGTGTTACTGATTGGATTCGCAGGAGTATGAGTAGGCTTGCTTGTTGATCTTCTAATCGCTCAATACCTGGGTGGTCATTACGTTTAGCAGACCTCTTGCGGCTTGTTGGTGTTTGATATGATCATCACCTACTGCCGGCGTATTGATGAGTCTTCAGAGTCCTACACAGAGGTTTTCTGGTTCATGCGAAACGAAGTAGGAGCACATATGTGATATGAACGGGACCGAGGTTAATGCGCGTATATGATACCGCATTCTATTCTCGCGATATATGATATCGGTCGGTTATATGAGATATAGCCAGGTTATCAGATCAAGTATTGATTTAATAATTTAATATATAATTATATATGTGATATATTAATTTACATTAACTAATATCAGCTCACTTAAACATTTCTTTTTCTCACTTGTGTGCATATAGTATATATGTGATATATATTAATGAACATTTTATTTGTGTCATGCTTGATGCCACATGCTTCATGGGTGCATGGGATTTACACTATATCTTGATAATTATAGGTTTTTATTTATTTTAGTAATTCACAAATTGGTGGAATTATGTCATGGCTAGAAGCTTGGAGAAGCTTGTTGTGTCCATTGACTTAGTCCGCTAATTTGTTTTACTTAAGATATTTATTAACTTAACCATTATTCTTAGCCATAGTTTAGTCTCTATATGAGTTAGTGTATGACATAAACTCACCCATGGTTGCTATTCTCACCTCTTGAGTTTCATTCTCATCTCCACTTCATCTTCTTCCTCATGAGAAAGCTTTCTAGCTTTTCAAACGATGAAGAAATATTGTGAGAAAAATAAATCTAAAGTGAGCAAAATTCCCACTTCATCATCCTCTACTATATTAACCATTTAGTTTATGGTGTTTGCTTCACTAATCTACCATTAGTGAAGAGGTAGCATAAGCTTGAGTTTCCTCGACGTAGATCATCTTCGGTTTTGAAGATTTCGAGCAAGCTTGTTCATTTCTTCATGTGAACATTTACTAGAGTTCGAGTGTTCATTACTTGGAGCGAAGAGACTACTACACGGAGCTTTAGAAGTGAATGACCGGTCTACAAAGGTTGTATTCCTCATTCACTTAGATATAAAGTTGTTTACTTTGTTGTTTCGTCTAAATTTCTAGTTAAGATTCTAGGTTAGGGTTCTTTAGTACGGCAAATTTTTGAAATTGACATGGATGATACCTCCCGAAACCTTGCTGCCATGCTAGGTAACCCTGTACCGCCATATCGAGTAAACACTGGAAAGTTTTCTTCGGAGAAAGATCCACAATAGAGGATGCCGACTTCCGCAATTCTGAGAGAAAGAAAGGTTCAGACATATGGAAAGGTCATTAAACAAAAAATGTTGATGCATATAAGATTACCTTCGATACTTCATCCGCTTTGAACTAGAGAGATGGCAGCTTTGGTGATCTCAGCTACACCCACTGGAGATATCCATTGAATCTATCACCAATGTGGCAATCTCTGTTGAAGGAACAGAGGCCATCATCGGGGGCTCCAAGGCGTGGATGACAGCCTCGGTAATCTCCTCTATACCCTCCAGTGCATCACTGGAGATATTCATTGCCGGTGTGGCAATCTCTGCTAGAGGAATAGAAGCCATCACCGGGGGCTCCATGGTGCGGATGACAGCCTGGGTAATCTCCTCTACACCCTCTGGTGCGTCAGTGGAGATATTCATGGAATCTATAGCCAGGTTGGCAGTCCCCACTGGAGAAATAAAAGCCGTCACCGAAGGCTTCAAGGCGCTATCCGGACTCAAGATTACGCCCGCTGCAGAAGGCCCTACAAAATTTTTGTAAAGATAATATGAGGTGAAAGTAATACAAATTAATTACCAAAAGAAATGTAAAAAAAATGCATACCAATATGCCAGGGAGCCTGAAGTATGGCCTTTTCGAGCTGCTGCTCTTTTCTGTTCAATCACGCTCGGCGGGCTTCGATCGAAAGCAAATGTCTGCCCGTCTTCAGCATGGCCTCGTCCTCATAAACGGCCGAGATGGGATGTTTGAGAGCCCGTTCTTCTTCCATCATCAGAGGACCCATTAGTAACCTAGGTAATAACGGATCAACGTCATAGAATACAACATGGGGAAAGCCTCCCTTCCATGGGCTCACATTTTCATTTTCATCCTGCGATCGCTTTAAGGCTTCGGCCAACTGAGTGGCTTTCTCGGTAGATGTTCCAGGAAAGAGAAGACCGTTGTCTGGCTCATGTGCAGATATAAGCTCATCGTGAAGAGGCTCAGACTCAAGCAAAGTATCGATTAGACCGGAGAACAATTTCTTTCTCCTTTTAGAGCCCGAGCCAGCACTAGAAGAAGGGCGCTTCCTCCCCTTCAACAATTTTGCACGGTGCTGCCCTACCTCACCTTCGGTGTCCGTTTTTGGTGATGCTGCTGCCGCTTCCTTCTCAGGAATCTCTGCCCCATCCCTAGGGTGAATCGGCATACTAGCAGTGCGGGTGACTGATTCTGCCCGAGCAGCCTTAGGAATAAGCACCGAGTTGCTGTCCCTCAGAGGACGGTAAACAACCGAACGTGGCCGCAACGAGGCACTGACGGCTTGGGCGGAAGCAAGGGATTTACATTCAAATAGCACCATTCTCTCCTCTGCAATGATGGGGCTAACCCGGTGGCGATACTGGCCCCTGAAGGGTCCCACGGGCCTCAGAAGATAATCAGGATCGGGAATCATGAAGACGGAACCAGTACCTAACCGTATAAAGTGGTGGACAACATCGTGAGTGACCTCCAGTGAGAGAGTGGGCTCAACTAGAAAGGCTTCGAGGGGGACGCCCTGGTTGTAACCTAACTACTGGGCGAAGTGATGTGGATTGTACCGCATGAAGAGAGCAGTATGAATTAGACGGAACACTAGGTACCCCGGCCGGATTGAATATAGATGCATGATCTCTTTGGGCTTTAGAGTAGGAGCTCCGCTCTTTGACAAATCGAACAGCTATTGAATAGGGCCCACTGGAGCAGAAAGGACTCGGACACCAAAAACCATCCCGCCTTCATTCGAGTATGGATTAAGCAATACCCGTAGATTCCCCAACTAAGTCGGATCAGGAGCGGAAGCATCGACCAGCCTCATCACCCATGGGAAGGTATATGCTTCATAGAAAGCAGGGTGCCGGTATGCAGCAAAAGCGTCTAACACGTACATCTCGATCCATGACGTGAAGTAGTGGAAAGAGAAATTCACGGTTTCTGCATCCGGGTTTGAGGTGTTAGTGGCAGTACTTAGACCATGATATAGGTGTGATAGTCCTGCAATTCCAACAGCCAATCACGCCCCTTCGGCTATGCGATGAGCAGGATAGAAGACGGAGGCTCTCATAAAATGGTGATGCATCGGCATGGAAAACCAGCTAAGCCAGAGTCCGATGAAGCCGATAAAGAAAGTTTCTTCGTCCATTCCGGGGGCAGCAATTGCATCAAAGGCCACAACCGATAAAATTGGAATGTAAAACTGCGGCAGGTCTTCTTCTTTGGCCGACAGTTTCTTCAAGCCAAAATCGAAGGGGTCCTCAACCTTTGCGAATTTCGGAGCTTTCTAAGATAAGACGTCCTCATGGAGAAAGCAAGCAATGAAAGTGTCAAAAGTGACACATTGCCCTTCCGATGCCACAGATAGTTTCTCGATAACACCCAAGGCTTTGATCAGACTCGGGTGCTTGTGCGGAACAGCATTCTCGGTCGTCAAGCCCTCAAGCACCGCTGGCACTGTAGCAAATATATACTCTTCAGGTGGTAATAATTCTTCATAGTGTTCTCCCCTAATCGGCAGCCCTGAAATTTCACGGTCATAGAGATTTCACGGTCCCCCAGTAGAAAAGTATTCGTCGGAAGGTTCCATTGGTTTAAAAAAGCCTTGACCCACCACACGTGGGGATCATCATAATAGAACAATGACACATAAACCACTTGATACATCCCAACTTCTGCAGCCATGAGCGTTGGGATGAAAGAATGTACGGGGCCCAGGGAAGATAACCCACTGGATGACGCGGGATAACACCTACTTTATAGATCTGCCCCTACGGTCGAGCTTCACCCTGACATATTCGGTGTCCTAAGATATCGATAGCCATCATAGGTTGATTGCGGATCCCTGTCGTTGATGGCTCAAGCCGGCCCTTAGGGGTCCAGTTAACCGCTTCCACCACATAAGCAGTATGCGGACGCTCCGTCAATGATATCGAGCGGATGGGTTCTGCTGGCACTTCGCACGTGAAACAACGATGGAACCTGATAATGTGACCGTACCAGACTCCCCATGAGAGAAGGTATTTATTATCCTTATCATGTTACCTAATCATCGCCATAACCTCTTCGTTTGACAGCGACTGTGGGAAAGCGACCTCCGAGCGTGTGTAAGGGAAATAGGGAAGTGATGCCATCGTACCTGATAAAAAAAGGGGGAGACCCATTAATAAAAACATATATATATATATATATATATATATATATATATATATATATATATATGTATGTATATATGAATTCGTTTCATGGGTCCACTAACTACAAAGCCAGTAGGCCCCACGAAATCCAAAATGCAGCTCACCAATGATGAGGCAAGATAATCATTATGAGAATCCAAAAAGATTCTCATCAAATAAACAGTGGAGTTTAAATAACTCCTAACATCCTCGAAAAACAAGTTCTGTTAAAATGCACAACAGATTCATATCTGTGTCAAAGGGTATTAAAACCTTAAAAAAGGAAAAATGCTTAAGAACATCGGGGAATAAAATTCACAAAAGTCTATGAGTCTTTCAGAGTTAAGCTCTGTGATATGGAATTAAATTCCTTTAATAAAGGGATTAAATCCCAGAAAACCCCCACGGTGTGGAGGCAAAGAAAATGGAATTAAATTCAAAGGATTCTCAAAGATCAGTGTTAGGGTAAACCTTACGTAGAAAACTAAAAATCCTCAAGACTCCAGAGTCTTCTTTAAAAAAATGGTGTTTTTAGATCTCTAATAGATCAGTTCAAGGAAAGCGCAAAGCTCTGGTGATGGATTTAAAATCCAGGAAAAAATGATGAAAGGGGGTTTTCCCTAGGGGTAAACATCGTTCAAAATCCTTACCCAAAAAGGAGTTTTGCAGAGTTTAACTCTGAAAGATCTGTGGACAGAGAGCTAAGTTTTGAGAAGAGAATTAAATTCTCAAGAAAAGGTTAAGAAAGAAGATGAAGAAATAGTGAATCATCTAATGAGCCAAACACCTCATTTATAAGATGTGATGGGGAACGGTTCATCTCCCCGTTCCCCTAGGCAATCCAACGGTTGTAAGAGTGAACAGCGTTGCAATCACATCTAAGTCACCTGAGAGCAACGCTGGGAGGCATTTGTCCCCTTATAAAAAAGGAGAAAGGAGGAAAATCCTCCACTATTTAAGTCTCATATGTTAAACATGTGAGCACGTATATGCAAAAGCATATAGGTGCTGCAGTTAATAACAAATAGGCTAAAAGAGCCACACGTGTTAAACACGTGAGCGCCTTTATGCAACGCATATAGACGCTGCAATCAAATAATTGGAAAGCCAAACATGCCTCACGTGTTAAACACATGAGAGTTTATATGCGTTGAAAATAAAGCATACTGAAACCCATGCTAGGGGTCACGTGTTAAACACGTGATTTCTTCTGCTGTACTCTTTGGCAAGATAGAATTAAATTCTATTTGGGAAATATTTTCCTTCAACATTCTCAAATTAGAAAGATATTTGGATCAAAGATCCAACGGTAATTATAAAATCACCCACCGATCATCCGATAGAATAAAAATTCTATCTTAGAAAAAGATATTTCCTAATCTTGTTAAATAAGCAAGAAAACTTCTCTGTTAAACAGAGAGCCTTTGGATTAAAAATCTAATAGTGAATAAAATTCACCAAGTGATCCGAGAGATCATTTTGGATTGATCATTGTTCCCCCCAATAAAAGAGCAAAAATCTATTCAAAATTTGAAAGGTAGCACCTCACGCGCCTCGCACGAAGGCGTCAGCGCCAAGTGTTTAAAGAAAAAAGAAAAAAAAAACTCTGAGGCAGCGCCTCACGTGTCTTGCACGAGGGCGCTAGCGCCAAGAGTTTAAAAACTCTGAGGCAGCGCCTCACGTGCCTTGCACGAGGGCGCCAACTCCAAGAGTTAAAAATTCTTAGGCATCACCTCACGTGCCTCGCATGAGTGCGCCAGCACCAGAACTAAAAGCTCTCTGTTAGACAGAGCCATTGGATCAAAGATCCAACGGAAGTGATAAATCATCAAAATGCAGAATTAAATTCTGCTGAGGAAATATTCCTCAAATCTTTCTACACAAGAAAGATTACTCTCTGTAAAACAGAGTACCGTTGGATTAAAAATCCAATAGTGATTAAAAATCACCTATCTGCAGAATAAATTCTGTATGGGAAAATGTTTTCCTAATCTTGTTAAAAGCGAGAAAGATATCTTCTGTAAAACAGAAGTCATTGGATCAAAGATCCAACGGTGGATAAAATCCCCAAATCAATTAAAGATCTCTCAATGAGAGATTTCTTTAACTAAATCAACAAACTTGTCTTTACTATATAAAGGCCCAAGACTCCAAGTCTTGTACAGAGGAACCCCCCATAAACTTCAAAAGAGAGAGAGAGAGTAAGCAAGAAGAAAGCTTTAAGAAGGAAGAAAGAAGAATACCTCTCTTCGAGGTAAATAAAAATATTAGAGATCAGAGCATCTCATCTGCATATCTAAGGGTTAAACCATTATAAAAGAACTTAGTTCATTCTCTGGATCTGAGATCCATGAGACCAGTGTTCAGTCGAAAATATTGCAATCTTTAATATAACAATTTCTTCACTTTTCTAATCATCTAATGATGGTTGTTATAAATATAACATGTATTACAAGTTCGTCTGGAAAATATCAAATACTATGTATTATACATTATAATCAACATTCTTGAAGGAAATTGTGTGTTTATTATTTCACGCATAATATTGTATATCTCAACATTCTTCATTGAGATTTTTATGCAAAAAATTATTTCAGGATAGATATCAGAATCGCAAATTCGCTGACAAAATACAGGAAATCAAAGAGTTAAAATCTGGCAGAGATTCAGAAGAGATAAGAAGATTCCAGATATCACCTGAACACCAATTGACTAACACTAGAATACACAGAAAATATGAAGCAACAAGCTCACCAAACGGCCGCGGATCCGTGGCCGAGTCAGGCCGATCCGCCGCGGATCCGCGGCCGAGTTAGGGCATCAGGTGACAAGTTCCTTCCAGAAGCTTCATTCCAACAGCTTAGCTTGTTGAGGATGCTCCATTGTAACAACCTTGTTCCGGAAACTTCCCTACAACAGCCTAGCTTCTTGAGGATTCTTGATAACTACCTTATTCTAGAAGTTTCCCTACAACTACCTAACTTCTTAGGGAAGATTGGCTTAGCTTCTAGTGGAAGATTGGTGAAGGCTATATAAAGGACCCAAGCCTTAATTTTGGGGGTTACTCAATTTTTAGTTGAACAATTCATTACACAAATTGAGTGACACAACTTGTAACTCCAATTCAAGATCAAGATCCAAAATCAAGAATCGTTGAGAACAACATCGAGCGACGACACTCAAGATCCTTTACGCGAAACCGATCGTCATCAAGAGCACGAGATCCTCGACAGGTCCAAGTCGCACAGAGATCGAGCAAGTCGAAATTCGATGGAATAGTTACCTCTTCAAGAGAGCGATCGAGAGAAATTCTTGTAATCTCGGATTGAAGGAAAGTGTAATTAGAAATTGATTAATAAAGGTGATCATTTGTTAATTCTCGCTTTTTTTAAATTTTCGCATTATGAAATTTCTAATTGTTGATTCGTCTATTTTCAGGATGCGTGAGTAAATCTCCACTTGCTAGGGATTCGAAAGAATTTAGTAGATCAAATGGTGAGGAAATCCTAAACCCATCTTAAGTCTTATGAGAATTATGAAGTTTAGGAAAAAGAATCGTCAACGACCAAATTTGGAGCGAGATCACCGTTCTTGATAATTTCGTTGTAATTTGGGATTAAATGATTGATAATTTTCTTTGCTAAAGGCTAGATTGCATAGTGATTAATGAAAAGACAAGGGATAGTGAAGGGGAAATTCTAGTTTCTTCAAAAAATCCTTAATCTTCATTCATCACCATCGTTCTAGCTATAATTCATCAATAGATAAGATGAGTTATTATTAGTATTCATCATTGCTACTAATTCCTATCAAATCCTACAAGCTATTCTTTAATTTTCTTGATAACTAAAATTGATCTTAGATATTTTCTTGATAACTAAAATTGTTCTTAGACATTTTCTTGATTACTAAATCTTAAACTCTTTCTTGATTTTTCTTGAAAATATTTCATCTAATAAATCTTGAATCATTTTCTTGAATTTTCTTTACTATTTTTTTTCGACTCAACTAAAGCAAGAACGAATAAATACACGAATCTCGGCGGACGACCCATAATCATTAACGAACTACATCGACACCGTTATTGATTGCGGTTATAAATTCTTTGATTATAATTAAACTTTTCATATCAAACGACGAATTTTCATATCAATCAAATGGCGCCGTTGCCGGGGATGCATGCGTAATTTGTTCATTCTTGCTATTTGAGTTGAAATATTATTATTCCATCAAAATTTGAATCAAAATCGCATCGTGTGCATAACGATTAGTGTGTAAATTTTGCAAGGAAATCTGGAATTGTTGTAACAGAGGAAAAAATATTCAGATCATTTCATAGAGACCAGAGCAGCAAGGGAGAATCAGTACCAAAACATGTTCAAAGAACTGTTCAAGAGACCGCGGAACCGCGGCAGAAAGCTTGAATTCACGGCGGAACTGCGGCAGTCTGGACGAGTTAGGGTTTCAGCTCTCTGTGGTATATTCTATACTTTCTTATCTCTCCTCTGATCTTATCCAATAACACTTTTCTGCAGGATTCTTTGCAAAAATTTGCCGCGCTTAAAAAAATCTTGTTGCGTGTTTTGATATTGGTTGTTTTTGCACATTTTAATACGGAAATTAAGGGGTAAAGACCAAATTCAAATTAGATGGGGATTTCATTAGCCTTCCTAAGCCCCAAAAATCTCAAAACTAGCATTCGTATCACCCTCATTAACTAAAAAATATCTAGACAAGACTCTAAGGACCGTCGCGCTCAATTAGGACAGAAGAACGTTGTGGGTAATCTATTGCTTATCTGCATTTCTTTTGTGGTGTCTAAGGCAAGTGTGTCTAAGGCAAGTGGTTACTTAATTAGGCCCGCTACTTACGTAGCGGATACTTCCCACTTACCTGGCACTTACCTGGCCACAGGAAGGATAAAGAGATAGTAGAGAATTTATCCTGTGATTTGTCTTCTGGAAGTTTAGGAGCGGTCCAGTGACTTGACCTAGATGACCTTAGATCTAGGGTTGATTGTGCATTTTTGTGTGATTTTTTTTTAAAATCCATCTTTTTCAAAACCAACCTTTCTTTTTAGTTCTTTTATAAAAAAAATTATAAAAAAATATAAAAATAATTAATTAACGCTGCCACTTGTGCTAAACCGTTTAGTTCATGCTCGGCTGGACACGGGATTCTAGTGCCCGTCTTGTCCGCGTTTCTCCTATCGACTCCGAAGTCGGTAATTCTACATCTTCTTTTTCCCCCACCCACCATATCGACCGCGATGGACGGATTTCCATCAAACTTTAATAACACCACTCTGCCACCGCTCGCAGGTGTGCAGAATCCACCGCACATCTCTCTCTAAGAGGGATGCTACCCTATTCGAGGTCCCCTCTCTACTTGTCTTTCCATTCCACCAGCCAATAGGGATAATTTCGAAATCAAACCATACTATATCAATTTTTTGCCTAAAGTTCACGGTCTCGTGTCTGAAGACGCATACGTTTTTATCACCAAATTTGAAAACGTATGTGCTATGATGGGCACTTCACAACTTTCTGTGGATACTATGCGTTTACGTTTTCTCCCGTTCACTTTGTGCGATTTAGCCAAAAAATGGCTTTATAACACAGCTGCACACTCTACTTCAAACTGGGATGAATTCGTCATAGCATTCCTTAAGAAATTTTATCCCAATCATAAGATCGCCCGTGTCCGTAGCGAAAACAACCAGTTTTCCCAGCTTCCCAATGAACCATTTTGGAAATGTTTTGAACGTTTCAAGGATCTGCTTGTCCAATGCCCTCATCACGAAATCCATAGATGGGATTTGTGCCGAATCATCTATGAGGGTATTAATCCAACAACAAAGCATATGCTTGAATCCATGTGTCAAGGAAATTTCATGTCTAAAGACGATGGTGAAGCTTGGAAATTTTTAGAAGATTTTGTTGAAAAAACTTTGTAATGGGAGAGTGTTAGTCAACCATCGTCTAGGGGAGGTATCCATCAACTTGATGTTTTCATAGCAGTCAAAGCTGAAATGGCAACAATGCAAAAGAAACTTGAAGCTATGAAACAAAATTTTTTATTAGCCTCCCTAAACTAGGTCACACTCTCTAAAACCGTGTGTGGATGCTGTTTCGATCCATCACATTTGACAGAAGAATGTCCTTTGAATTCTTCATTTCAAATTCAAGAACACACTAATACTGCTTTTCAGCAACGACCTAGAAACGATCCTTATTCTTCCACTTATAATCAGGGTTGGAGGAATCACCCTAATTTTGCTTGGAATTAACACCAAACTCAAAATATGGTTCCAAACCAAAATAAATTTCAAAAGGTCCCTCCACAATAACAGCAACCAATACAACTGAGTCAGCACCCCTTCCAACCATAAAATTTTCAAAATCCGGCCAACACTTCTGCACCGTTTAATAATTCTTTGCAATTGGCCGGTACCGATAATTCCTCTTCACTCGAACGGACCTTTGATTTGTTTATGAAATATTCCATCCAAATGTCGGCTGATATAAGGTCTTATATCGATGATATAAAGAAGAACTCCGCCTCCCACGGTGAGAGTATTAAATCGATAGAAACACAAATTGCACGATTAAACGCCGAAATGAGTGCTAGAGAGAAAGAGAAACTTCTATCTCAACCCCTACCGAATCCTGGACATTCACAACACTACAATGTGAGTGCCATTACAACGTTGAGATCCGGAAGAGTGCTGAATAACCAAGTCGGTGAACATATTGATATTGATAATGATGAAATAATCAATGACATCCCGGCTTCCACTTCCACTTCTTACCGTACTTCGTCTAGTACTCTACCTTCTTGCGAGCCTATTCTCCATTTTTCCCAAGGCTCGAACCCTCAGCCCACTTCTTCTAGTCAACCAAATACGATCCCCACTTCAATTCTGGGATCTGTACCACCCACACGACCTTCTCTAATGTCGGACCCAGCTCTTATTGCTAAAGCTCCTTATCCGAGTCGGTTAAGGAGAAACAAACCAAGTCCACATATGGAGAAAATTATAGAAATGTTTAAACAGGTTAACATAAATATCCCTCTCCTAGATGTTATACAACAAGTTCCGGCTTATGCAAAAATCCTTAAGGACTTGTGCACTAGGAAGAGGAAGACTCAAGTGCCCAAAAACGTATTCATGACGAATAATGTTAGCACAGCTTTTACCCAACAATTACCAAAGAAACGTAAAGACCATGGCTTTCCGAAAATCTCTATTTCTGTTGAGGGTAAAAATATTAACCGTTCTTTACTCGACCTTAGCGCTAGTGTTAACCTGCTTCCATACTCTGTCTATGAGCAGTTAGGGATTGGAGAGTTGAAACCCGCTCATTGTACTTTCCAGATGGCAGACCGATATATCACCAAACCTAGGGGTGAGCTTGAGGATGTGTTGATAAAAGTCGGGGAATTTATATTCCCTATGGACTTTATTGTTTTGGACATACAGCCTGTAGCAAACCCACAGAACCAAATTCCGGTGATTCTTGGTCGACCCTTCCTAGCCACTTCCAATACTGTCATTAATTGTCGAAACGGTTCTATGAACATATCCTTTGGGAAAATGACAATTGAGCTTAACATTTACAGGATAGGAAGTTAGCCATCTGAACCTTTGCTCATATTCTTGATGTATGTTCTGTCCACGAGATAGCTCCCGAAAGCTACAAGGCTGACGAACTTTGCTTTGATGACGACATTATCACATCATTGTTTGATCTTGCACATTATAGTGAGGACACCTTTGACGAGTCCACCCCTGAGTTTGAACCTTCTGACTCATCACAAAAGTCAGTCACACTTTCCAAGTCTGTATCCTTTGCAGGCTATGAACTTCTTCGAGAATCCAAATGTCATTCACTTACCCCACCTTCTATTGTCTCTCCGCTGACATTAGATCTCAAATTGTTACCTTCTCACCTTAAATATGCATATTTAGGTGAGAATGAGTTTTTTCCTGTGATCATATCCACTTCTCTAACCTTAGAGCAAGAGAACGCTCTTCTGATGGTCTTGAGGTCTAACCGGCAAGCATTTGGTTGGACAATGGCTGACATCAAAGGGATTAGTCCCTTGATTGTTGAACATCATATACATTTGATGGATGAAGCCAAGCCAACCAAAGACCCACAAAGACGGTTGAATCCAGTTATGAAGGAGACGGTAAAGAAAGAAATTGTCAAATGCCTTGATAATGGTATAATTTACGTAATCTTTGATAGCCAATGGGTAAGTCCTACTCATGTGGTCCCTAAAAAGTCTGGCATCACGGTCATAACCAATGAGGTTAATGAGTTGATCCAGACACGCACCCAAACTGGGTGGCGTGTATATATTGATTACAGAAAACTCAATGCCGCAACGAGGAAAGACCACTTCCCTCTACCTTTTATTGACCAGATGTTGGAATGATTAGCTGCACATGAATATTGTTGTTTCATGGACGGATACTCTGGCTATAACCAGGACCCTATTGCCGAAAAGAATCAAGATAAAACCACATTTACTTGTCCTTTCGGTACCTTTGCTTATAGATGCATGCCCTTTGGGTTATGCAATGCTCCCGCTACATTTCAGCGGTGTATGATGGGGATATTCTCGGACATGGTCGAGAATTTTCTGGAAATTTTCATGGACGATTTCTCGATATTCGGGGACTCTTTTGATGATTGCCTATCTCATCTTGACTCAATTCTTACTCGTTGTAACGATAAGAACTTAACTTTGAATTGAGAAAAATGCCATTTCATGGTTCAAGAGGGTATTGTGCTTGGACATGTCATTTCACGGAAAGGCATTGAGGTCGATAGAGATAAGATAGATGTCATTCATAACCTTCATCATCCCAAATACGTTAAAGATATACGATCTTTCCTTAGTCATGCAGAATTTTATAGGAGATTCATTAAGGATTTTAGCAAAATTGCTAGACCCTTAACTCTTCTCTTAGCCAAGGATACAACTTTTTACTTCGACCCAGGCTATGTGGCTGCATTTGACTTGCTTAAAAATTCCCTCACTACAGCCCCCGTTCTATCATCTCCCGATTGGAACCACCCATTTGAGCTAATATGTGATGCATCAAATTTTTCTGTTGGTGCAGACTTAGGACATCACATTGATAAGATGCCACATGTGATTTATTATGCAACTAAGATCTTGAATGATGCCTAAATTAATTATACAACTACCGAGAAAGAACTCTTGGTAGTTGTATTTGCATTAGAAAAATTCAGGCCTTACTTGATCGGCTCACCGATTGTGGTTTACACCGATCACTCCGTCCTAAAACATCTTTTGTCTAAGAAGGATGCTAAAGATAGGTTAATACGTTGGATCCTATTATTACAAGAATTTGATCTTATCACACGAGATAAGAAAGGATATGAAAACGTAGTAGCCGACCATCTTTTGTGCATCTCTTCTTCACCAACTGTGACCTTGCCAATAAATGACTCTTTCCCGGACGAACAGCTCTTGACTGTATCTTGCGAACCTTGGTTCGTGGATATTGTGAAATATCCAGCAATGGGACTGATTCCTAGTGAATGGTCTAAACAGGAAAATTATTGATTTCTATCCCAATTAAAGCATTTTTACTGGGATGAACCATATTTGTTTAAGTATTATCCTAACCAAATCATTCGCAGATGTGTCCCCAATGATGAATTCAAGAGTGTTTTGTCTTTCTGTCATGATCAGGAATGTGGAGGTCATTTTGGTCCACGTAAAACGGCGGAGAAGGTTTTGCAATGTGGTTTTTACTGGCCTACTTTATTTAAAAATGTATATGATCATTGCAAAACCTGTCCACAATGTCAAAACACGGGTCGGATTTCTAAAAGAAATGAGATGCCACTTCAACCGATCTTGGTTGTTGAAATTTTCGACGTTTGGAGTATTGATTTTATGGGTCCTTTTCTTAACTCTTTTGGGAATTTGTACATCTTGTTAGCGGTTGATTACGTTTCGAAATGGGTGGAAGCAATTCCATGTCGCACTAATAACAACAAGGTTGTCATTAAGTTCCTTAAAGAAAATATCTTTTCACGATTTGGACACCCGCGTGCTATCATTGGTGATAACGAGAAGCATTTCTGTAATCAGTCTTTCGAGACTTTGATGCGAAAATATGCAATCAACCACAGACTTTCCACGCCCTATCATCCCTAAACGAGCGGGCAAGCTGAGATTTCAAATAGGCAAATCAAACAAATTTTGGAAAAGACAGTTTCTAAAACCGAAAAGATTGGTCAACCAAATTGACGGATGCTCTTTGGGCATTTCGTACCGCAAATAAGACTGATCTTAGTATGTCTCCTTATCGCCTAGTGTTTGGAATGGCTTGCCACTTTCCGGTCAAGATCGAACATAAAGCAATGTGGGTCATTAAAGAACTTAACTTCAATTTGAATCAAGCCTGCAACTTTCGGAAGCTGCAATTAAATGAGCTAAGCGAACTCCGCGATAAAGCTTACGATAATGCGGTGATAGTAAAGAACCGGACTAAGGTATTTCATGATAAAAATATTTTGAGAAAAACTTTTACCCTGGGACAACAGGTCCTTCTTTATGATTCCCGTCTCCATCTTCATGCGGGTAAGCTACGATCTCGTTGGAAAAGATCATTTATGGTGCGGTATGTCTATCCGCATGGGACAGTTGAAGTTGAAAATAGAAAAACGGTACAATTTTCAAAGTGAATGGGCATAGATTAAAACCGTATTTTTCCACTGATCCCATGATGGAGCTCCTGTTTTTACATGAGCCGATTTGTAATGACTAATTTTCCTCCACCTCACCTCCATGTCTCGGTAATATTGTCTCATCTTTAGAATGGAGGTGGGTTATAAAAAAAATTAAAAAATGCAAAATTGTACATAATTTTTTTTTAAAAACATAAGTTTGGGGGAAGATTTTCACTTTCATTTATTCTTGCCCCCGTTAATAACTTTTCCTCCCAAGCCTACAGATTTTTGAGATTTAAAAAAGACAATAATAAGGACACTGCTGTAAACAGGTTTGGGGGAGGTTTGTGCTTATTTTACGCATCACTTTGCATTACACTTTCCATAAGCACAAAACACAAAATTTTCAAAATATTTTCTTTTATAATGAAAGATTAGAAAGTGAAAAATTACATTTAAAAGATTAGAAAAATTTGAAAACCGAGAAAGTTAGATGTTTTCTTAAAACGAAACTAGTAATAAGTAGTTATGAGCCGTTGTCCCAAGGGTTAGTAAGATGAAGGAAGTCACTAATCTGAGAATAAAAATAAGTCTGAAAAATAGTTTCTACTCTGGAAGCCAAACATCTGAACATTGATATCCTACTATACGCACTTACACACGTCTTAAAACTCGGGATAGTAGAGAATACCTTGAAATGCTCTTGTCTAAAATCCAAAGTATGAAGGAAATAAAAATGAAGCATGAAGTATAAAATGGTGAAGAAAAATGAACACTAGTTTTGTAATCACCAAGGACGCATAAAAAAAATATAGCGAGGGTGCTTCATCACCTAATGCCTTAGACCAACTGGTTTGGGAGTCACTGCTAAGCCTTAAGTGTCGCAAGACGAGAAAATTGCTAATTATGCCTAATAAGTGAGCACATTTAGTAATCGATCGGTTAGCACCTCAATAAGTATTAACGGTCGCATGAATAATGTGTGAGCAATTCCATCTAAAATATTCACTGACTAAAAAGTACCGAGATAGATGGACAAGAGTATGATAGCTTGAATTGAATTCTCCGAGTGAAGGGATGTCTTTTACACACACGTAGGGGTATATGATCGGTGTTTGGAAAGAAAGATCGGGATGAAGAATAAAGGCAATGTTTTATTGAGGGATGATGTGATTTCTAACATGTTTTCATGACTATTAAGATTGGGCTCAAGACAACCGAAAAGCTAGTATAGTTGAAAACTCTGATTTTCAAGTTCTTTCTTTTATAATTCTTATCTTTATATGTAACTTTCTCAGTCTTCATTTTATTATACAATTTTGTGGGTGTAATCCGCTGAAAACCCTCAGGAGACAACACTCCTCCTACTAAGGACACCTAGAGGTTTAAAGGCTAGTTGCACGTGCTCAGTGCAATTGTGTTGCCTACGAAAGTGTGCTAGTTACTTTTTCTTTTTCTTTATATTTTCTCCTTCTCTTGAATAAAGAAATTTGCTCGAGACGATCAAAGTCAAGTTTGGGGGAATTTGTTCAGTCGAAAATATTGCAATCTTTAATATAACAATTTCCTCACTTTTCTAATCATCTAATGATGGCTGTTATAAATATAATACGTATTACAAGTTCATCTGGAAAATATCAAATACCATGCGTTATACATTATAATCAACATTCTTGAAAGAAATTGTATGTTTATTATTTCACGCATGATATTGTATATCTCAACATTCTTCGTTGAGATTTTTGTGCAGAAAATTATTTCAGGACAGATATCGGAATCACAAATTCGCCGACAAAATACAGGAAATCAAAGAGTTAAAATCTGGCAGAGATTCAGAAGAGATAAAAAGATTCCAGATATCACCTGAACACCAATTGGCCAACACCAGAATACACAGAAAATATGAAGCAACAAGCTCACTAAACGTCCATGGATCCGCGGCCGAGTCAGGCCGATCCGCCGCGGATCCATGGCCGAGTTAGGGCATCGGGTGACAAGTTTCTTCCAGAAGCTTCATTCCAATAGCCTAACTTGTTGAGGATGCTCCATTATAATAATCTTATTCTGGAAACTTTCCTACAACAGTCTAGCTTCTTGAGGACGCTTGATAACTATCTTATTCTAAAAATTTTCTTACAACTACCTAACTTCTTGGGGAAGATTGACCTAGCTTCTAGTGGAAAATTGGTGAAGGGCTATATAAAGGACCTAAGCCTTCATTTTGGGGGTTACTCAATTTTTAGTTGAACAATTCATTACACAACTTGAGTGACACAACTTGTAATTCCAATTCAAGATCAAGATCCAAAATTAAGAATCGTTGAGAACAACATCGAGCGACGACACTCAAGATCCTTTATGCGAAACCGATCGTTATCAAGAGCATGAGATCCTCGACAGGTCCAAGTCTTACGGAGATCAAGCAAACCGAAATTCAACGGGATAGTTACCTCTTCAAGAGAGTGATCGAGAGCAATTTTTGTAACCTCAGATTGAAGGAAAGTGTAATTAGAAGTTGATTAATAAAGGTGATCATTTGTTAATTCACGCTTTCTTTAAATTTTCACATTATGAAATTTCTAATTGTTGATTCTTCTATTTTCATGATGCGTGAGTAAATCTCCGCTTGCTAGGGATTCGAAGGAATTTAGTAGATCAAATGGTGAGGAAATCCTAAACCCATCTTAAGTCTTATGAGAATTATGAACTTTAGGAACAAGAATCGTCAACGACCAAATTTGGAGCCAGATCACCGTTCTTAATAATTTCGTTGTAATTTGGGATTAAATGATTGATGATTTTCTTTGCTAAAGGCTAGATTTGAATAGTGATCAACGAAAAGGCAAGGGATAGTGAAGGAGAAATCCTAGTTTCTTCAAAAGATCCTTAATCTTCATTCATCACCATCGTTCTAGCTATAATTCATCAATAGATAAGATGGGTCATTATTAGTATTCATCATTGCTACTAATTCCTATCAAATCCTACAATCTATTCTTCAATTTTCTTGATAACTAAAATTGATCTTAGACATTTTCTTGATAACTAAAATTGATCTTAGACATTTTCTTGATTACTAAATCTTAAACTCTTTCTTAATTTTTCTTGAAAATATTTCATCTAATAAATCTTGAATCATTTTCTTGAATTTTCTTTACTATTTTCTTTCGACTCAACTAAAACAAGAACGAATAAATACACGAATCTCAGTGGACGACCCGTACTCATTAACGAATTACATCGACACCGTTATTGATTGTGGTTATAAATTCTTTGATTATGATTATACTTTTTATATCAAAAAACGAATTTTCATATCAATCAACAAGTCTTCCACAAATGAGAATTTAATTCTCATTGGGATGAACTTGTTCTTGGGGATCAAAGATCCAGAAACGAACAGAGAATTGAACTTTTCAAAATAGAATATATGAAGAAAACCTAGCACCAAGTGCCTCACGTGCCTCTCACGTGGGCGCTACTCAATAAGGAGTGCTTAGCACTCAGTAGTTGGCGCTCAGCGCCAAGCGCCTCATGTGCCCCTCACGTGGGTGCCATTCAACATAAAGCGCTCGGTACTAATTAGATAGCGCCTAACGCCCAGCGCTTAGCACCAAGTGCCTCACGTGCTCCGCATGTGGACGCAATAAAAAGTGTTCAACACTCCATGAAAACAAAAAAGGGGAAAAGTAAAGTAAAGTATGAGCGTCAGAACCCACATAAATGCCCAGCATTGTTCGCACAGAAAGGGGACTGATCCCAAGCAAGTGTTTATCTTTTTATTTAAATGACAAAGACTGAGTGGACTGAGCCCAAGTCGACCAGATCCCTAATCCAGATCAACCGAGCCCATGTGCTCATTATTTTCCAAGTTGGTCTTAGTCCCAAACACGATTACTGATCTTCCGACATGATATTCATCTCACACCTCCCCTCAATCTAAAAATTGGTTCAAGGATACATCTCCTTACATCTTTGATACATTTCGTTGTAATTTTTCAACGTCTCCAGAGAGGTGGTAGGTCCCGACAACCAACAACTCTTTGATACACTCCCAAACCGATGGGTACATCCTAATACAGACCGAAATATCCTTAAACTAAACCCTCACCTCAAAAATGGTGATCTATCGACCGAAACGTTCTTAAACTAACAACGGACCGTAACGTCCTTAAACTAACACAATAGAGCCCAAATGCTCTTTTGTTGGATTTGAATGATTCTAAAACATTGTTAAGTAGATCTTAATCTAAAATCGGACTAACACATCCGTAACAAACATTTAAGTTGATCTTAATCTCAAATGAGATTAACGATCCTTAAAACGAACCAAACCTAAATCTAAGAATATACGGATTTAGACTAATCCACGCCCTACGGGCGACAACATAAATTAGTCTCCGTATACAATCCACGGGAAACCAAAAATAAAACAAACACACACGACACGAAGTGACTTTCCAGAGTAGGAGAAAGTGGTTATCGTTACGCGGTAACATAATTAACTGCAGGGGCTTGCGTCTGCAGGGAAGAGCGTCCCCACAATCAAAAACCTCTCACAATGAGGGGGAATCTGACGAAGTCTACTACAATGGCCGCATCCGTCCAAACCTTCGATACACGGTACCATAAATCAACTTGGTATCTTCGGAAAGGTGGATGGATAAAACCAAATAGCATCTGTCCCCAAATTCAGGCAAGACGACCTACGCGGTTCGTCTCTGTTTTCGGTGGTAAAAAAATTCTGGCACGCCCGGTGGGACTTTTTCCTTCCCCTTCACAGTTTGTGTGTCGTGTTTATGAATAAATCGAGGTTTAATATGGTTATCCCTGGATTCAACATACTAAGATTTGGTGTCTTGCTCCTGTGCAGAGAAAAGAAGATCAATAGCTTCCAACTGCACCTGCAACAGCAACTCCTACTCCGTCCCCACCGGAGGAGTAACTTATGGCCCCAAGTGGCCTCCATCTTTGCAATGCCAGTAGAGTAGGTGACTCAAGCCACTACTGGACTGTTCTTCGGGACCATGATCCCGCTAGCAAGCATCAGTGCCCCAGTGCCATCACAAGAAGCTCCCAAGAAGTCGGTCTTCAATCGACTTGCAGCCACCATGGCCCTTCTCAACGGGTCGTCCAATTCTAACGCCTCATTTTTTAACAGGCTGAGCCGCAGCTCAAGTGGGCCTATAAAGAGGCTCGTGATAGCTGAAGGGGTTATCCCAAAGCAGATATCCATTCCAGTTCTGGAAGATGAAGTCGTCAAAGGGGCTTCTCCTACTAAATGATCGGTCTTCGCAAGACTGGCCGTTCTAACTCATACTTTCAGCGAAGTCATCAAGACTGCTTTCCCTCCCAAAGGTCGACCTTCGAAAGATTGACCGTCCCCTCTCAACGGATGTCAGTCTTCAATAGGCTGGCACTAGCAGTAGCCCTTCATCAGAGCAGGGGGCATGACGAAGTCACTCCCATAATGGAGGCAATCCCATCTGCAAGGCATGCTCGACGTCGCCACTGGCACCGAGTGAGGAAAGCTGGGGCTAACTCCCCCTTTAGACTTACTCCACTAGCTCTAATGGTGAAAGTTGATGCTGTTGTTTCAACCGGGAACAGCTTTGATCTGCTTAGGAGGGTGCGAAAGAACTCTCTGACCACGGTGCTGAAGAAATATCCCCCACATGTTGAAAACATGGTACAGGCGAAGCCGGAGCAGCCCCCTCAGTGGCTGTCCTCCCGAATCCACAGAGTCTGGCGAAAGGTTCAGGATTCTATGATCAACAAGAATTATTCTCGTCGACCGGAGAAAATAAAGGTTTGACAAGAGGGAAGTAATCCCTTTAGCATGTAGCGAGGGAATTCTCAGGCGCCTGTTACAATAGCTCCTTCGACTTCGACTTCTCACAAAAAGAGAAGGCCAGAGAATCTACCACCACCGGCGGCAAATCCCAAAGGTGATGAATCCAAACGCCCCAAGTCTAGGGGAATGATCGTGCACACAGTGTACATAGATTCCGGGAAAGAGTAAAGCCATGCTTCTGTAGGCCATCGACCACTCTCTCGGTCATTGACAAAAGCTCAGGAGCAGCAACAAAAGCTCTAAGAAATGTTGATGAAAATGTCAGCACTCACCGGGCAGAAAGAAAGCCGGGAATCAACATCTGAGTAGTGCCAGCAACAAAAGACTGACACCGAGTTCTTGCAAAGGGTGCTGGAAAAGAAGGATAAGGAGGCCGCGAAACAGGCCGCTAATATAAAGCACATGGTGCTTCTGTTCCAAGATATGGTTGGGATGATGATCCAGCCGGAACCTCCAGCCGAAGACTCTCTGATAATCATCGAAGAAGACAGAGGGGAAACGTCAAACCCTCCTCCATCTGTCTCAGCATTCCAGGAAGAGACAATGTCTAAGGCTACCCTTGATGACTACATAGCCCAACAAATACGAGCTCATAAAGCGAGTGAAGCGGCTGGCCAAGTCGTCAGAACTGGGCGACCTTATCCAGGCTGGTACAATCAAATCAAGTACTCTCTATGATATACGATCCTTAAGTTCCATGTGTATAAGGGGACGGGCAATCCATACCAACACTTTGCTCAATTCAGAGCTTTGTGCGGTAATACTAGAGGCGACGACAAACTGCTGCTTTGCCAGTTTGTCGACAGATTGTCGGAGACGGAATTTGAATGGTACCCCGAGCTCCCAAATGACTCTGTCAAAACATTCACAGAGATGGAATTACTGTACATACATCGATTTGCCAGCACAAGCGAGCGCACCCCGATCACGACATTAATCAATGTCAGGGTGAAGCCAGGAGAGACCTGGGTTCAATACGCAATTCGGTGGCGGAACCTATGGTCAAAATGCGAACAACGCATCGAAGAAGCTCCTGCTGTGGGCATGTTTGTAGGGACCCTCAATCCCCAGGCGACTATATCCCAGTCTATGATGTTCTTCAAGCAGACCAATTTCCAGGCTTTGATCGAAAAGCTGGCCCAAATGGACCAGATGGCCCATGGGCCATCCTCTTCAAAAACGGATCCTCGGAATGCAAAGGGCAAAGGGAAAGTGACCTTTGTTGCCAATACTCAACAACAGCCGAGCGACCCGAAACCGGTTGCTCGCCAAAGCAACACACGCCGATCCCTCGAAGAGAAGTTGAGACATTCTTACTTGTTTCCCCGGGATAAAACGAGGAGACTGTTCAAACTGGCGGTGCGCAACAGGCTCATTACTCTGTCGGATCCGAGACGCCCACTCCAGCCTTGCGACGTCAACAGTCCTAACTACCGCCCCTACCACAGAGTAATGGGTCACCCAATCGAAGATTGCTATGTCTTCAAAAATTGGGTTGAGGACCAATACCAACAAGGCAAGTTCGTGCTGTCCGAAAACTGGAAGGTAAACCCGCCATAGCAGCACGCACCTAAAAAGGTGGATACGCCAGGGGCATCATGCTCATTCGTAGAAGAAGCTCCGTAGGAAGTTTTCCTTTCGGCTAAAACTAAAACAATGCTGAAGGATCTTCAGGCATGCCCGACGATTAGGTGGAAAAACTCGCTGGAGCCCATGATCATTGTGGGGATGCTTAAACCACGGCCAACACCGAAAGATGGTAATGATGGGCAGAACACCCAAGTCAAGCCTTCAAAATCTTCGAAGAAAAAGAAGAGGACCAAGAAGCCTCTGCATCCTGCCGAGTACGATGACAAGTGTACGAACCTGCAAAAATATATCGATGCACTGGAGGTGTACAACCAGAAGGTGCGGACCCCAGTCACTCTCGAAGAGTTTCTCAACCATATCCTTGAGAACGGAGACAGTGACAATGATGAAGGGAACGACTCGTCAGAAAAACCCGAGGATTATGTAGCGAGTTGCCACATGGTCTCTCATTCATCGTTAAAAAATGAAGAGACTCCCTTGGAGTCAGAAAACGGAGCAGAAAAGCTGGGGGCACGACCGGTGAAAAAATCCCCGGAGCCGTCAGACGACTTGATTGACAAGTTGCTAAATGAAGCCCTTCAAAAGAGAAAAGCTAACCGAGAGCGTGAAACGGCCATATACGAAAAGGCCAAGCGTCGGCGTTAGAATGTAGAAGCTGCGGCGAGGAAGAATCGCAAAGTACTCCAACCAGATCGAAGCACACCGGCGGCAGACAAAAGCAGGTTTAAGACGGAGAAACGGTTTTCCAAAACCCTGTCAATGGGAATGAAGTTGCCACCTTTCAAAGGAAATACTCCCGGGAGCACGTATCTCGATGAAGCGGATGTATATCCGAACTACTGCTTATACCATCGGAAAGTTACACACCCCACCGAAGAGTGTAGTGCCTTCAAGAAGTTTTGGCAGGGATACGTTGCCCACCGACAACACTTCAAGAGGATGAAACGTGAAGCTCGTCGATAGTGAAAAAGTGCGACAGATGAGCGCGGAAAAATGATTGGCAACTATCATATGGTTGATACCATTTCGACAAAAGCAAAATCATAAGTTCTTACATTCGGGAGCGATTCTGAGGAAGAAATAACCCTCTTCCCTCTCTTCAAACAATCCACCTCAGGAAAAGAAGAAGAGAAGAAGAACTGCGAGAACATTCATCTGTGTAACCGTACGTTGCCTGAAAAGAACCTCGGGCTTACAAATAAGGGTTCTAACAAAAGAGACAAAGGGAAAGAGAAAGCCCCTGAGTAAATTTCCCTCGACGATAGAGTCGTCAAAGATTTTGTGGCCAAGGACCCACCTAAGAAAAACAAGGTGGATTACAATGTCCTGGCACATTCGAGGAAGATACCCTCACAACTAAGCATACTGGATGCCCTCCTCCTGTTCAAAGAGGCATGAGATTCTCTAATCAAGGCATTGCAAGAGCCCGATCAATTTCAAGCCTTCCTTGCAGAAGAAAAGATGAAAGACGCGCTGGAAGAAGTTCACACAGCTGACATCACCTTCAATGATAAAGACCTCCTCCTTGGAACGTGCAAGCACAACCGTCCTCTATATGTCACCGGGTGCTGCCACGGCATTAAGATAGGGAAGATCATGGTCGATAATGGGTCCTCTGTCAACCTTCTCAACGTGAAGGTGCTGAAGGAGATCTGCATGAACGTTCAGCACCTGGCTCGGGACAAAATTTCCATCTCTGGGTTCGACTCACAGTCATCACGGACGCTTGGGTCTATGACACTGACATTACGCTTTGAGATGCTCATCACTGACATCAAATTTCATGTCATTGACGCTAAGACTTGCTATAACGCTTTACTCGGCCGGCCTTGGTTAGACGAGTACAACATCATCCCTTCTACACAACATCAGTGTATGAAGTACTTCAAAGTTGGCCTTGAGTACACAGTTACAGGGGAGCTAAACCCATTCTCCATAAATGAAGTCCACAAATATAAAGACGCCAAGTACTTCTTACCAGACTTCGAAGACACGGAAAGATGTTATAAACCAGAGAATAAACAAAAAGCCGTCGCCACTATCTCGATCTTTAGGAGCGATACCGAGGAAGATGAAGAGATAGTCTTCTCGGGGCAGCCCCAAGGCAACAGGCCAAGACCATTTACTCCTATTTTGGTCTTTGGCAGTGACTCTGAGGATGAGGCCAATGCAGTGTTCTCCGTCCGCCCGTCAATGCAGACCTTCCATGAAGCTGATCAGAGTTTACAAATTACCATGGTTCCTCAGCGGCATTATAAAGAACTTGATGTGCTTGATACATACAACATACAATAATTGCAGACTTTTACGTCCCTTCTAGGCGAAAAGGTGAAAAGGCGATCCTCTTCTACCAATCAACGAAGACAAAAGTGAAAAAAGAAGTCTGGCACGGCACCGATTTTATGCTTGACAAGCTTCAACCAATTCGTCTGCTCAGATATTATGCAGAGGGATTTAAGAGGCTATTAAAATGCCAGGGTGTGCCCTTCAAACAAACCGCTTGACAAGCCCAGTTCTATAATAAGATTTAGGACGTTCCCGGGACTCAACGAAAGATGCCTAACGGGAGGATGGAGATGACTGGGCTTGGATACGTTCGGTCCAAGAAATGGGAGAGATTTCATGGCTGCCATGTTATAAATGACTCCGGAGGAGAAGGGAATGCTTTTCCAGATAGTGCCGATATCGAACCAAAACGGGATCCTGCCGTAAGAATACCAAGTCCGTCATTCGAAGAACAGATTGACAAGCTAATAAGGAAAGTGTAACAACTCCATTTTTAATGTACAAAGAATTGATTTAAATTCAAAGTATACTTGGAGTATTTAATGTTACTGATATCTCTTTAAGTATTTATTTCACACCATAATTACAAGAAGGAGCTTGTGGCTCATTGGTAATACCTTACACTGTTGAACCAAGCCACCAGAGTTCAAATCCCATACCCCACATTATTTTTAATATTATTTTGTTTTAAAATTTCTAGAATACAAACAGTCAACACGTGTTTTCTCACAAAAACCCCACTACCCATGAAAAGTTAAATGTTTGAGTAGCTACCCCCGGCGAATCCCCAGATTCCGGCACCCCGACTCGGCCGAGTCGGCCGGCGGACCGGCCGAGTCGGACCGGCGCCGCCGGCCGGTCGGCCGAGTCGTCAACATCAAAATCCTGTCTTTTGGAATTCCCTACCTCACTGCATACTCTAAATTCTGTAATAATTTCCAGAGAGCCCATAAACTCTCATTCAATCCATTTTTAATACATTTTCCTATTATTTTTACATTTTTAAATTAAAAAAACCCTACACTTACCCTAACCCTATAAATACACCCCTACCTCCTGCCCTCTCATCCCAAAATTCTGAGCCCACTCTCTCAAAATCTCAAGAAAACCTGTGTACTTTGGAAACGAGCGAAATGTGAAGCGCCGACGAAAACGACGAAGAACTTCCGGTGATCGTGTTATGAACTCTTGGCGACGAATCGACGCACCGGAGAATCCCCTACTTCCCTCTCACTCTCTACTGTTGTCCAAAACCGTAAGTCCCATTCTATTTCTCTTTCTTATTCTCTAAAATACGAAATAACAAAACCCGACGGAATCGGAACAAATCCGATTTCCGATTCGGTTTTCTATAAAATTTCACTTCTCACCAATACATTCATGCTTAAATATTTTTATGTTGACTATTAAATATTTAACAAACAATTTGAACAAGTTTCATCACATGAAATGATAGCTTTTTCAATTTATCGTATTTTTCACTTAAATACCATAATGTTTCGATTTCACATTTAATCCCCTTAATTTTGCTATACATTTAAAGTAGAGCATGAGGTAATGACCTACCTCCATCCACACGCAAATACAACCCTAAACGATATCATCAAAAACTTAGAATACGATAAAACAATACTTTCATTTAAATACCATATTCTTAATAAAACCATTTCTAAAAGTTTTAGCTTTGATACACTTTTAAAACAAATACCTTTTATTAGGAATAATACGATAAGTTGTGGATATTGGTCGTTTATCTAAACCTGACTTTGTGGTGTCTAGGCTAGGCAAGTGAGAAAGGTAACTTTAAAAGGCCCGTCTCACTGTGATTCGTGAGCGGATCCCTCCTTTCCTCATTTGTACTTACCTGGCCACAATTGGCGGTGAAGAGGCGATTTGAGGCATCTAACGACTTGTCGTTTAGACCATTTAGAAATAGGCTAGTTGATTTAGGAAACCTTAGAATCTAAAATACGGAAAATTGACATTTTTACAAATAAATACCTTTTACTTTATAAAACCGTTTTCTAAAGGATTAGGATTTTACAATCTTTGCAAAGCGCCGCTACAACCCATTTTTGGGGAACCCGTTCGGGATGGTGCGGATTATCGCACATCCTCGGGCTTAGTAGTGCGAGATTCAGACCTCCGCAGGGAGCATTCGGTCTCGAAAGGTTTAAAATACATCTTAAGAAAATGAGATTTTTGGAATATAAAATATTTATTTAAATTATTTTTGTATAAATATATGTATATTTATCATTTAAAATCTATTTTATTATAATATAAATATTCCACCTTTTTCTAAAAATCACAAGAATAAATTTTACACTAAAATACCATGAACTTCAAATAAATCAATATTACAGATAAATACCTTATTTATAAAACTAGGATATTTTCACTAGAAATATCACAATATAAAATCCACGTTCATTATAACTCTAAAGACGAATAATGAATACTTGAGGTGTATTTTGAAAAGTATATAAAAGTATTTTTACATAAAACCCCTTCAAGTTTTATAAATTACCCTAAGGACCCTAGCAATTATAGGACTTCGATTTACATTTCTACTGTCTGACTTGGGTTTGAGTCTGATCATAATCCGACTTAAATATGATTCAAGTACCATATAAATCTACAATATTACAATTCAACATGAACACACGAATCCATGAATCCAGTTATCAATCTATTCAACTTGACTGAACCAAACCATGGATATACTTTCCATTTACATGATTCCAGTTTACATCCATTACATCCATTACTGATATCATGGTTTCGGTCAGTCATCCAACTATACAACTTATACAATACAATATAACAATACAATCAAAACACTACGGGGTTTAAAGGGTAGATTGGTGCGGAAGGTGTTAAAAGTGGCACGAGACAGTAAGATTAAGACATCTAACATGAATCCTGTTGCTGTTGTACCGTGGCATAACGGTTCCTTGTACTTTCAGTTTGCCCTGGTCTCTAGCATCTAGAGACCCCTCTCGTATACACTAGCATCCTTTTGTACCAAGCTACAAACAACAGCATTAACCCAATATTCTACAATATTATACAACTTTAAAAGATACATTCTTATTCTGTCTTTTCTATTTCTCCCTTAACTTTGGGACTTACCGAGCTACCTGTTCGCTGACGACATTCTATTTCTTTTTTCTTTGAATGTCGTCAGGTGATCTGGACACAGCGGAGATCGAGCCCACCAGTGAAGACTTGGATCAGTTTCTCGAAGACCCTGAGCTCTAAACATTGTACCTTTCCTATTTTAGTATTTTTTTCATTTCCTGTTATGCCATTGTTTAGGCATCGCTTTTTATTCCAGTTGTATTTACTTTTCATGCATTGTACAAAAGAATGTTAATAAATAAAGTTGATGTTACTTTTATCTCTTGTCTCTTGTGATTATTTTTTTATATTGCTTAGATACGCTTAGCGTATTTACTTCACAGTAAATACGTTGCGTACCAGTCGCGTCCCCTTCGCCGTATACCGGGAAGCGGGGCATGACAGGTTTTGTTGGTGGCCCATGCAGGTCAGAGCTGTATAGAATCATACTATGCAGTTCTGTTCTGCGTGAACAAACTAAGCAATATAACACAAGAACCAGCAACTAAAACATTCTTTACAATTCATGTTCCTTGAATCTTACAATTTCATATTCATTGAATCTTATCATTTCAAATATTTTGAATCTGTCCAAACCCAAATTTTTCTTCAAGGTTATGGATTCCCCGAACAACACTAGCACCAATGTCAACAACACACCTCCAGCCCTACTACTCACACCTGTCGTCCCTGCTCCGATCAACGAGCAAACGGTTCTTCTTGAGGCAATCCGAAACCTCCTAGAGGGACAGCAGCAGCAGAATGCTCTTTTAATGAACCGTCATGAGGCAGACGCACCTGGGGTAAAGCAATTTAGGTCTTTACACCCCAAACAGTTCTCCGGAAAGGGAAGCCCACTTGAAGCTGAGGAACGGGCACAGAGCATAGAGGATGATCTGGCGGCAGCACAAGTGCCAGACATAGCTTGGGTTCGTGTGGCGAAACTGCAGCTCACAGACAATGCTCGTAACTGGTGGAAAATGGAAGAAAGCCGTCTTGAACAGCCTATCGAATGGAAGACTTTCCGCGACATGTTCGACGCTAAGTACTTCCCTGAGACTGCCAGGTTTGACATGAAACAGCAGTTCATCCATCTGCAACAAGGTTCGATGTGGACCAAGACAGTAGATGGGTATGACGCTGAGTTCACCTTGCTCAGTCGGTAAGATATGTCTCAATAATTCGAAATTTTTATATCACAAATTACACAGCTAACATAATATTTTAATAGATTTGCGGCACACCTGATACCGACGGATGAGATCAGAGCACGTCGCTTTCAACAAGGTTTGGATTCGGAAATCCAGGCTGCACTGGCCACAGGAGATTTTCCGACTCATGAATCGGCTCTGAAAGCTGCCCGCCGTTATGAGGCAGTGGTAAAGGCGAGGGGAAGACCTCAATCTGCTGGATTTAAGCGTCCTGCCAACCAGATGGCAGGAGGAGCCTCGTCCAGACCATCTTTTGTGCCAAGGCGACCCGGAGTACTGAACAACCGTCCTAGCCCAACCTTTTATATCTACTGCAAGAGAACTGGACATATGATGAAAGACTGCCGGCGAGCCAACCATCTTTGCTTGATCTGCGGCTCAGCTGCTCATGATATTGGGTCTTGTCCCCAAAAGCAAAACCCAGTTGCTACACCCAGGCCAGCAGTTACCTATCCGCAACGACCAGCTCTTCAAACACCTGCTCCAAGACTTGCACTACCTGCACCACCCAGAGGACCACAAGCTGCACCACCTCCTCGTCAGTTCCATCAAGCTTAAAGGAACGTTCCGAGGAATGCTCCTCAAGCCAGGAGGAATGTACCAAGGCACCAGGCTTTCACGATGACCGTGGAAGAAGCTGAGGCCACTGGCCAAGTCATCACTGGTAAACTTTTCTTTTCAAACTTTGTTTTTTTTCTATCCTAATACTTAGATACATATTTTTCCTATACCTAAAACAAATCCTACATACCATAGGTACAATCTTAGTATCCTCAATCCCTGCACTAGCACTGTTTGATACTGGAGCATCTCACTGCTTTATGTCGCAACGGTTTGTCCGAACCCATGCGATTCCAGTCTCACCGCTTTTATCCAGCTGGAATGTCAGTTCAGGAAATGGCGCTCTAAAGGCAACCATGGGATACCGTTTGTGTCCAGTCGTCGTCTGCAGCAGAGAGTTTTATGCTGACTTCAAAGTGCTGGACATACCGAACTTCAATGTGGTTCTAGGAATGGATTGGCTTGGAACTTTTTTATGCTACCATTGACTATCGTCAAAGGAGGGTAGTATTCGAGATTCCAGACCATCCGGTCTTCTATTTCAAAAGCGGAAACCGTACACTGGAGCCAAGTACCTACAAAGCGAAGCCAAGAAAAGCAGTAGTTGCAGCAGCTCAAGCGGAGGAAGAATCAAGACCAGATGTGGTTCGAGAGTTCGACGATGTATTTCTTGACGATATATCAGGTTTGCCTCCCGATCGAGCTCTTGAATTCAGTATTGATTTAGTACCAAGAGCACAACCGGTGATCAAAGCACCCTATCGTTTAAGTCCGAAAGATTTGAAGGAAGTCCGAACACAGTTGGACGAATTACTGGCGAAAGGATGGATTCGTCCCAGCACTTCAAGTTGGGGATCACCTGTACTACTTGTGAAGAAGAAGGAAGGTTCATATAGACTATGCATCGATTACAGAGCCTTGAATGAAGTCACTATAAAGAACAAGTATCCACTTCCACACATCGACGATTTATTCGATCAGCTAAGTGGATCTTGTGTTTTCTCTAAATTGGATGTTCGTTCAGGTTATCATCAGGTGAAGGTCAAGGAAACTGATATTCACAAAACAGCTTTCAGAACTCTCTATGGACATTACGAATTTCTAGTGATGCCATTTGCAGTGACCAATACGCCAGCAATATTCATGAACCTAATGAATCAAGTTTTCCGGGAGTACTTAGACAGGTTTGTTGTCATCTTCATCGACGACATACTTGTGTATTCAAAGAGTTGGAAAGAGCATGCAGAACATCTACGAATTGTCCTGGAAACTCTTCGACAACATCAGCTCTATGCCAAGTACAGCAAGTACGAGTTTTGGCTAAAACAAGTTGGTTTTCTTAGACATATCGTATCAGAAAAAGGAATCTCGGTGGATCCAGCAAAAGTTTCAGCAGTTAGCAAATGGCCTACACCAAAGTCAGTGAAGGACATTTGGAGTTTCTTAGGTCTAGCTGGATATTACAGAAGATTCATTGAAGGATTTTCGAAGATAGCAACACCCCTGACCAAGCTCATACGTAAAGATGAAGAATTTGTGTGGTCAGAAGCATGCGAACAAGCTTTCGTAGAACTCAAGTCAAGGTTGACATTAGCACCTATTCTCGTTATACTAGATCAATCTGGAGGATTCGAAGTGCATTGCGATGCATCCGGTAAGGGATTAGGATGTGTTCTACATCAGCACGGTAAAGTTGTGGCTTATGCTTCAAGACAGCTGAAGATTCATGAGCGCAATTATCCGATGCATGATTTGGAATTGGCAGCTATCATATTTGCTCTCAAGATTTGGCGCCATTATCTTCTTGGTGAGCAAGTGAATATCTACACAGATCATAAGAGCCTGAAGCACGTGTTTACTCAGAAGGAGTTGAATATGCGGCAGAGAAGATAGTTAGAACTCATGGCGGACTTTGACATTAACTTGCAATATCACCCAAGGAAGGTGAATGTGGTACCTGATGCACTTAATCGCCAATCATTAGCAATGAATCTCACCGCTCAGTGGAAGCTTCAACAAGACTTGCATCAGATGGAGATTGAAGTAGTCATGCTAGGTAATACTTCAAGTTTGATGAATTACAAGTTCAATCAACCATTGTCAATCAGATCAAAGCAGTCCAAGCAAGTGATGCTAAGTTGCAAAAGATCAGAGAACAAGTGGAGAATGGACTCAGAACAGACTTCATCATCCATGAAGACGGATTTTTGAGATACGGCAGCAGATTGTGTGTACCAAAAGGTCCTGTTCGGGAAGAGTTAATGAAAGAAGCTCACAACTCTCCCTACTCAGTACATCCTGGAGGTACCAAAATGTACAAAGATCTACGTCAGAATTATTGGTGGCATGGAATGAAGCGTGAAGTAGCCAGAAGCGTCACAAAATGCTTGGTGTGTCAGCAAGTAAAAGCTGAACATCAAAGGACTGCTGGATTACTTTAACCGTTACCAATCCCAGAATGGAAGTGGCAACACATCACGATGGATTTTGTGACCACTCTTCCTCGCAGCACAAAGGGTAACGATGCCGTATGAGTCATTGTGGATCGACTCACAAAGTCGGCTCACTTCATCCCATTTCGAGTTGGCCAATCTACTGAGACACTAGCAAAGAAGTACATGGAGGAAATTGTGAGACTTCATGGAGTACCGGTCTGCATTGTCTCCGATCGTGACACTAGGTTTCGATCGCAATTTTGGCAGAGTCTGCAAGCAAGCTTGGGAACAAGTCTGAACTTCAGCACGGCTTATCATCCACAAACAGATGGTCAGTAGGATATGCTCAGAGCATGTATGTTAGACTTCAAAGGATCGTGGGAAGATCACCTACATCTTGTAGAGTTTTCGTACAACAACAGCTACCAAGCAAGCATAGGAATGGCACATTTTGCAGTATTGTATGGAAGGAAGTGTCGATCACCATTAAGTTGGGATGACATCGGAGATAGGGAACTTCTTGGACCAGAGATGATAGTAGCGACTGTTGATGTGGTTCGCACTATCAGGGAAAGGATGCGCATAGCCCAAGATCGACAGAAGCACTGGGCTGATGCAAAGAAATGTCATCTGGAGTTCCAGCCAGGAGATCATGTGTTCTTGAAGATATCTCCGAACCGCGGAGTGATCCGATTTGGAAGACGAGGTAAGCTAAGTCCGAGATATATTGGACCGTTCGACATACTCGAACGAGTCGGTGAAGTGGCATACCGCTTAGCGCTTCCACCTTCATTGGAAGGAGTGCATAACGTGTTCCATATATCCTAACTCAGAAGGTATGTGAGTGACCCCAGCTATGTTCTCGATCATTCCGAGCTCACTATGCAGCCCGATTTGCTTTGTGAGCAACAGCCTGTAGGAATCCTGGACAGGAAAGTGAAGACACTTCGGAACAAGGAAGTTAACTTGGTCCGAGTGATGTGGAGGAAAGACACTCCAGGAGAGTCCACTTGGGAAAGGGAGGATGAAATGCGTACTAGATATCCACACCTCTTTGTAAACTAGTCCTCAAATAAAAGTTGTAAATTTCGAGGACGAAATTTTTGTAAGGAGGGTAAACTGTAACAACTCTATTTTTAATGTACAAAGAATTGATTTAAATTCAAAGTATACTTGGAGTATTTAATGTTGCTGATATCTCTTTAAGTATTTATTTCACACCATAATTACAAGAAGGAGCTTGTGGCTCATTGGTAATACCTTACACTGCTGAACCAAGCCACCAGAGTTCAAATCCCATACCCCACATTATTTTTAATATTATTTTGTTTTAAAATTTCTAGAATACCAACAGTCAACACGTGTTTTCTCACAGAAACCCCACTACCCATGAAAAGTTAAATGTTCGAGTAGCTACCCCCGGCGAACCCCCAGATTCCGGCACCCCGACTAGGCCAAGTCGGCCGGCGGACCGGCCGACTCGGGCCAGCGCAGCCGGCCGGACTTGGCCGGTCGGCCGAGTCGTTAACATCAAAAACCTGTCTTTTGGAATTCCCTACCTCACTGCATACTCTAAATTCTGTAATAATTTCCAGAGAGCCTATTAACTCTCATTCAATATATTTTTAATACATTTTTCCTATTATTTTTACATTTTTAAATTAAAGAAAAACCCTACACCTACCCTAACCCTGGGTCGAAGAGAGCCCATTAAGACTGCTTCACCTTCAAAGACTGGGTCGAAGACCAGTATCAATAAGGTAGGTTCGCTCTATCCGACAGTTGGAAGATGATCCCACCACGAAAGCATGCGCCAAAAGCGATCTACACTGCGATGGCAAGTCCAGATCAACATCAAGCTTGAAAATGAACTCGTACCTGCCACGTGATAACATTCTCAAAGAAGGGGGAGTATGAGAATATGGACGACCTCTCCGACTACTTCACAGACGAGGATGAGGACGAGGTAATATCAGGATTTCCACCGGCTCCAAAAGAGCTGGAAGATAGGATACACACCACGGCCGATAATCTGAGGAAAATTGACTTAGGGGCGAAAAACGGTCCAAGGCTAACGTTCGTCAGTGAGCTATTGTCTGAAACACAGGTTGCCACACTAAAGGACGTGCTTATGCAGTATAAAGATTGTTTCGCATGGAACTACTCCGAGATGCCGGGACTAGATCCATAAATAGCTGTGTATAAACTGGCGATATCACCGAAGGTCAAGCCAGTCAAACAGGCGCCAATAAGAATGTGACTCGAACTCAAGATGACTATCAATGCCGAAGTCAAGAAACTAATCGACTCCGGCTTCATCCAAGAAGTTCAATATCCTGACCGGATCTCCAACATTGTCCCAGTGATGAAGAAAAATGGGACAGTACGCATCTGCATGGACATTCAGGATCTCAACAAAGATTGTCCGAAAGATGACTTCCAAGTGCCTGTTACCGAGCTGATGATCGATAACACATCTACCCATGGGGTCTTCTCCTTCATGGACGGATCTTCGGGGTATAATCAAATAAAGATGCATCCCGAAGACCGAAAGTATACTGCCTTCCGGACTCCGCTAGGTATATTCTGCTATAAGGTGATGCCCTTTGGCTTGAAGAACACAGGCGCTACATATCAGAAGGCTATGACGAAGATCTTCAATGACCTCATACACAAGATTGTCGAATGTTATATCGACGACAATGTGGTGAAAAGCAAATTGTACGTGGAGCACCGGGAGCATTTGAAAATAGTGTTCCAGCGTCTTCGAAAATATAATCTGAAGATGAACCCCTTGAAATGTGCATTTGGCGTCTCCTCGGGAAAAGTCCTAGGCTTCATCATACGACACCGAGGCATCAAAATAGACCCATTGAAGATCAAGACGATAATGGAAATATCCTCGCCAAGAACTCTTAAGCAACTGCGGTCTCTCCAAGGAAAGCTTGCATATATCTGACGGTTCATAGCTAACCTCTCCGGAAAATGCCGTCCCTACAGCCATCTAATGAAGAAGGGGATCCCGTTTGTTTGGGATCGTAAATGCCAAAATGCACTGAACAAAATCGAGCAATATCTGCACAACCTACCGGTCCTAACCGCTCCGGTCAAGGGAAATCTCCTCATCCTGTACACAACAGCCCTTGAAGGTTCTTTAGGCACGTTATGGGCACATGAGAACGATCAGGGAAAAGAGAGAGCTCTCTACTATTTGAGTCGAGTTCTCCTGGGGGCAGAAACAACTACTCCCCTATCGAAAAGCACTGCCTGGCACCGTTCTTCACGATAACAAAGCTTTGACATTTTGCCTTGACACATAAGGTCCATCTCATATCAAAGGTGGATCCTCTCAAATATTTGATGTCAAGAGCCATACTAATAAGAAGTCTTGCTAAATAGGCCCTCCTCTTAATGGAGTTCTCGATAACGTATCGACCCCTCAGGGCAGTGAAAGGCCAGGCCATTGCCGACTTTCTCACCGAGCATCCAATACCAGCCGACTCTCCCTTAAGTTGCGAATTACCGGACGAACATGCGTTCGACACGAAGGATGAAGAAAATGACACTCAATGGGAACTTTACTTCGATGGGGCATCTTCCATGAAGAAGCGAAAGTACAGCACCCCCATAATCAAAGCTGGGGTAGGCTTTATCTTCGTGACACCACAAGGAGGGATAATGTGTATTGCCCTTTCCTTAACGGAGCCGAGAACAAACAACGAAGTAGAATATGAAGCTTTGATAGCAGGTCTCGAGATTGCTGTCGACATGGGAATCAAAAACCTCCTCATACATGGAGACTCCCAACTGGTCATTAGCCAAGTAAATGGCGACTATCAAACGTGCAAACCAGAATTGGTAAAATATGGTGAGAGAGTGCAGCAATTGCTAACACAAATCCCCTCCTATATCCTGGAAAGCATACCGCATGCGGAAAATAGCAAGGCGGGTGCATTAGCCAAGCTTGCTAAGGAATTAGCTGACGAAAACCTCGATGATGTAAGGATCGTTGTGCAAAGCCACCGAATTCTCACGCCAGCAGAAATATCTTCGGAGTTTTCTGAAGGAGAGGAAGCAACCAAACAAGCAGCTTTCCAAATAGAGGACGAAGAAAAGGCTAAGGATTGGAGAGAATTCTTCATAGACTACTTCAAATCACAGCGAACACTTGAAGATGCATCGTCAAGACATCAGCTCATGAAATGAGCCCTGTCATTCGCCTTAGTCAATGATACTCTATATAAGAGATCATTCGACTGTCTGTGGCTGAGATGCCTGGGACCAGAAGAAGCAAGGAGAGTCGTCCAAGAAACTCATGATGAACTCTGTGGTTCTCATCAAGCCACGTCAAAGATGAAGCTGAAGATCAAAAGAATGGGCTACTATTGGCCCACAATGATTCAGGACTGCCTCGAATATGCGAAGCAGTGTCACTCGTGCCAAATTCACGGGGACTTCATCCATCAGCATCCAAATCCGCTACACCCAACAATGGCTAGCTGGCCGTTCGAAATGTGGGGAACAGATATAATTGGACCCATCGAACCAGCGCCATCCAAAGGACATCGGTTCATACTGGCAACAACCGATTACTTCTCCAAGTGGGCGGAGGTTGTACCGCTAAAGGAAGTGAAGACGGAGAATATCCTCCATTTCTTCAGGACACACGTCATCTACTGGTTTGGCACTCTACGACGGATCATTTCAGATAACAGGCCAGCCTACAGAAGCCATAAGATCAGCCGCTTCGCACGACATCATAATATAGATTGGAGATACTCTTCAGTCTATAATCCTTGAGCTAACGGTCTGGCTGAGGCTTTAAAAAAGACCTTGATGAAAATCATAAAGAAAACGGTGTCCAGAAATAAAAAGGACTGGCATGAGAGACTGCATGAAGCTCTCTGGGCTTATCGAACCACGTTCAAAATGGCCATGAATACAACGCCATTCGCGTTGGTATTCGGCACGGAGGCGATACTTCCCTTGGAGATAGAACTACCCTCTCTACGAGTGGAAGTTCGATATGAGCTGACGGATGACCATATTCGGTTTGAGAAGCTCGATGCCCTCGATGAAACTCGTCTCATGGCACACCAAAACCTGGAAGTTTATAAAGCATGGATGACGCGCTCATATGAAAAACTAACTAGGCCAACAACATTTCGCCAAGGAGAATTTGTGCTAGTCGTAAAAAGACCTATGATCCCCAACCCTGCAAAGCGGGGGAAATTCGAGCCAAACTATGAAAGCCTGTACATCATAGACAAGGTCTACCAAGGTGGGGCCTACTTGCTCATGAATATGCATGGCGAAAGACCCTTCCAGCCAATAAACGGCTGATTCCTTAAGAAAGTCTACGCTTGACAAGTCAAGGCTCAGGTTAATGATAGATGACAACGCTCCTGTCCGCTCGCTGTCTTCCTGAGTCCAAACTCTATAAGTAGTATCCTGCAAAACTTCACCCCGAAGCTGGCAGTAGACCGAGATGTCCTTAAACTAACAATGGACTGAGATGCCCCTAAACTAACAATGGACCGAGACGTCCCTAAACTAACAATGGACCGTAATGTTCTTAAACTAAATACGTCGCCTCAAACACGGTGATGGTGGAATTCAAGTCCATAAGTCCCAGCGGCGAGGACTGCAACTCCGGCCCTGCTGGCTGCACAGCTACCCCAGTGATGAAGTCCTTCATAAGTTCTATTGGTGAACAGAGGGGTAAAAAAACGGTACGTCCACAAGTGAAATGGGCACGGATGAAAACCCGAAAGGGCTCCGTGAGTAAAAACAGCAGGGCTGCCGGCGAGTTTTTGAAAACCCGAAAGAGCGCAATCTCGTTAAAATAAAAACACCTGCAAGGTCCTCTCGACCTTGTGAGGAGAAAACACCTGCGTGAGATCCTTACGATTCACAAGGGAGCAACGCACTTAGTGATCCCCATGATTCCTAAGGAGAAATTACACTTACAAGATCCGCACGACTCGTAAGGAGAATTTCCCCCTATGAGACCCTCACGGCTCATAGGATTCAAAAGCCTTAAGATACAGAGACCTGAACCTGTTCTTAAGCCATCACACTCCCTAAGTTTCCCTACAGATGGTCAATATTGTCTCTTGTATACAATTCACAGGCACAAATAAACGATTTCCCCACCAAGTTCCACCAATGAAGAGGAATGTCCTCATGTGGTGAACGACACTTCTAAGTCCTCTTGACTTGTAAGGAGAAAACACTCTTGTAAGATTCTTACGACTTGCAAGAGAAAATATCACTTAGGAGTCTTCACGACTCCTAAGGAGAAAATACACTTACGAGATCCTCATGACTCGTAGAGAGAAATACCTTTATGAGACCCTTACGGCTTGTAAAGTCAAAAAGCCTTAGTCAACAGGATCCTAACCCTGTTTGGTAAGCCACCTTTGTTCAAATCGACAAAGGAAAATGATGATTCGCTCCTGGAAATCTCCCAGTTGTAGCGATGCTGATGCCTAAATTGGTATCAAATTCCAAGTCCTTTCACAGCAAATGATGATTCGCTCCTGGCAATATTCCAGTCGCAGCGATGCTGATGCCAAGATTGGGATCAGATCTCAAGTTCCATACTCGCAATAAAAATCAGCGAGCAAAAAAATGCATATGAAATAGCCGAAATGATGGGGCAACTCGCAATAAAAATCAGCGAGCAAAATATATGCATATAAAAACAACCGAAATGTTTGGGTAACTCACAATAAAAAAACAGCGAGTAAAAAGAAAAATAGCCGAAATGATTGGGCACCACGATAAAAAGCCGAAATGATTGGGCAATCGTGACTTTCGCGATATAAAAAAGATGAAATGATAGAGCATCGCGGAAAGAAATAAAAAAGAAATGAATGAAAATGAAACTTTTGCCCTGCAGGTGAGTCCGCATCAACCCCTGTATATAGTCCATGGGAATAAATGAAAAGCGAACCATATGTTCCCACCAGGCTCCATCAGAAGGAGTGCCAAGTCTCGACGGTTAACAAACAGCTTAGAGATCAATAACGGCGTTCTTCCTCACTCCAGCAGGATGCAGACGCGACGTCAACAAATCGGAGCCATAGAAAAGTCCCTAGTTCGAGATCTCGACGGTTCACAGACAGCCTAAAGATCAACAACGGCGTTCCTTCTCGCTCCAGCAGGATGCAAATGCAACGTCAACAACCGACCCCAGGGTTAAAACAACGGATCCACGGCAAAGTCCCTAGTTCCCAGTCTCGATGGCAATGTCCACAGCCTAGAGATCACTCAGGCGTTCCTCTTCACTCCAGCAGGATGCAGATGCAACGTCAACAACTAATCCTAGGGTCAAAACAACGGAGCCATGGCAAAGTCCCTAGTTCCGAGCCTCGACGGTTCACAGACAACCTCGACATTTGTCGCAATATGGCAAACAAAATGTCAACAAACGAAGCAAAGGAAGATCCCTAGCTTCAGGGTCTTTACGGCGACTCAAATAAAACCTGAAAGACTATCGGAGATCATTACACACCAACGCGAAGTGGTCATGACTCATTAGGGCTCCCATATTGAGCCTAATCTCAAGTAAAAAGCGGCATGAAAAATCCCTAAAGCTTGCTCTTCCGACGGTAATATGACCTGGGAGATTACTTCAAGACGTCTTGTCCAGCCCCGAATGGTTCAGAGAAACGACAGTCGTGAGGCTACTCGAACAGCAAGATTGCGTATCGGGGAATGCATCGGCCAACATGATGGTACGACGGACAAAAACCCTAATACCATAGACCCTAACGGACCTCTGTCGTAAAGAGCAGAGGTTAATTATGACGTTAGTACATGCTTGCGAGAAATTCTCGATTCGTCTCGACTCGTAGGGAAAACAATGTTCCTACGAGAACTTCTCGACTTGTCTCGATTCGTAGGGAAAAAGATCTCCGTGAAACCCCCACGGATCATGAAAGTGGAAAGCCTAAGGCAACGGGGATATCAACCTGTTTCCTAAGCACTTTGGTCCTGCAAGCAAGTCCAAGATGGACTGTTGTATACTATCCACGGGCCATATTTTCCAAAGTCGAATATTGACAAAGAAAAAAAACACTTACGAGTCCTCTTGACTCGTAAGAGGGAAAATTCTATTGTGAGATCCTTACGACTCTCAAGAGAAAACACACACTTAAGAATCCTTACGACTCATAAGGAGAAAATACACCTACGGGATCCTCTCAACTCATGAGGAGAAAAATCTTTATGAGATCCTCGTGACTCATAAAATTGAAAAGTCTTAGGTGGCAGATCCAAAGCTTTTTCCTAAGCCATCGCTGTCCTGTAAGGAGGTCAAGATGGACTATTTACGGGTCACATTTTCCAAAACTGCATGCCAATATGAAATAAAATATGTCTTTTATTCATGAATTCAAGTGAATACAAGATACATTTCATAAGGGAATCAAATGAATACATGTTATTCATGAATCACAAGTTTACAGTCGGTAAGAGGAAAGAGGTACAATGACAGTTATTAAGGAGGAGGTGTCTTCAACAAATTGACAAGCCGCTTGCGCGCTCCTCTCAATCCTTTCTCGTGGTCAGCTACTGTGGCCAACTCCACTTCAATTTGAGCCCGTTATTGCAAGCAGGACGAAAACTTCTCAGTGACTTCCTGTTTGGCAGTTTCGTAATCCTGTATGACCCGCTCAGTGAAGTCAAGCTTCTGCCTTAGCGCCAATCCTTTATAGAATTAGAACCAGTGATAGCGCCTCATGCGTATAACATGTGGGCGCCGGCGCCAATCGCAGTGCCTCGCACATATAACGCGGGGGCCCCGGCATTATATATTTATGAGTAACTACTACTTCACATAAGGCACCAATGAGTAGTGGTACTAAAGAAAGGGAAGTTTTGCCATTCATACTTGGGAAAATTAATACATCAGTGATAACAACAAAACAAAAATATCATCAAAATGTTTATAATGGCAAGACACTTAATCCCGGACATGGATTTAGGAATTCAGTAGCAAGTTCGGGTAAAATGCTTCTGGCCTCTCCGACCATTTTCTTATGCATTTTCTCACGAATGCAAGCGTCGGGATCCCCACTGATATCATCCGTCCTCTGGTAGGCGGATATTATCACCGTCTGTTGGAAGACCTGATGCAAAACATCGACAAAATCATCTCGCCGCCTCTTCGAGATCAAGCCTATCAGATATACTGAGTGCACCTTGTCTTCGGTATCATCAAGTGCCTCAAGCGGCATAGCCTCGTTAAATTCAGGAAGTGCTTCCCAACTCGCCCCCACGATAATTTTCAAAAGAGTGGAACGACGGGGGAGTAGTCGACTGTTGTATTCATCGAAACGATGCATCACCTCAGCGCATTGGGCATCCGTAAACTCCTAGCCTTGACAGCGACCTTGGACGCGAATGTCTTCATAGGAGATAATCTCATCATGATTATACAGATGGGCAGCCATAGTATCTGGAAAGAAAATTCAGTAAACGGTTAGCAATTAAATATTAAGATTCTTAGAATCTAAAATAAAAATAGAGGTGACGTCCCATCATTGATAGGGCAGTCATTCATTAAGGATGGAATCCTAAGAGGATTCTCATTTAATGAAAAACCTCATTAGGCTAAGGAGTTAAACTCGCTCGAGAGCTGTGCTTTACAAACAGAATTCACATCTGTCAACTTTAATTAAGAGGGGAACAAAATTCCCTAAAATTTTTTAAAGAGCTATGCTCTGTAAAGATGATGGGGTAATCTACCAGAACCCTCAAAAGCAAAGCTTTTTGATAGGGCAAAACCCCAAGATCTTTAAGATTTTGAAAGAAAAATCCTAGAAACTCTGAGAGTTCTTCACGGAAGATGAGCAGTGCTCTGATTAATGGGTTAAGCAACCCTAGAATACATTTTAAGATCTACGATCTAAGAAGAGCAAAACTCTGTTCATGGGTTCGATTATAATCCTTACCAAATTTTGGGGCAGAGTTATAACTCTAGAAAGGATTTCTTTAGGCAGAGATCTAAGCTCTGAAAGGAGAATTAAATTCTCAAAGAAGAACAAGAGAAGATGAACAACAGTCATCTTAAGGGCCAAAGGCCCTACTTATAGGCACAAAAAGTCGATTCAACTTCCAAGAAGATCCAACGGTGGAAAAGCTGCCACCGCTGCACTCACGTATGAGCTACGTGAGCGCAACAGTGGGGGGCATTTGTTTCCCCCAATAAAAGAGCAAAGCTCTGTTCAAAATTTGAATGGTAACGCCTTACGTGCCTTGCACGAGGGCGCTAGCGCCAAGAGTTTAAAGGAAAAAAATCTTAAGCAGCGCCTCACGTGACTTGCACGAGAGCACCAGCGCCAAGAGTTTAAAAACTCTGAGACAGTGTCTCACGTGCTTTGCACGACGGCGCCAGCGCCGAGAGTTAAAAATTCTTGGGTAGCGCCTCATGTGCCTCACACGAGGGCGCCGGCGCCAGAACTAAAAGCTCTCTATTAGACAGAGCCGTTGGAACAAAAATCCAACGGAGGTGATAAATCATCAAAATGCAGAATTAAATTCTGCTGAGGAAATATTCCTCAAATCTTTCTAAACAAGAAAGATTACTCTCTATAAAATATAGCACCATTAGATTAAAAATCCAATGGTTATTAAAAATCACCTATCTGCAGAATAAATTCTGTATGGGAAAATATTTCCTTAATCTTGTTAAAAACGAGAAAGATATCTTCTGTAAAACAGAAGTCCTTAGATCAAAGATCCAACGGTGGATAAAATCCCCAAATCAATTAAAGATCTCTCAATGAGAGATTTCTTTAACTAAATCAACAAACTTGCCTTAACTATATAAAGGACCCAAGACTTCAAGTCTTGTACAGACGAACCCCCCCCCCCTAAATTTCAAAAAAAGAGAGGAGAGAGCAAGCAAGAAGAAAGTTTTAAGAGGGAAGAAAGAAGAATACCTCTCTTCGAGGTAAATAAAAATAATAGAGATCAGAGTATCTCATCTGCATATCCAAGGGTTTAACTCTTATAAAAGAACTTAGTTCTTTCTCTGGATCTGAGATCCATGAGACAAGTCTTTCACAAATGAGAATTTAATTCTCATTGGGGTGAACTTCTTCTTAAGGATCAAAGATCAAGAAAAGAACAGAGAATTAAACTTTTCAGAACAGAATATACGAAGAAAACCTAGCGTCATGCGCCTCATGTGCCCCTCACGTGGGCGCTACTCAATAAGGAGTGTTTAGCACTCAGTGGTTGGCACTCAGCGCCAAGTGCCTCACGTGCCCCTCATGTGGGCGCCATTCAACATAAAGCGCTCGGTATTAAATAGACAGCGCCTAACGCCCAGTGCTTAGCACCAAGCACCTTACGTGTTCCGCATATGGGCGCCATAAAGAATGTTTAACACTCCATGAAAACAAAAAAGGGAAAAGTAAAGTAAAGTATGAGCGTCAGAACCCATATAAATGACTAGTATTGTTCGCACAGAAAGGGGACTGAGCCCAAACAAGTGTTTAGCACTTTATTTAAATGACAAAGACTGAGTGGGCTGAGCCCAAGTCGACCAGATCAACCAAGCCTATGTGCTCATTATTTTCTAAGTTGGTCTTAGTCCCAAGCATGACTACTGATCTTCCGACATGATATTCATCTCACACCTCCCCTCAATCCGAAAATTGGTTCAAGGGTACATCTTCTCACACCTCTGATACATGTCGTTGTAATTTTTCAACGTCTCTAGAGAGATGGTAGGTCCCGACAACCAACAACTCTTTGGTGCACTCCCAAACCGATGGGCACTTCCCAATACGGACCGAAATGTCCTTACACTAAAACCTCACCTCAAAAATGGTGATCTACAGACCGAAATGTCCTTACACTAACAACGGACCGTAACGTCTTTAAATTAACACAATAGAGCCCAAATACTTTTGTTGGATCTGAATGATCCTAAAACCTTATTAAGTATATCTTAGTCTAAAATCAGACTAACGCATCATTAAAAAACATTTAAGTTGATCTTAATCTCAAATGAGATTAACGATCCTTAAATCGAACCAAACCCAAATCTAAGAATATACGGATTTGGACTAATCCACGCTCTACGGGCAAAAACATAAATTAGTCTCCGTATACAATCCACGGGCAACCAAAAATAAAACAAACACATACGAAACGAAGTGACCTTTTGGAGCAGGAGAAAGTGGTTATCGCTACGCGGTAACGTAATTAACTGCAGGGGCTTACGCCTGGAGGGAAGAGCGTCCCCACAATCAAAAACCTCTCACAACGAGGGGGAATCTGACGAAATCTGCTACAATGGTCACATCCGTCCAAACCTTCGATACACGGTGCCACAAATCAACTTAGCATCTTCGGAGAGGTGGACGGATAAAACCAAATAGAATCTGTCCCCAAATTCAGGTAAGATGACCTACGCAGTCGTATCTATTTTCGGCGGTAAACAATCATGATCTCTCAATCAGAGATTTTTCTAATAAGTTGATCTTTTCTCTTATCCTATAAATGAAGGGAAAAACAAAGAAGGGGAAAAAAGAGAAGAGAACTCCACACAAGTTTCTGCAAAAAAAAAGAGTACAGTGAGATCTTGAGAGAACAAGAGAATTTAATTCTCAAAGAAGAAGACTTTCTTCATTGAAACCAGAGATAAAAAAATAGATATCATATTGTCTATCCTTTACATATCTAAAGGTTTAACATTTCATTTAAGAACTCAGTTCTTTCCCCGGTTGAGATTTGCAGAAGCAAATCTCCCACAAGTTGAGAATTTAATTCTCATCGAGAAAATTTTTCTCCACAGATTCAAAACTTAGGGTAAAATAATTAAGTTATAAAAAAAGAGAAGAGAACTACACATAAGCTTCTGCAAAAAAATATACAGTGACCTCTTAAAAAAGAAAGAGAATTTAATTCTCAAAAGAAAAAGAAGACTTGCCTCATCGAAACCCTAGGTAAAAAAAAACACAGAGATTATAGTGTCTCTTCTTTACCTATCTAAGGGTTTAACCCTTCACATAAGAACTTTTATTTCTCTGGTTGAGATTTGCAGAAGCAAATCTCCCCATAAGTTGAGAATTAATTCTCATCGGGGAGATTTTGCTCTGCAGATTCAAAATTTAGGGAAAAAGAACTAGATTATAAAAGAAAAAGAAATAACAGGAGCATATGGGAATTTAATTCCTCTAAAAATTAGGGTTTAACCCTATATAAAGAACTTAGTTCTTCAAATGATGATGATCCAAGATCCTCAAAACCTAAATCTTGATGATCATCAATGACTAAAAATATCATTAACAGAGATCAATATCTCTAAAAAAATACAAGAACATCTTGTTGACTCGTCAGTGCTTAGCACTATTTTGAAGCCTCATGTGTTTTCCACGTGAGTGCTTTAAACGAACAAAAAGAACGGCCAGAGCTGCCTCACATGATTCTCACGTGGGCACCTAAAAAGCAAAGAAAAGTTTCTTTGTCAATTAGGCAGTCGCCCCAAAAGAAAGCAGTCACGTGAAATGCACGTGAACTCTATCCAAGTGCTTAGCACTTCTGAGAAAAGGGAAACGAGCAAATAAAGCCTAAGGCACAGTACTCATGTGCTTCTCACGTAAGTATCATGCAAAGTGCTCAACACTCCATGATTAGTCCAAAATGACTAACAAACGTTCACATCTGGGGGCCTCACGTGTTTCCATACGTGAACGCCACGGAACTTTAGTGCTTGGCACTAATCCAGCACCTTAATTGTTTCACACGTGAGCGTTGTATGTCCTAGTGCTCAGCACTGTTGGGTAATTATGGAAACTCAATTTTTGCCCAAAATTGGCTAAGTTTTCTGAGGTTAAAACTCTTTGATTTTAAAATCAATCAAGCTCATATGGCTCATAGTTTCCAAAACAGATCTTAGTCTCAAAAATGACTAGTGGTCTCCCATCGATGATATCCAAAATGACATTCATCCTATATCTCCTAAAGTAATCTTAGTCTCAAATACGACTAATGATTCTTAGGTTCACCACAACCCTTTTTCCTCAAATACGGGATTTGGTCAAGGGTACGTCTCTTCACACCTCTGATATATGTCGTTGTAATTCCTCAACGTCTTTAGAGAGGTGGCGGGTCCCGACAACCAACAACTTCTTTCGTTGATGCACTTCCAAACTGACATGCACGTCTCAAACCGGATTGTGCCCTAAATTGGGCACATTCTATATCTCCATTGTTCACTCTGTCATGTAACAAATACACGTGCGCATAGGATGAATGAGGGACCAAAATGTCCTTACACTAATATTCGCCCCCAAATACGGCGATAAGGGACCGAAATGTCCTTAAACTAATATTCGCCTTCAAATACGGTGACAAAGGACCGAAACGTCCTTAAACTAAAATTTTGCCTCAAATATGGCGATAATAGACTGCGATGTTCTTAAACTAAAATAATCGAGCCTAAATGTTTATATGTTTAAGCTGACCTTAATCTCAAACTAGATTAACGATCCTTAAATCAACCCAAACCCAAATCTAAAAATATACGGATTTGGACTAATCCACGCCCTATGGGCGACGATAGAAAATAGTCTCCGTATACAATCCACGGGCAACCTAAACAAACAAAAACACAGACGACACGAAGTGAAATTCCGGAGCAGGAGAAAGTGGTTATCGCGATGCGGTAACGTAATTAACTGCAGGGCCTTGCGTCTACAGGGAAGAGCGTCCCCACAATCAAAACCCCCTCGCAAACGAGGGGGACTTGATAAAGTCTGCTACAACGGCCATATCCGTCCAAACCTCCGATATACGACGTCATAAATCAACTTGGCGTCTTCGGAGAGGTGGACGGATAAATCCAAATACCATCTGCCCCTAGGATTCAGGCTGGACGTCTCGGTCCGTCTTCCGGCGATGAACAGTGGTGTCGCGGGTGCTCCGGAATAGCTTCGATCCTTCGCCAGATGAACAGTGGCGTCGCGGATTTTGAGAGTTTTGGCTAAAAATTTCAGAATGATACTGAGCCAAAGTGTGGGGTGGTATTTATAGTGTAGTATTAGGGTTTTGGAATTAAAAATCTGAATTAAAAAGCATTAAAATTTGGTTTAATGATGAAATGAAAGGTTTCTGTTTGATTACAGGGAAATCAAACAGTGCAGGAGAGTTAGAGGTAGGGGAAGAGTCAAGTGTTCAAAGTTCGGGCGTCATTAGACAAGGTTGAACCGTCGGTACCGGCCATTATGGTATTTCCGCCGGCCGATCTTGGACTTCGTGCCTCTGGATTTGTGCCACGTGTACAACTCAGTGTTTATTCCAATTTCAACATATTTGATTTTTTTGACTTTTCATTTTTCTGTGTATTGCACGTGTAATCTTTTGGGCTTCCAAAAAGTTAAAAAGAAAATTCAGAAAAAGATAATGTGTCAGATGAAAATCGAACACAAGGGCTACATTACAGCCGTGAAAGTCTTTACCAGTGAGCTAAAAGTTACTTCTTGCTGTTAATTAACAAAATTTACTTATAACTCAAACTCAGTCTGTATAACTCATTTTCTGTACATTAAACCGGAAAATTCCGTACAGTAAATTTAGAGTCGTTACACTTATATGCAAAAAGAGATAAGCACATAAAGCATGAGATGGCACAAGTGTCATTTGATAAAGCTCAAGGGGCTATATGTAAAGTGTATAGCCTATAAAGGCAAACATAATGAAAAAATCAACAACAACATTTTCATTCTCTTAAAAATTATGGTTCTGTACCTCCTTCTCCTTTCTCAAGGTTCTAAACCCTCTTTCTTTTTTTTTGAATTAAATTAAGAGTTTAACTCTTCTATTTCCAAAAAGAAACTGTTTTTCACCATAAAACCCTTGAAGGGGAGCTCGGATCTTCAATCAAATCCGAAAAATGGGAGATTTTTAAGTCTCACGCCTTTTTCTCCAAGATCCAGCCAACAGAGAGGAAGAGGAAGGAGTCCCATTTCCCAAAAACCCTAGTTCGGGAAGATCCAAGGCTCAAAAGAAGATCCAGGCTAAAGGGGAGGAGAAATGGGTCCTCTTTAAGCCTTCCCTTTTCTGGGAGTTTCTAAAGTCCCTCGGGAGTTTTAACTCCAAATCCACATCCAATTTATTACATAGGAGTTTAACTCCAAATCCAAATCTTTTGGGAGTTTAACTCCAAATTTATACCTAATTTCTGTTTCGGAGTTCAACGCCAAAACCTTTCGGGAGTTCAACTCCTAGCCTAAGGGCTAATCCCTTTTCTCTGCTGGTGTTTCTAGCGGTCGCGTGCCGCACACGTGACCAGCTGGCGCCCAGCGATCGCGTGGCGCGGACGTAACCCGCTGGCGCCCAGCGGTCGCATTCCACGTATGTGACCCGCTGGCGTCGGGCGCCCATGCTTAGGGTACGTGACCTGCGGGCGCCCGGCGCCCACGCGCAGGGCACGTGACCCGCGGGTGCTCGGTGCCCACGCGCCACTTACGCGCCCTTAGGACGCTCCTCATCCCTCCTTTTTCCATACACTCCACACTCAAAACGCATCCCCCGTAAACTCTGCAATGCCCCCGATATACCCAAAACCTCTCAAGACACACATACGCACACTGCACATTGAGTTCGCATGACTAGTTGACCCGTCAATCGGAGGTTCCTTCGCTTCAAAGGTGAAGGGTAATTAACGACAGCTTAGCCCGGGGTTGCAGGAGATTCGGATCCCCAAAATCAATAAACCCCGGCTTACCCCAGACAGGGGAATCTGTATACGCCTGACAAGCGACACGTATTCCCATATTAATAGGGTGACGAAAAACACCCTACAATGGGAAAATCACTCGTTAGGCCGCCGTAAATTCTGACATTTGCGATTACTCCATCGTACATGTCCTTGATTATGTCAATGTACTTGACGGGGCCCCCTTCTTCATCATTGTCCCCTATAATATCTCTCTAAGTATCTTGTCGTACGCTTTTTCTAAATTAATAAATATCATATGCAAATCTCTTCTTCTCTCTCGAAAATGCTCAACAAGTTAACGAAGCAAATGAATAGCCTTTGTCGTCGATCGTCCAGGCATGAACCCAAACTGGTTCTCTGTTATCTTAACATCCTTTCTTAGCCTATGTTCAATCACTCTCTTCCAAAACTTCATCATGTGACACATAAGTTTTATTCTACGGTAGTTTGAGCAACTTTGAATGTCACTCTTGTTTTTGTAGATAGGTACAAGGGTACTTTTCCTCCATTCATTTGGTATCTTTTTGGTCTATTAAATCTTATTAAACGGATCTGTCAGCCATTTAACGCCTATTTATCCTAAGCACTCCAAATCTCGATAGTAATCCTTTCTGGACCAACCGCTTTTCTTGATCTCATTCTCTTCAAAACCTCTTTAACCTCAGATACTCTTATTTTACGCATGAAATCACGGTTTATATCTTAAGATTGAATGACAAGTCCATTCAAATTCTTAGTAAAGCTCTAATTGAACAATTTGTTAAAATAATCTTTCCACCTTTGCTTGATATCCTCATCTCGAACTAAAACCTTCAGATCTTCATTTTTGACACATTTCACCGCACATAAGTATCTGGTCTTCGTTTCTCACATCCGTATGTGAAAGTTATGAAATTTTTAAGTTGGATATTTGTTTTACCATGAATTGGAATAATTGGGACGCGACACGTGTCTCTGTTCCCTTATAAAAAAAAGGGAAAAAGAAAAAAATAGGAGAATTCCTCACGTTTTAAGTCTCGCATGTTAAACACGTGAGCGTTTATATGTAAAACATATAAACGCTAAAAGCAAACATCTAAAGGCTAAATATACCTCATGTGTTAAACACGTGAACGCTTATATGCAAAACACAAGTGCTAAATAAACAGATTAAAACCTACATTAGGGTCACATGTTAAACACGTGAGAACACCTTTTTGAAGCATTAGCTTCAGATAGAGTTAAACTCTCTATATATAATTAAATTCTATTTTTCGTATACAAAGCATATAAGCACTGAGAGTAAGTGGCTAAAGGCCAAATTGACCCCACGTGTTAAACACGTGAGTGCCCATATGCAAGGCATATGCACGCTAAATAAAACAGGCTAAACACCCACATCGGAGTCACGTCTTAAACACGTGAGGGTGTCTCCCTATATAGAATTAAATTCTAGTCTTGGGAAAATGCCTCCCTTGATCTTTCTAAACAAAGAAAGATGTGCTCTGTTAAATAAAGAGCCCTTGGATTAAAATCCAATGGTGATTAAAAAATTACCAAATATATAATTAAATTTTATTGGGGAGAAATATCCCCTTAATATTTCTAAATAAAAAGAATATTTTCTGTTAAACAGAAAATTGTTGGATCAAAAATCCAATAAAATGGGAGAATATTTTCCTATATCTTTCTAAGCAAAGAAAGATGTGCTCTGTTAAATAAACAGCCCTTGGATTAAAATACAATGGTGATTAAAAATAACAGTTTAACATAATTAAATTCTGTATATGGAAAAATATTTTCCCAATCTTGTTAAAAACAAGAAAATATAGTCTTTAAAACAGAAATCACGGGATCAAAAATCCAACAGTGGATAAAATTCCCTAAATAATGTTTGAGACCAATAAAATCAATTGGAAGATCAACAATTTGTCTTGCCTATATAAAGGACCTGAGACTTTAAGTCTCACACACAAACACAGAGACAAAAAAGGGAGGAAACCCCCTATAAGGTTCTGCAAACAAAAAGATAGAAAGGAGAATTGAATTCTCTTTCAAAGAAGATCTGCCTGTTCTTTCAAACCCTAGGTAAAGAAAAGTAGAAATAAAATGTATCTCTTTTGCCTAGCAAAAAGAAAATAAAGGCTCAAACCTTCATAAAAAGAACTTAGTTCTTTCTTTGAGCTGAGATTTGCAGAGCAATTCTTCCAACAAATTGAGAATTTAATTCTCATCGGGGAGATTTTGTTCTTCAAACTCAAAATTTAGGGGAAAGAAATAGATTAAAAAAAAGAAGGAGAAGAGAACTTATGGTTCTAGGAATTTAATTTCTCTGCAAGCAGGATTAAATCCTATATAAAAGAACTTAGCATGAAAAGAAACTTAGTTCTCTAATAAAAAAAGAGAAAAGATCCAAAATCTTCAAAAACAAAGATCTTGGTGATTATTAATGGTCAAAATGCCATTAACAGAGATTCAACCTCTAGAAAAGAAAAGGAACTTAGCACCTCACGTGAATAACACGTGAGCGCCCAAAAGATTTCCAAAACAAAGGACTCAGTGTCTCATGTGCTTCCTACGTGGGTGCTCCAAATAAAGGACTCAGCGCCTCACATGCTTCCCATGTGGACGCTCAAAACAGAAGGCCGACGCCTCACGTGAAATACACGTGAGCGCTGAGTAAAAGTTCTTAGCACTTCATATTCAGTCAAAATGACTGAGTGCTTAGCACTGATTGGGCAACGCCCACGTCCTAGCGCCGCATGTGCTCATCACGCGAGCACTATACCAAGTGCTTAGCACTCCATATTCAGTCAAAATAATTGTTCCCGCCAAAATTTAAACAATATAGAAAGAGTAAAGTTCTGTTGAAAGCTAATAGGGAAGCGCCCCACATGCTTCTCACGAGGGCGCCAGCGCTAATATGCAAAACACAGAAAATCTTCTGGGTAAGAATTAAATTCTTATACGGCGCCGCACGTGCTCCTCACGCTGGCGCCAATGTGCAAAGCACGGAAGTACTTTCTGAGTAAGAATTAAATTCTTATATGGCGCCGTACGTGCTCATTACGCGGGCGCCAGTGTGCAAAGCACTTGAATACCCATCTTAAAAATTAAATTCATAAGTGGCGCCCACGTGCACAACACGTGAGCAACGGCACCTAAGTAGAATTAAATTCTACGATACTCTCTGTTAAACAGAGCCATTGGATCAAAAATCCAACGGAGATGATAAATCATCAAAATATAGAATCAAATTCTATTAGGAGAAAACATCTCCCAAATCTTTCTAAATAAGAAAGATACTCTCGGTTGGATCAATGATCCAATAATAGAATAAAATTCTATTTTAGAAATATATTCTCTCAATCTTTCTATAAAAACAAGATTGCTCTCTGCAAAATAGAGAACCCTTGGATTAAAAATCCAATAGTGATTAAAACTCACCACTTGACAGAATAAGTTCTGTATATGAGTGAATATTTTCCCAATCTTGTTAAAAACAAGAACAATATATTCTGTAAAACAAAAGTCTTTGGATTAAACATCCAACGGTGGATAAAATTCTCCAAATCAATTTTGAGACCAATTAAATCAATTGGAATCTCTCAATGAGAGATTTTCTCAAAACTGATTAACAATCTGCCTCCACTATATAAAGGACCCGACTTCAAGTCTCAGACACCACATAGAGACCACAGATACACAGAGAGAGGAGGAGACCACAGATAGAAAGAATAGAGAATTCAATTCTCAAAGAAGAAGATCTTCCTTCTCAAAACCCTAGGTAAAAAAAAGAGATCAAAATATCTCCCCTACATGTAATATCATATCTAAGAGTTTAAACCTTTTAAAAAGAACTTAGTTCTTTATCTGGATTTGAGATCCACAAGACAAGTCTCCCATATGTTGGGAATTTAATTCTCACCGGGAAAATATTTTTCTTGAGAATCAAATATTCAGGGAAGAACAAATTTAAAGAGAAAGAAGATGGAGTTTATAATACTCCAGGAACCCAGTTCCTTCAAATCAAGAACATAGTTCTTCAAAACTCAACCCGAGATCCTTAAAAAATAGTGATTTTGGCGAGCGTAAATGGTCAAAATACCATTAATAGAGATTTAAAGTTCTCTAAAAATATCAACAGAGATTAAATATCCATATAAAAAAATGAGACTAGCGCCTAACGTGCTACCCACATGGGCGTCCTTTTAGCAGCGCCTAGCGTCTCACATAAAAAACACGCGGGTGCCTAAAACCGAAGGTCAGCGCCTCACGTGAAACAAATGTGGGCGCTAAATAAAAGTGCTTAGCACTCCACATACAGCCAAAATGGCCGAGTGCTTAGCACTGATTGGGCAGCGCCCAGCGCCTCACGTGCTCTTCACGTGGGCGCCATATAAAAATTGCTTAACACTCCATATACAACCGAAGACAGCTAAGTGCTTAGCACTGATTAGGCAGTGTCCAGCGCTTCACGTTCTCCTCACGTGAGCGCCATGTTCAGCCAAAATGGCTGAATGCTTAGCACTGATTGGGTAGCGCCTAGCGCCACACGTGCACCTCACGCGGACGCCATAAGAAGTGCTCAGCACTTCACATTTAGTCAAAAGAACTAAAGTGTTCAACATTCATTAGGCAGCGCCCACGACTGAATGCTTCACATGACATATATGTGAGCATCAGAATTCAGCGCTTAGCACTTTAACATAAAAAAGAAAAAGGGCGGAACAAACAGAGCCCAAATAAGTGCTTAGCACTTTTGAATAAAAAAGAAAAAGAATAAGCAGATTAAGCCGAAATTGGCTATGTCTCTGAAGTTTTCTTGCAGCTGAGCACAAATGCTCTTTTGCTGGATCTTAAGTAAAAATGATCCTTAAAAACATTGTTAAACTGATCTTAGTCTCAAACATGACTAAGGATGATATCCAAAATGATATTCAGCTCATATCTCCTGAAGTAATCTTAGTCTCAAATACGACTAACGATTTTTAGGACTATAACAAATCCTTTCCCTCAAATACGGGACTTGGTTCAAGAGTACATCTTTCTACACATTTGTATATGTCGTTGTAATTCCTCAACGTCTTCAGAGAGGTGACGGGTCCCGACAACCAATAACTCCTTTCGTCATACATTAATGCACTTCCAAATTGACGTGCATACTTCAAATCAGACTGCACTCCAAATTGGGTGCATTCTATATCACCATTGTTCACTCCGCCACTAACAAATATACATGCGCACCAGATGAATAATGGACCGAAATGTCCCTAAACTAAAATTTCGTCTCAAACATGGCGATAATAGACCGTGACGTCCTTAAACTAAAATAATTTGGCCCAAATGCTCATATGTTTTAAGTCGATCTTAATCTCAAACCAGATTAACGGTCCTTAAATAAACCTAAGCCCAAATCTAAAATATACAGATTTGGACTGATCTGCGCCCTACGGGCGACGACATAAACTAGTCTCTGTATACAATTTACGGGCAACCAAAACAAACAAACACATACATGACACAAAGTGAACCGCTGGAGAAGGAGAAATTGGTTATCGCAATGCAGTAAAATAATTAATTGCAGGGGCTTGCGTCTGCAGGGAAGAGCGTCCCCACAATCAAAAACCCCTCATAAAATGAGGGAGAATCTTATATAGTCTGCTACAACGGTTGTGTCTGTCCAAACCTCCGATATATAGTGCCATAAATCAACTTGGTAATTTCTGAGAGGTGGACGGATAAATCCAAATTGCATCAGGCCCCCGATTCAGGCAAGACGATTTATCGCGGTTCATCTCTTTTTTTCGACGGTGAACAGATTCTGGCACGCCCGGTGGGACCTTTTCCTCTTTCTACTCCATACTTCCTGTGTTGTGTTTCGCGAACAAAATTATGGTTCGCTATGGTTGCCCTTGGATTCGAGATACTAAAACTTGGTGTCTTACTCTTGTGCAGAAAATCAATGGCTTCCCAATGCACTTCATACAATAGCAACTCTCACTCCACCCCAACTGGAAGAGTGATCTACGGGCCCAACGTGGCTTCAATTTTTTCAATGCCGGTAGGGCAAGTAACACAAGCTACTACTGGACTATTCTTTGGGACCATGTTCCCACCAGTGAGTTTCGGTGCCTCAGCACCGCAAGAGGAAGCTCCCAAGAGGTCAGTCTTCGATCGACTGGTGACCACAACGGCCCTTCTTAACGGGCTGTCCAAAGCTGACGTCTCAGTCTTCAACAGGTTAGATAAGAACCTAAGCGGGCCCGCAAATAGGCTCGTGATACCTGAAGGCGCTGCCCCAAAATGGATAGCCCTCCCAACTCCTTCTACAGGTGAATTCGTCAAAGGTGCTTCCCCTATCAGAAAGTCGGTCTTTGAAAGATTGGCCGACTCTCCTCAAACCCTGCCAAGGACGTCAGCTTTCAACAGGTTGACGTTAACAGCAGACCCTCAGCAAAGCCGAGGGCATGAAGAATCCGCTTCCAAAACTGAAGCGGTCCCGTCTGCAAACCATGATCGATGTCACCACTAGCGCCAAGTGAGAAAAGCTGGGGGCAAATCCCCCTCTGGACTTACCCCCACCAGCTCCAATGGTAGAAGTTAACACTGCTATTCTAACCGGGAACAACTTTGATCAGCTCAGGAGGGTATGCAAGAACTCTCCAACGACGGTGCTAAAAAAATCACCCCCGCCTGTAGAAGCCACAATGCAGGCAAAGACGGAGTAGCCACATCAGCGGCTCTCCTCGCAAATTCATAGGGTTTGGTGGAAAGTCCAGGACTCTGTAATCAACAAAGATTACTCTCCTCAGCCGAAGAAATCGAAGGCCCGGAAAGAGAAAGACCATCCCTCTGTCATACAGGGAGGGGCTTCTTCTACACAGATGCCTGTTTCAACGGCTTCTTCAACTTCGACCTCCCACAAAAGGATGAGGCCAGAGAAAATCCCACCGCCGGCGGAAAATTCTAAAGGCGATGGACCCAAATGCCCCAAGTATGGGGGCATGGTCGTGCATACGATTCACATGGCTTTCAGGAAAGAAGAAAGTTGTGCTTCAATGAGTCACCGATTGCAAACTCGATCGCTGACTAAAGCTCAGAAGCAACAACAGAAGCACCAGGAAATACTAACTAAAATGGCAGCACTTACCAGGCAGAAAGAATGCCTGGACACAACGACCGAACAGCGCCAGGAGCTGGAGACCGATACAGAGTTCCTCCGAAGGGTGCTTGAAAGAAAAGATAAAGAAGCTACTGAATAAGCTGCTAACATGAAGCAGATGGCGCTCTTTTTTCAGGATATGGTTGGAATGATGATCCAACCAGAACCCCCAGCCGAGAATCCACCGATAATCATCGAGGATAACAGAGGGGAAATATCAAATCCTCTTCCAGCCTTATCGGCAGCCAAGGAGGAAATAATCTCTAAGGCTGCTCTTGATGATCATATAGCTCAACAAATAAGAGCTCATTAAGCAAATAAAGCGGCTGGCCAAATCGTCAGAACTGGGCGATCCTATCCAGGCTGGTATGATCAAATCAAGTACCCACTGGGATATACAATCCCCAAGTTCTATGTATACAAAGGGACAGGCAACCCACATTAGTACGCCGTGCAGTTCAGAGCTCTGTGCGGCAACACTGGAGGCGACGACAAACTATTGCTTCGTCAGTTCGTTGGCAGCCTGTTAGAAATGGCCTTTGAATGGTATTCGGAGCTCCCAAATGACTTCGTAAAGACATTCACCGATATGGAACTGTTATTCACACAACGGTTTGCCAGTGCAAGCGAGCACACCCTGATCACGACATTAATTAATGCCAAGGTAAGGCCAGGAGAAACTTGGGTTCAATATGCGATTCGGTGGCGGAACCTATAGTCAGAGTGCGAACAGCGCATTGAAGAATCCCCCACCATGGGCATGTTCATCGAGACCCTTGATACTCAAACGACTATGTCCCAGTTCATGACATTCTTCAAACCGACGACCTTCCAGGATCTAATCGATAAGCTGGCCTAAATGGACCAGATGGGCCACAGGCCTTCCTCCACGAATAAGGACCCTCAAAATAATAAGGGTAACAGGAAAGTGGCCTTCGTTGCCAACACGCAACAACAACCGAGTGGCCCAAAACCAGCTGCTCGCCAAAGTAACGTGCGTCCATGCTCTTCCTTTGAGGAAAGACTGGGACGCGCTTATTCGTTTCCCTGTGATAAGACGAGAAGACTATTTAAGTTGGTAATGCGTAATAAACTCATCATATTGCCAGACCTACGATATCCACCGCAACCCGGTGACGTTAATAGCCCCAACTACTGCTCCTATTACAGAATAGTGAGCCACCCATTTGAGAATTGCTACATCTTCAAGAACTGGGACGAGGACCAGTATCAACAGGGGAAATTCATGTTGTCTGACAACTGGAGGGTAAACCCCCCACAGAAGCACGCTCCTAAAAAGTTGGATGCGCCAGGAGCATCATGTTCGCTTGTGGAAGAAACTCCATGGGAAGTCGTTGTTTCAGCTAAAACCAAAAGATTGCTGAAAGATCTACAGGCATGTCCAGCAGTCAGGTGGAAAAAACCACTTGAACCCGAAATCATCGAAGAGATGTTAAAATCTCGTCCCACACCGAAAATTGTTGACAAAGGGCATGTTTACCGCCGAAAACCGGGAAGACAAATGTCTTGCCTGAATTTGGGGGCAGATGCTATTTGGGTTTATCCGTTCACCTCTCCGAAGATGCAAAGTTGATTTATGGCACCGTGTATCGGAGGCTTGGACGGATGCGGCCGTTGTAGCAGACTTTGTCAGATTCACCCTCGTTTGCATGAGGGGTTTTTGATTATGGGGACGCTCTTCCCTACAGGCGCAAGCCCCTACAGTTAATTACGTTATCGCATCGCGATAACCACTTTCTCCTACTCCAGATGTTCACTTCATGTCATGTGTGTTTGTTTTATTATTAGTTGCCCATGGATTGTATACGGAGACTAATTTATGTTCTCGCTTGTAGGACGTGGATTAGTCCAAATCTGTATATTCTTAGATTTGGGTTTGGTTTGGTTTGATTTAAAGATCGTTAATCTCGTTCGAGATTAAGATCAACTTAAATATTTGTTAAGGATACGTTAGTCTGATCTTGGACTAAGATCTACTTAACTGGGGTTTAGGATCATTTTTGATCCAACAAAGGAGCATTTTGGCTCTATCATTTTAGTTTAGAGACGTTACGGTCCGTAGATCACCATTTTTGGGATGAGAGTTTAGTTTAAGAACGTTGCGGTCCATAGCTAGTTTAAAGACGTTGTGATCCATTGTAGTTTACGGACGTCTTGGTCCATTGGGATGCGATCGTCAATTAGTGAGTGCACTAAAGATTTATTGGTTATCGGGACTTACCACCTCTCTGAAGACGCTGAAGAATTACAACGACATTTATCATAGGTGTGAAAAGATTTACTCTTGAACCAATGTCCGTTGGAAGATCAGTAGTCATGTTTGGGACTAAGACCAATTTGGAAAATGGTGAGCATGTGGGTTCTGTTGATCTGAATTAGGGACTTTTGGTCAACTTGGACTCAGCCCACTCAGTCTTTGAATAAAGTGTTAAACACTTATTTGGGCTCAGTCCCTTTTCTGTACAAACAGTGCTGGGTATTGATATGGGTTCTGACGCTTACCATTTACTTTACCCTCTTTTTTTTGTTTTTTATGGTGTGTTAAACATTCTTTATAGCGCCAACGTGCGGAGCACGTGAGGTGCTTGGCGCCGAGCGCCAACCACTGAGTGCTAGGCACTTCTTATTGAGCAGCGCCTACGTGATGGACACGTGAGGCGCTGGGCGTTGAGCGCGGACCGTTGAGTGCTAAGTACTCTTTATTGAGCAGCGCCCACGTGAGGAACACGTGAGGCGCTTGGCGCCGAGCGCCAATCATTAAGTGCTAAGCACTCTTTATTGAGCAATGCCCACGTGTGGGACACGTGAGGTGTAACAACTCCAATTTTAGTGTACAAAAATTTGTTTAAAAGTTAATGTATACTTGGGGTATTTGCATTTACTGTGAGTACTATAAGTAATTGTTTTGCTTTTTAATAGCAAGAAGGAGCTTGTAGCTTATTGGTAACACCTTGCACTGCTGAACCAAAGCACCAGAGTTCAAATCCCATCTCCCACATTATTTTTAATATTGTTTTCTTTTTATATTTTTAGAATCCCAAGAGTCTACACGTGCTAAGCCCGTAAAACCAAAAGTCACACTAAAAACAAACTACCCCACTGTGCTAATAAGACGACGACGGACACGTGGGCCCCCTGACCCGGCCTGACTCGGTCGGATCGGGCCAGCAGGGGCGGCCGATTCGGCTCAACATTGGAGTCGGCCTTCGTGGAAGATGTGCCTCTTGAGCTCCCTATCACTCCTGTATAGTTTAAATTCTTGGATCGGTAACAGAGCCAAATTAAATCACCATTAAACCATTTTTTAATACATTTCTAATACAATTTTCAATACAACTTTTCATCTACCCTAAACCCTAGATTACCTTATAAATACCACCCCTAAATACACCCCCTCACTCACAATTTTGTCCAAAACTCTCAAAAAAACTCTCTAGAATTTTAGTGTGCAATTGGAGTTAGCAAAGGGCGAAACTCCGGCGAAAATCCGACGACGACCCTAGGAGCTCCCGGTGACGACACACCGGCACCTCCTACCGCTTCATCTCCCTCTTCTCTTGACTCTAAACCCGTAAGTCCTTCCTCCCCCTTCTCTATTCCATTCTAAAACTTTGTAAAACTAAAATCCGACGGAAGCGGAGTTAAATCCGACTTTCGATTCCGTTTTCTTTATAAAATTCAATTTTCCTTAACACAACCATATTAAACTCTTACATCTTGACTATTAATCATTAACAAAACATGTTAAACAAGTTTCATAGCAAAATATTTCATTTTGTAACTTTTACCGCTCTTTTTCAGTAAAATACTATGTAGTATAGTTTCGACTTTAAAATATCATTAATCTTGCTATACCTTTAGATAGATCACGAGGTAATGTCCTAACTCTTCACAACACTCATATGCAATATAGCACAATACCTTTTGGGAAATATAGATACGGAAAATACCGTTTTACACAAAACTACCTCTAACTTATAAAAACCATTTTCACAAGATTATGTATTTTAAACAAATCATTGCAAAGCACCGCTACAACCCATTTTGGGGAACCCGACTGGGATGGTGTGGATTATCGTACATCCCTGGGCTTAGTAGTGCGAGATTCAGCCCTCCGCAAGGAGCATTCGGTCTCGAAGAATTTAAAAATACAAATATCTTAAGAAAAATGTGATTTCTAGAAAAAAATAATAAATTAAAATTATTTTATATAGATAAATATATATATATATATATATAGAATCAAAATATCTATTTTTGATATAATATGAATATTCCAACTTTTCTATATCAAAAGAATCACTTTACATGAAAATACCATGAAATTCCATACAAGTTCAATATTACAATTAAATACCCTATATTATGAAATTAGGTTATTTTCACTAGAAATGTCACATATATAAAATCCACATCTGTGACGACTCTAAAGACAATAATTAAATATTTGGGGTGTATTTTGAAATTTATACAAAAGTATTTTTACATATAACCCTCTCAAGTTTTATAAATTACCCTAAGGACCCTAGTAAACATAGGTTTAAGCGGGACCAATCTCTTGAGCCTCAGGGAGCCGGAGAAGTGGGTGCTTGCCTATTTAAGGTAGACAACTTAACAAACGGTGTTATCAACATGGTAATCGTCTTTGAAAAAGACACAAATCCTGCTGCCCATGTGCAGCGGTTACGTATAACATCAAAACCTAATTCAGGACTTCAATTTCTTTCTAATTGTTTGACTCAGACTGAGTCTTATTATAATAATTTAACTTGAATATGATTCAAGTACAAACTGCAATTCAACATGAATCTATGGATCCATATATTCAATCTATTCAATCTGTATTGACTGAACCGAACCATGGATATACTTCCATCTACATGATTCTCCAGTTACAATCCATTTTACTGATATCATGGTTTCGGCAAGTCGTCCACCTATACAAGACAATATAATTTATAATCCAATACAACTATACGATCAAGACATCGCGGGGTTTCTAAGGGGTAGATTGGTACGGAAGGTGTTAGAAGTGGCACGAGACTGCAAGACGTAAAACACCTAACCTGAATTCATGTTGTTGTTGTACCGCAGCATAAACGGTTCCTTGTACTCTTGTTGCCCTTAGTCTCTGGCATATAGAGACTCCTCTCTATAAACTGGCATCCTTCTGTACCAAGCTACAAACTACATCGTTAACCATATAATACAACTTTAAAAGCTACTTTCTCTCCCTGTCTATTCTATTTCTCCCTTATCTTTGGGACTTACCGAACGATTGTTCGCTGACGACATTCCTTCTCTTTCTTCTTTGGAATGCTGTCAGGTGATCTGGACACTCAGGAGATCAAGCCCACCAGCGAGGACTTGGATCAGCTAGCCTACGACCCAGAACTTTAGATTCATTGTACACATTTCATTTCAATACTTTCATTTCTGTTATACCTCTGTTTAGGCATCGCTTTATCCCATGTGTTTACTTTTCCATATGTTGTAAAAAGAATGTGAATAAATAAAGTTGTTGTTCAATTATATCTTTTGCATTTTCATTTATATTGCTTAGATACGCTTAGCGTATTTACTTCAGAGTAAATACGTAGCAGCCTCGTCGCGTCCTCTGCCCGTACACTGGGAAGCGGGGCATGACATAAGGCGCTGGCGCTGGGTTTTTTTGTATGCCCTGTTCTGAAGAGTTCAAGTCTGTGTTCTTTTCTGGATCTTTGATCCTTAAGAACAAATTCATCCCCATGAGAATTAAATTCTCATTTGTGGGAGACTTGTCTCATGGATCTCAGATCCATAGAAAGAACTAAATTCTTTTATGAGGGTTAAACCCTTGGATATGCAGATGAGATGCTCTGATCTCTTTTTTTTTAAATTTACCTTGAAGAAAGGTATTCTTCTTTCTTCCTTCTTAAAGATTTCTTCTTTCTTATTTTTTTCTCAAAGCTTATGGGAGGGTTTCTCTCTGTACAAGATTTGAAGTCTTGGATCCTTTATATAGTAGAAGCAAGTCTGTTGATTTAGTTGAAGAAATCTCTCATTGAGAGATCCTTAATTGATTTGGGGATTTTATCCACCATTGGATCTTTGATCTAAGGACTTCTGTTTTACAGAAGATATTTTTCTTGTTTTTAACAAGATTGGGAAAATATTTTCCTATATAGACCTTATTCTGTGGCTTGGTGATTTTTTAATCACCATTGGATTTTTAATCCAACGGTACTCTGTTTTACAGAGAATAATCTTTCTCGTTTAGAAAGATTTGAGGAATATTTCCTCAACAGAATTTAATTCTGTATTTTGATGATTTGTCATCCATATTGGATTTTTGATCCAATGGCAGAGAACTTTTAGTTCTGGCGCGGCGCCCTCGTACGGGGCACGTGAGGCACTGCCTTAGAGTTTTTAACTCTGCGTGCTGGCGCCCTTGTGCAAGGCAGGTGAGGCGCTGCCTCAGAATTTTTAACTCTTGGTGCTGGCGCCCTCGTGCAAAGCACGTGAGGTGCTGCCACAGAGTTTTTAACTCTTGGCGCTGCCTTTCAAAATTCAAACAGAATTTTGCTCTTTTGTTGGGGAAATGGGGAAAAATCCCCAAATCAAGCCTCCAAAGTCTTCAAAGAAAAAGAAGAAGACCAAGAAGCATGTGCAGCCTGCCGAGTATGACGACAAGCGCACAGACCTACAAAACTATATTGATACACTGGAGGAGTACAACCAGAAGGCGTGGAAACCGGTCACGCTCGAAGAGTTCCTCAAGCATATTCTTGAAAATAAAGATAGTGACAACGATGAGGAAAATGACTCATTAGAAGAAAGCGAAGACTATATAGAAAGTTGCCATATGGTCTCCCATTCGTCGTTAAATGACGAAGAAACTCCCTCAGCATCAGAAAACAACGCAGAGGATTGGGGGGCAGGATCGGCGCTAAAATCCTCAAAACTGCCAGAAGACTCGATCGATAGGCTGTTAAACGAAGCCTTTCAAAAAAATAAAGCTGACCGAGAACGCGAAACAGCCATATACGAAAAGGCTAAGCGTCAGCGTCAGGATGAAGAAGCTGCGGCAAGGAGGAGTTATAAAGTACTGTCACGCCCCACTTCCCAGTGTACGGAGAAGGAAACGTGACGGGCACGCGACGTATTTACTCAGAAGTAAACACGTTAAGTGTAAATAAGCAATATAAAATGCATAAGAAAAGATAAGAGATATAAAATGAACAACAACTTTTATTTACATTCATCTTTACAATACATCTGATTTAAAAAGGAAAAGTACAATGAATAAAGCAGTACCTAAACGGTGGTATACAAACTGGAAGGTAAGTTCAAGTAAGCTAGTAATCTGGCTGTGCCTCAATCTGCTCCAAGTACTCCTGGCTGGGCTCGGTCTCCGAAGAGTCCGGTCCTCCTGACGAGCATTCCAAAGAATGAAAGAAACAGGAATGTCGTCAGTGAACTAGCGCTTGGTAAGTCCCAAAAGAAAGGAAGGAATACAACAAGTAATATGGAAAGAAACTGTACAGGTATCAGTTTATTATTCTAACGTAGTTGTTTGCAGCTTGGTAGAGAAGGTATCAGAGTATACGAGAGGAGTCCAAATATCCCGTGGACTATGGTAATATGTAAGTACAAGGCCCCATCAAAACTCATGGGACAAAGGCATAAGAGTTCATGTAAGTGTCTTTTAGTGTCCACCATCATGCCACTTTTAATACATTCCGTACTAATCTACCCCTTTAACCTTGTAATGTGTTGTATAGTTTATAATTATGAGACTTGCTGAGACCATGGATACAAGTTGTTTCTTTTAATCAAGTTCTGGATGTAAACAAGTAGGTTTGTAATCAAGTCAAGTTATAGCCATGGTTCGGTCAAGTCAAGTCATGTTTGCATGTTGATCTTGTTCTGGTATTCAGGTTTAGATTCAAATATACATGTTAGAGTTTGGATTCTTGTTTGAATTGGATTCTGGTTTGAGTTGAATTCAAGCTTGATTTAGACTCAGACTTGAGTCAGACATTTAAAACTGATTTGGATCCTCAATTAGATTTGGAGTTATCGGTAACTGCTGCATATAGAACGCAGGATTTGTGTCTTCTTTCAGGACAATTACCATTGATAACACCGTTAAGTTTTTCAACCATTGTCACGCCCCACTTCCCGGTGTACGGTAAGGAGACGCGGCTTATTTACTCAGAAGTAAATACGCTAAGCGTAAATAAGAAATATAAAGTAAAATGTACACAAGAGACATGAATATAAATGAACAGCAACTTTTATTTATTTAACAATTCTTTACAAGTACAACTGGAAATGTAAATACATGAATAGAAAGCAATGCCTAAACAATGGCATAACTGAAATGAAAAGTATATACAAGTGCCTACAGCTCTGGGTCGATGGAAAACTGATCCAAGTTCTCAGTACTGGGCTCTAGTAAGTCGGATCCACCTGACAACATTCCAAAAAAAAAAGAAAAGGAATGTCATCAACGAACAATCGCTCGGTAAGCCCCAAAGAAAGAGGGAAGTAGAATAGACAAAAAAGAGAATATAACTATATAATGTTTTCTTTTGTTCTGTTATTGCAGTTGTTTGTAGTTTGGTACAGAATATGCCAGTTATATGAGAGGAGTCCCACTATTCCGGAGACTAAGGTATACGGAACAAGGAACCCTTAAGCCACGGTACAACAGCAATGGATATTCAGGTTAGGTGTATTAAAGTGACCGTCTCGTGCCACTTCTAACACATTCCGTACCAGTCTACCCCTTTAAAAACCCCGTAATGTCTTTTGTATTGATTTTATTGTTTTGTTTTATAGATGGATGACTTACCGAAACCATGATATCATGTAACAGAATGGATATAAATGGATAGTCATGTAATCAGAGTATATCCATGGTTCGGTTCGGTCGAGTCATGTTGATATAGATGGAATTCTGGTATAAACGGATTCATGTTGTATTGTAGTTATACTTGAATTGGATTCAAGTCAGATTGATTTCGTATTAGATTGAGATTCTGTCTGAGTCAGACTGATATAAAAGAAATTGAAGTCCTGAATTAGTTTTGATATTATCGGTAACTGCTGCACATGGACGACAGGATTTGTTTTTTTTTCCAAGACAATTACCGTGTTGATAACACCGTTGTTAGGTTGTCTACCTTAGATAAGCAAGCACCCATATTCTCCAACTCCCTAAGGCTCAATAGAACTAGTCCCGCTTAAACCTATGTTTACTAGGGTCCTTATTATAAATTAATATAACTTGAGGGGGTATTATAAAAAATAGTTTTGATATATTTTCAAAATACACCTCAAGTATTTAATTATCGTCTTTAGGGTTTTCATAATTTTAATTTTTATAAAGTGAAATATTCTTATGAATATAATCTAGATTTCATTGTATATGGTATTTTAGTGTAATATTGGAATGGTATTGAATTGTAAAGGTAGTTTCATGAAATTTGTGATTCCTTTGATTTAGAAAACATGGAATATATATATTGTATACTTAAAGTAGATATTTTGATAATATTTATATATATATATATATATATATAATATTTATAAAAAAAATAGAATTTATTTATTAAATATAAATCACATTTTTCTTAAAAATTGCATTAAAAATTCCATCGAGATCGAATGCTCCTTGCGGAGGTCCGCATCTCTCTCTACTAGGCTCGAGGATGTACGATAACCCACACCATCCCGATCGGGGTTCCCCAAAATAGGTTGTAGAGGCGTATTTGTAAGGAAACGGTTTTTGAATGTTTAAGGTGTTTAATCATAAACTAATATTTTCCCATAAACTAATGTCCCCAAGAGTTGTCATGATATGTCAAAAATGTGTGTTGTGATGAGATAGGTCATTACCTCGTGAGTTTTCTAAAGGTAATATAAGGGAATATGTTGAATTGTGTCGAAAGTAAAGTATATAGTATTTAACCGTAAAAATGCGATAAAAGTTGCATAATAGATTCTTTTGAGATGAAACTTATTCTAATATAATTTCTGATGATTACTAAACAATCTATTAAAAATTTGTAGGTTTGTTATTAAGAAAAAATTATATTTTTAAAGAAAAGAGAATCGGAAGCCGGAATAACTCCGCTTCCGACGAGTTTTGAAAACGAGAAGTTTTAGAGTAGCAAAAGAGGAGGGGAGAGGGGACTTAATAATTGTAAAACAAGAGGAGAGAGAGGAAGCTATTGGAACCGTCGGGATGTCATTTCGTCGCCGGATTCTTCATGAAACGTCGCCAGAACCTTGCCTTTTGCTAACTCCACTTGCACAACTTTAGACTTGGAAATTTTAGAGAGTTTTTGTAATGGAATTCTGAATGAGGAGGGGTGAAATGGAGTGTGATATTTATAGGAAAAATTACGATTTAGGGTAATGAATTTGAGAATTAAAATGTGCATTAAAATGTGGATTAATACTCATTTTTAATTCTCTGGAAATGAGCAGAGAAATCAAACAGCATGGGGGTAGTGGGGTAGGCCAAGGGGTGTAGGGGTAAAAGTTTTAGAGCATTACCTACAGGCATGCCCGGCAGTGCCGGCCCCCCTTCACATCTCGCTGGTCCAATGTGGTGGGATAGGCTTGGGATTTTGGCCACGTGTCCCTGTTGCTTGGTATACCTCGGTGCACGTATTTGATTACTTTGTGACTTTTCATTTTACGTGTAGTGCACATGTAAACCTTTGAGATTCTAAAAGTATAAAAGAAAATTAATTAAAAAATATATGTGGCTGGGGGGATTCGATCATAGGGGCTACGTCACAGCAGTGCAAAACTTTACCAATGAGCTATAAATGGTTTCTTGTTATTCAAAAGCAATTCAAATACTTATAGTGTACACAGGATTGCAAATACTCTATTTGTACATTAAAATTTAATCAAAATTCCTATACACTGAAACAGAGTTGTTACATTCTACCCTCCTTACAAAAGTTTCGTTCTCGAAATTTAAAATTATTTTAAGGACTAGTTTACAAACAATTGAGGGAATCTTGCACGCATTTCATTTTCCCTTTCCCACGTTGATTCTCCTGGTGTGTCTTTTCTCCACATCACTCAAACCAAGTTTTCTTCTTTATTCCGAAGTGACTTCACCTTTCTATACAGAATTTCAACAGGTTGTTGCTCACAGGATAAATCTGGTTGTACGGTGAGCTCGGGGTGATCAAGAATATGGCTGGGGTCACTCACATATCTTCTGAGTTGGGATATGTGGAATACATTGTGCACTCCTTCCAATGAAGGTGGAAGTGCCAAGCGATAAGCCATTTCTCCGACTCGTTCGAGTATGTGGAACGGTCCAATATATCTTGGACTGAGCCTACCCTGTCTTCCAAAACGAATCACTCCACGGTTTGGAGATATCTTCGAAAAGACATGATCTCCCAGTTGGAACCCCAAGTGACGGCGTTTTGCATCAGCCCAGTGCTTCTGTCGATCTTGGGCTATGCGCATTCTTTTCCTGATAGTGCGAACTACATCGACTATTGCTACTATCATCTCAGGTCTAAGGAGTTCTCTATCTTCGATATCATCCCAACTTAATGGCGATCGACACTTCCTTCCATATAGAGCTGCAAATGGTGCCATTTCTATACTTGCTTGGTAGCTATTGTTGTATGAAAACTCCACAAGTTGCAGGTGATCTTCCCACGATCTTCCAAAGTCTAGCATACACACTCTTAGCATATCCTCAAGTATCTGAATAGTTCGCTCAGACTGTCCATCTGTTTGTAGATGGTAAGCTGTGCTGAAATTCAGACTTGTTCCCAAGCTAGTTTGCAGACTCTGCCGAAATTGCGATTGGAATCTGGTGTCACAATCGGAGACAATACAAATCAGTACTCCATGTAATCTCACGATTTCCTGCATGAGTTCATGGGTATCAGAAATAGTACACATTGAAGAGTTTAAATCTTACTTAGATTTTTACATCCATGTACTTCTTTACTAATGTCTTGGTAGATTGGCCAACTCAAAATGGGATGAAGTGAGCCGAATTTGTGAGCCGATCCATAATAACCCATACCACATCGTTACCTTTTGTGCTGCGAGGAAGTGCAGTCATGAAATCCATAGTGATGTGTTGCCACTTCCATTCTGAGATAGCTAATGGTTGAAGTAAACCAGCTGTCCTATGATATTCAGCCTTTACTTACTGACACACCAAGCATTTAACAACGCTTCTGGCTACTTCACACTTCATTCCATGCCACCAGTAATTTTGACACAGATATTTGTACATCTTTATGCCTCCAGGGTGTACTAAATAAGGAGAGCTGTAAGCTTCTTTGATCAACTCTTCTCGTACAGAACCTTTTGGTACACACAACTTATTGCCGTATTCAAAGATCCTCTTTATGGATGATAAAGTCTGTTTTAGATCCACTTTCTACTTGTTCTCTGATCTTTTGCAACTTAGCATCACTTTCTTGATCTGCTTTGATCTGATTGACAATGGTAGATTGAACTTGTAAGTTCATCAAACTTGAAGTGTTACCTGGCATGACCACTTCAATCTCCATCTGATGTAAATCTTGTTGAAGCTTCCACTGTGTGGTGAGATTCAATGCTAATGGTTGGCGACTAAGTGCATCAGGTACTACATTCACCTTCCCTGGATGATATTATAGGTTGATGTCGAAGTCCGCCATAAGTTCTAACCATTTTCTCTGCCACATATTCAACTCTTTCTGAGTAAATACATATTTCAGACTCTTGTGATCTGTGTATATGTCCACTCGTTCACCAAGAAGATAATGGCGCCAAATCTTGAGTGCAAAGATTACGGCCGCCAACTCCAAATCATGCGTCGGATAATTGCGCTCATGAATCTTCAGCTGTCTTGATGCATAAGCTACAACTTTACCGTGCTGATGTAAAACGCATCCTAATCCCTTACTGGATGCATCGCAATGCACTTCAAAATCTCCATATTGGTCCGGTATAATGAGAATAGGTGCTGACGTCAATCTTGACTTGAGTTTTACGAAAACTTGTTCGTATGCTTCTGACCACACGAATTCTTCATCTTTACGCGTGAGCTTGGTCAGGGGTGTTGCAATCTTCGAAAATCCTTCAACAAACCTTCTATAATATCCTAAACCCAAGAAACTTCGAATGTCCTTCACTGACTTCGGTGTCGGCCATTCGCTTACTGCTGATACTTTAGCTGGATCTACAGAGATTCCATTGTCTGATACAATATGTCCGAGGAAACCGACTTGATCTAGCCAAAACTCGCACTTGTTGTACTTGGCATAGAGTTGATGCTGTCGTAAAGTCTCCAGGACAATTCGTAGGTGTTCGGCATGTTCTTCCCGACTCTTAGAATACACCAGGATGTCGTCGATGAAGATGACAACAAATCTGTTTAGGTACTCTCGGAAAAATTGATTCATTAGGTTCATGAATATAGCTGGTGCGTTGGTCACTCTAAATGGCATCACAAGAAATTCATAATGTCCATAGCGAGTTCTGAATGCTGTTTTATGGATATCAGATTCTTTGACCTTCACATGATGATAACCCGAACGAAGATCTAACTTGGAGAAAACACAATACCCACTTAGCTGATCGAATAGGTCGTCGATGCGCAGAAGCGGATACTAGTTCTTTAAAGTTACATCATTCAGAGCTCTATAATAAATGCACATTCGATATGAACCTTCATTCTTCTTCACAAGTAGAACCGGCGATCCCCAACTTGAAGTGCTGGAACGAATCCATCCTTTCGTTAATAATTCGTCCAACTGAGTACGGACCTCCTTCAAACCTTCAGGGCTTAACCGATACGGTGCTTTGATCACCGGTTATGCTCTAGGTACTAAATTATGCTGAATTCAAGAGCTTGATTGGGAGGCAACTGGAAATACATCATCGAACTCTCGAACTATCTCTGGCTTCGATCCTTCCTCCGTTTGAAGTGCTGCAATCACTGCCTTCTTCGGTTTTTCCTTGTGTGCGCTTGGCTCCAGGGTACGGTCTCCACTTTTGAAATAAAAGACCGGATGGTCTAGAATCTCGAACAATACCCTCCTTTGACGACGGTCGATGGTAGCGTAAAAAGTTCCGAACCAATACATACCCAAAACGACATCAAAATTTAGTATGTCCAGCACCTTGAAGTCATCATAGAATTCTCTGCTGCAGATGACCACTGGACACAGGTCGTATCCCATTAATTCCTTTAGAACACCGCTCCCTAAACTGGCATTCCATCTGGATACGAGAGGTTTGACTGGAATCGCATGAGTTCGGAAGAACCATTGCAACATAAAGTAATGAGATGCTTCAGTATTGAAGAGTGCTAGTGCAAGAAGTGAGGCTACTAAGATTGTACCTAAGTTATGTTGGATAGCTTTAGGTATAGAAAAATATATGGATATAACAAGTATTGAACAGCTTTGAAATATTTGAAAGGTTTACCAATAATGACTTGGCCAGTAGCTTCAGCTTCTTCCACAGTCATTGTAAAAGCCTGTCGCCTCGGTACATTCCTCCTTGCTGGAGGAGCATTTCTCTGTCCGTTCCATTGTCCTTGAGGTAAGTTCCTTTAAGCTTGATGGAACTGACGAGGAGGAGGTGCAGTCGGTCCATGAGGTGGTGGAGCTGGGAGAGCTAGTCGTAGAGCAGGTGCCTGAATGGCTGGTCGCTGCTGATAAGTGATTACCGGTCTGGAGGCAGCATCTGGGTTGAGTCTTCGAGAAAAAGACCCAATATCATGTATGGCTGAGCTGCAGACTAAGCAAAAGCAATTTTCACACCAGCAGTCCTTCACTAGGTGTCCATCCCTCCAACAATAGGTGCAAAAGGCTGTGCTGGGCCGGTTGATTGGTACTCCCGGTCTCCTGGGCACAAAAGGTGGCCTTAAAGAGGTTCCTCCTGCCATCCGAGTGGTAAGGTGCTTCACTCCGGTAGATTAGGGTCTACCCTTCATCTTCACCACTGCCTCATATCGGCGGGCAGCTTTCACAGCCAGTTCATAGGTTAGGAAATCCCCAGTAGCTAAAGCAGCTTGGATTTCCGGATCTAACACTTGCTGAAATTGTCTGGACCTGATCTCAGCAGTCGGAATGAGGTGTGCCGCAAACCTGTTAAGGTCTTTTGTTAGCTGTGTAGTATGTGATATTAGAAAATCGAATATTGAGACATGTCTTACCTACTGAGCATAGTAAACTCAGCATCATACTCATCCACTGATTTAGTCCACATCGAACCCTGTTGTAGTTGGATGAAATGTTGCTCCATGTCAAAATGGGCAGTCTCTGGAAAATACTTTGCGTCGAACATGTCGTGAAAGGTTTTCCATTCGATCGGCTGGTCAAGACGGCTTTCTTCCACCTTCCACCAAACTCGGGCGTTATCCGCGAGTTGCAGTTTTGCAACTCGTACCCAAACGATCTCTGGCACTTGTGCTGCTACCAGATCATTCTCGATGCTCTGAGCCCATTCTTTAGCTTCCAGAGGGCTCTCTTTCCCCGAAAATTGCTTTGAGTGCAATGCCCGGAATTGCTTTACTCCAGGCGCTTCCGCTTCTGGACGGTTCAATAATATAGCAGTCTGCTGCTGCAGTCCTTCCAGGAAGCTTTGGATTGCCTCAAATAGTACCGTCTGCTCATTGATTGGAGCAGCAACGGTAGGCGTAAGCGGTAGATGGTGATGTGTTGTTGAAGTTGGTGCTGGTATTGTTTGGAGAATCCATAACCTTAAAAGAAAAATAGGGTTATGATAGATTCAAAGTATATGAAATTGTAAGATTCAAGGATTATGAAATGTAAAGAATGTTTTTAGTTGCTGATTCTTGTGTTATATTGCTTAGGACTTCATGCAGAATTTATTGGGTATAGTGCTCAAGACAATTATCATAGTCGCATGCAAGTGATTATGATGATTGAGGGAGGACCTATACCGGTAGAACAGTTTTACTCGAGATGATAGTATGCTATCTGGTTTTTCTTTATCATCATGTACATGCTTTATGTGGTATTACAGATCACTATTTCATGTTGATAGAACCCATAGGATTCTTTCTTGACTACCAGCATTATGATGGCGATCATATACGTGGGAGCTGGGGGTCTATAAGCACATCCTTAAATGTCCCTAGTCATAGGAGTTTCGAGACTGGGTATCGATACTCCAGAGTAGACTAGTGTATACTGATCGAGACCCTGACGAAGGGCGGTGGCCAGGTCTCACAAGCCATTGGTGTTAGTTTGTTCACCTAAGATAGTATACAGGTACTCATGGGTTATGAGTACACTGGACGGACTCGCCGGGAACCTGCTAGTTGGTATTATACCTATTGTCAGATAGCAGTTCCCAGATGACATGTGTACATGTTAGTCTGTCGACCTGAGATCGTCATTTGTCTTGTGTGAGTTCCCACTATACTTTGATTACTACCCTACCACGGCTCAAAGGAGTTGTGCAAACAGATTTTAGTTGGGTACAGTCCCGAGCCATATGGAGGTAGTGAGCGGATTGTCGGGGATTCGCCTCTCCCGATATTGGGGGTTGATGTCGCGTTGTGCACGGATGGCCATTACCAGAAATCCTCGGCCGGGATAGACGAGAATTACTAATTCAGGATCGACAGTTTCTCAGATGGTGATGGGTTACATACCGACACGAATTACCGCGTCAGTAAGGGTCTGACTTTATCCACCCCTCTTAGACTTGATATGCGATACTCTTAGACGAACAAACCGGACTGTACGGATATTGTCACTGTCAGGCTCAGTAGGGGTTTGGATGAGTTTGCTTATCGGCCTGCCTTTTGCTCAATACCTGGCTAGCTGATACGTACAGCAAGTGCCGCTGACGTGCTTGTGGTTAAACCCACTGCCAGCGTATTGACGAGTATTTAGAGTCCCACACAGAGGTTTTTCACGGTTCAGGCGATATGGTGTAGATGACGTATATTGGTACATACAGGTGTCCGATTAAATATGTGTACAGGCTGCACAAAGTCTAGTCGGACGGTTGATAATACTAGCGGCTTAGGACTGAGCCAGATTATTAAATTAGGTTTTGATTTAATAATTTATATATGAATTTATATATATGTATTCTAGTATTATTGTTCACTATTCATTTTCTCTCTTGGCTATTCGTATTTTTGTACGAATATGTGTATATGTATTTCGATACGTGTACCGGGAAGTATTCCGTATTTATACGGAATAGCTTCTAGAAGTGGACACCTCATTTGTATGATTTTTCTTTTTAGAAATTCATTTGTATTACAAATGAGGTGGAGGGTGAGTTAGCATGAGCATGGGTTTTGGCATGTAGAAAGGTATGGCTCTCATTTGTTTATTTGAAAAAGAGATGAAATATTTTTTGGATGATTGAGAGAGGGGGGGTAGCCACCATTCTAGAGTTGCCTTGCTCATTTTTCTTTTCTTTACTTGCTCACTCTCATTCTTACTTGGAGAAAACACTTAGCCATTTTTCTTTAGTTGCTCATGCCACTTGGTTTACTCACCTCCTCTTCATCTCTTATGGTTGCTTATGGAGCATTTGTGATGAGAGAAAAACTATAGTGACACATTCCTACACCTCCACTCTCCATTGCTAGCAACCTTGGAGCATCGGTTACCTTGCTTGGCGAGGATGGAGCTTGCGCCGTTTCCCTCGGGTGGATCAAGGTAGATACAGGAAGACCGGGAACCAAATTCGATCAAGGAGTCTTTAGGAGCTTGGGATGATGGTTCAAGACCAAAGGACACGGATCAACTCGGTATAACCCTCTAACTCCTCTTTATATGTTTGCTAGTATAGGGTTTAGGGTAGATCCGGGCATCGGGTAATGGTAGCGCCAGTTTTGAAAATTTTTGTTCTGCATTTGGCCACGGTTTGATGGCCGGGGCGCTGCCGTAACCCAACATGATATCATAGCCAACCCTTAAACCCTTAGCTAGCTAGTTTAGACAATATTAAAGTATCAAAACCGAAACAACCCCGAAACAGTACACTGCACATTTCAGTTTCTGTCGATTTTTCATAGTCTTCAAAAAAAATTTTAAGCTACTGCAGAAGACTACTTTGATGACAACTAGAACACCCTACAAAAAAGAGCCCCATCCGCCGGATTTGACCCGGCGAGAGTTGCGAAAAAACAGGTGAGGCCGATTTTTTAGTAGAGTTTGGACTTGAATTTTGTAGGGTGGTCTAGTCACTGAAATATTGATGCAGTGGTATTACTTGTTTTGCCCATTTTGGAAATTATGTTATCATTTCTTCAGGGGAAATTCAGGGTGTTTCTAAGTCGATAATTTAACATTGTTTAAATGTTTACAGTACATGCATTTCTATCTGCGACCGTGAATGTCATTAGAGCAGTACAACTCGTCTAATTGCTGTATGTTCTTTTAGACGAGTTTGCGAACATAACATTCATGTTGATGTTCTGTGTTGTGCTGTGTTGTGGTTGGATCGTCATGGTGGATAGCTTGAGTGCAATGATAGTACAGTTTATTTTCATTTGTATATTTGATTTTGCGGGGCGAGCGTCCGACATGTGGACTGCCGCCACTGCCAGTTTATATATTATTTGTTTGGGGCACGACCGGGTTGAGGTCGATGTCATCCTTGTACATATTATTTTATTTTCTGTACTACGATTACCCCACGGTGGAGTGCACGAATAGCCAGGTTCTAGAGGGCAACGGGTCCGCATATTATGGCGTTGAGACGGAGGGGACCTTACTCTAGAATTGAGGGGTTATTTGCCGCACTCGTAGGGGTATAGGTTGACCCATGGAGGGGTTCCCAAATTACCGGATTCCGTGAAGTGCTGGGTGGCCCATTCACGTTGTTGATTGGGGTTGCCTTGCTTCTGGGATTGGCGGATAACTTGTCGCACTCATAGGGGTCTAGGTTTTCATTGCACAGGCTATCCACACGACAGGGGAACTTCGGGTCTCATTTGTGGCACAAGTGAAACCCAGGGCTCCAGGGCTATCCACCACTCCGTGTTGTTTGGCTGAGATTCTGTGATGTTGCTTTATATCATGCCTGGGACGATTGCTATATATACTTATATATATACTAGTAGATGTTGTATATGTTTTGCACCCGCACTAGTCCAGTCCCCGCTCTGTCGTTACTTAAGTAACCTAACGGCTGATGACGGGACCCAGTGGCGAATGCAGATAGCATATACGTACATTTTATTTTCGTTCTTTTATCTGGTGTGATATGTTAATTGTGGGACTGCGTTGATTTTGATCAATGCAAGGATAAAACAAACCTATATATGATGTTGTTGGAACCAAGTTTTAAAAAAACTATCATTACAGACGTTTTCTTTTGCTTTGCACAGTGGTATTCGATTGGGAATATCCTGCACCTCATTCGACGAGGTAAAGGCAGAGATCCCTTCATCGGGAGTGGCCCCTTGAGCAAAAGTTTGCGTCAGCATAATAACTTCACTATAATCATTTCCTTTTGCTTTGCATCGTGGTATTCAGTTTGGAATATCCTGCACATCATTCAACGAGGAAAGAGCCGAAATCCCTTCAAAGGGAGTGACCTCTTTAGCAAAAGTTTTCGCCACTATATATTTGTAAAACCACTCGGTTCCTTCAACGATATCAAGTTCATTACGTCAAGGGTTTTTCGCCAAAAACCAGCCATAGCCCTCCGTCATTTCTTACGAGTATTATTTAGTATTTGTGATGCGTTTGTTGACCTAGTCAAGGCATAGTGTTCGGTAGCTAAGTGGTGCTTGTTTGTTGCATTGTAAATGCGATTGGTTAGGATAGTCATGCGGCCTTGTTGACCTAGTCAAGGGCACGTACGGGTGGGTTTAATGCAATCCAGGATAATGACCGGTTGAACTTGACTAGTGGTTTATGGTTTATTGACCTAGTCATGGTCATAAACCGCTTGGGGAAAAAAATCACATCGGGAGTTTCAAACATACAGAAAACTTGTCAGGCTTGCGCATACCTTCTGGAGTGTGGTAACTTAAGTGGATTCCATCAAGTTATCATGCGATGATAGTTGGATCCCGATTCCCACTGATGTAACATTTTGGAAATTTTAGAAAAATAAATAAATTTAATTAATTAAATAATAAAATGTTAATTTAAAAAAGTTATTAAAACCAAATAGGACATTTTTATAAGTAATATATGAAACTAATAACAATTGGAATTTTAGTTATAACATTAGTAAATTTCAAGGGTTTTAGTGGATAATTTAGCTACATTTTAATAAGATGATGTTTATATAATAACTTAGAAAATGAAGGGTTTTGCGAAAAGACTATGTAATTGGATTTTGTGTGAGGTCCTTTTTGCAAAGGTGCTAGGTCATGGTTAGGGTAAGTTGAACCTCACACACACCACAACTCCAAATGAACTTTAAGCTCACACCCCCTTCTTGCATGAAAATACTACCTCCTTTTATTCTTACACCTCCTTCTTCCTCTCATACCACCTCTACCTCTTAACATGCACCTCATGCTTGCTTTACATGCCTCCTCACCTATTTACTCATGATACTCAGAAATCCTTTAGTAACCCCAACTGAAACACTACACTTTCATCCCCAAACCAAAAATATTCTAAGTATTCCTACCAAAAGAAAGAGAGCAATGAATTCCTTCATCAAGTGTGCACTTTTCCAAACTTGTGATACTACAAACCATAGATGTTCTCACATACCATCCTTGAGCTGGTGTTCTCTTGTGAATCATTCAATAGGTATAAACTCAACCCTTCAGTTCTTAGTTCAATACTGTTTTTATGTGATATCGGTATATATCGTACTTTGATAGATTAGGCTTTGTTTATGAATCTGCTATATTTTAAAGGTAAATTAGATAAACTAAACAGCGCCTTAACCTTGTAAATTAGACCTAGAGTAACCCACAGGAAGATGGACCCCTTACCTCGGAGATGAGCCGGCGACATAAAGGGGATTTCCGAGCTCGCCGGTCTGCATAGGGATTTGGGTGTTTTGGGTTTTGGGGTATCTCTCTGTAGGTGTAGGTGTTTAGGTATATTTAGTATTGTTTAAACAAGTTAGTTTTTCAGTAGGTTAATTGTGTAAACTAATATCAGTTTAGGAGTGAAACTATATATATACGACACATAGCATGTTTAGTGTTTGTGATAATTTAACTACAGAAAGTAAATCTGGAACTAATAAGTGTAAACACTAGAAAAACTAGCAAGATCAAAAGCATAATGAGCAAGCTAGAAGACTACACTTAAAACCAGAGCCCCAAACTCACCACAAAATCCGGCGACCACCTTAAAAATTCCGGCGACGCCGGCCCCCCTTGAGAATTTGGTGTTGGTTTTTCTCCTGTAACTTTGTTTTGGTATTTTATAAGTCTCTGTATTATTGTTTTGCCTAATTATTCATACAGAGGAATCTGAGAATGTTTTAAAAATGGTTTTCTCAAAATTCAGATATTTATGATACACAGTTTTCGTATTTTGATGTTGCAGTTGAACCGTTAATGTTTATACGTTAACGACAGAATTATATGGTAGTTTTTGAGTTAAGTATGCTGTAGGTTCTAACCTACGGGTGTTTAACTCGTTGTTTTGATTTCCGATATAATATTTACATCTATGCGATTTAAATACAACTATAGGTACGATTCGAGGATTCCGAGACGGAGTGGGCGATGTAGCAGCGTGGATTCAGCGAGTTCTCAAGTTGGTGAGTAGATTTATATCTACTGGGGAAGTCGGGTGGATGGCGTATAGCACCCCCGCAACCTTATAAGTAGTATTATGATTCTAGTTAGTATAGTAGTTATTCAAGATATTGATATAGTATCGCATCTTATATGTCTTTCATTTGCATAGAGTTCATATATAGTTTTAAGTGAGACAGGTACATAATGTTGGATCCGTACGACATGGGTATGATTTGATGAGTTGTACGAGGAATCATGCCGTACTTAGGATGATATGGATATAGTAATATGATGAGCTATAATACAAAGATTTATAGGTATTGGAAATGATGAACTTTGTATGCCCACTAACGGCCAATTTATTCCTTGCTTCGTGGAGTTAGGTTATATTCTATTATAGGATGTAATACTTGTATGAGTTATATTCTTTTAAAAACCATGGTTCGTTGTCTTTTAAATAAACTACCAAGATGCGTGCCAGTTTCTAAAAACAAACATCTCTTTTAAATTTAAGGCAGCTTTCTTATTTCAAACTTAACGTTCCGATCATTTCTAAAGATAATGGTATAGCTCATAACAAGTAATTACAATAAGTACGTTTAGGTTATATTATCTATAATATATATTTCTGCGTTACGCACACTCTGATAGAACACTGCACAAATACCAATGAGTACTATGCTGCACAAGCACGTAAATATATGTTACACTACACCTCATTGGTACTGCCATGTCACTGTAGAATCGTTCTGATAGATATGTGTTAATATATAGATTGTTACACCGTAGAACACTTGCACAAATACTAATGATTTCCATGTTGCACGAGCACAGACGCGTATGCTACACTACACATCATTAGTAGTGCCATGACACATTAGAATTGAACTCATTATGTTATGTGATATAATTATGTAGTCATTTCCTATTCATGTTGTAGTACTATAGATGATGTATTTGATTTTCTTGGGATTTCTGAGTATTTCACTCCTGATGATATATATATCGGTGGTATGGGACACTGTTATATATATATATATATATATATATATATATATATATAGTATATCATCAATACAAACTATGCAATTATTCTTATTCCTTACTTGATATTTTGATATGATGAGTAAAACGTCTACCATGAGTTTTGTGTTTTCTGGTTTTGTTCCGGACCGAGTGGAGGAGATATACGGTCGCGGATTTTTACGTTATCCAGACTGAGTGGAGGAGATATACAGTTGGATACATGGTGGACCCGGTCGAGACCGAGGGGCAGGATAGCCGCATTGAGGTGGGGGAGCCTAGCGAGGATACTCGATATCGGAGATAGAATTGAGCACGGCAGATATCCAGGGGATACTGACCGGAGATTGAGATGAGCACGGCAGCTATCCATGGGATACTGACCGGGGTTCGATTACGTACGGCGAATATCCAAGGGATACTAATCGTAGCCAGGATATCGGGTGGCGATCATCTGTTGAGATGGTGTCGACGGTATCTGTTTTTACGTGTCGATGCTGGACACGAGAAATTGCGGATTTCGATGTCGATACTAGACATCTATATGTATATTGATGTGATCATTATCATGAGGTACACAGTTAGATATGTATATATTGGATTCCACCAGGACTGATTCGGGGGACGGTACCTACATATATTTGTATAGATATTCATAAACAAAAAGGGAATTCTAATACGGATAATAGATTCATGATTTTGATTCATATGACTTTATGATATTATACTTGTGATTGCATGATAGTTAGTATTGCGCCTTTGCATATCATATAGTATATCGATATAGATTATGATAGTACTATACTTATGACCTAGGTATCGTCATGTATTTCGATTTCTACCTTTAGATGCACTTTTATTCACTGAGTTGGCAACTCATCCCCGTTGTGCCACAGTTTCATGTAGGTTTTACCGCTTAGATTATCAGCAGTTTGGGCACACATTCTTTTGGGGATTGATGGGTATGTGAGTTGTTATTGTATCCTACTCACTCTTGATTATTTATATATTCTTGTATCTAGCGGAATCTCCATCAACTTAGAAATGATATACTATGGACTTAGAAGCGAGACTTAGAGTTTATGTGTGGTGATGTCGCACTCTTTAGAGTCGACTTCTGATATAGATTGTTTGGCTGTTCTGTCTTTTGGACGTGAAGGTTAGCTTCCGTTGGGATGCTATTTTAGTTGTATCGCGTTTTTATATAAAATTTTCAAAGGAGGTGCCGTCAGATTTTCAAAACGTCATAGATATTTTTCAAACATAAGTAGTAAATTTAAAGGTTAATTAAACTGATTCCATCTGATGACTATTTTAAACCCACCTCCAATATTTTCAAAAAGGTTTAGATTCCGGGTTTTAGCTTACTTGAACCGCGTCGATGTCTTTAGATGTCACGTGATTTAAGTACCGGTCACGTGCCACATTTGGATCGTGACAACTGATGAGTAGGATTGCTCCTTGGGTGATTTTAAATGATCCCGACTAATTCTTTTTTTGGTTTGGAAAAGAATTTGAGGAAACAGTGGGAGACATCCTGATTAGATAAAGTGATCAACCATTCTGATTTAGATTAGAGTGCACGCTGAGTGTTTCTTTTCTCTCTCTCTTTGGTAGCGACCATGGCCCGACCCTAGACTAAAACTCATGAACCCCGTTAACCGAACTTTCTTAAAATACTTTGGCTTTTGGAATGTCACGGTGTCTCATATATCGTTGCCACCTCTATATCACCTTTGCGTTTCTCCAGAACACCCCGTATCACTACGAAGATCCACACTTATTGGATATATCCATCGTATGGTTACATACAAACTCAAAGGAACTTGTTCCAGATTCGACGATGGATTCTGGTTCTGGAGAGATTGAATAGGATTATTCGGTTGTCTTTCCCTTTACCTTCTCTCAGGTTGTGAGGACTCCTAAGATTACGAGAGGGTACACCTATTGAGCTTATTGGAAAGTCTTCCTCCAGACCATAGGCAGGTGACGAAAGGTGGAGAAGGAAGAAAACCAATTAGCCTAAAGGTGGTGTACAGAAGGTAATAAGTAAAGACATATAAAAGGATTAGAATAACGGCAAAGAAAATTGCGACTGCTATCATTCACGACAAAACCGTGTATACCCCTGCCACTTCCACATCCACTTTGGATTTCTCCAGAACACTTCGTATCACTACGAACGTCCATAATTCTTAGACATGCCATTATATAGTTACATACGAACTCGAAGGAATTCGTTCCAGATTCGAGGATGGTTTCCGGTTCAGGAGAAATAGAATAGGATTATTCAGATGTCTTTTCCCTTTACCTTCTCTCAGGTTGTGAGGGCTCCTGGTATAAGGAGTGTAAATCTATTACGTTTATTGGATAGTCTTCTTCCAAACCTTAGGCTGGTGCCGAAGGGTAGGGAAGGAAGAAAACCAATTAGCCTAAAGAAGGTATACAGAAGGTAATAAGTAAAGACATAATAAAGGGATTGAAGTGAGGGCAGATAAATATATGGTTACTGTCATGAATCAGGATAGTGGAAGAGGCGTTACTAAGAATACCATGTTAACCCCTTCGAAACATTTTCATATTTCAGTCCGACTGTGCGATGTTAATTGAGAACTGTTTTCCCAATTGAAATCTAATTTTAGGGTATATATTTACTATATCAGTTTCTCACATTTGTATGGTGTTACAGATTGTGAGTGGGAGTAAGATATTGGGAATTTGGTGATTAGATCCTCATTATATCAGAATTCGTTGTAATTTGTGATATTTGAGAAAACCATCTGGTTTTTGCCGGATGGAAAATATTTAGTTTTGAATATTCATTGTTATGCACCAATTTCAAACTGATATTTCTGTACGTTTATTTTATAAAGTGAGATATAACTTTTTGAAATTATGTCCATGACATTTACCTATATCAGTTGATGGTTAGGTAAGGTGTATTCAACATCGGTGTAATTTTTCTTAACCATAGTACAGTTTTCAACCTACGACGCACAAGGTTTGAGTTATTAAATTCAGAGGACTTATACAAAGTATTGTATGTTGTCCAGTGTCCATTAGGACAAAGGGGTTGGTACTTGTAATATATTTTGTTTACTTGTGACTTCTCTAGTTTTTAGATATATGTTTCACTGAAATACATGGTCCAAATTTTGATAAGTTATAGGTATATGAATAAAGTAGAGAACCACATGTTGCAAGTATCATGATTCTTCAAGGTGATCGAAAATGTAGATACTTATATTAGGTATTCCGTTGATAATAATGGTTTTTGAGAACTTGCTTCTCTTTCAGATTACTCATATATGGATGCGCTCCTAGATGAGTAATGTTGATTGGCATCTTTCCATTTGGTTGATATGCACCGGAGACAGCTGCATGATTTTGAATCTGGTTCCAATTAAATTAGTGATTTTGTTTCTATATTGGATATATATAAAATCAATTTATACCTAACGATGTTAAGGTATAGGGAGTTGCTCGGCTGATGCTTAAAACCAGAATTCGGATAAACTCGAGGCACGTTTCAGTAATGGGAGTTTATGGGTTATCCCGGGCTCTAACGAGGGTTAACTTTCTACCATCAGGAAGATCAATAGTGATATTGTTCTTGACTCGCCACAGTTTTAGTAAAATGGATTTTTTCAAAAAAATAAAAGTGGGAGTATGGTAGAACTGGAAGTGATTTCAGAACCACAAACGATCACTGAAGATTTAATAGAACTTAAGCATTCAATTGGATTTGACATTCCATTAGCCAATCCACAGATTTGGTGGGTAATTTCAGGCACCTGAGAGATACTTCGGTCTTCTCGGAGACGGTGATAGGGAGGTTCTTGTTTACCCAGACTTGCCATTGCTGCTGTTATAGACTATAAGACCCAGCAGGAGGATGAGTATAGCGTCGTTCTAAACTAGCTTTAGAAGCGCATGTGTATATGACTCTGCCAGAGGGTTGTTGTAGTCAGTGGGAGCAGCGGAAGTATAACAGGCAAGTAGCGTATGTCTATTTATAGACTAAACCAGGTATAGCGGAAATAGATCATCTATTTTTTATATGATAGTCATAGGTTTTGACTTCATCAGAATAAGAGATGGATCTGGATAAAAATGTAGTAGGGTGTGATGTCCTGGTATTTGGGATGATATGCACCTTATAGGAAGTAAAATTCCTATACTACGATCGGTTATACTGTGGTTGTTGTTCATATCAGAATTTTGCATTATTATATCGCCCATTCTTAATCACATTACATATAAATATGTGTTTTTGATCCATGTCTGCTAAATAGTTGCAGGTTACAGGTTCTCAGATCGTTACAGTGAAATTCATGAAAAGTCGCTACAAATGTGAGACCACGACCAATAATAGATGAATCCGTATGATGCCGCCTACCAGTTCAAGGAACAAATGAAAATCATTAGAAAGTTCAATGCATAAAGCACAAGGGCAGCACAAGATTCAAGACTTCAAAGCGAAGCTCAAGGCAAAAGTCCACATCATTCTGCACTGTTGGAAATCTGGAAGAAAATAGAAGAGATTCTGAGGAACCAAGTGAAGAAAATAGAAGTTAAAAGCAACATGATGCAACCCTGAGGAATTGAACCCATGATCACACCAATTGGCCGCGGAACCACGGCCAAACAGGCCTTTCTGCCGCGGTTCCGCGGCCGTATGGTGCACGTGTCAGTGGGTGTCGGTGCTTTAACCCGGCTTTCTTAGGGTAGTTTTGTAAATTCATGTATGGATCAGAATGTAAACCTAGGGTTTTTCCTATCTATAAATAGGAGAGCTCAAAGCCTCTTTTTGTGGTGCCTCTTTGAGTGTGCCTCTTTTAGGGTGCCTTTCTTAGGATGCCTCTCTTTATTTTTAAGTCTCTTTTCAATTTCTAGATTTAATTTCCCTTTGTAATGAATTGTTGAGAGGTCATCAATAAAGTAAGTCTTTTATTTTATTTTATCTCGCGTTCTTCTTATCTGCAACTTATTATCTGCACTTTTATTTGTTCTTTATTTATCTGCAATTTAGGTCATCAATAAAATAAAAAAAATAAATTTTATTGTTATCTTCCTAATGAGTGAGTAATTCCTCACTTGTTAGGGATAGGAGAGGAAAGGTTTGAGAGAAGGAAATTTCTCACTCCTTTCTTTGCCCAAATAATTTTAATTAAGGACTCCGTTTAAATCAACCATAATCCGCTCACTACGGCATCCTATCTTACATGATAGCGGTGATTCATTAGTTAGACCAGTTGTGGTTGAATTAACCGGAGGTTAGGGCTAAGAACCAAGAACGGACGAACAAGGACCAAAAGGAAGAAACTATCTTTCTTCCTAGTGGTGCTAATCCCCGTTGACTATTACCTTAACACCTATATTCTTAAATAGGGTATTGAAAGAAGTGAGAAGAATCCCTATTTCGAATTAACCTAATCCTAACCCTAGTAAAGCCTTTATATCAATTTATTCTCATTCTTAGATCTTAAAACAACAACCAATTTTTTGGATTTAACTCGTTAGAACATAAAGAAAAGGACACCATCTCCCTGTGGATCGACCCGTACTCAACCGGCTAGCTACCAAGCGAAACCGTCTTGATTGCGGTATTCTTAAATTTAAACAAACACGCAAAAACCTCATCAATCAAATGGCGCCGTTGCCGGGGAAACGGTAATTTCTTTCTTCGTGTAATTTCGAGTTAATTAAAAAATTTTAAAATTATAAAAATTGAAAAATTTTAAAACAAAAAAAATAAATAAATAAAAATAATCTTGTTATTTTTGAAAGGTTTTTGTGCAAGTGTGCAGGCTTGGAGCAAACTCTATTTCAGATCTAGAGCAAATTCAGTAAACAAATTAATATTCAGGAGATCTAAACAGGTAGAGAAAAACCAACTCAGCACAGAGACAAAAATTTGAAGCAGTCAACCTTCTGTAAGGCTGTGGAACCGTGGCAGAAGCAAGGGTTTGACCGCGGAACCACGGTCAACTGATGACGTCAGCACCCAATTTTCTATGTAAGTATTTCTTTTCTCCTCTCCTCTCCTCTGCACTCCACTTCAAAAATTTTCCTGCAGGTTTCTCTGCACTGATTCTCTTTCTCCTATCCAATAAATTGATTTTATGCAGGATTCTTTATGCTGCCAAATAAAAAAAAATTTGCAAGTGATTTAGATTTTTGGTGTGTTAACTGCTTTGCATAATTAATATAGAATCTAAGAGGCTATAACACCAATCAAGATTGGGTGGGGATTTTATTACCCTTCCTAAGACACCAAAAATCACTAAAAGCATATGTTCATATCAGAATATTGCATTTTATACCACCCATTCTTACGCTCATGTGTTTATAGGTAGGTGCTTTTAATCCGTGTTTGTTACATGTTTACAGAATACAGGTTTCCAGTACAAATATTGCAAATCAGGATAAAATCTCCACAGTTACGCCAAAAGCAGAACATCTGTTGACAGCAGATAAAAGCCGGGTTCCGGTCATCCATATCTGTCCAGTGCCGAGTACCGGTTCCCGATGCAAGACATGTGACAGTAGTCATTCGTGTCTGGGACAAGCACAGAGCACGAGGAGGGCTGCACATGAATCAATGGGTGCGCGGAGCTCGAGGGAGATAAAAGTCAAAAGTAAAGAAAAGAGTGCAATCTTGGACTTGGAAATCTGGAGATATTCTGAAGACTTTTGCGCATTTTAAAGTTGGCAAACACGAGGAAACAGGGAACCAGGGAAAACGACAAAACCTCACATCATAACACCACTATAGGGGCGCAGATCCGCGGCCAAAGTGGGGTCCAGGCCGCGGATCCGCGGCCGTACGGTGGCCTCGTTCTGTCGTTTTTCTGGGGTGTTTTGGTCTTTTCATATGTGGTCTGGTGGTTGCCCTAGAACTCCACTCTCCTGCCTATAAATACAGCAGAACTTGCCAAAGCCAAGGGTCATTCTTTAGTTCATTCTTGTAGCCTCTTTTGTTAGGATTTTGTATAGTTCTTCTTCTTCTTCTTCATTCCTCTTCCATTAAATTGTAGTGAGAGTTTTTGAGTGGAAGATTAATGAAGATGAGGGTTTTGTATCATTCTCTTGTATTTCTTCTTCCCCTTTGAGATTTTTGCTTTCTCTTGCTCATTCAACCTCTTCATTGAGCTTGAATGGTTAAGGGTTAGTTATTGATCTCAAAGGTCGTATTTTCTCACGGGACTAGTTCTTCACTTCACATGCGTTCTCTACCCTTCCCTTGATCTTGCAACCTCTTCATTGAGCTTGCAAGTTTAAGGGTTGGCTATTGAGCACATACTTGGCTTGGGTTCTACTTCCGTGTTCTTTTTATTTGCTTATTTATTACTTGCATTTTTCATTTTTGCTTTTATTACTTGCAATTTATTTCATGCAATTTTATTCCATGTACTTTAATTACTTGTATCTTTTCTTTTCTTTGTTCTTTTCTTTTTGTCCTCTCTTTTTAGTTCTCTTTTGTGAATGTTGTAATTATTGTTGTTGTTAAGAATGAATAAGGTATTGTAAATTAATGTTTCTTTGCCAATTCCTTTTCCCGTTATTTTCCATTTGAACTCCGCCCGAACCATACGCAAGCGCTCCGTTAGGCACCGTACCCTGACAAGGTAACGGTGATTCCTAACCACGACCGGTTGCGTTCGGTTTGGCCGGAGGCGAAAGCAAGAGACAAGAACGGAAGGACAAGGGTAAATAAGCCGGATTCCACGAATACCGCGCTTAAATTCCCTAATCCACGTTGTTGCCGATTGCTTAGCTACAATTGGTCAAGACTCGGCTCAAAGGTTTTGAGTACGGATTTCTTAGCTTACAATTTCGTATCTTTTCTTAACAACTTTATACTTGCAAATAAACACATAGGTTAGACCGAACAAACATACAGATTCTTTATTGACTCGTCTAAGACAAGAAGGTAAGATACAACCATCTCCCTGTGGACCGACCCGTGCTCAACCGGCTAGCTGCATAGCGACACCGTCTTGATCGCGGTTACACTTAAACTCTTTGAACATCCGACACGCCATCGGCGTGCGATCAAATGGCGCCGTTGCCGGGGAGACGGTAGCGTATTTTCTTTCTTGTTATTCGGGTTAATATTCTTTTTGTATATATATAAAAAGAAAATATCTTTTTGTATATATATTCATTGAGCTTGCAAGTTTAAGGGTTGGCTATTGAGCACATGCTTGGCTTGGGTTCTACTTCCGTGTTCTTTTTATTTGCTTATTTATTACTTGCATTTTTCATTTTTTCTTTTATTACTTGCAATTTATTTCATGCAATTTTATTCCATGTACTTTAATTACTTGTATCTTTTCTTTTCTTTGTTCTTTTCTTTTTGTCCTCTCTTTTTGGTTCTCTTTTGTGAATGTTGTAATTATTGTTGTTGTTAAGAATGAATAAGGTATTGTAAGTTAATGTTTCTTTGCCAATTCCTTTTTCCGTTATTTTCCATTTGAACTCCGCCCGAACCATACGCAAGCGCTCCGTTAGGCACCGTACCCTGACAAGGTAACGGTGATTCCTAACCACGACCGGTTGCGTTCGGTTTGGCCGGAGGCGAAAGCAAGAGACAAGAACGGAAGGACAAGGGTAAATAAGCCGGATTCCACGAATACCGCGCTTAAATTCCCTAATCCACGTTGTTGCCGATTGCTTAGCTACAATTGGTCAAGACTCGGCTCAAAGGTTTTGAGTACGGATTTCTTAGCTTACAATTTCGTATCTTTTCTTAACAACTTTATACTTGCAAATAAACACATAGGTTAGACCGAACAAACATACAGATTCTTTATTGACTCGTCTAAGACAAGAAGGTAAGATACAACCATCTCCCTGTGGACCGACCCGTGCTCAACCGGCTAGCTGCATAGCGACACCGTCTTGATCGCGGTTACACTTAAACTCTTTGAACATCCGACACGCCATCGGCGTGCGATCAAATGGCGCCATTGCCGGGGAGACGGTAGCGTATTTTCTTTCTTGTTATTCGGGTTAATATTCTTTTTGTATATATATAAAAAGAAAATATCTTTTTGTTTTTTTTGATCATTTTTGTGGGCAAGTGTGCAGATTTTTGCGTATTTGCAAACTGCGATTGTGGGAGCAAAGTGTGCATTCAAGGCTAAGGTGATTGCGAAGTACAGTGCCAAAGATCCGGGTAGTTTGACCCGCGCAAGCGAACTTTCCAAGCTTACCGGATTTGATTCAACGGGGGTTTCCTAACCCAAAACTTAACGGTACGTATTTTACTAACACCTTCTTCTCAAATCCGACGCTTCCAATATACTATTCTTTGCAGTATTCTTTGCAAGTTCGCTAGCAAACGCAAAAAAAAAAAAAAAAAAATTGACTAACCCGTATTTGTTGCAGCGCCGCGCTTAAACTAAAAAACGATTGTTTGATTCTTTATAGAATTTTTTGAATTGCGCATTGCATACATTAATACGGACTTAAGGGCAAGCGAACCCCACAATATACGGTAAAGGATTTCATCACCTTTTCCGTGGCCCACAAATCACGAACTTGAGCATAACGTTTACCCGCACAAAATTTAAAAGAAACTAGACTTTAAGCCTTAAGGACTTCGCGCTCACTAGGAGAAGTTAACTGTGTTTAGAACCTTGCTTAACGGTATATTGTTTACGGGGTGTCTAGAAAAGTGTTAACGGCGCAACCGCCAAAAGAGAAAGGGTTATTTAATTAAGGAACTTCGTGAAAGCGTTGGAAAACCTCCCCTTATCTCTGCACTTACCTGGCCTCGTGATCAGTGTATCTTGAGCCTGTTTCTCGACACAGTTTTACTTCGACAATCAAGTTCTGGAGCAGGTCTAGTTGACCTAGGTGAACCCTAGAACGATTAGGTGTGTGGTATTTTTATGTCGTGATTGTTTTTGTCAATATTGTTTTTTATTCTTTTGTTAATATATAAACTAAATTTAAAAAAAAAATCACATTTTTTCCCCTCCTTTTCCCTCCTTTCTTTCATTCTCTCTTCATATCATGGGTACTCCACCTCGCAAAACTCTTGCCGAACTTTGGTACCCACAACCAGACATTACTTCATACGGTTCTTGCTTTGGCCGAACTTCGAACGATCCATCCATGCCGAAAATTTCATTGAGAGATCGGATAGACGCGTCTAGGACGAACAATTTGACTCCGCAATTCACTTCGTATCAACCATTTCAGACAGTCACCCCTTCTTACGTTGATACCCCTTCTTCGAGTCATGTTGCCACCCCGAGACCAATGTCTCTTGCTGAACAAATTGAACAATCTCGTAGCCGATCTTTCACTCCTTTCACCACTTCACGTTCTTGGGATCAACAATTCCATTCACCTTCTTATCCCAATGTTGACCCCACTCCTGTCCAGCCATTCAATTCCTACCAATCCTACCCTACTTTTGCACCTTCCCTAGACATTGCTTCAGAACCGCCATTTGGGAGTTTTCAGTATCCAAACAACTTTGAATCTTTTACTGAAACTCCTTCACAACCTATGTCTAGTCTGGAACAGTCGTTGGAAGATTTTAGGGTAGCGTCAAGCCAACAGATGATGGATTTGATTGCGTCCATGGCCGCCCTCATGCAACCTAGTGACCCGGTAGCTAGTTCTCAACTAGCTCCAACTTTTTCAATGTATGATGAGGCGGCAGGACAGGCTGTGAATTTGAGTGGAGAGAGTGAGATGTACCCCCTTCCGAATCAAACCTACCCGTCTGAAATTGAATCCCACAACTCCTATGTTGAAAGTCTATCTAGTGTTCCAAACGATTCACCAGTTGAAGATAGAATGATTAATGAGTTGTGCGACTTTGTGGTATTTGATTTACCTGATTGTGAAGGGTCCATTCCAAGTGAAACCAATCCCAATCCTTTTGACCTCTACACCTCCATCTTAGAACCAGAATCGATTAATATCCATGCTTTTGATGAGGTGTCTGAGAATATAAATTTTCACTTGATTGAGGATATTGACGCTGGGAATAATTTGGATGATGAACCCATAGATTTGACTGAGTTTTTCTTTTCAAATCATCATCCCGAGTCATTAAATGTTTTTCCCGAACCCCATATGCGTCTGGACTTTGATGAAATAGGCATGGATGAGATAAATTTTGAGGAGAATATTGAGGATAGTTTTGAGGATGAACCAATTTTGATTGATGAGTCGGATTTTCCAATTCATCCTAATCCTTCCACTGACTGTGTACACCCTCCTGAACCTTTAACCGATAACCTTCCTCAACCACTTCCCTCCATCCTTTCCATCGTTCCGACCTTGCAAGAACCCGTATCACTTCCATTTCCATTGTCTGGTTTACCAAGTTCGGCGTACCCATGGTTTCTTACGAATCTTGAGGGATTTGACCCAATCTCTCGACGGGTTAATAGATTAGCACAATCGCTGTTTACACATCGCTCATCACGAATTGTGCTAATCTATTTACTCCATTTGCACCCTCAAGTTCGTATTCCACTTCCTTTTCCCTTCCGCCATTCTTCTTCTCATCTACCGAGACCGCATTCCACTTCTCTCCACAAGCGGTCTCGCGTAGTCTCCATTTCTTACCTCTCCGCATTCTTCCACCAGCCACTGCTTTATAGAGATACAATCTTTGAATGGTTGGTGTTAACTTTTGGCCTATGTAAGGCCTTGTATAGTTGGATACTGTTCTTTCCCCCCTAATCCTGAATTTCAACGCTTAACAGTGGAAACACTGTTTTACTTAAGTTTGGGGGGGACACTTTTTTTTGTATATATTTTTTGTTTTCTTTTTTGTTTTGTATATAATTTGTTTTTAGGGAGCGCCGGCAATTTTGACCCTCTTGATATAGCTTGACAGTGAGGGCACTGTCAAGTTTAAGTTTGGGGGTGTGCTCGGTAAGCTTTCTTCCTTCGCATTCATATGTATATTTTGCATCTGCATATTAAATCCATAAAATCCATAAAAATCTGAAAATTTTCTAAAAATATAAAAACTTTTTTGTCAAGTTAGCTTGTGGAAGAACTCTGATTCAACATTCGACGGTTTTTGTTTGATAAGATAAGAATAACTAAATCTTATTTTTAGATTTTGAAAACCTGAAAGATAACTCTCCTTTGAAGTTAACTATTGCTGATATACGTCTTTACATCACACCACACGTGTCGTGTGTTTTGGAAATTAGATGACAAGTATGTTATGTTTAAAAAACTTTTAAATAGATAAATGATTTTCTGAGGATCAAATAGGTTTGTTCTGAAATAAGTAATATATCAAGAATAGTTTATGAAGTGAGTGAATATGAAGGAATGTTATTGGAACTAAGTCTGAAAAATAACCCATCTGAAACTTGATTGGAATGATTACACACCAAACCCACTAAACACGTCTTTTATCCAAAAAAATAATGGAACTGCCGGTTATATCTCCGTTCGTATTAAATCATCTGATTTTCACGCCATCTGTCTTTTGTTTTTGGACCTAGGTAACTTAAGTAATTAAGTCCGCTGGGGTGTTTCTACACCTAATGCCCTAAAACCAACTGGTTTGGGTGCATTGGCCCAAAGCTCGCTAAGAAGCCTAGAAAGTCCAGATAAAAACAAAGTCAAGCAAGTGTTCTCTCCGAGTTAAAATTCCTAACGGTTCTTTGTGTGAGAATAATCTTGATAAAAGACAAGCTTTTATAAAAAAATTTAACGGAGATATGAAGGTTTTACTCTATGATAAAGACTATTGCACGTTCACAGAGGTGTGTATGAAATGAAAACAAGAAAAAGGTGGAGTGAAGAATAAGACCTAGTTTCCTGTTAGGGAAGATAGAAATTCTGAAGTTGAAACTTTACTGGAAAACGAAACTTGAAAAATGCTTAACTCTTTATAAAACTTATGTGATCCTTTTAAAATTGTTATCTGGGCTTTATTGTGTGACATAATGACTTTATTCGACCTTTCGGGAACTTAACGACACTATTTTGCACTGCACGTAAAGACATATAAAATCTGTAGTTAAATAAGAAGAGAGGTGTGAAAAATAAAGGTTCGATAGTCTAAACTTAGGATTATAGAATTTTTATTTTCTGAAACAAAACTTTAGGGGCTTGAATCTTAGTTATTTTACAAAACCAACTTGACCGGATTTTGTGGGTAGTATCCGCTGAAAACCCTCAGGAGACAACACTCCTCCTACTAGGGACACCTAGAGGTTTAACGGCTTGTTGCACATGCTCAGTGCAATCGCGTTCCCTGCGAAAGTGCGGTTATCATTTTATTTTTGTGAATAATTGGTTTTGCTCGGGACGAGCAAAAGTTAAGTTTGGGGGTATTTGTTCATATCAGAATATTGCATTTTATACCACCCATTCTTACGCTCGTGTGTTTATAGGTAGGTGCTTTTAATCCGTGTTTGTTACATGTTTACAGAATACAGGTTTCCAGTACAAATATTGCAAATCAGGATAAAATCTCCACAGTTACGCCAAAAGCAGAACATCTGTTGACAGCAGATAAAAGCCGGGTTCCGGTCATCCATATCTGTCCAGTGCCGAGTACCGGTTCCCGATGCAAGACATGTGACAGTAGTCATTCGTGTCTGGGACAAGCACAGAGCACGAGGAGGGCTGCACATGAATCAATGGGTGCACGGAGCTCGAGGGAGATAAAAGTCAAAAGTAAAGAAAAGAGTGCAATCTTGGACTTGGAAATCTGGAGATATTCTGAAGACTTTTGCGCATTTTAAAGTTGGCAAACACGAGGAAACAGGGAACCAGGGAAAACGACAAAACCTCACATCATAACACCACTATAGGGGCGCGGATCCGCGGCCAAAGTGGGGTCCAGGCCGCGGATCCGCGGCCGTACGGTGGCCTCGTTCTGTCGTTTTTCTGGGGTGTTTTGGTCTTTTCATATGTGGTCTGGTGGTTGCCCTAGAACTCCACTCTCCTGCCTATAAATACAGCAGAACTTGCCAAAGCCAAGGGTCATTCTTTAGTTCATTCTTGTAGCCTCTTTTGTTAGGATTTTGTATAGTTCTTCTTCTTCTTCTTCATTCCTCTTCCATTAAATTGTAGTGAGAGCTTTTGAGTGGGAGATTAATGAAGATGAGGGTTTTGTATCATTCTCTTGTGTTTCTTCTTCCCCTTTGAGATTTTTGCTTTCTCTTGCTCATTCAACCTCTTCATTGAGCTTGAATGGTTAAGGGTTAGTTATTGATCTCAAAGGTCGTATTTTCTCACGGGACTAGTTCTTCACTTCACATGCGTTCTCTACCCTTCCCTTGATCTTGCAACCTCTTCATTGAGCTTGCAAGTTTAAGGGTTGGCTATTGAGCACATGCTTGGCTTGGGTTCTACTTCCGTGTTCTTTTTATTTGCTTATTTATTACTTGCATTTTTCATTTTTACTTTTATTACTTGCAATTTATTTCATGCAATTTTATTCCATGTACTTTAATTACTTGTATCTTTTCTTTTCTTTGTTCTTTTCTTTTTGTCCTTTCTTTTTAGTTCTCTTTTGTGAATGTTGTAATTATTGTTGTTGTTAAGAATGAATAAGGTATTGTAAGTTAATGTTTCTTTGCCAATTCCTTTTCCCGTTATTTTCCATTTGAACTCCGCCCGAACCATACGCAAGCGCTCCGTTAGGCACCGTACCCTGACAAGGTAACGGTGATTCCTAACCACGACCGGTTGCGTTCGGTTTGGCCGGAGGCGAAAGCAAGAGACAAGAACGGAAGGACAAGGGTAAATAAGCCGGATTCCACGAATACCGCGCTTAAATTCCCTAATCCACGTTGTTGCCGATTGCTTAGCTACAATTGGTCAAGACTCGGCTCAAAGGTTTTGAGTACGGATTTCTTAGCTTACAATTTCGTATCTTTTCTTAACAACTTTATACTTGCAAATAAACACATAGGTTAGACCGAACAAACATACAGATTCTTTATTGACTCGTCTAAGACAAGAAGGTAAGATACAACCATCTCCCTGTGGACCGACCCGTGCTCAACCGGCTAGCTGCATAGCGACACCGTCTTGATCGCGGTTACACTTAAACTCTTTGAACATCCGACACGCCATCGGCGTGCGATCAGCATATGCATCACCCTTGAGCTAAATTAAAAAAATATTTAGACTCAGCCAACTAAGGACTGCCGTGCTCATTAGGACAGAGAAAGGTTGTGAGCATTCAATCGTTTATCTAAACTTGACTTTGTGGTGCCTAGGCTAGACAAGTGAGAAAGGTAATTTTAAAAGGCCCGTCTCACGGTGATTCGTGAGCGGAACCCTCCTTTCTTCATTTGTGCTTACCTGGCCACAAATGGTAGTGAAGAGACGATTTGAGGGATATCTCACAACTTGTCACTTTGGAACAGTTAGGAGCAGTCTATTGGACTTTGAGGACCATAGCTCTAGATATGATTGTGCAAGTTTTAACATTGATTGTTTGAAATTTTGCCGTAAGTCCGTACACATTCTTGCAAAAACTCTTTCTAAAAAAATCACTTTCAAAAATTTCAAAACTCCAAAAACAAACAATTTTTTAACAAAAAAATTTAAAATATTAAAAATTAAAAAAAATAAAATAAAAAATTCACATTCTTTTTCTTCTCCTTTCTCTCATTACATCATGGGTACCCCACCTGGCAAAACTCTTGCCGAACTTAGGTACCCACAACTAGACATTACTTCCTACGCTTCTTGTTTTGGTCAAATTTCGAACGACCCCTCCACGCCAAAAATTCCTTTGAAAGATCGGATAAACGCGTTTAGGACAACCAATTGGACTCCGCAATCTACCTTGTATCAACTATTTCAACCTTCACCACCTTCTTACGTTGATACTCCTTTTGAGAGTCCAAGTGTAACCCCAAAACCTATGTCTATTGCTGAACATATTGAACAATCTCGTAACCGATCTTTCACTCCTTTAACCACTGCTAATTTTTTGGATCAACAATTCCATTCACCTTCTTATCCGTATGTTGATCCTACTTCTGTCCAACTATTCAATTCCTACCAGTCCTACCGACTTTCGTACCTTCCCTAGACATTGCTTCTACACAGCCGTTTGGGAGTTTCCAGTATCCAAACAATTTTGAATTTTTTACTGAACTCCTTCACAACCCATGTCTAGTTTGGAACAGGCGTTGGAAGATTTTAGGGTAGCGTCATGCCAACAGATGATGAATTTGAATGCGTCCATGGCCGCCCTCATACAACCTAGTGACCCGGTAGCTAGTTTCCAACTAGCTTCAAATTTCCCAATGTATGATGAGGCGGTTGGACAGATTGATAATTTGAGTGGAGAGAGTGAGCTGTGCACCCTTCCAAATCAAACCTATCCATCCCCAATTGAATCCCACAACTCCGGTTTTGAATGTCTATCAAGTGTCCCAAATGATTCACCAGTTGAAGATAGAACGTTTAATGAATTGTGCGACTTTGTAGTGTTTGATTTACCTGATTGTGAAGGGTCCCTTTCGAGTGAAACCATCACCAATCCTTTAGACCTCTACACCTCCACTCTAGAACCTGATTTGATTTATATCCATGCTTTTGATGAGGTGTCTAAGAAAATTGACTTTTACTTGATTGAGGATATCGACGCTGGGAATATTTTGGATGATGAACCCGCAGATTTGACTGAATTTTTCTCTCCAATTCATCATCCCGAGTCATTAAATGTTTCTCCCGAACTTCATACGTGTCTTGATTTTGATGAGAATTGCATGGAGAGTATTGAGAAAATTATTGAGGATGAAGCAATTTTACATGAGGAGTCGGATTTTCTAATTCATTCTATCCCTTTCATTGACTGCGCACACCTTTCTGAATCTTTAACCAATACCCTTCCTCACTCACTTCCCTCCATCCTCGCTCCGACCTTGCAAGAAAGCGTTACACTTTTATTTTCAATGTCTTGTTTACCAAGTTCGACGTACCCATGTTTTCTCACGAATCTTGAGGGATTTGACCTCATTTCTCAGTGGGTTGATAGATTAGCACAATCGCTTTTTACACATCGGTCATTACAAATTGTGCTAATTTATACACTCCATCTCCACCCTCAAGTTCGTATTCAACTTCTTTCTCCCACTTTCTCTAGTTCTTCTTCTAATCTTTCTTTAATGATAGCAAGTGTTAATGAATCACAATCCAATATTTTGATTTCGAGAATTCTAGAAAAACAACTTGATTTAGACTCTTTTGAGAATAAGGTAGATGAGCCTTACGAGTCTCCCACCTCCATAATTTTTGAAAAATCAAGTGTGTTGAATTCTGGCGCGACATTTATTGACATTGAAATGTTCAATCGGACCATCGATGAAAATTTCGAAGATATTTTCGCCGACGAACTCGCATTCCTAAACGACACGGATTTTGTAATTAATCAACCTCCACCTGAAGAAGTCGAACCACCACCATTTCTTCTTATCCCATACGAGAATGTGACCAATCTTCCTATTCCTAATCATCCACATTCCCGTTTCCGTTCGCCATTATTGTTTCGTCTCTACAAATTGAGACGTAAACCTTTTTCTTTTACACCACTTATCTCTTCCCCACTTATTCCTGACTCTATACAACTTGTTCTTCCACCAACCGGTGCGCTTCATTGATAAATTCTTTAAATTGTTGGTGCTAACTTTTGGCCTGTGTAAGGCCTTGTATAGCTTGATACTGTATTTTTCTCCTCCCTAACTCTGAACTTTAACGCTTAAACAGTGGAAACACTGTTTCACTTAAGTTTGGGGGGACCTTTTTGTGTATATATATTTTGTTTTCTTTTTCTGTTAATAATAAAAAAAACAGGGGAGTGCGGACAATTTTGACCCTCTTGGTGTAGCCTGACAGTGATGGCACTGTCAAGTTTAAGTTTGAAGGTGTGCTCGGTAAGCTTTCTTCTTTCGCATTCATGTGTATATTTTTTGCATTTGCATACTTATTTTAAAATCCATAAAATTTAAAAAAATTAAAAAATTAAAAAAATTGAAAAGTTAAATTTTGGCCATATTTGACTTAAGTTCAACATGACGGTTGACTAGTTAGGAAAAACTAGATCCTAAACTTGGTAAATTAAAAACTCTAAAATAACCTCTCTTAAAGTTTAATTATAGAAAATATATGTCCTTATAGTTTATTTAGAAATAGGCAAATTTTGAGTTCGGTTCTTGGGCTAAGTCAAAATAAGGGAAGAGTATTGAAATTTTTATTTGAAATGTAAGTCTGAAAAATAATTCTGAATCTTAAGTCTAAATTCTGAAAATATATACCCTACAACTTGCACATACACGCACCTTAAAGCTTGAGATAGTAGAGGATACCATGAAATGCTCTTGTCTAAAATCCTTAGTATGAAGGAAAATAAAATAAAAGTATAAGTGGTGAATAAAGAGATAAAAAAATGAACACTGGTTTTGAAATTACTTAAGGCAGCATAAATAAAAAATATAGCGAGGATACTTTATCACCTAGTGCCTTAGACCAACTGGTTTGGAAGTCACTGCTAAGACTTAGGTCTTGCAAGACGAGGAATTACGTCTAAATGCGCAAGAACATTTTGTAATCGGTCATTTAGTACCTCAAGAAGTATTAACGGTCGCATGAAGAATGTGTGAGTAATTTTATCACCAACTAAAAAGTACTTTGGACGATGGACAAGAGTATGATAGCTTGAATTGAATTTCCAAGTGTAAGGGTAAAAATTACACACACGTAGGGGTATATGATTGGGGTTTTGATGAGAGATAGGCCTTATATCTTCAATAAAGATGATAAAAATTCTTGAGTTGAGATTGCACCTTAGAAGGAAAATTCAAAACATGCTGAAAACTTTATAAATTTGCGAAACATATACGATCTTAAGTTAAATGAGAAGTGGGTGTGAAAAATATGGGTTGATGATTTCTAAGTTGAAAATAATAGAATTTCTTGCTAGAATACTGAATTGAAGAATTAGAATCAATGGCCAAATTGATTGGATTTTGTGGATAGTATCCGCTGAAAACCCTCAGGAGACAACACTCCTCCTACTAGGGACACCTAAAGGTTTAACGGCTTGTTGCACGAGCTCAGTGCAATCGCGTTCCTTGCAAAAGTGAGGTCAGGAATTTTTGAGAATAAAATTGGCTTTGCTCGGGACGAGCAAAAGATAAGTTTGGGGATATTTGTTCATATCAGAATTTTGCATTATTATATCGCTCATTCTTAATCACATTACATATAAATAGGTGCTTTTGATCCATATCTGCTAAATAGTTGCAGCTTACAAGTTCTCAGATCGTTACAGTGAAATTCATGAAAAGTCGCTATAAATGTGAGACTACGACCAATAATAGATGAATCCGTATGATGCCGCCTACCAGTTCAAGGAACAAATGAAAATCATTAGACAGTTCAATACACAAAGCACAAGGGAAGCGCAAGATTCAAGACTTCAAAGCTAAGCTCAAGGCAAAAGTCCACACCATTCTGCACTGTTGGAAATCTGGAAGAAAATAGAAGAGATTCTGAGGAACCAAGTGAAGAAAACAGAAGTTAAAAGCAACATGAAGCAACCCTGAGGAATTGAACCCATGATCCTACCAATTGGCCGTGGAACTGCGGCCAAACAGGCCTTTCTGCCGTGGTTCCGCGGCCGTATGGTGCACGTGTCGGTGGGTGTCGGTGCTTTGACCCGGCTTTCTTAGGATAGCTTTGTAAATTCATTTATGGATCAGAATGTAAACCTAGGGTTTTTCCTATTTATAAATAGGAGAGCTCAAAGCCACTTTTTGTGGTGCCTCTTTGAGTGTGCCTCTTTTAGGGTGTCTTTCTTAGGATGCCTCTCTTTATTTTTAAGTCTCTTTTTAATTTCTAGATTTAATTTCCCTTTGTAATGAATCGTTAAGAGGTCATCAATAAAGTAAGTCTTTTATTTTATTTTATCTCGCGTTCTTCTTATCTGCAATTTATTATCTGCACTTTTATTTGTTCTTTATTTATCTGTAATTTAGGTCATCAATAAAATAAAAAAAATGAATTTTATTGTTATCTTCCTAGTAATTCCTCACTTGTTAAGGATATGAGAGGGAAGGTTTGAGAGAAGGAAATATCTCACTCCTTTCTTTGCCCAAATAATTTTAATTAAGGACTCCCTTTAAATCAACCATAATCCGCTCACTACGGCTCCCTATCCTACATGATAGCGGTGATTCCCTAGTTAGACCGGTTGTGGTTGAATTAACTGGAGGTTAGGGCTAAGAGCCAAGAACAGACAGACAAGGACCAAAAGGAAGAAACTATGTTTCTTCCTAGTCATGCTAATCCCCGTTGTTGACTATTACCCAAACACCTATATTCTTAATTAGGGCATTGATAGAAGCGAGAAGAATCCTTTTTTCGAACTAACCTAATCCTAACCCTAGCAAGCATTTAAATCAATTTATTCTCATTCTTAGATCGTAAAACAAAACCTACCAAAGATAGGACTTAACTCGTTAGAACATAAAGAAAAGGATTCCATCTTCCTGTGGATCGACCCGTACTCAACCGGCTAGCTACCAAGCGACACCGTCTTGATTGCGGTAATTTAACACAAAAAATCTTTATCAATCAGTTGTTACATAGTTGTTTCTCCACATAGGACATGGATATAATATTAGGGTTTCTGGTTACTAGATGTATGGTTCTAGATCTAGATTTGGGAAGTGTCCCAATTTAGGTACTTGACACTATTCTAAAGTGCTTTAGAATGGACGACTCCTGGCATGGTGGTGTATCTGCAGGTGATAGAGTCACCCTCTCTAAAGATGTCTTAAAGACTAAAGGGGAGAGGAATCTGCATGATTAGCATATCACTTGCTTAGGCAATAGAGTTAATCATGAAATGTCAAGTACCACACCAAATATTGTTTTTGCACTAGGTACAATAAACATATATTAATCTAATCCTGGAGAAATGTAGGAAGCAGTTTATGAACATAAATGGATGTTCTAGGGATATGGTAACGGCAGCCTCCTTCAGGAGACGGTTATCATTTCAGGCTTCCAAGGTGACCTGGATGACAGAGTGGCTGTCTGAGTTATAGTTTTTCCCTCTGTTGAGGGACAGTATATTAGACAGGTGGTCCAAGCGCATACTGAGGAAGGCATGGTGCAGTATACTAATTAAGTTCAGTGGACGATACAGTCTAAGAAGTTTGCTGGATTTTGAGTTCATTTGTGAACTGGGTCCCATCAGATATCCAGACATATTCTAAGACAGGTATTGCTCATTTCGGGAGATAAATTTCTCCGTGAAGTTGAGATATAGAGAGATACAGAAAGAAACACTGGAGTGGATCCACTCACTGAGGCTATTTCTCGAACGTAATAGTTTCGTAAACGGGCTTTGCGAAACTGATTAGTAGAGAAGTTGGGTGTTCGGTATCATATGGGCTGCGAGTATGCGACACCGCAATAATTGGCCTTGAGTGCAAGTGGGTGATTGTTGGCTATAGTGCCCTCAAGGCAATTATCATAGTCGCAGGCAGGTGATTATGATGATTGAGGGAGGACCTATACCGGTAGAACAGTTTTACTTAAGATGATAGTATGCTATCTGGTTTGTCTTTATCATCATTTACATGCTTTATGTGGTATTACAGATCACTATTATATGTTGATAGAGCCCATAGGATTCTTGCCTGACTATCAGCATTATGATGGCGATCATATATGTAGAAGCTGGGGGTCTATAAGCACATCCTTAAATGTCCCTAGTCTTGGGAGTTTCAAGACTGGGTATCGATACTCCAGAGTAGACTAGTGTATACGAATCGAGACCCCGACAAGGGGCAGTGGCCAGGTCTCATAAGCCATTGGTGTTAATTTGTTCACCTAAGATAGTACACAGGTGCTCATGGGTAACGAGTATACTGGACGGACTCGCCGGGAACCTGCTAGTTGGTATTATACCTATTGTCAGATAGCAGTTCCCAGGTGACAAGTATACATGTTAGTCTGTCGACCAGAGCTCGTCATTTGTTTCGTGTGGATTCCCACTGTGCTTGTAACAACCGAGTTCAGTTATACCAATTTCTGTTTCCGTATTTAGCTATCTGTGGTATTTTATTGATTTATCATATTTGGGCGCTAACGGTATTTTACAATTTACTTTGCATTCGACCCGACCCGCTTGCTTGAACTTATTTGATTCATATTTATAAATTACCTGACTTGTTATGTAGACTTGTGCATTTTTTTACTTTATCGCATACTGGCATTTTATCTAGCATGGCATCTTTTACCATATAACATTTTTAAGTCACGTAAAATATTTTAAAAATACATTTCATAGCCTGCATGATACCTCTAAACCCGTGGCAGCATCCGCGCATCTTGTTCTCGTCCCGTTCAGTGAAATGGACGTGTTTGGATGGCTACGCGCACGTACGTGCATCCGTTCTTGGGGGTAAGGATTTTCGTTACCAGAGCATTCATTTTGAAATTTGGAAGTCGCTTATATTTTTCGTATTTTAAATCTAAATTTTCAGACCCGACCCGGGCGTATTTTGAAATATTTTTGTATCCGCCTAAATTCAAATTTATTAAATTTTATTTTTAATTTTCCTTTAACAAATCTCGTAACAGAAAAAATCCTTTAGTTTAAAAATATAAAATCATTTAAAAAATTTTAAATCAATCCCCAGCCTTTCTTTTTCTCTTACCCGGCCCCACTTCATTTCTCTCTCCTCACCGCTACTTCTTTCTCTCTCTTACCCCCACAAAAATCCAAGATTATCTCTCCTCCCCCCTCTCTCTCTCCTCTCGATCTCTCTCTTCTCTCTATCTCTTTCTCTCTCTCTCTCTCTCTCTCCCTCCCTCCCTCTCTCAGAATCCCTCTCTCTCTCTTCTCATATATATTCCTTCTCTCTCCCTCTCTATATATTTTCCCTTCTTCTTTCTTTCTTTTTTTCGAAACAACGAACCAAAAACCCTACCGCCGCTGCCTTCCCCTCGCTCGCACATCGCCGACCCTCCTCTCGACCTCCACTATCATCTCAACCCTCGCAGCCACCCTCTCCTTCCTCGACCACCTCCTCCTCCAAGAACCGACCTATCGCTTCACTATTTTCCCTCACCGACCTTGTCGCCGCCTATCACCGACGACCTTGTCGTCGTGTTCCCCTTTGTCCACTCACCTCTCTCTCAACTCCCAACGCCACCACCACTATTCTAGCCTACCCCCGCGCACCTTCCCTGCACCTAAACTCAACCCTGCACCCTCGCTGCACCATCGCCGCCGGAGCTCCGATGACCCCGTCGCTGACTCCACAACCCTCTCCCTTTCCTCTCCTTCTCTGCAAATGACTCCAACCACCAAGAATCTCGCACACTTACACACCAGAACCCAAAACCGAGCCCTGTTCATCTTCACATCGCCGGAGTTGATCGCCGCCGTCGATCTCGTTCTCGTCTCCCGACTCCAGTGCACTCAGTGAGCAGTTCCATTCTTCCCCAATCTCATTCTCCTCTTTTCTTTCCTTTCCTTCTTCTTTCTTTTTTGTGTTCTTTTCTTTATGTTTTCTGTTCTTTCAGATTGCCGGAATCCGGTCGTGCCGACGACGATCCCGACGACCCAGCGAGCATATCTGACCCGTGTGATCCCCTTGTACGTTGTTTGGATTCGTTCCGTGTACCGTGCGTGCGTCGCGACTTTTCCCACCGACGTGTGATGTTCCGTATACCCGTTTCTGGATCCGTCGAGGCAAGTAAAACTTGCTACATGCTATTCCTATTATTTTACACTTATTTAATTACATGTTAAACTTGTAGATTTAATCTAGTGTCACATGTTCCATTTTAACATTCGATGTCCCATTATATCAGTTTAGATCCAGAACTTGAAACATATCATATTGCATTTCAGTTTACAATACGTGGTACCCACGTCCATATTTAAATCACATAATAATTATTTGCACAGCCCATAGTACCCTTTAATAGTTTACACCCTATTGGACACTCGTTTGTATACATCTAGCCTAATATATATTCAATTGCACCCCTAGATCATTTAATACATATTGATGTGATTTTAACATTCCATATTCGATAAACTGTATTTTAATTAATGTTGGAACTATAATTTTAACCCAAATCGATAACCGTGCATCCATATGCTTAAATCTGTACCTATTTGCATATACCCTCACAATGTTCCATCTTTATTGTTCCATTAGTATCCATACTTGTTTTGTATACCCATGCTTATTATAGTTTGATTATGAGCACCCACTTGTTACTTATGCACCCCTGACATGACTTGATACACCTACAACTTGACACGACGTGATACCGTGCACTTCTTAACATGACATGATACCTATATTGTTACCTGACTCGACCTGTGGTACCATGGCTTTACCTGTTACCTGATCTGGTTACTAATGCCAACAAACTTGACCTGTTGTCCCTACGGACATTTCCTGTTGTCTATCCAGAAAAACCTTTACCTGCTGATCCTGTGTTGGCATTAGCTCCAGATTTATCAATACCTTACTTGAATACACAACTTAGGGGTATGGGGAAATCAATGATGAAACCTGACTTGTAACTCGACAGTTCGGTACTTTTACTGATCAGTTTTAGAAGCTCGGCCAGCCTTGGGATGCTGCTGCTGACATCATCCATCGTTACCCACTACCTTTTAGAGGCTAGGCCAGCCTTGGGATGATGCCGTTGACATCATTCATCGTTATCCCTTTTCCTTTTAGTGCCTAGCGGCATATCTCGGCTTCAGCCCGAGAATCTTCACCGTGATCCCGGGCACGCACGGGATACTATTGAGTTACATCTATGATTCATCAAATTGATTTCAAAGACTTGAGAGTAGTTAACCCAATATACCAGTTTAGATTACTCACTACACATTACCCCACTGTCCTTACTTATATCACTGTTATACCTGTTTTACCCTTTATACTCGTACCTGCATGTATTGCTACCCCGTTTATAGTATTGCTTGATATTATGACGCACTGACGTCTGGGTTTTGCATGGCCCAGATTCCTTACCTTTGTTGCAGTCCGAGTAAGAGTATTTCAGTCAGTAGGATGAGCAGTAAGGACTTGCTAGTACTTGTAAGTGCACGGCGGCGCCCCGACCGTCAATCTGACGCCGGAATGCGGAAACGAAACTTTTACAGAACTTGTAAACCGGCACCACCGCGCACTAAAAAAACCCGGATCGGTCCATTAACCTAACTCTAGCAATTACGAGAAAGGGTAGAATGCTATACTGAGCGATCCGTGTCCTTCGGTCTTCGGCCTCCACTCCGATCTCCTCGCGGAATCTCCGGTCTTCAGCTCCTCATCAGAACGGGCACCACATCGCCGGGTTCTTTTACGGGCTCCCACCTCTGGACCGAGGCAACTCGCGCACGAAGTTGGCAAGCCGACGTGCCCAAGAAATGCTGTAGAATAGATTGTCTCATGGGGTTTTGAAGTTGCCATAAATGATGTGAAGGTGGAGTGAACTTTGGAGAATGATGGTGTTCTCATTTTTCTAGCAAAGGAAAAATGAAATGAGATGAAGAAATCACCACTCAAAATGAATCCCTCACCCTCTCAAAGTGGCCGGCCCCTATAGATATGATGGAGGGAAAAGAAATAATGCAAGAAGGAATATGTATGATAATGAGAAGAAAAGTAGTCACAACAATATCAACCTCACATCCAATCCAAAACCATCACCATAAATGCAAAGGAAAAGATGTAAAAAGAATCTCAAGATGCTAGAACCATCATGAAGCCACAAATCCAAATAACACCTCCACAAAAGATAATTTGCAAACTTGCAAATAACCCCCTCCATCGGAAAAATTCGGCCGTGAAGGAACATAGGAAAACTGGCCGAAACGGAATGTAAACTGGCAACTTCAGAAAACTGATCCCGTAATAAATTACAGGAAAACCCCGCGACAGTATATACATACCCGCACTTGTATTCCCACTGAATACAAATGCAAAGAGACAAAATCTACACCGTACAATACTAGGATCCGGCTTAAACCAAAGCCTGCTAGTATTATCCGTCCGATCATGATCCGTGCAATACCGCACGTATCTGATCGAACCCTGCCATATCTCCCTACGGCCTCTACAGTGTTTCGCCCGAAACTTGAGAAAACGGTCTGTGGGGGACTCTAAAGACTCGTCAATACTTTGGGTGTGGATTTAACCACTAGCACGTCAGAGGTATTAGCCATACGTGACGGGCTACCAGGTATTGACCAAAAGGGACATCTGTGAGCGAACTCATGCTGACACCCTACTGAGCCTGTCAGTGAAAATATCTGTACAGTCCGGTCCGTTCGTCTATGAGCATCGCATGGCGGGCCTAGGGGGTTGGTAAAAGTCAGACCCCCAAAAACGGTACAAGTCGTGTCGGAGTGTAGCCCAGAATACCCTGAGATATTACTGGAATACCTACCAGTAAATCTCCTGCCTTGGCCAAGGACTTCCTATAATGGCTCTCCTAGACACAGCGTGACCTCACCCCCAATACCGGGAGAGACGAACCCCTGAAGATCCGCTCACTGCCTCCATATGGCTCAGGACTGTACCCAACTAAAACCTGTTTGCACGTCTCCTTTGAGCGTGGTAGGGTAGTAATCAAAGCACAGTGGGAACTCACACGAGACAAATGACGATCTCAGGTCGATGAACTAATCTGTACATATGTCACCAGGGAACTGCTATCTGACGTCTGGTATAATCCCAACTAGCATGTTCCCGGCGAGTCCTGTCCGGTGTACTCATAACCCAATGAGCACCTGTATACATCTTAGGTGAACCAACTGACACCAGTGGCTTGTGAGACCGGCCACCACCCCTCGTCGGGGTCTCGGCTGTATACACTAGTCTACTCTGGAGTATCGATGCCCTGTCTCGAAACTCCCTCGACTAGGGACCTTTTAAGGATGTGCTTATAGACCCCCAGCTCCCACGTATATGATCGCCCTCATACTGCTGGCTGTCAAGCAAGAATCCTAGGGGCACTATCAACGTGCAATAGTGACCTGTAAGGTCACCTAAAGCAGTACACGATGATAAAGATAAACCAGATAGCTTACTATCATCTTGAGTAAGACTGTCCTACCGGCATAGGTCCTCCCTCAATCATTGCAATCACGTGCCTGTGATCCAATAATTGACTCTGATGGCACTATATCCAACAATCTCCCACTTGCACTCAAGGCTAATTATTGCGATGTCGCATACTCACAGCCCGTGTGATACCGAACACCAAACTCCTCTACTAATCAGTCTCACAAAATCTGTTTGCAAAACTATTGCGTTCGACGAATAGCCTCAATGAGTGGATCCGCTCAGATATTTCTTTCTATGTCTCTCTTTATCTCAAGTTCGCGGAGAAAGCCATCTCCCGAAATGAGCAATACCTGTCTTAGAGTATGTCTGGATATCTGATGGGACCTAGTTCATAAATGAACTCCAAATCCAAACTTCTCAGACTGTATCGTCAACTGAACTTAATCAGTATCCTGCGCCATGCCTCCCTCAGTATCCGCTTGGACCTCCTGTCCAAACTACTGCCCCTCGTCAGAGGGAAAACTATAACTCTGACAGCCACTCTGTCATCCAGGTCACCTTGGAAGCCTGGAATGATAACCGTCTCTAAAAGGAGGCTACCGTTATCATATCCCTAGAACATCCACTTATGTTCTTAAACTTCTTCCGAATGTTTCTCCAGGATTGGATCAATATCAACTTATTGCACCTACTGCAAAAACAACATCTGGTGTGGTACTTGACATCTCATGATTGACTCAATTGCCTAAGCAAGTGATCTGCCAATCATGCACATCCCTCTCCCCTTTAGTCTGTAAGACTCCTTTAGAGAGGGTGACTCCATCACCTGCAGGTATACTACCGTTCCAAGAGTCGTCCATTCTAAAAACTCTTAGAATGCTGTCTAAATACCCAGATTGGGAAACTACCCAAATCTAGATCTAAAACCATAGATCTAGTAACCAGAATGTCTTGATAATATATCCAAGTCCCATGTGGAGAAACCACTGTGTGACGAATAAAGTATAACCGATCGTAGTATAGGAGTTTCTTTTCCTACTCTGTGTATGTCATCCAAATACCAGGACATCACACCCTACTACCTTCTTAATAGATCCATCCCCTATTCTGATGAAGTCAAACCTATGACTGTCACATCAGAAATAGATGATCTATCTCCGCTATATCTGCTTTAGTCTATAAATAGACATAAGCCACTTGTCCACTATGCTTCCGCTGCTCCCACTGACTACGACAACCCTCTGGCAGAGTCATATAGACGTACACTTCTAAAGCTAGTTCAGAACGACGCTATACTCATCCTCCTGCCGGGTCTCACAGCCTGGAACAACAGTAATGGAAAGTCTGGGTAAACAAGAACCTCACTGTCACCGTCCTTGAGGCTACTGGAGTACATATCGGGTGCTTGAGGTTACCCATCATGTCTGCGGAGTGGCCAATGGAATGTCAAACCAAATTGAATCTTATGTTCTTATCAAATCTTCAGTAATCGTTTGCGGTTCTGGAATCACTTCCAGTTCTACCATACTCCCACTTCTGTTTTCTGAAAAAATCCATTTTTATTAAAACTGTGGCGAGTCAAGAACAATATCACTATTGATCTTCCTGATGGTAGAAAGTCAACCCTCGTCATAGCCTGGGTCAACCCACAAACAGCCATTACAGAAACGTGCCTTGAGTTATTCAGAGTCTGGTTTTAAGCATAAGCTGGACAACTCCCCGTACCTTAACAATGTCAAGATATGAACTGTTCTATATCCAATATAGAAACAGAGGCACTGATTTAATTGAACCAGATTCAAATCATGCAGCTATCTCCAGTGCATGTCAACTAAATGGAAGGAGGCCGATCAGCGTTACTCAACTTAGGAGTGCTTCCAATTATGAGTAACCTGAAAGAGAAGCAAGTTCTCTTAATCATTACTATCAACTGAATACCATACACAAGTATCTACATCTTCGATCACCTTGAAGAATCCTGATACTTGCAACATCTGGTTCTCTACTTTATTCTTATACCTATAACTCCTCAAAACTTAGACCTTGCATTTCTACGAAACACATGTCTAAGAACTAGAGAAGTCATAAGTAAACAGAATATAGTACGAGGACCAACCCCTCTGTCCTAATGGACACTGGACAATATACAATACTCTGTAGAAGTCCCCTGAGTCTAATAACTCATTCCCTGTGTGCCGTAGATTGAAAACTGTACTTATGGTTAAGAAGAATTACACCGCTGTTTAATACTCCATACCCAACCATCCACTGATATAGGTAATTGTCATAGACATAATTTTAAAAAGGTATATCTCACTCTATAAAAATAGACGTACAGATATATCAATTTGAAATTGGTGCATAACAACGGATATTCAAAACCAAATATTTGCCGTCCGGCAAACTACCCAGGTGATTTCCTCAAATAACACCAGTTACAACGAATCCCGATATAATGAGGATGATCACCCAATTCCCAATAACTTACTCCCACTCATCATCTGTAAAACCATATAGATGTGAGAATCATACCTGGTAAATACATACCCTGGAGCAAGGGTTAATTGGGAAATCAGTTTTCTTTTAACAATACACAGTGAAACTGAAACATGTAAATGTTTCGGAGGGGTATCCGGGTATTCCTAGTAATGCCTCTTCCATTATCCAGATTCATGACTGTAACCGTATATTTCTTTGCCATCTCTCCAAATCCCTTTAGATGTCTTTAGTCATTACCTTTTGTACACCCTCTTAGGCTAAATGGTTTTCTTCCTTCCCTACCTTTCGGCACCAGCCTATGGTTTGGAAGAAGACTATCCCATAAGCATAATAGGTGTACTGTCCTAATCCTAGAAGCACTCGCAATGCGAGAGAAGGTGAAGATAAGAGAAAACCGAATAAACCTTATTCCTATTTCTCCTGAACTAGAATCCATCCCCGAACTGGAACGAGTTCCTTTCGAGTTCGTATATAACCATACGATGGAGTATCTAATAAACTGTGGATTTTCGTAGTGATACGGAGTGTCCTGGGGAAATACAAAGGTGAAGTGGGAGTGGTAATGAAATACTTGGTTTGGTCGTGAATAGCAGTCGCAATTTACTTTGCCCTCCTTCTAATCCCTTTCTTTGTCTTAACTTAATACCTTCTGTACACCGTTTAGGCTAATTGGTTTTCTTCATTCCCTACCGGTCGGCATCTGCCTATGGTTTGGAAGAAAACTATCGAATTTGCGTAATAGGTGTACTGTCCTAATCCAAGGAGCACTCGCAACCTGAGAGAAGGAAAAAGGAAAAGACAACTGAATAATCCTATTCGTTTTCTCCAGAACCAGAAACCATCCTCGAATAAATTCCTTCGAGTTCGTATATAACCATACGATGGTTTTACCCAATGGAAGTGGACGTTCGTAGTAATACGGGATGTTCTGGAGAAAAGGGTAAAAGTAGGAGTGGCAATGAGGTATGCAACTCTGACAATCCAAAAGCCAGTGTTAAAGAAGGTTCGGTTAATTTGGTCACTGAGTCATAGTCAAGTGTCGGGTCATGGTCGCTGCCAAAGAGAGAGAGAAAAGAAACACTCAGCGTGCACTCTAACCTAGATCAGAATGGTTATCACTTTATCTAATCAGGAAACCTCCCACTGTAACCTCAAATTCTCCTCCAAACCTGAAAGAAGAATTAGTCGGGATCACTCGAGGAGTAAACTAACTCATCAGTGGGAATCGGGATCCAACTATCATCGCATGATAATGTGACGGAATCCGCTCACGTTATTACACTCCAGAAGGTATGCGCATATCTGGCAAGTTTCGGTTTCTTTAGAAACTCCCGATGTGATTTTTGCCCCATGCTCTTATGACCTTGACGAAGGTCAATAAATCATAAGTCACATGTCAAGTTCTACCCATCATTGTCCAGTTAATTTGAACCCACCCGTACAAGCCCTTGACGAAGGTCAACAAGGCTATACGACTGTCCCAAACAAACGCATCTATCTATGCAGCAGAAAGGTAACAAGCAGCTACCATACACTATGCCTTAACGAAGGTCAACAAACATAGCATGAATACTACATGCTACCCGTCTGAAATGACGGAGGGCTACGAATGGTTTCTGGCGAAAAACCTTTAACGTAATGAACTTGATATCGTTGAAGGAACTGGATAGCTTTTAAAAATATAGTGGCGAAAACCTTTGCTAAAGAGGTCACTCCCGGTGAAGGGACCTCGGCTCTTTCCCCGTAGAATGAGGTGCAGGATATTCCAACTGAATCACACGATGCAAAGCAAAAGTAATCGGCTATAGTGAAATTATTACCCTGACGCAAACTTCTGTCTAAGGGGTCACTCCCGGTGAAGGGATCTCGGCCCTTGCCTCGTTGACTGAGGTGCTGGATATTCATAACCGAATACCACTGTGCAAAACAAAAGAGAACGCCCTTGCAATAAAAGCTTTTTGAAAAATGTTCCAACAACATCAGAATAGCTTTGTTTAGCTTGCATTGATCCGAATCAACGCAGTCCCATCAATTGATCACACCACAAAGAACGAAAATAATGATGTACGTATATGCCATCCGCATTCACCACTGGGTCCCGTCATCACCCGTTAGGTTACTTAACTAACGACAGAGCGGGGACTGGACTAGCGCGGATGCAAAACATATACAACATCTACTAGTATATATAGCAATATATAATATTCGCTCAAGGCGTGATAAAATGCAACATCATAGAAATGTAATAAGCATCACAGAACAATACAGATATCTGGGATCCCCGGGTTTCATAGAGCCGCTACTGAAATCCGACGTTCCCCTGGTCGTGTGGATAGCCTGTGCAATGAAATCCTAGACCCCTACGGGCGCGGAAAGTCACCCGCCAAAACCTGAAGCGAGGCAGCCCCCTTCAGCAACGTGAATGGACCACCCAGCACTTCACGGAATCCGGTAACTTGGGCATCCCTCCTGGGTCAACCTATACCCCCTACGAGTGCGGCGAATAGCCCGCCAATTCTAGAGTGAAGCCCCCTCCATCTCAACGCCATGAGATGTGGGCCCGTTGCCCTCTAGAACCCGGCTATCCGTGCACCCCTCCACGGGGTAATCCTAGTACAGAAAGTAAAATATAGATACAACGGGTACATCGACCTCAGCCCGGTCGTGCCCCAAAAGAATAATATACAAACAGGCAGTAACGGCAGTCCATATGTCGGACGCTCGCCCCGCAATATCAAATGTAAATAATAAACCAAACTGTACTACCATTGCATCCAGGCTATCCCCCACGACCAATCCGCAACATCACAGCCCAACACAGAACATCAACGTGAATGTCACGTTCGCAAATCCGTCTAAAAGGGCTATAGCAGTTAGACTGGATTTACCGATCAAGTGACATTCACGGTCGCAGATATAATGTAAATACTGTGAACTAACATGTTTAAAATTTTCGATCGACTAAATTTACCGAAGTGGGCCCCAAGCACTACTATAGCACTCAAAGAAAATCTGGGCCCAAAAGGAATATACCGAAAAACCCATTTTCAACACAGAGACTCACTGAAGAAATTTGGTACAGTGAAGCCACTGTTCGGCTGCGGAACCGCGGCCAAAATGGGGTTTTTGCCGCGGTTCCGCCGCGCTACAGTAACATCATGGTACCAATTTTCTTCAGTGTTCTCAGAAAACCTTGCACACATTTCTGCAATACACCAAATATTTTTTTGACAACTTAAAAATTTCGACAGAAACTGTGACAAGAAACGCGGTTTTTGGAAAATCCGGTCGATGGAACTTGTAAACACGTTAGAGAAAGCTATACTAGGTTAATGGCGTGGCTCTGATACCAGTGTAAGTGCACGGCGGCGCCCCGGCCGTCAATCTGACGCCGGAATGCGGAAACGAAACTTTTACAGAACTTGTAAACCGGCACCACCGCGCACTAAAAAAACCCGGATCGGGCCATTAACCTAACTCTAGCCAATACGAGAAAGGGTAGAATGCTATACCGAGCGATCCGTGTCCTTCGGTCTTCGGCCTCCACTCCGATCTCCTCGCGGAATCTCCGGTCTTCAGCTCCTCGTCGGAACGGGCACCACATCGCCGGGTTCTTTTACGGGCTCCCACCTCTGGACCGAGGCAACTCACGCACGAAGTTAGCAAGCTGACGTGCCCAAGAAATGCTGTAGATGAAGTGTAGGATAGATTGTCTCATGGGGTTTTGAAGTTGCCATAAAGGATGTGAAAGTGGAGTGAACTTTGAAGAATGATGGTGTTCTCATTTTTCTAGCAAAGGAAAAATGAAATGAGATGAAGAAATCACCACTCAAAATGAATCCCTCACCCTCTCAAAGTGGCCGGCCCCTATAGATAAGGTGGAGGGAAAAAGAAATAATGCAAGAAGGAATATGTAGGATAATGAGAAGAAAAATAGTCACAACAATATCAACCTCACATCCAATCCAAAACCATCACCATAAATGCAAAGGAAAAGATGTAAAAAGAATCTCATGATGCTAGAACCATCATGAAGCCACAAATCCAAATAACACCTCCATAAAAGATAATTTGCAAACTTGCAAATAACCCCTCCATCGGAAAAATTCGTCCGTGAAGGAACAAAGGAAAACTGGCCGAAACGGAATGTAAACTGGCAACTTCAGAAAATTGATCCCGTAATAAATTACAGGAAAACCCCGCGACAGTATATACATACCCGCACTTGTATTCCCACTGAATACAAATTCAAAGAGACAAAATCTACACTGTACAATACTAGGATCTGGCTTAAACCAAAGCCCGCTAGTATTATCCGTCCGATCATGATCCGTGCAATACCGCACGTATCTGATCGAACCCTGCCATATCTCCATACGGCCTCTATAGCGTTTCGCCCGAAACTTGAGAAAACGGTCTGTGGGGGACTCTAAAGACTCGTCAATACTTTGGGTGTGGATTTAACCACTAGCACGTCAGAGGTATTAGCCATACGTGACGGGCTACCAGGTATTGACCAAAAGGGACTTCTGTGAGCGAACTTATGCTGACACCCTACTGAGCCTGACAGTGACAATATCCGTGCAGTCCGGTCCGTTCGTCTATGAGTATCGCATGGCGGGCCTAGGGGGTTGGTAAAAGTCAGACCCCCAAAAGCGGTACAAGTCATGTTGGAGTGTAGCCCAGAACACCCTGAGATATTACTGGAATACCTACCAGTAAATCTCCTGCCTTGGCCAAGGACTTCGTATAATGGCTCTCCTAGACACAGCGCGACCTCACCCCCAATACCGGGAGAGAAGAACCCCTGAAGATCCACTCACTGCCTCCATATGGCTCAGGACTGTACCCAACTAAAACCTGTTTGCATGTCTCCTTTGAGCGTGGTAGGGTAGTAATCAAAGCACAGTGGGAACTCACACGAGACAAATGATGATCTCAGGTCGATGAACTAACATGTACACATGTCACCAGGGAACTGCTATCTGACGTCTGGTATAATCCCAACTAGCATGTTCCCGGCGAGTCCTGTCCGGTGTACTCATAACCCAATGAGCACCTGTATACATCTTAGGTGAACCAACTGACACCAGTGGCTTGTGAGACCGGCCACCGCCCCTCGTCAGGGTCTCGACTGTATACACTAGTCTACTCTGGAGTATCGATGCCCTGTTTCGAAACTCCCTCGACTAGGGACCTTTTAAGGATGTGCTTATAGACCCCAGCTCCCACGTATATGATCGCACTCATACTGCTGGCTGTCAAGCAAGAATCCTAGGGGCTCTATCAACGTGCAATAGTGACCTGTAAGGTCACCTAAAGTAGTACACGATGATAAAGATAAACCAGATAGCATACTATCATCTTGAGTAAGACTGTCCTACCAGCATAGGTCATCCCTCAATCATTGCAATCACGTGCCTGTGATCCAATAATTGACTCTGAGGGCACTATATCCAACAGTAGTTAGCTGATTTTACTTTCGGTATTTTTTTCATTCCTGATGTGAGCCCGCATTATGGGACGTACATTCTAGTTTATTCTTGTATTGAATCTTTTGCTTCCACATTATTTTATTCTTGACTCGTTTTATTCTGGCTTATGGACATGTGTTAGATAGTTTATTATTGTTCTTGATATCTCTACAGCCGCAATGTGACTGTGGAAGGATATTTCCTATCCATAGGTAGCATGGTTGGCTATGTCACGTGCCTACCTTAGCGTACTCTGGGAAGAGGGACGTGACATGGTTCTTTTGGTATCAGAGCCATAGGATATAGGTTAATCGAGTTTGATTCTTTTTGTAGTTGGGTATTGGACCCAATACACGAATCAGAATACTCGTGATTAGGAAACATGTCCTGCCACCTTACCGCCTTACCATTTTTGAATCTTAACCTCCTCCTGATTCTACTTTTACGATGTGCAAACCTCCTTTGCATATCGACTCGAAACCTAGTTTCCTTTTGGTTATCTCTAGAACTTAGGCGACTTGGGTGGAGTTATGTTATTGTAGTTATGATACCGCGGCATGGTTACAATGCGGTACTCTATTTAAGTAACTTGGAGTTCTAGCTTTGATTCATATCCTTGATATGTATGTTGAATCTGTTATCATACTAATCCTCTTTGGTGTCTTGGTTGCAGTATCATGGAAGCCAGGAATCTACAATCGTACCAGAGGTGTATGGATGACGCCACTTTGCTTGGAGTAATTCGTGACTTACTTGAGAACCACAAGCAGCAGACCAAGCTGAAGCCGGCGTTTGCACCAAACCAAACGCCCATGCGTAGAAGTATTCCGGTGAACTGACGCGGCGTAGCACCAATGAAGAAAACAATTGTTGCTGATCGGAGACGGAGCGTGATTTGTGACTTTTGCCGTTTGCCTGGGCATGTGCAAAGGGAGTGTCGAAGAAAGCGTGGACTCTGTTTAAGTTGTGGATCGGCGGATCACACTATAAATGCTTGTCCGTCGAAGAGTCGTAAGAAAGAGAATGTTCGGAGGCCAGTTTTACCCAAGCAAAAAGGAAGGGTGTTGTGCGATCACTGCCAACGACCGGGTCATTTCTGGAAAGACTGTCGAAGGAGACTTAGACTTTGTCTGATTTGTGGATCAACTGATCATACCATTGATACTTGTCCGTCAAAGCTAAGAGTGAAGGAAGAAGATCATGAGCCACCGCAAAAGCAGTTTCTGGAGCAGGAGCATTTAACTCAGGGAGCTAATCAGTCTCAAGCTTTTACCCTGACGGCTGAAGAGGCTAAAGCTTCAGAGGAAATTGTTTCAGGTACCCTGCTTGTTCATGGTTTTCTCGCATTAGCGTTATTTAATTCTAGTGCACCCCATTGATTTATGTCATCCAAGTTTATTACTACACACTCGATTACTTGCACGAGCCTGTTTAGTTATTGGGACGTACACACTGGAAATGGGAAAATCATAACTAATAGAAGGTGTAAGGATCGTCCTGTGGTTGTTGGCGGACGGGAGCTATTTGCAGATTTCTTGGTGATTGTTACCGGCAGTTATGAAGTCGTTTTGGGAATTGATTTTTCGGCACTTACCACGCTCACATTGAGTGTAGAGCAAAGAAAGCGAATTTTCCCAGATTCCCGGACATCCAGAGTTTATCTTTACTGGAGGAAGCAGTTCTGTCGGGCCAGTCGAGTTTAGGGCTAGGCCGACAACTAATGTTCTTTCGTCGATGGAGGTTGCTAAAGATGAAGCGCCAGCTGTTGTTCGAGATTTCATGGACGTGTTCGATGACATATCAGGTTCACCGCCTAAGTGAGACGTGGAGTTCGCGATTGATCTTGTTCCTGGTGCAGCGCCAATTTCTAAAGCGTATTGTCTAATGGTACCAGTGGAGTTGGAAGAAGTTAAGAAGCAGGTTACTGAATTACTATAGAAGGGTTGGATTCGAAGCAGTAACTCGCCTTGGAGAGCTCCAGTTCTTCTAGTCAAGAAGAAAGATGGCACAAGGAGGATGTGCATCGATTATCGAGAATTAAACCGGGTGACTATTAAGAACAAGTACCCGATCCCTCGCATTGGTGAATTGTTCGAGCAGCTTAGTCGCACGAGGGTATTCTCGAAGCTGGATTTGCGATCCGGATATCATCAGGTCCGAATTAAAACAGAAGATATTTGCAAGACGGCGTTTCGAACTCGGTATGGACATTATGAGTATTTAGTGATGCCCTTCGGAGTAACGAATGCACCGGCAATATTCATGGACTTGATGAACCGAATCTTTTCACCATTCTTGGACCAGTTTATAGTGGTGTTTATTGATGATATTCTGGTCTACTCCAAGAGTATGGAGGAGCATGCAGAACAGGTGAAGATCGCACTGCAGACGTTGAGGCAAGAAAAAATTGTATGCAAAGATGAGCAAGTGCGAGTTTTGGCTTCAAGAAGTGAAGTTTTGGGACATGTCGTGTCCGGAGATGGAATCGCCGTTGATCCCGAAAAGATTGCAGCAGTTCGAGATTGGCCGATTCCGAAGAATGTCGCGGAGATCAGAAGCTTTCTTAGACTTGCCGGGTATTACAGAAGGTTTGTGAAGAATTTTTCTCGTTTGGCTGAGCTCCTAACCAAGCTTACGCACAAGGAGACAGTTCCGGAGGATTGGTGATTCACAGCGACGCATCTGGGAAAGGATTGGGATGTGTTTTGATGCAGCATGGAAAGGTTATAGCATACGCATCGAGACCGTTGAAGACCCATGAGAAGAATTACCCAACTCATGACTTGGAGCTTGCAGCTATGATTTTCACTTTGAAGATTTGGAGACACTATTTATTGGGCGAAAGGGTCGAAGTGTTCACCGATCATAAAAACTTGAAGTATGTGTTCACGCAGAATGAACTTATTGAAGACTTTCGAAGATTTGATTTAGAGATTGTGCTACCGCTTTCTTCGGGACAGTTGATGCAGCTACAAGTACAGTCGCCGTTGATCGAGAGTATTAAAGCAGCACAATTGCAGGACCCTAGATTGCAAAAGTTTCGAGAACAGGTTGAAGCTGGACTTCGAACGGACTTGTTAATTCATGAAGATGGTTCGTTGCGATATGGTAGCCATTTGTTTGTGCCAAAGGGGAATATTCGTGAAGAACTTCTGAAGGAGGCGCACAATTCAGCATATTCCGTACATCCAGGAGGAACGAAGATGTACCGAGATTTACGACAACATTTCTGGTAGGAAGGCATGAAATGGGAGATTTCCCGCTTTGTAGCGAAGTGCTTGGTGTATCAGCAAGTTAAGGCTGAACATCAACGGGTTGCTGGTTTATTGCAACCACTTCTGATTCCTCAGTGGAAGTGGGAACATATAATCATGGATTTCGTGACGGCTCTACCGCGGAGTCCAAAAGGAAACAATGTAGTTTGGGTAAATGTTGATCGATTGACCAAGGCAGCTCATTTCATCCCTTTTCGAGTTGGTCAATCAACGGAAACTTTGGCAGAGCGGTACATGCAGGAGATAGTAAGATTGCATGGAGTACCGGTGAGCATCGTGTCCGACCATGACACCCGTTTCTTAGCACACTTTTGGAGGAGCCTACAGGAAAGTTTGGGGACTCGATTGAACTTTAGCACAGCTTATCATCCTCAGACAGATGGCCAGTCGGAGAGAACGATCCAAATTCTTGAAGACATGTTGAGAGCTTGCATGTTACACTTCACGGGTTCATGGGAGGATCATCTATATTTGGTGGAGTTTTCTTACAATAACAGTTTCCAGGCGACTATTCAGATGGCTCCATTCGAAGATTTATATGGTCGCAAGTGTCGTTCACCTGTTTGTTGGGACGATGTTAGTGAACGAAGGTTGTTGGGACCAGATTTGGTCGTGCAGACAGTTGAGAAGGTTAATACTATCCGGAATCATATGAAAGCAGCACAAGACCGACAAAAGAGTTGGGCAGATACGTCGAGAATACCTCTAGAGTTCGCCGTTGGTGATTTGGTATTCTTGAAGATATCACCGACTAGAGGGGTGATCCGTTTCGGAAGTCGAGGAAAGCTTAGTCCTCAATTCGTTGGACCTTTTGAGATTTTGGAGCGTGTTGGAGAAGTGGCGTATCGTTTGGCGTTACCGCAATCCTTGGCGAATGTTCATGACGTGTTTCATGTATCTCAACTCCGTAAATATGTTCTAGATGAAACACACATGCTGGATCATTCGGAGTTGACTGTACGTGAAAATTTAACCTTTGAGGAGCGACCGATGTCGATTATGGATCAAAAAGAAGAGATTCCCAAGAACAAGGTTATCCCTCTTCTTGGGGTAATCGCTCACATGGAGAATCAACTTGGGAACGAGAAGATGAAATCCGGCAGCAGTTTCCACATCTATTCTTCTAGTTTGTTGATTATTTATCCTTCCTTGTTCTTGGAATTTCGAGGACGAAATTCTTTTTATAGTTGGGTATAATGTAACAACCGAGTTCAGTTATACCAATTTCTGTTTCCGTATTTAGCTATCTGTGGTATTTTATTGATTTATTGTATTTAGGTGCGAACGGTATTTTACAATTTACTTTGCATTCGACCCGATCCGCTTACTTGAACTTGTTTGATTCATATTTATAGATTACCTGACTTGTTATGTAGACTTGTGCATTTTTTTACTTTATCGCATACTGGCATTTTATCTAGCATGGCATCTTTTACCATATAACATTTTTAAGTCACGTAAAATATTTTAAAAATACATTTCATAGCCTGCATGATACCCCTAACCCCGTGGTAGCATCCGCGCATCTTTTTCTCATCCCGTTCAGTGAAACGGACGTGTTTGGATGGCTACGCGCACGTACGTGCATCCGTTCTTGGGGGTATGCATTTTCGTTACCAGAGCATTCATTTTGAAATTTGGAAGTCGCTTATATTTTTCGTACTTTAAATCTAAATTTTCATACCCGACCCGGGCGTATTTTGAAATATTTTTGTATCCGCCTAAATTCAAATTTATTAAATTTTATTTTTAATTTTCCTTTAACAAATCTCGTAACAGAACAAATCCTTTAGTTTAAAAATATAAAATCTTTCAAAAAATTTTAAACCAATCCCCAGCCTTTCTTTTTCTCTTACCCGGCCCCACTTCATTTCTCTCTCCTCACCGCTACTTCTTTCTCTCTCTTACCCCTACAAAAATCCAAGATTATCTCTCCTCCCCCCTCTCTCTCCTCTCGATCTCTCTCCTCTCAATCTCCTATCTCTCTCTCTCACTCCCTCCCCCTCTCTCTCTCTCTTCTCGTATATATTCCTTCTCTCTCCCTCTCTTCTCGTATATATTCCTTCTCTCTCCCTCTCTATATATTTTCCCCTTCTTCTTTCTTTCTTTTTTTCGAAACAATGAACCCAAAACCCTACCACCGCTGCCTTCCCCTCGCTCGCACATCGCCGACCCTCCTCTCGACCTCCACTATTATCTCAACCCTCGCAGCCACCCTCTCCTTCCTCGACGACCTCCTCCTCCAAGAACCGACCCATCGCTTCACCATTTTCCCTCACCGACCTCGTCGCCGCCCATCACCGACGACCTTGTCGTCATGTTCCCCTCTGTCCACTCACCTCTCTCTCAACTCCCAATGCCACCACCACTATTCTAGCCTACCCCCGCGCACCTTCCCTGCACCTAAACTCAACCCTGCACCCTCGCTGCACCATCGCCGCCGGAGCTCCGATGACCCCGTCGCTGACTCCACAACCCTCTCCCTTTCCTCTCCTCCTCTGCCAACGACTCCAGCCACCAAGAATCTCGCGCACTTACACACCAGAACCCAAAACCAAGCCCTGCACATCTTCACATCGCCGGAGTTGATCGCCACCGTCGATCTCGTTCTCGTCTCCCGACTCCAGTGCACTCAGTGAGCAGTTCCCTTCTTCCCCAATCTCATTCTCCTCTTTTCTTTCCTTTCCTTCTTCTTTCTTTTTTGTGTTCTTTTCTTTATGTTTTCTGTTCTTTTAGATTGCAGGAATTCGGTCGTGCCTACGACGATCCCGACGACCCAGCGAGCATATCTGACCCATGTGATCCCCTTGTACGTTGTTTGGATTCGTTCCGTGTACCGTGCGCGCGTCGTGACTTTTCCCGCCGACGTGTGACATTCCGTATACCCGTTTCTGGATCCGTCAAGGCAAGTAAAACTTGCTACATGCTATTCCTATTATTTTACACTTATTTAATTATCTGTTAAACTTGTACATTTAATCTAGTGTCACATGTTCCATTTTAACATTCGATGTCCCATTATATCATTTTAGATCCAGAACTTGAAACATAGCATGTTGTATTTTAGTTTACAATACGTGGTACCCACGTCCATATTTAAATCATATAATAATTATTTGCACAGCCCATAGTACCCTTTAATAGTTTATACCCTATTGGACACTCGTTTGCATACATCTAGCCTAATATATATTCAATTGCACCCCTAGATCATTTAATACATATTGATGTGATTTTAACATTCCATATTCGATAAACTGTATTTTAATTAATGTTGAAACTATAATCTTAACCCAAATCGATAACCGTGCATCCATATGCTTAAATCTGTACCTATTTGCATATACCCTCACAATGTTCCATCTTTATTGTTCCATTAGTACCCATACTTGTTTTGTATACCCATACTTATTATAGTTTGATTATGAGAAACCCACTTGTTACTTGTGCACCCCTGACATGACTTGATACACCTACTACTTGACACGACGTGATACCGTGCACTTCTTAACATGACATGATACCTATATTGTTACCTGACTCGACCTGTGGTACCATGGCTTTACCTGTTACCTGATCTGGTTACTAATGCCAACAAACTTGACCTGTTGTCCCTACGGACATTTCCTGTTGTCTATCCAGACAAACCTTTATCTGCTGATCCTGTGTTGGCATTTGCTCCAGATTTATCAATACCTGACTTGAATACACAACTTGAGGGTATGGGGAAATCAATGATAAAACCTGACTTGTAACTCTACAGTTCGATATCTTTACTGATCAGTTTTAGAGGCTAGGCCAGCCTTGGGATGATGCTGCTGACATCATCCATCGTTACCCACTACCTTTTAGAGGCTAGGCCAACCTTGGGATGATGCCGTTGACATCATTCATCGTTACCCCTTTTCCTTTTAGTGCCTAGCGGCATATCTCGGCTTCAGCCCGAGAATCTTCACCGTGATCCCGGGCACGCACGGGATACTATTGAGTTACATCGATGATTCATCAAATTGATTTCAAAGACTTGAAAGTAGTTAACCCAATAGACCAGTTTAGATTACTCACTACACACTACCCCACTGTCCTTACTTATATCACTGTTATACCTGTTTTACCCTTTATACCCATACATGCATGTATTGCTACCCCGTTTATAGTATTGTTTGATATTATGACGCACTGACGTCTGGGTTTTGCATGGCCCAGATTCCTTACCTTTGTTGCAGTCCGAGTAGGAGTATTTCAGTCAGCAGGCTGAGCAGTGAGGATTTGCTAGTAGTTAGCTCATTTTACTTTCGGTATTTTTTTTCATTCCTGATGTGAGCCCGCATTATGGGATGTACATTCTAGTTTATTCTTGTATTGGATCTTTTGCTTCCGCATTATTTTATTCTTGACTCGTTTTATTCTGGCTTATGGACATGTGTTAGATAGTTTATTATTGTTCTTGATATCTCTACAGCCGCAATGTGACCGTGGAAGGATATTTCCTATCCATAGGTAACATGGTTGGCTATGTCACGTGCCTACCTTAGCGTACTCTGGGAAGCGGGGCGTGACAGTGATTTTATTACTACCCTACCAGGGCTCAAACGAGTCTTGCAAACAGGTTTTAGTTGGGTACAGTCCCGAGCCACATGGAGGCAGTGAGCGGATCGTCGGGGATTCGCCTCTCCCGGTATTGGGGGTTGATGTCGTGTTATGCACGGGTGGCCATCACCAGAAATCCTCGGCCGGGGTAGATGAGAATTACCGATCCAGGATCGATAGTTTCTCAGGTGGTGATGGATTACATACCGACACGAATTATCGCGTCGGTAGGGGTCTGACTATACCCACTCTCTTAGACTCGATATACGATACTCTTAGACGAACAGACCGGACTGTACATATATTGTCACTGTCAGGCTCAGTAGGGGTTTGGATGAGTTTGCTCGTCGGCCTTCCTTTCGCTCAATACCTAGGTAGCCATTACGTACAGCTAGTGCCGCTGACGTGCTTGTGATTAAACCCACTGCCAGCGTATTGACGAGTCTTTAGAGTCCCACATAGAGGGTTTTCACGGTTCAGGCGATATGGTGTAGATGACGTATGTTGGTACATACAGGTATCCAATTAAATATGTGTACAGGCTGCACAGACTTTAGTCGGACGGTTGATAATATTCGCGGCTAGGACTGAGCCGAATTATTAAATCAGGTTTTGATTTAATAATTTATATATGTATTTATATATATGTATTCTAGTATTATTGTTCACTATTCATTTTCTCTCTTGGCTATTCGAATTTTTGTACGAATACGCGTATATATATTTTGATACGTATACCGGGAAGTATTCCGTATTTATACGGAATAGCTTCTAGAAGTGGACACCTCATTTGTATGATTTTCCTTTTTGGAAATTCATTTGTTTTACAAATAAGGTTGAGGGTGAGTTGGCATGAACATGGGTTTTAGCATGTAGAGAAGCATGGCTCTCATTTGTTTATTTGAAAAAGAGATGAGATATTTTTTGGATGATTGAGAGAAAGGGGGGCAGCCACCATTCTAGAGTTGCCTTGCTCATTTTTCTTTTCTTTACTTGCTTACTCTCATTCTCACTTGGAGAAAACACTTAGCCATTTTTATTTAGTTGCTCATGCCACTTGGTTTACTCACCTCTTCTTCATCATCTATGGTTGCTCATGGAGCATATGTGATGAGAGAAAAACTATAGTGACACATTCCTACACCTCCACTCTCCATTGCTAACAACCTTGGAGCATCGGTTGCCTCGCTTGGCGAGGCTGGAGCTTACGTCGTTTCCCTCGAGTGGATCATCGTAGATAGAGGAACACCGGTAACCAAATTCAATCAAGAAGCCTCTAGGAGGTTGGGATGATGGTTCAAGACTGAAGGACACAGATCAACTCGGTATAACCATCTAACTCCTCTTTATATGTTTGCTAGTCGAGTCCTATTGATATAGATGGAATTCTGGTATAAACGGATTCATGTTGTATTGTAGTTATACTTGAATTGGATTTAAGTCAGATTGATTTCATATTAGATTGAGACTCTATCTGAGTCTGACTGATATAAAAGAAATTGAAGTCCTGAATCAATTTTGATGTTATCGGTAACTGCTGCACATGGACGGCAGGATTTGTGTCTTTTTCCAAGACAATTACCGTGTTAATAACACCGTTGTTGGGTTGTCTACCTTAGATAGGCAAGACCCCATATTCTCTGGCTCCCTGATGCTCAAAAGTACTGGTCCCGCTTAAATCTATGTTTACTAGGGTCCTTATTGTAAATTAATATAACTTGAGGTGGTTTTATGAAAAATAGTTTTGATATATTTTCAAAATACATCTCAAGTATTTAATTATCATTTTTAGGGTTTTCATAATTGTAATTTTTATAAAGTGAAATATTCTAGTGAATATAACCTAAATTTCATTATATATGGTATTTTAGTATAATATTAGAATGGTATTGAATTGTAAAGATAATTTCATGAAATTTGTGATTCTTTTGATTTAGAAAATATGGAATATATATATTGTATACTTAAAGTAGATATTTTTATAATATATATATATAATATTTATTAAAAAAATATGGAATTTATTTATTGAATATAAATCACATTTTTCTTAAAAATTGCATTAAAAATTCCATCGAGATTGAAAGTAAGAACTTGGGGATGGTGCGGGTTATCACATATCCTCGGGCCTAGTAGAGCGAGATGCAGACCTCCGTTCTTACTTTCGAGAGCGATTCTAAGGACGAAATACCTCTCAGCCCTCTCTTCAAAGACTCAATCTCCGAAAAAGAAGAGGAGGAGAAGAACTGCGAGAATATTCAGCTGCGTAACCACACGCTGCCTGAAAAGAATCCCAGACCTAAAAACAAAAGTTCGAGCAAAAAGGACAAAGGGAAAGAAAAAATCCCTAAGGAAATTGCCCTCGACGATAGAGTTGTCAAAGGGCTCGCAGCATGGGACACACCTAGAAAAAACAAGGTGGATTACAATGTTCTAGCACATTTGAGGAAAATACCATCACAACTGAGCATACTGGATACTCTCCTCATGTCCAAAGAGGCACGGGATTCTCTGATCAAGGCATTACAAGAGCCCGATCAGTTCCAAGCTTTCCTCACGGAAAAGAAGATGAAAGATGAACTGGCAGATATCCATATGGCTGACATTACATTCAGCGATGAAGATCTCCTCCTCGGTACGTGCAAACATAACCGCCCGTTATATGTCATCGGGTATTGCCACGATATCAAGATAGGGAAAATTCTCGTTGACAACGGATCATCCGTCAACTTTCTCAAAGTGAGAGTGCTGAAGGAGATTTGCATAAACGTTCAGCACCTGAACCGAGACAAAATTACCATCTCCGGCTTCGACTCACAGTTGTCACGAACGCTTGAGTCCGTAATATTGACGTTACTCTTCAGACTGCTCGTCACTGACATCAAATTTCATGTCATTGACGCCAAGACTTGCTATAATGTTTTGCTCGGCAGGCCTTGGTCACATGAGTACAACGTCATCCCTTCTACACAACATCAGTGTATGAAGTATTTCAAAGAAGGATCGGAGTACACCGTCACGGGGGAGCTAAATCCGTTTTCCGTAAACGAGATTCGAAAATATGAAAACGCAAAGTACTTCCTACCAGACTTTGAGGATAAGGAAATGTGTCATAAGCCGGAGGATAAACAGAAGATCGTCGCCACTATCCCGATGTTTGGGAGCAATTTCGAGGAAGATGAAGAGATAATCTACTCGACGCAACGATGATTGAAAGAAAAAAGCCGTTCATTAAGCCCTTTCAGGCTTCTCCTTCTTAAAGTGACGCATTTGTGGTCCCCAGAAAGAAAAAAAGGGGCCCGGACCATCTACTCCTATTCTGGTCTTTGACAGCGATTCTGAGGACGAGAACAATGCAGTGTTTTCCATCCACCCATCAGCACAAACCTTAGCCGGAACAGATCAGAGTCTGCAAATTACAATGGCTCCGCCTCGGCATTACAAAGAATTTGATACACTTGATACATACAGCGTACAAGAACTACAGACGTTCTACGTCCCTCCCAGGAGAATGGGTGAAAAGGCGATCCTCTTCTACCAATCTATGGAGACCAAAGTAGAAAAATAAGTCTGGCATAGTGCCGATTTTGCACTTGACAGGCTTCAACCAATCCGTCTACCAAGATACTACATGGAGGGATTGAAAAGGCTGTTGAGATGCCAAAGTGTACCCCTCGAACAAACTGTTAGACAAGCCCAATTGTACAAAAAGATTTAGGATATTTCCGGGACTCAGCGAAAGATGCCCAACGGGAAGATAGATACAACCGGGCTCGGATAAGTTCGGTCCAAGAAACGGGAGCAGTTACACAGCTGCCACGTCATAAACAACTCCAGCAAGGGGGAAAACGCTCTTCCAAATGACTGTGACGTTGAAACAGAGCGAAATCCCGCTCTAAGAACGTTAAGTCCATCCCTCGAAGAACAAATAGACAAGCTAATAAAAGAAACTTGTCAAAAGAGCCGAGACAATCACAGCCGCAAAATGGCCATTTATGAAAAAGCCAGGATGCAGCCCCTCAATCGGCAATCTGCGGAGAAGGAAGATTATAATGCTTTTCATCCCCGGCCCGCTGTATGTCCTCGCGAAAGGGGAAATCCCGAAATAGAGGAGAAAATAGGGTGAAGAACGCAAAGAACGTTCGAAAACAACAAAGCGGATCCAAGAAGCCGTGCAATCGAGAAAAGGTCGATTGGAACTCGTCCTTTATAAAAATGATGGGTCGGGAATACTCTTTCCCCAAGACATGACGAGGAAAATATTCAACCTTATCATGAAGCACCAAATGATGACAATTCCGTAGTCTCAGCATCCCGAATAAATAAATGAGGTCCATCATCCGGATTATTGCTCCTATCATCGAGTAATAGGTCATCCCCTTGAAGACTGCTTCACCTTCAAAGACTGGGTAGAATACCAGTATCAGCAAGGCATGTTCGCTTTATCCGACAGCTGGAGGGTAATCTCGCCGCAAAAGTATGAGCCAAAGAGGATCTATACCATGAGGATAGGACCAGCTCAACCATAAAAAAGGGAAGCGGACTCGTACTTGCCATATGATAACACTCTCAAAAGTGAGAGGCCACGAGATTATAGATGACCTCCATATGTGCTTCATAAATGAAGACGAGGATGAGATCTTAGAGTTTCTATAAGCACCAAAAGAACTGGAAGATGGGATACCCACCACGGCGGACAATCTAAGAAAGATTGACTTAGGGACAAAAAATGATCTGAGACCGATATTCGTCAGTGAGCTACTATCGGAAAAATAGGTAGCTACGTTAAAATACGTGCTCATGAAATATAAAGACTGCTTCGCGTGGAACTATTCCGAAATACCAGGTCTAGATCCAAAGGTGGCAGTACATAAACCGGCCATATCGCCGGACATAAAGCCAGTCAAACAAGTGCCAAGAAGAATGCGGCTTGAACTTGAGATGAGTATCAATGCTGAAGTCAAGAACTAATCGACTCTGGCTTTATCCAAGAAGTTCAATATCCTGACTGGATCACTAACATCGTTCCAGTGATGAAGAAAAATGGGACGGTGCGCATCTGCGTGGACTTTCGGGACCTTAACAAAGCTTTCCCGAAGGATGATTTCCCAGTACATGTTACCGAGCTAATGATCGATAACACGTCTACCCATGGGGTCTTCTCCTTCATCGATGGATCTTCAGGATACAATCAAATAAAAATGCATCTTAAAGACCAAAAAAATACCGCCTCCCGGACTCCGCTGAGCATATTCTGCTGTAAGGTGATGCCCTTTAGTTCAAAGAACGCTGGCGCTACCTACCAAAAGGCCATGACGAAGATCTTCGATGACCTCATACACAAGATCGTAGAGTGCTACATTGACGACCTTGTAGTAAAGAGCACATTTCACGAGGAACATTAGGAACATCTAAAAATAGTATTTCGACGTCTTCGGAAGTATAATCTGAAGATGAATCCTCTAAAATGCGCGTTTGGAGTCTCTTTAGGCAATTCTTAGGATTCATCATACGGCACCGGGGTATCAAAATCGATCTCTCAAAGATCAAGGCGATTATGGAAATGCCCAAGCCAAGAACTCTTAAACAGTTATGATCTCTTCAAGGAAAGCTCGCATATATCCGGTAGTTCATAACCATCCTCTCCGGAAAATGCCGTCCATACAGTCATTTGATGAAGAAGGGACTCCGTTCGTTTGGAATCAGAAGTACCAAAATGTGCCAGAAGAAATCAAGCAATACTTGCAAAATCCGCCGGTATTGACCGCTCCGGTTAAAGGAAAACCCCTTATTCTATATACGACAGCCCTTAAAGGTTCTCTAGGCGCGTTATGGGCATAAGAGAACGATCAGGGAAAGGAGAGAGCTTTGTACTATTTGAGTCGAGTTCTCCTGGGGGAAGAAAACAACTACTCCTCCATCGAAAAGCATTGCCTGGCACAGATCTTCGCGATAACGAAGCTCAGACATTACACCTTGGAACATGAGGTCTATCTCATATCAAAAGTGGATCCTCTCAAATATCTAATGTCAAGGGCCATACTAACAAGGAAGGCATACCAAATGGGCCCTCCTCCTGATGGAATTCTCAGTGACGTATCAACCCCTTAAAGCAGTAAAAGGTCGAGCCATAGCTGACTTTCTTGCGGAGCATCCGATACCAGCCAACTGCTCCTTAAATTGCGAGTTGCCGGATGAACATGCGTTCGACACAATCGAAGGAGAGAAGGAAGAAAATGATCCCCAATAGGAACTCTACTTCGATGGAGCATCCTCCGTGAAGCAACGAAAGCAAAACACCCTAATAATCAAAATTGGGGTGGGTCTTATCTTCATGACCCTGCAAAAAGGGATATTGCATTACGCCCTCTCCTTAACGGAGCCAAGGACTAACAACGAAGCTGAATATGAAAGTTTGATAGCAAGTCTCGAGATCGCTATCGACATGGGAATCAAAGACCTTCTCATATATGGAGACTCCCAGTTGATCGTTAACCAAATAAAGGGCGATTATCAGACCTGCAAGCCAGAGCTGATAAAGTATGGCGAAAGAGTGCAACAACTGCTGACACAAATCCTTTCCTACATTCTGGAGAGTATACCGCATGCAGAAAACAGCAAGGCAGACGCATTGGCCTAATTGGCTAAAGAACTGGTAGATGAAGACCTCGATGATGTAAAGATCATTGTACAAAGTCGCAGGGTTCACGCGCCAACGGATATATCTTTGGAAGACTTAATAGATTCATCCGAAAGAAAAGAAGCGACCAAACAAGTATCCCTTCAAGCAGAGGACGAAGAAAAGCTCAAGGATTGGAGGGAAGTCTGTATAGGCTACTTCAAATTCCAACGAATGCCCAAAAATGTGTCGTCTAGACATCAGCTCATGAACGAGCTCTGTCCTTCACCTTCGTCAATGATACTCTATATAAGAGATCTTTCGAATGTCTGTGGCTAAGATTACTGGGGCCGGAGGAAGCAAAGAAAGTCATCCAAGAAACTCACGACGGATTCTGCAGTTCTCATCAAGCTGAGCCTAAGATGAAGCTGAAAATAAAAAGGATAGGTTACCATTGGCCCACGATGATCCAGGACTGCCTTGAATATGTGAAGCAGTGTCACTCGTGCCAAATCCACAGGGTCTTCATCTACCAACATCCAAATCCACTACACCCAACAGTGGCTAGCTGGCCGTTCGAAATATGGGGAACCGATATAATTAGCCCCATTGAACCGGCGTCGTCCAAAAGACATCGGTTCATATTGGCAATGACCGACTACTTCTCTAAGTGGGCAGAAGCAGTACTACTAAGAGAGGTGAAGACGGAGAATATCCACCATTTCTTCAGGACACATGTCATCTATCGGTTCGTCACTCCGCGACGAGTTATCTCGGATAATGGGCCAGCTTATGGAAGTCATAAAATCAGCCGCTTCGCTCAACAGCATAAAATAGATTGAAGATACTCTTAAGTCTATCACCCTCGGGCCAATGGTCTAGCTAAAGCTTTCAATATGACCTTGATAAAAATTATAAAGAAGACGGTGTCCAGAAACAAAAAATACTGGCATGAAACTCTCTGGGCGTACCGAACAACGTTCAAAATGGCCACGAATACAACACCATACACGTTGGTATTCAGCACGGAAGCAGTGCTTCCCCTGAAAATAGAACTCCCCTCTCTGCGAGTAGCGGTTCAATACGAGCTGACAGATGAAGAAAATGCTTATCTTCGGCTTGAGGAGATTGATGCCCTCGACAAAACTCGTCTTATAGCACAGCAAAATCTGGAAGCTTACAAGGCGAGGATGACACGGCCATACAAAAAACTGACCAGGCCAAGAACATTCCGCCAAAGAGAACTCGTGCTAATCGTCAAAAGACCCATGATCCCCAATCATACAAAATGAGGGAAATTCGAGCCGAACTATGAAGGCCCATACATCATAAACAAAGTCTGCCAAAGTGGAGCCTACCTGCTCATGGATATGCATGGTGAAAGACCCTACCGGCCAATAAACGGCAGATTCCTCAAAAAATACTATGCTTGACAAGTCACGACTTAGGTCAATGATAGATGACGATGCTCATGTCCGCTCGCTATCTTCCTGAGTCAGAACTCTGAGAATAGTATACAAAAAAGCTCCGTCGCCCCAAAAACGACGACCACGAACCGAGAAGTCCTTCAACTAATCATCCGCCTAAAAATGATGACCACGGACTGAGAAGTTCTTAAACTAATCATCCGCCTCAAACATGGCGATGACGGACCGAGAAGTTCTCAAACTAATCATCCGCCTCAAACATGGCGATGACGGACTGAGAAGTCCTCAAACTAATCATCCGCCTCAAATATGGCGATATCGGACCGAGAAGTCCTTAAACTAATTATCCGCCTCAACTATGGCGATGAAGGACCGAGAAGTTCTCAAACTAATTATCCGCCTCAAATATGGTGATATCGGATCGAGAAGTCCTTAAACCAATTATCCGCCTCAAACATGGAAACAACGGACCGAGATGTCCCTAAATTAACAACGGACCGAGATGTCCCTGTTTACACCGGTTTAAATTTCGTTTACAGATATGTGTGAAAGCAGGCTCATTCATATACGCGTATGGAGGGTTGGTGCATGACATGAGCACATCAGTGGCGTTTGTGCTTAGCAAAAATCCCTTAGGGTAAAGTGCACGTGTGCACATGTATGTTGCACGTATATTTCAACAATACGATCAGAGAAAGAAAAGGTGTTAGAAATGAAGCACTCGATGGTCAAAGATAAAAGGAAAGCATTTAAATAAACATTTTATGCTATAGGAAATAGATCACCAAATGCGAGATTAAAAGTACAAGGGTTTACAAAACTATGAATAAAGCTTTCTAAAGCTCTCCCAGCCTTCTCCACCATGTCGAAGCGGCGATCTTCGCTAGGAGTTGCTCCCCATCGGTTAGCGCCATGCCCATCTACGAAGGCCGACATGATGGCCCGCTGAGCCCGTATATAACTCAGCAGCTGAACAGAACGAAGGGGAGAGGAGATCCTTTATGAGTCAAGAGCTCGTGCAGCGCCGTATCACATTGGTCATCCGTGAGAGCGGGATTCACCAAGCGTGCAACAAAGCGAGGAACAATTTCCTCAATAGGCACCTCCTATGGCTGCCGATTAGCATACGGACAATTGCAAGCCATGACTCTTCTCTGTTAAAATGATTCTCTGAAAGTGAGAGAGAAGAGAAGCAGTGCTTAGATTATAAAGGGAGGCATTAAGTCTCGGCACAAAAAATGTTGTGCATGGTGATACTATTTCCAAACTCTGACAAAAGAAGGTATTGAAAAAGAAAGTTTGACTCAGGAAAAGCAGAGAAAGAAGATGAAAAGAAAGCTTCATTAATGAGGCAGCGCCTCACGTGCTCTCCACGAGAGCGCCAGCGCCAGAGCCAATCTTATAGGATTAAATCCTATGGTGGCGCCTAACGTGCTCCTCACACGGGCGCCAAAGTGTAAAGCACAGAAGAGTTCGTAAGAGTTCACTGCATAAGAGTTAAACTCTAGGATGGCATCGCACGTGCTCCCCATGAGGGCGTTAATGTGCAAAGCACAGAAGAGTTCACTGTATAAGAGTTAAACTCTTGGATGGCACCGCACGTGCTCCTCACGCGGGAGCTAATGTGCAAAGCACATAAATACCCATTATAAAAATTAAATTCTTAAGTAACGCTCACGTGTATAACAAGTGAGTGCCGGCACCCAGATAGAATTAAAATTCTATAATACTCCTTGTTAAACAGAGCCGTTGGATCAAAGATCCAACGGAGATGATAAATCATTAAAATACAGAATTAAATTCTGTTGGGAGAAAACATTTCCCAAATCTTTCTAAAATAAGTAAGATACTCTCAGTTGGATCAAAAATCCAATTATAGAATAAAATTCTATTTTGGAATATATTCTCTCAATTTTTCTAAATAAGAAAGATTGCTTTCTGTAAAAAAGAGAACCCTTGGATTTAAAATCCAATGGTGATTAAAAAATCACCGTTTTACAGAATAAATTCTGTATAAGGGAAAATGTTTTCCCAATCTCGTTAAAAACAAAAATCATATTCTGTAAAAACAGAAGTCCTTGGATCAAAGATCCAATGGTAGATAAAATTCCCAAAATCAATTAGAATCTCTCAATGAGATATTTTCTCAAAACCAATTAACAATTTACCTCCACTATATAAAGGACCCAAGACATCAAGTCTCGAGAGAAAAGAGAGGGACACAGAAAAAATACAGGAAGATCTCAAAAAGAACAGAGAATTCAATTCTCAAAGAAGAAGACCTTCCTTCTCAAAAGCCTAGGTAAAGAAAAGTGATCAAAACATCTCTATCACATCCAAGGGTTTAACCCTTTTTAAAGAACTTAGTTCTTTCTCTGGATCTGAGATCCACAAGACAAGTATCCCATAAATTGAGAATTTAATTCTCATCGGGAAGATCTTGTTCTTAAGAATCAAAGATTCAAAAAAGAACTAAGTGCAAAAGAAAAAAAAACAAAAGGAGAAAGCAACCTATAAAAGAACTTAGTTATTGAAAACCGATCCCAGATCTTCAAAAATCGAAGATCTTGGTGATCATTAATGGTCAAAATGCCATTAATAGAGATTTAATCTCTAGAAAAGGAAAAAATATTAGCGCCTCACGTACTCCTCATGTGGGCACCCCTCCTTTTAACAGCGACTAGCACTTCATGTGAAAAACACGCAGGCGCTAAAAACAGAAAGCCAGCGCCTCACGTGAAACACACGTGGGCGCTGAATAAAAGTGCTTAGCACTTCATATGCAGCCAAAACGGTTAAGTGCTTAACACTGATTGGGCAGCGCCCAACACCGCACGTGCACTTCATGTGGACGCCATAAAAAGTGCTTAGCAGTTCACATTTAGTCAAAATGACTAAAAGTGCTCAATATTTATTGGGCGGCTCCCATGACTGAATGCTTCACATGACATACATATAAGCGTCAGAGCTCAAATACGTGCTTAGAACTTTTATATGAAAAGAAAAGCGCTGAACAAACAGAGCCCAAATGAATGCTTAGCACTTTTGAAAAGAAAAAGGTTAAGTAGACTTAGCCCAAATTGGCTAAGCCTCTGAGATTTTCTCACAGCTAAGCCCAAATACACTTTTGCTGGATCTTAAATAAAAATGATCCTTAAAATTTTGCTAAGTTGATCTCAGTCTCAAATTGAACTAATGCATCTTTAGCAAGAACAAATTGAGTCCAAATGCTCACACATTTAAGTTGATCTTAATCTCAAACCAGATTAACGGTCCTTAAATAAACCTAAGCCCAAATCTAAAATATACGGATTTGGACTAATCCGCGCCCTACGGGCGACGACATAAAATAGTCTCCGTATACAATCCACAGGCAACCAAAACAAACAAAAATACACACGACACGAAGTGAACTTCCAGAGCAGGAGAAAGTGGTTATCGCAATGCGGTAACGTAATTAACTGCAGGGGCTTGCGCCTGCAGGGAAGAGCGTCCCCACAATAAAAAAAACCCTCATAAAATAAGGGGGAATCTGATAAAGTTTGCTACAACGGTCGCATCTGTCCAAACATCCGATATACGGTGCCATAAATCAACTTGGTATCTTCGGAGAGGTGGACGGATAAATCCAAATAGTATCTGCTCCCAAATTCAGGCAAGACGATCTATCCCGGTTCATCTCTGTCTTCGGTGGTGAACAGTCCCTAAACTAGAACTTCGCCCCAAATATGGCGACAATGGACCGAAAAGTCCCTAAACTAAAATTTCACCTCAAACATGGCGATAATGGACCAGAACGTCCCTAAACTAGTGCATCGTCCCAAATACGGTGATATATTCCCTTGAGATCTATATTGCAATCAAAGTCTTAGCAGGAAAGATTGCAACTCAAGTCCCACTGGCTATATAACTACTCCGGCGATGAAACCACCCCCAAATCTCACCGGCAAACAGGTGGGTCACCTGCGATGAACATACATTCGAGAGTTTCGCCATTCAAAAAAAAAGGTATGTCCACAAGCGAAATGGGCATGGATGAATACCGAAAAAGCCGCCGTGAGTAAAAATAGCAGGACTACCGGCGAGCTTGTGAAAACCCGGAAGGGCACAATCTCGTATAAAAAAAGGTATGTCCACAAGCGAAATGGGCACGGATGAATACCCGAAAGGACGTCGTAAGTAAAAATAGAAGGACTACCTGCGAGCTTGTGAAAACCCGGAATAGCGCGGTCTTGTAAAAAGAATACACTTGCGAGATCCTCACGACTCGTAAGAAGAATTCCCTTTATGAGACCCATAGGGCTCATAGGATTCAAAAGCCTTGAGCTACAGGGATCAAAACCTGTTCTTAAGCCGTCATATCCCCCAAGTTACCCTACAGGCGGTCACATATTGACCCTTGTATACAATCCACGAGTATAAATAAATATAACCCACCAAGTTCCACCAATGGAGAGAAATATCCGCATGTAGTGAACGACACTTGTAAGTCCTCTCGACTTATAAGAAGAAAACACTCTTGTAAGACCCTTACGACTTATAAGGAAAAATATTACTTACGAATCCCCACGATTCCTAAGGAGAAAATACACTTACGAGATCCTCTCAACTCGTAGGACGAAATACCTTTGTGAGACTCTTATGGCTCATAAAGTCAAAAGCCTTAGTCGGCAGGATCCTAACCCTGTCTACTAAGCCATCTATGTTCAAATCGAAAAAGGCAAATGATGATTCGCTCCTGGTGACATTCCAGTTGTAGCGATACTGATGTCTGAACAGGTGTCAAACTCCAAGTCTTCTCACGACAAATGATGATTCGCTCCTGGCAATATTCCAGTTGTAGCAATACTGATGCCAAGATTGGTATTAGATCTCAAGTTTCTAACTCATAATAAAACTCAGCGAGTCGCAAAAAAAGGCGTATGAAAAAGCCGAAATGTTAGGCAACTCGCAATAAAAAACCGCGAGTAAAAAAAATAAATAATGCATAGCCGAAATGATAGGGCAGCTCGCAATAAAAAGTATCGAGTAAAAAATAAAAAATACATAGCCGAAATGATAAGGCAACTCACAATAAAAAGCAGTGAGTAAAAACAAAAACAGCCGAAATGATTGGGCACCGTGATAAATAGCCGAAATGATTATGCAATTGCGACTCTCACGATATAAAAAGCTGAGAAGATAGAGCATCGCGGAGATAAAAAATAAAATAAAATAAAATTTCCTCTGCCCTACAAATATGTCCATATTGACCCTTGTATACGATTCATGGGCACAAATGAAAGAAAGGGGACCATATTTTTCCACCAGGCTCCGTCAAAGGGAGAACCAAATCTTAATGGGAATATGTTGAACCTGGAGGTTATTCAGATATTCTTCTTATTCCAACAGGATGCAGATACAATGTCAACAAAGCTCCAAGGAGCCAAATCAAAATGGAGTGATGGCAAAATCCTAACTCCAGCTCGACGTGCTTCTCATGCTAGCAGGATGCGGACGCAACGTCAACAAGGACCCAAGGTCCAAATCAAAGTGGAGCGATGGCATATTCCTAACTCCAGATCTTAATGGCGACATCTACAGCCTATAGATCAGCTCGACATGCTTCCCATGCCAGCAGGGTGCATACGCGACATCAACAAAGAACCAAGGGTCGAATAAAAAGGAGTGATAGCAAAATCCTAACTCCAGCTCGACGTGCTTCTCTTGCTAGCAGGATGTAGACGCAACGTCATCAAAGACCCGAGGGTCAAACAAAAAAGGAGTGATGGAAAAATCCCAGCTCCAGCTCGACGTTCCTTCTCGGTGCAGACGCGACGTCAACAAAGGCTCCCAGGAGCCAAATCAAAAAGGAGTGACGGCAAAATCCTAACTCCAGCTCAACATGCTTCTCATGCCAGCAGGATGTAAATGCAACGTCATCAAAGACCTAAGGGTCAAACAAAAAAGGAGTAATGGCAAAATCCTACCTCCAGCTCGACGTTCCTTCTCAGTGGAGATGCAATGTCAACAAAGGCTCCAAGGAGCCAGATCAAAAAGGAGTGACGGAAAAATCCTAACTCCAGCTTGACGTGCTTCTTATTCCAGCACGATGCAGAAGCAACGTCAATGAGGACCCAAGGTTCAAATCAAAGTGGAGCGATGGCATATTCCTAGTTCCAGATCTTGATAGCAACATTTACAGCCTAGAGATCGACTCGACGTGCTTCTCATGCCAGCAGGGTGCATATGCAATGTCAACAAAGACATATGGGTCAAATAAAAAAGGAGTAATGGAAAAATCTTACCTCTAGCACAACGTTCTCCTCATTTCAGCAGGATGCGGACGCAGCTATCAAATGAAATTGGAGCGATGGCATGTTCCTAGCTCTGGACTTTAATTGCAATACATACAGCATAGAGGTCCTATAGATGTCTACCCTACTTCAGCAAAGAATCGGCGCGATATCGTCAAAGCAAAAAATGAAGTGACGGCATATTCCTAGGTTCGGGTCTTGACAGCAAATCATATAAAACCCAAAAGACCATTGGAGATCATCCAACCCCAGAAGAGTACGGTTAGGATTCATCGGGGCTCCAAATTGAGCCTAACATCAAGTAAAAAGCGTCATGGCAAATTCTTAACGCTCACTCTTCTAACGGTAATATAACCTAACGAGATTACTTGAAGATGTCTTGTCCAGCCCCTGAAGGGATCAGAGACACGACAGTCGCGGGGCTACTTGAACAGCGGCTTAAAGACTGCATATCAAGGAATATATCAACCAACACGACGGTAACATGGACTAAAACCCTAGTACCACAAACCTAACGGACCTCTATCATAAAAGAATGAGGGTTATCTATATTTCACGTTAGTATACACCTGCGAGATTCTCTCGACTCGTCTTGACTCGTAGGGAAAAATATCTATGAAACCCTCGCGGTTCATGAAGGTGAAAAGCCTTAGGCGACGGGGATATCAACCAGTTTCCTAAGCATTGTGGCCCTAGAAGTAGGTCCAAACTGACTCTTGTATACTATACACGGGCCATATTCTCCAAAGTCGCATACCGATGAGGAGGAAAAACCACTTACAAGTCCTATCGACTCGTAATGGGGATTTCCTTATGAGATCCTTATGACTCTTAAGAGAAAAATCACTTAGGAGTCATCACGACTTCTAAGGAGAAAATACACTTATGAGATCCTCTCGACTCATAGGAAAAAACATTTTTATGAGACCCTCACGGCTCATAAAGTTGAAAAGCCTTAGGAGACAGATCTAAACCTGTTTCCTTAGCCATCGCTGCCCTATAAGAAGGTCCAAACTGACTCTTGTATACTATCTACGGGCCACATTTATAGATGATGTGAAGGTGCCATTTACGGGTCCTCTTGACTCGCAAGGAGAAAATACCGGCGTGAGATCCTTACAACTCACGAAAGTGAAAGACATTTAGTATTCCCTACGATTCCCAAGAAGAATATGCACCTGTGAGATCCTTAAGACTCATATAAAAAAACTTCTTGAGACCCTTACGGCTGATGAAATTAAAAAAAGCTTTAGACTACAAAGATCCTAAACTTGTCTCCAAAGCCATCAATTCTATGGCCATGCATAACTTTGCACTACTTCACCAACGTACATACTTACGTGAGCAAAGTAGTGAGGGGCGTTTGTTCCCACCAAAATTTAAACATATAGAAAGAGCAAAGCTCTGTTGAAAGCTAATGGGGCAGCGCCACATGTGCTTCTCATGAGCGCGCCAGCGCCAATGTGCAAAGCACAGAAAAAGCTTTTGGGTAAGAATTAAATTCTTATACGGCGCCGCACGTGCTCCTCACGCCGGCTCCAATGTGCAAAGCACAGAAGCACTTTCTGAGTAAGAATTAAATTCTTATATGGCGCCACACGTGCTCATCACGCGGACGCCAGTGTGCAAAGCACAGGAATACCCATCTTAAGAATTAAATTCTTAAGTGGCGCCCACGTGAATAACACGTGAGTGCCGGCGCCCAAGTAGAATTAAATTCTACGATACTCTCTGTTAAACAGAACCGTTGGATAAAAGATCCAACAGAAATGATAAATCGTCAAAATATAGAATCAAATTCTATTAGGAGAAAACAACTCCCAAATCTTTCTAAATAAGAAAGATACTCTCGGTTGGATCAATGATCCAATAATAGAATAAATTCTATTTTGGGAATATATTCCCTCAATCTTTCTAAACAAAAAAAAGATTGCTCTCTGCAAAACAGAGAACCATTGAATTAAAAATCCAATGGTAATTAAAAATCACCACTTAACAGAATAAATTTTGTATATGTGAGAATATTTTCCCAATCTTGTTAAAAACAAGAACAACATATTCTGAAAAACAGAAGTTCTTGGATCAAAGATCCAACGATGGGTAAACTCCCCAAATCAATTTTGAGACCAATTAAATCAATTGAAATCTCTCAATGAGAGATTTTCTCAAAACTGATTAATAATCTGTCTCCACTATATAAAGGACCCGAGACTTCAAGTCTTGGACACCGCACAGAGACCACAGATACACAGAGAGAGGAAGAGACCACATATAGAAAGAACAGAGAATTCAGTTCTCAAAGAAGAAGATCTTCCTTCTAAAAACCCTAGGTAAAGTAAAGAGATCAAAATATGTCTCCTACATGTGATATCACATCTAAGGGTTTAACCCTTTTAAAAAGAACTTAGTTCTTTCTCTGGATCTGAGATCCACAAGACAAGTCTCTCATAAGTTGAGAATTTAATTCTCATCAAGAAAATATTGTTCTTGAGAATCAAAGATTCAGGGAAGAACAAATTTAAACAGAAAGAAGATGGAGTCCACAATACTCCAAGAACTCAGTTTCTTCAAACCAAGAACTTAGTTCTTTAAAAACCCAACCCAAGATCCTCAAAAATAAAGTGATTTTGGCGAGCGTTAATGGTCAAAATGTTAGTTATATGTATGCCCTAGAGGCCATTATTGTACATGTGATGTATATTATAGTGGATGCTTGGATATATATAGAGAGGACTTTCTTGCTCGACATGATAGTATGCTATCTGGTTGCTCTTTTTTTTAACATGTTGACTTGTATAAGTGATGCTGTCTTGCTCTCATATGTTGATAAAACCCTTAGATTGTGTACTTGACTATCAGGACTATGATGGAGATCATACTAGTGGGGCTAAGGGTAGTCCACAAGTACACCCTATAATTGTTCCTAGTCAAGAGCGTATCGAGACAGGGCATCGATATTCCATAGTAGACTAGCGTATACGCATCTTGACCCATATGATGGGCGATGGATGATCTCACATCCATTGGTGTTTGACATCAAAAATGGTATACGGGTGCTCAGTGGAGACTGGGTACACTAAACGGACTCATCGAGAACTCCTAGCTGGTATTATACCTATCGTCATAGAGTCTTGTGTGATCCCCACTGTTTTTGATTTCCACCTTACCACGTTTAAGAGAACGTGCAAAACGGTGGATTTTGGGTACAGTCCCGAATCACATGGAGGCAATGAGCGATAGGAGGGTATTCGTCTCTCCCGGTATTGGGGGTTGATATTGCGCTGTGCTCGATTGGCCATAACGACAAGTCCCTGGCCAGGGATGCTATGGAGATTTACTGATAAGTGTTATCAGTAGTTTCTCGACCCGTTATGAGCCTTACATCGGCACGACTTATCGGTTACTGGGGTCTGACATTGATCACCCCTAGACTAGATATGCGACATATCAGACAAAGAGGCCGGACTGTACGGTAGTGTTACTGACAGGCTTTTCAGGAGTAAGAATAGGCTTGCTTGTTGATCTTCTGATCGCTCAATACCCGGGTAGCCATTACGTACAGCTAGTACCGCTGACGGGTTGTGGGTGCTTGATATGATCATCACCCACTGCCGGCGTATTGACGAGTCTTTAGAGTCCTACACAGAAGTTTCACTGGCTCAGGCAAAACGAAGTAAGAGCACATATGTGATATATGCGGGACCGAGATTAATACGAGTATGTGAAACCGAATTCTATTCTCGCGATTTATGTTATCAGTCGGTTATATGAGATATAGCCGGGTTATCAAATCAAATGTTGATTCGATAAGTCGATACTGTATCGGTCAGTTATATGAGATATAGTCGGGTTATCGGATCAAGTGTTGATTCGATAAGTTGATACAAACAATATTAGTCGGTCATATGAAATATAGTCGGATTATTAAATCCTTTGATCTGATCGAGGAGGGGAATACTTGAGCAATGAGTTTCTGGACTGTCTAAAAGAGAATGGGATTCTCTCTCAGCTTACTCCTCCATATACACCACAGAACAACGGTGTATCGGAACGGAGGAATCGCACCCTATTAGATATGGTGCGCTCAATGATGAGCACCGCTGAGTTACCTATTTCTTTTTGGAGTTATGCGCTTAAGACAACTGCATACTTATTGAATCAAGTTCCATCTAAATCTGTACCTACCACGCCATATGAGATATGGAGTGGGAAGAGACCATGTCTTAAATGAATTAAGATATGGGGTTGTCCGGCCTATGTCAAAAGGTAAAATCCGGACAAACTCAAGGCACGGTCAGTTCTTTGTAAGTTTGTGGGATATCCTAAACATTCACATGGATATCTTTTCTATCACAGTGAGGAACAAAAGGTGTTTATTTCTCGACGTGCCACCTTTTTAGAAAAGGAATTTCTTGCAAAAGTAATTAGTGGCATTGAGGTAGAGTTGGAAGAAGTTCTAGCAGCACAAACTACAACTGAAGATTTAGTGGAACCAGAAAATTCGATAGTCCCCAACAAACCTCAGCCTCTCCACCGATCTAGTAGGGTTCCTCATCTACCTGAGAGATACTACAGTTTTCTTGTAGATGGTGGGAGCGAGGATTGCATCATGGTAGATGATGACCCAACTAGTTTCGAGCAGGCCATCACGAGTAGGGACTCTATGAAATGACTGGATGCAATGCAATCTGAGATGGAATCCATGTACACCAACAAAGTATGGACTTTGGAAGTTGCTCCTGAAGGGGTAAAACCCTTTGAGAGCAATTGGATCTTTAAGAAGAAACTTGGTGTAGATGGAAAAGTTGAGACTTTCAAAGCTAGACTTGTTGCAAAAGATTTTTGTCAACGACCAGGTGTGAAGTATGATGAAACCTTTTCTCCAATAGCTATGCTTAAGTCCATCTGGATCCTGCTTGCCATTGCTGCATACCATGACTATGAAATCTGTCTAATGGATGTTAAGACCGCCTTTCTAAATGGTGATTTAGAAGAGTGCGTGTACATGACTCAGCCAGAGGGTTTCGTGGACAGTGGGAGCAGCGGGAAGGTATGCAAGCTGCTTAAATCTATCTACGGGTTAAAGCAGGCATCGCGGAGTTGGAACATCTATTTTGATGTGGTAGTCAAAGAGTTTGACTCTATCAAAAACGTAGATGAACCTTGTATATACAAGAAGGTGGCAGAGAGTAAGGTTGTCTTTCTCGTATTGTACGTGAATGACATATTATTGATAGGAAATGATGTTCCTATGTTGCACTCGGTCAAGCTCTTCTTATCACAAAAATTCTCAATGAAAGATCTAGGTGATGCCTCCTACATCTTGGGGATTAAGATCTATAGAGATATATCTAAACGGATACTGGGATTGTCCCAATCCAGGTACATTGACACCATACTAAAAAGGTTTAGTATGGAAGAATCCAAGTGTTACCCATGATCCCAGGACTCACTCTCTCCAAAGAGATTGTTGGAGGTAGTACCCTCAGAGTCAATTGTTGGATCACAGGCATGTGACTGCAATGATTGAGGGAGGACCTATCCCAGTAGGACAGTCTTACTCAAGATGATAGTATGCTATCTGATTTATCTTTATCATCGTGTACTGCTTTTGGTGACCTGACAGGTCGCTATTACACGTTGATTGAGGCCCTAGGATTCTTGCTTGGCTGCCAGCAGTATGAGGGCGATCATATACGTGGGAGCTGGTAGTCTATAAGCACATCCTTAAAATGGTCCCTAGTCGTGGAAGTTTCGAGACAGGGCATCGATACTCCAGAGTAGACTAGTGTATACAGTCGAGACCCCGACGAGGGGCGGTGGCCGGTCTCACAAGCCACTGGTGTCAGTTGGTTCACCTAAGATGTATACAGGTGCTCATTGGGTTATGAGTACACCGGACAGGACTCGCCAGGAACATGCTAGTTGGTATTATACCTGACATCAGATAACAGTTCCCTGGTGACATGTGTACAGGTTAGTTCATCGACCTGAGATCGTCATTTGTCTCATGTGAGTTCCCACTGTACTTTGATTACTACCCTACCACGGCTCAAAGGAGTCGTGCAAACAGGTTTTAGTTCGGTACAGTCCCGAGCCACATGGAGGCAGTGAGCGGATCTGCAGGGGTTCGTCTCTCCCGGTATTGGGGGTGAGGTCGCGCTATGTCTAGGAGAGCCATTATACAAAGCCCTCGGCCGAGGCAGGAGATTTACTGGTAGGTATTCCAGTAGTATCTCAGGGTGTTCTGGGCTACACTCCGACACGACTTGTACCGCTTTTGGGGGTCTGACTTTTACCAACCCCCTAGTCCCGCCATGCGATGCTCATAGACGAACGGACCGGACTGTACAGATATTGTCACTGACAGGCTCAGTAGGGTGTCAGGATGAGTTCGCTCATCGACGTCCCTTTTGGTCAATACCTGGTAGCCCGTTACGTATTGGCTAATACCTCTGACGTGCTAGTGGTTAAATCCACAACCAAAGTATTGACGAGTCTTTAGAGTCCCCCACAGACCTATTTCTCAAGTTTCAGGTGAAACGTTGCAGAGGCCGTATGGAGATATGGAAGGGTTCGATCAGATATGTGCGGTATTGCACGGATCATGATCGGACGGATAATACTAGCGGGCTTTGGTTTAAGCTGGATCCTAGTATTATACTGTGTAGATTTTATCTCTTTGCATTTGTGTTCAGTGGGAATACAAATGCGGGTATGTATATACAGTCGCGGGGTTTTCCTGTAATTTATTACGGGATCAGTTTTCTGAAGTTGCCAGTTTGCATTCCGTTTCGGCCAGTTTTCCTTTGTTCCTTCCCTGCCGGGCTTTTCCGATGGAGGGAGTTATTTGCAGTTTCGCAAATTAGCATTTGTAGAGGGGTTATTTGTGATTTGCAAGATTACGAAAGCATCTTTGCTTTTCTTGCATTAATGAGATTAGAATGGATTAGAAATTGATTTGATATTGTTATCATTGCTTTTTGGTGAGGTCACCCTTTTGCTTTTCCTACACTCACCTCCCTTCTTGGTTTTGATTTTTTTCCCTCCACCATTTTGTTAATGAGGGGCCGGCCATTTTTGATGGATGAGGGGTGAGGAAAAATTCAATCATCTCATTTCTTATTCCTTGCTAAAAATGAGAGCACCATTTTTCCTCCAATGTTTTTCTCTCTTCTCCATCATCAAAGGCAACTTCACTACCCGCAAGAGACATACGATTCTACACTTGTCTAGAGCATTCCTTGGGCACGTCGGCTCGCCAACTTCGTGCTCGAGTTGCCTCGGTCCAGAGGTGGGAGCCCGTAAAAGAACCCGGCGATGTGGTGCCCGTTTCGACGAGGAGGCAACGACCGGAGATTCCGCGAGGAGATCGGAGTGGAGGGGAAGACCGAAGGACACGGATCGCTTGGTATAGCCCTCTACCCATCTCTTGTTTGCTAGCATTAGGTTAATGGTTACGATCCGGGGTTTTAAGATGCGGTAGTGCCGGTTTCTAGTTTGAGAAAAAATTTCGTTTCCGCTTCTTGGCCTCGGATAGACGGCCGGGGCGCTACCGTAGTCCTACATGGTATCAGAGCCACGCCATTAACCTTGTCTAGCTTGCTCTAACGTGTTTACAAGTTCGATCGAACGGATTTTCCAAAAACCATATTTCCAAGTCGTACTTTCTGTCGAATTTTTCTGTGCTCTAAAAATTATTTGGTATATTGGAAAATTACGTGCAGGATTTTTTATGAATTCTGTGAAAATTTGGTACGCTGATGTTACTGTAGCGCGGCGGTTTAGCGGCCAAAACCACGTTTTGGCTGCGGAACAGCCGCCGTTTTGTGGCCAAACCGTACCAAATTTCTACAGTGATTTACTGACAAGGAAATAGGGTTTCTGGTATATTCTTTTTGGGCCCAGATGTTTTTGAGTGCTACAGTAGTGCTTGGGGCCCACTTCGGTAAATTTGATCGATCGAAAATTGTAAACATGTTAGTTCACAGTATTTACATTATATCTGCGACCGTGAATGTTATTTGATCGGTAAATCTTGTCTAACTGCTATAACCCTTTTAGACGGATTTGCGAACGTGACATCATGTTGATGTTCTGTGTTGTGCTATGATGTTGCGAATCGGTCGTGGGGGATAGCCTGGATGCAATGGTAGTACAGTTTTGTTTTATATGTACATTTGATATTGCGGGGTGAGCGTCCGACATGTGGACTGCCGTCACTGCCTGTTTGTATATTATTCTTTTTGGGCACGACCGGGTCGAGGTCAATGTACCGGTTGTATGTATTTTACTTTCTGTACTAGGATTACCCCGCGGAGGGATGCACGGATAGCCGTGTTCTAGAGGGCAACGGGCCTGCATCTCATGGCGTTGAGACGGAGGGGGCTTCACTCTAGAATTGGCGGGCTATTCTCCGCACTCGTAGGGGGTACAGGTTGACCCAGGAGGGGTGCCCGAGTTACCGGATTCCGTGAAGTGCTGGGTGGTCCATTCACGTTGTTGAAGGGGGCCGCCTCGCTTCAGGTTTTGGCGGGTAACTTTCCGCGCCCGTAGGGGTCTAGGTTCTCATTGCACAGGCTATCCACACGACCTGGGGAACGTCGGGTTTTAGTAGCGGCTCTATGAAACCCGGGGATCCCAGATATCTGTATTGTTCTGTGATGCTGATTACATTTCTGTGATGTTGCATTTTATCACGCCTTGAGCGAATATTATATATTGATATATATACTAGTAGATGTTGTATATGTTTTGCATCCGCGCTAGTCCAGTCCCCGCTCTGTCATTAGTTAAGTAACCTAACGGGTGATGACGGGACCCAGTGGCGAATGCGGATGGCATATACGTACATCATTATTTTCGTTCTTTGTGGTGTGATCAATTGATGGGACTGCGTTGATTCGGATCAATGCAACTTAAACAAACCTATTCTGATGTTGTTGGAACATTTTTCAAAAAGCTGTTATTGCAGGGACGTTCACTTTTGTTTTGCATCGTAGTATTCAGTTGGAATATCCTGCTCCTCAGTCGACGAGGCAAGGGCCGAGATCCCTTGACCGGGAGTGACCCCTTGGACAGAAGTTTGCGTCAAGGCAATAACTTCACTATAGCCGATTGCCTTTTGCTTTGCATCGTGGTATTCAGCTGGAATATCCTGCACCTCATTCTACGGGGAAAGAGCCGAGATCCCTTCACCGGGAGTGACCTCTTTAGCAAAGGTTTTCGCCACTATATTTTTATAAAAAGCTATGCAGTTCCTTCAACGATATCAAGTTCATTACGTTAAAAGTTTTTCGCCAAAAACTAGACGTAGCCCTCCGTCATTTCTTACAAATATTACTTAGTATTCGTGCTGCGTTTGTTGACTGTGTCAAGGCGTAGTGTACGGTAGCTAAGTAGTGTTCGTTTGTGGCTTATTAAAGGGATTGGTTAGGACAGTCGTGCGGCCTTGTTGACTGTGTCAAGGGCCTGTACGGGTGGGTTTAATGAAATCCAGGATAATGATGGGTTGAACTTGACTAGGACTCTTTGATTTGTTGACTGTGTCAAGGTCACTTGGGTCCTAAGGGTAAAAATCATATCGAGAGTTTCTAAAGAAACTGAAACTTGCCAGGCATGCGCATACCTTCTGGAGTGTGGTGACATGAGTGGATTCCGTCACGTTATCATGCGATGATAGTTGGATCCCGATTCCCACTGATGAGTTGGTTTACTCCTCGGGTGATCCCGACTAATTCTTCTTTCAGGTTTGGAGGAGAATTTGACGATACAGTGGGAGGTTTCCTGATTAGATAAAGTGATAACCATTCTGATCTAGGTTAGAGTGCACGCTGAGTGTTTCTTTTCTCTCTCTTTTGCAGCGACCATTGACCCGACCCTAGACTATGACTCAGTGACCAAGATGACCGAACCTTCTTAAACACTGGTTTTTGGATTGTCAGAGTTGCATACCTCATTGACACTCCTACTTTTACCCTTTTCTCCAGGACACCCCGTATTACTACGAACGTCCACTTCCATTGGATAAAACCATCGTATGGTTATATACGAACTCGAAGGAATTTATTCGAGGATGGTTTCCGGTTCTGGAGAAAACGAATAGGACTATTCAGTTGTCTTTTCCTTTTACCTTCTCTCAGGTTGCGAGTACTCCTTGGTTTAGGAAATAGTACACCTATTACGCAAATTGGATAGTCTTCTTCCAAACCTTAGGCTGGTGCCGAACGGTGGGGAATGAAGAAAACCAATTAGCATAACGATGGTGTACAGAAGGTATTAAGTAAAGACATATCAAGGGATTAGTAGGAGGGCAAAGTAAATTGCGACTGCTATTCACGACCAAACCAAGTATTTCTTCGCCAATCCTACATCATCTTTGTATTTCTCCAGGACACTCCGTATCACTACGAAGATCCACGGTTTATTGGATACTCCATCGTATGGTTACATACGAACTCGAAAGGAACTTGTTCCAGTTCGGGGATGGATTCTGGTTCAGGAGAAATAGGAATAAGGTTTATTCGGTTGTCTTTTATCTTCACCTTCTCTCGCATTGCGAGTGCTCCTAGGATTAGGACAGTACACCCATTATGCTTATTGGATAGTCTTCTTCCAAACCATAGGCTGGTGCCGAACGGTAGGGAAGGAAGAAAACCATTTAGCCTAAGAGGGTGTACAGAAGGTAATGACTAAAGACATATAAAGGGATTTGGAGATGGCAAAGAAATATACGGTTACAGTTGTGAATCTGATAATGGAAGAGGCATTACTAGGAATACCGGGATACCACATCGAAACATTTCAATGTTTCGGTTTCACTGTGTACTGTTAATAGAAAACTGATTTCCCAATTGGACACTTACTCCAGGGTATGTAATTACCAGGTATGATTCTCACATCTGTATGGTTTTACAGATGATGAGCGGGAGTAAGTTATTGGGAATTAGGTGATCATCCAAATTATATCGGGATTCATTGTAATTGGTGATATTTGAGGAAGTCGCCTGGGATGTTTGCCGGTCGGCAAATATTTGGTTTTGAATATCCGTTGTTATGCACCAATTTCAAATTGATATATCTGTACGTCTATTTTCATAGAGTGAGATATAACTTTTTGAAATTATGTCTATGACATTTACCTATATCAGCGGATGGTTAGGTAAGGAGCATTAAACAGCGGTGTAATTCTTCATAACCATAAGTACAGTTTTCGACCTACAACACACAGGGAATGAGTTATTACACTCAGGGGACTTTTACAGAGTATTGTATGTTGTCCAGTGTCCATTAGGACAGAGGGGTTGGTCCTTGTACTATATTCGGTTTACTTATGACTTCTCTAGTTCTTAGACAGGTGTTTCGTAGAAACACAGGGTCTGAGTTTTGAGAAGTTATAGGTATACGAATAAAGTAAAGAACCAGATGTTACAAGTATCGGGATTCTTCAAGGCTATCGAAGATGTAGATACTTGTGTATGGTATTCAGTTGATAGTAATGATTAAGAGAACTTGCTTCTCTTTCAGGTTACTCATAATTGGAAGTACTCCTAAGTTGAGTAATGCTGATAGGCCTCCCTCCATTTTGATGACATGCACTGGAGACAGCTGCATGATTTGAATCTGGTTCAATTAAATCAGTGCCTCTGTTTCTATATTGGATATAGAACAGTTCATATCTTGACATTGTTAAGGTACGGGGAGTTTTCCGGCTTATGCTTAAAATCAAACTCCGGATAACTCAAGGCACGTATCTGTAATGGCTGTTTGTGGGTTGACCCGGGCTATGACGAGGGTTGACTTTCTACCATCTGGAAGATCAATAACGATATTGTTCTTGACTCGCCACAATTTTAAAAGAAATGGATTTTTTCAGAAAACAATAGTGGGAGTATGGTAGAACTAGAAGTGATTCCAGAACCGCAAACGATTACGGAAAATTTGATAAGAACCTATAGATTCAATTTGGTTTGACATTCCATTAGCCACTCCGCAGATATGTTGGGTAACCTCAGGCACCCGAAAGGTACTACGGTAGCCTCAAGGACGGTGACAGGGAGGTTCTTGTTTACCCAGACTTGCCACTACTGTTGTTCCAGGCTGTGAGACCCGGCAAGAGAATGAGTATAGCGTCGTTCTGAACTAGCTTTAGAAGTGTACGTCTATATGACTCTGCCAGAGGGTTGTCGTAGTCAGTAGGATCAGCGGAAGCATTGGTGGACAGGAGGCTTACATCTATATATAGACTAAAGCAGAAATAGCGGAGATAGATCATCTATTTCTGATGTGACAGTCATAGGTTTGACTTCATCAGAATAGGGGATGGATCTGTTAAGAAGGTAGTAGGGTGTAATATCCTGGTATTTGGATGACATACACAGAGTAGGAAGTGAAATTCCTATACTACGATCGGTTATACTTTGGTTGTCATACAGTGGTTTCTCCACATGGGACTTGGATATAATATCAAGACATTCTGGTTACTAGATCATAGATCTAGATTTGGGTGGTTTCCCATTCAGGGTACTTTGATAACATTCTATGAATATTTAGAATGGACGACTCCTGGCACGGTAGTGTACCTGCAGGTGATGGAGTCACCCTCTCTAAAGGTGTCTTACAGACTAAAGGGGAGAGGGATGTGCATGATTGGCAGATCACTTGCTTAGGCAATTGAGTCAATCATGAGATATCAAGTACCACACCAGATGTTGTTTTTGCAGTAGGTGCAATAAGTTGATATTGATCCAATCCTGGAGAAACAATCGGAAGCAGTTTTAGAACATAAGTGAATGTTCTAGGGATATGATAACAGCATCCTCCTTCGGGAGACAGTTATCATTCCAGGCTTCCAAGGTGACATGGATGACAGAGAGGTTGTCAGAGTTATAGTTTTCCTTCTGACGAGGGGCAGTATTTTGGACAGGTGGTCCAAGGGGATACTGAGGGAGGCATGACGCAGGATACTGATTAAGTTCAGTTGACGATACAGTCTAAGAAGTTTGGATTTGGAGTTCATTTATGAGCTAGGTCCCATCAGACATCCAGACACATTCTAAGACAGGTATTACTCATTTCGGGAGATGGCTTTCTCCGTGAACTTGAGATAAAGAGAGACATAGAAAGAAACACCAGAGCGGATCCACTCACTGAGGCTATTCCTCGAACGCAATAGTTTCGCAAACGAGCTTTGTGAGACTGACTAGTAGAGGAGTTGGGTGTTTGGTATCACACGGGCTGTGAGTATGCGACATCGCAATAATTAGCCTTGAGTGCAAGTGGGAGATTGTTGGAGGTAGTGCCCTCAGAGTCAATTATTGGATCACAGGCATGTGATTGCAATGATTGAGGGAGGACTTATCTCAGTAGGACAGTCTTACTCAAGATGATAGTATGCTATCTGGTTTATCTTTATCATCGTGTACTGCTTTAGGTGACCTAACAGGTCGCTATTACACGTTGATAGAGCCCCTAGGATTCTTGCTTGACTGTCAGCAGTATGAGGGCGATCATATACGTGGGAGCTGGTAGTCTATAAGCGCATCCTTAAAATGGTCCCTAGTCGTGGGAGTTTCGAGACAGGGCATCGATACTCCAAAGTAGACTAGTGTATACAGTCGAGACCCCGACGAGAGGCGGTGGCCGGTCTCACAAGCCACTGGTGTCAGTTGGTTCACCTAAGATGTATACAGGTGCTCATTGGGTTATGAGTACACCGGACAGGACTCGCCGGGAACATGCTAGTTGGTATTATACCTGACGTCAGATAGAAGTTTCCTGGTGACATGTGTACAGGTTAGTTCATCGACCTGAGATCGTAATTTGTCTCGTGTGAGTTCCCACTGTACTTTGATTACTACCCTACCACGGCTCAAAGGAGTCATGCAAACAGGTTTTAGTTGGGTACAGTCTTGAGCCACATGGAGGCAGTGAGCGGATCTGCAGGGGTTCGTCTCTCCCGGTATTGGGTGTGAGGTAGCGCTGTGTCTAGGAGAGCCATTACACAAAGCCCTTGGCCGAGGCAGGAGATTTACTGGTAGGTATTCCAGTAGTATCTCAGGGTGTTCTGGGCTACACTCCGACACGACTTGTACCGCTTTTGGGGGTCTGACTTTTACCAACCCCCTAGGCCCGCCATGCGATGCTCATAGACGAACGGACCGGACTGTACGGATATTGTCACTAACAGGCTCAGTAGGGTGTCAGGATGAGTTCGCTCATCGACATCCCTTTTGGTCAATACCTGGTAGCCCGTTACGTATTGGCTAATACCTCTAACGTGCTAGTGGTTAAATCCACAACCAAAGTATTGACGAGTCTTTAGAGTCCCCCACAGACCAGTTTCTCAAGTTTTGGGCGAAACGCTGTAGAGGCCGTATGGAGATATGGCAGGGTTCGATCAGATATGTGCGGTATTGCACGGATTATGATCGGACGGATAATACTAGCGGGTTTTGGTTTAAGCCGGATCCTAGTATTATACTGTGTAGATTTTGTCTCTTTACATTTGTGTTCAGTGGGAATACAAATACGGGTATGTATATACAGTCGCGGGGTTTTCCTGTAATTTATTACGGGATCAGTTTTCTGAAGTTGCCAGTTTGCATTCCGTTTCGGCCAGTTTTCCTTTGTTCCTTCCCTGCCGGACTTTTCCGATGGAGGGGGTTATTTGCAGTTTCGCAAATTAGCATTTGTGGAGGGGTTATTTGTGATTTGCAAGATTATGAAAGCATCTTTGCTTTTCTTGCATTAATGAGATTAGAATGGATTAGAAATTGATTTGATATTGTTATCATTGCTTTTTGGTGTGGTCACCCTTTTGCTTTTCCTACACTCACCTCCCTTCTTGGTTTTGATTTTTTTCCCTCCACCATTTTGTTGATGAGGGGCCGGCCATTTTTGAGGGATGAGGGGTGAGGAAAAATTCAATCATCTCATTTCTTATTCCTTGGTAAAAATGAGAGCACCATTTTTCCTCCAATGTTTTTCTCTCTTCTCCATCATCAAAGGCAACTTCACTACCCGCAAGAGACATACGATTCTACACTTGCCTAGAGCATTCCTTGGGCACGTCGGCTCGCCAACTTCGTGCTCGAGTTGCCTCGGTCCAGAGGTGGGAGCCCGTAAAAGAACCCGGCGATGTGGTGCCCATTTCGACGAGGAGGCGACGACCGGAGATTCCGCGAGGAGATCGGAGTGGAGGCAAAGAACGAAGGACACGGATCGCTTGGTATAGCCCTCTACCCATCTCTTGTTTGCTAGCATTAGGTTAATGGTTACGATCCGGGGTTTTAGGATGCGGTAGTGCCGGTTTCTAGTTTGAGAAAAAATTTCGTTTCCGCTTCTTGGCCTCGGATAGACGGCCGGGGCGCTACCATTGTCCTACAGAGATGTCTCCCAAGACTGATTTGGAGAGAGCTCGCATGTAAGGGATACCCTATGCTTCGGCAGTAGGCTCTATCATGTATGCGATGTTATGTGCCAGACCCGATGTAGCATACTGACTAAGTGTAGTGAGTATGTATCAAGAAGATGCAGGAGAGAGTCACTGGACAGCTGTGAAGAACATTCTCAAGTACTTGAGAAGGACTAAAGAGATGTTCTTGGTGTATGGTAACGGTGAACTCCAAGTAGAGTCCTTTACCGATTCGAGCTTCCAGAGTGATAAGGACAACTCTAAGTCGGTCTCGGGATTTGTCTTTACCCTCAATGGAGGGGCGGTATGTTGGAAGAGTTCCAAATAGGAAACCATGGCAAACTCGACGATGGAGGCTTAATACATCGCTGCCAACGATGCTACCAAAGAGGCTGTCTGAATGAAGAAGTTCATAACTGAGCTTGGTGTGGTTCCATCCATTGAGCGTCCAATGCCTTTGTATTGCGATAACAACGGAGCAGTGGTATTGGCCAAGGAACCCAGGTCCCATCAGTGATCCAGGCATATTCTGAGGCGGTATCACCTGATCCGGGAGATAGTTGATCACCGCGAGATCGAGGTCAGGAGATTTGACACGAAGGAGAACACAGCGGATCCACTCACAAAGGCCATACCCCAGATACAATTTGAGAGACTATTCGAGATGTTGGGTATGAGATACTACAACAACTGGCCTTAGTGCAAGTGGAAGATTCTTAGTCATATGTATGCCCTAGAAGCCATTATTGTACATGTGATGTATATTATACTGGATGCTTGGATATATAAAGAGGACTTTCTTGCTCGACATGATAGTATGCTATCTGGTTGCTCTTTGCCTCAACATGTTGACTTGTATAAGTGATGTTGTCTTGCTCTCACATGTTGATAAAGCCCTTAGGATGTGTACTTGACTATCAGGACTATGATGAAGATCATACTAGTGGGGCCAAGGGTAGTCTACAAGTACACCCTATAATTGTTCTTAGTCGAGGGTGTATCGAGACAGGGCATTGATATTCCAGAGTAGACTAGCGTATACGCATCTTGACCCATATGATGGGCGATGGATGATCCCACATCCATTGGTGTTTGACATCAAAGATGGTATAGGATGCTCAGTGGAGACTGGGTGCACTCAACGGACTCGCCGAGAACTCCTAGCTGGTATTATACCTATCGTCAGATAGCAGTTCTCTGGTGACACTGGTACAGGTTAGTCTGTAGACCCGAGATCGTCATAGAGTCTTGTGTGATTCCCATTGTGCTTTGATTTCCACCTTACCACGTTCAAGAGAACGTGCAAAACGGTGGCTTTTGGGTACAGTCCCGAATCACATGGAGGCAATGAGCGATAGGAGGGGATTTGTCTCTCCCGGTATTGGGGGTTGATGTTGCGTTGTGCTCGATTGGCCATAACGACAAGTCCCTGGCCAAGGCTGCTACAGAGATTTACTGATAAGTGTTATCAGTAGTTTCTCGACCCGTTATGAGCCTTACATCAACACGACTTATCGGTTACTGGGGTCTGACGTTGACCATTCCTAAACTAAATATGCGACATATTAGACGGAGAAACCGGACTGTACGGTAGTGTTACTGACAGGATTTTCAGGAGTAAGAGAAGGCTTGCTTGTTGATCTTCTGATCGCTCAATACCTAGGTATCCGTTATGTCCAGCTAGTACCGCTGACGGCTTGTGGATACTTGATATGATCATCACCCACTGCCGGCGTATTGATGAGTCTTTAGAGTCCTACACAGAGGTTTCACTGGCTCAGGAAAAACGAAGTAAGAGCACATATGTGATATGTGCGGGACCGAGATTAATACAAGTATGTGATACCGTATTCTATTCTCGCGATTTATGTTATCGGTCGGTTATATGAGATATAGCCGGATTATCGAATCAAATGTTGATTCGATAAGTTGATACTATATCGGTCGGTTATATGAGATATAGCCGGGTTATCGAATCAAGTGTTGATTCGATAAGTTGATACAAATAATATTAGTCGGTCATATGAAATATAGCTGGATTATTAAATCAAGAGTTGATTTAATGATTTAATGTATAATTATATATTTGATATATTAATTTACATTAACTAATATTAGCTCACTTAAGCATTTTTTTCCTCACATGTGCACACTTAATATATATGTGATATATATTAATTGTGTTTTATTTATGTGTCATGGTTGATGATACATGCAACATGGGTGTATGAGACTTACACCATGATAATGATAATGAAGGGTTTTTTTGTTTAGTGTAAATCAATTATTAGTTGGAAATTGGTCGCATGGCATAAAGCTTGTAGAAGGTTGGAGACTCATTGACTTAGTCCACTAGTTTTGTCTTACACTAGATATTTATTAACCCAACCATTATTTAAACTCATGGTTAAGTCTCTACATGAGTGATATTAGATATTTTCTCACCCATGGTTGCCATTCACTCTCTCATCTATTATTTCCTTCTTCTTCTTCTTCACTTGAGAGAGCTCTCTAGGTTTATGAGAGGTAAGGAAAATTAGTGAGAAAAGTAATTCTAAAGTGAGCAAAAATCCTACTTCATCATCCTTTACTAGATTAGCACTTTAGTTTAGGGTGTTAGTGTTAGGGTAAAAATATACACCCCGGTTGACCAAGTCAAAATCAAAGTCAACCCCAAACCAAGTGGGCCCAAGCCCAGGTCAAGTGGGCCAATGCCCGGGTCGAGCCCGAACATGAAGCCGCCGGCCCCCTCATGCCAAAATAAAAATTTTGTAATAAATAATTTTAGTGTATTTTTTATGAATAAATGTAAGAAAGTGGACATAATGCCAAATTTTTTATAAAATCCATGGCTCATGTGCAAAGGAAATGGGCACATGATGCATGGGATGGGCAAAATGCCATTTTGTAAAGCCCAAAGGGCTATATGTAAAGTTTGTAGCCTATAAAGGCAAACATGATGAAAATAACTAACACAACTTTTCATTCTCTAGAAACTCTAGGGTTTTTGTGCCTCCTGCTCCTTCCTCAAGGTTCTAAACCTTCTCTTTTTTTGAATTAAATCAAGAGTTTAACTCTTCCTTTTCCAAAAATAAATAGTTTTCCACCACAAAACCCACAAAGGGGAGCTCAGATCTTCCATTAAATCTCAAAAAGAGAGAGATTTTTAAAATCTCACCTCTCTTTTTCTCCAAGATCCGGCCAATAAAAGGGGAGGAAGGAGACTCATCTTCAAAGATCACATTTTGGGAAAGATCCAAGGCTCAAAGGAGAAGAAAGGGGTCCCTTTTAAGCATTTACAAAGATTTCCTGGAGTTTAACTCCACAATCAAAGTTTTTGGGAGTTTAACTCTATAAAAATAAACAAACAATAATAATATATCTTTTTTTTTAGGAGTTTAACTCCAAAAGTCAATCAGGGTACAACTCCTAGTACGGGGGGCTGAGCCCCACTTCTTACTTTCCGCTGGCGCCATGCGCCCAGCGCCCGCGTACCGCTCATGTGAGGCGCTAGCGCCATGCGCCCAGCGCCCGCGTGCCGCGTACGTGAGGCGCTGGCGCCTTCTCCCACGCATCCTTTGGATGCTTTTCCTTTTATATATATATATATATATATATACACACACACACACACACATACTCCACAACACTGTCCCCGTTAGAAAAAATTTCTAACGAGGCACTGCCCAGCACCCCGCAAGGGGGCTGCTAGACCCCTTGACCCCCAACCCGCTATCCCGATAGCGGGACCCCCGTAAAAACTCTGCGAGGCCCCCGATATATCCAAAACCCCTTCAAAACACAACACTGCATATTGAGTTCGCATGATCTGTTTGACCCGTCAATCGGAGGTTCTCTCGCTCCAAAGACGAGGGGTAATTAACGGCAGCTTAGTCCGCAGCTGCCGGAGATTCGGATACCCACAATCAATAAACCCCAGCCTACCCTAGGCAGGGGGAATCTGTAATGCGCCTGACAAGCGCACGTGTATTCCTATCTCAATGGGGTGATGAAAAACACCCTACAAATTCTGGCACGTCCGGTGGGACCTTTCTCTCCTCCCATATCTCGGGTCAAGTGTTCATGCGAACTCATTTAACATATATGTCGATGTTTGTACTGAAATAATGTTTTTCTGTGCAGCAATCAACTTTCAATGGCAATGTCTCCTAAGATGGATTCAGCTTCTGATGCGACCCCGATTCCATACGTGGTCAAGATCAATGCTCGTGTGGTTTTCTCCGCAAGCCTCAGTCGATAGTGGGAGGAACTGTCCCGCCAGTTTGGTTCCGTCATCATCTACCCTGCCGGAAGCGCTCATCCGGCAGTAATCCCGGCAGAACAGGTGGCCAAGCCAGTCTCAAAGGGCAAGAGGCCGAATGTTGTGATCGCTAAAGCACCATGACTGAAACTTTAGACGATGTCTGAACGACTCTATGATGCTCCAACTGGGGGCAGGACTTCCAGTACAAAGGGCAACATCAAACGTTGCGGACGAGCTCAGGCGATGACTCCAACAAATGCACAATCAGGCGTATCTCCAAAGCCCTCCATCGCCCCATCTACGGAGGCTTCCCGAAGAGCTGAAGCCTTCCAATTGCTCAAATCAGAAAAGTTAAGGCAGAAGCGGCTCAGATATAGAGCCAAGAAAAGGGCCAGGACTCCGGCCAAGTGGAATCTTGTGAGATTCCAAGAGCCGAGTCATCCTGGGACGACGGCTGAGTTGACCGTAGAAGTCAGCAATTCTTTTGAACCTCTGAAGTAGGTTCAGAAAAATGCCATGACCGCCAAAATCAAGAAGACAGCGGTCCGAACAATGCCACAAAGGGACGTGTCCCAGCCTCAAAAGAGAAAGCATGACACCGTCTCTTCAAGTGTCTATCAGGCACTCTGTGCCGCGTGAAAGCAACGAGGAAAACCCAGAAAAGAAGCGTCGGCACCATTCAAGAGCCCAGTCAGACCAGCCGCTTTCAGTCAATTTCCCGTTACCGAAACAGGAGGGCTACGACAGCGATCCATGAAATCAGCTGCCGGTAATAAAAAGACGGTAGGATATGTTATCCATACGTTCTATATGGCGGGTGCGCGTCCCAGCGACAACTTGCACAGCAAAAGCAAGGATGGGGCCACCACATCCTAAGCCCAATCTGGCTTGAATGTGGTTGCCGCTCCCCAAGAACAGTCGCCTCAGCTGGATGATGAAAACCCTCTCGATGAGGATGATAGGCAGAAAGACCCATCGTTCCATGTAGAGTCAAGTTCGGACAGCGAGGAAGAGCCGACTTTCCGCCCCAGAACCGCAGAGCAAGAGCTGCTTCAAGACCTTCGAAAACAGCTCAGGAGAAAAAATAAAGAATGGGCTAATCTTTACTCCAAAATCAACGACCTGACGAATATTGTGATGCAGCTCATGGCTCAAATTGCTCGAGCGCCTCCCAATCAATCACAAGTCTCTACTCATGAGCCGGATCAGGACAACCCAAAGCAACCAATGCCTATCACTTTTGGTCTATGATTGGTCGAGCCGCACGAAAACCGGCCACATTCCGCTTCTGGAGACGCCTTGGCCTAAGATAGCACTATCCCACTAACACAAGATCGGATAATGGATTTGGTCACCAGCAAGGTTAAACCATTGGTGGCCGAAGCTGAATCTCATAAAGAAATTGGCAGTAGTGGGCGGCCATATCCCGCACAGTACGATCTGATCGAGTTCCCGAGTGGCTACGTCATTCTTAAGTTCGGAAGATTTGACGGGATAAGAAATGCAAATCAGCACGTCGCCCACTTTAAAGCGTCGTGCGGAAATACAGGGGGCAATAATGCACTCCTTCTTCGTCAGTTTGTCAACAGCCTGACTGATGTCGCTTTTGACTGGTACACGAGTATACCAGACGGGTCTGTCACTATTTTCGCCCAAATGAAGTCTCTATTTCGGCAAAGATTCAAAGATTCATGAGCGTTAGTGACAAAATCTCCATTGCTCACCTCGTAAGAATCAAGCCTGGGAAAAACGAAAGCAACATAGACTTTATTGCCCGATGGTGCAACCTCACTGTCAAGTGTGAACTGCCACTAGAGCAGGACCAGTCCATCAGCCTCCAAATTGGGAACCACAGCAATTGGATGGTCCCATTTTTGTGTACAGCAGGCCTCAAGACGTTTCAGGAGCTAACCAAGAAGGTCCAAATGCTGGAACGCTCGAAGCAAGAGTCAACCCCAGACTCTCCGAGAGACAAGACTTGGAAAAGCAAGAGGGACTACAACCGTAGAAACAGGAATTCCAGAAGTACCAATGTCTTCAATGCGTCCGACAATGAAGACAAGCGAAAGGCAGGCGATTCCAAAACAAACCGGCCTCGAAAGCCATTACTAGAAGGAGAAGGGCCTTCCCTAGAGGAGAAAAAGAACAAGGTTTACTCTTTCAGAAGGGACAAGGTCTGCAAGATATTTAAAGACGCCTTGAACAACGGTCTACAATTACCAGAGTCAAAAATGTAGGGTTCCTAGGCACACTAATGAGGTCTCACAAGGCATCAACCATGCCAATTTCAAATTTTACAAGTGCCGAGAAACCCTAATACGGATCGTTAACTAGAATTTTAGGCGAAACATGCAACTAGTTAACAACTTAACTAAGGGAACGGAAATACAACCTTTGTAGATCCGGTCCTCCACCTCCATAGCTCCATGATGAAGTACCCTTGCTGTTCAAATCCAATCCCGGGTTCTAGCGTCGGCTTCATCGGAGAAATGGGCAGGCTAGGTCATCGACTACGATGCCGAAGATGATCTACGTCGAGGCATCACAAGATCAAGCTCCCACTTCAACAAGTCATGAAACTTGTGAAGAAAACACCCTATACTACTTGGCAAGAGGTAGAGGATGAAGAAATAGGAAGTGGGTTCACTTTAGAATTGGATTTCTCACTCTTTTTCACTAGTTGCCATTGTTGATAGCAAGCTTTTCTTCATGTGAAGAAGAAGAAGAAGAAGAAAGAATATGATAAGTTAATTAAAATAAAAAATAAATGAATACTTATCATAATCCAACCATGGTCAAGTGTAGAGAATGAACTAGGGTTAAATGAATGGTTAGGGTTAAGCATGAAGACAAAAATGGTGACTTAGTCAAAGCTTCATGAAGCTTCAATATCATACAAAGAAAGCCACCATTTTCTCTTTACCTTTTCCATAATAAATAAATAAATAAATAGATATGAAAATCAAAACCCTAACCATTTAAATAACTATGGTTTAATCTTTACACAAACTCAAGTAAGCATGTATCATCAAACATGATACAATCAAGTGCACACAAAAATATATCACATATACAATGTGCACATCAAGTGAGAAAATCCTTTTAAAGTGAACCAATACTAGTTAATGTAAAGTAATATATCAAATATATAATTACGCATTAAATCATTAAATCGACACTTGATTTAACGATCCGGTCATATCGCATATAACCGACTAATATCCAATGTATCGGCTTATCGAATCAATTCTTGATACGATAACTAGGTTATATCGCATACAACCATTCGATACATTTATCGCGAGAATGAAATACGGTATCACATACATGCATTATTCTCGGTCCTGCACATATCTCATATGCGCTCCTATTTCGTTTCGCTTGAGCCAGGAAACCTCTGTGTAGGACTCTAAAGACTCGTCAATACGCCGGCAGCAGATGATGATCATATCAAACACCCACAAGCCTCAAGCGGTCTGCTAAACGTAACGGCCACCCGGGTATTGAGCGATCAGAAGATCGACGAGCAAGCCCGCTCACACTCCTGTGAATCCAACCAGTAACACTTACCGTACAGTCCGGTCTCGTCGTCTGATATGTCGCATATCTTGCCTAGGGGTGGTAAACGTCAGACCCCAGTAGCTCGATAAGTCGTGTCGATATTAGGTCTATAACAATTCGAGATCAACTCCCTATACCGGGAGAGACGGATCCCCTCCTATCGCTCATTGCCTCCATGTGATTCGGGACTGTACCCAAAAACCACCGTTTTGCACGCCTTCTTGGACGTGGTAAGGTGGAAATCAAAGAACAGTGGGAATCACACAAGACTCTATGACGATCTCGGGTCAACAGACTACTCTGTACCAGTGTCACCAGAGAACTGTCATCTGACGTAAGGTATAATACCATCTGGGAGTTCTCGGCGAGTCCGTCCAGTGTACCCAGTCTCCACTGAGCACCCGTATATCATCTCTGATGTCAAACACCAATGGATATGGGATCATCCATCGCCCATCTGTATGGGTCGAGAAGGTATACGCTAGTCTACTCTGGTATATCGATGCCCTGTCTCGATATACCCACGACTAGGGACCTTGAAGGATGTACTTATGGACTACCATGTCCCCACTAGTATGATCCGCATCATAGTCCAGGTAGTCAAGTACACATCCTAAGGGCTTTACCAACATGTAACAGAGAGACAATCAGTGTACACGTTAAGGTAAAGAGCAACCAGATAGCATACTATCATGTCGAGCAAGAAAGTCCTCCCTATATATGTCCAAGCATCCACTACAATATACATCCTATGTATAGTAATGGCCTCTAAGGCATACATATAACTAACAATCTCCCACTCGCACTAGGGCCAACTGATAGCAGTGGTTGTAGTATCTCATACTCAACCATCCCATAAAAGTCTCTCTCTGGGAAAAGGCCTATGTGAGTGGATCCGCCGTGTTGTCCTCTGAGTCTACTCTCCTAACCTCGATCACCCTGGAGATCAACCATCTCCATGATCAGGTGACACTGCCTTAGAATATGTCTGGATCACTGATGGGACCGGCGTTCCTTGGCATAAGCCACAACTCCATTGTCTCACAATGGTTGGAACGTAGTTCATCTTATGAACTAATATACACTCAGACTTCCTCTTTGGTAGCATCCCAAATAGCGATGTATCCAGCCTTTATCGTCTAGTATGCCACGGTATCTAGCTTGGAACTTTTCCAACATACCGTCCCTTTACTAAGGGCAAAGACAATGCCTGTGACTGACATTCAGTCGTCTTTATCACCCTGGAACACTTTCAGTGATTCTCCCCAGGATCAATTGATACCATCTCACTACAACTAGTGAGAATCCTAATATCCAATTAGATCTATCTCATAGATCTAAAACCCAGGATTTAGGAGGTATCACTTTGATCCTTTATGGAGAATCATTGTGATAAGCGGAGATTGACCGAGCGTAGCATAGGAAACTCCTTCCCCATCAAGAGTATGTCATCCACGTACTCTACGAGGATCATCACCATACTCCCTACTACCTTTTTGTATATACAAGGTTCATCTACCATTTTGATGATGTCAAACTGTTTGACCACTACATCAAAACAGATGTTCCAACTCCGCGATGCCTGCTTTATCCTATAAAGCATCTTGTACACGTTTCCGCTGCTCCCACTATCTATGAAGCCCTCTGGCTGTGTACTTATAGACACACTCTTCTAAAACATCATTTAGAAAAGCAGTCATGGCACCCAACCACCAGATATCGTAGTCATGGTATGTAGCCGTGGCAAGTAGGATCTGGATGGACTTAAGCATAGCCACTTGAAAAGGTTTCATCATTATCCACGCCTGGTCGATGACGAAAAGCTTTAACAAGTCTAGCTTTGAAAGTCTCAAATTTTCCATCTACACCAAGTAATCTTCTCAAGATATACTTGCTCCTGATGGGGATTTAACCCTTCAGATATAGCAACCAAAGTCCATACTTTGTTGGTGTACATGGATTCCATCTCAGATCACTAAGCATCCAGCCATTCTTACAGAGTCCCACTCCTGATGGCCAGCTCGAAACTAGTTGGGTCATCATCTCATGATGCAATCCTCGCTCCCACTGTCATAGAGAAACCGAAATATCTCTCAGGTGGGTGAGGAACCCTACTAGATCGGCGGAGAGGCTGAGGTTCGTTGGATTCTACTGAATCCTTTGGTTCTACCAAATCATCTGCTGTTCTTTGTATAGCTGGAACATTTCCAGTTCTACATAATAGATCTTGCCTCGAGCTTGTCCGGATTTTGCTTTTCAGACATAGGCTGGACAACCCCAAATCTTAACTAACTTAAGAGATGGGCTCTTGTCTTTCCATATCATATATGAATTGGTAGGCAATAGATTTGATTGGAACCCAATTCAATAGGTATGCAGCTTCTCAAGTGCATAACTCCCAAAAAGGAAATAGGTAACTCAGTAGTACTCATCATAGAGCACACCTTATCATATAGGGTGTGATTGCTCCGTCCCGATATACCATCGTGCTATGGTGTATACGGAGGAGTAATGCTGAGAGAGAATCTCATTCTCTATTAAAAAAGTCCAGGAATTCTATGCTCAAGTATTCTCCTCCTCGATCTCATCAAAGGACATAATACTTTTACCCGTGTTTTGGTTTTCTACTTCTAAATCACATTCTGTGAATATCTCAAAAGGTTCGGACTTGTGTTTCAACAGGAACATATGTCTGAATCTTGAGAGATTATCAGAGAATGTAACGAAATACAAAGAACCAATCCTGGCATATGTAGACAGGGGACCTTTCATACATCAACATGTATCATCCCAAGAGTTCACTAACTCTTTCTCTGTTTCCAGTAAACGGAGCTTTGGTCATCTTATCTTTGTGACATGACTGGCAAGTTTCATAAGATGTAAATTCAAACAGATTTAAATATGCATCTATGTGCAACTTAGCTAGTCGGGTCGCATTGATATGACCTAGTCTACAATACCTCAAGAAGGATTCGTTCATTTCTGGACTCTTCCTCTTGTGTGTGTTCTGTATACTAAGAACTGTAGTTTGATTTAGAACATCAATGCTTTTAGATAACGTGCCTGAACCGATCAACTTTTGATATAGGAAATGTTCAAAACATTATCCAACAATACAAAATTTTATCATTTCTTTACTGATAAAGAGACTGATATGATTTTGTATATCAGGTTCGGTATCTAATAACATTCGTTCAGAATCAATGTATTGGTAATACAGGGTGACAGTGACCAACAGACTTGGCTGCAACTCTTGCCCCGTTTTCTGCCTCATGAAACTTATCACCCGTTCTGATTCTTTACCTATCTGTAGCCCATGTAACAAATTACATATGCGGGATCCTGATCTGGTATCACATACCCAGGACGTAAAGAATACTGAGAAACAGTTCTGTATAATGAACACACCCGAAGATGATGCATCAGCATGCACTCTCTTCGTTTGGGCGGCATGGGAATTCTGGTAATTCCCTAATTCCTGCTCGGTCTTATAACAATTATAAGTTGGAGCGGGACCAACGTTCCCCAGCTCAGTATAACAAGCGGGTTCGGTCAATAATCCGTATTATTATCTTGATTAAGGCGTGATATGGTCGCTACCTGGAGAGAGAGAGAAGAAAACACTCAGCGTGCGTTCTTGCAAGAATAGATTGGTTATTATTTTATCTAATCAGGATGGCTCACTGCATTTTATCAAATCTTCCTTCAAACCCTAAAAGGAAAGACTAGCCGGGATTAATTACACACTACAAGTTCGCCAATCTTTCAGCCAGGCCAGTGTCGGTACTTTGAGGGAGGTCCCCCGTGCTTTCGCACGAACCTAATTAATGTAAACCTCGTTTTCCCAGAGGCGTAACCTCGTTAACACCTTTCTAGACACCTACTTGATCGGCTAATTGTAATGTGTAAAACTCTTCCAGGAGTAACAATTACTCGCAGCGGGTATCGGGATCCAACTATCTCATAGAAGGTATGCAATCTCATTGCAAATTTCAACACTTGAAATTCCCGATAATTTTGCCCCTAGCGTCCTATGACCTTGACGCAGGCCAACAAACCATAGTGCGCTAGTCAAGTTCAACCCGTCATTTCCTGATTGAATTAAACCCACCCGCACGACCCTTGACGCAGGCCAACAAAGTCGCACGACTACCCTAATCCAATCTGCATCATATGCATAAGCAGATAAATACTAGTTAGCTACCGCACACTACGCCTTGACGCAGGCCAACAAACGTAGCACGAATACTAACTACCACTTATCTGAAATGACAGAGGGCTACGACAGGTTTTTCTGAAAACCTATTGCGTAATAAACTTGATATCGTTGTAGAATCAAATGATTTTAAAAATGGAATGTTTTTGAGGCTTTTCTAGTTTTGCTAAAGGAGTCACTCCCGGTGAAGGGATCGTCGGTCCTTTCCTCGTCGAATGAGGTGCGGGATATATCATATATATCACTGTGCAAAGCAAAAACTCTTAAAAGCAATCAAAAGACAAACCGAGTGTGTAGCATCTGCCAGTTATTGCTAAAGGAGTCACTCCAGGTGAAAGGATCTCGGTCCTTTCCTCATCGAATAAGGTGCAGGATATATCATATATACCGCTGTGCAAAGCAAGAACTGTAGCTATCCCCTTTATTTTGAAATTCGATTCTACAACATCTTTAGGTTTCTTTTACTTTCATTAATCACATTAATGAAGTCCCATCATTTAAATACCTAAACATCACAGATAAATACGACGTATACTTATGCCATCCGCATTCGCCTCGATGTCCCCTCGTGCACCGTTAGGTTAGGTAACTAACGACAGAGCGGGGCAGGGCTAGCGCGGGTGTAAAACATAAGTAACGTCTATATAATATATCATATATACTATATACAGTATCTATCACAGAACATCACATGATCACATCACAGATATCGCAGCAGAAGAATCATATGAAATATTGGATATACTAGGACGTCCGTGTTTTCAATACGAGCCAGTATAAAACACGGATTCTATGGTCGCGATGAATAGCCAAACCCACACCCCTAGACCCCTACGAGAGCGGCAAGCAACCCTACCAATTCTAGAGTTAGGAGACCCGGACTCGACTCCTCGAGTTGGTCTCCCACTGGACTCCAGAACCCGGTTACTTGTGCTCCCCTCCTTGGGTCTATCCTAGTGCGGAAAAGTAAATAATATACAAACGGTGACATCTTCCGTAACCTGGAAGTACCCCAATAAAAGAATATTACATACAAGTTTTTACATGAATGAAAATGAAAACACTCATCTCACATAAAAAAAACCCCGGCTATTCAAACACGACGATCCAATATAACATATCCAGCAACACATAACATCACATGTCATCAACGTAAGTAAATATGCGCATCCCAATTGTCGTTGACATATAGCAACGAAACCGGCGATATCACATATTACACTTACGGTCACAGAAAAGAAAGTGTAAAACTACAACAGTTGGAATCCGCAACCTCCATAGACATCGCATGCCTAATCAAATGAATTCCTTAGACATCACATGCCTAACAATTATAAACCCCGCATTTTAGTCTCATTATCGAAAACTCTTTTCAATATCAAGTCGGGCAATTCAACAAGATTCCCGACATCCTGATCGAATGCTCGTCGCAAACTTTAGTAGACGGCCGCACCCCCGATGCCGTCAACGAAGTGCACCAAGGCGGAACACCGATGCCGCGAGCACCCAAACGGATGCTTTCGGCGACGGGGTTCTCCTACAGTCACTTGGTCGGGGCTATGGAGTGAGGCTTGTCTATTAAGTTTACCCGGCGAGTATCCGCGTACGCTACGTGATTGTGACGGACTTTTGATCACATCAAAATTCCGTGGCAACCGATCAAGTGAGACTAAAGTGCTATGTTTATAACATTCATTCAGTTATCTCATAACTTTGTGAATTCCAAATGTTGTATCACATTCCGAATAAGATAGAAAATGTTAAACTTTCCGATCGAACAATCGAACACCCAAGTTTTCCCGAAACAGATCAACACATGAAACAAGTTTAAAAACATCCAGTTCATGCCTCGGTACCAACGGTCCAGCCGTAGAAGGGTCAAGCCAACGCCTCACAAGTGGCACGCCGTACTGCCCCAAACCCGAAGGTTCAAAGGGCAGTTCAAGACGGTCACATAATCGAGTTAAAGTTTGTTGTCTTCTAGAGGGTCCATCGCGTTACTTGCACTACTTAGAACGTCTTTAAACCACGGAAAAATCCAACACTTGGAAATTTCCCGACAGGGGAAAAATTGGGTATTTATATCCGGTCGAACTTTTTAACATATTCAACAAATTATCCGGAAAACACATAGACAAAATCTGATAATCCGATCGAATCATCTAAGCTCCAAAACACCCTGGAATATTCAACTCTTGAATAAATATTAAAAAATTCCCAGAAAATCCAGCACCTGAAGTGTCAAATTACTGTGCAAAAATGGAGGGCTGACGTCATCATATGGCCGCGGAACCGCCGCACAAGGCATGCTTGTGCCGCGGTTCCGCCGCTCTTTAGATGAGTTAGCCCCTCGAATTTCACAGTAATTCAACTAAGACCCTGCTGAATTTTTTACCAATTTTTAATCTGGAAAAAACCCAGTTTTTGAAAAAAGTCCAGAGAGCATTTTGGAAATGGGATTTCGGTTCGATCGGACTTCAAACTCCGTCTACGCATCGCCTAAGGCTCTAGCTAGGCTCTGATACCACTGTAGGGTTCCTAGGCATACTAATAAGGTCTCACAAGGCATTAACCATGCCAATTTCAAATTTTACAAGTGCCGAGAAACCCTAATACGGATCGTTAACTAGAATTTTAGGCGAAACATGCAACTAGTTAACAACTTAACTAAGGGAACGGAAATACAACCTTTGTAGATCCGGTCCTCCACCTCCATAGCTCCATGATGAAGTCCCCTTGCTGTTCAAATCCAATCCCGGGCTCTAGCGTCGGCTTCATCGGAGAAATGGGCAGGCTAGGTCATCGACTACGATGCCGAAGATGATCTACGTCGAGGCATCACAAGATCAAGCTCCCACTTCACCAAGTCATGAAACTTGTGAAGAAAACACCCTATACTACTTGGCAAGAGGTAGAGGATGAAGAAATAGGAAGTGGGTTCACTTTAGAATTGGATTTCTCACTCTTTTTCACTAGTTGCCATTGTTGATAGCAAGCTTTTCTTCATGTGAAGAAGAAGAAGAAGAAGAAAGAATATGATAAGTTAATTAAAATAGAAAATAAATGAATACTTATCATAATCTAACCATGGTCAAGTGTAGAGAATGAACTAGGGTTAAATGAATGGTTAGGGTTAAGCATGAAGACAAAAATGGTGACTTAGTCAAAGCTTCATGAAGCTTCAATATCATATAAAGAAAGCCACCATTTTCTCTTTATCTTTTCCATAATAAATAAATAAATAAATAGATATGAAAATCAAAAACCTAACCATTTAAATAACCATGGTTTAATCTTTACACAAACTCAAGTAAGCATGTATCATCAAACATGATACAATCAAGTGCACACAAAAATATATCACATATACAATGTGCACATCAAGTGAGAAAATCCTTTTAAAGTGAACCAATACTAGTTAATGCAAAGTAATATATCAAATATATAATTACGCATTAAATCATTAAATCGACACTTGATTTAACGATCCGGTCATATCGCATATAACCGACTAATATCCAATGTATCGGCTTATCGAATCAATCCTTGATTCGATAACTAGGTTATATCGCATACAACCATTCGATACATTTATCGCGAGAATGAAATACGGTATCACATACACGCATTATTCTCGGTCCTGCACATATCTCATATGCGCTCCTATTTCGTTTCGCTTGAGCCAGGAAACCTCTGTGTAGGACTCTAAAGACTCGTCAATACGCCGGCAGCAGATGATGATCATATCAAACACCCACAAGCCGCAAGCGGTCTGCTAAACGTAACGGCCACCCGGGTATTGAGCGATCAGAAGATCGACGAGCAAGCCCGCTCACACTCCTATGAATCCAACCAGTAACACTTACCGTACAGTCCGGTCTCGTCGTCTGATATGTCGCATATCTTGCCTAGGGGTGGTAAACGTCAGACCCCAGTAGCTCGATAAGTCGTGTCGATATTAGGTCTATAACAATTCGAGAAACTACTGGTAACACTTACCAGTAAATCTCAGCAACCCTGGCCAGGGATCCGGTTATAGCCAATCGAACACAGCGCAACATCAACTCCCTATACCGGGAGAGACGGATCCCCTCCTATCGCTCATTGCCTCCATGTGATTCGGGACTGTACCCAAAAACCACCGTTTTGCACGCCCTCTTGGACGTAGTAAGGTGGAAATCAAAGCACAGTGGGAATCACACAAGACTCTATGATGATCTCGGGTCAACAGACTACTCTGTACCAGTGTCACCAGAGAACTGCCATCTGACGTAAGGTATAATACCATCTGGGAGTTCTCGGCGAGTCCGTCCAGTGTACCCAGTCTCCACTGAGCACCCGTATATCATCTCTGATGTCAAACACCAATGGATATGGGATCATCCATCGCCCATCTGTATGGGTCGAGAAGGTATACGCTAGTCTACTCTGGTATATCGATGCCCTGTCTCGATATACCCACGACTAGGGACCTTGATGGATGTACTTATGGACTACCATGTCCCCACTAGTATGATCCGCATCATAGTCCAGGTAGTCAAGTACACATCCTAAGGGCTTTACCAACATGTAACAGAGAGACAATCAGTGTACACGTTAAGGTAAAGAGCAACCAGATAGCATACTATCATGTCGAGCAAGAAAGTCCTCCCTATATATGTCCAAGCATCCACTACAATATACATCCTATGTATAGTAATGGCCTCTAGGGCATACATATAACTAACAGAAAAGACCTCAAGAAGCAAAAATGACCGACAATCCGCTGTATTGCCCGTACCACCGAGTAGTGAGCCATGCGATCGAGAATTGCTATATCTTCAAAGACTGGGTCGAGAAGTAGTACAAGGCTGGAGTGATCGAGCTGTCCAAGAGTGTGTTGGTAAACAATCAAGTTGCAACCTCCAACTTTATACAGACAGAAGCTGAAGCCTTCTGGGAGCAGACTGCTGAACCCGCTGCCCTGAGAGATGAAACTGACTCACCGCAGCCTCCGTGGAGTACGCACATATCTAATAAGACGAAGAAGATGCTAAAGTTACTTCGGAAAAAGCCCAGAACAGAATGGGAAGGGCAGAAGAGGCCCACTATTCCAGCTGCCAATTCGGCTCAATCAGGCTCAAAATCCAAAAAGCTCAAGAACAAGAAAAGTGCAGCTCGACGCAAAAAAGAGTCTGCAAGGAGATAGACCATTCAAAAATATATTGATTCTCTCGAAGACTATGAATAGAAGGAAAGAACTCTAATTCAATTGAAAGAATTCTTCCCTATAGAAGCAGCTGAGATTTTGGAAGATCTAGAAGAAGACTCCAATGAAGAGATCCCAATAATGACCTACTACGCCATCCATCTGGGCAGTGACTCTGAGGAGGAGCTCTGTTTTCCCCAAAAAGACGAGGAGTTCGCCACAAAGGTCAACCAAATCCAGTTCAGAAGCGGCAGGGCTCTACAGCCAAATCAGGGCAATGCCTCAAAAAGGAAGGAAAAACAAGTCGCTAATGAAGAAAATGGCGGAGAGTCGGCTCATGAAAATTCGAGTCCTTCCTCGGAGGACTATAATTTCTTGGCTCATCTCCGAAAGCTCCCGTCTCTCCTGAGCATCTATGATATCTTGGTCCTATCTAAAGAGCTTAGAGATGTTCTCATTCACGCTCTACATAACCCAGATCGGTATCAGGCTCGCTTTGCAGAAATTAATATGAAAGAGGCTCAGTACGCTCTGTATGCCACCGCGGTAATGTTTAAGGACGAAGACTTGCTACTGGGAACGTGTAACACCCTAGAATGTGATTAGTGGTTAATTATGCTTTAATGTGGGGGTTTTAGTAAAAAGTTTACCAAAACGGTTTTCAAATATTTTATTAGATTTAATGAACATTTTACTAGAATTTAATTTAGACTGCACACACATGTGCATGTAAATTAGGGCTAAGTTTAGGGTTTAGTCATGTTTAGGTAGCTATGGTAAACTAAAACATTTCACTAGGTTAATATAAAGTAATTAAGTGTATTAGTTTTTTTTTAGTATAATTAGTGTTTTGGGGTTGACTTGTGAATTGGAGAGAGAGAGAAGGAATGATGGCATGAGCATGCTTGGTAATTATGAGAGATAGAGAAAGGGAAAATGGTTGACCTCTCAATTTCTTTTCAAAACACTCAATTAACTCACACACACTCTCAATTTCTTTTCAAACACTCATTCTCACATCTCTCCCTCTCATTCTTTCCCCCCCCCCACACAGCAGCAGCAGCAAAGCAGCAACAGCAGCAGCAGCAACAGCAGCAGCAGCAGCAACAGTAACAGCAGCAGCAGCAGACACACACACACCCTTCTTCTTCTTCTTCTTCTTCTTCTTCTTCTCTTATTCTTCTTCTCTTGCATCCTAGGACCAACTTGAGGTATAATGTTAAACTCAATTTCCATTTTTTTGCTAAACTTGTAGTTTATTTAGCATAATTTAGGGTTTAAGTTGATTTTAGTGCTAGCTTGTGATTTAAATGGATGTTTAGGCCAAGTTAGGGTTTTTATGGATAAAGTAGCTTAATTAAGTGTTGTTAAGGTCATCTAATCCAAGTTTTTGCACCAGATTTCACAAAAATACTATGTTGTATCATTTTAGTGTTAATTAGTGTTTTAGTTAGGATTTGGGTTCTTTTTGAGATCTGCTTTTGACCCGGGTACTTTAAGGAATAGTTGCAAATATTGGAGCTTAGTGACTGGGATAGGACCACACACCCGAAACACGAGACTCTCTCTCCCCTTTTAGGCCGCAATTTTAATTTTTCTGGTCGCAATTTGCGGCCAGAGGGTGGGTGTGGGTGTCGGGTCTTGGTCTGTAGGAGTCTGCTATATATCTAAGGTTTTTGGTATATACAACTTTTGCTTTTTCTACTCGAGTCAAAATCTGGAACCTAAAACCTCGTTTTTGATACTTTTTAACTTGTGCGACACGTGCGTTATGTGAGTTGGGTTTGTTGTTCACTGCGCGTCACAGCGAGTCGGGGTGGTTTCAGGCGAGGTTACACACGTTTTGGCGTATCGAGTGCACACGCGTTTATCTTCCAACGCGAGTTTCTCTTTTGATCTGGATATCGCATTTTTGGCAGGATTTTAGCCTTATGTATGTTGCTTGTATGTTACTAGGATCGATCACGGGGATGTCGGACGCGGCGCGGGAAGGAAAAGTAGTGGTTGGACCTGGCTAGCATGAGATCACAGGTGAGTAGATGTACACATCTACGGGGGAAATCGTATGGATGGCGCGAGGCGCCCGATAGTTTTAAAACTTCTAGTAGTACAGGCATTGTGTGTAGTTCCTCGTTATTCATTTTGCTGCATTGTATGATCCTTATATCCCTATATGTGTTAGTTCATTATATAGAACTATTGAACCATTAATATGAGACATATGACACGAGTACTATATGGCTTGCTTAGTTCATCCTGTAGAACCTTTGAACCATTAAAAAAATGAGTATGCGGCACAAGTATTAATTTACTTGTTAAATTGAGAATCTAGAATCATATTGCACCATTATCATGAGTTATGTGACACAAGTACTATTTAACTCGCTAAATTGAGAATGTGAAACTATTACACCATTATCATGAGTTATGCGGCACAAGTACTATTTAACTTGCTAAATTAGGAATGTGAAACTATTGCACCATTACCATGAGTATGCGGCACGAGTACAAATCAACTTGCTAAATTGAGAAATTACAATCATTGTAGCATCATTCATGTACAGTTTTCTGGCTACATATTGCAGTTCGTATTGTCAATAACATAGGTTTATTCTAGCTGACATGCATGCTTATGGTGATTTTCTGAGGATTTCTGCACTTGAGATTTATGAGTTTTAGGGGGAATACCACAAGGATTTAATAAACCAGATATCATTTTTAAATGTTGCAAGTTGCGGTTTTCTCGTAATTGATATATGTGTCGTCCACCATGGGTTTTCTGTTAGTTTTCGAGACCCGATTCGAGGAGTAGAATGAACCATCTCGGGTACATGGTGGGCCCGGTAAGGTACCCCGGGGCAGAAGATCGAGTTGTAGATGATGAGCCTGGCAGGGGCAGACTACCAACCGGTGATTGTTGGCACGGCGGATATCCAGAGGATATCGACCGTGGTCCGGAGATATTGAGATATTGATACTCTGAGATGGGCCAGCCGGACGGCTGGGGCCCGAGATATTGTGATACCGATACTTGAGATTTTGAGATAGTCGTTTGAGGTGTCGATGCTGGACATGGATTTCTGTTGATTCCATAAATATTATGTTAATATTTCAAAAGAGTTTTTCTAAGATGAAAATAATGATTTTCTCATATCAACATATTCAAATCACGGGTTAAACTTGATTCATGTTGCATACATACCTGCTAGTACATCATGCCAGATTTGTATTGTAAAATTGATTCATGTTACACACATACCTGCTAGTACATCATGCCAGATTAGTATTGTAAAATTGATTCATGTTGCACACATACCTGCTAGTACATCATACCAGATTAGTATTGTAAAATTGATTCATGTTGCATACATATCTGCTAGTATATCATGCCATATCAGTATTGTTGAGTTATGACACTTTGCTTGCATGGTTACGATAGCCTTTATAGATGTTACTTATTACTCACGAGTTGGCAACTCACCCCTGTTGTGCCACAGCGTTTTTGCAGGTCCGATCCGTCAGCACTGTAGCGATAGACGCACTCCATCCTTTTGCTCCTTTTGTTTGGATCTGAAATTTTGCTCATAGGTGGGTTGTGATATTATTTTGTTTCCACCTTATATATTCATTATATCTAGTGTACTCCATCTACTGTACCTGCTACTTGTATTGATGTACTTTGACCTAGAGACGAGACAGTGAGATTTGTGGACATTTATGTTGTTTCTCTGGGTCGAGCTCACTTGACCCGACGTGATGCTTATTACCTGGTTTTTTTACATGCTTATTTTTGCACATTGATGATTTACATTGCGTCGGATTTGAGTCCGCTTTTGGCGAAGAGCTAGCTCTCGCTTGGGGATGCCTTATTCATGATTATATGTATATTCTTGTTTTGTACCCGTTTGGGGCCAGTTTTTACAAAGGAGACTCTGCCGAAAATTTTAGGAAAAAAGGTGAAGTTGTTTTTAAAAGATTTTGATGTGACTCATTTGGTTTTCCTTCACTCTATTGCTTAAATGTGTTTGATTCTGGGCTTTGGCTTACTTAGATTACGTACACCTTGAAACGTTTCGTAATTTAAGTGCCAGTCACATTCCGTACTTTTCGGGTCGTGACAAAGTTGGTATCAGAGCGATAGGTTTTACCTTTCTGAGTGTAAGATGACCTTTGGTAGATGGAGTAAGTGACTTAAGCAGGGTAACGTAGCGTGTGTATGTCCGCGGCATACTTGCGATACGGTACTCCGCCCAGGTGACTTTAGGATATACTTGCTTGAAATTCCTTCTTCAATTCCGTGTATCCTATGATTCTATTGCACTGTTCTTATTATCCTGTTTTCTGTACCAGCCACTATGCCACCGAAGGCTACGAGAGCGCAAAGGGCTGCCACCCGAGATGAGATCCGAGCAGGCTCATCCGAGACGAGGACCGATCAGGACGGTGTACCTACCCCTCATAGACAGACTGATCTGCCTTCCCCAGGCCGCATGGATAGGCTAGAGTCGGGTATACAGGAGTTACGACAGATGGTAGGAGGTATGCAGGATTTACAACAGATGGTGGGATCCTTAGTCGAGGCCAGTCATGCACCAAGATCAGAGGACGTACCAACCACAGCACAGACTACGATTGTACCTGCTGCCCAGACAGTTGCTCCTACTACTACCGTGGCTATTCCAGTATCACTACAGGATTTCATAAGGCTGAGACCCCCAGTCTTCACCGGCACAGATGCAGCAGAGGATCCGCAGACAATCCTCGACAAATTAGCTCGGATTTGCCGTTCGCTCAGATGTTCCGACGATAGATGGGTGGAGCTTACGAGTTTCCGTCTAGAGGACCTTGAGCAGACGTGGTATGAGTCGGTCGAGAGAGGTCGAGCTGCAGGTCTACCTCCTATGACTTGGGACGAGTTCACAGCAGTATTTCTAGCCTGTTTCCTTCCAGAGAGCGTTCGTGATGCTCGAGCTCGTAGTTTTGAGGCTTTGCGCAAGACTCCAGGGATGACAGTGTACGAGAATGATATCCAGTTTACGCAGTTGTCCAGATATGCTCCGTACTTGGTTGATACTGAAGAAATGAGGGTAAAGAGGTTTATGCAGGGACTTGACACACAATTATTCCTTGCCATCGGCGCCCAGCACTTCGACACTTATGCAGCTGTTATGGACACGGCCTTACGGATGGAGGCGTGCATTTCAGAGACTTCGGTCGTTTCTGGGCCGAAGAGGATTCGTACCGATATGCCGGCTCAGAGGCATCGTGACAGATTCTTTCCGAGAGATGGTAGTGGCAGAGGAGTCAGACAGGGTCAGCTATTTGGTTCTTATCTGCAGGGCCAGTAGGTGTCGCCAGGATGTTTTCGGTGGGGGAGTCCGTACCATCGTATCAGAAACTGTATGGTGAGACGACAGGGAGTGGCGACAGTTCAACACGTGACTTTACCATCTTCACCACCTCCTCAGAGGGCTCTACTTCCTACCCCGGTAATGCTCCACGCCAATTAGACGCCCCCAGAGGCCGTGGACACGGAGGTCCTGTTCAGAGAGGACGATGAGGCAGAGGCCAAGGCGGAGGATAGCCAGCTATCGGTAGGGGACAGGCCCGAGCATTCGCTTTGACTCTGTAGGATGCGCAGGTATCCAATGCCGTTGTGACAGGTACCTTACCAGTATGTTCTTTCGATGCACGGGTATTATTCGACCCAGGTTCTACACATTCGTATGTATCTACATACTTTGCACCGATGTTGGGCCGTGAGTCATCGTCGTTAGATCAACCACTTGTTGTTATTACCCCGGTAGGCGATTCGTTTGTCGCTCGTTTTGTGTTTCGATTGTGTTCCGTTCGTATCGGAGAGAGGGATTCATCGGTTGATTTGATTCTCCTCGATAAGTTAGACTTTGATGTGCTTCTGGGCATGGACTGGCTAGCCACTTGTTATGTATCTGTGGACTGCCGTAAGAAGGCGGTCAGATTTAGCTTTCCAGGGGAGCCAGTCCTTGTTGTTCAGGGAGACCGTAGCGTCACCCTTCCCAGCTTGATTTCGCCTCTTCGCACCGGTCAGCTCTTACGGAAGGGATGTTAGGGATTCTTAGCTTATGTTTGTGATACTAGAGCTGCAGAGGTCCCGTTGGACCAGGTACTGATTGTGTGTGAGTTTCCTGATGTCTTCCCTGACAAGCTGCCTGGGCTACCTCCTGAGCACGATGTTGAGTTCTGCATCGACTTGACTCCCGGCATGGGGCCTATTTCCATACCGCCTTATCGGATGGCCCCGGCGGAGCTTAGAGAGCTGAAGGATCGGTTGCGGGAATTGTTAGATAAAGGGCTTATTCGACCTAGTGTATCTCCGTGGGGTGCTCCTGTCCTGTTCGTCAAGAAGAAGGACGGCAGTTTGCGCTTATGCATTGATTACCGCCAGCTGAACAGGGTTACCGTACGGAACAGATATCCCTTACCATGTATCGATAATTTGTTCGACCAGCTTCAGGGTGCGGGATAATTTTCGAGGATTGACTTGCGATCGGGTTACCATCAGTTGCGGGTGCGGCAGGAGGATATTCCGATGACGGCTTTTCGCACACGTTATTGGTACTATGAGTTTTTGGTGATGTCGTTCGGACTCACCAACGCACCAACCGTGTTTATGAACTTGATGAACCGCATTTTCAGGCCGTATCTAGATCTGTTCATCATCGTGTTTATTGACGACATTTTGGTGTATTCCCGGAGCCGAGAAGAGCACGAGCAGCACCTGTGGATCACATTGTAGACTTTGAGGGAGCACCAGCTGTTTGCGAAATTCTCGAAGTGCGCGTTTTGGCTTGAAAGCGTTGATTTCCTGGGTCACGTGATTACGAGAGATGGCATATGTGTGGACCCGAAGAAGATCGAGGCCATTCAGCATTGGCCCAGACCAGCATCAGTTACAGAGATCCGCAGCTTCCTAGGCCTGGCTGGCTACTACCGACGATTTGTTCAGGACTTCTTCCGTATCGCTGCACCGTTGACCGGGTTGACCCGGAAGGGAGTTCCTTTTGATTGGACCGAGGCGTGCGAGCATAGCTTCCAGTAGTTGAAGACTCATCCGACTACTGCACCAGTGTTGTCATTGCCTTCGGGATCGGGCGGACTCGTGGTTTATTGCGACGCTTCTCGAGTGGAACTAGATTGCGTGTTGATGCAGCACAACAGGGTTATCGCGTATGCTTCTCGGCAGCTGAAGACACATGAACAGAACTATCCTATGCACGATTTAGAGATGGCTGCAGTGGTGTTTGCACTCAAGATCTGGAGACATTACCTATACAGAGAGTCATGCCAGATATTCACGGACCATAAGAGCTTGAAGTACATATTTCAGCAGCGAGACCTAAATCTGAGACAGCGCCGTTGGATGGAGCTGGTGAAAGACTATGATTGCGAAATCCTTTACCATCGGGGCAAGGCGAACGTGGTGGCAGATGTTTTGAGTCGGAGGCCCGGAGGCAGTTTATCTTGTTTGAGCACCGTACAGAGGCAGTCTTCAGCAGATTGGCAGATTCTATGCGACAGCCAAGTGGAGTTCGAGTTCACTCTAACCAGGGGATAGCTTGCGCATATTCGTGCACGTCCGCAGTTGCTTGACCGTATTCGAGAGGCGCAGCCCAGTGATGATCGTCTTTCAGAGATCATGGAGCAGATTAGGCAGGGCAGAGATTCCGAGTTCGTGATCGATGATCGGGGGTTACTGCGATTTGGGACTCGATTGTGCATACCAGATTCTGAGGGACTGCGGCGTAAGATTCTTGAGAAGGCACATAGATCAATTTATAGCGTTCATCCAGGTTCCACCAAGATGTACCGCGATCTGAGAGATGTTTATTGGTAGGACGGATTGAAGAGGGACGTTACAGAATTCGTGTCGAGATGCCTGACTTGTCAGCAAGTCAAGGCCGAGCACCAGAGGCCCATGGGAGAGTTGCAGCCTTTGCCTATTCTGGAGTGGAAATGGGAGCAGATTTCTATGGACTTCATTGTGGGTCTACCCAGGACCAGTCGAGGGTATGACTCCATTTGGGTGATCGTGGATCAATTGACGAAAGCAGCTCACTTCTTGCCAGTGAAGACCACTTTTGGTTTTGCTCAATATCCCCAGATTTATATCGACGAGATCGTACGGTTGCATGGCGTCCCGACTTGTATCATGTCAGACCGAGGCACCCAGTTTACCAGCCGACTATGGCAGAGACTTCAGAAGGCGTTGGGCATCCGTTTGAGTTTCAGCACAGCATTTCATCCGCAGACCGACGGCCAGTCAGAGCGGACTATTCAGACTCTCGAGGACATGCTCCGAGCGTGCGTATTAGACTTCGGTGGTAGCCGGGATCATCATTTACCCTTAGTGGAGTTCTCCTACAACAACAGTTTCCAGGATAGTATTCAGATGGCACCTTTCGAGGCCTTGTATGGGAGGAGATGTAGATCGCCCGTCTGTTGGACAGAGCTCAGCGAGAGCAGTATTTTGGGGCCGCAGCTCATGCAGGAGACGACCGAGAAAGTACAGTTGATTCGAGATCGGATGAGAGCAGCTCAGAGCAGGCAGAAATCGTATGTGGACAGACATCGTCGCAGACTTGAGTTCACAGTTGGCAATCATGTTTTTCTGAGGGTCTCTCCGATGAAGGGCGTGATGAGATTTGGGCAAAAAGGAAAGCTTAGTCCTAGATTTGTGGGTCCTTTCGAGATCCTCGAGCGTGTCGGCGCGGTTGCATATCATTTGGCTCTTCCACCCAGCTTTCCAGATGTTCACCCCGTATTCCATGTGTCGATGCTTCGCAGATATCTTCATTACCCTTCTCACATGATTCAGCATCAGACCGTTCAGCTTGAGTGCGATCTTTCGTTCACCGAGCAGCTAGTAGTGATATTGGATCGGCAGGTGAAGAAACTTCGATCAAAGGTCTTGCCATCTATGAAGATTCTTTGGCGCAGCCCGAATGGTGATGAGATCACCTGGGAGGCCGAGGGCGAGATGCGGAAGAAATTCCCTCATCTCTTTGAAGGTATGCATAGCTATATTTTAAATTCGGGTACAAATTTTCTTTAAGGGAGGAAGATTGTAACACCCTAGAATGCAATTAGTGGTTAATTATGCTTTAATATGGGGTTTTTAGTAAAATGTTTACCAAAATGATTTTCAAATATTTTACTAGATTTAATGAACATTTTACTAGAATTTAATTTGGACTGCACACACATGTGCATGTAAATTAGGGCTAAGTTTAGGGTTAAGCCATGTTTAGGTAGCCGTGGTAAACTAAAACATTTCATTAGGTTAATATGAAGTAATTAAGTGTATTAGTTTTTTTAGTATAATTAATGTTTTGGGGTTGACTTGTGAATTGGAGAGAGAGAGAGAATGATGGCATGAGCATGCTTCGTAATTATGAGAGAGAGAGGGGGAAAATGGTTGATCTCTCAATTCCTTTTCAAAACACTCAATTAAATCACACACTCTTTCAATTTCTTTTCAAACACTCATTCTCATATCTCTCCCTCTCATTCTTCCCCCCCCCCCACACACACAGAGCAGCAGCAGCAGCAAAGCAGCAACGGCAGTAGCAGCAACAGCAATAACAGCAGCAGCAGCACACACCCCCCTTCTTCTTCTTCTTCTTCTTCTTCTCTTGCATCCTAGGACCAACTTGAGATATAATGTTAAACTCAATTACCATTTTTTTGCTAAACTTGTAGTTTATTTAACATAATTTAGGGTTTAAGTTGATTTTAGTGCTAGTTTGTGATTTAAATGGATGTTTAGGCCAAGTTAGGATTTTTATGGCTAAAGTAGCTTAACTAAGTGTTGTTAAGGTCATCTAATCCAAGTTTTTGCACCAGATTTCACAAAAATACCATGTTGTATCATTTTAGTGTTAATTAGTGTTTTAGTTAGGATTTGGGTTCTTTTTGAGATCTGCTTTTGACCCAGGTACTTCAGGAAAAAATTGCAAATACTGGAGCTTAGTGACTGGGATAGGACCACACACCCGAAACACGAGACCCCCTCTCCCCTTTTAGGCCGCAATTTTAATGTTTCTGGCCACGATTTGCGGCCAGAGGGTGGGTGTGGGTGTCGGGTCTTGGTCTGTAGGATTCTGCTATATATCTAAGGTTTTTGGTATATACAACTTTTTCTTTTTCTACTCGAGTCAAAATCTGGAACCTAAAACCTCATTTTCGATACCTTTTTAACTTGTGTGACACGTGTGTTATCTGAGTTGGGCTTGTTGTTCACTGCGCGTCACAGCGAGTCAGGGTGGTTTCAGGCGAGGTTACACACGTTTTGGCGTATCGAGTGCACACGCGTTTAACTTCCAACACGAGTTTCTCTTTTGATCTGGATATCGCATTTTTGGCAGGATTTTAGCCTTATTTGTGTTGCTTGTGTATTTCTAGGATCGATCGCGGGGACGTCGAATGCGGCGCGGAAGGGAAAAGTGGTGGTTGGACCTGGCTAGCACGAGATCACGGGTGAGTAGATGTACACATCTACGGGGGAAATCATATGGATGGCGCGAGGCGCCCGATAGTTATAAAACTTCTAGTAGTACAGGCATTGCGTGTAGTTCCTCATTATTCATTTTGCTGCATTGCATGATCCTTATATCCCTATATGTGTTAGTTCATTATATAGAACCATTGAACCATTAATATAAGACATGTGACACGAGTACTATATGACTTGCTTAGTTCATCATGTAGAACCTTTGAACCATTAAAAAAAATGAGTATGCGGCACAAGTATTAATTTATTTGTTAAATTGAGAATCTAGAATCATATTGCACCATTATCATGAGTTATGCGGTACAAGTACTATTTAACTCGCTAAATTAAGAATGTGAAACTATTACACCATTATCATGAGTTATACGGCACAAGTAATATTTAACTTGCTAAATTGGGAATGTGAAACTATTGCACCATTATCATGAATATGCGGTACGAGTACAAATTAACTTGCTAAATTGAGAAATTACAATCATTATATCATCATTCATGTACAGTTTTCTAGCTACATATTGCAGTTCGTATTGTCAATACCATAGGTTTATTCTAGCTGACATGCGTGCTTATGGTGATTTTCTGAGCATTTCTGCACTTAAGATTTATGAGTTTTTGGGGGAAACCGCAAGGATTTAATAAACCAGATATCATTTTTAAATGTTGCAAGTTGCGGTTTTCTCGTAATTGATATATGTGTCGTCCACCATGGGTTTTCTGTTAATTTTCGAGACCCGATTCGAGGAGTAGAATGAACCGTCTCGGGTACATGGTGGGCCCGGTAAGGTACCTCGGGACAAGAAGATTGAGTTGTAGACGATGAGCCTGGCATGGGCAGACTACCTACCGGTGATTGTTGGCTCGGCGGATATCCAGAGGATACCGACCGTAGTCGGGAGATATTGAGATATTGATACTTTGAGATGGGCCAGCCGGACGGCTGGGACCCGAGATATTGTGATACCGATACTTGAGATTTTGAGATAGTCGTTTAAGGTGTCGACGCTGGACATGGATTTCTGTTGATTCCAATGATATTATGTTAATATTTCAAAAGAGTTTCTAAGATGAAAATAATGATTTTCTCATATCAACATATTCAGATCACGGGTTAAACTTGATTCATGTTGCATACATACCCGCTAGTACATCATGCCGGATTTGTATTGTAAAATTGATTCATGTTACGCACATACCTGCTAGTACATCATGCCAGATTAGTATTGTAAAATTGATTCATGTTGCACACATACCTGCTAGTACATCATACCAGATTAGTATTGTAAAATTGATTCATGTTGCATACATATCTGCTAGTATATCATGCCATATTAGTATTGTTGAGTTATGACACTTTGCGTGCATGGTTACGATAGCCTTTATAGAAGTTACTTATTAGTCACGAGTTGGCAACTCACCCCCGTTGTGCCACAGCCTTTTTGCAGGTCCGATCCGTCAGCACTGTAGCGGCGGACGCACTCCATCCTTTTGCTTCTTTTGTTTGGATCTAAGATTTTGCTCGTAGGTGGGTTGTGATATTATTTTGTTTCCACCTTGTATATTCATTGTATCTAGTGTACTCCATCTACTGTACCTGCTACTTGTATTGATGTACTTTGACCTAGAGACGAGACAGTGAGATTTGTGGACATTTATGTTGTTTCTCTGGGTCGAGCTCACTTGAGCCGATGTGATGCTTATTACTTAGTTTTTTTACATGCTTATTTTTGCACATTGATGATTTACATTGCGTCGGATTTGAGTCCGCTTTTGGCGAAGAGCTAGCTCTCGCTTGGGGATGCCTTATTCATGATTATATGTATATTCTTGTTTTGTACCCGTTTGGGGCCAGTTTTTACAAAGCAGACTCTGCCGAAAATTTTAGGAAAAAAGGTGAAGTTGTTTTTAAAAGATTTTGATGTGACTCATTTGGTTTTCCTTCACTCTATTGCTTAAATGTGTTTGATTCTGGGCTTTGGCTTACTTAGATTACGTACGCCTTGAAACGTTTCGTAATTTAAGTGCCAGTCACCTTCCGTACTTTTCGGGTCGTGACAGAACGGCTGAGCATAATCGGCCGCATTATGTGACCGGATACAGCGACGGAGATCGGATTAATCGCATATTGATTGATCGGGTATTCTCAGTGAACACCATAAACTTGCGGGCTCTGAAGAGTTTGTCAATAGACGTCTGACACCTGTCAAGGGAAAGGATTGTCATTCAAGCCTTCAATCAAAACTGCCAGCAAGTTCTTGGGTCTATAGCTTTGCTAATCAAATTTGGGGATCTGCAGACCGAAGCTAAGATATACGTGATCGACGCTGACACGTCTTATAAAATTCTCTTGGGGTGGCCGTGGCTCCACGATTACGGCATCATTCCATCAACTCTCCATCAATGCATGAAGTATACTAAAAATGGCGAAGAAAGACACATTGATGGAGACATCCAGCCGTTCGGTATGCATGAAATCCGATATGAGGATTCTCGGTAATTTATAAACCACCAAAATACTAAGCCACAACTGACTGAGGACAAAGCGGCCCCAAAACTCAAAGGCAAATCTGAGCTGGTTGTCACTTTTTAAAGAAAAACCCCCAAGTGCGCCCGCGTTTCGGTAGTGACACTGATGAGTCCGACACTGGAAGTCCGTCTTTCCGTAAAACTCGCCCTCATTTCGGTAGCGATACGGACAAATCTGATACTAAAGGCCCATGTAGCAGCAAAATCCACCATCATCTTGGCAGCGACACTTAAGAGTCGGAGGAAGAGGACATGCCTTGCAACTGCTGTGCAGATTGGACTCCCATGCAACAAGCGAAACTACGAGAGACCTTCGAAATTACAGAAGGGTACCTAGTTGTCACAAGGGTGCCGGAGCAGATGTGCAAAGAGCTCAATACATTGTCAGTCTCTACCTTGAACCAGCTGAAAACTTTCTACGTTCCCAGAAGAAAAAATGGACAGAAGGGCATCCTGTTTTATGGGTCAAATCCTGTAGTGCACCCGGACGATTTTTCTATCGTGTGCCTTCCATACAAGAGAGGCATAAGGGACGTCCTCAATCCCAGATATTATATGCCCGAGATGCGAGAATACTTTAAAAAGTGCGGGTGTCATCTATATCAAACGGACTCCGAAGCGAAGTTTTATGAAAGGCTATGGCATCCGCCTCAGGTCCAAGCACTCATCGATGGATGAATTCCAGATAGACGAGGCATAGGTTTCAACCATCCTAATTCCAAGGCATGCTATATGATCCATGTTGGTGAAGCCAACGAAAGGTCAAATGATGATGAAGAGATAGCCGAGCCAGAAGAAGCTCCTCAAGAGCTCGAAGATGGCGGACAAGTAACCTTCGATGAGCTAACTGAGATCGATTTGGGAACGCCTGATAATCCAAGGCCGACCTACATCAGCTCACTCTTGTCAGAGAAAATAAAAGAATAGATAATTGCCCTACTGCATGAGTTTGTCGACTGCTTCGCATGGACGTACAAAGAAAAGCCCGGCCTCTCCCCTGAAGTGGCCGTGCATAAGCTCACTATATCTCCTGATGCCAAGCCTATCAAAAAAGCTCCTCGAAGAATGAGAAGGGAGCTGGAAGAAAAGGTCATCAAGGAAACTAAGAAACTTATCGATGATGGCTTCATCAGGGAAGAGAAATACGCAGACTGGATCGCATACATTGTCCCAGTAAAGAAGAAAAATGGGTAGATCCGGGTTTGTGTTGATTTCAGGGACCTTAACAAGGCATGCCGTAAAGATGATTTCCCGCTTTCGGTCATGGAAATGATGGTCGATGACACCTTAAATTACGAGCTATTCACCTTCATGGACAGTTCGTCTGGGTACAATCAGATAAAAATGTCGCCTGAGGATGAGAAGCATACAGCATATCGAACCCTGATCGGCATATACTGTTACAAAGTGATGATGTTCGGACTGAAGAACGCAGGTGCTACATATCAAAGGGCAATAACCAATATCTTTGATGACCTAATCTATAAAGTCGTTGAATGCTATGTTGATGATCTGGTCATCAAGACTAAAACCAAGGCCGATCACATCCAAGATCTTAGGAACGTTCTCACTAGACTGAGGGAATACGATCTAAAGATGAATCCTCTGAAGTGCGCTTTTGGCGTGTCATCGGGAAAATTCCTAGGCTTTATAGTCCGACATCGAGGGATCGAAATTGACCCATCAAAGATAAAGGCCATCATGGAGATGCCCCCTCCAAAGAACCTGACGCAGCTAAGATCTTTTCAAGGGAAGCTTGCTTATATACGAAGGTTTATCTCAAATTTATCGGGGAGATGTAGGCCCTTCTCAAAGATCATGAAGAAAAGAGCTCCTTTCGTCTGGGATGCCGAATGTCAAGAAGCGTTCGAAAGCATCAAACAGTACTTGTTGCACCCTCCAGTGCTGGTCGCTCCCATTCCAAATAAACCGCTGATTCTCTATACTGCCACGGTAAATGAATCACTCGGTGCGCTCCTTGCCCAGAACAACGAGGAGGAAAAAGAAAATGCCTTCTACTACCTCAGTCAAACTCTAGTCGGGGCAGAACATAACTATTCCCCGATCAAAAAGCAATGCCTGGCTCTGATATTCGCTGTGAAGAAGCTGAGGCACTATCTGCTTGCTCATCGGGTTATGTTGATCTCCAAGGTCGACCCTGTTAATGTATATGCCCTAGAGGCCATTACTGTATTATACTAGTTTGTATATTACTTAATGGAAGCTTGGGATATTCACAGTTGTATAGACAATCTTGCTCAAAATGGTAGTATGCTACTTGGTTTGTTTCTACTTTAATGTGTGCATGTGTTTCTTTTAGCATATCGCCTATACACATTAGTGGAGCCCTTAGGATCTTTGCTTGATTACCAGCATTGTGATGGCAGTCACACTAGTGGGGGCTGGGTAATCTACAAGCACATCCTTATACAGGTCCCTACTCGTTGGATTATCGAGACGGGGCATCGATACTCCGGAGTAGACTAGCGTATGCGCTTCTCATCCCAGCAGGGGAGATGGTCTGTCCCACAGCCATTAGTACATCGTACTTGAGATAGTATGCGGGTGCTCGTTAGGTTACGAGTACACTGGACAGGACTCATCGGGAACTGTTGGTTGGTACTATACCTATCATCAGTTATCAGTTACCGGGTGACATGAGTACAGCTTAGTCCGCTGACTTGACACTGTTACTTCGCCTCGAGTGTGTTCCCACTGTTCTTAGATTGCTACCCTACCACAGCTCAAATGAGTCGTACAAATAGGTAGCAGTTGGGTGCAGTCCCGAAGCACTTGGAGGCAGTGACGGTTAGACAGGATTCGTCTCTCCCGGTATTGGTGGTTGATATCGCGCTATGTTTAGGAAAGCCATTACACAAAGTCCCTGGCCAGGGCAAGCGAGATATACTGGTAGGTTTTCTAGTGTTATCTCAGAGTGTTCTGGGCTACACTCTGACACGACTTGTATCACTATTAGGGGACTGACGTTTACCGCCCCCTAGGCCCGCCATGCGATATTCTCAGACGAACAGACCAGACTGTATGGAGATTGTCACATTCAGGCTCAGTAGGAGTTCGGATGGGTTCACCTCATCAGTCTTCTTATCGGCATCTACCTGGGGACCGTTACGTACAGCTAGTACCGCTTGCGGCTTGTGGTTAAACCCACTGTCAGCGTAGTGTCGAGTCATTAGAGTCCCACACAGAGGACTATTCGTCTTTGGGCAAAACAGAGTAGAGGTCGCATGGTTTTGCGACGGGGTTCGTTCACATCCGTGCACTTGTGCACGTTTGGTGTCCGGGTAGTTATTACTAGCAGACTTTGGTTTAAGCCAGATCCTAGTATTTGTTTTGGGATTGGTTTTGTCTCATTGCATTCGTGTTCCTCGGAACACGGATGCGGGTGTGTATGCACAATTGACAGAGGCAGAGGCAGAGGATTCTCATTAGGGTTGTTGACCGTTGAATTTTTCTAAACCCTAATGAGAATGAGAAATATGATTAATGGTATTAATTAAGGATAATTGTGCCATGGTTAGGGTTGTTGACCATTTGACTTTGGTTGACTTGTTGACCTATATTGACATATTGACCATCATCATTTCACGATGCTCTTTGATTCTTGCAAAATTCATTTAATGTGAAATGATAATGGTCATTCCAAATGAACCATCACAATTTCCTTGATTATTATTATTTTTCATAATTCACTAATATGAGAGTATGGTTGCTAAAATATCCTCATTCTTTCTTGCTCTTTCTCTCTCATATGTTTAGCTCATCCTCTTCCTCTCTCAAAGCTCTCATCTCTCATGTGTTGAGAACCATGAGCTCTTGAGATTAAACCTTCAAGACTTCACTCTAATCATTCTAGAGTTCTAGGTTTAGCAAGCCAAGCACTTTAGTTACCTCTAGGTTGAGGTAGGAGCTCAAGGTAGAGGCCTTCGGGTGGATCCTTCTTCGGCAAAGAGAAGATGACGATGAGGAGCCATTCAAACCACTCTAAGGAGCAAGAAGAGAACGTGTTCAAGACCTAGGTATAACCTTCTAACCGAGTATCTAAACTTGTAGTTAGTTTGCTAGGTTTTTGTTTAGCAAAGATCCTCTAGTTTCTAGTCCATGTTGCCTTGAGAAAAAATCGTTTTTTACCTATTCCGCCTCCCCGTAAGTATCGGGGTGGGCAACGTGGACTTACAGTGGTATCAGAGCCTAGCTAAACAACAACTAGCATGTTGGCAAAGTGTTTGGAACTTCGATCCGGAAAAAAATCGCGAAACATGTCAAAAATTCATACTTTCTGTCGATTTTTAAAACAGCTCTAAAAATAATTCCACATACCTTAAAAATCGGTGCAAGGTTTTTTAGGAACATGCAGCAAAAACGAGCCCACAACTCGGTCAACGCGCCGCGGAACCGCGGTTAAAACACGCGTTTCGCCGCGGATCCGCGGCCGAGTTGACTCGGCCGCGACTCGGGTTTGCTGCAGTGTCTTCAGTATGATATTTTGGGATTTTTGAGATATTTTGTTTCTGCCCAGATTATCCAGAGAACAATGTTGTGTTTGGGGTAGTTACAAATTGGTATTTTGATCGAAGTTCTACAAACTTTTGCTAAATGGTTATATCTGTAATGTGATATATGCACTGAACGTCGACTAATCGCTATACGTCGATTAGTGGTGGTTGTGCATATCTGTGATCTGTAATGTTGTTGGATTATGTATATGAACTCATTGGATTGTCGCGGATGAATAGCCGAGGGTTGTGAGATGAGAGTTTTCTTTATCTTTCATTTGATGTAATATGTAAATTGATGTAATATTATTTTATGGCCGCACATCCGGGATGAGCTTGTAGCCGCCATTGTATATTATTTCTTTTACTATTTTTGCTCCTAGGATAGACCCAAGGTGGGGTGCACAAACTACCGGGTACTTTGAAGTGCCGAGTGGCCTACTCACGTTGTTGAGGGAGGTTGCTTCACTTCGGGTACTTGGCGGGTAGTTTGCCGCACCCGTAGGGGTCTAGGATGGGGTTTGGCTATTCATCACGACCGTGTAATCCGTCTTTCGTTGCAGGCTCGAACGAAACGCGGATTCCTAGCATATCCAATGTGTTCATCTGTGATCTGGAATGGCTATCATTGCATCTGACAAATGTATATATATCTATATATGATATCTAGTAGGCGTTACTTATGTTTCGCATCCGCGTTAGTCCAGCCCCCGCTCTGTCGTTAGTTAAGTAACCTAACGGGTGATGACGGGGCCCCGTGGCGAATGCGGATGGCATAAGCGTACGTCATATTTTCGTTGTTTTCTGCAATGGTAGGATTAATTGATGGGACGTATTAAATTAATGCAAGATAATAAACCAAAGTTAAGTCATTGGAACAATTTCAAAACCACTCGGTTTCTTTTCAAAACAGAAAACTTTTAAAACGCGGAGCTTGAACCACTCCTTTTAAAAGCTATCATGTTCTTTCGATTATATCAAGTTCACTACGTTCACGGTTTCGCCAAAACCATTCGTAGCCCTCCGTCATTTCATATGGATAGTCAATAGTATTCAAGCTGTGTTTGTTGGCCAAAGTCAAGGCATAGTGATTGGTAGCTATTAGATATTCATATGTAGCATAGATAGATGCGTTGGTTTGGGACAGTCGTACTGCCTTGTTGGCCAAAGTCAAGGGTAGATACGGGTGGGTTCAAATTAACCTGGAAAATGATGGGTAGAACTTGACATGTGACTTATGATTTGTTGGCCAAAGTCAAGGTCATAAGAGCATGGGGCAAAAATCAACATCGGGAGTTTCTAAAGAAACTGAAACTTGCTAGTGCTGCATACCATTTGGAGTATGATGATTTTGGTAGGATTCCTTCAGCTTTATCACACGATGGTATTTGGATCCCGATCCTACTGTGAGTATATGCTACTCCTCGGGAAACTTTCTCACTTAACGATCAATGCTACAAACCAAGTAGGTGTCTAGAAAGGTGTTAGCGGGGCTACGCCCACAGAGAAAAGAGGTTATTTAATTAAGGAACTTCGCGAAAGCGTCGTAAAACCTCCCTCGAAGTACCAACACTGGCCTGGCTGAACGGTTAAGCAAGAATTGTACGGTGAGATTGATCCCGACTAATTCTTCTTTTTTGGTTTGAGGAAGGATTCGAGAAACAGTGGGAGCCATCCTGTTTAGATAAACTAAAAACCAATCTAAACTTGCAAGAGCATCATGCTAAGTGTTTTCTTCTCTCTCTCTTAATTGCAGCGACCCTGTGACCAGACATAGGTTATATCTAGATAATAAAATGACTGAATCTGACTGTTATGACTGGCAAAGGTCTGTCCAAATGACCATTACCCATGACAAACTGGGACACCTCCTGACTAATCAAACCCCTGCCGTCTCAGGACCAGTTTCCCCTGTCACGGATATTGATATCCGTAAGACATCAGAAAAATACTGTGCGAATGCTAAGTGCCTCGTGTTGGCCTCAGTTGATGGTGCATACCAGAGGCAGCACGAGAAGATGGACTTAGCTTCTGTCTTCCTCCATAACAAAGATTTAAATGGAGAGCAATCTCGTATCGCAAGATATGAGACCTCGAACGAATTGCTTCAAGCAAGGTTGGCATTCGGGTCATCTGTAGGGGACAACATCCTTACAGAGACTAGCTATTTTGATAAGCTCACAGACCTGAAGACCACGTTGAAGAACGGGTCAAGTACTAACTTGATTCTACAGTCTCTGCACTCCATTTATACCCTGAAGGAAACCAGGGAAGAAGAAAGAAAGGGAAGGGCAAAAGTTTCGGGACTAGATGTAGTGAAGGAGGGACGTTCTTATTGTTACGGGAAAGGATATTGGCAGAAGGATTGCAGGGCTAGCAAAGCCAGTAGCCAAGATTCGAAGCATGTTGTGGCTTCGGCTTCGGGTGTGTTTGTAAAAGAAAACTGTATGTCAATTAACCCTACTTCCTGGGTATTGGATACGGGATCAGGATCTCACATCTGTAATTCATTACAGGCTCTGAGAAACCGTAGAGTTATCAGGATAGGTGATATGACTCTCAGGGTTGCCAACGGAATGAGCGTGGATGCTGAATCCATAGGGGAATATCGCCTTGGATTGACAAGTGGGCAGATATTAATTCTACGTAACTGTTTGTATGTACCTAGTATGGCTTGTAATATCATATCTGTATCCTTACTTTCTAAGGAAGGATATGATTTTACTTTTGTAAGCGATATGGTCCACATCCACCTAAATCAAGTTCTGATTGGGTCAGGTACATTAGAAAACGGAATATACGTACTGAATCAAGCTCAGGTTTTCAGTGTCCGGAACACACTTAAAAGAAAGTCTCCGGACACAAATCAGGCTTTCTTATGGCATTGTAGACTGGGTCGCATTAATGAGACATGGTTAACAAAGTTACATAAAGAGGGATACTTGAATCCGTTCAAGTATCAGTCTTATGCTACTTGCGAATCTCGTCTCATAGGAAAGATGACAAAAACTCCGATCATTGGACACGGAGTAAGAGAGAGAGAGCTCTTGGGACTTATACACAGCGACATGTGTGGTCCAATGTCTACACATGCGCAAAGTGGTTATTCATACTTCATTACTTTTACGGATGATTTCTCTAGGTATGGATATGTCTTCCTGATGAAGCATAAATCCGAGACCTTTGAGAAATTTCGGGAATACAAGAATGAAGTTGAAAAACAAACAGGCAAAAGTATTAAGACACTGAGATCTGATCGAGGTGGTGAATACTTAAGTGCCGAGTTTCTGGACTACTTAAAAGAGAATGGAATGCTCTCTCAGCTTACTCCTCCATACACACCACAACACATCGGTGTATCAGAAAGGCGGAATCGAACCATATTGGATATGGTTCGTTCCATGATGAGTAAGGCTGAGTTACCGCGATCTTTCTGGGGTTATGCACTAGAAACAGCTGCATATCTTTTGAACCGAGTTCCAACTAAGTCAGTGCCCACCACACCATATCAGATGTGGAGTGAGAAGAGACCCTATCTTAAACACATTAAGACATGGGGATATCCAGCTTTTGTCAAAAAGCAGCATGCGGACAAACTCGAGGCAAGCTTAGTACAGTGCAATTTTGTGGGATATCCAAAGAACTCCAAGGGATATTTCTTCTATTACGCAGAGGAACATAAGGTATTTGTTTCTCGTCATGCCTGCTTCTTGGAAACTGAATTTTTAAAAAATTAGATAAGTGGGAGCACAATAGAACTGAAAGAAATTCCAGAACCACAAGCTAATACTGAAAGCTTAGTAGAACCAGAAGGTTCGAAAGAACAGGACATTCCTGCGCCACTCCGCAGGAGTAGTAGGCAGTCTCATTCACCCGAGAGATACTACGATTTTCTCATAGATGGGGATAGAGAGAATTGCGTCATTGAAAATGATGAGCCTACTAGCTTCCAGCAAGTCATTCAGAGCCGTGACTCGGTAAAATGGCTGGATGCAATGCGGACCGAAATGGAGTCCATGTACACCAACAAAGTTTGGACTTTGGACATTGCTCCAGAAGGGGTAAAACCCGTAGGCTGCAAATGGATCTTCAGAAAGAAGATTAGTGTAGATGGACAGGTTGAATCCTATAAAGCTAGACTTGTTGCAAAGGGTTTTCGTCAAAGACCTGGTTTGGACTATGACGAAACTTTTTCTCCAGTAGCTATGCTCAAATCCATTCGGATCCTTCTTGCCATTGCTGCCTTCCACGATTATGAGATCTGGCAGATAGACGTAAAGACGGCTTTTCTGAATGGAAATTTGGAAGAGTGCGTCTATATGGATCAGCCGGAGGGTTTCATTCAGAGTGGGAGCAGCGGTAAAGTGTGCAAGTTGCTTAAGTCCATTTATGGACTGAAGCAGGCATCGCGGAGCTGGAACATCTGCTTTGATGATACTGTCAAAGAATTCGACTTTATCAAAAATCCGGATGAACCATGCATTTACAGTAAGATCGTAGGGAGAACTGTGGTATTTCTCGTCTTGTATGTGGATAACATTCTCCTAATAGGAAATGACATTCCTATGCTACAGTCAGTCAAAGGATTCTTGTCACAGAGGTTCTCCATGAAGGACCTGGGCGATGCCAACTACATTCTGGGGATCCAGATCTATCGTGATAGATCTAAGAGGATGTTGGGACTTTCGCAGTCCAGGTATATCGACACCATACTGAAACGATTCAGTATGGAAGATTCAAAGCGCGGTAATCTACCGGCTTGTCACGGAATCACCCTCTCCAAAAAGATGTCTCCCAAAACTGATTTGGAAAGGGCTCGCATGTCATCTATACCCTACGCATCTGCGGTAGGCTCTATAATGTATGCGATGTTGTGTACCAGACCAGATGTAGCATACGCATTAAGCGTTGTGAGCCGGTATCAGTCGGACCCAGGGGAGAAACACTGGATAGCAGTAAAGAACATTCTCAAGTACCTGAGAAGGACTAAGGAGATGCTCTTGGTGTATGGCGGAAAAGATCTCCAGATCGAGGCCTTTGCTGACTCCAGCTTCCAGAGTGACAAGGATGACTCCAAGTCCATGTCGGGTTATGTCTTTACCCTCAATGGAGGGGCGGTTTGCTGGAAGAGCTCCAAGCAGGAAACCGTTGTTGACTCAACAATGGAAGCGGAGTACATAGCTGCTTGTGATGCCATAAAGGAAGCTGTCTGGATGAAGAAGTTCCTTACGGAGCTTCAGGTGGTTCCTACCATTGTTGATCCAATACCGTTGTATTGTAACAACAACGGCGCTATAGCTTTAGCGAAGGTACCCAGGTCCCATCAGAAGTCCAGGCACATTTTGAGGCGGTACCACCTGATCAGGGAGATCGTAGATCGCCGGGAGATCGAGGTGAAGAGAGTAGATTCGGAGAATAACACTGCAGATCCATTCATGAAGGCCATACCCCAGACTCAGTTCGAGCGGCTGATCGAGATGATAGGTCTTCTATACGCCAGTACATGGCCCTAGTGCAAGTGGGAGATTATTAGTGTATATGCCCTAGAGGCCATTACTGTATCATACTAATTTGTATATTATTTAATGGAAGCTTGGGATATTCACAGTTGTATCGACAATCTTGCTCAAAATGGTAGTATGCTACTTTGTATGTTTCTACTTTAATGTGTGCATGTGTTTCTTTTAGCATATCGTCTATACACATTAGTGGAGCCCTTAGGATCTTTGCTTGATTACCAGTGTTGTGATGGCAGTCACACTAGTGGGGGCTGGGTAATCTACAAGCACATCCTTATACAGGTCCCTACTCGTTGGATTATCGAGACAGGGCATCGATACTCCAGAGTAGACTAGCGTATGCGCTTCTCATCCCAGCAGGGGAGATGGTCTGTTCCACAGCCATTAGTACGTTGTACTTGAGATAGTATGCGGGTGCTCGTTAGGTTATAAGTACAGTGGACAGGACTCGTCGGGAACTGTTGGTTGGTACTATACCTATCGTCAGTTATCAGTTCTCGGGTGACATGAGTACAGCTTAGTCCGCTGACCTGACACTGTCACTTCGCCTCGAGTGTGTTCCCACTATTCTTAGATTGCTACCATACCACGGCTCAAATGAGTCGTGCAAACAGGTAGCAGTTGGGTGCAGTCCCGAAGCACTTGGAGGCAGTGACGGTTAGACAGGATTCGTCTCTCCCGGTATTAGGGGTTGATATCGCGCTGTGTCTAGGAGAGCAATTACACAAAGTCCCTGGCCAGGGCAAGCGAGATATACTGGTAGGTTTTCCAGTGTTATCTCAGGGTGTTCTGGGCTACACTCCGACATGACTTGTACCGCTATTAGGGGACTGACGTTTACCGCCCCCTAGGCCTGCCATGCGATATTCTCAGACGAACAGACCGGACTATACGGAGATTGTCACATTCAGGCTCAGTAGGAGTTCGGATGGGTTCACCTCATCGGTCTTCTTATCGGCATCTACCTGGGGACTGTTACGTACAGCTAGTACCGCTTGCGGCCTGTGGTTAAACCCACTGCCAGCGTAGTGTCGAGTCTTTAGAGTCCCACACAGAGGGCTATTCGCTTTTGGGCAAAACAGAGTAGAGGTCGCATGGTTTTGCGACGGGGTTCGTTCATATCCGCGCACTTGTGCATGTTTGGTATCCAGGCAGTTATTACAAGCGGGCTTTGGTTTAAGCCAGATCCTAGTATTTGTTTTGGGATTGGTTTTGTCTCAATGTATTCGTGTTCCTCGGAACACGGATGCGGGTGTGTATGCACAGTTGACAGAGGCAGAGGCAGAGGATTCTCATTAGGGTTGTTGACCGTTGACTTTTTCTAAACCCTAATGAGAATGAGAAATATGATTAATGGTATTAATTAAGGATAATTGTGCCATAGTTAGGGTTGTTGACCATTTGACTTTGGTTGACTTGTTGACCTATGTTGACATATTGACCATCATCATTTCACGATGCTCCTTGATTCTTGCAAAATTCATTTAATGTGAAATGATAATGGTCATTCCAAATGAACCATCACAATTTCCTTGATTATTATTATTTTTCATAATTCACTAATATGAGAGTATGGTTGCTAAAATATCCTCATTCTTTCTTGCTCTTTCTCTCTCATATGTTTAGCTCATCATCTTCCTCTCTCAAAGCTCTCATCTCTTATGTGTTGAGAACCATGAGCTCTTGAGATAAAACCTTCAAGACTTTACTCTACTCATTCTAGAGTTCTAGCTTTAGCAAGCCAAGCACTTTAGTTACCTCTAGGTTGAGGTAGGAGCTCAAGGTAGAGGCCTTCGGGTGGATCCTTCTTCAGCAAAGAGAAGACGACGAGGAGGAGCCGTTCAAACCACTCCAAGGAGCAAGAAGAGAAAGAGTTCAAGACCTAGGTATAACCTTCTAACCGAGTAGCTAAACTTGTAGTTAGTTTGCTAGGTTTTTGTTTAGCAAAGATTCTCTAGTTTCTAGTCCATGTTGCCTTGAGAAAAAATTGTTTTTTACCTATTCCGCCTCCCCGTAAGCATCGGGGTGGGCAACGTGGACTTACAGACCCGCTCAAACACTTAATGACCAAGGCAAGCCTAGCCGGCAGAATGGCAAGATGGGATATCATGCTACTTGAGTTTGACATAGTTTATACTCCTCAGAAAGCAGTAAAAGGGCAAGCTCTTGCAGACTTTCTTGCTGCTCATCCCGTTCCAGAAGGGTCACCGCTCAATTGCGAGTTACCCGACGAACAAGTGCAGCATCTCGAGGAAGGTGAACCATGTTGGGAGCTCTACTTCGACGGAGCCTCATCAATGAGGAGCTCCGGCAAATCAAGCATCCCGCAGATAAAAGCGGGGATAGGATTGGTGTTCATCACGACATCGAGGGGAACCCTACGACGTTCTTTTGCTCTCACCGAACCTCGCACAAACAACGAGGCTAAGTATGAAGCTCTGATAGCTGGTCTGGAGCTCGCCATAGAAATGGAAATCCTTCAGCTACGGGTTTACGGTGACTTCCAGTTTGTCGTCAACCAAGTAAGTGGCGACTATAAGATATGCAAACCCGAGTTAGCTCGGTACAGAAGGTGAGTGGTGGAACTTATGAAACGGTTCACTCATATTGAACTAATGAAATTCCCTAGAGCGTTGAACGGAAAAGCCGACATACTCGCTCACTTAGTTAAAGAGCTAGCTGATCCTGACATGGATGAAATTCTAATCACAGTCAGAAACCGGCAAATTCTGCCTCCAGCCTCTTTGCGTGAAGAAGAAAGTGTAGAACAAGAGAACAATCCTGCCGAAGAAGCTTCGATCATCCAAGACGAGCCCGATTGGAAAGAACCCTTCATAGAGTACCTCCTATACGACAAGCTGCCCGAAGGAAAATCTGTGAGAATTCGGCTGAAGAAGAGAGCTCTCCGATACGTGTTTGTAAATGACACGCTATACCGCAGGTCTTATGACCAACTCTGGCTCAGGTGTCTGTCAGTGGCCGAAGCCCAAAAGGTCATGAAAGAAGTTCACTCGGGCGTTTGCGGTGCTCACCAATCTGGCCCCAAGATGCGACTTCAAATTAAACGGCTTGGGTATTACTGGCCCACCATGATACGGGATTGTGGAGAGCATGCAAAGAAATGTCATATCTGCCAAATTCACGGTGATTTCATTCACAAGCATCCCAATCTGTTGCATCCTACGGTGGCGTCGTGGCCCTTCCAATTGATCCTCCGTCATCCAGAGGCCACCGGTTCATATTGGCCGCAACTGACTATTTCTTCAGATAGGCTGAAGTTGTCCCGCTAAAAGAAGTCAAGACAGAAAATATTCTGACGTTCTTCCAGCATAACATTCTATACCGCTTCGGTACACCAAGAAGAATCATTTCTGACAACGGGCCTTCTTTCAAGAGCTTCAAAGTCTCAAGGTTCACTACTCAGCACAAGATAGACTGGAGATATTCCTCTATCTATAATCCAAGAGCCAATGGGCTAGCCGAAGCCTTCAATAAGACTCTATGCAAGCTCCTGATGAAAAATGGTTCAGCCAACAAGAGAGACTGGATCTCAAACTTCACGAGGCGTTGTGGGTATATCATACCATGCACCGTACTCCAACTCAGTCCGCTCCATACTCATTGCTCTTCGGAGTGGAGGCGGTTCTCCCCCTCGAAATCGAAGTTCCAAGCTTAAGAATAGTCATTCAACACGAGTTGACGGAGGAGGAAAACGTGCTCCTTCGGCTTGAAGAGCTCAATGCCCTCGAAGAAAAGACGTTCGCAGTGCAGTAAAATCTGGAGTTGTACCGAGTCCAAATGTCACGGGCCTATGACAAGATGACCCATCTCCGCGCTTTCAGGAAAGGTGAATTTGCGTTGGTCCTCAAAAGACCGATCATCCCCAATCGACATGCCAAGGGAAAATTCGAGCCAAACTGGGAAGGACCATACGTCATCGAGAAAGTGTTTGATGGAGGATCCTACCAGCTGATAAATGCCGAGGGAGAAAGGCCCATGCCACCCATCAATGGCCAATATCTCAAGAAATACTACGTGTGAATGCTCCAAGTTGCAGGCGAATTGAGCACACCAGCCCTACGGTCTGGATCATACATCGTACAAAACCGTATACAATCCACGGGCGTAAAATGATCCCTATCTCTCCCAAGTCCTGCCGGCGAGACTACTTTTAAAATCCTACCGGTGCAAAAAAAAGAGTATGTCCACAAGCAAAATGGGCACGGATGAAAAACCCGAAAGGGCTCCGTGAGTAAAAACAGCAGAACTGCCAACGAGTTTGTAAAAACCCGAAAGGGCGCAAACTCATGAAAAAGAGATGAAATGCATTCTCAAAGTCCTCTCGACCTTGTGAGGAGAAAATTCCCGCGTGAGATCTTTACGACTCACAAAGGAGCAACACGCTTAGGAGTCCCCACGACTCCTAAGGAGAAAATACACCTACGTGATCCATTCGACTCGTAGGGAGAAAATGCATTTATGAGACCCTTACGGCTCATAAAATTGAAAAGCCTTAGGTGATAGAGATCTAAACCTGTCTCCTAAGCCATCGTTCCTCAACGGGAAACGGCGAATAATAAGTCGCTCCTGGTACCATATTCCAGTGCAGCAATGCAGACGCCAACCAAATTCTAAATCTCATACCCCAACGGCGAATGATGAGTCGCTCCTGGTACCATATTCCAGTGCAACGATGCAGACGCCAACAAAGTCCCGAAATTCTTCCGGCCCTACGATCTGGATCATACATCCTGTAAAACCGTATACAATCCACGGGCGTAAACAACCCCAATCTCTCCCAAGTCCTACCAGCGAAACCACATTTAAAGTCCCACCAGCGATAAAGATTCCTAAAAAAAAGTATGTCCACAAGCAAAATAGGCACGGATGAAGGGCTCCGTGAGTAAAAACAGCAGGACTTCCAGCGATTTTTTGAAAACCCGAAAAGGCGCAAACTCGTGAAAAAGAGATGAAATGCACTCGTAAAGTCCTCTCGATCTTGTGAGGAGAAAATCCCTGTGTGAAATCCTTATGACTCACAAAGGAGCAACACACTTAGGCATCCCTACGATTCCTAGGGAGAAAATACACCTGCGAGATCCTCTCGACTCGTAGGGAGAAAGTGCTTTTATGAGACCCTGACGGCTCATAAAATTGAAAAGTCTTAGGTGATAGGGACCTAAACCTGTCTCCTAAGCCATCGCTCCTCAAAGGGAAAGGGCAAATGATGAGTTGCTCCTGGCATTATTCCAGTGCAGTAATGCAGATGCCGACCCAAAAACCAAAATCCCCAAATCCTGTCATGGCAGATGATGATTCGCTCCTGGTACCATATTCCAGTATAGCGGTGCTGATGTCAACTGTTCATAACAGAATATTACATTTTATACCGCCCATTCTTACGCTCGTTTGTTTATAGGCAGGTGCTTTTAATCCGTGTTTGCTACATATTTACAGGCTACAGGTTCCTAGTCCAAAATAACGCAAATGATACAAAATCTCTACTGTTACGCCAAAATCCAGGACATCTGTTGCCAGCAGAAGAAAGCCGGGTTCCGATCATCTGTATCCGTCCAGTGCCGCGTACCTGTTCCAGAGACAAGACAAATGACAGTGGTCATTCATGTCTCAGACAAGCACAAAGCACGAGAGGGGCAGCACAAAGCACGAGAGGGTCAAACACAAAGCACGAGAGGGACATGCACAGAGCACGAGAGGGTATGGTGCATTCAATGCATAAAGTGTTGATGTGATTCAAAAATTCAAAAATTCAAACTTCCCTCCAAATTTTGGATGAATTCAAATTCAAATTAAAGGAAAGGTCTTGTTCTTTTGCCTATAAAAGGAAACCATTGGGTAAGTGAGAAGGAGTCCAATTTTGCCATACATTGTATCATTCTTTTGCTTAGCTTCCCCTTGAGGTCCTTGCCTTCTCTTGATCTTTCAACCTCTTCATTGAGCTTGAAGGTTTAAGGGTTGGTTATTGATCTCAAGGGTTGTATCATTATGGAATCAATAAAGCTCTTCTCTTTTGTGCTTCATTTCACATGAGTTCTTTACCCTTCTCTTGACCTTGCAACCTCTTGATTGAGCTTGCAAGTTTAAGGGTTGGCTATTGATCCCATGCTTGTCTTGAGTTCTAGTTTCTAGTTCTTTTTATTGTTTATTTCTTTCTTGCTTTTCATTACCTTGCTTTACTTTCATGCACTTAAATTCCATGCCCTTACTTACTTGTAATCTTTTCTTTTCTTTTGCTCTTTTTGGTTCTTTTTGTGAATGGTTGTAATTATTGTTGTTGTTAAGAATCAATACGATATTGTAAGTTAACGTTTCTTTGCTCATTTCCTTTTCCCGTTATTTTCCATTGAACTCCGCCCAAACGATACGCAAGCGCTCCGTTAGGCACCCTACCCTAACAAGGTAACGGTGATTCCTAACCGCGACCGGTTGCGTTCAGTTTGGCCGGAGGCGCAAGCAAGAGACAAGAACCGGACAAGGGTAAATAAGCCGGATTCTACGAATACCGCGCTTAAATCCCCTAATCCACGTTGTTGCCGATTGCTCTAGCTTCAATTGGTCAAGACTCGGCTCAAAGGTTTTGAGTACGGATTTCTTTAGCTTACACTTTCGTATCTTTTCTTAACAACTTTATACTTGCAAATAATACACATAGGTTAGACTGAACAAACACATACAAATTCTTTATTGACTCGTCTAAAACAAGAAAGGACATACAACCATCTCCCTGTGGATCGACCCGTGCTCAACCGGCTAGCTGCAAAGTGACACCGTCCTGATCGCGGTAAACTTTAGAACTTTGAACATCCGACACGCCTTTTTGCGTGCGATCATCAACCCAAATCACATCAAATCAGCAAAACAACCAATAACCTCCCTGGAAGAATCAAGCTCTACCTCCGAAATAAGTCAACTTCATCCCTGACACCACGAGAAGCGGAGCAAGTTAAATCCAGCACCGACCGTCCACGTCGCAAAAAGGGCAGCATCGACCATCCAAGTCGCAAAAAGGGCAGCATCGACCGTCCACGTCACTAAAAGGGCAGCACCGACCGTTCAAGTCGCTAAAAGGGCAGAACCGACCGTCCACGTAGCAAAAAGGGCAGCATCGACCGTCCAAGTCGCAAAAAGGGCAGCATCGACCATCCACGTCGCTAAAAGGGCAGCACCGACCGTCCAAGTCGCTAAAAGGGCAGAACCGGCCGTCCAGCATCGACCGTCCACGTCGCTAAAAGGGCAGCACCGACCGTCCAAGTCGCTAAAAGGGCAGAACCGACCGTCCACGTCGTAAAAAGGGCAACACCGACCGTCCAAGTCTCTAAAAGGGTAGAACCGACCGTCCACGTCGCAAAAAGGGCAGCACCGACCGTCCACGTCTCAAAAAGGGCAACATCGAACGTCCAAGTCGTAAAAAGGGCAGTATCGACCGTCCACATCGCTAAAAGGGCAGCACCGACTGTCCAAGTCGCTAAAATGGCAGAACCGACCGTCCAAGTCGCAAAACGGGCAGCATCGATCGTCCATGTCGCTAAAAGGGCAGCACCGACCGTCTAAGTCGCTAAAAGGGCAGAACCGATCTTCCACGTCGCAAAAAGGGCAGCATCGACCGTCCACGTCGCTAAAAGGGCAGCATCGATCGTCCAAGTCGCTAAAAGGGCAGAACCGACCGTCCACGTAGCAAAAAGGGCAGTATCGACCGTCCCCGTCGCTAAAAGGGCAGTGCCAGCTTCCCAAAAAGCGGGAACCAAATCAAGTCGCCTCCATGTGAAAGAAGATCCATCAATTTCATGCACACGACCCACATATGCGGTGTGCATTTATTGATGGGGACACTTTGTTGGGGTAAAAATTTACACCCCGGTTGACCAAGTCAAAATCAAAGTCAACCCCAAGCCAAGTGGGCCCAAGCCCAGGTCAAGTGGGTCAATGCCCAGGTCGAGCCCGAACATGAAGCCGCCGCCCCCCACCCCATGCCAAAATAAAAATTTTGTAATAAATAATTTTGGTGTATTTTTTTATGAATAAATGTAAAAAGTGGGCATAAAGCCAAATTTTTGTAAAACCCATGGCTCATGTGCAAAAGAAATGAGCACATGAAGTATGGGATGGGCAAAATGCCATTTTGTAAAGCCTAAGGGGCTATATGTAAAGTTTGTAGCCTATAAAGGCAAACATGATGAAAAGATCTAACACAACTTTTCATTCTCTAAAAACTCTAAGGTTTTGTGCCTTCTTCTCCTTCCTCAAAGTTCTAAACTTTCTCCTTTTTTTTGAATTAAATCAAGAGTTTAACTCTTTCTCTTCCAAAAATAAATAGTTTTCCACCACAAAACCCACAAAGGGGAGCTCAGATCTTCTATTAGATCTCAAAAAAAGAGAGATTTTTAAAATCCCACCCCTCTTGTTCTCCAAGTTCCGGCCAACAAAAGAGGAAGAAGGAGACTCATATCCAAAAATCCCATTTTGGGAAAGATCCAAGGCTCAAGGGAAAAGAAAGGGGTCCCCTTTGAGCATTTACAAAGATTCCATGGAGTTTAACTCCATAATCAAAGTTTTTGGGAGTTTAATTCCATAAAAATAAACAAACAATAATACTACATCTTTTTTTGAGGAGTTTAACTCCAAAAGTCAATCGGGGTATAACTCCTAGTACGGGGGGCTGAGCCCCCTTCTTACTTTCCGCTGGTACCTTGCCCCAGCGCCCGCGTGCCGCGCACGTGAGGCGCTGGCGCCTTCTCCCACGCATCCTTTGGATACCTTTCCTTTATATATATATATATATATATATATATATATATATATATACACACACACACACACTCACACATACATACTCCACAACATAGTCCCTGTTAGAAAAAATTTCTAACGGGGCGCTGCTCCGCACCCCACAAGGGGGTTGCTAGCCCCCTTGACCCCCATCCAGCTATCCGGGCTGCGGGACCTCCGTAAAAACTCTGTGAGGCTCTCGATATATCCAAAACCTCTTCAAAATACAATACTGCACATTGGGTTTGCATGACCTGTTTGACCCGTCAATCGGAAGTTCTCTCGCTCCAAAGGCGAGGGGTAATTAATGGCAGCTTAGTTCACGGCTGCCAGAGATTCGGATCCCCACAATCAATAAACCCAGCCTACCCTAAGCAGGGGGAATCTGTAATGCGCCTGACAAGCGCGCGTGTATTCCCGTCTCAATGAGGTGACGAAAAACACCCTACAGTTAGCTTCACTAATCCCTCATTAGTGAAGAGGTATCTTGGGTTAGTGTCTTCTCGACATAGATCATCTTCGATTTTGAAGACTTCAAGCAAGCATACATCATTCACCTTGTAGACCCTCTCAAGAGTCTGGGAGTTCATCAATCGCAGCGAAGGCTCCACTACAAGGAGCTATAGAAGTGAAGGACCGGTCTACAAAGATTGTTTTCCTAGTTCGCTTAATTGTAAAGTAGTTTACACTTTGTATTGTCTAAATCTTTAGTTAAGATTCTAGGGTTAGGATTGTTTTGTACAGCAAATTCTTGAAAATGGCATGACCGATGCCTCCCGAAACCTTGCTGTCGTGCCAAGCAATCCTACACAAAATATCATTAATAGAGATTTAAAGTTCTCTAAAAATATCAACAGAGATTAAATCTCCATATAAAAAAAAAGAAGACCAGCGCCTCGCGTGCTTCCTATGTGGGTGCCCTTTTAGCAACGCTTAGAGCCTCAGGTGAAAAACACGCGGGCGCCAAAAAACAGAAGGTCGGCGCCTCATGTGAAACACACATGGGTGCTAAATAAAAGTGCTTAATATTCCACATACAGCCATAACGGCTGAGTGCTTAGCACTGATTGGGCAGCTCCCAACGCCTTATGTGCTCCTCACGTGGGCGCCATATAAAAAGTGCTCAGCACTCCATATACAGCCGAAAACAGCTAAGTGTTTAGCACTGATTGGGCAGTGCCCAACGCCTCACATGCTCCTCACGTGGGAGCCATATACAGCCAAAACGGCTGAGTGCTTAGCACTAATTGGGCAGCGTCCAGGGCCACACGTGCACCTCACGTAGACGCCATAGGAAGTGCTAAGCACTTCACATTTAGTCAAAAGGACTAAAGTGTTCAACATTCATTAGGCAGCGCCCACGACTGAATGATTCACATGACATATATGTGAGTATCAGAATTCAAATAAGTGCTTAGCACTTTTACATAAAAAAAGAAAAGGGCTAAACAAACAGAGCCCAAATAAGTGCTTAGCACTTTTGAATGAAAAAGAAAAAGAATAAGCAGACTAAACCTAAATTGGCTAAATCTCTGAAGTTTTCTTGCAGCTAAGCCCAAATGATCTTTTGTTGGATCTTAAGTAAAAATGATCCTTTAAAATATTATTAAACTGATCTTAGTCTCAAACATGACTAATGATGGTATCCAAAATGATATTCAGCTCATATCTCCTGAAGTAATCTTAGTTTCAAATACAATTAACGATTTTTACGGCCATAACAAACATTTTCTTTCAAATACGGGACTTGGTTCAAGGGTATATCTTTCTACACCTCTGATATATGTCGTTGTAATTCCTCAACATTTTCAGAGAGGTAGCGGGTCCCGACAACTAATAACTCCTTTTGTCATACATTAATGCACTTTCAAATTGACGTGCACACTTCAAATCAGACCGCACTCCAAATTGGGTGCATTCCATATCACCATTGTTCACTCCGCCACGTAATAAATACACGTGCGCGCCAGATAAATAATGGACCGAAATGTCCCTAAACTAAAATTTCGCCTCAAACATGGCGATAATGGATCGTGACGTCCTTAAACTAAAATAATTAGGTTCAAATGCTCATATGTTTTAAGTCGATCTTAATCTCAAACCAGATTAACGGTCCTTAAATAAACCTAAGCACAAATCTAAAATATACGGATTTGGACTGATCCGCGCCCTACGGGCGACGACATGAACTAGTCTCCGTATATAATTTACGGGCAACCAAAACAAACAAACACACACACGATACGAAGTGAACTGCTTGAGAAGGAAAAAGTGGTTATCGCAATGCAGTAACGTAATTAACTGCAGGGGCTTGCGTCTGCAGGGAAGAGCGTCCCCACAATCAAAAACCCCTCATAAAATGATAGGGAATCTGATATAGTCTGCTGCAATGGTTGCGTCTGTCCAAACCTCCGATATATAGTGCCATAAATCAACTTGGTATTTTCGGAGAGGTGGACGGATAAATCCAAATAGCATCTGCCTCCAGATTCAAGCAAGACGATCTATCCTGGTTCGTCTCTGTCTTTCGACGGTGAACAATGACTAAGTGCTTAGCACTGGTTGGGCAATGTTCATATCTCAGCGCCTCATGTGATTCACACGTGAGCGCCATACAAAAGTTCTTAGCACTATATATATATTCAGTTAAAATGACTAAAGTGTTTAGCACTGATTGGGCAGCACCCATGACTGAGTGCTTCACATGATACACATGTGAGCGCCAGAGCCCCAAACAAGTGCTTGGCACTTCTGCATAAAAGTAAAAAGGCTGAGCAAACAGAACCCAAATAAGTGCTTAGCACTTCTGAATAAAAAAAAAAGAAGAAAAGAAAAAAGATTGAGCAGACCAAACCCAAATTGGCTAAAAGTCTCTCTGAATTTTCTTGCAGCTGAACCCAAATGCTCTGTTGTTTGGATCTCAACTAAAATTTAATGATCCTAAAAATATTACTGAGTTGATCTTAGTCTCAAATAAGACTAATGTATCCTTAGTAGATAAACGGATTTTTGGACTAATCCGCGCCCTACGGGTGATGACATAAACTAGTTTCCGTATACAATCTACAAGCAATCAAAACAAACAAAATAGCACATGATACGAAGTGAACTGCTAGAGAGGGATAAAGTGGTTATCGCAACGCGATAACGTAATTAACTGCAGGAGCTTGCGCTTGCAAGAGGAAGGAAAAATTGGTTATCGCAACGCGATAACGTAATTAACTGAAAAAGCGTCCCCACAATCAAAAAACCCTCACAAATAAGGGTGAATCTGATGAAGTCTACTAAAATGGTCGCATCTATCCAAACTTCCGATATACGGTGTCATAAACAAACTTGGTATTTTCGGAGAGGTGGATGGATATATCCAAATAACATTTTTCCTTAAATTCAGGTAAGACGATCAATTCCGGTTCATCTTTGTTTTTGGCAGTAAACAGTCTCTTTCAATAAGGACAAATCCTTACACCGGTTACAACAGGTGACAAACTTATAAAAAGCCAAACATCTTTGTTCCACTGTATCATGAGATATATATATATATATATATATATATATATATAAGAATAATGTAGGAAAAAGGCCAAAAGGGGGAATTTTCTCCTATGACGTCGAAAAATACACCCTCCACCATTTTATCCGACGATCAGCACCCATCATCTTCATCCTTATCATCTAAGATGTGGATACACCAAATTTCAAGCGATTCTACCATTTTTTCACCATTAATTTCATGGGTGCAAAATTAACGGTTTACCGACAATAGAACTTTTTATATTGTTAATTCAACGGTGAAAAAGTGGTAGAATCGCTTGAATTTTGGTGTATCCACAGCTTAGATGATAAGGATGAAGATGATCGGTGCCGATCGTCGGATAAAATCATGGAGAACGCCTTATAAGCTCATATGGCATCTTTTATATATATATATATATATATATAGAGAGAGAGAGAGAGAGAGAGAGAGAGAGAGAGAGAGAATAATGGAGGAAAGATGCTATAGGAGGGAATTTCCTCCTATGGCGTTGAAAAAATGCAATCTCCATCGTTTTTTCCGACGATCGGCATCCATCATCTTCATCGTTATCATCTAAGATATGGGTACACCAAATTTCATATGATTCTACAACTTTTTCACCGTTGAATTAGTGGGTTCAAAAATTAACGGTTTACCGACAATAGAACATTTTACATTGCTAAATCAACGGTGAAAAAGTTATAGAATCACATGAAATTTGACATATCCACATCTTCGATGATAACGATTCCGGTGATGGATTCCGATCGTTGAAATACGCGATGGAGGACGTATTTTTTTGACGCCATAGGAGGGAATTCCCTCCTATGGCCTCTTTCCTCCATTATTTTATATATATATATATATATATATATATATATAGAGAGAGAGAGAGAGAGAGAGAGTAATGAAGAAAAGAGGTTGTATGAGGGAATTTCCTCTTATGGCGTCAAAAAGTACAATCTCCACTATTTTTTTTTGACAGTCGGCATCCATCACCTCCATCTTTATCATCCAAGACGTGGATACACCAAATTTCATGTGAGTCTACCACCCTTTCACCGTTGATTTAGCGAGTGCAAAATTAACAGTTTACTGAACACAAAAAGTTCTATTGTCAGTAAACCGTTAATTTTGCATTCACTAAATCAACGGTGAAAAGGTGGTGAAATCACATGAAATTTGGTATGTCCATATCTTAGATGATAAACATGAAGGCGATGGATGTCGATCGTCAAAAAAATTGGTGGTTATTGTAGATTTTCGACGCCAAAGTAGAAAATTCTCCTATGGCATATTTCCTCCATCATCCTCTCCTCCCACCACAAGCGCACACATATATATAATTTAAAATAAATATAATAATAATAAAACAACAATAATTAATAATAAATTATCATATATCAACTTTTGTGTGATATACCATGGAAGCTAGTTGTACTTGTGAGTCTATCTTAATGAGGTACACTTTAAACGAGCTTGATATACAAATTTGGCATCAACCATATCATGAGTTTAAATGAGATAATAATTTTTCAAAACTTTTTTTTTATAGAGAGTGTAAACCCAAAATTAGATGCTTTAAAGGGAATGGAGGGGGTACTTATTTTGGGTAAATTGTCACAAAAAAAACATCCAAGCACCTTTTTCTCCTGTCAAAATCCCCCCGGCCTTAAAACAGTAGTCAAAAACCTATTAAAAAAATTTTATGCAGTATCTACATAGTACCCTGTTATATCTAACCAATTTATACAAACTATATAGATATCGCAGGAAACGGTTTAAATATCACATGCAACTGCTTAGATATCGCAGAAAATTAGATATAGCTGGCAGCTACAAGATATCACATGTAAAGCGTTTCTTGACAACTAAAAACTTTTTTAGGGGGTTTTGACTAAATTTTCGAGACCAGTGGGGTTTTGACAACAGAAAGAAGTGATTTGGGGGTTTTGACAATTTACCCTATTTTTTTAATCTAGACAATATTTGGGAAGAGTGACTGACAGGGGCAGCTAGTTATTACAAACAATTTTCTCTTTGTATTTTCCCTCTATAGTTTAATTATTTTTCTTCCATCACTTTTCCCTAGATTTCAATATTCGCAACAGAAAAAACAGAAAGAAAAAAGTATGGGAAGAGATTTTTGGAAAATTAAGATAGAAAAGATGAGGTGCTGCACTTTTCTTCTTTCGTTTTCATATGGGGACGTGATATCCATGACGATATGATCAAGAAAAATTGAAATACGTTTGAAACTATGAACTATCTAAGGTCACTATCCTATGTCAAGGTCAAAGGAGTTTGTCCATCCTTATGTTTCGAAGCGTTATATATATATATATATATAGAGAGAGAGAGAGAGAGAGAGAGAGAGAGGGGGGGGAGGGGAGGGAAACGGGTTATCAGCTAGCTAGCTGATATTAAAGCTTCAGCTAGCCTATTATATAACCCAATCAGATATTCAAATTAATGATCCGTTCCGACCAACGTGTCCCATATATGAAGTGATCTATATTTGTGAAATTTTGATCGATATGATGCATTACAAGTGATGGATCAAGCATGTAAAAAATGGATGGATGTTAAACACAATAAAAATGCCATATATTAGGGACACTTGATCGAAGACAAAGATAATGTTAAAGTGACTAAAATTTTATAAACATATATCACTCCATGTGTAGAAAAAGGTGGCCGGAGTGGATCGTCGATTTGACAGTCGGATTGTGCTATGTAATAGGATAGCTGACGGTTTAATATCGGCTAACTAGCTGATAACCCGTTTCCTCGTGTGTATGTGTGTAAGGTAGTGCTCCATTACAGACCGGTCTGCAATTTCTAAAAACGGAAACTCCTGATCTACGATATATTTTAATGATCCGATCTGTTCAAGTTGATCATCCTACCATCAAATATATGTGTTTGAAAAATCAAAGAATTTGAAGATCTCTAGCCTGTGCATCAATGGGTGCAAATATAGTCTTTTGATAATGCAATATAAATTTCATCTAATGTATAAGCTAGAGGTCTTCAAATCTTTTGATTTTTCATACACATATATTTGAGGTTATGGTGATCAATTTGAACGGTTCGGATCGTTAAAGTCATACATCGGGAGTTCTCGTTTTTAAAATACGCGGACCGATTTGCAATGGATCACTGCCCTATAAGAATAATGAAGGAAAAAGGTCCTATATGACTTTTTCGTTAGGTGAAGTCAAAAATCTTTATACTCCACCATTTTATTCGACGATCGGCACCATCTTCAACGGGGAAAAGGAGTTGGAATCAAATGGTGAAAAGATGTTGAAATCAAATGAAATTTGGTATACCCACATCTTAAATGATAAAGATGGAGATGATGCGTGCAGATCGTCGAAAAAATTCATGGAGAAAGTATTTTTTCAACGCCATAGAAGGAAATTCTCTTCTATGGCACATCCCCCCCCCCCTCTCTCTATGTATATATAATGGAGGAAAGAGATAATAGTTGGGGATTTCCTGCTATGGCGTCGAAAAAATACACTCTTCATCATGTTTCAAGACGATTGGTACTCATCATCTTCTTCTTTATCATCTAAAATGCGAATATACCAAATTTCAAGTGATTCTACTACTTTTTCACCGTTGAATTAGCAGTGTAAAAAGTTCTATTGTCGATAAACCGTTAATTTTGCACCCACTAAATTAAAGGTTAAAAAATTGTAGAATCACATGAAATTTGGTGTATCTACATCTTAAATGACAAAGATGAAAATGATGGGTGACGATCGTCATGAAATATGATGGAGGGTGTATTTTTCCGACACCAGGAGGAAATCCCCTCCTATGACTCTCTCTCTCTCTCTCTCTCTCTCTCTCTCTCTCTCTCTCTCTCTATATATATATATATATATATATATATAGTGAGATGGTGAGATGGGATTGTCAAGCCCCGCTTCCCAAAATATGTAAATACGGTATGTGACAAAACCAACCATACTATCTATGGCGAGAAAAGACCCTTAGTTACATTACGGCTGTCAATCAAATATCAAGAACAATAAATAATATCTAACCAACACATGTCCATCTGCCACAATAGATAAAAGTCAAGAAAAGTATATAACGGAAACGAATAAAGATCCAATAAAGAAATAATATCCTAATCACGTCTCTTATGGGATCACATCAATAAATTTGAACTACAGAAATAAAATAAACTAATCGTCTCTAAAACTAATCATCAAGCTCCTCACTACTCAGCTTGCTTGTCAAAACACTCTTGATGTTCCTACGACAAAATTAAAGGAACTGGGCCATGCAAAACCCAGACGTCAATGCGTCATAAATATCAATAACAATAGTAATAACCATAATAGGATGCTATAAAGAAAACATGAGTATAAATAATAATCACATGTGTAAAAACAGTGAGCTATAAGTATATCACGTATATCCTAAACTCTGTGTTTTTAGATTATCTATTCTATAAGTCTTTGAAATTAATTATTGTAATTCCCATCGTAACTCAACAGTATATATCTCGTCCATACCCCCACGAGACCACGGTACAATATATCCCGTTCATTCCCCACGAGACCACGGCACAATAAACAATGATTATTCTGTTCATACCCAGAATCTCAACAAACAATAATAATATTCTCTTGAGTTACGTTTCGGTTATATTCTTGATTTCCCCTTTTCCTCAGGTTTCGTGTTTAAGTCAAGCATTAACAATATCTACATAATGCCAACACAGGATCCAGCAGGTACAGGTCTTGTCTATCTAAACAATAAATCACAATCGTCGGCATTGGTAATAATCCAAGTAACAAGTCCAGTAATGTGTCGTGAACATGTCAGACAATGTTTTAACATGATAAATATTAGATGGAAAACAATAACCAGTTCATTTAAACAGTGTAGGAATAACTAATATATTTTATTTTAAAATGTAAAATTAATTAATTAAGTAATTTACTATATATAAACCTGTGTGTAGTGATATTTACGTCTGCTACTAAACATATGGTCACATAGTTAAAGGATCACAAATTATAATGGAATTATATTGAAACTATCACGAACTAGCATGCAACCAGTTAAACTTGTTATTGGTAAAATACGGATTAATGCTATAATATTGAAAAATGATATTATTTGATGAACAATATAATGCGTACACTTTAAATAATTGTATAAAAATTGGTATAGGTAAAATAGCATATTGCAAATTTAGGAACTTGTCTCGATTGATATACTCACAACGAAATACGGATTTTCCGAACGACGGCGACGTTCGAAATTACGACGTATACACGACCTTGGCCACAAACGACTGTGTAATACTCTGAGATACTCGCTGGTGCTCTGTGAAATTCCCAGATGCTGGTGTTTAGGGTCGAAGGCGACGGCGACCAGTCGGGGTTCGCCGGCAACAAGATGAAGTTGGGTTTTGTAGTTTTGAGAAGAAGAAGGTGAGGTCGGGAATGGTTGCTGGGGTTCAGGGTCTGAGGAGGGCAAGGAAAGGAGGTGGTAGGGTTATCAACAAGGAGACGGGGCAATGCCGACGACGACGAGGTCGGGAAATGAGGAAGTGAGGTGATCGGAGAAGAAAATAAAAAAGAAAGGAAGAAGAAGATGATGCCGGCGGTGGTGGTGTAGATGGTGCTAAGTTCGACGAGAAGGAGAAGAAAAAGATGACGAGGATGATGGTGGTGGTCATGTTCCGGTGTTGGCGGGAGAAGGAAAAAGAAGTGGGTTCGGTTGTGGGGGGTCGGAGCTCAGGCAAGATCTTAAGAAGGGAGGAGGTGGCGACGACGAAGAAGAGGAGGTGAAGATGAAGGGGTGGTGAAGACGACGATGAGGAAGAGGTGAAGATAAAGGCATGGGTTAAGGCTCGGGAGAGAGAGAGGAGAGAGAGAGAACGAAGGGGGGAGAGACAGAGGGTTTTATGTAATAAAAAATATAAAAAGTTTATAATAATATATATAGGATTAGTATATGTATTATATATATATATATATATATATATGATTTGTAGATAATATCAAATGTTACTAAATTTTCACCCGAATATCTCTAAAAATATATTTTCGAGAGATATATCCATACGTAAAATCTTAAATCATAATGCGATATTCTTATATTAAATACATATGCCCCTAAGTAAGATTTAAATAAACATATATAAAACTTTAATTAAATATATAAAAATTATTAAATATTTTGTTAACTTATATTTTATGATTTGCACATAATAAATAAAAGTGAAATGAGATATGATGTGATATACCATGCAACGTCGGGTAGAAAAATATTATTTTATTCATAACTTGTGATATATAAATATATATATATATAAAGATCTAAATATATAATGTAGGTATTATATTAGATTCACATAGATACAGTTTACTAGTAAATCTCAGATACAATCTTGCACCATATTGGGTTCTAAATATGCGGGTCGGGTCGGATAACGACTACCACTATTCGAATTATTCGCAACCCAAAAGATAAAATACAAGAATTATAAAACAAGTCTTAAAATACTAAGTTATATTGTATAAACGTACTAAGGTGTTACATTATACCCAACTACAAAAGAATTTCGTCCTCGAAATTCATGGAATAGGAAAAGACAAGAAGATAAGAATCTAATGAAAAAGATGTGGAAACTTTTATCGAAGCTCGTCTTCACGTTTCCAAGTAGATTCTCCATGCGAACGATTTCCCCACAAAACGAGTACTAGAGAGATTACTTTATTCTTGAAAACCTTTTCTCGTCAATCTACGATAGCCATTGGTCGCTCTTCATAGGTTAAATCTTCTCTTACAATCAGTTCCGAGTGATCAAGGACATGCGTCTCATCTCGAATATACTTGCGGAGTTGAGATACATGAAACACATCACAAACATCTGCCAAGAATAGTAGTAAAGCCAACCGATAAGCAATCTCTCCAACACGCTCAATAATATTGAAAGGCCCCACGAATCGAGGACTAAGCTTGTCTCGACTACCAAATCATATTACTCCCCTAATCGGTGATATATTCAAGAACATAAGAACACCAACAGCAAACTCCAAAGGTCTTCTTCCAGTATCAGCCCAACTTTTCTTTCGATCATGTGCCACCTTCATATGATCACAGATCAAGTTAACTTTCTCCACGGTTTGCACAATGAGATCCGATCCCAACAATCTTCTTTCTCCAATATCGTCCTAACAGACAAGCGAGTGACACTTACGACCGTACAATACTTCAAATGGAGCCATCTGTATAGTCGCCTGAAAGCTGTTATTGTAAGAAAACTCCACTAAATGCAAATGATCCTCCTACAAACCCTTCAAATCTAACATGCACACTCTCAATATATCTTCAAGAGTTTGGATCGTCCTCTCGGACCGTCCATCCATTTGAGGATGATAAGCCATACTGATTTTCAAACGAGTTCCCAAACTCTCCTGTAGACTCCTCGAAAAATGTGATAGGAACTGAGTATCACGATCAGAAACAATACTAACTGGTACTCCATACAATCTCACAATCTCTTGCATGTGGCGGTCTGCCAAAGCCTCCGTCGACTGACCAACTCGAAATGGTATGAAATGAGCTGCCTTGGTCAATCGATCGACAATCATCCAAACTGTGTTATTACCCATTGAACTCCGTGATAAGGCTGTCACGAAATCCAAAGTTATATGTGTTGGGGTAAAAATTTGCACCCCGGTTGACCGAGTCAAAGTCAAGGTCAACCCCCAAGCTAGGTGGGCCCAAGCCCAGGTCAAGCGGGCCCATGCCCAAGTCGAGCCCGTGGCCAGCCTCCCCATGCCAACAACAAAATCATGTAATAAATAATTTTTATGTAATTTTTTATACATGAATGTATGCAAAATGGGCATAAAGCCAATATTTTGTAAGCCCATGGCTTATGTGCAAAAAGAAATAGCACATGAGCTATTGGATGGGCAAATGCCATTTTGTAAATCCCAAGGGGCTATATGTAAATATGTAAGCCTATATAAGGCAACATGATGATGAATAAAGCAAAACACTTTTCATTCTCCCAAAAAAAACTAGGGTTTGTGCCTCCACTCTCTCTTTTTCAAGTTCTTCTTCTTCCTTTTCATTTTCCAAATAAATCAAGAGCTTAGCTCTCCTTTTTTTTTTAAAAAACAAAAAAAGTTTTACCATAAACCCATCTCCCAAAACTCCATCAAGAGAAGAAAAAGGGTCTCTTTTTTTATCATCCAAGATCTAGATCTTGGAGTTTCAAAAGAACCCATTTTGGGTTTCTTCTCAAAGGAGAAAAGAGAAAATCTTTTGGAGTTCAACTCCACAAATAAAATTCTCGTGGAATTTAACTCCACTACAGAAAATCTTTTGGAGTTCAACTTCACAAATAAAATTCTTTTGGAGTTTAACTCCACTACAGAAATTCTTTTGGAGTTTAACTTCACAGTAAAAATCCTTTTTTTGGGAAGTTTAACTCCACATTATATTTTTTTAGCCATATAAAATTCTTTGGGAGTTGAACTCCACGTTAGTTAAAACAAAGAAAAAAGAAGAAAAAAAAAAGGGTGGTCACATGCTAAGCATGTGACGGGTCCCATGCTAAGGATGTGACGGGTCCCATGCTAAGGATGTGACGGCCCCCTCACATGCTAAGCATGTGACGGGTCACATGCTAAACATGTGATGGTCTTCTCACATGCTGAGCATGTGATGGCCCCCATTTTTTTTCTCTTTTTTTTCTTTTTCTTCTTTTCGTTATTTTAAGCATTTTTATTAAAATAAAATAAAATAAATAAATATTAAATAAATAAAAATAAATTATAAATAATTTTGAAAAATAAAAAAATAATAATAATTCTTTTCTTTACTTCTTTTCTTCCTTCTTTTCCTTATTTAATCCTTTTTTTATTAAAAAAATATAAAATAAATATAAAATAAATAAAAATAAATTATAAATAATATTTTAAAATTAAAAAAAATAATAATAAATTTTTTTTTTTAAAATCTCTAAATATTTATTTACTTATTTATTTTTGTTTTTATATATAGAAAATATATATGTATATATATATATATATATATCTTTTTTTTTACAAGTGGAACAAAACAAAAAAAATACACACACACCAACGCACTGCATATTGAGTTCGCATGACCAGTTTAACCCGTCAATCGGAGCTTACTTCGCTCCAAATGCGAGGGGTAATTAACGGCAGTTTAGTTCGCGGCTGCCGGAGATTTGGATCCCCACAATCAATAAACCCCAGCCTACCCTAGGCAGGGGGAATCTGTAATGCGCCGGACAAGCGCGCGCGTATTCCTATCTCAATGGGGTGACGAAAATACCCTATAAGTTCTGGCACGCCCGGTGGGACCAATCTCTCCTCCCATATTTCGGGTTAAACATTCATGCGAACTCAATAAATATGCATACCTATATTTATACTAAAATAATGCTCTTTTATGCAGGTTTTCAAGCAATCACTCTTCAACAATGTCTCTAAAGATGAACTCAGCTCTCAGCATGGCTCCCGTCTCCTACACGATGAAGAAAGACTCTAGGACGGTCCTTCCGGCCAGTCTCGGGCGACAATGGGAGGAGACGCCGCTACAATTTGGATCTATTATGTTCGTGTCAGCTAATGCAGTCCCATCTCCTCAAACTCCGGTAACAGACAAACCGGTCTCAAAAGGGAAAAGGCCGAATGTCATGGTCGCGAGGGCACCTCAACCCAAGCACAAATCCGTTTCCGAACGACTCTCCATCGCCCCAGCTGGAGGCAAGGCCATCAGCACCAACAAAGCAACAAGGCGTCTCGAGCAAGCTCCGGCGGTGCCCCTGAAAACTGCTCGATCGGGTGTCTTCTCTACGCTCCCTACTAATCGACTAACGGTGGCTTCCCAGGAAACAGGTGCCCGCCAAGCCCTTAAAATTGAGAAGCTAAGGCAGAAAAGGCTCAGATACAGAGCCAACAAAAGGGCTGGGGCTCCTGCTAGGCTGAACCTCATGGGGTTCGAAGAACAGGGTTACCTCGCCGAAGATGGGGAAATGGCTGGATATGTGGTCCACACTGTCTACACGGTGGGCACGCGCAGCAAGAGCAAGGACGGGGTCACCACATCTCAGATCCCATCTGGCTTGAATGTGGTTGCCGCTTCCCAAGAACAGCCGCCTCTGCTGGATGATGAAAACCCTCTCGATGAGGATGATAGGCAGGAAGACCCTTCGGCCCATGAGGAGTCGGGCTCGGAAAGTGAAGATGAGCCAATCTTCCGTCCCAAGAACGCACAGCAGCAACTTCTCCAAGAGCTCCGAAAACAGCTCAGAAGCAAAGACAAGGAGATGGCCAAGCTCTACTCAAAAATTGACGACTTGACAAATGTCGTCTTACAGCTCACGGCCCAACTTGCCTCTCAGCCGCCCAATCAGGCGCAGGGCTCTCATGAACCGTGAAACGGTGTCCCGAAACAGCCGACGCCCATTCCCTCAAATCCAAAAGTGGGCGGACCGCATGAAAATCAGTCGCATCCTATCTCGGGAAATGTCTTGGCTGCCGATGACAGTAGCCCGCTAACTCAAGATCAAATCATGGATTTGGTTGCCAGCAAAGTCAAAACATTGGTGGCCGAAGCCGAAGTGCAAAAAGATGTTAGCAGTAGCAGGAGACCATATCCTGCTCAGTATGATCTGGTAGAATTTCCTAGCGGCTATGTCATCCCCAAATTCGAAAGATTTGATGGGACTGGAAATGCGAATCAGCACATCGCCCATTTTAAAGCTTCATGCGGGAATACTGGGGGCAATGATGCGCTTCTCCTCCGCCAGTTTGTTAATAGCTTGACCGATGTTGCTTTCGACTGGTACGCGAGCATACCTGATGGCTCCGTTACTACTTTCATCCAAATGGAATCTTTGTTTCGACAAAGGTTCATAAGCGTCAGCGATAAGATCACCATTGCCGAGCTCGTAAGGACCAAGCCTAAGAACAACGAAAGCAGCACAGATTTTATAACCCGATGGCGCAATCTCTCCGTTAAATGCGAACCGCCGATAGAGCAGGACCAATCTGTCAGCCTCCTCGTCGGAAATCTCAACAATTGGATGGCCCCGTTTCTATGCACCGCGGGTCTCAAAACATTCCAAGAGCTGACCAGGAAAGTTCAGATGCTGGAGCGCTCAAAGCAGGAGTCCTCCTCGGATTTCCAAAATAACAATAGGTCCTGGAGAAACCGAAAGGACGATAATCGCAAAGGTGGAAACTCCGATGATTCTGAATCTTTCAACACTTCGGCTAACCGAAATAAGCAAGGGATGAGCGGGCCTAGCGCCAACCAGCCTCGAAAGCCAGTGTTCAGAGAAGGAGGAGAATCCCCACTCAAAGAGAAGCTAGATAAGGTCTATTCCTTCAGAAGGGACAAAATCCGTAAAATATTCAAAGACGCCCTGAAGAACGGTCTACAACTGCCAGAGTCAAAAAGACCGTAGGAAGCGAATATGACCGACGACCCCAAATACTGCCCCTATCACAGAGTGATAGGGCATGCCATTGAGGACTGCTTCGTTTTCAAAGATTGGGTCGAAAAGCAATACAAGGCAGGAGAGATAGAACTGTCTAAAAGCATGTTAACAAACAGTCCAGCTGCGACCGCCAATTTCATACAAACGGAGACCGAAGTTCTTCGTGAAACTCATTCTCTTAGACATCTGCCTTTCTCTGAAAACAGTCGACCACCACGTCATTAAATTGGGGACAGTCGACCTCTAAGTCGTTAAACTGGGAATGTAAAAAAGATATATATATATATGTAAATTGTTGGAGATAGTGCCCTCAAAGTCAATTCTTGGATCGCAGGTACGTGATTGCAATGATTGAGGCAGGACCTATACCGATATGACAGTCTTACTCGAGATGATAGTATGCTATCTGGTTTGTCTTTATCATCGTATATATGCTTTAGTTCACTATTGCATGATGATAGAGCCCATAGGATTCTTGCTTGACTACCAGCAGTATGATGGCGATCATATACGTGGGAGCTGGGGTCTGTAAGCACATCCTTAAAGTGTCCCTAGTCGCGAGAGTTTCGAGACAGGGCATCGATACTCCAGAGTAGACTAGTGTATACAGTCGAGACCCCGAAGAGGGGCGGTGGCCGGTCTCACAAGCCACTGGTGTCAGTTGGATCACCTAAGATGTATACAGGTGCTCATTGAGTTATGAGTACACCGGACAGGACTCACCGGGAATCTGCTAGTTGGTATTATACATATCGTCAGATAGCAATTCCCTGGTGACATGTGTACAGGTTAGTTCATCGACATGAGATCGTCATTTGTCTCATGTGAGTTCCCACTGTGCTTAGATTACTACCCTACCACGCTCAAAGGAGTTGTGCAAACAGGTTTTAGTTGGGTACAGTCCCGAGCCACATTGGAGGCAAGTGAGCGGATCGTCGGGGATTCGTCTCTCCCGGTATTGGGGGTTGATGTCGCGCAGTGCACGGGTGGCCATCACTAGGAATCCTCAGCCGAGGTAGTGGAGAATTACTGATTTGGATCGGTAGTTTTTTAGGTGGTGATGGGCTTCATGCCGACACGATTTATCGCGTTATTAGGGGTCTGACTTTATCCACCCCCCTAGACTCGATATGCGATACTCTTTAGACGAATGGACCGGACTGTATATATATTGTCACTGTCAGGCTCAGTAGGGTTTATAGATGAGTTCGCTCGTCAGCTTCCCTTCCAATCAATACATAGGCAAAACGTTACGTGCGGCTTGTACCTCTGACGTGCTAGGGGTTATACCCAGTGCCAGTGTGTTGATGAGTCATTAGAGTCCCCCACAGACACTTTCCCAAGTTCGGGCGAAACGTTGTAGAGACCGTATGGTGATATGGCAAGGTTCGGAAAAAGCACGTGCGTTTTCGCACGTGTCGTTTTTCGGGCAGATAATACTGGTAGGCTTTGGTTTAAGCCGGAACCCAGTATTATACTGTGTAAATATAATATCTTTTTCTCAGTTGCATTTGTATTCGGTCGTAATACAAATGTGGGTATGTTTATACTGATACGGGGTTATCCTGAAATTCGTTTCAGGATCACTTTTGGAAGTTGCCAGTTTCCAGTTTTCTATCAGCCGTATTTTGACATTCGGTTAAATGCGGATTTATCTTTTCTTGATGAGGTGAGTCAGTGTTCTAGATGCTTCTAGAAGTGATGACTAAGCTAGTGACTCATTAGTGTCATTAATGGTTCATTAATGATGGAGGGTGACTAGGTTAATTGTGATTGGTTTGGTTTAAATGTGTTCACACTTTGTGTTCACACTAGATATTTTGCTTATTGTCACCTCCTAGCTCCTACACTCACCTCCCTCCTCTCCTATAAATGGCCGGCCTTCCCCCCTCTCATAGATGATGGTGGTTGTTCACTAGAAAAAGATTATGATAGATTCGGGTTCACGAAAAATAGATAGCCTCTTTCTCATTTCACCCGATCCAAAAGGCAACTTCCATAACCGTCCGTCCGTGACCCTGGACGTAACGAGACAAAGTGTTCTACTCATTCTCTACTTCATCTTGGTCGTCTCTTTTGGCAAACTTGACGATCGAGTTGCCTCAGTTCAGAGGCGGGAGCCCGTTTAAAGATCCGTCGACGTGGTGCCACCTGGACGAGAAGACCGGAGTTCAAGGAGATCGGAGCAACCGCAACAAGCGTGGGATGATGGTTGAAGACCGAAGGACTCGGATCATTCGGTATAACGTTTCTACCCACTTTGTAGAATGTTAGTTTAGCTTTAATGGCAGATCCGGCTTACGGTACACGATAGCGCCAGTTTCGTTAAAAGTTTTTGTTCCGCATTTGGCGTCTGTTAGACGGCCGGGGCGCTACCGTGGACTTACATAAATAAACAAAAAAATGTGTAAATAAAAGAAAAAAAAGAAATGCCGAAATGATGGGACAATTCGCAATAAAAATCAGCGAGTAAAATAAAGATGAAAAATAAAGCCGAAATGATGGGGCAACCGCGAATAAATAGCCGAAATGATAGGGCAATCGCGACCTTCGCGATAAGAAAAGCTGAAATGATAGAGCAATCGCGGTAAAAAAATGGCGAATGATGAGTCGCTCCTGGTACCATATTCCAGTGTAGCGATGCAGACGCCAACCAAAATCCAATTTTTCAAAATTCTCCCAGCCCTACGGTTAGTCCCCTAATTGACTACCGTATACATCCACGGGCTCAAATAATTCTCATCACCCTCATGCCCCACCGTAATCACCAGTTACGCGGCTGGTCTCCGCCTTTGGAATTACGCTCCATTGAGAAGACCCACTCATTTGTCCTCACGATACATGAGGAGAACAAACCTTTGTGGGATCCTTACGACTCACGAAAGAAAAACACACTTAGGAGTCCCCACGACTCCTAAGGAGAAAATACACCTGTGAGATCCTTACGACTCGCAGTGAGAAAATGCTTTTATGGGACCCTCATGGCCCATAAAATTGAAAAGTCTTAGGTGGTAGGGATCTAAACCTGTCTCCTAAGCCATCGCTCCCCAACCCCCAAGTGGCGAATGATGAGTCGCTCCTGGTACCATATTCCAGTGCAGCGATGCAGACGCCAGCCAAATTCCAAATCGAAATCCCCAAGTGGCGAATGATGAGTCGCTCCTGGTACCATATTCCAGTGCAGCGATGCAGACGCCAACAAAGTCCCGAAATTTTTATGGCCCTACGGTCTGGATCATACATCCTGCAAAACTGTATACAATCCACGGGCATAAAACGATCCCAACATCTCCCAAGTAAGTCCTACTGGTGAGACCGCATTCAAAGTCCAAAAAAAATGAAAAATGAAAAAAATAAAATAAAATAAAATAAATAAAAATGTATGCCCACAAGAAAAATGGGCATGGATGAAAACCCGAAAGGGCTCCGTGAGTAAAAACAGCAGGACTGCCGGCGAGTTTGTGAAAACCCGAAAGGGCGCAAACTCGTGAAAAAGAGAACGAAATGCACTCACAAAGTCCTCTCGACTTTGTAAGGAGAAAACTCCCGCGTGAGATCCTTACGACCCACAAAAGAGCAACACACTTAGGAGTCCCCACGACTCCTAAGGAGAAAATGCACTTACGGGATCCTTACGATCCGTAGGGAGAAAATGCTTTGTGAGACCCTTACGGCTCACAAAATTGAAAAGTCTTAGGTGATAGGGACCTAAAACCTGTCTCCTAAGCCATCGTTTCCTAATAAGCAAATGCAAATGATGATTCGCTCCTGGTACCATATTCCAGTGTAGCAATGCTGATGCCAAACAAAAAAACCAATTCCCAAATCCTCTCATGACAAATGATGATTCGCTCCTGGTACCATATTCCAGTGTAGCGATGCTGATGTCAACCCAAATCAAATCAAACCAACAACCTCTACGGCGGAATCATGCTCCGTCCCAGAATTTACCCTGTGTCGAAATCATGCTTCGCCTCGGGATATATACCTTCCCTGCCGGAATTATGCTCCGCCTCGGAATCAAATCAACCAACAAGCTCTGCGTCAGAATCATGCTTCGTCTCAGAATGTGCACCCCGTGTCGAAATCATACTTCTCCTTGGTGTATCTGCCTTCCCTGTCGGAATTATGCTTCGGCTCGGAATCAACCAACGACCTCCTCGTCGGAATTATGCTCCGCCTCAAAATCAAGTCAACCAGCAAGCTCTGCGTCGGAATTATACTTCGTCTCAGAATGCGCCCCGTGTCGAAATGATGCTTCGCCTCGGTGTATCTGCCTTCCCTATCGGAATTATACTTCGACTCGGAATCAACCAACAACCTCCTCGTCAAAATTATGCTCGGTCTCGGAATCAAGTCAACCAGCAAGCTCTGCGTCGGAATTATACTTCGTCTCAGAATGCACCCCGTGTCGAAATGATGCTTCACCTCGGTGTATCTGCCTTCCCTGTCGAAATTATGCTTCGTCTCGGAATCAAGTCAGCCAACAAGCTCTGTGCCGGAATCATGCTCCGTCTCAGAATATACCCCGTGTCGAAATCAATCCTTCGCCTCAGAATATTTGCCTTCCTTGTCGGAATTATGCTTCGCCTAGGAATCTACCTCTGCATCGAAATCATGCTTCGGTCAAAATGTCTGCTACTCTTCGGAATGATGCTCCAAAGCTTGGAATCATGCTCTGCTCTTCGGAATGATTCTCCGAACCCTGGAATCATGCTCCGCTCATCGGAATGATACTCCGATCCCTTGGAATCATGCTCCGGCTCATCGGAATGATGCTCCGATCCCTGGAATTATGCTCCGCTCTTCGGAATGATGCTCCGAATCCTGGAATCATTCTCCGCTCTTCGGAATGATGCTCCGAACCCTGGAATCATGCTCCGCTCATCGGAATGATGCTCTGATTCCCTGGAATCATGCTCCGCTCATCGGAATGATGATCCGATCCCCTGGAATCATGCTCCGCCCTTCGGAATGATGCTCCGATATCCGAATCATGCTCCGCTCATCGGAATGATGCTCCGATCCCTGGAATCATGCTCCGCACTTCGGAATGATGCTCCGATTCTTGGAATCATGCCTCTACTCTTCGAAATTATACTTCGACTCTTCGGAATGATGCTCCGACCTTGGAATTATGCTCCGCAAATCGGAATGATACTCCGATTCTCGGGAATCACGCTCCCCGAGGGATACTCCGACCATGGAATTATGCTCCGTGAATCAGAATGATGCTCCGATTCCCAGAAATCATGCTCCCAGGGATGATGCTCCGCCCCCGGAATAATGTTCCACCTCGAAGTCCAGCTTCAAGATCCATCAATTTCATGCACACAACTAAAATGTGCGGTGTGCATTTATTGATGGGGGGCAATTTGTGGGGGTAAAAATTTGCATCCCGGTTGACCGAGTCAAAGTCAAGGTCAACCCCCAAGCTAGGTGGGCCCAAACCCAGGTCAAGCAGGCCCATGCCCAAGTCAAGCCCGTGGCCTGCCTCCCCATGCCAACAACAAAATCATGTAATAAATAATTTTTATGTAATTTTTTATACATGAATGTATGCAAAATGGGCATAAAGCCAATATTTTGTAAGCCCATGGCTTATGTGCAAAAAGAAATGGCACATGAGCCATTGGATGGGCAAATGCCATTTTGTAAAGCCCAAGAGGCTATATGTTAATATGTAAGCCTATATAAGGCAACATGATGATGAATAAAGCAAAACACTTTTCATTCTCCCAAAAAAAAACAACTGGGGTTTGTGCCTCCACTCTCTCTTTTTCAAGTTCTTCCCCTTCCTTTTCATTTTCCAAATAAATCAAGAGCTTAGCTCTCCTTTTTTTTTAAAAAAAAACTAAAAAAAGTTTTACCATAAACCCATCTCCCAAAACTCCATCAAGAGAAGAAAAAGTGTATCTTTTTTTATCATCCAAGATCTAGATCTTGGAGTTTCAAGAGAATCCATTTTAGGTTTCTTCTCAAAGGAGAAAGGAGAAAATCTTTTGGAATTCAACTTCACAAATAAAATTCTCTTGGAGTTTAACTCCACTACAGAAAATCTTTTGGAGTTCAACTCCACAAATAAAATTCTTTTGGAGTTCAACTCCACTACAGAATTTTTTTTGGAGTTTAACTCCACAGTAAAAATCCTTTTTTTTTGGGAGTTTAACTCCACATTATATTTTTTTAGCGATATAAAATTCTTTTGGAGTTGAACTCCACGCTAGTTAAAAAAGAAAGGGTGGTCACATGCTAAGCATGTGACGGCCCCATCATATGTTCACATGCTGAGCATGTGACGGGTGGCCCCCCTCACATGCTGAGCATGTGATGGCCCCTATTTTTTTTCCTCTTTTTTCTCTCTTTCTTCTTTTCGTTATTTTAAGCTTTTTTATTAAAAAATAAATAAATAAATAAATATTAAATAAATTATAAATAATTTTTAAAAATAAAAAAATAATAATAATTCTTTTCTTTTCTTCTTTTCTTCTTTTCTTCCTTCTTTTCCTTATTTAATCCTTTTTTTATTAAAAAAATATAATATAAATATTGAATAAATAAAAATAAATTATAAATAATATTTTAAAATTAAAAGATTAATAATAAATATTTTTTTTAAAAAATCTCTAAATATTTATTTACTTATTTATTTTTGTTTTTATATATAGAAAATATATATGTATATATATATCTTTTTTTTTACAAGTGGAACAAAACAAAAAAAATACATACACACCAACGCACTGCATATTGAGTTCGCATGACCAGTTTAACCCGTCAATCGGAGGTTCCTTCGCTCCAAATGCGAGGGGTAATTAACGGCAGCCTAGTTCGCGGCTGCCGGAGATTCGGATCCCCACAATCAATAAACCCCAGCCTACCCTAGGCAGGGGGTATCTGCAATGCGCCGGACAAGCGCGTGCGTATTCCCATCTCAATGGGGTGGCGAAAAAAACCCTACAATATGTTCCCACATCCATTGAGAAATCGGAAATGGTTGCGACAAATTGATGTTCAGCCTTGACTTGCTAACACACCAAGCACTTCGATACGTAGCGAGCAATCTCCCTTTTCATACCTTCCCATCAGAAATTTTGTCGCAAATCTCTATGCATCTCTGTGCCTTCCGGATGTACTGAATATGCAGAACTATGAGCCTCCTTCATGACTTCTTCACGAACATCTTCTTTAGGCACTCACAAACGACTTCCATATCTTAACGAGTCATCTTCATGAATCAACAATCTATTCGAAGTCCCGCTTCTACTTGTCCTCAAAACTTCTGCAATTTAGGGTCATGCGACTGTGCTACCTTAATACTATCAATCAAGGATGACTGTACTTACAACTGCATCATCTCTCCTTAAGAATTTGGTAGTACAATCTCCAACTCGAATCTCTGAAGATCAACTATAATTTCCCTCTGTGCAGTCAACATCTGAATCGATGGCAACCGACTTAAAGCGTAAGGCACTATATTAACTTTTCTCGGATGATACTTTAGGTTAAGATCATAGTCAGCTATTTACCACCGAAAGACGTGACCGGGACGTTAGGACGTCTGGCCTGAATTTTGGGGGCAGATGCTATTGGGATTTATCCGTCCATCTCTCTGAAGATGCCAAGCTGATTTATGGCACCGTGTATCGGAGGTCTGGACGGATACGGCCGTTGTAGCAGACTTCGTCAGATCCCCCCTCGTTGTGAGGGGTTTTTAATTATGGGGACGCCCTTCCCTGCAGGCGCAAGCCCCTACAGTTAATTACGTTACCGCATCGCGGTAACCACTTTCTCCTGCTCCAGAAGGTCACTTCATGTCGTGTGTGTTTGTTTTATTTTTGGTTGCCCGTGGATTGTATACGGAGACTAATTTGTGTTGTCGCCCGTAGGGCGTGGATTAGTCCAAATCCGTATTTTCTTAGATTTCGGTTTGGTTTGATTTAAGGATCGTTAATCTCATTTAGGATTAAGATCAATTTAAATATTTTTTAAGGATACGTTAATCCGATATTGGACTAAGATCTACTTAACGGGGTTCGGGATCATTTTTTATGCAACAAAAGAGCATTTGGGCTCTATCGTTTTAGTTTAAGGACGTTACGGTCCGTAGCTAGTTTAAGGACATTACGGTCCGTAGCTAGTTTAAGGACGTTACGGCCATGGCTAGTTTGAGGACATTTGCGATCCACAACTAGTTTAAGAATGTTACGGTCCATAGCTAGTTTAAGGACATTTACGGTCCACAGAATTGTTGGTTGCCAGGACCCGCCACCTCTCTGAAGACGTTGAAGAATTACAATGACATATATCAGAGGTGTGGGGAGATGTACCCTTGAACCAATGTCAGTTGGAAGATCTGTAGTTGGGTTTGGGACTAAGACCAATTTAGAAAAATTGTGAGCATATGGGCTCGGTTGACTGAATTAGGGACTTTTGGTCAACTTAGAATCAGCCCACTCAGTTTCTGAATAAAGTGTAAAACACTTGTTTGGGCTCGGTCCCTTTTCTGTGCAATAATGTTGAGCATTGATATGGGCTGTGACGCTCACCCTATTTCTTTGTTTTTTATGGAGTGTTAAACACTCTTTATGGCACTGGGCTCTGTTTGTAGAGTGTTTTATGTTAAACAGCGCCCATATGAGGGGCACGTGAGGCGCTTGGCGCCGAGCGCCGACCATTGAGTGCAGAGCACTCTTTATTTTAGCAGCGCCCACATGAGGGGAACGTGAGGCGCTTGGCGCTGGACGCCAACCGATGAGTGCTAAGCACTCCTTATTAAGCAGCGCCCACGTGAGGGGGATGTGAGGCGCTTGGCGCTGGGTGCTAACCGATGAGTGCTAAGCACTCCTTATTAAGCAACGCCCATATAAGGGACACGTGGGGCGCTTGGCGCTGGGCGCCAACCACTGAGTGCTAGGCACTCTTTATTAAGCAACGCCCACATGAGGGGCACGTGAGGCGCTTGGCGCTGGGCGCCAAACACTGAGTACTAGGCACTCTTTATTATGCAGCTCCCACGTGAGGGGCACGTGAGGCGCTCGACGCTGTTTCCTTCTTTATGCATTTTTCTGAAGAGTTCAATTCTTTGTTCTCCCCTGGATCTTCAATCCCCAAGAACAAATCCATCCCTACGAGAATTAAATTCTCATTTGTGGGAGATTTGTCTCATGAATCACAGATTCAGGGAAAGAACTATGTTATTTTATAAGGGTTAAACCCTTGGGTATGCAGATGAGATACTATGATCTCTATTTACCTTGAAGAAAGTTCTTCTTCTTTCTTCTCTCTTAAAGCTCTTTTTGCTTTCTCTTATTTTTGAACTTGAAGTTTATGGGGGGGTTCTCTGTATAAGACTTGAAGTCTTGGGGCCTTTATATAGTGGAGGCAAATTTGTTGATTCAGTTAAGGAAATCTCTCATTGAGAGATTTCTTAATTGATTTGGGGATTTTATCCACCATTAGATCTTTGATCTAAGGACTTCTGTTTTACAGAAGACATTCTTCTTATTTTTAACAAGATTGGAAAATATTTTCCTTACAGAGCTTATTCTGTAATTTGGTGATTTTTAATCACCATTGGATCTTTAATCCAACGGTGCTCTGTTTTACAGAGCATAATCTTTCTTGGTTAGAAAGATTGGGAAAAATGTTTTCCCCTACAGAGCTTATTCTGTAGCTTGGTGATTTTTAATTATCATTGGATCTTTAATCTAACGGTGCTCTGTTTTACAGAGCATAATCTTTCTTATTTAGAAATATTTAAGGAATATTTTCTCAATCAGAATTTAATTCTGTGATTTGATGATTTATCATCTCCGTTAGATCTTTGATCCAACGGCAGAGAACTTTTAGTTCTGGTGCCAACTCCCTCGTGCGGGGTACGTGAGGCGCTGCCTCAGAGTTTTTAACTCTTAGCGCTAGCGCCCTCATGAAAAGCACGTGAGGCACTGCCTCAATGTTTTTTAGCTATTGGCGCTGGCGCCCTCGTGCAAGGCACGTGAGGCGCTGCCTCTTTCAAATTTTGAACAGAGTTTTGCCCTTTTATTGGGGGAAACAAATGCCCCCTTACCGTTGCGCTCACGTGGCTTACACGTGAGTGCAGCGGTGGCAGATTTTCCACCGTTGGATATTCTTGAAAGTTGGATCGTCTTCCCATGCCTATAAGTAGGGCCTTTGGCCCTTGAGATGACTGCTGTTCATCTTTCATTTTTCTTCTTTCTGAGAATTCAATTCTCTTTCCAGAGCTTATATCTCTATCCAAGGAAACTCTTTTAGAGTTATAACTTTGCCCAAATTTTTTGGTAAGGATCATAATCAAACCTATTAAACAGAGCTTTGCTCTTTTTGGATCACCGATCTTTTAAGATATATTTTAGGGTTTCTGTTCCCCTCCGAAAGACGGCGCGACAGACGTCTTGCCTGAGATTCGGGGCAGATGCTAATAGGTGCTATCCGTCCACCTCTCCGAAGATGCCAAGTTGATTTATGGCACCATGCATCGAAGGTTTAAACGGATGCGGCCGATGTAGCAGACTTCGTCAGATTCCCCCTCGCTTGAGGGGTTTTTGATTGTGGGGACGCTCTTCCCTGCAGGCGCAAGCCCCTGCAATTAATTACGCTACCGCATTGCGGTAACAATTTTCTCCTTCTCCAGATGGTCACTTCGTGTCTTTTGTGTTTGTTTTATGTTTGGTTGCCCGCGGATTGCATACGGAGACTGAGTTATGTCGTCGCCCGTAGGACGTGGACTAGTCCAAATCCATATTATCTTAGATTTGGGTTTGGGGGTTTGGGTTTAAGGATACGTTAGCCTCTTTTGAGACTAAGATCAACTTAAACGTTTGTTAAAGATACGTTAGTCTAGTTTTAGACTAAAATCGACTTAACGGGATCGTTTAGATCCAACAAGAGAGCAATTAAGAGAGCCATGTTGTTTAGTTTAGCGATGTTGCGGTCGATGGGTAGTTTAAGGACATTGCGGTCCAATGTTAGTTTTAAGACGTTGCGGTCAAGGTTAAGGACATCATAGTCCGTGGATTTAAGGACTCCACAATCCGGCGTTACTTTTAAGACATCAAGGTCAAGGTTAAGGACATCATAGTCCGTTGTTAGTTTTAAGACATCCCGGTCAAGGTTAAGGACATCATAGTCCATGGATTTTAAGGACTCCACAGTCCGGCATTAGTTTTAAGACATCACGGTCAAGGTTAAGGACATCATAGTCCGTTGTTAGTTTTAAGACATCCCGGTCAAGATTAAGGACATCATAGTCCATGGATTTTAAGGACTCCACAGTCCGGCATTAGTTTTAAGACATCACGGTCAAGGTTAAGGACATCATAGTCCGTGGAGTTTAAGGACCCCACAGTCCGTCTCAATGTGTGGTCATCGGGACCCGTCACCTCTTTGAATACGTTGAGGAATTACAACACCAAGTATCAAAAAAGTGAAGAGATGTACCCTTGAACCAAGGTAGATTAAATAATCTTTGGCCCAATTTGGAACTAAGACCAATTAATTATATTATGAGCCCATTAGCCCAGTTAAGTTTGAATTGAAGACTTATGGCCAGCTTGGGCTAAGTCCAATCATGTTTAGAATATTGGCCCTCTGTTGGTTCATTGAAGGAGAGGCCTTGCCTCTAGAAACTTAGCCAATTGGGCTAAAGCTAGTGTTAAACACTAAAGACCAACAGTGTTGAACACTGCGAATAAGATTAGCAAGTTAGTGTTAAACACTAAAAAATAATCAGTGTTAAACACTAGCAACAGGGCTTTCAAATTAGTATTAAACACTGAAGCAAATCAGTGTTAAACACTGGAAACAGTGATTTCAAATTAGTGTTAAACACTAAAACAAATCAGTGTTAAACACTGCGAACAGAGATTTCAAATTAGTGTTAAACACTAAAGCAAATCAGAGTTAAACACTGGGAACAAAGTTTTCAAATTAGTGCTAAACACTAAGAAAATCGGTGTTAAACACTGGGAACAAAGTTTTCAAATTAGTGTTAAATACTAAGAAAATCAGTGTTAAACACTGGGAACAAAGTTTTCAAATTAGTGTTAAACACTAAGAAAATCAGTGTTAAACACTGGGAACAAAGTTTTCAAATTAGTGTTAAACACTAAGGAGAGAGGGGTCAAGTGTGGACACGTGAGAGCGCCCTAATTCCCCTTATTTTATTCTGCCAAAAGTATTGAATACTTCCTATAATTTCTCTTGAAGCATCATGTGCTGTCACGTGATGGGAATATGGGTTTTTAACTGTTAAAGCCTTTGCCAAGGGGTCACGTGGTAGCACGTGAGGGCGCCCATAGCTTCTGTTTGCTTTTTCTTTGTATCCTTCAGGGGTCACGTGGGGCACGTAAGACGTTGCCTCAAAGTTCTTTTCTATGGATCTTTACCGGGGTCACGTGGTAGCACGTGACTTTGGTTCTTTGCATGTTTTAAAGATTTGTTCATCTTTTAAGAATTAAATTCTTCAAAGGGTTAAACCCTAGCAATAAACTTTAGAGGAATTAAATTCCTATTTTCTTCTGAAGAATTATATTCTTAGATAGGGTTAAACCCTAATTTCTTTTCTGTAGGAATTAAATTCCCCATATATGTAAAGAATTAAATTCTGGCATAGGGTGAAACCCTAATTTCTTTTTTAAGGGAATTAAATTCCTGTGAGTTTGAGAGAATTAAGTTCTCAATTAGGGTTAAACCCTGTTCTGTCCATTCTGAAGGAATTAAATTCCTATACTATAGGGTTAAACCCTAATTTTATCTCAAAGGAATTAAATTCTTATAACTCTGTGAGAATTAAATTCTCAAAACTCAATTCCTCCTCTATATTTTAGATCTGCACGGCAGGATCTCAACCCAATGAGAATTAAATTCTCAATTCATGGGGAGATGTGCACTTTGCAGATCCTCCACCAGAGAAAGAACTAAGTTCTTTTCTTTATATAAGAGTTAAACTCTTTTGAGAATTAAATTCTTTTTGAAGCCTCTCTTTTCTTATTTAGGGTTTTTCTTTTGCAGAGAATCAAATTCTTCCTTCTGAATTTTCAAGATTCCAAGGCTCTATATCTCTCTCTCTCTGTTTTTTTCTCCTCCCTCGGCTCCTATTTATAGGAGAAGGAAAAGAATCAATCTGTTTTAGTGAATCTTTCATTGAAAGATCTGATTTGTTTATTGAGAGATTTAATTTATCTTCATCATTAATCTGGGCCTTTAGATTATTAGGTGAATTTTATTCACCATTGGATTTTAAATCCAAAGATATATCTTTGTTATTTCGGTTAGATTTAGGGGGAAATCTTTCCATGTCCAAGATTTTTCCATAAATTGGTGATATTTAATCACCCTCAGATTCTTGATCCAACGATTTCAGATAAATCTTCTCCATTTTGGAAAAATTTGAATGATCTCTCCTCAGAATTTAATTCTGTTAAAGAATAAGGCTTTTAAAGCCGGTCATGTGTGGCCACGTGACCATTGGTCACGTGTGAGCACGTGACCCCTGGTCACGTGTAAGCACGTGACCCCTGGAATGGGCTTCTCTTCTTCTGCGCTCTGTCCTCTGGCCGCTGCTTAACCATCACGTGCCAACACGTGACCACTGGTCACGTGTGAGCACGTGATGCCTCTTCTGAAGTTTTTTCCTGATTTTTAATCAGGGAACAAATGCCCCCACAGCGTTGTTCTCAAGTGTCTGCACGTGAGTGCAACGCTGTCACTTTTGTGACCGTCGGATCTGCCTTGGGAGTACGGTAGATGAAACGTTTTCCATCCCATCCTATAAATGCCCATGTTCTTTCAGAAGAGCCTCCACTTTGCTTCATCTTCCTCCTTGCAAACTTTTTTCTGAGAATTTAATTCTCCTTTTTCCAGAACTTAGTTCTCTGCTCCACAATCTTCAGAGTTTAACTCTGTTCAGGGAAAACCCATCTCTTCAGGTAGTGGTCTTTGAACGATCGAGGAACCCTTATATATATTTTTCAAAAACTCTCTGGATATTAAATCCACACCAAGGGTTTCACCCCTTTTAACAAGAACCCATTTTTTCTTCAAGTTCATCAGCAAAAATAGAAAACCATTTAATCTTCAAACAGTAGATCTCTTAGGGTTCATATGATCTTTAGGGAGATGATGGTGACGGTTCAAATCCATGGAATTTAATTCCATCCCAAAAAATGTTTCTGGGAATTTAATTCCCCTTTTCAAAAGGAATTTAATTCCTACGAAGAACTAAGTTCTTCCCATGGAACTTCATGGGTTTTCTTGCCCTGAGTCGTCTTCTTCACAATCAAGAAGAAGTTTGTAATGAATCTTCATGATCGTTATTTCAGGTATTATGGATGCCCATTTGTATGATCTTGACGAAATCATTTCTTACGGAAATATTCGCGCACTGGGCCGCAGCCAGAACCAGGAGTTCACCAACACTCAGTGTACTGAGGTCATGAGCCGCTTCGACGAGTACAATGGTCAGTTACTCCCTCGTCGCTCTTCTCTTTTGAAACTCATCGTGCTGGCGATCTGGGAGGTGCTCCCTCTCTTTTTCACCGGCGTACCGCTCGGGGCATTGGATGCCGCCGAGGATAAAGTGCATTCGGTTTATCTGATGAGCCTAATCTCGAAGAAGAGGCGAGACAATCTCATTGATCTCTTGCATCAGGCTTTTCAGCAGTCGGCCATACTTGTAGCTTATCGGAGGGTGGAAGACATCCGTGAGGATCCCGACGCTTGTGATCGCGAGAGAAAATATACTAGGATGGTTCGAAATGCCTGGAAGATCTTGGACAAATTCACTTTTGAGTTTCTTAATCCATGCCCCGAATCTGAGGTCTTGCCATTGTAATTGTTTCTTCTTGTTTTTGTATGAACTTTTTAAAGTATGAGTGATAAGTTCTTCCTTCCCTTCTGTGTTTGCATGCCTTCTTTCTGGGATTTTGTTATATTGTCATTGTTGCTGCTGACGAGTTCGGCGTGTGAGGCACCATTTTACTTTTCAGCGCATATCAAGTTTGGTGCTCACGTGCTCTGCACGTGGGGCCCTTTTGATGGGGTTGTTTAATTTTTCATGCCATGTTTTGTGCACAGCATTAGATGAAGAAAAGGAACCTTGGAAATAGTCCCATCTCCTTGATTTCTAATGCCATCCCTTTTTTGGGCCTTGGAAATAGTTCCACCATGCAATATTCCCCGGGCGCAGCGTTTATTGCCTTTCTTTATAACCTGAGGTCATGGTCTTCTTTGTTTCTTCACAGATAAATCTATTCTCACTTTAGTGTGATTTATCCTGATAAAACGACTGAGTGCCATGGCCTGCAACCGCCCCCATGCTCGTCGACAGCCATGGGAAGTACCTATCGAGGAGATGATTCCTCGCTTTGCTGCACGACTGGTGGATCGCCTTCTTACCGACGACGAATGTGATTCGGCGATATATGATCTCTTGATCCACAGGGGGTCCCCCCTCCCAATAAGGTCCCTTTGGCTTCGGATGATTCTTGCTGCCGTGCTTACTGACATCCCTCCTCACCCAGCAGAGATGACCCTGGCGATGCTTGACACGGCTGAAGACAAGCTCGAGTGTTTTCACGAAGCGTGCCTGATTACTCAGGCTTTGAAAGATTGCTCGGTTCACTTGTTGGGCCAGATAAGAGCCCGGCGGGCTATTATGTCTGCTTTTGCGGACGAACATGGCGCCAATCAGTGGGGAGCGACTTCTCGTGAGAACCGTCGTTTCGATGTGTTGGAGAAGGCAGAAAGAGAGATGGAGAATTTTGCTCTTTGTTTTGTTAGCCCTTGTGCCACTGATCCTTTGTTTGGTGACCTTTTTCCGCTAGCGTAGTATATTCAAATTAGTGTACCCCTTTTTTATTAGTTGTTGCATGCTTTACATTGAATTTTCATGTTTGGTGTGCCCTCGTGCGTGTGTTTTGCCTGCGTAAATGAGCTTCATATTCCTCCCATGAGAACTTTATTTAATCGCGAGTACTATCATTATGTTGCATGCACATCAGAGCTTCGGGTATCAGTTCTTTTTGAATATCATATAGTCGCAAATGCATGCTTGATAGGGTCCGTATCGGAAATTTCCCTTTTTGCCTCCCATATCAGGTGATGTGTGCGTGTTTCAGATCGACTATTGCCATCGAATGGAGGTTTGTTTATACAGTCTTGAGCGTACATGTCCTACTCCAGAGGCTGTGGCTGCGAAGGTGAGCTTACGGGGCTTGATCGAGTGGTGCGCGGCGAACATGGCATCATGCGAGAAGAGGCTCGGCCGCAAATTCTCGGAAAGGGAGATGGCCTCTAAGGCATTGAGCGAGCTTCAAACTAGCCTCACAGCCAAACCCAATAAAGCGTATGAACTCTGGCGGGTACTTCAAGAGTCTATCAGAGAGGTGGTGGCTCTTGATAAAGCTGCTGTGTTCACTCGTAAAAGGGTCGAGGCTCACAAGGCTACTGAGAAAGAGCTTGAAGGCCGGCTCGCCTCGTATCAGGCCCAGCAGGCTCAGGCGGAGGCCCGTCTTCTGGCGATCCTGAATCATGAAGCTGCGGCCCAGCAAAAGAAGGATGAGCTAGCAAAATTGCTAAATCGCCCGCCGGCTTGAAAACTTGTATCTTTTCCTTTCTTTTTGTACATATTCCTGAATGAGAGTATTTTCTTTTTGTTCTTTCATGAATTGTACTTTGTATCCATTTTGGTTTATGAATAAAGACATATTTTTCTTGTCAATGGTGTGTCTCCTTTTTATTGAATGTGTTCTGCGGATAATTTATCTTGGTCTCTTTGCAGGGCAGCGATGGTTTAGGATTCAGGGTTAAAATCTGCCTCCTTGAACTTTTGAGCTTTATGAGTCGTGAGGGTCTCATAAAGAGTTTTTCTCCCTACGGGTCGAGAGGATCCCGTAGTTGTAAGTTCTTCTTAAGAATCGTGAGGATTCTTAAGTGGGCTTTCCCTTGAGAGTCGTAAGGATCTCACAAGAAAGTTTTCTTCCTTACCGGTCGTGAGGACCCGCAAGTGCTGGGTGCGGTCGCCCTTATCCGTATTTCACGGGGTCAGGGGTTGCTTTGGGATGTTTTCCAGAGTACCGTAGTTTAAAGACATTGCGATCGAGGTTAAGGACCTCATAGTCCGTAGGTTTAAGGACTCCACAGTCCAATGTTAGTTTTAAGACATCACGATCAAGGTTAAGGACATCATAGTCCGTGGGTTTAAGGATTCCACAGTCCAATGTTAGTTTTAAGACATCACGGTCAAGATTAACGACATCATAGTCCGTGGATTTAAAGACTCTACAGTCCAATGTTAGTTTTAAGACATCACGGTCAAGGTTAAGGACATTATAGTCCGTGGATTTAAGGACTCCACAGTCCGACGTGTGGTTACCGGGACCCGTCACCTCTTTGAAGACGTTGAGGAATTACAACGACGAATATCAAAGGAGTGAAGAGATGTACCCTTGAACCAAGGTAAATTCAGTCTAGAATCATGGTGGTTGATCGTTAGTTTTAAGACATTACGGTCGGGGTTAAGGACATCATAGTCCGTGGATTTTAAGGACTCCATAGTCCAATGTTTGCTCTGGATGCTTCACACGGGTTTACTGCCGTATTCGGCGAGGACCAGGCTCCGCTCTGGGCGTTTTCCGCGGGGTCAAAGAGTGACGTTATCCGCGTTCCACATAACCAGGAATTTTTCTCTAGACGCTTCACACGGGTTCACTGCCGTGTTCGGCGAGGACTAGGCTCCGCTCTGGATGCTTCACACGGGTTCACTGCCGTGCTCTGCGAGAACCAGGATCCGCTCTGGACGTTTTCCATGGGGTCAAAGAGTGACGTTATCCGCGTTCCACGTAACCAGGAATTTTGCTCTGGATGCTTCCCACGGGTTCGCTGCCGTGTTCTGCGAGGACCAGGCTCCGCTCTGGACGTTTTCCACGGGGTCAAAGAGTGACATTATCCGCGTTCCACGTGACCAGGAATTTTGCTCTAGATGCTTCCCACAAGTTCACTACCGTATTCTGCGAGGACCAGGCTCCGCTCTGGACGTTTTCCATGGGGTCAAAGAGTGACGTTATCCGCGTTCCACGTGACCAGGAATTTTTCTATGGATGCTTCCCACGGGTTCACTGCCGTGTTCTGCGAGGACCAGGCTCCGCTCTGGACGTTTTCCATGGGGTCAAAGAGTGACGTTATCCGCGTTCCACGTGACCAGGATTTTTGCACTAGATGCTTCACACGGGTTCACTGCCGTGCTTGGCGAGGACTAGGCTCCGCTCTGGACGTTTTCCACGGGGTCAAAGAGTGACGTTATCCGCGTTCCACGTGACCAGGAATTTTGCTCTGGATGCTTCCCACGGGTTCACTGCCGTGTTCTGCGAGGACCAGGATCCGCTCTGGACGTTTTCCACGGGGTCAAAGAGTGACGTTATCCGCGTTCCACGTGACCAGGAATTTTGTTGATTGTATCCGCATTTCACGAAGTTAGGATTTGACTTTCGGTGATCTGTACACCGCCGAGTCATGGAACTGGGAATTGTCGTTGTTCCGCTTTGCTCGAGGTCGTATTTGCCGCAACGAGACGAATGTTGAGAAGATCTCTAGGCTACTTGTGGCCCTTCGAGACTTGGCCTCTTCTTTTGATGAAACCTGGTGAGGAGGAGTGTGGTTTCTTCTTTGTTTGCGCCCCTAGATTGTATACAGGGATTGATGTAACATCACCTGTAGGGCATAAATTTAATTTTTATTTTATCTCTTTTTCCGCGATGCTCTATCATTTCAGCTTTTATATCGCGAAGGTCGCGATTGCCCCATCATTTCGGCTATTTTTCGCGGTGCCCAATCATTTCGGCTATTTATTTTATTTTCTACTCACTGCTTTTTATTGCAAGTTGCCCAATCATTTCGGCTATTTTTTATGCATACATTTTTACTTGCTGATTTTGTCGCAAGTTGCCCCATCATTTCGGCTATTTCGTATGCATGTGTGGCTTGTTGGATTTTCGCTGCAAGCTTGGATTTATACACTGATTTCGGCATCAGCACCGCTACAACTGGGATGTTGCCGGGAGCGAATCATCATTTGTCTCTGTCGATGTTGAACAAAGGTGGCTTAGTAAACAGGGTTAAGGGTCCTGTCGACTAAGGCTTTTGACTTCATAAGCCGTAAGGGTCTCACAAAGGTATTTCTCCCTACAAGTCGTGAGGATCTCGTAGGTGTGTTTTCTCCTTGGGAATCGTGAGGATTCCTAAGTGTGTGCTCTCTTGTAAGTCCTAAGGATCTTACAAAAGGGTTTTCTCCTTATAAGTCGAGAGGACCTACGAGGGTTGTTCGCTGTATGAACATATTCCTAGTCACGGATGGGACTTGGTTAGGGAATTGTTTATTCGCGCCCGTGGATTGTATACAAGAGTCAGTATTGAGCCACTTGTAGGGCAATATCGAAGGTTGTGGAGGGGTTGCTTAAGAACAGGTTCGGGTCTCTGTAACTTAAGACTTTCAAATCTTATGAGCCGTGAGGGTCCCATAAGAGAGTTCTCCTTACGAGTCGTGAGGATCTCGCAGGTGTAATTTCTCCTTAGGAATCGTGAGGACTCCTAAGTGTGTTGCTCCCTTATGAGTCGTAAGGATCTCACGCGGGTGGTTTCTCCTTACAAGGTCGTGAGGACCCTGCAAGTGTCCTTTAACGAGATTGCGCCCTTTCGAGTTTTCACAAACACTCGCCGGTAGCCCTGCTATTTTTACTCACGGAGCCCTTTCGGGTTTTCATCCGTGCCCACTTTGCTTATGGACATACCGTCTTTATTTTTTCTTTTTTCTTTTTTTTTATATCGGCTTTGAGATACTGCAATCCACCATAGTTTATCGACATCTCGGTCAATAGCCAGTTTTAGGACATAGTGGTCCATTGTTAGTTTAAGGACGTTTCGGTCCGCTGTTAGTTTAAGGACGTTTTGGTCCGCTGTTAGTTTAAGGACGTTTCGGTCCGTTCAGGAGAAGGCCGGCTACTGCTTATACAGTTTGAGCTTAGGAAGATAGAGAGCGGACATAGTCGTCGTCATCTATCATTGATCTAGGCTGTGTCTCATTAAGCGTGGTATTTCTTCAGGAAGCGACCGTTTATTGGCCTGAAAGGGCTTTCACCGTGCATATCCATGAGTAGATAGGCTCCACCCTGGTAGACCTTGTCTATTATGTACGGGCCTTCATAATTCGGCTCGAATTTTCCCCGCTTGGCGCGATTGGGGATCATAGGTCTTTTGACCACTAGCACGAGTTCGCCCTGGCGGAATGTCCTCGGCCTGGTCAATCTTTCATATGAGCGCATCATCTTTGCTTTATAAGTCTCTAGATTTTGTTGCGCTATGAGCCGGGTTTCATCAAGGGCGTCAAGCTCCTCAAGCCGAAGGTGAGCATTTTCTTCTTCCGTCAGCTCGTAGTGGACTGCCACTCGTAGAGAAGGTAGCTCTATCTCGAGGGGAAGTACCGCTTCTGTACCGAATACCAACGCGTACGGCGTCGTGTTCGTGGCCGTCTTGAACGTAGTTCGATACGCTCAGAAAGCTTCTTGTAATCTCTCGTGCCAGTCCTTCTTATTTCGGGACACCGTCTTCTTTACGATCTTCGTCAAGGTCTTGTTGAAAGCCTCAGCTAGACCGTTAGCTCGCGGATTATAAACTGAGGAATATCTCCAGTCTATGTTGTGTTGTTGTGCGAAGCGGCTGATCTTGTGGCTTCTGTAGGCTGGCCCGTTATCGGAGATGATCCGTCGTGGCGTTCCAAACCGATAAATGATGTGCGTCTTGAAAAAATGGAGGATATTCTCTGTCTTCACTTGCCTCAACGGTATTGCTTCTGCCCATTTGGAGAAGTAATCAGTCGTCGCCAGGATGAAACGATGTCCCTGGACGATGCTGGTTCGATAGGACCGACTATGTCAGTTCCCCACATTTCGAACGGCCAGCTAGCCACTGTCAGATGTAGTGGATTTGGATGCTGGTGGATGAAGTCCCCATGAATCTGGCACGAGTGGCATTGCTTCGCATATTCGAGGCAATCATGAATCATCGTGGGCCAGTAATAGCCGATCTGTTTAATTTTCAACTTCATCTTCGGGCCTGCTTGGTGAGAACCGCAGAGTCCGTCGTGAACTTCCTGAACGACTCTCTTCGCCTCTTCAGGTCCCAAGCATCTCAACCACAGAGAATCAAATGACCTCTTGTACAGAGTATCATTGACGAAGGCAAAAGACAGGGCTCGTTTCATGAGCTGATGTCTTGAGGACACATCTTCAGGCGTTCGACGGGATTTGAAGTAGTCTATAAAAACTTCTCTCCAATCTTCAGTCTTTTCTTGGTCATTTATTTGCAGGGCCATCTGCTCAATCGCTTCCTTTTCCCCGGATGATTCTGGAGATATTTCTGCCGGAGCAAGAACTCGACGGCTTTGTACCTCGATTCTTACGTCGTCGAGGTTCTCGTCGGTTAGCTCTTTCGCGAGCTTGGCTAACGCGTCTGCCTTGCTATTTTCCGCACGCGGTATGCTTTCCAGTATGTAGGAGGGGATTCGGGTCAACAGTTGCTGCACCTTCTCGCCGTACTTTACCAGTTCGGGTTTGGACGTTTGGTAGTCGCTGTTTACTTGACTGATAACTAACTGGGAGTCTCCGTATATGAGGAGGTTCTCAATCCCCATGTCGATGGCGATCTTGAGGCCTGCTATCAAAGCTTCGTATTCAGCCTCATTGTTCGTCCTCGGCTCTGTCAAGGAGAAAGCAAAGCACATTATCCCTCTTTGTAGAGTTACGAAGATGAGGCCTACCCCCGATTTAATTATAGGTGTGTTTTGTTTGGGCTTCTTCATGGAAGATGCTCCGTCAAAATAGAGTTCCCACCGGGTACCATTTCCGTTGATCGTGTCAAACGCATGTTCGTCTGGCAGCTCGCAATTTAAAGGAGAGTCGGCAGGTATTGGATGCTCAGCGAGAAATTCGATGGCCTGGCCTTTTACTGCCTTAAGAGGCTGATAAGTTATTGAAAATTCCATCAATAGTAGGGCCCATTTAGCGAGCCGACCTGTCAATATGGCCTTCGACATTAAATATTTAAGAGGGTCCACCTTCGAAATAAGACAGACTTCATGCGCCAACGCATAGTGCCTGAGCTTTGTTATTGCGAAGATCAACGCCAGGCAATGTTTTTCGATGGGAGAATAGTTGCTTTCTGCCCCCAGAAGAACTCTACTCAAGTAATAGAGAGCTCTTTCTTTCTCTTGGTCGTTCTCTTGTGCCCATAATGCACCTAAGGAACCTTCAAGGGCAGTTGTATAAAGAATAAGAGGTTTTCCCTTGACTGGAGCAGCTAACACCGGCGGGTTCTGCAGGTACTGCTTGATCTCGTCCAGTGCGCCTTGGCATTTGTGATCCCAAATGAACGAGGTTCCTTTCTTCATCAGGTGACTGTAAGGGCGGCACTTGCCTGAAAGGTTGGCTATAAATCGCCGGATGTACGCAAGCTTTCCTTGGAGAGACCGCAATTGTTTGAGAGTCTTTGGCGGTGGCATTTCCATAATCGCCTTGATCTTTGACGGATCTATCTCAATGCCTCGGTGCCGGACGATGAATCCTAGGAATTTACCTGAGGACACCCCGAATGCGCATTTGAGAGGGTTCATCTTTAAATTGTATTATCTAAGGCGTTGAAATACGGTCTTCAGATGCTCTAAATGCTCCTCGTATGATTTTCTCTTAACCACGAGGTCGTTGATATAGCATTCGACGATTTCATGTATGAGGTCATCGAAAATCTTCGTCATGGCCCTCTGATAGGTGGCACCGGCGTTCTTTAAACCGAAGGGCATAACTTTGTAGCAGAATATACCCAGAGGAGTCCGGAAAGCGGTGTGCTTCTGGTCTTTAGGGTGCATCTTTATCTGATTGTATCCTGATGAGCCGTCCATGAAGGAGAAAACCTCGTGAGTGGACGTGTTATCTATCATTAGCTCGGTGACTGGTACTGGGAAATCATCTTTCGGGCAAGCTTTATTAAGATGCCGGAAGTCCGCGCATATGCGCACTGTCCCATTTTTCTTCATTACCGGGACGATGTTGGCGATCCAATTAGGGTACTGAACCTCCTGGATAAACCCAGAGTCGATCAGTTTCTTGACTTCGGCATTGATGCTCATCTCAAGCTCGAGCCGCATTCTTCTCGGCGCTTGTTTGACTGGCTTGATGTCCGGGGATATTGTCAATTTATGGACAGCTATTTCTGGATCCAGTCCTGGCATTTCGGAATAGTTCCATGCGAAGCAATCTCTATGTTGCATAAGCACGTCTTTTAACGCAGCCACCCTTTCTTCCGATAGCAATTCGCTGACAAATGTCGGTCGCGGGTCGTCTACCGTCCCCAACTCAATCTTCTTGAGGTTATCTGCAGTAGTATGTATTCCATCTTCCAGCTCTTTTGGCGCTGGTGGAAATTCTGAGATTACCTCATCGTCATTGTTTTCGAAGCACCAAGGAAGGTCATCCATATTCTCGGGCTCTCCTTTTGATATTGTTATTATATGACAGGTACGAGCTCGCTTCCAAGACCGATGTGGATCTGGTTCTGCTCTTGTGGCTTTGGGTTCGTGCTTTTGTGGCGGACTTATCCTCCAGCTGTTGGATAGAGCAAACCTGCCTTGCTGGTACTGGTCTTCGACCCAGTTCTTGAAGGTGAAGCAGTCTTCGATAGGGTGTCCTATGGCTCGGTGATAAGAACAATAGCCCGGATGAGAGACCTCGTTAGCTTGCTCAGGGTGCTTAGACTCCGGAAGTGTAATCATTCGATGTTTTAAAGCGAGATCGAGTATCTTCTTCGTCCTGTCTTGAGGGAAAGAATACGCTCGACTCATCTTCTTCATGAGGGACAAATCCGGACCGTGCAATACCCGATCACATGACTCTTTAATCCTACGTTGTAGTTGTCGACTCCCTTTTCCGTTTTTTGACTTACTTCTGCCTCTGCATCGGGCCTTTTGCACAACAGGTTGACAGGGAGGAGCATCTTCGTCTCTTGCAGCCTGTTGAAGAAGGTGTTGTGTCCTGGCTTTCTCGTAGATGGACATTTCGCGATTATGGTCGTCCCGAGCTTTTTGGCCCGCTTTCCTGATAAGCTTGTCCATTCGTTCTTCAAATGACGGACTCGGCACTTCAATTGCGGGATCTAGTTTTGATAAGGGGTCGGCATTTCCCGACAGGGCGTCCTCTTCTTCATCGAAGTTATATATGGCGTAGCTACCGTGGACTCGTTCCCGTTTCCCGGATCTCACATATCCAAGCCTAAGCGTTTCCATTCTCCCGTTGGGCAATTTGCGCTGAGTCCCAGGGACATCCCAAATCCTGTTGTAGAACTTAGCCCTTCGAGCGGGCTGTTTGAAGGATATCCCCAGGCGCTTCAACAGCCTCTTCAAGCCTTCTGTATAATATCTGGGCAGATGGATGGGCTGAAGCCTGTCAAGCGTAGGATCTGCGCCGTGCCAGATTTCTTTCTCCACTTTGGTTTCTTCAGAGCGGTAGAATAGAATTGCCTTTTCGCCTTTTCGCCCTTTCGCCCAGGAGGGACGTAAAACGTCTGCAGGTCTTGCACATTGTAAGCTTCAAGTGCGTCAAGATCTTTGTAGTGCTCCCGCGGAATCATGGTAATTTGCAAACTTTGATCATCACCAGGGAATTCTTGTATTGGCGGCCGACTGGAGAAAACGGCATTAACCTCATCTTCCGAGTCACTTCCGAAGATCAATATAGGGGCGGACGGTCCCGGGTTGTTGCGTCGAGACGGCCCAGCATAAACTATCTCTTCTTCTTCTTCGGTATCACTCCCGAAAACAGGAATGGTGGCGGCGGTTTTGTTCTCCGGTTTACAACACCTCTCTGTATCCTCGAAATCTGGCAAAAAGTACTTTGCATCTTCGTACTTGCGGACTTCATTTACAGAGAACGGGTTCAGCTCTCCTGTTACAGTATACTCAAGACCATCCTTGAAATACTTCATACACTGATGTTGTGTAGAAGGGATGATGTTGTACTCGTGTAACCAGGGACGACCGAGCAAAGCATTGTAGCAGGTCTTGGCGTCAATGACGTGAAACTTAATGTCCGTGACGAGTAGTCCGAAGCGTAATGTTAGTATTACAGATCCGAGAGTCCGTGACAACTGGGAGTCAAAACCGGAGATGGTAATTTTATCACGAGCGAGGTGCTGAACGCTCATGCAGATTTCCTTCAACACCCGAACATTAAGGAGATTGACGGAGGACCCATTATCAACCAGGATTTTGCCTATCCTGATATCGTGGCAATATCCAGAGACGTATAGGGGACGGTTGTGGTCGCACGTCCCAAGGAGAAGGTCCTCATCACCGAAAGTGATATCGGCCGTGTGCACTTCTTCCAGTTCATCCTTCATCCTTTCTTCGGTGAGGAAGGCTTGGAATTGCTTGGGCTCCTGCAGCGCTTTGACTAATGAATCTCTCGCTTCTTTTGATAATAAGAAGGCGTCAAGAATGCTGAGCTGCGAGGGTAGCTTCCTCAGGTGGGCTAGGATGTTGTAGTCAACCTTACTCTTCCTGGGAGGGTCCTTGGCAGTCAGTTCTTTCATGACTTGGTCATCTAAAGCGATATCCTCAGCGGTCTTTTTCTTTCCCTTATCTTTTCTAGTTGCGGATCCGAGATTCTTTCCCGGGAGCGTGTGATTGCGCAGCTGAATGTTTTCGCAGGCCTCTGTTTCTTCCTCTTTCCCTAAGACGGATTCTTTAAAGAGAGGGCTCAGATCCATTTCCTCATCAGAGTCGCTCCCAAAGGTGAAAACTTGTGATCCTCCGGCGTTGACCGTGTAACAGTTGCCGGTAGTTCTTTTGTGACCTTCGGTTGTACCTCTCTGCTCCCGACGAGTTCTGCGTTTCATTCGCTTAAAATGTTGCCGGTGAGCAACATATCCCTGCCACCATGTCTTAAAAGCGTCGCACTCCTCAGTGGGGTGTGAAATCTTCTGATGATATGAGCAGTAATTAGGATGCGTCTCCGCTCCGTTGCGAGTGTTCTCTTCCGAGGGTGGTAGCTTCATTCCCATTGATATGGCTTTAGCAAATCTTTTCCTCGTCTTGAATATGTTTTTATCCACATCGGATGTCTTTTGATCTGGCGGGAGTGCTTCGACTCTTTCGTTTAGTCGGCTGTGTTTGGCTCCTTCTGATGCGGCCATCTCACGCTCCCGATCGGCTTTACTTTTCAAACGAATCTCGTCTAGAAAGGCATCGATCATTTCGTCTGTCGGCCACACAAGTTCTGGTCCAAGCTGTGCCCCCGGTTTCTCTGTGCCAGGAGTTTTTTCATCGTCCATAAATGAGTGGGAGATCACATGACAACTCGCCACATATCCCTCGGATTCATCCGACGAGCTTTCTCCATTATCTTCCTCCTGAAAGACGTGGTTAAGGAACTCTTGGAGTGTGATGGGAGTCCGCGCCTTTTGATTGTACTCCTCCAGCGCATCAATCTGTTTCTGCAAGTCTGCGCGCTTGTCTCCAGGCTTCACGGGCTTCTTGGAATTCTTCTTCTTTTTCTTTGAAGATTTTGACGGCTGGTTGTAGGTGCTCGGGCCATAACCACCAATCTTTGGAGTTGGGCGCGGCTTCAGCATCCCTTCAATGATCTGGGGTTCTAGGGGGTTCTTCCACCTGATCGCCGGGCATGTCTGGAGCTCATTCAACATTCTTTTGGTTTTTGCTGAAAGCACGATTTCCCATGGAGCTTCTTCAATGAAAGAGCAAGTTGCCCCCGGTGCGTCCGTCTTCTTAGGAGTGTGCGGTTGTGGTGGGTTCACCTTCCACTTCTCGGACAGCGCAAACTTGCCCTGTAGGTATTGATCTTCAATCCATCCTTTGAAGACGAAGCAATTCTTAATCGGATGGCTTACCGTTTGACGGTAAGGGCAATAATTAGGGTTATTCACCTCACTGGGTTGTGACGGTCGCCTTGGGTTTGGCAAGTTGATAAGACTGTTGCGTACCGCCAGCTCGAACAGCCTCTTCGTCTTATCCCGCGGGAATGAGTAGGGGCGCTTCATTTTCTCATTATAATACCGCCGTCTTTCTTCCAGTTGATCCGCCAGCTTTGGGGTACTGGGTTGCTGCTGAGCGTTCGCAACGAAGGTTGCCTTCCCTTTACCCTTGTCATTCCGAGGTTCCGGCTTCGGGGGAGACGGTCTGTGACCCATCTGGTCCATCTGGGCCAACTTGTCGATCAAAGCCTGGAACGTGGTTGGCTTAAAGAACATCATGAACTGTGAGATAGTTGCATGAGGATCTAGGATGCCCACGAACATGCCCACTGCGGGTGCTTCCTCGATGCGTTGTTCGTATTTCGACCACAAGTTTCGCCAGCGTATAGCGTACTGGACCCACGTCTCGCCTGGTTTCACCCTGGCATTAATCAACGCCGTTATCGGGGTGCGTTCGCTGGCGCTCGCGAATCGCTGAGTGAATAGCAACTCTATTTCAGCGAACGTCTTGACGGAGTCATTTGGGAGTTCGGAGTACCACTCAAATGCCGTCTCTGATAAGCTACCGACGAACTGGCGAAGCAACAATTTATCATCACCGCCGGTGTTACCACAAAGAGCCCTGAACTGGGAAACATGTTGATGGGGATTGCCGGTCCCCTTATAGACGTGAAATTTCGGGATCGTGTAGCCCGGTGGGTATTTGATCTGATCGTACCAGCTCGGATATGGTCATCCTGTCTTGACAACTTGACCGGCTGCCTCAGTTGCCTGATGAACCCGTATCTGCTGAGCTATATATTCATCCAGGTCAGCCTTGGAAATTGTCTCCTCCTTGGCTGTTGACAGAGCCGGTGGAGGATTTGACGTTTCTCCCTTGTCATCTTCAAGGACGATCGGAGGATCTTCAGCAGGAGGATCTTGTTGGATCATCATACCCACCATGTCCTGGAACAGAAAGGCCATTCGCTTTATGTTGGCTGCTTGTTCCGCAGCCTCTTTATCCTTCTTTTCCAGTATCCTGCGAAGGAACTCAGCGTCAGTTTCTTGTTCCTGGCGTTGATCCGAGGACGCTTCGGGGCTTTCTTTTGGCCCAGTAAGTGCGGCCATCGCGTTCATCATTTCCTGGAGCTTCTGCTGTTGCTCCTGAGCTTTAGTCACCGATCACGTGAGTGGTCGATGACCTGTAGATGCACGGCTGTCTTCCTTCCCGGATGCCATGTAAACGGTATGCACCACTATTCCCCCAGACTTAGGGCGTTTAGGCTTACTGTCTTTGACATTAGCTGTAGGCGTAGGGACCTTCTCCGGCCTTCCTCTCTTTTGAGTAATCGACGTTGAGGGAGCCGTTGCAGCGGACACCCAAGTGGTTGTCGTCCTTTGTTGTTTGACAGAACAGTTATTCTCTTCCCGAACCTTTACCCTCTTCTGCCGACGAGAGTGATCTTGGTCGATTACTGAGTCTTGGACCCGTCGCCAGACCTTATAAATCTTGGAGGATAGCCGTTGAGAGGGCTGCTCCGGCTTTGCATCTGTAATACTCTCCGCGGGTGGAGCAGATCTTTTTAGCGTGGCAGTCGGAGAGTTCTTGCGTACCCTCCTTAGCGGTTCAAAGCCGTTCCCAGTTGGAACAGCAGCATCAACTTCCACCATCGGAGCCGGTGGAGTTAGCCCTAAGGGGAAGTTGCCCCCGGCCTTCCTTACTCGGCGCCAGTGGCGACGTCGAGCGTGTCGAGCTGTTGGGACTGGCTCGGTGATAGGGATAGTCTCATCTTGCCCCCTATCCGGATGAGGCGCCGCTGGTGCCAGCCTCTTGAAGGCTGATGTCTTTTGAGTGGCGATGTTCAATCTGTCAAAAACAGACCCTCGAGCAGGAGCAGGAGCCAGAATAGTCAGCCTTGAACAGACCGACTCTTTAGCAGGAGAAGCCGTCTTGGCGACTTCAGGGATAGAGATGGTTGTCTTCTTTGCGATGGCCATGTCAGGGGTCATGGGCTTCTTGGCAGGCCTATTAGAGTTCAGGTTCAGCCTGGTAAAGGCCGAGGCTGCCGGCTTGACATTGGACGACCCGTTGAGAGGGGCCGTTGTAACAGTGAGCCGATCGAAGACCGGCTTCTTTTGCACTTCCAGTGCGGGCACTGGAATGGTGAAGCTTGCAGGCGGGAGCATGGTCCCGAAGAACAGACCGGTGGTGGCCTGAGTCACCTGTTCCACTAGCATGGCAAGGATGGAGGCCGCTTGAGGCCCATACGCTACACCTCCAGGTGAGGCGGAGCGTCTGTTGCACTTGCATTTCGAGCAGCTCGAGCAGTTGGATGCCATTGATGCTTGATTTCTGCGCCAGGAAAAAGTCCAAATCTTAGTAACTTGAAACCCAAAGGCAACCATTAACAAACCGCGATTCGTTCGCGAAGACGACATACGAAGTGTGGAGTGGAAAGAGGAAAAGGGTCCCACCCGGCGTGCCAGAATCTGTTCCCCTCCGAAAGACGGCGCGACAGACGTCTTGCCTGAGATTCGGAGCAGATGCTAATAGGTGTTATCCGTCCACCTCTCCGAAGATGCCAAGTTGATTTATGACACCATGCATCGGAGGTTTAAACGGAAGCGGCCGATATAGCAGACTTCGTCAGATTCCCCCTCGCTTGAGGGGTTTTTGATTGTGGGGACGCTCTTTCCTACAAGCGCAAGCCCCTACAGTTAATTACGCTACCGCATTGCGGTAACAACTTTCTCCTTCTCCAGATGCTCACTTCGTGTCTTGTGTGTTTGTTTTATGTTTGGTTGCCCGTAGATTGTATACGAAGACTGAGTTATGTCGTCACCCGTAGGGTGTGGACTAGTCCAAATCCGTATTATCTTAGATTTGGGTTTGGGGGTTTGGGTTTAAGGATACGTTAACCTCTTTTGAGACTAAGATCAACTTAAACGTTTGTTAAGGATACGTTAGTCTATTTTTAGACTAAGATCGACTTAACGGGATCGTTTAGATCCAACAAGAGAGCAATTAAGAGAGCCCTGTTGTTTAGTTTAGCGACGTTGCGGTCGATAGGTAGTTTAAGGACATTGCTGTCCAATGTTAGTTTTAAGACGTTGCGGTCAAGGTTAAGGACATCATGGTCCGTGGATTTAAGGACTCCACAGTCCGGCGTTAGTTTTAAGACATCACGGTTAAGGTAAAGGACATCATAGTCCGTTGTTAGTTGTAAAACATCCCGATCAAGGTTAAGGACATCATAGTCCGTGGATTTTAAGGACTCCACAGTCCGGCATTAGTTTTAAGACATCACGGTCAAGGTTAAGGACATCATAGTCCGTTGTTAGTTTTAAGACATCCCGGTCAAAGTTAAGGACATCATAGTCCGTGGATTTTAAGGACTCCACGGTCCGACATTAGTTTTAAGACATCACGGTCAAGGTTAAGGACATCATAGTCCGTGGAGTTTAAGGACCCTACAGTCCGTCTCAATGTGTGGTCATCGGGACCCGTCACCTCTTTGAAAACGTTTAGGAATTACAACGCCAAGTATCAAAGGAGTGAAGAGATGTACCCTTGAACCAAGGTAGATTAAATAATCTTTGGCCCAATTTGGAACTAAGACCTATATTATGAGCCTATTAGCCCAGTTAAGTTTGAATTGAGGACTTATGGCCAGCTTGGGCTAAGTCCAATCATGTTTAGAATATTGGCCCTCTGTTGGTTTATTGAAGGAAAGGCCTTGCCTCTAGAAACTTAGCCAATTGGGCTAAAGCTAGTGTTAAACACGAAAGACCAAAGTGTTGAACACTGAGAATAAGATTAGCAAGTTAGTGTTAAACACTAAAAGATAATCAGTGTTAAACACTAGCAACTGAGCTTTCAAATTAGTGTTAAACACTAAAGCAAATCAGTGTTAAACACTGGAAACAGAGATTTCAAATTAGTGTTAAACACTAAAGCAAATCAGTGTTAAACACTGGGAACAAAGTTTTCAAATTAGTGTTAAACACTAAGAAAATCAGTATTAAACACTGGGAACAAAGTTTTCAAATTAGTGTTAAACACTAAGAAAATCAGTGTTAAACACTGGGAACAAAGTTTTTAAATTAGTGTTAAACACTAAGGAGAGAGGGGTCACGTGTGGACACGTGAGAGCGCCCTGATTCCCCTTATTTTATTCTGCCAAAAGTATTGAATACTTTCTATAATTGCTCTTGGAGCATCACGTGCTGTCACGTGATGGGAATGTGGGTTTTTAACTGTTAAAGCCTTTGCAAAGGGGTCACGTGGTAGCACGTGAGGGTGCCCATAGCTTCTGTTTGCTTTTTCTTTGTATCCTTCAGGGGTCACGTGGGGCACGTGAGACGTTGCCTCAAAGTTCTTTTCTATGGATCTTTACCGGGGTCACGTGGTAGCACGTGACTTTGGTTCTTTGCATGTTTTAAAGATTTGTTCATCTTTTAAGAATTAAATTCTTCAAAGGGTTAAACCCTAGCAATAAACTTTAGAGAAATTAAATTCCTATTTTCTTCTGAAGAATTATATTCTTAGATAGGGTTAAACCCTAATTTCTTTTCTGTAGGAATTAAATTCCCCATATATGTAAAGAATTAAATTCTGGCATAGGGTGAAACCCTAATTTCTTTTTTAAGGGAATTAAATTCCTGTGAGTTTGAGAGAATTAAGTTCTCAATTAGGGTTAAACCTTAGTTCTGTCCATTCTGAAGGAATTAAATTCCTATAATATAGGGTTAAACCCTAATTTTATCTCAAAGGAATTAAATTCCTATAACTCTGTGAGAATTAAATTCTCAAAACTCAATTCCTCCTCTATATTTAGATCTGCATGGCAGGATCTCAACCCAATGAGAATTAAATTCTCAATCCATGGGGAGATGTGCACTTTGCAGATCCTCCACCGGAGAAAGAACTAAGTTCTTTTCTTTATATAAGAGTTAAACTCTTTTGAGAATTAAATTCTCTTTTGAAGCCTCTCTTTTCTTACCTAGGGTTTTTCTTTTGCAGAGAATCAAATTCTTCCTTCTAAATTTTCAAGATTCCAAAGCTCTATATATCTCTCTCTCTCTGTTTTTCTCTCCTCCCTCGGCTCCTATTTATAGGAGAAGGAAAAGAATCAATCTGTTTTAGTGAATCTTTCATTGAAAGATCTGATTTGTTTATTGAGAGATTTGATTTATCTTCATCATTAATCTGGGCCTTTAGATTATTAGGTGAATTTTATTCACCTTTAGATTTTAAATCCAAAGATATCTCTTTATTATTTCGGTTAGATTTAGGGGGAAATCTTTCCATGTCCAAGATTTTTCCATAAATTGGTGATATTTAATCACTCTCAGATTATTGATCCAACGGTTTCATATAAATCTTCTCCATTTTGGAAAGATTTGAATGATCTCTCCTCAGAATTTAATTCTGTTAAAGAATAAGGCTTTTAAAGCCGATCACGTGTGGCCACCACGTGACCCCTGGTCACGTGTGAGCACGTGACCCCTGGAATGGGTTTCTCTTCTTCTGCGCTCTGTTCTCTGGCCGCTGCTTTACAATCACGTGCCAACACGTGACCACTGGTCACGTGTGAGCACGTGATGCCTCTTCTGAAGCTTTTTCCTGATTTTTAATCAGGGAACAGTTTCTTTAAACCATTAACAAGAATAGAGCTTTGTTCTTCTTAGATAATAGATCTAAAGAAATCCATTTTAGGGTTTCTTAACCCCGTTGATGAAGAACTCTAAGAGTTTCTAGGATTTCTACTTCAGATCTTTAAAGATCTTGGGGTTTAACAGAGCATCTCTCTCTAGAAATTTTTGGGGAATTTTATTCCCTTTTTAATTGACAGATGTAAATTCTGTCTGCAGAGCACTGCTCTCGAGGGAGTTCAACTCCTTGGCCCAATGAGACTTCTCATTAAATGAGGAGCCTCTTAGGATTCCATCCTTAATGAGTGACTGCCCCAACAACGATGGACCGTCACTACTGTTTTTATTTTAGACACTAAGAATCTTGAGATTTAATTGCTAATCTTTTACTGAATTTTCTTTCCAGATACTATGGCTGTTTATCTATATGATCTTGACGAAATTATCTCTTATGAAGACATCCGCGTCCAAGACCACTGTCAAAACCAGGAGTTTACGAATGCTCAATGCGCTGAGGTTATGCATCGCTTTGATAAATACAACGGTCAACTTCTTCCCCGTCGTTCCGCTCTATTAAATATCATCGTAGAGGTGATTTGGGAAGCGCTTCCTGGATTTTACGAAGCCATACCGCTTGAGGCGCTTGATGATGCCGAAGACAAGGTACACTCAGTATACCTGATGGGCCTGATCTCGAAGAGGCGGAGAGATAATCTTGTCGATATCTTGCATCAAGTTTTCCAACAAACAATGATAATCTCCGCCTACCATAGGACGAACAATATCAGCAAGAATCCTGACGCTCGTGTTCGCGAGAAAATGCATTAGAGAATGGTCAGAGAAGCCAGAAGTATTTTACTAGGCCTTGGTTCTGAATTCCTCAATCCATGTCCGGGATTTAGTGTTTTACCATTGTAAACATTTTTTTATGATTTTTTGTTTTGTTGCTATCGCTGATGTATAAATTTTCTTAAGTATGAATGGCAAAATTTCCTTTTCTTTTATACCACTGCTCATAAGTGCCTCATGTGAAATAGTAGTTACTCGTATATAGAATGTCGGGGGCCCCGTGTTATAAGTGCAAGGCACGTGAGGCGCCACCTTAGAGTTTTTAACTCTCGGCGCTGGCACCCTCGTGCAAGGCACGTGAGGCGCTGCCTTAGAGTTTTTAACTCTTGGCGCTGGCGTTCTCGTGCAAGGCACGTGAGGCGCTGCCTCACTACTGCAAGGTACGTGAGGCACTGCCTCATTACTGAAGAAGTCTTTTCACCTTCCTTCTCTATTTCCTATGGTCCAACTAGTTCGTTCCCCATGCCCCTTTTTCCGGCCTTGGAAATAGTTCCACTGTGCACCAAATTTTCCGTGCGTTGATTTGAACGTTTCTATTTATAACCCGAAACCATGTCTTCCTTCTTCTCTTCAAAGAGAAACCCATCTTTTATTAATAGAACTCAAACAAACCGAGAGCCATGGCCTACAATCGTCCTCACGCTTGTCAGCAACCATGGGAGGTGCCGATCAAGGAAACGATTACTCGCTTTGCTACGCTGCTCGTAGATCCCCTTCTTACCGACGCTCAATGTGACGCGGTGATGTACGAGCTCCTGACTCGTAGGGGCTCTCCTCTTCCTATGGGCTCCATTTGGCTCCGAATGATCTTTTTATCCGTGCTTGCCGACATCCCCTTATCTGACAGAGATGAATCCAGCGATTCTCGATGCGACAGAGGACAAGATCGAATGCTTTCACAAGGCATGTTTGATTACCCAGTCTTTGAGGGACCGATCAGTGCATTTACTGAGTTAGATATAAGCCCGGCGGGCCATCATGTCCGCTTTTGCTGATGAGCATGGTGCTAATCGGTGGGGAGCAACTCCTCGCGAAGACCGTCACTTCGACATGGTGGAGAAGGCAGAGAGGGAATTGGAGAACGTTGTATTTTGTTTTGTTAACCTCTGTATCTCTGATCCCATATTTGGTGATCTTTTTCTTGTATAGTAGTATATTTATATCGATGTATTTCCCTTATTATTGAGTGTTGAATGTTTTCTGTTCAGCATACATTCGTACGTGTATCCCACCTCTGTACATGAGCTTTCTACTTTTCCCTTACGAGTTTTCTTTTAAATGCGAGCACTATTATAGTGTCGTACATAAATCAGCGCGTTCTGGACACCTTTTCCATTTAAGCACATACGCAGTTGTATTGTCGTGTCTCTTTAGCAAATATGTCTTGTAGATAGTCTATCTTGATCTCCTTGCATAGCAGCGATGGCTTAAAAGACAGGTTCAGATATGTCGTCTAAGACTTTTCAACTTTACGAGCCGTGAGGGTCTCATAAAGACTTTTCTCCCTACGAGTCGAGAGGATCCCGTAGGTGTCTTTTCTCCTTAGGAGTTGTGAGGACTCCTAAGTGCGTTTCCTCTTGAGAGTCGTAAGGATCCCATAGGAGAATTTTCCCACTTACAAGTCGAGAGGACTCGTAAGTGGTTGTTTCCCTCCTTGTCGAGATTCGACTTTAGAGAGTGTGGCCCGTGAATAGTATGCAATAGCCCATCTTGGACAGACTTGCAGGGCCCAGTGCTTAGGAAACAGGTCCTTATCCCTATTGCCTAAGGCTTTTCCCTACGAGTCGAGACGAGTTGAGAAGTTCTCGCAAGGACACTAATTTCCTTACGAGTCGATACGGATCGAGAAGTTCTCGCAAGGGTTTCTTAACGTCACAGTTAACTCCTGCTAATAGAAGTCCGTTAAGGTCTGTGGTACTAGGGTTTTTTACCCGTCGCACTGTCGCTTGGCCGATATATTCCCGACATGCAATCTTGTTGTTCGGGTAGCCCCGAGACTGTCGCGTCTCTGATCCCTTCGGGGGCTGGACAAGACGTCTTCAAGTAATCTTCCAGGTAATATTGCCGTCGAAAGAGAAAGCGTTAAGGATATTCCACGTCGCTTTTTACTTGAGGTTAGGCTCAGTTTGGGAGCCCCGATGAGTCATGACCACTCCGCGCTGGAGTGGGATGGTCTCCGATAGTCTTTCAGGTCTCATTTGAGTTGCCGTCAAGACCCCGAAGCAAGGGATTTTCCTTGGCCTCGTTGGTTGACATTGTGTCTGCAATATTGCGACGAATGTAAAGGTTGTCTCTGGGTTGTCTGTGAACCGTCGAGCTTTGGAACTAAGAGACTTTGCCATGGCTCCGTTTGTTGATGTTGCGCCTATATCCTGCTGGAGGGAAGAAGAACGCTGTTGGTTGATCTCTAGGCTGTGGATGCTGCCGTCAAGACTTGGAAATAGGAACTTGGCCATGGTTCCAAGGTAGTCTCTAGGTTGTCTGTGAACCGTCGAGGTTTGGAACTAGGGGACTTTGCCATGGATCTGTTTGTTGATGTTGCGCCTATATCCTGCTGGAGGGAAGAAGAACGCTGTTAGTTGATCTCTAGGCTGTGGATGCTGCCGTCGAGACTTGGAACTAGGGACTCTGCCATGGTTCCAAGGTAGTCTCTAGGTTGTCTGTAAACCGTCGAGATTTGGAACTATGGGGCTTTGCCGTGGTTCCATTTTGCTGACTTGGTATCTGCTTCTTGTTGGGATGAGAAGGAACGCCGTTATTGATTTCTAGGCTGTAAGTGTAGCTATCGAGATGTGGCTTCCCTTTGGCGAAGCATGGTGGGACGATATGGTTCCCTTTCTGTTTGTGCCCATGGATTGTATACAGGGGTCAATGTGATCTCACCTGCAGGGCAAAAGTTTCATTTTATTTTATTTCTTTCCATAATGCTCTATCATTTCAGCTTTTTATATCGCGAAAGTCGTGATTGCCCAATCATTTCGGCTATTTTTCGCGGTGCCCAATCATTTCGACTATTTTTTTCTTTTTCTTTACTCGCTGCTTTTTATTGCGAGTCGCCCAATCATTTCGGCTATTTTTGTATGCATATATTTTACTTGCTGATTTTTGTTGCAAGTTGCCCTATCCTTTCAGCTATTTCATATGCATTTTTGGCTTGCTGATTTTGCTGCGAGTATGGAACTCAAGACCTGATACCAATCTTAGCATCAGTATCGCTGCGACTAAGATATTGCCAGGGGCGAATCATCATTTGCCGTGAAAGGACTTGGAATTTGATACTGATTCAGGCATCAGCATCGCTACCACTGGGACATTGCCAAGAGCGAATCATCATTTATCTTTGTCGGTTCGAACAAAGGTGGCATAGCAAATAGGGTTAGAATCCTATTGACTAGGGCTTTTGACTTCATGAGTCGTAAGGGTCTCATGAAGATGTTTCTCCCTGCGAGTCGTGATGATCTCATAGGTGTATTTTTCTCCTTAGGAATCGTGAGGATTCCTAAGTATATGTTCTCTTATAAGTCGTAAGGATCTTGCAAGAGTATTTTCTCCTTATAAGTCGAGAGGACTTACAAGTGTCGTTCACCACATGAGGACATTCCTCATCGTTGGTGGGACTTGGTGAGGGAAACGTTTATTTGTGCCCGTGGATTGTATACAAGGGTCAATATTGAACCGCTTGTAGATCAAACTGGGGGATGTGATGGCATAAGAACAGATTCGGATCCCTGTAACTTAAGGTTTTTGAATCCTATGAGCCGTGAGGGTCTCATAAGGGGGATTCTCCTTACGAGTCGTGAGGATCTCGTAAATGTAATTTCTCCTTAGGAATCATGGGGATCCCTAAGTGTGTTGCTCTCTTGTGAGTCGTAAGGATTTCACGCAGGTATTTTCTCCTTACAAGGTCGAGAGGACCTTGCAGGTGTTTTTATTTCAAAGAGATTGTGCCCTTTCGGATTTTCACAAACTCGCCGGTAGTCCTGCGATTTTTACTCATGGTGCCCTTTCGGGTTTTCGTCCGTGCCCATTTCGCTTGTGGACGTACCTTTTATTTTTTTATTTTTTTTGCACGGTGGGATTTGAGCCGCAGTCCTCATCGTTGGGGTTTGTGGACTTGCACTCCACTATCGCCGTGTTTGAGGCAACGTTGTTAGTTTAAAGACATCTCGGTCCATTGTTAGTTTAAGGACATCTCGGTTCATAGCTAGTTTAAGGACTTTACGGTCCGTAGCTAGTTTAAGGACGTTGCAGTCCGTTGTTATTTTTAAGGACATTACGGTCCGTAGCTAGTTTAAGGACGTTGCGGTCCGTAGCTAGTTTTAGAACGTTGCGGTCTGTTGCAATTTAAGGACGTTGCGGTCCGTAGCTAATTTCAGGACGTTGCAGTCAATAGCTAGTTTCAGGACGTTACGGTCAGTAGCTAGTTTAAGGACGTTGCGGTCCGTAGCTAGTTTAAGAACGTTGTGGTCCATATCTCTCTACGTTTGAGATGGAGTACTATTGGGTACTACTCTTAGAGTCTTGACTCAAGAAGATAGCGAGCGGATATAGGCGCTGTCATCTATCATTGACCTGGGTCGTGGCTCGTCAAGCATAGTATTTTTTCAGGAATCGGCCGTTTATTGGCCGGAAGGGTCTTTCGTCATGCATATCCATGAGCAAATAGGCTCCACCTTGGTAGACCTTGTCTATAATGTACGGACCCTCATAGTTCGGCTCTAATTTTTCCCGTTTGGTACGGTTGGGGATCATAGGTCTTTTTACGACTAACAGGAGTTCGCCTTGGTGGAATGTTCTCGGCCTAGCCAATCTTTCGTATGAGCGCGTCATCCTTGCTCTGTAAGCCTCCAGGTTTTGATGTGCCATGAGACGAGTTTCATCGAGGGCATCGAGCTCCTCAAACCAAAGATGGGCATTTTCTTCATCCGTCAGCTCATATCTAACTGCTACTTGTAAAGAGGGTAGTTCTATCTCCAAGGGAAGTACCACTTCCGTTCCGAATACTAACGCAAATGGTGTTTTGTTCATAGTCGTCTTGAACGTAGTCCGATAGGCCCTAGAGAGCTTCATGCAATCTCTCGTGCCAGTCCTTTTTATTTCTGAACACCATTTTCTTTATGATCTTTGTCAAGGTCTTGTTGAAAGCCTCAGCTAGACCGTTAGCTCGGGGATTATAAACTGAAGAATATCTCCAATCTATTTTATACTGTTGTGCGAAGCAGTTGATCTTATGGCTTCTGTAGGCTGGCCCGTTATCAGAGATAATCCGCCGTGGAGTGCCGAACCGGTAGAGGACGTGTGTCTTGAAGAAATGGAAGATGTTCTCCATCTTCACCTCTCTTAACGGTATTGCTTCTGCCCACTTAAAGAAGTAATTGGTCATTGCCAATATGAACCGATGTCCCTTAGATAGCGCTAGCTCAATGGGGCCAATTATGTCAGTACCCCACATTTCGAACGGCCAAATAGCCAATGTCGGGTGTAGCGGATTCGGATGCTGGTGGATGAAGTCCCCGTGAATTTGGCACGAGTGATACTGCTTCGCATATTCGAGGCAGTCCTGAACCATTGTGGGCCAATAGTAGCCCATTCTTTTGATCTTCAGCTTCATCTTTGGCCCAGCTTGATGGAACCGCAAAGTCCGTCATGAGTTTCTTAGACGACCCTTTTTGCTTCTTCTGGTCCCGGGCATCTCAGCCATAGACAATCGAATGATCTCTTATAAAGAGTACTATTGATGAAGGCGAAAGACAGGGCTCGCTTCATGAGCTGATGTCTTGACGACGCGTCTTCGGGCGTTAGATAGGATTTGAAGTAGTCTACAAAGACTTCTCTCCAATCCTTTGCCCTTTCTTCATCCTCCAATTGGAAGGCCTCTTGTTTGGTTGCTTCCTCTCTTTTAGACGTCTTCAGAGATATTTCCGTTGGTGCGAGAATACGGCGACTTTGCACAATGATCCTTACATCATCGAGGTTTTCGTCGGCCGGTTCTTTAGCGAGCTTGGCTAACGCATCTGCCTTGATATTTTTCGCACGCGGTATGCTTTCCAGGATGTAAGAGGGGATTTGCGTCAGCAATTGCTGCACTCTTTCACCATACCTGATCAGTTCTGGTTTGCACGTCTGGTAGTCGCCATTTACTTGGCTAACGACCAGCTGGGAGTCTCCATATATAAGGAGGTTTTGCGATCCCCATGTCAATGGCGATCTCGAGACCTGCTATCAAAACTTCATATTCCGCTTTGTTGTTTGTTCTTGGTTCCGTTAAGAAAAAGGCAAAACGCATAATCCCTCCTTGTGGAATCACAAAGATAAGGCTCACCCCGGCTTTAATCATGGGGGTATTTTGCTTTCGCTTCTTCAAGGAGGATGCTCCATCGAAGTAGAGTTCCCATCGGGTATCACTCCCTTCTTTCTCCTTGTCGATTGCATCAAATGCGTGTTCGTCAGGCAACTCACAGTTCAAGGGAGAGTCGGCAAGTATCGGATGCTCAGTGAGAAAATCGGCGATGGCCTGGCCTTTTATTGCCTTGAGGGGTCGATATACTAACGAAAACTCCATCAAAAGGAGGGCCTATTTGGCAAGCCTTCCTGTTAGCATGGCTCTTGACATAAAATACTTGAGAGGATCCACCTTTGATATGAGATGGACATCATTTGCCAAGGCATAATGTCTGTTCTTTGTTACTGCGAAGATCAGTGCCAGGCAATGCGTTTCGATGAGGGAGTAATTGTTTTCTGCCTTCAGGAGAACTCGACTCAAATAGTAGAGAGCTCTCTCCTTCCCCTGGTCGTTCTCTTGTGCCCATAGCGCGCCTAAAGATCCTTCGAGAGCTGTTGTGTACAGGATGAGGGGCTTTCCCTTGACCGGCGCGGTCAGTACCGACGGGTTCTGCAGATATTGCTTGATTTCGTCCAGTGCGCTTTGGCATTTACGATCCCAAACGAACGGGGTCCCTTTCTTTATTAGATGACTGTAGGGGCGGCATTTGCCGGAGAGGTTAGCTATGAACCGCCGGATATACGCAAGCTTTCCTTGGAGAGACCGCAGTTGCTTGAGAGTTCTTAGAGAAGGCATTTCCATAATCGCCTTGATCTTTGACCGGTCTATTTCGATGCCCCGGTGTCGTACGATGAATCCTAGGAATTTGCCCGAGGAAACTCCAAACGCGTATTTCAGAGAATTCATCTTCAGATTATATTTCTGAAGACGCTGGAATACTATTTTCAAATGCTCCCAGTGTTCCTCGTATGATTTTCTTTTCACCACGAGGTCGTCGATGTAACATTAAACAATCTCATGTACGAGGTCATCGAAGATCTTTGTCATAGCCCTCTGTTAGGTGGCGCCAGCGTTCTTCAGACCGAATGGCATCACTTTGTAGTAAAATATGCCCAGCGGAGTCCGGAAATCAGTGTGCTTTTGGTCTTCAGGATGCATTTTGATTTGGTTGTACCTTGAGAATCCGTCCATGAAGGAGAAGACTTCATGGGTCGATGTGTTATCGATCATCAACTCGGTAACAGGCACTGGAAAGTCATCTTTCGGACAAGCTTTATTGAGATCCCGAAAATTTATGCAGATGCGTACTGTCCCATTTTTCTTCATTACCGGAATGATATTGGCGATCCAATCAGGATATTGAACTTCTTGGATGAAGCCGGAGTCGATTAGCTTCTTGACTTTGGCATTGATACTCATCTCAAGCTCGATCCGCATTCTTCTCGGCACCTGTTTGACTGGCTTAACGTCCGGCGATATTGCCAGTCTATGCACAGCTATCTCTGGATCTAATCCCGGCATCTCGGAATAGTTCCATGCGAAACAGTCTTTATACTGCATAAGCACGTCTTTTAATGTGGCTACCTGTTTCTCAGACAGCAGCTCGCTGACGAACGTTGGCCTTGGCTCGTTTACCGTCCCCAAGTCGATTTTTCTCAGGTTGTCTGCTGTGGTGTGTATCCCATCTTCCATCGCTTTCGGCGCCAGTGGAAATTTTGAGATCGCCTCGTCCTTATCTTTATTCGTGAAGCATCGGAAGACGTCGTCCATATTCTCGTGCTCTCCCTCCTTTGAGAATATTATCATATGGCAGGTACGAGATCGTTTCTAAGCTTGATGCTGATCTAGAGTTTCCCTCGCAGTGTAGGTGGTTCTCGACTCATGTTTTCGTGGCGGGGATACCCTCTAACTGTCGGATAGAGCAAACCTGCCCTACTGATGCTGAGCTTCAACCCAATCTTTGAAGGTGAAGCAGTCTTCCAGAGGATGTCTCACTACTTGGTGGTAGGAGCAATAGTCCGGGCGATGGACCTCGTTTATCTGTTCGGGGTATCGAGGCTCCGGGAGCATCATCATTTGATACTTCATGACAAGGTCGAATATTTTTCCTGTCGTGTCTTGAGGGAAAGAGTATTCCCGGCCTATCTTCTTCATGAAAGACGGGTTCCAACTGACTTTTCCTTACTCGTATGGCTTCTTAGATCCGCTTTGCTGTCTTGGAATGTCATCCCCATTCTTTACCTTGCTGTTGTTTCTACGTCGGGCTTTCTTTTTGCCACGAGAGCGCACAGCGGGTTGGGGTGAAAGGGATCGTCATCCTCCGTAGCTTGCGGAATGATACGTTGCGTCCTGGCTTTTTCGTAAATGGCCATTTCACGGCTGTGGTCATCCCGAACCCTCTGACCTGCTTCTTTTATTAGCTTATCAACCTGCTCTTCGAATAACGGACTTGATATTCGTACAGTGGGATCTCGTTCTGGTTCGACATCAACGCTGTCCGGAAATGTGTTCGCTTTTCCACCGGAGTTATTTATGACATGGCAGCCATGGGGATCGCTCCCGTTTCTTGGACCGAACGTATCCAAGGCCAGTCGTCTCCATTCTCCCGTTGGGCATCTTCTGCTGAGTTCCAGGAACGTTCCAAATCCTGTTATAAAACTAGGCTTGTCGAGCAGTCTGTTTAAAGCGTACGCATTGGCGTCTCAATAGTCTTTTCAGTCCCTCTGCATAGTATCTAGGCAGACGGATAGGTTGAAGCCTGTCGAGCGCAGGTTCGGCACCGTGCCATACCTCTCTCTCCGCTTTAGTCTCGGTGGATTGATAGAAAAGGATCGCCTTCTCACTTTTTTGGCAAGGAAGGACATAGAAGGTCCACAGCTCTTGCACGCTATACGTATCAAGTACATCAAGTTCTTTGTAATGCTACTGCGGGACCAGGGTAATCTGTAAACTCTGGTCAGCTCCAGCAAAGGTCTGCATTGACGGGCGGATGGAGAACACTGCGTTGATCTCGTCCTCAGAGTCACTGCCAAAGACCATCATGAGAGTAGATGGTCCTGGCCTATTTCTTTGGGGCTGTCCTGAGTAGACCATCTCTTCGTCCTCCTCGGTATCGCTCCCGAATATTGGGATGGTGGCAATGGCTTTTTGTTTATTCTCCGGTTTGCGACATCTTTCCATATCTTCGAAGTCTGGTAAGAAGTACTTGGCGTCTTCATATTTGCGGACTTCATTTACGGAGAATGGGTTCAGCTCCCTTGTAACTGTGTACTCGAGGCTGTCCTTGAAGTACTTCATACACTGATGTTGTGTAGAAGGGATGATGTTGTACTCATGTAGCCAAGGCCTGCCGAGCAAAGCGTTGTAGAAAGTCTTGGCGCCAATAACATGGAACTTGATGTCGGTGATGAGCAGCCCAAAACGTAGTATCAATATTACAGACCCGAGCGTTTGTGATAATTGGGAGTCAAAACCGGAGATGGTAATTTTATCCCGAGCCAGGTGCTGCACGTTCATGCAAATTTTCTTCAATACCCTTACGTTGAGAAGGTTGACAGAGGACCCGTTGTCAACCAGGATCTTCCCTATCTTAATATCATGACAATACCCGGTTACATACAGCGGACGGTTGTGCTCGTATATTCCGAGAAGGAGGTGTTCATCGCTGAAGGTGATATCAGCCGTGTAGACTTCTTCCAGCTCGTCCTTCATCTTTTCTTCCGCCAGGAAGGCTTGAAACTGGTCAGGCTCTTGTAACGCCTTGATCAGGGAATCTCATGCCTCTTTAGACAGGAGAAGGGAATCCATGATACTCAATTGGGAGGGTATCTTCCTTAGATGCGCCAGGACATTGTAATCCACCTTGTTCTTCTTGAGCGAGTCCTTAGCTATGAGCTCTTCGACAACTCTATTATCGAGAGCAATCTCCTCAGGGACTTTTTCCTTCCTTTTGTTTGAGGGTCCGAGATTCTTTTCCGGCAACGTACGGTTACGCAGCTGAATGTTCTCACAGTTCCTCATCTCTTCTTCATTTCCAGAGGCGGATTCTTTGAAGAAGGGGTCGAGGGCCATTTCTTCGTCCAAATAGCTATCGAAGGTAAGAACTTGAGATTTCCATTTTGTTAGGATGGCATCAACCATATAACAATTGCCGACTGTTCCTTCATGCTCGTCTACTGCGCTTCTCTGTTCCCGATGTGCTTTGCACTTCATTCGCTTGAATTATTGTCAGTGGGCAACATATCCCTGCCACCACTTCTTGAAGGCATTGCACTCTTCGGTAGGGTGTATGACCCTTCAATGATACAAGCAGTATTTCGAATGGACATCCGGTTCGTTGGGGCACGTATTCCCGGAAGTATTTTCTTTGGAAGGTGGCTGCTTCATTCCTATCGACAGAGCTTTGGAAAACTGCTTCCTTATCTTGATTCTGCTCTTGCTGGTGGTAAGGGTATTTTGATCCGGTTGAGATACTTTATGGCTTCTCATCACCGGGGATTCTTCAGCTTGACGCCGACGCTTGGCTTTTTCTTATATGGCCACTTCATGTCCTCGATCAGCTTTGCTCTTTTGGAGGGCTTCGTTCAGCAGCTTGTCGATCAGGTCATCTGACGGTTCCATGGGTGTTAGTTCCAGACCTGCCCCCAATTTCTCTACGTCAGGAGCTTCTTTCCTATTTATCGACGAGTGAGAGATCATATGGCATCTCGCCACATACTCCTCGGGTTCTTCTGACGAGTCGTCACCTTAATCAATGTCACTGTCTCCGTTTTCAAGAATATACTTGAGGAATTCTTTCAATGTGACTGGGGTCCGCGCTTTTTGGTTGTATTCCTCCAGCGCGTCGATGTACTTTTGCAGACCCATACGATTGCCGTCGAGCTGCACTGGCTTCTTAGCCTTCTTCTTTTTTTTTTAAAGACTTCGGAGGCTTAGCCTGGAGGTTTTTTCCATCGTTACCAACTTTTGGCATTGGGCGTGGCTTCAGCATTCCGTCAATAATTTTATACTCCAGCAGGCTTTTCCACCTAATCGCCGGACATGCTTGAAGATCCTGCAGCATTATTTTAGTTTTAGCTGAAAGGACCACTTCTCACGGAGCTTCTTCTATAAATAGCCATCGGTGACAACAACTCTGAGAGAAGATGGGGCGCTCCCAATAATGAAAAAGAATTTGATGAGCATGATGCCTCCGGCGTGTCCACCTTTTTAGTAGTGTGCTGCTGCGGCGGGTTTACTTTCCAGTTTTCGGACAACACGAACTTGCCCTGCTGGTACTGGTCTTCGACCCAGTTTTTGAAGACGTAGCAATTTTCGATTGGGTGGCCCACTATTCGGTGGTAGGGGCAGTAATTGGGATTGTTGACGTCGCCCGATTGCAGTGGGTGTCTCGGATCCTGCAGAGTGATGAGCCTGTTATGCACCGCCAGTTCGAATAGTCTCCTTATTTTGTCCTGGGAAAACGAGTAAGGACGTCTCAACTTCTCTTCGAAAGCTCGCGGTCTGCTGTTGATTGATCTGTGAAAAGTGTTTTTTTGTAGTTTAACCGCAATCAATAACGGTATCGCACGTAGCTAGACCGAGATGAGTACGGGTCGTCCTCTGGGAAACGTGGAACCTTTTACTTTTACTTTAGATGTGTTGAGAAAGAGAGGAGGGATAAAGAATTTTATAGAATGGTTTCTAGATCTACGTTAAACAAGAATGTAAAATATAGATCTAGATTATTTTAAAGATGTAATTAATATAATAAGAGGGCTTGTAGGGTTCGTTAGGATTTAGTAGTTATGGACGATTAATTAAAAGTTACCATTTTATCCATTAATAAATTTAGAACTAGAACGACGGTGATGCGTGTAGATTAGGGTTTCTGGAGGGAAAAGGAATCCCACTCTTAACCCTTATCTCGACACGGAACTCCGTTCATTATCTAGCCTTTACCAAAACAATTATTAATCTAATCTCTAATCGCGGTCGGAACTAGCAAAGAATTGCTAGCGCGCCCGATTAGGATGTTGATGATTCTTTTGATAAAGTTCCTAAACTTTATAGGACTTAAAAAGGGTTTAGTTATTTTCATCGTCCATTAGCCTACCCTAATCCTACGAACCCTAACAAGCGGAGAATTACTCGCGCATGTTGGGAGAAAAAGAGATGGAGAGAAATTGCATAATTAAACTACGAAGAAATAGAATAAGAAGAAGAAAGCTACCTTTATTAATCAACAATATCAAGTACACTTTGATTCCTTAGAAAATGATTACAAAAACCTAGTTTGCTTCTCGATCTCTTCTAAGGAGGTAGATGAACCGTTGATGATCAGCCTGGATGCGTGAGCCGTCTTGGACTTCGTGATCTCGTCGGCTTGATGTCCACTAACTTTAGCCCTTGGTCCTTTATATAGCCCTCAAAGAAGAAAAACTAGTTACCATATATGGTGACTTCCTAATATGGTGACTTTCCATGCCTGGATTCTGAGTCCCTGTCAGTATTGATTTTATGATTTTGGCAGATTTTTGATCCTGACATCTTGAACTTCTTGATCTCTTGACCTGAGCTAAATCTTGTACAATATCTCTATGAATAATGTTAGTTTATTTATTAAATTAGAGAGAGTGTCTTAATCACTATATATGGTAATAAATCTTTAAGAAACTTGATTAAGAATATTTAATATGCTATGCACTTTATATGGTAATAAATCTTTAACAAATATGATTAAGAATATTTGATATGCTATGCATCTTTTAATTAATAAAATATTATGCATATATTTTGAAATATTATTCTAACCATTTGTATGATATTATATCTTTTAAGAATTGTGATTAGAATATTTGATATGATATGCATATTTTCAATTACCAAAATATTATATAAATATAAAATGCCTATATTTTCCTTCATAATATTAATTATAATATAAAAACATATGGAAAATAGTATTTTGCAGATAAATCCAAATATGTTTAATAATTATAATAAACACCTTTTATTATTTAAGAAATGTAAGGAAAATACGTATACCAAAGTGCAATATTTTCAACTAAACAGCTGTTTTGGCGAGCCACCGACTTCGGATCACTCGGTTGTTGTTGAGCGTTGGCGACGAAGGTCGCTTTCCCTTTTCCCTTTTCATTCCGAAGATCCGTTTTTGAAGAGGACGGCCTATGGTCCATCTGATCCATTTGGGTCAGTTTATCAATTAAGGCCTGGAAGGTGGTCGGCTTGAAGAACATCATAAACTGGGATATAGTCGCCTGAGGATCAAGGGTCCCCACGAACATGCCCACAGCAGGAGCTTCTACTATTCGCTGTTCACACTTTGACCATAGATTACGCCACCGAATTGCGTATTGAACCCAGGTCTCTCCCGGTTTCACCCTGGCATTGATTAATCTCGTGATTGGGGTGCGCTCTCTTGCGCTTGCGAACCGCTTTGTAAACAGTAGCTCCATTTCTGCAAATATCTTGATGGAATCATTCGGAAGCTCCGAGTACCATTCAAATGCTATCTCCGTCAAGAGCCGAAAAATTGGCGAAGCAATAGTTTGTCATCGCCTCCACTATTGCCGCATAGAGCTCTGAATTGAGCAACGTGTTGGTGCGGATTGCCCGTCCCCTTATACACATGGAATTTGGGGATCATATATCCTAGAGGGTACTTAATTTAGTCATACCAGCCTGGATAAGGTCGCCCAGTTCTGACGACTTGTCCTGCTACTTCGTTCGCCTGATGAGCTCGTATTTGTTGAGCTATGTAGTCGTTAAGGGCATCTTTGGAGATCGTCTCTTCCCTGGCTGCTGATAAGGCCGGAGGAAGGTTCGATGTCTCCCCTCTGTCGTCTTCAATAATTACTGGAAGGTCTTCAGCTGGAGGATCCGGCTGGATCATCATCACAACCATGTCTTGGAACAGTAGCGCAATCTGTTTTATATTAGCCGTTTGTTCTGCGGCCTCTTTATCTTTCTTTTCAAGCACCCTCCGTAGGAACTCGGTGTCGATCTTTTGCTCCTGGCGTTGTTCCGATGATACTTCCGGGCTTTCTTTCTGCCCGATAAGTGCGGCCATTCTTGTCAACATCTCCTGGAGCTTTTGTTGTTACTCCTGAGCTTTCGTCGTAGACCGTGTGAGTGGTCGATAACTCACGGAAGCACGACTATCCTCTTTTCCGGATGCCATGTATGTTGGAGATAATGCCCTCAGAGTCAATTATTGGATCACAGGCACGTGATTGCAATGATTGAGGGAGGACCTATCCCGGTACGACAGTCTTACTCGAGATGATAGTATGCTATCTGGTTTACCTTTATCATCGTGTACAGCTTTAGGTGACCTGACAGGTCGCTATTGCACGTTGATAGAGCCCCTAGGATTCTTGCTTGACGACTAGCAGTATGAGGGCGATCATATACGTGAGAGCTGGGGTCTACAAGCATATCCTTAAAAGGTCCCTAGTCGTGGGAGTTTCGAGACAGGGTATCGATTCTCCAGAGTAGACTAGTGTATACAGTCGAGACCCCGACGAGGGGCGGTGGCCGGTCTCACAAGCCACTGGTGTCAGTTGGTTCACCTAAGATGTATACAGGTGCTCATTGGGTTATGAGTACACCGGACAGGACTCGCCGGGAACCTGCTAGTTGGTCTTATACCTGACGTCAGATAGCAGTTCCCTGGTGACATGTGTACAGGTTAGTTCATCGACCTGTGGATCGTCATTTGTCTCGTGTGAGTTCCCACTGTGCTTTGATTACTACCCTACCACGGCTCAAAGGAGTCGTGCAAACAGGTTTTAGTTGGGTACAGTCCCGAGCCACATGGAGGCAGTGAGCGGATCTTCAGGGGTTCGTCTCTCCCGGTATTGGGGGTGAGGTCGCGCTGTGTCTAGGAGAGCCATTACATGAAGTCCTTGGCCAAGGCAGGAGATTTACTGGTAGGTATTCCAGTAGTATCTCAGGGTGTTCTGGGCTACACTCCGACACGACTTGTACCGCTTTTGGGGGTCTGACTTTTACCCACCCCCTAGGCCCGCCATACGATGCTCATAGACGAACGGACTGGACTGTACGGATATTGTCACTGACAGGCTCAGTAGGGTGTCAGGATGAGTTCGCTCATCGACGTCCCTTTTATTCAATAGCTGGTGGCCCGTTACGTATTGGCTTATACCTCTGACGTGCTAATGGTTAAATCCACAGCCATAGTATTGACGAGTCTTTAGAGTCCACCACACTTTCAGTTACTCAGCTTTCGGGCGAAACGCTGTAGAGGCCGTATGGAGATATGGCAGGGTCCGATCAGATACGTGCGGTATTGCACGGATCAGGATCGGACAGTTTTGTACTAGTGGCCATATAGTTATATGGCAGGGTTCGATCTGATACGTGCGGTATTGCACGGATCAGGATCGGACGAACATTACTAGCCGGCTTTGGTTTAAGCCGGATCCTAGTTTAGTACAGTGTAGATTTTGTCTCTTTGCATTTGTATCCGGACGGAATACAGATGCGGGTGTGTATGCACAGTATCGAGGTTTTCCTGTAATTTATTACGGGACCAGTTTTCTGGAGTTGCCAGTTTGCATTCCGTTCCGGCCGGTTTTCCTTTGTTCTTTCCCGGCCGGACTTTTCCGATGGAGGGGGTTATTTGCAAGTTTGCAAATAACATTTTGTGGAGGGTTTATTTGTGAGATGAGAGATTATGATAGCATCTTTGATTCCCTCCATCACTTGCATTAAATGAGATTAGAAAGGGTATGGGTTTGATGTTCATTTGTTATGATAATGTTTGTTAATGGTCACCTTTTCTTCTCTCCTACACTCACCTCCCTTCATGCTACATATCCATTCCCTCCACCATTCTAAATAGACGGCCACAATTTTGAGGGAGTGAGGGAAAGAGTTTCATTTTGTGAGCTTGTGGCATTTTATCTTCATCTCAATTTCCTTGCATGAAAAATGAAAGCACCATTTTTCTTGACCTCATTCCTCCATCTACAAAGGCAACAAAATCCCAAATGAGACACAACCCTACACATTCTATAGCAAACCTTGGGCACGTCGACTTGCCAGCTTCGTGCCCGAGTTGCCTCGGTATTGAGGTGGGAGCCCGTAAAAGATGCAGACGATGTGGTGCCCTTCCGGCAAGGATGCGACGACCGGAGTTTCCGCGGGAGATCGGGACGATGACGAGAAGACCGGAGGACTCGGATCACTCGGTATATCTCTTCCCTATCTTGTTAGTTAGCTAGGACAAGTTTAATGGCCCGATCCGGGGTTTAGTGCGCGGTGGTGCCGGTTTGCTAAGTTCGCAAAATTAAAGTTTATCACCGCTTCCGCATTTGGCCGTCGGATTGACGTCCGGGGCGCCGCCGTGCACTTACAGTGGTATCAGAGCCTCGCCATTAACTTCGTCTAGCTTTGTTTGATGTGTTTTACATTTCCGATCGACCAAAATTCCAAAACTTGCATTTTTGTTCACATCAGTTTTCTGTTGAAATTTTTTGGTCTCGAAAAATTTTTCAGGTTGTCTCACAGAATGATGTGCAGGGAGTTCTAAGAACACTGGAAAAATTCGACAACACGATCCCTCCGTACGACCGCGGAACCGCGGCCATTACCACTCTAGAGGCCGCGGATCCGCCGCATGAATGAGGGATCATGTCATCATTTTTTTGCAGTGGGCTTGTGGGCTAAAAATAGGGGTTTTGGAATATTAAAATTGGGTCCAGAATTTCTGTGAGTGCTACAGTATTGCTTGGGGGCCCACTTGTTAATTTTTGATCGGTCGGATATTTTAAACACATTATTTCACAGTATTTACATTATATCTGCGACCGTGAATGTCACTCGATCGGTAAATCTGGTCTAACTGCTATAGCCCGGTTAGACGGATTTGCGAACGTGACTTTCACGTTGATGTTCTGTGTTTTGCTGTGATGTTGCGGATCGGTCGTGGGGGATAGCCTGGATGCAATGCTAGTACAGTTTTGTTGTATTATGTACATTTGATATTGCGGGGCGAGCGTCCGACATGTGGACTGCCGTCACTGCCTGTTTGTATTATTATTTTGGGGCACGACCAGGTTGCGGTCGATGTACCCGTTGCATGTATATTTTACTTTCTGTACTAGGATTGCCCCGCGGTGGGGTGCACGGATAGCCGGGTTCTGGAGGGCAACAAGCCCGCATCTCATGGCATTGGGACAGAGGGGCTTCGCTCTAGAATTGGCGAGCTATTCGCCGCACTCGTAGGGGGTACAGGTTGACCCAGGAGGGGTGCCCAAGTTACCGGATTCCATGAAGTGCTGGGTGGTCCATTCACGGCGCTGAAGGGGGCTGCCTCGCTTCAGGTTTTGGCGGGTAACTTGCCGCACCCGTAGGGGTCTAGGATTTCATTGCACAGGCTATCCACATGACCAGGGGAACGTCGGGTTTCAGTAGTGGCTCTGTGAAACCCGGGGATCCCAGATATCTGTATTGTTCTGTGATGCTGTACATTTCTGTGATGTTGCATTCTTATCACGCCTTGAGCGAATATAATATATTGGTATATATATTAGTAGATGTTGTATATGTTTTTCATCCGCGCTAGTCCAGTCCCCGCTCTGCCGTTAGTTATCTAACCTAACGGGTGATGACGGGACCCAGTGGCGAATGCAGATGGCATATACGTACGTCAGTATATTTTCGTTCTTTGTGGTGTGATCAATTGATGGGACTACATTGATTCGGATCAATGCAAGATAAACAAACCTAATCTGATGTTGTTGGAACACTTTTCAAAAAAAGCTGTTATTGCAAGGACGTTCACTTTTGTTTTGCATCGTGGTATTCATTTGGAATATCCTGCTCCTCAGTCGACGAGGCAAGGGCCGAGATCCCTTCACCGGGAGTGACCCCTTGGACAAAAGTTTGCGTTAGGGCAGTAACTTCACTATAGCCGTTTACTTTTGCTTTGCATCGTGGTATTCAGTTGGAATATCCTGCACCTCATTCTACGGGGAAAGAGCCGAGATCCCTTCACCGGGAGTGACCTCTTTAGCAAAGGTTTTCGTAACTATATTTTCAAAAGCTATCAGTTCCTTCAACGATATCAAGTTCATTACGTTAAAGGTTTTCGCCAGAAACCATTCGTAGCCCTCCGTCATTTCATATGGATAGTCAATAGTATTCAAGCTGTGTTTGTTGGCCATAGTCAAGGCACAGTGTTTGGTAGCTATTGGGTGTTCATATGTAGCATAGATAGATGCGTTGGTTTGGGACAGTCGTATAGCCTTGTTGGCCCTAGTCAAGGGCTTGTACGGGTGGGTTCAAATTAACCTGGACAATGACGGGTAGAACTTGACATGTGACTTATGATTTGTTGGCCTTAGTCAAGGTCATAAGAGCATGGGGTAAAAATCACATCGGGAGTTTCAAAAGAACTGAAACTTGCCAGATATGCGCATACCTTCTGGAGTGTGATGACGTGAGCGGATTACGTCACGTTATCATGCGATGAGAGTTGGATCCCGATTCCCACTGATGAGTTAGTTTACTCCTCGGGTGACCCCGACTAATTCTTCTTTCAGGTTTGGAGGAGAATTTGAGGTACAGTGGGAGGTTTCCAGATTAGATAAAGGGATAACCATTCTGATCTAGGTTAGAGTGCACGCTGAGTGTTTCTTTTCTCTCTCTCTTTGGCAGCGACCATTGACCCAACCCAAGACTATGACTCAGTGACCAAGTTGACCGAACCTTCTTAACACTGGCTTTTGGATTGTCAGAGTTGCAGACCTCATTGCCACTCCTACTTTTACCCTTTTCTCCAGGACACCCCGTATTACTACGAACGTCCACTTCCATTGGACAAAACCATCGTATGGTTAGATACGAACTCGAAGGAATTCGAGGATGGTTTCCGGTTCTGGAGAAAACGAATAGGATTATTCAGTTGTCTTTTCCCTTTTACCTTCTCTCATGTTGTGAGTACTCCTTGGTTTAGGAGATAGTACACCTATTATGCAAATTGGATAGTCTTCTTCCAAACCTTAGGCTGGTGCCGACCGGTAGAGAATGAAGAAAACCAATTAGCCTAAACGGTGTGCAGAAGGTATTAAGATTAAGACAAAGAAAGGGATTAGTAAGAGGGCAAAGTAAATTGCGACTGATATTCACGACCAAACCAAGTATTTCTTCGCCAATCCTAAATCACCTTTGTATTTCTCCAGGACACTCCGTATCACTATGAAGATCCACAGTTTATTGGATACTCCATCGTATGGTTATATACGAACTCGAAAGGAACTTGTTCCAGTTCGGGGATGGATTCTGGTCCAGGAGAAATAGGAATAAGGTTTATTCGGGTGTCTTTTATCTTCACCTTCTCTCGCATTGCGAGTGCTCCTAGGACTAGGACAGTACACCCATTATGCTTATTGGATAGTCTTCTTCCAAACCATAGGCTGGTGTCGAACGGTAGGGAAGGAAGAAAACCAATTGGCCTAAAGGGGTGTGCAGAAGGTAATGACTAAAGACATATAAAGGGATTTGGAGAGATGGCAAAGAATTATACGGTTATAGTTGTGAATCTGGATAATGGTAGAGGCATTACTAGGAATACCAGGATACCCCATCGAAACATTTCAATGTTTCAGTTCAACTGTGTACTGTTAAAAGAAAACTGATTTCCCGATTAGACACTTGCTCCAGGGTATGTATTTACCAGGATGATTCTCACATCTGTATGGTTTTACAGTTGATGAGTGGGAGTAAGTTATTGGGAATTGGGTGATCATCCTCATTATATCGGGATTCGTTGTATCGGGTTTTACAGATGATGAGTGGGAGTAAGTTATTGGGAATTGGGTGATCATCCTCATTATATCGGGATTCGTTGTAATCGGTGATATTTAAGGAGATCACCTGGGCTGTTTGCCGGTCGGCAAATATTTGGTTTTGAATATCCGCTGTTGTGCACCAATTTCAAATTGATATATCTGTACGTCTATTTTCATAGAGTGAGATATACCTTTTGATATTATGTCGATGACATTTACCTATATCAGTGGATGGTTAGGTAAGGAGCATTAAACAGCGGTGTAATTCTTCTTAACTATAAGTACAGTTTTCAACCTACGACACACAGTGAAAGAGTTGTTAGACTCAGCGGACTTATACAGAGTATTGTATGTTGTCCAGTGTCCATTAGGACAGAGGGGTTGGTCCTCATACTATATTCTGTTTACTTTTAACTTCTCTAGTTCTTAGACATGTGTTTCGTAGAAACACAGGGTCTAAGTTTTGAGGAGTTATAGGTATTTGAATAGAGTAGAGAACCAGGTGTAGCAAGTATCGGGATTCTTCAAAGTGATCGAAGATGTAGATACTTGTGTATGGTATTCAGTTGATAGTAATGATAAAGAGAAATTGCTTCTCTTTCAGGTTACTCATAATTGGAAGCATTCCTAAGTTGAGTAACGCTGATCGGCCTCTCTCCATTTACTTGACATGCACTGGAGACAGCTGCATGATTTGAATCTGGTTCAATTAAATCAGTGCCTCTGGTTCTATATTGGATATAGTACAGTTCATATCTTAACATTGTTAAGGTACGGGGAGTTGTCCGGCTTATGATTAAAACCAGACACTGGACAACTCAAGGCACGTTTCTGTAATGGCTGTTTGTGGGTTGACCCAGGCTATGACGAGGGTTGACTTTCTACCATATGGAAGATCAATAGTGATATTGTTCTTAACTCGCCACATTTTAAAAGGAAATGGTTATTTTTCAGAAAACAGTAGTGGGAGTATGGTAGAACTGGAAGCGATTCCAGAACCACAAACGATTACTGAAGATTTGATAAGGAACCTAAAGATTCAATCTGATTTTACATTCCATTGGCCACTCCGCAGATACGGTGGGTAACCTCAGGCACCCGAGAGGTACTCCGGTAGCCTCAAGGACGGTGGCAGGGAGGTTCTTGTTTACCCAGACTTGCCATTGCTGTTGTTCCAGGCTGCGAGACCCGGTGGGAGGATGAGTATAGCGTCGTTCTAAACTAGCTTTAGAAGTGCACGTCTATATGACTCTGCCAGAGGGTTGTCGTAGTCAGTGGGAGCAGCGGAAGCATTGGTGGACATCAGGCTTATGTCTATTTATAGACTAAAGCAGATATAGCGGAGATAGATCATCTATTTCTGATGTGACAGTCATAGGTTTGACGTTATCAGGATAGGGGATGGATCTGTTGAGAAGGTAGTAGGGTGTGATATCCGGGTTTTGGATGACATACACAAAGTAGGAAGTGATATTCCTATACTACGATCGGTTATACTTTGGTCGTCACACAGTGGTTTTTCCACATGGGACTTGGACATTATAACTGACATACTGGTTACTAGATCTATGGTTTTTAGATCTAGATTTGGGTGGTTTCCCAATCAGGGTACTTTGACAGCATTCTAAGAGTATTTAGAATGGACGACTCCTGGCACGGTAGTGTACCTGCAGGTGATGGAGTCACCCTCTCTAAAGGTGTCTTATAGACTAAAGGGGAGAGGGATGCGCATGATTGGCAGATCACTTGCTTAGGCAATTGAGTCAATCATGAGATGTCAAGTACCACACCAGATGTTGTTCTTGCACGAGATGCAATAAGTTGACATTGATCCAATCCTGGAGAAACAGTCGGAAGCAGTTTTAGAACATAAGTGGATGTTCTAGGGATATGATAACGACAGCCTCATTTGGGAGACAGTTATCATTCCAGGCTTCCAAGGTGACATGGACGACAAGGAGGTTGTCAGAGTTATAGTTTTCCTTCTGACGAGGGGCAGTATTTTGGACAGGTGGTCCAAGGAAATACTGAGGGTGGCATGGCGCAGGATACTGATTAAGTTCAGTTGACGATACAGTCTAAGAAGTTTGGATTTGGACTTCATTTATGAGCTCGGTCCCATCAGACATCCAGACACTCTAAGACAGATATTGCTCATTTCGGGAGATGTCTTTCTCCGCGAACTTGAGATATAGAGAGACATAGAAAGAAACATCAGAGCGGATCCACTCACTAAGGCTATTCCTCGAACGCAAGAGTTTCGCAAACAGGCTTTGTGAGACTGACTAGTAGAGGAGTTGGGTGTTCGGTATCACACGGGCTGTGAGTATGCGACATCGCAATAATTAGCCTTGAGTGCAAGTGGGAGATTGTCGGAGATAATGCCCTCAGAGTCAATTATTGGATCACAGGCACGTGATTGCAATGATTGAGGGAGGACCTATCCCGGTACGACAGTCTTACTCGAGATGATAGTATGCTATCTGGTTTACCTTTATCATCGTGTACTGCTTTAGGTGACCTGACAGGTCGCTATTGCACGTTGATAGAGCCCCTAGGATTCTTGCTTGACGACCAGCAGTATGCGGGCGATCATATACGTGAGAGCTGGGGTCTACAAGCATATCCTTAAAAGGTCCCTAGTCGTGGGAGTTTCGAGACAGGGCATCGATTCTCCAGAGTAGACTAGTGTATACAGTCGAGACCCCGACGAGGGGCGGTGGCCAGTCTCACAAGCCACTGGTGTCAGTTGGTTCACCTAAGATGTATACAGGTGCTCATTGGGTTATGAGTACACCGGACAGGACTCGCCGGGAACCTGCTAGTTGGTCTTATACCTGACGTCAGATAGCAGTTCCCTGGTGACATGTGTACAGGTTAGTTCATCGACCTGTGGATCGTCATTTATCTCGTGTGAGTTCCCACTGTGCTTTGATTACTACCCTACCACGGCTCAAAGGAGTCGTGCAAACAGGTTTTAGTTGGGTACAGTCCCGAGCCACATGGAGGCAGTGAGCGGATCTTCAGGGGTTCGTCTCTCCCGGTATTGGGGGTGAGGTCGCGCTGTGTCTAGGAGAGCCATTACACGAAGTCCTTGGCCAAGGCAGGAGATTTACTGGTAGGTATTCCAGTAGTATCTCAGGGTGTTCTGGGCTACACTCCGACATGACTTGTACCGCTTTTGGGGGTCTGACTTTTACCCACCCCCTAAGCCCGCCATGCGATGCTCATAGACGAACGGACCGGACTGTACGGATATTGTCACTGACAGGCTCAGTAGGGTGTCAGGATGAGTTCGCTCATCGACGTCCCTTTTAGTCAATAGCTGGTGGCCCGTTACGTATTGGCTTATACCTCTGACGTGCTAGTGGTTAAATCCACAGCCATAGTATTGACGAGTCTTTAGAGTCCACCACACTTTCAGTTACTCAGCTTTCGGGCGAAACGCTGTAGAGGCCGTATGGAGATATGGCAGGGTCCGATCAGATACGTGCGGTATTGCACGGATCAGGATCGGACAGTTTTGTACTAGTGGCCATATAGTTATATGGCAGGGTTCGATCTGATACGTGCGGTATTGCACGGATCAGGATCGGACGAACATTACTAGCCGGCTTTGGTTTAAGCCGGATCCTAGTTTAGTACAATGTAGATTTTGTCTCTTTGCATTTGTATCCGGACGGAATACAGATGCGGGTGTGTATGCACAGTATCGGGGTTTTCCTGTAATTTATTACGGGACCAGTTTTCTGGAGTTGCCAGTTTGCATTCCGTTCCGGCCGGTTTTCCTTTGTTCTTTCCCTGCCGGACTTTTCCGATGGAGGGGGTTATTTGTAAGTTTGCAAATAACATTTTGTGGAGGGTTTATTTGTGAGATGAGAGATTATGATAGCATCTTTGATTCCCTCCATCACTTGCATTAAATGAGATTAGAAAGGGTATGGGTTTGATATTCATTTGTTATGATAATGTTTGTTAATGGTCACCTTTTCTTCTCTCCTACACTCACCTCCCTTCATGCTACATATCCATTCCCTCCACCATTCTAAATGGCCGGCCACAATTTTGAGGGAGTGAGGGAGAGAGTTTCATTTTGTGAGCTTGTGGCATTTTATCTTCATCTCAATTTCCTTGCATGAAAAATGAAAGCACCATTTTTCTTGACCTCATTCCTCCATCTACAAAGGCAACAAAATCCCAAATGAGACACAACCCTACACATTCTACAGCAAACCTTGGGCACGTCGACTTGCCAGCTTCGTGCCCGAGTTGCCTCGGTATTGAGGTGGGAGCCCGTAAAAGATGCAGACGATGTGGTGCCCTTCCGGCAAGGATGCGACGACCGGAGTTTCCGCGGGAGATCGGGACGATGACGAGAAGACCGGAGGACTCGGATCACTCGGTATATCTCTTCCCTATCTTGTTAGTTAGCAAGGACAAGTTTAATGGCCCGATCTGGGGTTTAGTGCGCGGTGGTGCCGGTTTGCTAAGTTCGCAAAATTAAAGTTTATCACCGCTTCCGCATTTGGCCGTCGGATTGACGTCCGGGGCGCCGCTGTGCACTTACAATGTAGACGGTATGCACAACCATGCCCCCAGACTTAGGGCGTTTGGGTCCACTGCCTTTGAAATTTGCCGTGGGCAGGGGCTCTTCTCCGGCCTTCTCCTCTTATGGGAGATCGAAGTTGAGGGGGCCGTTGCGGCAGGCATCCATGCAGACGATACTTTTCGTGGTATGGAGGTTGGATGGTCCTCTTCTTGCCGAGCCTTCGTCTTCTTCAGCCGGCGAGAGTAAACTTTGTCAACTACAGAGTCTTGAACTTTCCACCAAACTCTATGGATCATAGAGGACAACCGCTGAGGAGGCTGTTCTGGCTTCACTTGTGTTGTGTTTTCGACAGACAGAGGAGACTTCTTCAATATGACGGTCGGAGAGTTCTTGCACACCCTCCTGAGCAGCTCGAAGTTGTTTCTAGTTGAAACGGCAGCGTCAGTTTCCACCGTTGGAGCCGGTGGGGTAAGTCCAGAGGGGGAACTGCCCCCAGCCTTCCTTACTCGGCGCCAGTGGCGACGTTGAGCATGCCGTGCAGTTGGGAATGGTTCAGTTACAGGATCGGCTTCGTCATGCCCCCTACTTTGATGAGAGGCTGCTTTCGGTGCCAACCTGTCAAAAACTGATGTCCGTTGAAAGGGAACGTCTAACCTGTCAAAGACTGACTTTCGAATAGGGAAAGCACTTGTAACAACCTCATCCGTAGCAGGAGTTGGAACGACCAGTCTTGTGAAAACCGATCCCTTAGCAGGAGAAGCCCCTTTGACGACTTCTTCTACCGGAGCTGGAATGGCTATCCGCTTCGGGATAACTCCTTCAGGTATTGCGGGCCACTTTACGGGCCCCGTGGAGTTTTAGCTCAGCCTACTGAAGACTGAGGCGGCAGACTTGGATGACCCGTTGAGAGGGGCTATGGTGGTTGCGAGCCGATCAAAGACCGACTTCTTTGGATCCTCCTGTGATGGTATTGAAGCTCATTGGAGGGAGCATGGTCCCGAAGAACAGTCCAATGGTGGCCTGAGTTACCTGTTCCACTGGCATTGCGAAGATGGAGGCCGCTTGGGGCCCATAAGTCACTCCTCCAACAGGGACGGGGTGGTAGTTGTTGTTGCAATTGGTGCAGTTGTAAGCCATCGACGTCATCTTCTCTTCTGCATAGAGCAAGACACCAAATTTTAGTACCTCAAATCCAGGGGCAACCATATTAAACCACGATCCGTTCGCGAACACGACACACGAAGTGTGGAGTGGAAAGAGGAAAAGGTCTGAATGGGCATGCCAGAATCTGTTTACCGCCAAAAGACGCGACCGGGACGTTAGGACTTCTGGCCTGAATTTTGGGGGCAGATGCTATTGGGATTTATCCGTCCACCTCTCCGAAGATGCCAAGCTGATTTATGGCACCGTGTATCGGAAGTCTGTACGGATGCGGCCGTTGTAGCAGACTTCATCAGATTCCCCCTCGTTGTGAGGGGTTTTTGATTGTGGTGACGTTCTTCCCTGCAGGCGCAAGCCCCTACAGTTAATTACGTTACCGCATCGCGGTAACCACTTTCTCCTGCTCCAGAAGGTCACTTCGTGTCGTGTGTATTTGTTTTATTTTTGGTTGCCCGTGGATTTTATACGGAGACTAATTTATGTTGTCGCCCGTAGGGTGTGGATTAGTCCAAATCCGTATTTTCTTAAATTTTGGTTTGGTTTGATTTAAGGATCATTAATCTCATATGAGATTAAGATCAACTTAAATATTTGTTAAGGATACGTTAATCCGATATTGGACTAAGATCTACTTAACGGGGGTTCGGAATCATTTTTGATCGAACGAAAGAGTATTTGGGCTCTATCGTTTTAGTTTAAGGACGTTACGGTCCGTAGCTAGTTTAAGAACATTGCAGTCCATGGCTAGTTTAAGGACATTTGCAGTCCACAACCAGTTTAAGGACGTTACGGTCCATGGCTAGTTTAAGGACATTTTCGGTCCACAGAATTGTTGGTTGTCGGGACTGTTTCCCCCAATCAGAGTAAAGCCCTGTTTGAATTTCAAAATTTCAAAAAAAAAATTGAAGCAATGCTTCAGATTACTTGCACTGCGCGCATCGCGCCACGTGTCAAAAGCTGACACGTTAGCGCTGCGCTCAAGACAGCGCACCCAATTAGAGCAAGGCTCTATTTAAAATAAAAATAAAGGAAGCAACGCTTCAGTTGACTTGCGCTCTGCGCTGCACGACACGCGTCAGCGCAGTTGCGCTGCGTTCTGCGCTGCGCGACACGCGTCAGCGCAGGTGCGCTTGCGCCAGCTGTGCCAGCATTTAAACAGAAAAATTCTGGGAAGATCTTTCCAATCTTGTTAAAAAAAAGAAGATTACCTTCTGTAAAACAGAAGCTCTAGGATCAAAGATCCAACAGTAGGGAAAAATCCCTAAATCACTCAGAGAAAGATCTCTTTAACTGATTTAACAAATCAATTGGCACTATATAAAGGCCCCTAGACTCCAAGTCTAAAACACATTGACACACAGAGATAGAGAAACAAAGAGAATTCCTCTAAAACTTTGAGAAGAACTCCAAAAGAAAAAAAAGGTAAACCTTTGAAAAAAGAAGAATTTCTTCTGAAAAGATCAATGATCTAAGAACAAGATGAAGATCTTCAATAAAAAGAAAAAGATCAATAAAAGATCTAATAATAATAAAAAAAGAGAAGTAATATACTTCGCTATTAGATCTTTTTGATCTATATATAAAGGCATTAGCTTTTGATGAACCATTGGTTCTTGAAAAACTTGAGGTAGAACCTCTTTAGAATCAAAAAGATTCTGTTCTTTGATCTAAAATAGATCAAGATGCGCTCTGCGCTTTTGAACAGTGCCCTGCACTACTAATTTGAGCCTCTGCGCTCTTGGGTTGGCACAAGTCACCAGAACACGCCACATGTCAACCCCAGAATAATCTGCGCCTTGCGCTTTAAAAAATGAGCACTGCGCTCTTGAATTGGCGCAAGTCGTCAGAGTGCGCCACGTGTCAGCAGCGCAATGGCGCAGCGCATTGCGCCTGCGCTCACCAGAGCGCAACACGTGTCAACTCCACATCAGTTTGCGCCTTGCGCTCCTCAATCAGCGCAAAGCACCTGACAGGCCACGTGGCGCACTGTCAGACTATTAAATGCTGCGCATTATTAAGAAAGGGCAGAGCCCAATTAAAAGGCCTAACAGGCCTAATAAAAATGCAGTGCATTATTAAATGCAGTGCAGAGCCCAATTAAAAGGTCCAACAGACCAAGACTAATACTATGCATTATTAAACAAAGGGCAGAGCCCAAGTAAAGGCCTAACAGGCCAGACACAAATAAAAATGTTGAATATTCTCAACTGGACTTAGCTCAATACTGGCCGTAAGTCCTCAAATTAAATTGAACTGAGCACAATTGCTCTCTCAAATCAATTTACATCCGGTTCAAGGGTACATCTCTGAACTCCTCTGATATTTGTCGTTGTAATCCTTCAACGTTGTCAGAGAGGTGACGGGTCCCGACAACCACACATAATACGGACTGTGGGGTCCTTAAACTCATGGACTAAAGCGTCCTTAAACCAGTATCTATCCCCAAAATGGGAACAATGGACCACCATGTCCCTAAACTGGCAACACGGACTGTGGGGTCCTTAAACTCATGGACTAATGCGTCCTTAAACCAATATTCGTCCCCAAAATGGGAATGATGGATCACCATGTCCCTAAACTGGAAATCGACCACTATGTCCCTAAACTGGAACAATAGAGCCCAAACGCTCTTTTGTTGGATCTGAACGATCCAGTTAAGTTGATCTTAGTCTCAAATTGGACTAACGTATCCTTAACAAACGTTTAAGTTGATCTTAACCCTAAATATGGCTAACGTATCCTTAAACCAAAACCCCAAACCCAAATCTAAGAAAATACAGATTTGGATTAATCCACGTCCTACGGGCGACGACATAAATTAGTCTCCGTATACAATCCACGGGCAACCACAAACAAAACAAACACCCACGACATGAAGTGAAATTCTGGAGAAGGAGAAAGTTGTTACCGCGATGCGATAGCGTAATTAACTGCAGGGGCTTGCGCCTGCAGGGAAGAGTGTCCCCACAATCAAAAACCCCTCAAGCGAGGGGGAATCTGACGAAGTCTGCTACATCGGCCGCATCCGTCTAAACCTCCGATACACGGTGCCATAAATCAACTTGGCATCTTCGGAGAGGTGGACGGATAAAACCAAATAGCATCTGCCCTGAATCTCAGGCAAGACGTCCCTGTCTTGGCCGCCATTCGGAGGGGAACAGGGACCCGCCACCTCTCTGAAGACGTTGAAGAATTACAACGACATATATCAAAGGTGTGGGAAGATGTACCCTTGAACCAATGTCAGTTGGGAGATCTATAGTTGAGTTTGGGACTGAGACCAATTTAGAAAAATTGTGCTCACATGGGCTCGGTTGATCTGAATTAGGGACTTTTGGTCAACTTGGAATCGTCCCACTCAGTTTCTGAATAAAGTGTTAAACACTTGTTTGGGCTCGGTCCCTTTTCCGTGCAACAATACTGAGCATTGATATGGGCTCTGACGCTCACCCTATTTCTTTGTTTTTTATGGAGTGTTAAACACTCTTTATGGCGCTGGACTCTGTTTGTAGAGCGCTTTATGTTAAACGGCGCCCACATGAGGGGCACGTGAGGCGCTTGGCGCCGAGCGCCGACCATTGAGTCAGAGCACTCCTTATTTTAGCAGCGCCCACGTGAGGGGCACGTGAGGCGCTTGGCGCCTCATGTGGGCACTACTTAATAAGGAGTGCTTAGCACTCATCGGTTAGGCGCTTGGCGCTGGGCGCCAACCACTGAGTACTAGGCACTTTTTATTAAGCAGCGTCCACGTGAGGGGCACGTAAGGCGCTTGGTGCCGAGCGCTGACCATTAAGTGCAAAGCACTCTTTATTTTAGCAGCGCCCACATGAGGGGCATGTGAGGCGCTTTGCGCTGGACGCCGACCGATGAGTGCAGAGCACTCCTTATTTTAGCAGCGCCCATGTGAGGGGCATGTGAGGCGCTTAGCACTGGACGCCAACCGATGAGTGCTAAGCACTCCTTATTAAGCAGCGCCCACATGAAGGGCACGTGGGGCGCTTGGCGCTGGACGCCAACCGATGAGTGCTAAGCACTCCTTATTAAGCAGCGCCCACGTGAGGGGCACGTGGGGCGCTTGGCACTGGGCGCCAACCACTGAGTACCAGGCACTCTTTATTAAGCAGCGCCCATATGAGGGGCACGTGAGGCGCTCGACGTTGTTTCCTTCTTTATGCATTTTTCTGAAGAGTTCAATTCTTTGTTCTCCCCTAGATCTTCAATCCCTAAGATCAAATTCGTCCCTACGAGAATTAAATTCTCATTTGTGGGAGATTTTTCTTATGGATCTCAGATCCAGGGGAAAAACTATATTCTTTTATAAGGGTTAAACCCTTAGATATGTAGATGAGATACTATGATCTCTATTTACCTTGAAGAAAGTTCATTTTCTTTCTTCTCTCTTAAAGCTCTTTTTGCTTGCTCTTCTTTTTGAACTTGAAGTTTTTGGGGGGGGGGGTCTCTATATAAGACTTGAAGTCTTGGGGCCTTTATATAGTGGAGGCAAATTTGTTGATTCAGTTAAGAAAATCTCTCATTGAGAGATTTCTTAATTGATTTGGGGATTTTATCCACCATTGGATTTTTGATCCAAAGGCTTCTATTTTACAGAAGACATTCTTCTTGTTTTTAACAAAATTGGAAAATATTTTCCATACAGAGCTTATTCTATAATTTAGTGATTTTTAATCACCATTGGATCTTTAATCCAACGGTGCTCTGTTTTACAGAGCATAATCTTTCTTGTTTAAAAAGATTGGGGAAAATGTTTTCCCCTACAATGCTTATTCTGTAGCTTGGTGATTTTTAATCATCATTGGATCTTTAATCCAATGGTGCTCTATTTTACAGAGCATAATCTTTCTTGTTTAGAAAGATTTGAGGAATATTTTCTCAATCAGAATTTAATTTTGTGCTTTGATGATTTATCATCTCCGTTGGATCTTTGATCCAACGGCAGAGAACTTTTAGTTCTGGCGCCAGCGCCCTCGTGCGGGGCACGTGAGGCGCTACCTCAAAGTTTTTAACTCTTAGAGCTGGCGCCCTCGTGCAAGGTACTTCAGGCGCTGCCTCAGAATTTTTTAACTCTTGGCACTGGCGCCCCCGTGCAAGGCACATGAAGCGCTGCCTCTTTCAAATTTTGAACAGAGCTTTACTCTTTTATTGGGGGAAACATCAGCCATCAGCTCTAACCATCTACGCTACCTCATGTTGAGCTCCTTCTGTATAAACACATACTTTAGGCTCTTGTGATCCGTAAATACTTCAACTCTTTCGCCCAATAAGTAGTGTCTCCAAATCTTTAGCGCAAAGATTACTGCTACTAGCTCTAAATCATGAGTTGGGTAGTTCTTCTCATGGGTCTTCAATTTCCTCGACGCATACGCTATAATCATCCCATGCTGCATCAGAACACATCCCAAACCTTTCCCAGATGCGTCGCTGTGAAAAACTATTACTCCAGAACCATATGATACTGTCAGAATAGGAGCGGTTGTCAATTTTGCTTCAACACTTCAAAAGCTGACGCACACTTCTCAGTCCACACGAACGGTACCTCCTTACGTGTTAGCTTGGTCGGTGGTTCTGCTATCCGAGCGAAATTCTCCATAAACCTTCTATAATATCCAGCAAGTCTAAGAAAACTTCTGATCTCACCCAAAATCTTTGGAATTGGCCAATCATGAATAGCTGCAATATTTTCGGGATCGACTGCAATTCCATCTCCGGATAAAATATGACCCAAAAACTTCACCATTTCGAGCCAAAACTCGCACTTTCTCATCTTAACATATAAATTTTCATGTCTCAACGTTTGCAATGCGATCCTCAAGTGTTCTTCATGCTCTTCTTTGCTTCTCGAATAGACCAAAATATCGTCAATAAACACCACTACGAACTGATCCAGAAATGGTGAACATATTCGGTTCATTAAGTCCATAAATATTGCCGGTGGGTTAGTAACTCCAAACGGCATCACTAAGTACTCATAATGCCGATATCGAGTTTGGAACGCCGTCTTATAAATGTCTTCTGCTTTCACCCGAACTTGATGATACCCTGATCGTAAATCCAACTTCGAGAATACTCTCGTGTCACTGAGTTGATCGAATAATTAGCCTATGTGAGAGATTGGGTACTTGTTCTTAGTAGTCATCCGATTTAACTCACGATAGTCAATGCACATTTCCGCGTACCGTCTTTCTTCTTGACTAGAAGAACTGGAGCTCCTCATGGTGAACCGTTGCTGCAAATCCAACCCTTCTCTAGTAATTCGGTAACTTGTTTCTTTATCTCTTCCAGTTCCACCGGTGCCATTAGATAAGAAATCTTTGAAATTGGCACCGCTCCAGGAATAAGATCAATCGCGAACTCCACATCTCGTTTTGGCAGTAAACCCGAGATATCCTCGAACATGTAACAACCCTAAACTTTCTGTACAATTTTTTTTCAAAAATACAGAAAGATGTACTTTTGCCTGAGCACAATTTATAAGTTTGTTTTTCTTTAGAACAGTAAGAAGGAACTTGTAGCTCATTGATAAGACCTTACACTGCTGAGACAAAACACCAGAATTCAAATCCCATCAGCCACATTATCTTTTTAATTTGATTTCTTTTAATCTTTTTAGAAGCCCAAAGGTCTACACGTGCATAACACGTATACTGAAGAGTCACACATAAAACAAACGAGTCCACTGCAGTAGTCAAAGCGTCGGGGACACGTGGCATCGAGTTGAACCCCGACTTGGCTGACTCGAGCCGGAGGGAAGCGCGAATCGGCCGGCGCCGCCGGCCGACTCAGCTCGAAACCCTATTTTTTTCATTTTTCCGGCAACTCTTGAACTCCCCATAACCCCTGTACTATCTAAATTCCCTGCACATTTACAAAGCAAATTAAAACCCTCATTTAATCTATTTTAAATACAAATTCTTAATACACCCTCTCACATCCCTAAACCCTAATTTTTCCTATAAATACCACACCTAAAATCACCCCTCCTCACTCTCAAATCTCTGTCCAAACTCGCAAGAAAATTCTCAAGACTTTTTGTGTGCAAGTGGAGTTAGCAAAGAGCGAAGCTCCGATGAACTTTCGACGACGATCCGAGAAGTTTCCGATGATGAAACGATGCGCTGGTGTTTCCCCAATCTTCCTCTTCCTCTTCTCTTGACAATAATCCAGTAAGTCCTCCTTCTCTCTCTCTTTTACTATTCTCAAATTCTTAATTCTTAAAACGTGTCGGAAGCGGAGTTATCCGGCTTCCGATTCTTTTTTCTTTCAAAAATACAACATTTCTTAATAACAAACTTACAACTTTTGCTATCTTATTTAATACTCATTAACTAAGACAATAGAACAAATTTGACATTAAAATGATAACCATAGCCAGTTTAATTTCAGTTTTACATTAAAATACCACTATATTTCATATCGACATGTTATACCTTTTAACCATGGTAGCTTTAGAAAATTCACAAGATAATGACCTACCTCCTCAAAAAACTCATATGTAACATAGCACGATGAAATTTGGGAACATAGATTTGGGAAAAATACGACTTTATATATAATTACCTTCAACTATTAAAAACATTTTTCTACAAGATATGTATTTTTAACAAATCTTTGCAATGTGCCGCTACAACCCATTTCGGGGAACCCGTTCGGGATGGTGCGGATTATCGCACATCTTCGGGCTTAGTAGTGCGAGATGCAGACCACCGCAAGGAGCATACGGTCTCGAAAGATTTAAAATACAATTTTCTTTAGAAAATGTGATTTCTATTATAAATAAAACTTATATTTTTAATAAATATATATATATGTAATTAATATCAAAATACCTATTTTTAATATTTATAATATTCCACATTTCCAAAATTCAAGAAAAGTATCTCATTTACAAGAAAATACCATGCAATTCCAATATTACAAATAAATACCATATATTATGAAATTAGGTTTTATTCACTAGAAATGTCACATTGATAAAATATACATCCATGAAAACTCTAAAGACGATGATAAAATACTTGAGGTGTATTTTGAAAATTATACAAAATTATTTTTACATAAAACCCGCTCAAATTATACTAAATTACAATAAGGACCCTAATAAACATAGGTTTAAGCGGGACCAGTCTCTTGAGCCTCAGGGAGCTGGAGATATGGGTGATTGCCTATTTAAGATAGACAACTTAACAAACGGTGTTATCAACACGGTAATCGTCCTTGAAAAAGACACAAATCCTGCCGTACATATGCAGCGGTTACCGATAACACCAAAACATAATTCAGGACTTCAATTTCTTTTCTAATTGTCTGATTCAGACTGAGTCTCAACATAATCAATCTGACTTAAATATGATTCAAGTATCAAATTTCAATACAACATGGATCTATGAATCCGTCTATATCAAACTACACTGACTGAACCGAACCATGAATATATTTCATCTACATGATCATCCATTATATCCATGCCATTACTGATATCATGGTTTCGGCAAGTCATCCATCTATAATCAATATACAATACAAACAATACAACAATACAATCAAGATATCGCGGGGTTTATAAGGGGTAGATTGGTACAGAAGGTGTTAGAAGTGGCACGAGACTGCAACCATAATACACCTAACCTGAATTCAATTGTTGTTGTACCGTGGCTGAACGGTTCCTTGTACTCCTGATACCTTAGTCTCCGGGGAAAGTGAGACTCCTCTCGTATACACTGCCCTCTTTTGTACCAAGTTACAAATAACAGCGTTAACAATATAATACAACTTTAAAAGTTACACTCTCTCTCTGTCTATTCTATTTCTCCCTCATTTTTGGGACTTACCGAGCGATTGTTCGCTGACGACATTCTCTTTCTTCTTCTTTGGAATGTCGTCAGGTGATTCGGACTCATTGGAGATCGAGCCCACCAGCTAGCTTTCGACCCAGAGTTTTAGATTCCATGTATACATTTACATTCTGTAATTTTCCATTTCTGTTATGCCACTGTTTAAGCATTGCTTTCCATTCTATGTATTTATTTTTCAGATGTATTGTAAAAAGAATGTTAATAAATAAAGTTGTTGTTCATTTACATCCTGTCTCTTATGCAGTTTACTTATATTGCTTAGATACGCTTAGCGTGTTTACTTCAGAGTAAATACATAGCGGCCTCGTCGCGTCCCCTTCGCCGTATACTGGAAAGCGGGGCATGACAGGTTTTGTTGGCGGCCCGTGTAGGTCAGAGCTGTATGGAACCCTACCATGCAGTTTAGTTCTGCATGGACAGCCTAAGCAATATAACACAAGAACCAGCAACTAAAAACATTCTTTACAATTCACATTCCTTGAATCTTATCATTTCATATACTTTGAATCTATCCTAACCATATCTTTCATTCAAGGTTACGGATTCCTCAAACAATACCAGCACAAATGTCAACAACACTCCCCCACCACTACCACTTACACCTGCCCTCACTGCTCCGATCAACAAGCAGACGGTTCTACTTGAGGCAATCCGCAGCATCTTAGAAGGACAGCAGCAGCAGACTGCTATTCTCTTGAACCGTCCAGAAGCGGAAGCACCTGGAGTGAAGCAATTCATGGCCTTGCACCTCAAGCAATTCTCAGGAAAAGAGAGCCCTCTAGAAGCGGAGGAATGGGCTCAAAGTATCTAAAATGATCTGGCAGCGGCACAAGTGCCAGAGATAGCTTGGGTTCGAGTTGCAAAGCTGCAGCTCACTAACAATGCACGGGTTTGGTGGAAGGCGGAAGAAAGCCGTCTTGATTAACCCATCGAATGGAAGACTTTTCGCGACATGTTCGACACAAAGTACTTCCCTGAGAATGCCCGCTTTGATATGGAACAGCAGTTCATCCATCTGCAACAAGATTCAATGTGGACCAAGTCAGTAGATGAATATGATGTTGAGTTCACCATGGTCAGTCGATTCGTGGCACACTTGATACCGACTGCTGAGATCAGGGCCAGAAGATTTCAGTAAGGGTTGGACCAGGAAATCTAAGCTGCATTAGCTACAGGGGATTTCCCAACCCATGATTTGGTTTTGAAGACTGCCCGACGATATGAGGCAGTGGTGAAGAGGAAGGGCAGACCTCAATCTGCCGGAATGAAGCATCCAGCCACTCAGATGGCAGGAGGAGCCTCTTCAAGGCTAACTGTTGAACCCAGGAGATCGGAAGAAATCAATAACTAGCCAAGTCCAGATTTCTGCTTCCATTGCAAGAGAGATGGACATTTGGTGAAGGACTGTGGGCGCGCAAAAGGCCTGTGTTTAGTTTGTGGCGCATCCAATCACAGAATTGGAAACTGTATTTATAAACGCAACACAACTCACACACCCACCAACTACCCACAGCGGCTAGCTATCTAGGCTCCTGCACCTCGTCTTGCACTCCCAGCTCCACCACCTGCACAGCTTACTCGCCAATTCCATCAGGCGCTGAGGAACATGCCTCCAGGGCAGAGAAACATGCCCCAAGGACAGAGGAATGTGCCTTCGGCTAGGAGGAATGTACCACGGCGTCAGGCTTTCCTTTTAACAGCCGAAAAAGCAGAGGCTGTAGACCAAGGTAACACTAGTAATTCTCTTCGACCTTTTCAAACCTTTGTATCACTTTGTTATACTTCTATCACCAAAATTTTCTTGAATCTGTTACAATTTCTTTTTACAAATTTCGAGGACGAAATTTTTTAAGGAGGGTAGAATGTAACAACCCTAAACTTTCTGTACAATTTTTTTTCAAAAATACAAAAAGATGTACTTTTGCCTGAGCACAACTTATAAGTTTGTTTTGTTTTAGAACAGCAAGAAAGAGCTTGTAGCTCATTAGTAAGACCTTGCACTGCTGAGACAAAGCACCAGAGTTCAAATCCCATCAGCCACATTATCTTTTTAATTTGATTTCTTTTAATCTTTTTAGAAGCCCAAAGGTCTACACGTGCATAATACGTAACTAAAGAGTCACATATAAAACAAACGAGTCCACTGCAGTAGTTAAAGCGCCGGGGACACGTGGCGTCGAGGGGAGCCCCGACTCGACTGACTCGGGCCGGCGGGAAGCGCGAATCGGCCGGTGCCGCCGGCCGACTCAACTCGAAACCCTATTTTTTTCATTTTTCTGGCAACTCTTGAACTCCCCATAACCCCTATACTATTTAAATTCCCTGCGCATTTACAGAGCAAATTAAAACCCTCATTTAATCTATTTTAAATACAAATTCTTAATACACCCTTTCACATCCCTAAATCCTGATTTTTCCTATAAATACCGCACCTAAAATCACCCCTCCTCACTCTCAAATCTCTGCCCAAACTCTCAAGAAAATTCTCAAGACTTTTTGTGTGCAAGTGAAGTTAGCAAAGGGCGAAACTCCGACGAACTTCCGACGACGATCCGAGGAGTTTCCTGGGACGAAACAACGCACCGGTGTTTCCCCAATCTTCCTCTTCCTCTTCTCTTTACACTAATCTAGTAAGTCCCCCTTCTCTCTCTCTTTTACTATTCTCAAATTCTTAATTCTTAAAACGTGTCGGAAGCAGAGTTATCCAGCTTCCGATTCTCTTTTCTTTCAAAAATACAACATTTCTTAATAACAAACTTACAACTTTTGCTATCTTGTTTAATACTCATTAACTAAGACTATAGAACAAGTTTGACATTAAAATGATAGCCATATCCAGTTTTATTTCAGTTTTACATTAAAATACCTTTATGTTTCATATCGACATGTTTATATCTTTTAACCATGCTAGTTTTAGAAAACTCACGAGGTAATGACCTACCTCCTCACAACACTTATATGTAATATAGCACGATGAAATTTGGGAACATAGATTTGGGGAAAATACGACTTTACATTTAACTACCTTCAACTATTAAAAACATTTTTCTACAAGATGTGTATTTTTAACAAATCTTTGCAATGTGCCGCTACAACCCATTTCGGGAAACCCGTTCTGGATGGTGCGGATTATCGCACATCTTCGGGCTTAGTAGTGCGGGATGCAGACCTCCGCAAGGAGCATACGGTCTCGAAAGATTTAAAATACAATTTTCTTTAGAAAATATGATTTCTATTATAAATAAAACTTATATTTTTAATAAATATATATATATATGTAATTAATATCAAAATACTTATTTTTAATATTTATAATATTCCACATTTCCAAAATTTAAGAAAAATATCTCATTTACAAGAAAATACCATGCAATTCCACTATTACAAATAAATACCATATATTATGAAATTAGGTTTTATTCACTAGAAATGTCACATTGATAAAATATACATCCATGAAAACTCTGAAGACGATGATAAAATAGTTGAGGTGTATTTTAAAAATTATACAAAATTATTTTTACATAAAACCCTCTCAAGTTATACTAAATTATAATAAGGACCCTAGTAAACATATGTTTAAGCGGGACCACTTTCTTGAGCCTCAGGGAGACGGAGATATGGGTGCTTGCCTATTTAAGGTAGACAACTTAACAAACGGTGTTATCAACACGGTAATCGTCTTTGAAAAAGACATAAATCCTGCCGTCCATGTGCAGCGGTTACCGATAACACCAAAACCTAATTCAGAACTTCAATTTCTTTTCTAATTGTCTGACTCAGACTGAGTCTCAATATAATCAATCTGACTTGAATATGATTCAAGTATCAAACTTCAATACAACATGGATCTATGAATCCGTCTATATCAAACTACATTGACTGGACCGAACCATGGATATATTTCATCTACATGATCATCCATTATATCCGTGCCATTACTGATATCTGTAAGTCCATGCTACCTCTCCCGGTACTTTCGGGAATGCGGAATTTGGTAAAAAACGATTTTCTTAAAGATGGTAACATGGACCTATAACCCGGATCTTGGTTAAACATCTATCTAACATCCTAACTAAGAGATTCTAGCTACTCGGTTAGGGGGTTATACCTAGCTTGTCTTGAACTCCTTCTCTTCAAGCTCCGATGGTGGTCCGATGGCTCCTTCTCGTCGTCTCCGTACGCCGAAGATAGATCCACTTGAAAGCTCCAACCTTTAGCTCCTTCTTCGTTCTTTGAAGAAACTAGTTCACTTGGTTTGCTAAACCTAGTGAACTAGAATGAGTAGAGAGGAAATAGAATGGGATTTTATCTATGGTTCTTGATTCTCAACTCATGAGACAAGAGAACCATAGAATCAAGAGAGGGAGGAAGAGGTTGAGGGTGAGAGCAAAAGGAGAGCTCAAGAACAAGAGAGAGAATGAGCAAGAAAGAATGAGGCTCTCTTTTGTCTTTCACCCTCTCATAATCCAAAGTGATCATAACTCATCATATCAAAAAAAAGTCTTATGTGATGGTTGAAGCAACCATAACCATATCATTTCATGCACTCATTTTGCACAAATGAGCAAGCAAACAAAAGTCTTTGCCATGAAATGATGGCTATGGTTATCATGATGGTCAACTAGTCAAGCCTAGTCAACCGGTCAACAAGTCAACAAAAGTCAACAAGTCAACAAAGTCAACAAAAGTCAACAAGTCAACAAAGTCAACAACCATATCACCATAATACTTAATTAATATAATAGTTAATCACATATCATATTCTCATCAGGGTTGAGCAAAAAGTCAAATAGTCAACGGTCAACTGTCAACAACCCTAATGAGAATCCACTGCCTCTGTCTCCCTGTCAACTGTGCATACACACCCGCATCCGCGTTCCGAGGAACACGAATGCAAACTGGATAAATCCAATCCCATAAGGTACACTAGGATCTGGCTTAAACCAAAGCCCGCTAGTGTAAACTGTCCGGACACTGTACGCGCACAAGTGCACGGATGTGACCGAACCCTGTCGCAAAACCATGCGACCTGTCGCAATACCATGCGACCTCTACTCTTTTGCCTAAAGGCGAAAAGCTTTCTGTGTGGGACTCTAAAGACTCGACACTACGCTGGCAGTGGGTTTAACCACAGACCGCAAGCGGCACTAGCTGTGCGTAACGGTCCCCAGGTAGTGCCGACAAGAAGACCGACGAGGCGAAACCCATCTGAACTCCTACTGAGCCTGAATGTGACATTCTCCGTACAGTCCGGTCTGTTCGTCTGATACATCGCATGGCGGGCCTAGGGGGCGGTAAACGTCAGTCCCCCAATAGCGGTACAAGTCGTGCCGAAGCGAAGCCCAAAACACCCTGAGATAACACTGGAAACCTACCAGTATATCTCGATTGCCCTGGCCAGGGACTACTCGTGTAATGGCTCTCCTAGACACAGCGCGATGTCAACCCCCAATACCGGGAGAAACGAATCCTGTCTAACCGTCACTGCCTCCAAGTGCTTCGGGACTGCACCCAACCACTACCTGTTTGCACGACTCCTTTGAGCCGTGGTAGGGTAGTGATCAAAGTACAGTGGGAACACACTCGAGGCGGAGTGACAGTGTCAAGTCAGCGGACTAAGCTGTACTCATGTCACCTGGGAACTGATAACTGACGATAGGTATAATACCAACTAGTCAGTTCCCGACGAGTCCTGTCCAGTGTACCCGTAACCTAACGAGCACCCGCATACTATCTCAAGTACGACGTATTGACGGCTGTGGGACAGACCGTCTCCCACACTGGGATGAGAAGCGCATGCGCTGGTCTACTCCGGAGTATCGATGCCCTGTCTCGATAGTCCTGCGACCAGGGACCTGCATAAGGATGTGCTTATAGATTACCCAGCCCCACTAGTGTGACGGCCATCACATCGCTGGTAATCAAGCAAAGATCCTAAGGGCTCCACTAATGTGTATAGGCGATATACAAAATATAAACACATGTACACATTGAAGTAGAAACAAACCAAGTAGCATACTACTATTTTAAGCAAGATTGTATATACAAGGTGAATATCCCAAGCATCCATTAAGTAATATACAAACCAGTATGATACAGTAATGGCCTCTAGGGCATATACACTAACAATCTCCCACTTGCACTAAGGCCATGTACTGGCGTATCGAAGACCTATCATCTCGATCAGCCGCTCGAACTGAGTCTGGGGCAGGGCCTTGGTGAATGGATCTGCAGTGTTATCTTCTGAAGCGACTCTCCGAACCTCGATCTCTTGGCGATCCACGATCTCCCTGATCAGGTGATACCGCCTCAAGATGTGCCTGGATCTCTGATGGGACCTGGGTTCCTTCGCTAAAGCTATAGCCCCGTTGTTGTCGCAATACAGAGGTATTGGATCAACAATGGACGGAACCACCTGAAGTTCTTTCAAGAACTTCCTCATCCAGACAGCTTCTTTTGCGGCATCAGATGCAGCGATGTATTCCGCTTCCATCGTCGAGTCTGCAACGGTTTCCTGTTAGGAACTCTTCCAACACACCGCCCCTCCATTGAGGGTAAAGACAAAACCCGACATGGACTTGGAATCATCCTTGTCACTCTGGAAGCTGGAGTCAGCAAAGGTCTCGATCTGGAGGTCTTTTCCGCCATACACCAAGAACATCTCCTTAGTCCTTCTCAGGTACTTGAGAATGTTCTTTACCGCTATCCAGTGTTTCTCCCCAGGGTTTGACTGATACCGGCTTACCACACTCAGTGCATAAGCTACATCCGGTCTGGTACACAACATCGCATACATTATAGAGCCTACCGCAGAAGCATAGGGTATAATAGACATGCGATCCCTCTCCAAATCAGTCTTGGGAGACATCTCTTTAGAGAGGGTGATCCCGTGACAAGCCGGTAGGTTACCGCGCTTGGAATCTTCCATACTGAATCTCTTCAGTATGGTGTCGATGTACCTGGACTGTGATAGTCCTAATATCCTCTTGGATCTGTCACGGTAGATCCGGATACCCAGAATGTATGAGGCATCACCCAGGTCTTTCATGGAGAACCTGTGTGACAAGAACCCCTTGACAGATTGTAGCATAGGAATGTCATTTCCTATTAAGAGAATGTCATCCACGTATAAAACGAGGAATACTACAGTTCTCGCTACAAATCTACTATAGATGCATGGTTCATCTGGATTTTTGATAAAGCCAAATTCTTTGACCGTCTCATCAAAGCAGATGTTCCAACTCCGCGATGCCTGCTTTAGTCCATAGATGGACTTAAGCAACTTGCACACCTTTCCGCTGCTCCCACTCTGAATGAAACCCTCTGGTTGGTCCATATAGACACACTCCTCTAAATTTCCATTTAGAAAAGCTGTCTTCACGTCCATTTGCCAGATTTCATAATCGTGGAAGGTAGCAATGGCAAGAAAGATCCGAATGGATTTCAGCATGGCTACTGGAGAAAAGGTTTCGTCATAGTCCAAGCCAGGTCTTTGACGGAAACCTTTTGCTACCAGCCTAGCTTTATAGGTCTCAACCTGTCCATCTACACCAATCTTCCTTTTGAAGATACACTTGCATCCTACGGGTTTTACCCCGTCTGGAGCAATGTCCAACGTCCATACCTTGTTGGTGTACATGGACTCCATTTCGGTCCGCATTGCATCCAGCCATTTCACTGAGTCAACGCTCTGAACGGCCTGCTGGAAGCTAGTAGGCTTATCATAATCTATGATGCAATCCTCTCTATCCCCGTCAATGAGAAAACCGTAGTATCTCTCGGGCGGATGAGTCTGCCTACTACTTCTGCGGAGCGGCGCAGGAATGTCCTGTTCTGTTGAACCCTCTGGTTCCACTAAACTTTCAGTAATAGTCCGTGGTTCTGGAATTTCTTCCAGTTCTACTGCGCTCCCACTTATTTCTTTTTCTATGAACTGGTGTTCTAGAAAGTGGGCATGACGAGAAACAAGAACTTTTTGTTCCTCTTCACAGTAGAAGAAATATCCCTTGGAATTCTTTGGATATCCCACAAACTTGCACAGTACTGAGCGTGCCTCGAGCTTATCCGCATGCTGCTTTTTGACAAAAGCTGGACTTCCCCATATCTTAATGTGATTAAGATGGGGTCTCTTCCCACACCACATCTCAAATGGCGTAGTAGGCACAGTCTTAGTGGGAACTCGGTTCAAAAGGTATGCGGCTGATTCTAGCGCATATCCCCAGAATGATCGCGGCAACTCAGCGTTACTCATCATGGACCGTACCATATCCAATAGGGTGCGGTTCCGTCTCTCCGATACACCGTTATGTTGCGGGGTGTATGGAGGAGTAAGCTGAGAGAGAATTCCGTTCTCTTTTAAATAGTCCAGGAACTCGGCACTTAAGTATTCTCCACCTCGATCCGATCTTAGAATCTTAATACTTTTGCCGGTCTGTTTCTCTACTTCATTCTTATACTCCTGGAATTTTCCAAAGGCCTCGGACTTATGTTTCATCAAGAAGACATAACCGTACCTTGAGAAGTCATCCGTAAAAGTAATGAAGTAAGAATGTCCGCTTCGGGCATGTGTAGACATTGGACCGCACACGTCACTGTGTACGAGTCCCAAGAGCTCGCTCGCTCTTACTCCATGTCCAGTAAACGGAGTCTTTGTCATCTTTCCTTTGAGACAAGATTGACAAGTGGCATACGATTGATATTCGAACGCATTCAAATATCCTTCTGTATGTAACTTAGTCAACCTTCTCTCATTGATGTGACCCAATCTACAATGCCATAAGAAAGTCTGATTTATTTCTGAAGACTTTCTTTTGTGTGTATTCTGGACGTTGAAAATCTGTGGTTGGTTTAACACGTATATACCATTACTCAATGTACCTGACCCAATCAAAACTTGATTAAGGTGAATGTTTACAACATTACTTACAAACGCAAATTCATAACCTTCTTTAGAAACTAAAGATACAGAAATGATATTACAAGTTGCGTTGGGTACAAAAAAGCAATTACGCAAAACCAAAACATGTCCATCTGACATTCCCAGGTGATAGTCCCCCACGGCTTTAGCATCCATGCTAGCTCCGTTCGCAACTCTGAGGGTCATGTCACCTGCCTTCAAAACCCTACGGTTTCTCAACGCCTGCAAAGAATTACAGATATGAGATCCTGATCCGGTATCCAATACCCAGGAAGTAGAGTTTATTGAAAGACAGTTTTCAATAACATACACACCTGAAGCTGAAGCTGCAACCTGCTTCAATTCCTGTGTTCTGGCCTTCCAGGCCCTGCAATCATTCTTCCAGTGTCCTTTCTTATGACAATAGAAGCATTCTTCCTTGTCCACAAGCTTCCCCGCTATCTTTGTTGCTTTTGCTTTTCCCTTCGTATCCACTTTACTAACACCGCCCCTTGGTTTGGCGGGGGCCTTCTTCTTCTTTCCCTTGGCTTTCGCCTTGGACCTAGAAGAAGATGATCCTCCTACAAACAAAGTGGATGTATCCCTACCTTTCTGTAGGGTGCCCTCTGCGCTCCTCAGCATGTTGAGGAGCTCTGAAAGTTCAACCTCTTTTTCTTGTAAGTTGAAGTTCAGTATAAACTGGGCGTAAGTGGAAGGAAGGGACTGGAGAACTATATCCGTATATAGCTCACTCTCCAATGTGATCCCTAGGTCAGCGAGCTCCTCAATGTAGCCGATCATCTTTAGCACGTGCTCGGCTACTGATGATCCGACGGCCATTCTTGTCGAAAATAACTTTTTCGACGCTTCGTATCTTGCGATACGAGATTGCTCTCCATACAGTTCTTTTGTATGAAGCAATATGGATTCCATGTCCATATTCTCATGCCTCCTCTGATGTTCGTTGTCCATCGAGGCAAGCAGGAGGCATTTGGCCTTCGCGCTATCAATCTCCCAAGTCTTGCGGATTTCCTTATCCGCGACGCTGGAAGTTGGACCAGGGACAGGGGGAGCTTTGGTGGTAAGAAGATACCCCAGCTTGTCGTAAGTGATTGCTATCTTGACATTCCTGAGCCAATCTTTGTAGTTTGGCCCTGTCAGTTTGTTTTTATCTAGGAGTAACTTAAGTCCAGTCATGTTGATTGGTCGCTGCAATTAGGAGAGAGAAGAAGAAACACTCAGCATGATGCTCTTGCAAGTTTAGAGTGGTTTTTAGTTTGTCTAAACAGGATGGCTCCCACTGTTTCTCGAATCCCTCCTCAAACCATAAAGGAAGAATTAGTCAGGATCAATTCCACCGTACAATACTTGCTTAACCGTTCAGCCAGGCCGGTGTCGGTACTTCGAGGGAGGTTTTCCAACGCTTTCGCGAAGTTCCTTAATTAAAGAACCTCTTTTCCCTGGGGGCGTAGCCCCGCTAACACCTTTCTAGGCACCTACTAGGTTTATAGCATTGATCGTTAAGTGAGAAATTTCCCGAGGAGTAGCATATACTCACAGTAGGATCGGGATCCAAATATCATCGCGTGACGAAACTGAAGGAATCCTACCAGAATCATCACACTCCAAATGGTATGCAAATCTAGCAAATTTCAGTACTTATGAAACTCCCGATGTGGATTTTTTGCCCCATGCTCTTATGACCTTGACTTTGGCCAAAATATCATAAGTCACATGTCAAGTTCTACCCGTCATTATCCAGGTTAATTTGGATCCATCCGTACCTACCCTTGACTTTGGCCAAAATGGCAGTACGACTGTCCCAAACCAACGCATCTATCTATGCTACACATGAATACCCAATAGCTACCAATCACTGTGCCTTGACTTTGGCCAACATACACAGCTTGAATACTATTGACTATTCATGTGAAACGACGGAGGGCTACGGATGGTTTTGGCAAAACCGTGAACGTAGTGAACTTGATATAGTCGATGGAACGAGATAGCTTTTAAAAGGAGTGGCTCAAGCTCCGTATTTAAAAGTTGTTTTTGAAAAGAACCGAGTGGTTTTTCGAAAGTGTTCCAACGACTTTAACTTGGTTTATTATCTTGCATTAGTTCTTTTAATGCGTGATATTCTTGCATTAGTTCTTTTAATGCGTCCCATCATTTAATCCTACCATTGCAGAAAACAACCAAAATATGACGTACGCTTATGCCATTCGCATTCGCCACGGGGCCCCGTCATTACCCGTTAGGTTACTTAACTAACGACAGAGCGGGGGCTGGGCTAGCGCGTCTGTAAAACATAAGCAACGCCTAAATAATATCATATATAGATATACTGCAATGATAAACATTTCAGATCACAGATGAATACATTGGATATACTAGGAATCTGTAATTTGTACGAGCCTGTAACAAAAGACAGATTACACGGTCGCGGTGAATAGCCAAATACCCCACCCAAGACCCCTACGGGTGCGGCAAACTACCCGCCAAGTACCCGAAGCGTAGTAACCTCCCTCATCTCCATGAGTAGGCGACTCGACACTTCGGCATACCCGGTAGTTTGTGCACCCCCTCCATGGGTCTATCCTAGGAGCAAAAACAGTAAAAAGAAATTATACAATGACGGCTACAACCCCGACCCGGTTGTGCGGCCATACAAATAATTATTACATCAATTTACAAATTTACATGAATTGAAAGAAAAGAAAACTCTCGTCTCACAACCCCCGGCTATTCACCCGCGACAATCCAACATATTAATATCCACATTCCAGCAACATTACAGATCACAGATTTGTATAACCCCCACTAATCGACATATAGCGATTAGTAGACGTTCAATACAAATAACACATTACAGAAAACCCGTTAGCTTAAGTCTTTTAGAAGTTCGATCAAAAATACGGATTTTCGGGACCCCAAAATAAAATTTTCGTTCTGGAAAATCTGGGCAGAAAATATATATTCCAAAAATCCCAAAATACCCCCAGAAGAACACTGCACCAAAAAGGGACCACGGCCGAGTCAACTCGGCCGCGGATCCGCGGCGGGAGCGTGCTCCCGCCGCGGATCCGCGGCGCTTTGACTCGATCGTACGACCAATTTTGGTGGGTGTTCACAGAAAAGCCTGAGCCGATTTTAGGTGTTAAAATAATCAACTTTTGAACAGTGGAAAAATCGACAGAAACTGCAAAATTTTTGGGGTTTGTTTCGGGACTTTTTCGTTGATCGATCTTCTAGTTACTTGCTAACATGCTAGATAGAGTTTAACTAGGCTCTGATACCACTGTAAGTCCATGCTACCTCTCCCGGTACTTTCGGGAATGCGGAATTTGGTAAAAAACGATTTTCTTAAAGATGGTAACATGGACCTATAACCCGGATCTTGGTTAAACATCTATCTAACATCCTAACTAAGAGATTCTAGCTACTCGGTTAGGGGGTTATACCTAGCTTGTCTTGAACTCCTTCTCTTCAAGCTCCGATGGTGGTCCGATGGTTCCTTCTCGTCGTCTCCGTACGCCGAAGATAGATCCACTTGAAAGCTCCAACCTTTAGCTCCTTCTTCGTTCTTTGAAGAAACTAGTTCACTTGGTTTGCTAAACCTAGTGAACTAGAATGAGTAGAGAGGAAATAGAATGGGATTTTATCTATGGTTCTTGATTCTTAACTCATGAGACAAGAGAACCATAGAATCAAGAGAGGGAGGAAGAGGTTGAGGGTGAGAGCAAAAGGAGAGCTCAAGAACAAGAGAGAGAATGAGCAAGAAAGAATGAGGCTCTCTTTTGTCTTTCACCCTCTCATAATCCAAAGTGATCATAACTCATCATATCAAAAAAAAGTCTTATGTGATGGTTGAAGCAACCATAACCATATCATTTCATGCACTCATTTTGCACAAATGAGCAAGCAAACAAAAGTCTTTGCCATGAAATGATGGCTATGGTTATCATGATGGTCAACTAGTCAAGCCTAGTCAACCGGTCAACAAGTCAACAAAAGTCAACAAGTCAACAAAGTCAACAAAAGTCAACAAGTCAACAAAGTCAACAACCATATCACCATAATACTTAATTAATATAATAGTTAATCACATATCATATTCTCATCAGGGTTGAGCAAAAAGTCAAATAGTCAACGGTCAACTGTCAACAACCCTAATGAGAATCCACTGCCTCTGTCTCCCTGTCAACTGTGCATACACACCCGCATCCGCGTTCCGAGGAACACGAATGCAAACTGGATAAATCCAATCCCATAAGGTACACTAGGATCTGGCTTAAACCAAAGCCCGCTAGTGTAAACTGTCCGGACACTGTACGCGCACAAGTGCACGGATGTGACCGAACCCTGTCGCAAAACCATGCGACCTGTCGCAATACCATGCGACCTCTACTCTTTTGCCTAAAGGCGAAAAGCTTTCTGTGTGGGACTCTAAAGACTCGACACTACGCTGGCAGTGGGTTTAACCACAGACCGCAAGCGGCACTAGCTGTGCGTAACGGTCCCCAGGTAGTGCCGACAAGAAGACCGACGAGGCGAAACCCATCTGAACTCCTACTGAGCCTGAATGTGACATTCTCCGTACAGTCCGGTCTGTTCGTCTGATACATCGCATGGCGGGCCTAGAGGGCGGTAAACGTCAGTCCCCCAATAGCGGTACAAGTCGTGCCGAAGCGAAGCCCAAAACACCCTGAGATAACACTGGAAACCTACCAGTATATCTCGATTGCCCTGGCCAGGGACTACTCGTGTAATGGCTCCCCTAGACACAGCGCGATGTCAACCCCCAATACCGGGAGAAACGAATCCTGTCTAACCGTCACTGCCTCCAAGTGCTTCGGGACTGCACCCAACCACTACCTGTTTGCACGACTCCTTTGAGCCGTGGTAGGGTAGTGATCAAAGTACAGTGGGAACACACTCGAGGCGGAGTGACAGTGTCAAGTCAGCGGACTAAGCTGTACTCATGTCACCTGGGAACTGATAACTGACGATAGGTATAATACCAACTAGTCAGTTCCCGACGAGTCATGTCCAGTGTACCCGTAACCTAACGAGCACCCGCATACTATCTCAAGTACGACGTATTGACGGCTGTGGGACAGACCGTCTCCCACACTGGGATGAGAAGCGCATGCGCTGGTCTACTCCGGAGTATCGATGCCCTGTCTCGATAGTCCTGCGACCAGGGACCTGCATAAGGATGTGCTTATAGATTACCCAGCCCCACTAGTGTGACGGCCATCACATCGCTGGTAATCAAGCAAAGATCCTAAGGGCTCCACTAATGTGTATAGGCGATATACAAAATATAAACACATGTACACATTGAAGTAGAAACAAACCAAGTAGCATACTACTATTTTGAGCAAGATTGTATATACAAGGTGAATATCCCAAGCATCCATTAAGTAATATACAAACCAGTATGATACAGTAATGGCCTCTAGGGCATATACACTAACAATATCATGGTTTCGGCAAATCATCCATCTATATTCAATATACAATACAAACAATACAACAATACAATCAAGACATCGCGGGGTTTATAAGGGGTAGATTGGTATGGAAGGTGTTAGAAGTGGCACGAGACTGCAACCATAAGACACCCAGCCTGAATTCAATTGCTGTTGTACCGTGGCTGAACGGTTCCTTATACTCTTGATACCTTAGTCTCCGGGAAAAGTGAGACTCCTCTGGTATACACTGGCCTCTTCTGTACCAAGCTACTAATAACAGCGTTAACAATATAATACAACTTTAAAAGTTACACACTCTCCCTCTGTCTATTCTATTTCTCCCTCATCTTTGGGACTTACCAAGCGATTTATTCGCTGACGATATTCTCTTTCTTCTTCTTTGGAATGTTGTCAGGTGATTCGGACTCATTGGAGATCAAACCCACCGGCGAGGATTTGGACCAGCTAGCTTTCGATCCAGAGCTTTAGATTCCTTGTACACATTTATATTCTGTAATTTTCCAGTTTTGTTATGCCGCTGTTTAGGCATTGCTTTCCATTCCATGTATTTACTTTTCAGATGTATTGTAAAAAGAACGTTAATAAATAAAGTTGTTGTTCATTTACATCATATCTCTTGTGCATTTTACTTATATTGCTTAGATACACTTAGAGTGTTTACTTCAGAGTAAATACGTAGCGGCCTTGTCGCGTCCCCTTCGCCGTATACTGGGAAGCGAGGCGTGACAGAACACATCCATGAAATTCCGAACCACCGTTAGTGCTTCTTCCTTGTTTACTTCGATCGACGAAAAAAAGCCACTCGTCGGCCTAGCCCTAAATTCGAGTGGCCCGACAGATCTGCTACCTCCCAAGAATATGAACTCCGGATGTCCGAGAATTCGGAAAATCACTTTCTTCGCCCTGCAATCAATATGAGCGTGGAAAATGTCGAGAAAATCCATTCCCAAGACCACATCGTAGCTGCTCGTATCCATCACCAAGAAATTCGCGAATAACTCTCGTCCGTAAATAACAATCAAGCAACCCTTTCACTCACTACTAGATATAATTCTCTCATTCCGAGTCTGTATGTCCCAAGAACTAGATAAAGCCTTGTGTGGGACAAAGTGTGCACTAATAAATTTGGACGACATAAAGTAATGGGATGCACCAGAATCGAACAATGCCAATACGGGAAAATTATAAACAAGTAGGATACCTGAGATAATATCGTCTTAAGTTTTGGCCTCCTCGGGCGTCAAGGTGAAGGCCCGTGCCTGATTAGGCCTCTAAGTAATCTGCTTCTGCTGCGCTCTCGGAATATCACCCTTCAACTGAACTCTCGATGGACAAGTATTAATCCGATGATCAGCTGCCCCGAAAATCAGACATTGCCTAAGCATCATCCGGCATTCCCTCCGGTCGTTGGCAGTAATCATAAATCACATCCTTCTTCTGTGTTGAAACAAAGGTCCTCTTCATAGGTACCACCCCCTACTTGTTCACCAGAATACCTCTACATAAAGAAACACTGGTTGGTGCAAACGCAGTCTTCCGTACTAGAATCTCTTGCTGTAGATTACCCTTTAGTTTTACCGATAAACTCTACTTCTCCTTATCCACCTTGAGAACTTGGGAGAAGGTAATCAATTCCAAAAATATGATGTGTCTCTGAATATCTACATCCAGGCTACGTATAAACCGCCTTGCCCTATCTGCCTCATTGGAAACCAAGGGCCCCCCAAATCGACTGAGCCGGGTCCACTCAACCGCATGTGTATCAACAGATCCACCATTCTGTTTCAGGCAAATGAACTTCTCTTTCATTTCCTCTCGAGCAGATTGCGGAAAGAACTTCTCTAAGAAACTTCATGAATAGGTTGCCCAGCTAATCGGCTTGGTCAGACGGGTCTCCTCAACAAACCACCACTCGCGGACGTAATCCACCAATTGGATGCGTACTACATCCACCCTTTTCTCGTCTCGAATCTGCGCGGCAACAAAAAAGTTCTTTGTATCTACTAGCCACTGGTCCGCTGGTAATGGCTCTTTTGATCCTGTAAAGGTGGACGGACCGAGCTTCCTAAAGTCCGCCGCGGTGCCCTCACGCTGTGTTTGTCTGGGAGCTACTGCCCTATCAGCTGCTGTGACAACAGATTGCTGGATCGTGTTGGAAAGTCTCGGCCTGCCGCTGATTCAACTCAGTTTGACGCTTCTGGTTTTCTAACATACCACGTACGACTCAAAGTAATGCGACGTTATCCACATGTCTCTGGTATGACCGCAAATCCCTATCTGCCATGATTTTGAAGCCAAGAACACTTAAGAGGATTAGTAATGGTAAACATGATTCAATAAATAAGATATCAATAACTGTATATTCAAGACTGACAAGATAGTAATGTGGCAGGATATGTTCCTAATTCCGGGTTTCCTGTTTAGTATATTGGGTCTAATACCCAACTACAAAAGAACCAAACTCGACTAATCTTAAAGCCTATGTCTCTAATACCAACAAAATGTTGTCACGCCCTATTTCCCAAAATACGTAAATACGGCACGTGACAAAATCAACCATACAACCTATGGCGAGAAAAGATCCTTCCATAGTCATATTACGTCTGTCAATCAGATATCAAGAACAGTAAATAAAATCTAACTAACACATGCCCATCTGCCACAATAGATAAAATTCAAGAAATGTATATAGCGGAAACGAATAAAGATCCAATAAAGAAATAATATCCTAATCGCGTCCCTTATAGGATCACATCGATAAATTTAAACTACAGAAATAAAATAAATTAAGCATCTCTAAAACCAATCATCAAACTCCTCACTGCTCATCTTGCTTGTCAAAATACTCTTGATGTTCTTGCGACAAAATTAAAGGAACTGGGCCATACAAAATCCAGACGTCGGCGCGTCATAAATATCAATAACAATAGTAATAATCATAATAGGATGGTATAAAGAAAATATGAGTATAAATAATAATTGCAGGTGTAAAAACAGTGAGTTATAGGTATGTCACGTGTATCCTAAAGTATATACTTCTAGGTTATCTATTCAAAAATCTTTGAAATTAATTAATATAATTCTTATCGTAACTCAACGGTATATATCTCGTTCATACCCCCACAGGACCACGGCACAATATATCCCGTTCATTCCCCAAGGGACCACGGCACAATAAACAATGGTTATTCCGTTCATGCCCGGAATCACGGCAAACAATAATAATATCCTCTTCAGTTACGTTTCAATTACATTCTTGATTTTTCCTTTCCCCAGATTTCGTGTTCAAATCAGGTATTAACAATATCTACCTAATGCAAACACATGATCCAGCAGGTACAGATCTTGTCTATCTAGACAACAAGTTATGATCGTCGGTATTGGTAATAATCCAAGTAACAGGTCCAGTAACGTGTCGTGAACATGTCAGGCAGTATTTTAACATGATAAATACTAGATGGAAAACAATAACCAGTTCATTTAAACAATGCAGAAATAACTAATATATTTTATTTTAAAAAATGTAAAATTAATTAATTAACTAATTTACTATATATAAACCTGTGTGTAGTAATTCTTACGTCTGCTACTAAATATACGGTCACATAGTTAAAGGATCACGAATTACAATGGAATTATATTGAAATTATCACGAACTAGTATGCAACCAGATAAACTTGTTATTGGTAAAATGTGGATTAATGCTATAATATTGAAAAATGATATTACTTGCTAATTAATATAATACGTGCACTTTAAATAATTATATAAAAATTGGTGTAGGTAAAATAGCATGTTGTAAGTTTAGGAACTTTCTTCGATTGATATACTCACGACAAAATACGGATTTTCCGAACGACGGCGACGTACGAAATCACGACGTATACATGATCTTGGCCACAAATGACTGTGTAATACTCTAAGGTACTCGCTGGTGCTCTGTAGAATTCTCAAAGGCTGGTGTTTAGGGTCGAAGGCGACGGCGACGAGTCGGGGTTCGCCGGCGACGAGATGAAGTCGAATTTTGTAGTTTTGAGAAGAAAAAGAAGAAGGTGGGGTCGGGGATGGTTGTTAGGGTTCTGGGTCTGAGGAGAGAAAGGAGAGGAGGTGGACATAAAAATGTTTCAAAGGGGTTAATTGGTATTTCTAGTAACGCTTCTTTCACTATCCTGATTCATGACAGTAACCATATAGTTGTCGACGAGGAGACGGGGCAACGCCGCCGCCGCTGACGATGATGGTGACGTCGGGAAATGAGAAAGTGGGGTAATCGGAGAAAAAAAGAAAGAATAAAGGAAGAAGAAGATGATGCCAGCGGTAGTGGTGTAGATGGTGCTAAGTTCGACAAGAAGGAGAAGAAAAAGATGACGAGGATGATGGTGGTGGTCGGGTTCTGGTGTCGGCGGGAGTAGGAAAAAGAAGTGGGTTCGGTTGTGGGGGTCAGAGCTCAAGCGAAGTCTCGGGAAGGGAGGAGGTGGCGATGACAAAGAAGAGGAGGTGAAGATGAAGGGGTGGTGATGACGACGGTGAAGGGGATGGCGACGAGGTGGTGAGGCATAGGTTAGGGCTCGGGAGAGATAGAAAGGAGAGAGAGAGAGAGAACGACGGAGAGAGAGAGAGAAAGAAAGGGTTTTATGTAATAAAAAACATAAAAGGCTTATATAGAGAGGGGGGATTGGTGTGTGTGTGTGTGTATGATTTGTAGATAATATCAAATATTACCAAACTTTCACCCGAATATGTTTAAAAATATATTTTCGAGAGATATACCCATACGTAAAATCTTAAATCATAATACGATATTTTTATATTAAACACATATGCCCCCAAGTAAGATTTAAATAAACATATATAATAATTAAAAATATAAAGATTATTAAATATTTTGTTAACTTATATTTTAGGATTTGCACATAATAGATACAAGTAAAATGAGATATGAGGTGATATACCATGCAACGTAAGGTGGCAAAATATTATTTTATTCATAACTTGTGATATATAAATATATATAAAGATCTAAATATATAATATAGGTATTTTACTAGATTCACATAGATACAGTTTACTGGTAAATCTCAGATATAATTTTACACCATATTGGGTTCTAAACATGCGGGTCGGGTTGGATAACGACTACTACTATTCGAATCATTCGCAACCCAAAAAATAAAATAAATGAATTATAAAACAAGTCTTAAAATATTAAGTTATATTATATAAACGTATTGGGGTGTTACAGGGATTCTTAAAGTAAGATAGAAAAATCCGTCCATCATCCATCATCGTAAATGGCGATCGGCTCCATACATCTTGCTCTACATATCAATCAACATATGTGTACAAAAATCTAAACGGTTTATACATTTCTACGGTATGAATATCACGATTGCAAAATGAATGGTTGTTAAAGCATCTTAAAAGTTGAATACATTGCATACCCTTGATGTATGACTTACAAGCCTCGAAATCGTCAATCAATACATGTGTACAAAAATTTAGACCATTTATACATTTCTAAGGTATGGATATCACGATGGCAAAATGGATGGTTGTTAAAATATTGTAAAAGTTGCATGCATTGCATACCCTAGATGCATGACCTACAAGCCTCGAAATTGTCTAATTATTTTTACACATACATATTTTGACATGTAGAACATGATACAAAAATTCGATCGTTGATCCAATGGACGAATTTTTCCATCTCATTTTAAGAATCCCATCTCACCATCTCACATTATCGCTACTCGCCTATATATATATATATATATATATATATATATATATATATATATATATATAGAGAGAGAGAGAGAGAGAGAGAGAGAATATTGGAGGAAAGATGCCATATGAAAGAATTTCCTTCTATGGCGTCGAAAAAATATATCCTTCACGATTTTTTTCGACGACCGGCTTCCATCATCTCTATCTTCATCATCTAAGATGTTGATACACCAAATTTCATGTAATTCCAACACTTTTTCACCGCGTTGATTTAGTGGGTGCAAAACTAACGGTTTACCGATAATAAAACTTTTTACATTGCTAATTCAATGGTGAAAAAACGGTTGAATCACATGAAATTTGATGTATCTACATTTTAGATGATAATGATAGAGATGATAGATACCGATCGTTGGACAAAATCATGTAGCCTCTATTTTTCCGATGTCAAAGAAGGAAATTAACTTCTATGACCTCTTTCCTATATTATTCTCGTATACATATATATTCTTCAATGAAAACTTTAATGTGTTCAAAACAATTCGTTATTTTTTAAAAAGATGAGTTAATGTTCAGAAAAATAGTCAAGAAAAGATTTACGCAAGGAAAAAAGTAACGGAATAAACGTAATTTTTGACTAACAATATTCTGTCATTCTTGTAAATTTGTTGACATAAAACATGAGCGCATGTTTATGATGTAGGAGATAATTTTGGACAAGGAATATTTTTATTTCCCCAAGTCATTTGATTCTAAATTGTGGAATGTTCTATGATTTAAATCAACTTTATAAACCATCGAATCTAATTAAGGTTTATTTACTTCTGATGGAGGTCCTTTTCGGGTCTCTTTCAGATGTTGTCGTCCGTTAATCTCCCGGAGGACTTTGTTGATTATCACATGTTGCGTGTGGGTCTCAATGGGTTTTGGAGGAAGAAGTGGAATGAGGTGTTTGGTGCCGAGTACCTGCAAAGAAGTCCCGGGATGGTTCGGTACCACCAAGGACCCTCCGACGATCAACTTAGTGATGAGATCCGAGCAGAGTAACGGTTTAGAAGAGTAAAAAATGGCTTACGTAACCCCTCTGTGATGGGGGTTTTTATAGTGGCGGCAGCACGCAGTAGAAGGCGCGAGAATCTCGCCGGCGGTTACGCTCCCGACGTCACGCCCGCATAAAAAGCGGATCGCCCATTAATAGGGATCGTGATGGCATGGAACGTGGGACGTTGCTGGTAGAGAATCCACGCATGGCGAGATTTGCGGAGCGGCGGTTACGCCTGTGAGTGGTGGAGTTGGTCGGTCGGAGGGACCGAGGAAGATGGTCTCGGAGGGAGAGCTCGGGAACGAGCAAGAGGGCCGAGCTATCTTGGTCCTGCGGTAGCTCGGAGGCAAGCTGAGAGACCGAGGAGGCCAATTTGCAGGGGGCCCTGAGGTGAGCCAGCTTTGTGCTTGTAGGTCGGGTACAGGGGCGACCTGATCGGCCCCTATGGGCCCTCTCTTCTGAGTTCTGGGACACGTCATCTGCCATGTGTCCTGATCTGGAAGGTCGCTAATATAGAGCATCATCATCAGCCCCCCACTCTTGTCCCGACCAGCTGGCGGGTCGGGCCAAGAGTGGACTGCCGGGCCACCCAGGGGGAGCTCCCTACTTAGGTTTCATCAGGACGCGTCCCCGGGCTGTCAGCTGCCTTTTCTGCCAGCGAATCAGGGCGAAATCTCTGCATTTAAGGAAGGTGCGCCGGTTTGTGGATCCCGTCACTGAAGCGACTATCTGCGTGTCAAGCGTCGGTTGGCCGACGCGACGTGTGCAGACCTGCGGCGTCTGATGGGATGCAGCCCAGTGCGGGAACGACAAGCGGAGCGATCGGTCGCCGAGTTAATTTCGATCACTCGCCAAGTGTGCCAAGCGCTGCTGAGAAGGAGGCATCTCCATGGCCCCGAAGTCAAGGGGGGATTACTCGAACTTGGATAGACGTGATGTCTCTTGTTGGGTAGGAAGCTACCCGCTGGGGATGCGCCGAGCAGGAAGAAACTCGGCGGCCTCGCGATGAGGGCTTCAGATCCTCAGCGTCTGATGGGCATGAGGATGCCTGCTGGGGGTGCGCCGAGCAGGAAGGAACTCGGCGGCCTCACGATGAGGGCTTGAGATCCTCTGCGTCTGATGGGCAGGAGGATGCCCGCTGGGGATGCGCCGAGCAGGAAGGAACTCGGCGCCCTCGCGATGAGGGCTTGAGATCCTCAGTGTCTGATGGGCAGGAGGATACCCGCTGGGGATGCGTCGAGCAGGAAGGAACTTGGCGGCCTCGCGACGAGGGCTTGAGGTCCTCATCGTCTGATGGGCAGGAGGATGCCCGCTGGGGAGGCGCCGAGCAGGAAGGAACTCGGCGGCCTCGCGATAAGGGCTTGAGGTTCCCATCGTCTGACGGGAAGGAGGATGCCTGCTGGGGATGCGCCGAGCAGGAAGGGACTCAGCGGCCTCGCGATGAGGGCTTGATCCCTGGCGTTGTGGGGTAGGGAAGCTACCAGCCAGGGATAGTCGAGCAGGGTAGCTGTAGGGCTGCCCCTTCGTGAGGGCTTTGATCCTTGGCACTGGAGGGGCCGTTTGAGGCCTGCAAAGGATGGCCGAGCAAGGTAGCTGCTCGGTGCCTCTTGGCGAGGGCTTTGATCCTTGACGTTGGAGGGGCCGTGAGAGGCCGGCGAAGGATGGCCGAGAAGGGTTGCTGCTCGGTGCCTCTTGGCGAGGGCTTTGATCTCTGGCATCGTGGGTAGGCAACTACCAGCCTGGGATGATCGAGCGGGGTAGCCGCTCGGATGCCTCTTGTGAGGGCTTTGATCCCTGGCGTCGTGGGTAGGGAGCTACCAGACGGAGATGACCGAGCAAGGGTCGGGCTCGGTTACCTCTTGCGAGGGCTTTTGATCCTTCAGGACGGGGACCGAGCAGGGTTACTGCCCAGTGCCTCTTGGCGAGGACTTTGATCCCTGTCGGTTGTGGTAGAAAGCTACCAACCGGGGATAGCCGAGCAAGGACTCGACTGCCTCTGGGAGGACTTTGGTCTTTAGCGCGGGAAGGGCTGTAAGAAGCCTACCAAGGACCCTTGGCCAGGCAGGGTTACTGTCCGGTGCCTCTTGGCGAGGGCTTTTGTCCTGAAGGATAGCCGAGCGAGAGATCCTCGGGCTCGACTGCCTCTGGGAGGGCTTTCTGATCCCTGGCGTTGCGGTAAGGAAGCTACCCGCCAGGGATAGCCGAGCGAGGGATCCTCCGGCTCGACTGCCTCTGGGAGGGCTTTCTGATCCCTGGCGTTGCGGTAGGGAAGCTACCCGTCAAGGATAGCTGAGCGAGGGATCCTCGGGCTCGACTGCCTCTGAGAGGACTTTCTGATCCCTGGCGTCGCGGTAGGGAAGCTGTAAGTCGATGTGCAACACCCCAATACTTGTGGGGAGGCGGAAATATGAAAAACGATCGAGTTCTTTGCTTAAACATCGACTAACCGCATGAATCGTTGCATAAACAATAACTAACAAAGAACATAGAAGTTTAACAACTACTATGAAAGGGATTATACCTAAAAAACCGTGTCCTTCGTCTTTACGAACTCCACCTCCTCCTCGGCCTTCTCCAAGTAGTAGACGATCCACCTAAGAGCTTTACTCCAAGCTATGTCTCTAAACTTGAGGCAACTAGGTTTCTTTAAGTGCTAATCAAAGTACCTAGATGATATAGAGTGAGTGTTATGGTTTAATTAGCCTATCTAATCCTTGTACTCAACACATGAGAGGGGAGGATTAGGGTTTGAAGAGAGGAAGCTTGAGGAGAGAGAAGGTGAGAATAATAATGAGATGAGAAAATGAGCTATCATAATATATATCAAGCATTATTATTTTTCAAGAAAAGAAAAGAAAATGATTTACAACTATGCTTGATAAATATCTAATGGTGATTCATCTCCATGAGTCATTAAGCATTTATGATGCATTAATGACATGGAAGAATCATCCATATGACTCACTAATCTCATTCAATGTATATGCCACCTTAACCCCCTTAGTCACCATCTTCTAGAAGCTTCTCGCGCAATTACGAGAACGCCCCTCCTATCCGTGAAAACACGGAAAAACTTTAGACTGTATAAATCCAATAACCGGATACTAGTAACTGGCTTAAACCAAATCCGACTAGTAAAAACAGTCTGAAAGTCGTACGTGCGTAAACACACGTATGCGTCCGAACCCTTGTCGTAAAACCATACGACCTCTATATCGTTTCGCCTGGAGTAGGGAAACTCTCTGTGTGGGACTCTAGAGACTCGACTACTACGCTGGCAGTGGGTTTAACCACAGACCGCAAACGGCACTAGCTGTACGTAACGGTCCCCAGGTAGATGTCGATAAGAAGTCCGATGAGGAAACCCATCCGAACTCCTACTGAGTCTGATGTGACAATCTCCGTACAGTCCGGTCTGTTCGTCTAAGACTATCGCATATCCGGCCTAGGGGGGCGGCAAGCGTCAGTCCCCTAAAAGCGGAACAAGTCGTGTCGGAGCGAAGCCCATTACACCCTGAGAAACTACTGGAACCTACCAGTAAATCTCGCTTACCCTGACCAGGGACTTTGCGTAATGGCTCTCTGACACAGCGCGATATCAACTCCCAATACCGGGAGAGACGAATCCTATCTAACCGCCACTGCCTCCAAGTGCTTCGGGACTGCACCCAACTACTACCTGTTTGCATGACTCCTTTGAGCCGTGGTAGGGTAGCAATCTAAGAAGTCTGCGGACTCTGCTGTATTCATGTCACCTGGGAACTGTTAACTGACGACGGGTATAATACCAACCAACAGTTCCCCGTGAGTCCTGTCCGGTGTATCTGTAACCCAACGAGCACCTGTATACTATCTCCAGTACGACGTACTGACGGCTGTGGGACAGACCATCTCCCCAACTGGGATGAGAAGCGTACACACTAGTCTACTCTGGAGTATCGATGCCCTGTCTCGATAATCCAATGACTAGGGACCTGAATAAGGATGTGCTTGTAGACTACCCAGCCCCCACTAGTGTGACTGCCATCACAACGCTGGTAGTCAAGCAAGATCCTAAGAGCTCTATCAATACGTATACTCACATATTAAGATAGAAAAACCAAGTAGCATACTACCATGTTTAGCAAGACTGTTATATACATGTGAATATCCCAAGCTTCCATTAAGTAATATACAAACTAGTATGATACAATAATGGCCCCTAGGGCATATACACTAACAATCTCCCACTTGCACTAGGGCCATGTACTGGCGTATCGAAGACCGATGATCTCGAGTAGCCTCTCGAACTGAATCTGAGGTAGGGCCTTCGTGAATGGATCAGCAATGTTCTCTTCAGTAGCAACTCTCCGAATCTCGATCTCCCAACGATCAATGATCTCTCTGATCAGGTGATACCGCCTTAAGACGTGTCTGGACTTCTGATGGGACCTTGGTTCCTTCGCTAAAACTATAGCTCCGTTGTTGTCGCAATATAGAGGTATTGGATCAACAATGGTAGGAACCACCTGAAGTTCTCTTAGGAACTTCTTTATCCAGACCGCTTCTTTTGAGGCATCGCAAACAGCTATATACTCCGCTTCCATTGTCGAGTCAGTAACGGTGTCCTGCTTGGAGCTCTTCCAGCACACCGCCCCTCCATTGAGGGTAAAGACATAACCTGACATAGACTTGGAATCGTCCTTATCACTCTGGAAGCCGGAATCAGCATAAGCCTCCATCCTGAGGTCTTTTCCGCCGTAAACCAAGAGCATCTCTTTAGTCCTCCTCAGGTACTTGAGAATGTTCTTTACTGCTATCCAGTGCTTCTCCCCTGGGTCTGACTGATACCGGTTTACCACGCTCAGTGCGTAAGCTACATCCGGTCTGGTGCACAACATCGCATACATTATAGAGCCTACCACAGAAGCGTAGGGTATAATAGACATGCGTTCCCTTTCCAAATCAGTCTTGGAAGATATCTCTTTGGATAGGGTGATTCCGTGACAAGCCGGTAGATTACCGCGCTTAGAATCTTACATACTGAATCTTTTCAGTACAGTGTTGATATACCTGGACTGCGAAAGTCCCAACATCCTCTTGGATCTATCACGATAGATCCGGATTCCCAGAATGTAAGAGGCATCACCCAAGTCTTTCATGGAGAACCTGTGTGACAAGAATCCTTTGACAGATTGTAGCATAGGAATGTCATTTCCTATCAATAGAATGTCATCCACGTACAAGACGAGGAATACGACACTTCTGGCTACAACTTTACTATATATGCATGGTTCATCTGGATTTTTGATAAAGTCATATTCTTTGACTGTTTCATCAAAACAGATGTTCCAACTCCGCGATACTTGCTTTAGTCCATAAATGGACTTAAGCAACTTGCATACTTTCCCACTGCTCCCACTCTGATTGAAACCCTCTGGCTGATCCATATAGACGCACTCTTCTAAATTACCATTCAGAAAAGCCGTCTTTACGTCCATCTGCCAGATTTCATAATCATGAAAGGCAGCAATTGCGAGAAGGATACGAATGGATTTGAGCATAGCCACTGGATAAAAAGTTTCGTCATAGTCCAAACCAGGTCTTTGACGAAAACCCTTTGCAACAAGTCTAGCCTTATAGGTTTCCACCTGTCCATCTACACCAATCTTTTTCTTGAAGATCCATTTGCATCCTATGGGTTTTACCCCATCTGGAGAAAAGTCTAAAGTCCATACTTTGTTGGTGTACATGGACTCCATTTCGGTCCGCATTGCATCTAGCCATCGTACCGAGTCGCCGCTCTGGATGGCCTGCTGGAAGCCAGTAGGTTCATCATCATCTATGATGCAATCCTCTCTATCCCCATCTATGAGAAAACCGTAGTATCTCTCAGGAGGATGAGACGGCCTACTACTCCTGCGGAGGGGTGCGGGAATGTCCTGTTCTTCTTGAACTACTTGTTCTACCAAACTTTCAGTATTAGTTTGTGGTTCTGGAATTTCTTCCAGTTCTATTTCGCTCCCACTTATTTCCTTTTCTAAAAACTGTTGTTCTAGAAAATGGGCATTACGAGAAACAAAAACCTTTTGTTCCTCTGCGTAATAGAAATAATATCCCTTGGAGTTCTTTGGATATCCCACAAACTTACATTTTACTGATCGTGCCTCGAGCTTGTCCACATACTGCTTTTTAACAAAAGCTGGACATCCCCAAATCTTCATATGCTGAAGATGGGGTTTCTTCCCACTCCACATCTGATATGGGGTGGTAGGCACAGTCTTGGTAGGAGCCCTATTCAGAAGATATGCCGCTGAATCTAGCGCATAACCCCAAAAAGATCGCGGTAACTCAGCATTACTCATCATGGATCGTACCATATCCAATAGGGTTCGATTCCGTCTCTCCGATACACCATTATGCTCTGGAGTGTATGGAGGAGTAAGCTGAGAGAGAATTCCTTTCTCTTTTAGGTAACCTAGGAACTCGGCACTCAAGTATTCACAACCTCGATCAGATCTTAGTGTCTTGATACTTTTGCCGGTTTGGTTTTCTACTTCATTCTTATACTCTTGGAATTTCTCAAAAGCCTCGGATTTATGTTTCATCAGATAAATGAATCCGTATCTTGAGTAATCATCCGTGAAAGTAATGAAATAGGAAAAACCACCTCTTGCATGTGTAGACATTGGACCACATACATCGCTGTGTATGAGTCCTAAGAGCTCGCTCGCTCTTACTTCATGTCCAGTAAATAAAGTCTTTGTCATCTTTCCTTTGAGACAAGATTGACAAGTGTCATAAGTTTGATATTCGAACGAGTCCAAATATCCTTCTCTATGCAACTTAGTCAACCTTCTCTCATTGATGTGACCCAGTCTACAATGCCATAAGAAAGCTTTATTTAAATCTGGAGACTTTCTTTTTAGTGTGTTCTGGACATTGAAAATTTGGGGTTGGTTTAACACATATATACCGTTTTCCAGTGTACCGGACCCAATCAAACTATGATTAAGGTGGATATTAACAACACCACTTCCAAACGTGAAATCATAACCTTTATTTGATAACAAGGAAACAGATATGATATTACACGTTAAGCTGGGTACACAAAAACAGTTATGTAAAACCAAAATGTGTCCACTCGTCAATCCCAGGTGATAATCCCCTACGGACACAGCTCCCACGCTAGCTCCGTTAGCAACCATTAGGGTCATATCACCTTCCTTCAGCACTCTACGGTTTCTCAGTGCCTGCAATGAATTGCAAATATGAGATCCTGATCCGGTATCCAATACCCAGGAAGTAGAGTTGATTGACAGACAATTCTCAATTACAAACACACCTGAAGTCGAAGCCACAGCTTTCTTCGGTTCCTGGTTCTTGGCGTTCCACGCCTTGCAATCTTTCCTCCAGTGTCTTTTCCTGTGACAATGGAAGCACTCATCCTGGGCCACTACCGGCACTGCAATCTTTTTCTTTCCCTTCCCTCCCACCTTACTTACACCTCCTCTAGGTCTGGGGGCGGCCTTCTTTTTCCTTCCTTTGGCCCTAGCCTCGGACCCGGAAGAAAAAGCACCGCTAACAAACATAGCGGGTGTTTCCCTTGCCTTCTGCAAGGTGCCCTCTGCACTCCTTAACATGTTCAGGAGTTCCGGAAGTTCAACTTCTTTTCTTTGAATGTTGAAGTTCAGGATAAACTGGGCATAGGTGGGAGGAAGGGACTGGAGAATAAGGTCTGTATAGAGCTCATTATCCAAAGTCGTCCCAAGGTCTGCGAGCTCTTCTATATAGCCGATCATCTTTAGGACATGTTCTCCTACCGATGACCCGACAGCTAATCTCGCTCGAAACAAGTTCTTAGAAGTCTCGTGTCTTGCTATACGAGATTGCTCTCCATAAAGTTCCTTTGTATGGAGAAATATGGCATCTAGTTCCATATCCTCGTGCCTCCTCTGATGTTCATTGTTCATCGAGGCAAGCACGATGCACTTGGCTTTCGCGCAATCGAAATCCCAGGTTTTGCGGATTTCCTTATCCGCATTACTGGATTTGGGACCAGGGACAGCAAGTGCCTTAGCGGTGAGGACGTACCCCAATTTGTCATAGGTCAAAGCCATTTTGACATTCCGCAGCCAATCTTTATATTTTGGCCCTGTCAGTATATTTTTCTCTAAAAGTAACTTAAGTCCAGTCATTTTCAGAGTCGCTGCAATTAGGAGAGAGAGAAGAAAACTCTTTAGCATGATGCTCTTGCAAGTTTAGAGTGGTTTTTAGTTTATCTAAACTGGATGGCTCCCACTGTTTCTCGAATCCTTCCCCAAACCATAAAAGAAGAATTAGCCAGGACTATTCTCACCGTACAATACTTGCTTAACCGTTCAGCCAGGCTAGTGTCGATACTTCGAGGGAGGTTTTCCAACGCTTTCGCGAAGTTCCTTAATTAAATAACCTCTTTTCTCTGGGGGCGTAACCCCGCTGACACCTTTTTTGACACCTACTTGGTTTATAGCATTGATCGTTAAGTGACGAATATCCTGATGAGTAGCATATACTCACAGTAGGATCGGGATCCAAATATCATCGTATGATAATGTTGAAGGAATACTACCAACATTCATCAAACTCCAAATGGTATGCATCTCTTTGCAAATTTCAGTTTCTTTAGAATTTCCCGATATAAGTTTTTGCCCCATGCTCTTATGACCTTGGCTTTGGTCAAAATGTCATAAGTCACATGTCAAGTTTTACCCATCATTATCTTGTCAATTTGAACCCATCCGTATATACCCCTCACTTTGGTCAAATGATAATACGACTGTCCCAAACCAACTCATCTATCTTATGCAACAAATGAAAACCCAGCAGCTACCAAACACTATGCCTTGACTTTGGCCAAAATGCATAGCTTGAATACTACTGAATACCCAAATGAAATGACGGAGGGCTACGAATGGTTTTGGCGAAACCGTGAACGTAGTGAACTTGATATAACCGAAGGAACCTGATAGGTTTTTTAAAAGGAGTGGTTAAAGCTCCGCATTTAAAAATATCTGTTTTTAAAATAACCGAGTGGTTTCTTTTAAATTGTTCCAACGATTTAAACTTTGGTTTATTTTACTTTGCATTAATAATAATGCGTCCCATCATTAACCTATCATTGCAGAAAACAACGAAAATACAACGTCCTCTTATGCCATCTGCATTCGCCACGGGGTCCCGTCATCACCCGTTAGGTTACTTAACTAACGGCAGAGCGGGGGCTGGGCTAGCGCGGGTGTAAAACATAAGTGACGTCTAAATAGCTATCATATATATAGATATTTTACATTCGTCAGACGCAATAATAGTCATTCCAGATCACAGATGAACTTTATTGGATTTGCAAGCAATCCGTATTTCTTTTGAGCCTGCAATGAAAGACGGATTACACAGTTGTGATGAATAGCCATTACCCCACCCAAGACCCCTACGGGTACGGCAAACTCCCCGCCCGGTAGTTTGTGCACCCCACCTTAGGTCTGTCCTAGGAGCAAAAACAGTAAAATGAAATAATACAACGGTGGCTACAACCGCAACCTGGATGTGCCCCGCAAAAATAATATTACAACAAATTACATTTACATTGAATGAATTAAATAATAACCCATCACAAAACCCCGGCTATACATCACAACAGTCCAACACAGTTCATATACACAAACAGATAAAATCCATTACAGAAATGTGCAACCCCCTGCCAACCGACATACTAGCAGTTAGGGGAGATTTACGAACACATTATACAAACACAGATATAATCATAGTAGCAAACATCGTAAAATTTCGATCGTGCAAACACATTAGATTCTACTCCAATACTTCTCTGTGCACTTGAGACTTGAGCAGAAAAATAAACATCCCAGAAAACACAAAAATATCACAGAAGAATTACTGGTGAAAATTGGGTTGAATCGGCCCCAACACGGCCGCGGTTCCGCGGCGGATCGGTGGGATCCGCCGCGGTTCCGCGGTCGTTTGGCCGATTCAGGAACCCATTTTTCACCAGTTTTCTTACAATTCTCTGTAGGTTATTCTGAAGCACCCTGAAAAATTTTTAGAGCCTGTTTAAAATTCGACAGAAAGTAGTGATATCGATGTCGTTTTTTGGTTCGTTTTGCGTTCGAATATCTTACAACTTTGCTAATGAGTTAATTATTGTTTAGCGAGGCTCTGATACCACTGTAAGTCGATGTGCAACACCCCGATACTTGTGGGGAGGCGGAAATATGAAAAACGATCGAGTTCTTTGCTTAAACATCGACTAACCGCATGAATCGTTGCATAAACAATAACTAACAAAGAACATAGAAGTTTAACAACTACTATGAAAGGGATTATACCTAAAGAACCGTGTCCTTCGTCTTTACGAACTCCACCTCCTCCTCGGCCTTCTCCAAGTAGTAGACGATCCACCCGAGAGCTTTACTCCAAGCTATGTCTCTAATCTTGAGGCAACTAGGTTTCTTTAAGTGCTAATCAAAGTACCTAGATGATATAGAGTGAGTGTTATGGTTTAATTAACCTATCTAATCCTTGTACTCAACATATGAGAGGGGAGGATTAGGGTTTGAAGAGAGGAAGCTTGAGGAGAGAGAAGGTGAGAATAATAATGAGATGAGAAAATGAGCTATCATAATATATATCAAGCATTATTATTTTTCAAGAAAAGAAAAGAAAATGATTTACAACCATACTTGATAAATATCTAATGGTGATTCATCTCCATGAGTTATTAAGTATTTATGATGCATTAATGACATGGATGAATCATCCATATGACTCACTAATCTCATTCAATGTATATGCCACCTTAACCCCCTTAGTCACCATCTTCTAGAAGCTTCTCGCGCAATTACGAGAACGCCCCTCCTATCCGTGAAAACACGGAAAAACTTTAGACTGTATAAATCCAATAACCGGATACTAGTAACTGGCTTAAACCAAAGCCGACTAGTAAAAACTGTCCGAAAGTCGTACGTGCGTAAACACACGTATGCGTCCGAACCCTTGTCGTAAAACCATACGACCTCTATATCGTTTCGCCTGGAGTAGGGAAACTCTCTGTGTGGGACTCTAGAGACTCGACTACTACGCTGGCAGTGGGTTTAACCACAGACCGCAAGCGGCACTAGCTGTACGTAACGGTCCCCAGGTAGATGTCGATAAGAAGGCCAATGAGGAAACCCATCCGAACTCCTACTGTGTCTGATGTGACAATCTCCGTACAGTCCGGTATGTTCGACTAAGACAATCGCATATCCGGCCTAAGGGGCGGCAAGCGTCAGTCCCCTAAAAGCGGAACAAGTCGTGTCGGAGCGAAGCCCATTACACCCTGAGAAACTACTGGAACCTACCAGTAAATCTCGCTTGCCCTGGCCAGGGACTTTGCGTAATGGCTCTCTGACACAGCGCGATATCAACTCCCAATACCGGGAGAGACGAATCCTATCTAACCGCCACTGCCTCCAAGTGCTTCGGGACTGCACCCAACTACTACCTGTTTGCACGACTCCTTTGAGCCGTGGTAGGGTAGCAATCTAAGAACAGTGGGAACACACTCGAGGCGAAGCAGCAGTGTCAAGTCTGCGGACTATGCTGTACTCATGTCACCTGGGAACTGTTAACTGACGACGGGTATAATACCAACCAACAGTTCCCCATGTGTCCTGTCCGGTGTACCCGTAACCCAACGAGCACCTGTATACTATCTCCAGTACGACGTACTGACGGCTGTGGGACAGACCATCTCCCCAACTGGGATGAGAAGCGTACACACTAGTCTACTCCAGAGTATCGATGCCCTGTCTCGATAATCCAACGACTAGGGACCTGAATAAGGATGTGCTTGTAGACTGCCCAGTCCCCACTAATGTGACTGCCATCACAACGCAGGTAGTCAAGCAAGATCCTAAGAGCTCTATCAATACGTATACTCACATATTAAGATAGAAAAACCAAGTAGCATACTACCATGTTTAGCAAGACTGTTATATACATGTGAATATCCCAAGCTTCCATTAAGTAATATACAAACTAGTATGATACAATAATGGCCCCTAGGGCATATACACTAACAGAAGCTACCCGCCAGGGATAGCCGAGCGAGGGTCGGGCTCGACTGCCTCTGGGAGGACTTTCTGATCTCTGGCGTTGCGGTAGGAAAGCTACCCGCCAGGGATAACCGAGCAGGGTAGCTGCTAGGCTGCCTCTTAGTGAGGGCCTAGATCCTTAGCGGTGGAGGGGCCGTAGGAGGCCTGCTAAGGATAACCGGGCAGTGAAGCTGCGCGGTTGCCTCTTGGCGAGGGCTTTGATCCCTGGAGTTGCGAGTAGGGAAGCTACCGGCCAGGGATAGCCGAGCAGGGAAGCCGCTCAGCCGCCTCTAAGGAGAACTTTCATCCTTAGCGTTGGAAGGGCCGTAGGAGGCCTGCTAAGGATAACCAGGCAGTGAAGCTGTGCGGTTGCCTCTTGGCGAGGGCTTTCTGATCCCCGGCGTTGCATTAGGGAAGCTACCCGCCAGGGATAACCGAGCAGGGTAGCTGCTGGGCTGCCTCTTAGTGAGGGCTTAGATCCTTAGCGGTGGAGGGGCCGTAGGAGGCTTGCTAAGGATAACCGGACAGTGAAGCTGCGCGGTTGCCTCTTAGCGAGGGCTTTGATCCCTGGCGTTGCGAGTAGGGAAGCTACCGGTCAGGGATAGCCGAGCAGGGAAGCCGCTCGGCCGCCTCTGAGTAGGACTTTGATCCTTAGCGTTGGAGGGGCCGTAGGAGGCCTGCTAAGGATAACCGGGCAGTGAAGCTACGCGGTTGCCTCTTGGCGAGGGCTTTGATCCCCGGGCGAGGTGGTCCTCGAGCCGTCGTGGCGAGCCCGGAGTGGAGCTGTGGAGCGCCCAGCGGGCCTCAGAGAGTATCGGCCCGTGAGACCTGTGGCCATGGGACGTAGCTTGCCGGTGGTCAACCGTGCTGATGAGGGCAGAGTCTCTTGGAGGAGGAGAGGCGATCTGGGGCCCTGGCCCGGCCGTTTGGACGCGGACGAGCGCCTCCGCGATGGACTGTAGTCGGTCTATTCGGCCGGCGAGGGCGTTGATGACGGTCGCCGGAGGAGGTTCATCCGCGCCTCCGGTGGAGGGGAGGCGGAGGCTGGTATCTGGATCTTCAGGGTGATCGCATGCCATATGGATGGAGATCGGAAGGACAACTTTTGTTCTTGTGGAGTTTTAGTTTCCCACAGACGACGCCAACTGATGGAGGTCCTTTTGGGGTCTCCTTCAGATGTTGTCTTCCGTTGATCTCCCGGTGGACTGTTGATTATCTCCTGTTGCGTGTGGGTCTCAATGGGTTTTGGAGGAAGAAGTGGAATGAGGTGTTTGGTGCCGAGTACCTGCAAAGAAGTCCCGAGGTGGTTCGGTACTACCAAGGACCCTCCGACGATCAAGTTAGTGATGAGATTCGAGCAGAGTAACGGCTTAGAAGAGTAAAAAATGGCTTACTTGACCCCTCTGTGATGGGGTTTTTTATAGTGGCGGCAGCACGCAGTAGAAAGCGCGAGAATCTCGCTGGCGGTTACGCTCCCGACGTCACGCCCGCGTAAAGAGCGGATCGCCCATAATGGGGATCATGATGGCATGGAACGTGGGACGTTGCTGGCGGAGAATCTGCGCATGGCGAGATTTGCGGAGCGGCGGTTACGCCTGTGAGTGGTGGAGTTGGTCGGTCGGAGGGACCGAGGAAGATGGTCTCGGCGGGAGAGCTCGGGAACGAGCGAGAGGGCCGAGGTATCTTGGTCCTGCGGTAGCTCGGAGGCGAGCTAAGAGGTCGAGGAGGCCAATTTGCAGGGGGCCCTGAGGTGAGCCAGCTTTGTGCTTGTAGGTCGGATACAGGGATGGCCTGATCGGCCCCTGTGGGCCCTCTCTTCTGAGTCCTGGGACACGTCATCTGCCATGTGTCCTGATCTGCAAGGTCGCCAATATAGAGCATCATCAACTTCCTATTTCATCAAGTCTAATTATGCTAGAATAAAATAAATATGTATTAATAACCCACTACATTAATTTCTCTATTCTATGCAAGCATCTACAGTATTTTTAGGGCAAAAATCTGTGTGTGCATGTGTTGATTAAAAAAAGGTGAGGGAAAAATGGTTTAGGTCTCTTGCCCGATAGAACCTTGGGTTTAGGTCTAGGCCCTTGGCCCAAAAAAAGACTTGAGCAAACATCCCAGCCATAAAAAAGATAACATTTTGAAGTCGCACGCTAGTCCTTCCGACGCATCAAACCCTAGTCCTAATCAGAGAACCATGCACTTTATGAACCAAATCGTTCTACAGCATCAAAGTAACATGTGTTATTTGTAAGAGGAAAGAAACTTTCTTATTTTGCTTTATATTTCAGGGGCCTAAAGACACAAAATAAAAATGCAGTAGAAATAGAGGCAAAAATTAAAAAAAGAAAAAGAAATGTCAGAAGTGGGGTTTGAACCCACGCCCTCATAAGAGGACCAGAACTTGAGTCTGGCGCCTTAGACCACACGGCCATCCTGACCTTTTGCTTTTTAATTATTATTATATTGTATTATATAAACTAATATAACGACGCATCATTTGGACAAATAAGAAACCCTAGAATTGGCACAGCCTCATTCAAAAAGTGTATTTTCCCGTCAACGTTTTTGCACAATATATATATTTCCCCAGTTTTTTTTTTTTTTGTTTTTAAGGTGTATATACAACCCTGCCGAATGCATTTCAAATTCCAGTTACAAGGGAAATTGCAGCTACCTCTTTCAACTGCCACGGTATGCGATTTAATTCCAACCATTTCAATTTTTTTATAAGTGCAAATAATGTTAAGATTACAGTAACAATATTCTAAGGATGTCGATTTCTGGTTTCCTCTATTTATAATGGTTGCTCTTCTTGTGTTTGGTTATTTTTCTATTTATTTGATTGGTATAGAAATCATGAGGAAACTCAATTCTGTTTAGTAGGCTAGAGTAAACATGAACAAATAGATGAAGTGTTTGAAATCATGAGGCCGCCGTCCATCATCATCATCATCTTAAAATCCCTTTCACTACAAATGGATGCTGCGGCTCGTTGAAATTTTTCGTGGCAATGGAAAAGAAGATGAGGAGCGTAGAGGTAAACCGAAATTGGAGCGAGGAAAAAAAAAAGAGGAAATTTGCATATGTATCTCTAAAATCAAGGATAATAATATTTAACTTTCATGCAAAAAAGATTTATTAAGCTGCATTAATCTTAACCATTGAAACAAAGATAAGATGCAATGGTTCTCGTTTAGATGCGCGTTTTTAATAACGTTTTGTGCTTAAGCACTCTATAAAAAACAACTCCCAAGCTATACATACGTACATATATATGTGCATGATTTACATCATGACATGCACATCTATTTTCAAAGGTCTTAATATATTTTTTATCTCTGGGTGAGTCAGACCTATACATTTTGTCTTACTTTCTTTACAACAAGGGGCACTCCAAACTCAGGCTCAATGATCAACCTAAACGCCGGAGAATGCCGATACCTCGGAGACAAATCGAAGCTAAACTTCGATAAGAGAAGGGAGAGCACAACTTTCAACTCTACCAACGCAAAGTTCTGGCCCAAGCATGAGCGGGCGCCAAACCCAAAGGGAATGTACGCGCTAGGATGCTTGCACGCACTCGAGATGCCACGTGCAAATCGTTCGGGCTTGAACTCGTCGGCATCAGGGCCCCACAGGGTCGAGTCGTGGTGCATCAGGGATGTCGGGATCCAGAGTTCGATGCCTTTCGGGAAATGGAACTTGCCAAAGTTCATGTCCTGGAATGTTTCTCTGACGACCAGCGGAGAGGGCGGGTAGAGCCGTAGAGTTTCTTGGATAATTAAGGTCAGCTGCATAAAGTAGAAACATGTACATGATGAAAACATATAAAGAAAGTATAATTCTACTTAATGATGATGATGATGATTGCCTTGAAATATTAAGCATTAAAAAATAAATCGTTTTTACGTGTAGCTAGCATGCATACCGTCTTCATCTTCATGATCGTATCTCTATTCAGCAATTCTCCTGCACAGACTTCCATCACCTCGGCACGTGCTTTTTCTTGCCACTGCGGATGCAATGCAAGTAGCATCAAGCACCATGTGGCTGTAACCGCCGTCGTCTCATGCCCTGCGAAATAGATGTTCTTGCAATTGTCGACTATGAAATTGTCTGCACAGTCTGAGCCGAATTGGCCAATGTCCGCATTCGCGAGTATGGATCGTAGCAAGTCTTGTTCAGATGTAGAGCTCTCGATGCGATCGCTAACCACGTTAAGGATCAAGGATCGGATCTCTCGCTCTAGCCTTTGCACATCTTGGTTAGTCTTCCTCGGGAGCAATCTAATAAAGACAGGACAGAAGTCATATTAATTGTCGATATGAAGATGTTTTTGTGATTGCAGCGAAAATTGGACGTGGTAAAGGGTAGTTTAGTGCAAAAGGCAAAGTGTTGCACTTACTTGATCCAAGAAGAAAACTCAAAATGCATCCTTCTCTCTGAAATAACTCTTGAAAGTGCCCTAAGCTTTGAGAAGATTTCTTCTCCTTTGGAGTAGCTGCCTCCAAAACAAGCTCTTGAGATCACATCTTGTGAAAAGTTTTGGAAATCTTTGTCGACGACGATCTCTGCTGCTGCTCCTCCTTCGCTCTCGATTTTATGTTCCCACGAAGCGAGCAGAGGGATCGCAGATTCCACCATTAGATCCACCATGCTCTGAGCTCATTCAAATAAACTCAGTTTGCAGGTTATGTATTTTGATAGCACAAAAAAAAATTTGTACGTTGATTGTTACTGTAAGAAATGCACATGAATTTTCATGCCGATTTCAAATAAATACCATAGGATATTATCATATTCCAGTGTAATACCTTTTATGTATGCGTGTGTGTGTGTATGATAAATGCAAAGCCCCTGGTATTTATTTGTAATTTATAATCCCTATGGTATTTATCTTTAAAAATATTGGAAACTTTTGTAAAAAATTTATGGGTTCGCCCTGGCTCTCGCCTCGCGGGTTGGATTGTTTCATAATTTGATTATAATCCTTTTATGGCAACTTAAGCTAAAGGAAAATCATATATGAGGAAGTTTTGATTCGGTCATCTGTTTCCGGTTCAGAGAGATGAAAGTCATCATATCGTGTATAACTTGATATCTTACAAATAATTTGAAATATTAGAATATGCATCCTATCTATCTGACGCGCATTTAAATAAGAAATTTAAAAAAGATACCGCCATGCATTCATCCCATGAACGGATGCTCAATTCGTAAAGACATATTGCGACCTAAAAATATATCTTTTTTTATCATAGTTTTAGATTTTTGGTGCAGCTGCATGGATTTTAAAAAACAACAACCAATGGAACATCTATCTCGAGAAATTTCAAAGCACTTGAGGATTTTTTTTACCTTGACTTTGTCTAAAAAAAATTCAGGGGCTATCGTTTTCCTCTGATGGGCCCATTCCAGCCCATTAGACTTGATAATCCCTTTACCAAACAAAGGCTCTTGTATCTTCTGAAAATGTGTAGCTTTTCCAAGATCCAAGGATACTTTTAGACTTATATCTTTCACTAAATCAGGCCGGCTGACAACAACTACTGGTCTCTTCCCACTCCAAAATGCAAATATCGGACCTGTCACAAATTTACCACATTTAGTCCAAATTTTGCACTCCTAAATAAATAAAAGGATAAAACTAAAACTAAAAAGATACACATGTGATGATATGAAAAATTGTAGCATTTGCCGCATCCACGATGTATCACGGAAAATAAATTCCAAATATATTGTCTGAATGCTTGCAGGTTTCTCTGCATAAATCAGAAAAGATAGGAATGTGTAAGATTTTAAAGTTGGCCAAAAAGGGGTCTGCAGTGGCCGACTCAGGCCACCACGGGACCGAGGGTTTTAATTACATAAAAACTGGGGCCGCGGTGGCCTAGGTCAGGCCACCGCATGCCCCTCAAACCCTTAAAAGTTAGGCTGTAAATTTTGCTGTAGTCTTTTGCTTCATTTTGCATCTTGGCTTTTAAATCCTACCGAACATGTTACCCATCAAGCATGTGATGCATAATTTTCTTTTCCGTTTTCTTTTTGCAACAAATATTGCATTTAGCTATTTTCTAACTACGATGCGGCCCTTGGATAAGTTTCTTGCTGTTTTTCTTTACCTTTTAGCCCAAGGATAAGTTTCTTTAGTGTTACTATATTTTCATGCAAGGATCGGCTTAGTTGGCATGTGTAATGAAATAGATTGTACCAAGAAAAAGTTGTCATATATGCTTTCCTCAAAAATATTGTCATATCCAAAGAGAAGAAGATGGAAACTGAATAGATATTTTTTCAAAGTTGTTTGACCATCATTGAAATGAACAATTGGATCAGATCAAGGTTTTACCATAAAGATCCCTTGATCACAAAATTCAATGAACCAAAAAAGGAAGTCAATAGCCCAGAAGGAATAATACCAATTCAAATGATGTAATCTCCAACAAAGAAAAACGTATTCTCCAATGTTTGTATAGCATCTTATATGGTGAAGCATCTCAATCAATAATGTAAAAATTGTCATGCTGACATATACTGATTGATGATGTTTGTGATGTAGATGCCCATTGGTTTGTAGTTTAACATTTAATTATTGTTGGAATCTTTAGTCGGCATGAGAATTAGTCAATGAATTGCCCTTAGGTTAATATACCTTCGGTCCCGTTCAATTTTAAAAAGATTTTTGTTTCGTTATAAGTGTCCATTTATAATGTCAATATTAACTTTTCTATTATCAGTATAAAATTAAATTTTGATCCTTAAACTAACCCTCATTAATATATTAGGTAACTTTAAATGAGCTTAATGCAATGCTCCCTCCATCCCTTTTTACTTATCATTTTAGAAGAATGTATACCGATTAAGAAAAGTATTATCACTTTCTCAATATCAGCAATTAATCTACTACCACATTACCACTAAAAAATCATATCATTTCTGCCCTCAACTATTAAGGAAAGCATTATCACTTTTTTAATATCAGCAATTGATTTTCAAGGTTATTTTTGGTACTATTTCATTTATTGATATCTTTATCATTAATGATTTTCTCGTTATTCCAAAAGCGTCAAGTAAAGTGAGCCATTTTTTTCTCTCCAAAATGAGAGCTAAAAGGGGACAGAGAGATTAATTTACTATCAACCTTATCGCAAGTTTAAATGAGATGATAGTTTTTCCAAAGTTCTCTCGAAAAGAGTGCACAATCAAAATTGGACACTTAAAAAGTAACTGAATGAGTATCTAATTATTTGGTAGATTAATGCAGATTGAGTATTTTTCAAGAAGAAAACCAAAAGGGGACTTATTACTAATGGCCGCATGCACGTGTACATGGAAAAAATTGTCTCCATACCTCAGCATGCTTTTCATTGATCATCATTAATTCACGGGATTTCTTAAGGGCATAAAACTAATTATATGTGTTTGAGAGGATTACATGGCATGCTTTGATTCTTGAAATCTCTGATTGATTTTTTTTTATGTTGTTTTCTCAAAAATTCAGAAACTTCGATGTCTTCACGAATTTGAGTTATTATAGAAGAAATGAGAAATATAATAATAATCAAGCAATCGTGATTAATTGATGAATTGGTTAGTATCACTGTTTAGAAGCAGAACTACTAATTTCTCTTTCTTCCAAATTTTCTGTTGCAGTGAAATGAAAACTTTGATTACTGTTAATTAGTAATTATTATTAAGGATTATTTAAGGTGTGATGGTCAAGGACATCTTTATCTTTACTATTATATCTAGAACTCACCAGGGCATGACAAAAAATTTATCATTATTCATTTAAAAGATTCATATAAAAAGAGAAAAATCCATGTGAGGATTATAGAGTAAGAACATGCCATGTCATTTTTTCTTATACATGTAATTACTTTTATACCCTTCAATAATTTTCAATACAAAATATCCTCTCTTTGGAAAATGAACAAACTTGGAAAAATGAACAAATTTAATCAAAATGTTTTTGAACCAATGACCATCAAGGAAGCATACTAAAATCTTGATACATGATTATTATTTTCTCATCACACGTGCATATTATTAGTATTTGATAACTCAACATGATGCGTTATCTACATTCAAATTTATATTTTTTCTGGAAAAACTAAGTGAGAGAATTTTGAAGAAACCATTAATTTAGCTAATGATAATATTGCTTCACAGTTCAAATTACAATTACAAAGAGTTAACTAACAAGTGCAATCAATTGTAGGTGCAAACTAGTCAATAATAACCTGAATTCAAAGGGTTCATTTGTCTTTTCTCAGTATTTTGCATGAAAATTCAAAAAATGAGAAAATTTTCTTTACCCAGTCCATTTTTTTTCCCCTAAAGAAAAGCAACAAAAACTTGGATAAGACCCATCAATTTTAATGTTATACTATACATATGCTCGTATTTTTCAAAAATTTATATCAGTAATATATACGTGGATGGCAAGTGCAGACCCCTAGTTGAGCATACAACATGACCAAAAAGAATATATTCTTTTGAAGAAAGATGGTAGTAAATCGCACAGATAGGGATTTTTTTAATATACCCACTGCACAAACACCATGTTTATATTTATATAAACTTACAGGCTCTTTTCCGTTAGCCCCTCTATATTTCAATATTTTTCTATGTCCACCCGTAGTTATTATTTACCAGTAGTTCCCCTAACCTTATAAATTACTCATGTTATCCCCATCAATTCACAAAAGAATGTATTTTTAGAATATTCTGTTGACATCGTTAGGGATTAACGGCATGAAAAGCAAGACAGGCTATAGACTGTTTTTAGACTGCTTTCGAAGTTGCTAGCACTATCTAAGGGACACCTTTACCAGGAAGGGAGCTACAAAGAACGAGAGCCGTTCACTACACTCGTTGTCTTCAATTCAGTGCTTGCTGCACCAGATCTAGGACCAAGCGGGCGACCCTAACCTAAGGTGCTCTTAAGCCCTGAATCTCTTATCTATAGCAAGCAACGGCTTTCTTAGTTTGCGCTCATCCCTTGCTTGTTTGAGTCTACACCGATAGTTCTGCACTGGGTATAGATGAATCCGAAGGGATGTTACCCGCGGACTCAAGGCTGTTGTCGGCATTTCCGCTCTTTGCATGTTAGCACTTTTACCTGACCCTTCGTCACTGCTTTCTGATCATGTGGATGCCGCTCTTAGAGAATCCGCGAAAGGAAAGGACACTTTGAGGGAGAGGGATATGGAATCAGCTGCACATGAAGCTGTGGAATAGAATGCCCCGTTATTTCATCTCCTTGCCTTTCTTTTAGTCCAAACAGAACTGGAACCCGGAGAGCGCTAGCTTGAACTAGGAAGTCAGAGGCGCCGGAACTTGGCGAGAGGGATTTCTTGCCCAAGGTTTTCTCCCGAAATGCCCGGATTGCACTAGTCTCAGGGACATGAGCATTGGGAGGGGACATATATTACCCCCAAATCCTATTTTCTTCATTGAAAATCCTCTGATTTTCCAAATATTCCAAATTAGGGTTTTTTAATCCCCTACAGTTTGTAAGTGCATATGTGCTCCTTGCCATGATAAATACAGCTATGCGGAATCAAAAACTTTAAAATCTTGAGCTCAATACACTAAATTCTTAGGATACAAGCCCAAACACTAAACTAAACAAACCCTAACTAGAGTTTTAGCTACTAGGTTGGAATTACAACATTTGTAGACGGTCCTTCGGGTCGTAAAAGGTTGACTCCACAAGCTCTTTGGGTTGATGAAACGAGCTCTCGAAATCGATCTTCCGCGTCAAAGACGATCCACCCGAGGATGTCGATTCAAACGATAGTTTCGTTCGAAGCAACAAAAGCTCAAGTCTTGCTAATACAATATGCTTAGAGTGGTGTAGTTTGTGAACAAGATACTCTCTTTTAATTCTCAAAAATCTAGTAAAGAAAATAAGGAAGAAGAAGAAGAGATGGCAACTCATGAAAAATTCTCACTTGATGAAAATATCAATCATCCTCAAATCCTACACTACTCTCTCATTCTTATCTTTTCTTAATAGAAACAAAGAAGTGGGTGAGTGGGTAAGTCACAAGCCCGCAAGATATTAGAAGAGATGAGAATGAGTGAGAGTGTGAGAGAGGCCACCTCATCAAGTATACATATACATACACTATATAAATAAAAATGCATGTATATAAACAAATATACTCGAACCCATATAAATACATATATCGTATTTCTACCAAAATACGAATACCGTATTTGTACCGAAAATACAAAATACGCATATTTATATTTAGAAAGAAATACAAGTATTTGTGTCAAATCACAAATACCCGTATTTATACAAATACACGTATCCGTATAAATACCATATTCGTGTTAAAATACAAATACCTAAAAGAGAGCAATATAATACTAGCATCAAAATTGCATGCCTTTCAAATCTGCTAGTACTACTAAACCATCCGATTAAAGCATGTATATAAATACACGTGTTCAATCGAACACCCGTGCGTAAAAACATACGCAAACTACACCGTTTCATCTGAACCGAGAAACCCTCTGTGTGGGATTCTAAAGACTCGACAATACGCTGGCAGTGAGTTTAACTACAAGCACGTCAGTGGCACTAACTGTACGTAACGGCTACCCAGGTATTTATCGAAGAGAAGATTGACACGATAACTCGTCCAAAAACCATTCTGAGCCTATAGCTGGCATTCTCCGTACAGTCCGGTCTGTTCGTCTGAGAATATCGCATATCGGGCTTAGAGGGTGGTAAACGTCAGACCCCTAATAGCGCAACAAGTCGTGTCGGTGTGGAATCCAATACAACCTAAGAAACTACTAGTGAACCTACCAGTAAATCTCACTTGCCCTGACCAGAGACTTTGTGTATTAACCAACAGTACACAGCGCGATATCAACTCCCAATACCGAGAAAGACGAATCCCTTCTATCTCTTACTACCTCTAAGTGCTTTGGGACTGCACCCAACTATTACCTGTTTTCACGACCCAATTGAGCCGTGGTAGGGTAGCAATCTAAATACAGTGGAAACACACTCGAGATGAATAGTGATGTCAAGTCAACGGACTAACCTGTACTCATGTTACCGGGGAATCGCTAACTGACGATGGGTATAATACTAACCAACAGTTCCCAGCGAGTCCGTCCAGTGTAACTCATAACTCAATGAGCACCTGTATACTATCTTTGGTACCGTATATCAATGGCTGCGGGATAAGCCATCTCCCCTGACATGGATAAGAAGCGTATACACTAGTCTACTCTGAAATATCGATATCCAGTCTCGATAATCCTACGACTGGGGACAAATTTAAGAATGTGCTTATAGACTACCCAGCCCCCACTAATATGATTGCAATCATAATGCTGGTAGTCAAGCTAAAATCCTCAGGGCTTGTTCTCGCCAAATTCTTTGGCTAAGAGCTACTTGTTCCCTTATAAAAAAGGAAAGAAGAAAGAGGAAAAGAGTCCTAATAATTTGGCATCACGTGTCAAATACGTAGGCGCTTATATGCAAAGCATATAAGCATTGAGAAAAATAACTAAAGACCAAATTGGCCTCACGTGTTAAACACGTGGGCGCTCATATGCAAAGCATATGAGCGTTGAATAAAATAAACCTAAAGGCCAAACTGGCCTCACGTGTTAAACACATGAGCGCTTATATGCAAAGCATATGAACGCTGTACATAAATAACCAAAGGCCAAACAGGCCTAAACACGTGAGCGCTTATATGCAAAGCATATAAGCGCTAGAAGCAGATAATAACTAAAGGCCAAACTGGCCTCACGTGTTAAACACGTGAGCGCTCATATGCAAAGCATATAAGCGCTAAATATAAATAACCAAAGGTCAAACATGCCTCAGATATTAAACACGTGAGCGCTTATATGCAAAACATGTAAGGGCAAGAAGTAGATAATAATTAAGGACCAAACTGGCCTCACATGTTAAACATGTGTGTGCTCATATGCAAAGAATATGAGCATAAATAACCAAAGGCCAAATATGTCTCACGTGTTAAACACGTGAACGCTCAAATGTAAAGCATATGAGTGCTGAAAATGAACAAGCTAAAACCCACATTATGGGTCACGTGTTAAATACGTGAGTTCTCTTACCGCTTTCTTTGGCAGCGCTCACTTACAAAGCATGTGAACGCCCCAATTTAAAATGCTCACATCTGATAGAATTAAATTCTGTGTGGTAGAATTAAATTCTATTTAGGAAATATTTTCCCTGATCTTTCTAATAAAGAAAGATCTTTCTCTAACGGAGAATTTTGGATTTAAAATCCAATTGTGATAAAATATCACCAATTAAACCATTTGTAGAATTAAATTCTATATGGGAAATATTATTCTGGTCTTTCTCAAATTAGAAAAATCTTCTCTGTTAAACAGAGGACCCTTGGATTAAAAATCCAACGGTGATTATAAAATCACCAATCGATCATTTGATAGAATAAAATTCTATTTTAGAAAAATATATTTCTAATCTTGTTAAACTAACAAGAAAGTCATATGATAGAATAAAATTCTAATCTTGTTAAATTAACAAGATATTCATATGAAAAAATAAAATTCTAACAAGATATTCATATGATAAAATAAAATTCTATATTGGGAAAATATCTTCCTAATCTTGTTAAAATAACATATGATAGAATAAAATTCTAATCTTGTTAAAATAACAAGATATTAATAAGATAAAATAAAATTCTAATATTATTAAACTAACAAGATATTCATATGATAAAATAAAATTCTAATCTGATTAAACTAATAAGATATTCATATGATAAAATAAAATTCTATCTTAGGAAAATATTTCCTAATCATATAAAACAAACAAGAAATCTTCTCTGTTAAACAGAGAGTTTTTGGATTAAAAATCTAACGGTGAATAAAATTCACCGATTGATCTAAAAGATCATTTTGATTGATTATAAAATCAATCATGATCACTCAATGAGAGATTTCCTTAACAAATTGATCCATTTCTTTCTCCTATAAATAGGAGCAAAGAAATGACAAAGAAAAAGGGAAGGGGAGAGAAAAAAAAGAGGAGAGGAGACCCCCCATAAGCTTCTGTAAAAATACAAAAGGCTCTCAAAATAACAGAGAATTTAATTCTCTCAAAGAAGAAGATCTCCCTCCTAAAAAACCCTAGGTAAAGAAAAAGGAAGAGATCAAAATATCTCATTTACCTAACATACCATATCTAAGGGTTTAACCCTTCTCAAAGAACTTAGTTCTTTCTCTGGATCTGAGATCCACAAGACAAGTCTTCCACAAGTTGAGAATTTAATTCTCATCGGAAAGATGTTGTTATTGAGAATCAAAAATTCAGGAAAGAACAAAGAGAACATGAAAAAAATGGAGTCTATAATACTCCAGGAACTTAGTTCCGTCAAATCAAGAACTTAGTTCTTTAAAAATCTGATCCAAGATTCTCAAAATAGTGATCTTGATGGTCGTTAATGATCAAAATACCATTAACAGAGGTCTAACCTCTTTTGAAAGCATGAACATAGAAAACATGGAGTTCATAATACTCCAGGAACTTAATTCTCTCATAAAACAAGAACTTAGTTTTTAAAAAACCTGATCTCAGATCCTCAAAATAATGATCTTAGTGATCGTTAATGGTCAAAATACCATTAACGGAGATTTAAATTCTCTAAAATTATAAACGGAGATTAAATCTCCGAAAGAACTCAGCGCCTCACATGAAACACACGTGAGCGCCAAAAAATAGAAAAGTATAGTGCTTACCACTATTGGAGCGCCCCATGTGAAAAGCACGTGAACACCCGTGGATAAAAGCTCAGCGCCTCACGTGAAACATACATGGGCGCCCAAAACAGAAGGCCAGCACCTCACGTGAAATACACGTGAGCGCTGAGTAAAATGCTTAGCACTTTATATGCAGTCAAAATGGCTGAGTGCTTAGCACTGATTGGACAGCGCCTCACGTGAAATATGTTAGTTATATGTATGCCCTAGAGGCCATTACTGTACATTGGATGTATATTGTAGTGGATGCTGGGACATATATAGGGAGGACTTTCTTGCTCGACATGATAGTATGCTATCTGGTTGACCTTTACCTTAACGTGTACACTGATTGTCTCTCTGTTACATGTTGGTAAAGCCCTTAGGATGTGTACTTGACTACCTGGACTGTGATGCGGATCATACTAGTGGGGACATGGTAGTCCATAAGTACATCCTTCAAAGTCCCTAGTCGTGGGTGTATCAAGATGGGGCATCGATATACCAGAGTAGACTAGCGTATACCTTCTCGACCCATACAGATGGGCGATGGATGATCCCATATCCATTGGTGTTTGACATCGGAGATGATATACGGGTGCTCAGTAGAGACAGGGTACAGTGGACGGACTCGCCGAGAACTCCCAGATGGTATTATACCTTACGTCAGATGGCAGTTCTCTGGTGACACTGGTACAGAGTAGTCTGTTGACCCGAGATCGTCATAGAGTCTTGTGTGGTTCCCACTGTGCTTTGATTTCCATCTTACCACGTCCAAGAGGGGGTGCAAAACGGTGGTTTTTGGGTACAGTCCCGAGTCACATGGAGGCAATGAGCGATAGGAGGGGATTCGTCTCTCCCGGTATAGGGGGTTGATGTTGCGCTGTGTTCGATTGGCTATAACAGGAAATCCCTGGCCAGGGTTGCTGAGATTTACTGGTAAGTGTTACCAATAGTTTCTCGAAATGTTATAGACCTCATATCGACACGACTTATCGAGCTATTGGGGTCTGACGTTTACCACCCCTAGGCGAGATATGCGACATATCAGACGATCAGACCGGACTGTACGGTAGTGTTACTGGTTGGATTCACTGGAGTATGAGCGGGCTTGCTCGTCGATCTTCTGATCGCTCAATACCCGGGTGGCCGTTACGTTTAGCAGACCGCTTGCGGCTTGTGGGTGTTTGATATGATCATCATCTGCTGCCGGCGTATTGACGAGTCTTTAGAGTCCTACACAGAGGTTTCCTGGCTCAAGCGAAACGAAATAGGAGCGCATATGAGATATGTGCGGGACCGAGAATGATACCAGTATGTGATACCGTATTCTATTCTCGCGATGATTGTATCGAATGGTTGTATGCGATATAACCTAGTTATCGAATCGAGGATTGATTCGATAAACCGATACATTGAATATTAGTCGGTTATATGCGATATGACCGGATCGTTAAATCAAGTGTTGATTTAATGATTTAATGCATAATTATATATTTGATATATTACTTTGCATTAACTAGTGTTGGTTCACTTTAAATGGATTTTCTCACTTGGTTTGTGCACATTGTATATATGATATACTTTTGTACACAAGTTTGTATCATGTTTGATGATACATGCTCACTAGGGTTTGTGTGAAGATTAAACCATGGTTGTAGATTGGTTAGGGTTTTCATTTTCTTATTCCTTTATTTATTTATTTATTCTTTTTGGAAAAATGAAAAGCATAAAGGAAAATGGTGGCTTTGTTTGTTTTCTAGTTGAAGCTTCATGAAGCTTTGACCAAAGTGACCATTTTGTCTCATGCTTAACCCTAATCACTCCATTAACCCTAGTTTAATCTCTACACTTGACCATGGTTCATTATATGATAAGTATTGTTTTTCTTTTCTATTTTGATTATTCTTATCATAACTTATCATAACACTTTCTTCTTCTTCTTCATCTTCTTCATTGAAGAAAGCTTCACTTCATCAATGGTGGATTGATGAAAAGTGTGAGAAATCCAATTCTAAAGTGAACCCACTTCCTATTTCTTCATCCTCTACTTCTTGCCAAGTAGTAAAGTGTGTTTCCTTCACAAGTTTTCTTGACTTGGTGAAGTTGGATCTTGATCTAACGATGCCTCGACGTAGATCATCTTCGGCACGTCGTCGATGACCTAGCCCGCTTCTTCTCCGATGAAGCCGACGCTAGAGCCCGGGATTGCATGAGGACAGCGGAGAGGACTTCATCACGGAGCCATGGAGGTGGAGGACCGGATCTACAAAGGTTGTATTTCCGTATTCTTATAGTTAAGTGTTAACTAGTTTGTTTTTCGCCTAGACATCTAGCCAACGATCCGTATTAGGGTTTCTCGGCACAGTTAAAATTTGAAATTGGCATGGTTGATGCCTTGTGAGACCTCTTGGGAGTGCCTAGGAACCCTACAAAATACACATGAACGCCACAAAGATTAGCACATAGCACTATTACAGCGCCTAATGTGATATACACGAGAGCGCTATATGCAACCGAGTGCTTAGCACTGCTGGGTGTTACAGAAACCCAATCTTAGTCCAAATTGGTTAAGTTTCCTGAGGTTAAACCTTTTTAATTTTAAATCGACGGGGCCCATATGCTCATGATTTCCAAACTAATCTTAGTCTCATACATGACTAATGATCTCTCATTTATGATATCCAAAATAATATTCATCCCATATCACCTAAGGTAATCTGAGTCTCAAATATGACTAACGATTCTTAGGTCCATCACCCCCTTTCCCTCAAATACGGGATTTGGTTTAAGAGTACATCTCTCCACACCTCTGATATATGTCGTTGTAATTTCTTAACGTTTCAGAGAGGTGGCGGGTCCAGATAACCAACAACTCTTTTCTCGTCCTAACTTGATGTAAAATTTCATCAAGACAGGGAATGATACATCCCACATTGATGCACTTCCAAATTGACATGCACACCTCAAATTGGATCGCGCCCCAAATTTGGCGCATTCCATGTCACCATCGTTCACTCCGCCACGTAACAAATACATGTGCACGCAAGATGAATGTTGGACCGAAATGTCCTTAAACTAACATTCATCCCCAAAACGGGAATGTTGGACCGAAATGTCCTTAAACTAAAATTCGTCCCAAACAGGGAATGTTGGACTGCGACGTCCTTAAACTAATATGCATTGCCCTGCGGACTGTCTCTATAATAACTACTGAATACTATCTATGGGCTATTCATATATGATCTAATGATCAGTTGAGCCCATATGCTTACTGCTCATAAGTCGATCTTAGTCTCAAATATGGCTAATGATCCTTAGATCAAACCCAAATATCCCATGAACCGATTGACCTCACAAATGTGAGATCTGCGTCCTAAGTTCATTCCCACTGGAAAACCAAGCTACCAACGTGGGCCCCGTCAAGCAACATTCTTGACCTAAACCCAAATCTCAAATATATGGATTTGGACTAATCCGTGCCCTACGGGCGATGACATAAATTAGTTTCCGTATACAATTCACAGGCAACCCAAAATAAAACAAATATAACATGACACGAAGTGAACTTCCGGAGCAAGAGAAAGTGGTTATCGAAACGCGGTAACGTAATTAACTACAGGGGCTTGCGCCTGTAGGGAAGAGCGTCCCATAATCAAATCCCCTCACAAATGAGGGGGAATCTGATAAAATCTGTTACAACGGTCGCATCTGTCCAAACCTCCGATATATGGTGCCATAAATCAACTTGGTATCTTCGGAGAGATGGATAGATAAGTCCAAATAGTATCTGCCCCCAAATTCAGGCAGGACGATCTATCTCAGTTCGTCTCTGTTTCCGGCGGTAAACAGATTCTGACACGCCCGGTGGGACCTCTTCCTCTTTCCACTCCACATTTCGTGTGTCATGTTTTTCCGCGATCAAATTATCGCAATATACATATGTTTGTAGTTGCCCTTGGGTGATGAGATACTGCAACTGGCATTTCGTTTCTTCCTAGAATGGCGCTTGCTCCCACTCACCGCAACTCAGGCTCTGTCACATATGTTGGAGTCAAGTATGAGCCACTTGCAGTCTCAAATCTTTGCAATCCGGCGCTTCAAGAAATCAATGAGCTTCTCTTTAGGTCTATGCTCCCACCTCCCACCCTCGGTACCTCAACGCCGAAGGAGGAATCCTAGAAGAAGTCTGTCTTCCACAGGCTGGCTCCTCAAGCTTCTGCTTTGCCGATGGAATCGGTCTCCAAACAACTGGTACCTTCCAAAGGCCATGGTCGACGCAGGGGGCAGAATACTCAACCTTTTGAAGAAAACAGGGGGCAGGCTCAGCAAAATTCTGAGGCTAATCAAATTTCGGCCGTAAGAAACGGTCGACGTCGATATCGGCGTCGTACAAAACGAGCTGGGGCAATTCTTTCTGTGTTGACTCCACCTGCCTCAACTCCGATGGCAAATGCCGCTGTTTCAACCAGGAACAACTTCAAACTGCTGCGAAGGGTCAGATAAAATTCTCCCACCGCAATATTGAAGAAATCTCCGTATCCTGTAGAGATCTGAAGCGAGCAGAAAATAGTTTGCTCCCCAAAAGAACTTTCCTCATCTATATATTAAATGTGGAAGCAGGTGAAGGACTCGGTCGTCGTCTGCAGCTCTTCCTCTAAACGACAGCCAAATTTTGACAAATCTCCTTTCAAATCCAAGGGGACTCATCCTAAGACGGTTCCTGCTACAATGGTTCCTCCCAAAACTAAAGCGGCTTCTCACAAAAAAGAGAGGCTTAATAAAGCTTAAGTGCCCGAGGCAAACTCCAAAGGCCAAAACTCCAAACACCTCAAGCCTGGGGGCATGGAAGTTCATACAGTCCACATGGTGAACTCCAAAGATGAAGTTCAAGCATCTACTAGCCACGGACCGCATACTCGGTCCCTGACAAAGGCTCAACTGCATCGTGAAAAGCTGCAAGGGATGCCTGCTCAGGCGGCAGCACTCGCTAATTCATAGTCTAAGGCAAATCCTGAAGACGCACCTAGAGAAAGAACAGAGCAGGAGTCGGATATTGACTTCCTAAAGCGCGCTCTCAAAAAGAGATATGAAGAAGCGGCAGAAATGTCCATTAAAATGAATTAGATGGCCCTTCTGATCCAGAATATGGCTGGAATGATGGTTCAATCGGAACCACTGGCAGATGAACCGCCGGTAGTCGCTCTTAAAGACAAGGATGATATTTCGAATCCTCTGCAAGTCTCATCAACGGCCGAAGAGAAAATGATTCCAAAAGAAAAACTGGACGAATATATCGCTCAGCAAATCAAAGCTCACTATATCAGTGAAGCTGCAAATAGGTCAACCAAGACTGGTCGACCATATCCGGCCCGGTACGATCAAATACAGTACCCGCTAGAGTACACACTTCCAACGTTCCACAAGTACAAAGGAACTGGGAATCCTCACCTGCACATTGCGCAATTTAAATCCATGTGCGGCAATACTGGAGGAAATGATATACTGCTCCTCCGACAGTTCGTCAGTAGTCTGGCGGGCATCGCCTTCGAATAGCATGCGGAACTCCCAAATGATTTCTTGAAGACCTTCGACGAGATGGGTATGCTCTTTTGTCAGAGATTTACTAGTGAGAATGAACACACCACCGTAGCGGCGTTGGTCAACGAAAGGATTGGACTGAATGAAACATAAGTTCAATATGTTACACGATGACGAAATCTCTAGTCAAAATGCGAGCAACGCATCGACGAGGCTGCAGCCGTGGGAATGTTCATAGCTCTCCTTGACCCAAATTCAAAAGCGTTCCCATTTATGACCCTCTTCAAGCCGACGACCTTCCAAGAGCTCATGGATAAAATGACTCGATTGGATCAGATGGGTCAAGACCCTTCATCATCCGATGAAGATGAATGAAAAGCGGAGGCAAGGTGGCGTTTGTCGCCAAACGCTTAACAAAAAATGAGCGGCTCTGAAGCAACATGCCGCCAAAATAGCGACGACGTGGGTACCCTCTCCCCTCGAGATATACACAAAGGGTATTTCTCACTGGCGGAAGAATCTCTACGTGGGATGGTCTTTTCTTCTCAAAAAACATAAAGGATATCAAGAGACCTACAAGCGGGTCCTGCAATCAAGTGGAATATCCCACTTGAGCCAAAAAACCATGGGAGGGATGTGAAATCCATGTCCCACTTCTAATCAGACGATGAGGGGAAAACCTCCAAGTCAAATTCATTCTTCCAAGGAAGAGTAAGATTCGACAGAAAGAATGACGTGATATCTCATTCCTTCGTATATGAAGAAGATGCTCCAACAGTATCAGAAAGCAATATTGGTGAGCAGGGGCAAGTGCTGTGTAAAATGCCCGGCACTTCCTGCAAAACAACCCGATTGGCACGATGATAGATGAAGCAGTCCAAGAAGGTGAAGATAGTCTAAGGCATGAAGTGTCCATGCAAACAAAGGACAGGCAGCAGCGCCTCAGCAAACAAGAGTCGGAAGGGATGGGTTATGCAACTCTCCGACCGAATGATAACAATGGACCGAAACGTCCCTAAACTAACGCTTTCCCCTAAAAAAAGGGAATGTTGGACCGAAACGTCCTTAAAACTAACAATGGACCGAAACGTCCTTAAACTAATATCCGTCCCAAATATGGGAATGTTGAACCGAAATGTCATTAAACTAATATTCATCCCCAAAATGGGAATGCTGGACCGAAAAGTCCTTAAACTAAAAATTCGCCTCAAACATGGCGATAATGGACCGGAACATACTAAACTAGCGCGTTGCCTCAGATACGGCAATATGCTCTCTTAAGATCTATATTGCAATCGAAATCCCAACGGCGAAAGTTGCAACTCACGTCCTACCGGTTACATAGCTACTCCAGTGGTGAAACCACCCCTAAGTTCCACCAGTAAATAGATGGGTCACCTATGATGAAACTACTTTCAAGAGTTCCGTCGCTTGCCAAAAAAAATGGTATGTCCAAACGCGAAATGGGCACGGATGAAAACCCGAAAGGGCGCCGTGAGTAAAAACAGCAGCTGGCGAGTTTATGAAAACCCGAAAGTGCACAATCTTGTTTAAAAAACGGTATGTCCATAAACAAAATGGGCACGGATGAAAACCTGAAAGGGCGCCGTGAGCAAAAAACAGCAAGATTGCCGGCGGGTTGTGAAAACCCGAAAAGGGCGCTAACTCACAAAATAAAAAAATTCATGTGCACTTGTAAGGTCCTCTCGACCTTGTGAGAGAAAAAACCCTGCGTGAGATCCTTACGACTCACAAAGGAGCAACACACTTAAGAATCCCCACGATTCCTAAGGAGAAATTACACCTACGATATTCTTACGACTCGTAAGAAGAAATACCTTTATGTGACTCTAACGGCTCATAAAGTCAAAAAGCCTTCGTCGACAGGATTCTAATCCTGTTTGCTAAGCCATATTTGTTCAAATCAACAAAGGCAAATGATGAGTTGCTTCTGCCAATATTCCAGTCGTAGCGATGCTGATACCTAAAAAGGTATCAAACTTCAAGTCCTCTCAAGGCAAATGATGATTCGCTCCTGGCAATATCCCAGTTGCAACGATACTGATGCCTAAACAGGTATCAAACTCTAAGTCCTTTCACGGCAAATGATGATTCGTTCCTGGAAATATTCCAGTTGTAGCGATATTGATACCAAGGTTAGTATCAGATTCCAAACTCGCAATAAAAACAGTAGCAGGTAGCAAAAAAATGCATATGAAATAGCCGAAATGATGGGGCAACTCGCAATAAAAATCAGCGAGAAAAAAATATGCATATAAAAACTGCCAAAATGTTTGGGCAACTAGCAATAAAAAGCAACGAGTAAAAATATTTTAAAAAATAGCCAAAATGATTGGGTACCGCGGATAAAAAGCCGAAATGATTGGGCAATCGCGACTTTCGCGATATGAAAAGCTGAAAAAATAGAGTATTGCGGCAATGAAAAATAAAATAAAATAAAATTTTCTTTGCCCTGCAAGTATGTCCATATTGACTCTTGTATACGATCCATGGGCACAAATGAAAGAAAGGGAACCATATTTTCCCTCTAGGCTCCGTCAAAGGGAGAGTCGGTCTTGATGGAAACATTTACAGCCTAAAGATCAGATCGACGCTCTTTTCATTCCAACTGGGTGCAGACGTGACGTCAGCAAAGCTCCAAGGAGCCAAATCAAAAAGGAGTAATGGCAAAATCCCAGCTCCAACTCGGCGTTCCTTCTCGGTGCAGACGCAACGTCAACAAACAAAAGTGGAGTGATGGTAAAAATCCTAGCTCCAGCTCGACGTTCTCCTCATTCCAGCAGGGTGAGGGCGTAACTGTCAAATGAAATTGGAGAAATGGCATATTCCTAGCTCCGGACCTCGATGGCGATACATACAACATAAAGGTCATTTGGATGTCTACCCAACTTCAGCAAAGAATCGGTATGACATCACCAAAATAAAGTGGAGCAACGGCATATCCCTAGCTCCAGATCTTGATGGCAACATCTATAGCCTAGAGATCAGCCTGACGTTCCTTCTTAGTGTAGACGCGACGTCAACAAAGACCCAAGGGTCGAACAAAAAAGGAGCAATGGTATATTCCTAGCTCCAGCTCGACGTTCCTTCTCAGTGCAAACGCAACGTCAACGAAGACTTAAGGGTCGAACAAAAAAAAGGAGTGATGGAAAAATCCTAACTTCGGCTCGACGTGCTTCTCATGCCAGCAGGATGTAGACGCAACGTCAACAAAATCTCCAAGGAGCCAAATCAAAAAAGAGTGATGGCAAAATCCTAAATCCAGCCTGACATGCTTCTTATGCCAGCAGGATGTAGATGCAACGTTATCAAAGACCCAAGGGTCAAACAAAAAAGGAGTGTCAAAATCCCAGCTCCAGCTCGACGTTCCTTCTCGGTGCAGATGCGACGTCAACAAAGGCTCCAAGGAGCCAAATTAAAAAAGAGTGACGGCAAAATCCTAACTCCAGCTCGACGTGCTTCTCATGCCAGCAGGATGTAAATGCAACGTCATCAAAGACCCAAGGGTCAAATAGAAATGAAGTCATGGCAAAATCCCAGCTCCAAGTCTTGACGGTTCATATACAACTAAGAGACTATCACAGCGTTCACTTTCATTTTAGCAGGATGCGGACGCGACTATCAAATGAAATTGGAGCAATAACATATTCTTAGCTCCGGACTTCAATTGCAATACATACAGTATAAAGGTCCTACAGATGTCTACCCTACTTCAGCAAAGAAACAGTACGACATTGTCAAAACAAAAATGAAGCGACGGCATATTCCCAACTTCGGGTCTCGACGGCAACTCATATAAAGCCTAAAAGACTATCATAGATCATCCCACACCAGAGCGGAGTGGTTATGACTCATCGGGGCACCAAATTGAGCATAATCTCAAGTAAAAAGCGTCATGGCAAATTCCTAACTTTTGCTCTTCCAACGGTAATATAACCTAAGAAGATTACTTAAAGAATTTTTGTCCAGCCTCAGAAGGGAACAGAGACACGACAGTCGCGGGGCTACTCGAACAGCTTAAAAACTGCATATCGAGGAATACATCAGTCAATGCGACGGTACAACGGACTAAAAGCCTAGTACCACAAACCTAACGGACCCCTGTCGTAAAGAATAGGGGTTATCTAAATTTCACGTTAGAATACACCTGCGAGATCCTTTCGACTCATCTCGACTCGTAGGAAAAAATATCTTTATGAAATTCTCACGGCTCATGAAGGTGAAAAGTCTTAGGCGATGGGGATATCAACTTATTTTCTAAGCACCGTGGCCCTACAAGTAGGTCCAAATTGACTCTTGTACACTATCCACGGGCCACATTCTCCAAAGTCACATACCGACGAGGAGAAGAAACCACTTACAAGTCCTTTCGACTCGTAATGGGAAAATTCTCTTATGAGATCCTTACGACTCTCAAGAGAAAACGCATTTAGGAGTCCTCATGACTTCTAAGGAAAAAATACACCTACGAGATCCTTTGGACTCGTAGGGAGAAAAGTCTTTATGAGACCCTCATGGCTCATAAAGTTAAAAAGTCTTAAGCGACAGATCTAAACCTATTTCCTAAGTACTGTGGCCCTACAAGTAGGTCCAAATTGACTCTTGTACACTATCCACGGGCCACATTCTCCAAAATCGCATACCGATGAGGAGGAAAAATCACTTGCGAGTCCTCTCGACTCGTAAGGAGAAAATTCTCTTGTGGGATCCTTACAACTCTCAAGAGAAAACACACTTATGAGCCCTTACGACTCCTAAGGAGAAAATACACCTACGAGATCCTCTCGACTCGTAGGGAGAAACATCTTTATGAGACCCTCACGGCTCATAAAATTGAAAAGCCATAGGCGACATATCTAAACCTGTTTCATAAACCATCGATGCCCTACAAGAAAGTCCAAACTGACTCTTTTATACTATCTGCGGGCCACATTCACCAATAAAGTGAAGAAGCTACTTACGGGTCCTCACGACTCGTAAGGAAAAAATACCCTAGTGGGATCCTTACGACTTACGGAGGAGATGAACACATATAAATCCTCACGATTACTAGGGAGAATATGCACCTATGAGGTCCTCACGACTTATAGGGAGAAAAAGCCTTCTTGAGACCCTTACGGCTCATGAAGAAGAAAAAAAGCCTTAGGGTACAAGGACCCTAAACTAGTCTCATAAGCCATCAATTCTATGGCCATGCATAACTTTGAACTACTTCACCCAGTACATACATACGTGGGTAAAGTAGTGGGGGGCATTTGTTCCCGCCAAATTTTTTGGCTAAGAGCTACTTGTTCTCTTATAAAAAAAAGGAAAGAGTAAAGGAAAAGAGTCCTAATAATTTGGAATCACGTGTTAAACACGTAGGCGCTTATACGCAAAGCATATAAACGCTGAAAATAAATAACTAAGGGCCAAACCGGCCTCACATGTTAAACACGTGGGCGCTCATATATAAAGCATATGAGCGTTGAATAAAATAAACCTAAAGGCCAAACCGGCCTCATGTGTTAAACACGTGAGCGCTCATACGCAAAGAATATGAGCGCTGAACATAAATAACCAAAGGCCAAACAGGCCTAAACACGTGAGCGCTTATAAGCAAAGCATATAAGCGCTAGAAGAAGATAATAACTAAAGGACAAACTGGCTTCACGTGTTAAACACGTGAGCACTCATATGCAAATCATATGAGCGCTGAACATAAATAACCAAAGGCCAAACAAGACTCACGTGTTAAACACGTGTATAAGCGCTCAAAACAGATAATAATTAAGGGTCAAACTGGCCTCACGTGTTAAACACGTGGGCGCTCATATGCAAAGTATATGAGCGCTGAACATAAATAACCAAATGCCAAATAGGCCTCACGTGTTAAACACGTAAGCGCTCATATGTAAAACATATGAGCGCTAAAAATAAATAAGCTAAAACCCACATTAGGGGTCACGTGTTAAACACGTGAGTTCTCTTGCCGCTTTCTTTGGCAGCGCTCACAAGCAAAGTATGTGAGCACCCCAATTTAAAATGCTTTCATCTGATAGAATTAAATTCTGTGTGATAGAATTAAATTCTATTTGGGAAATATTTTCCCTGATCTTTCTAATATGGAAAGATCTTTCTCTAACAGAGAATCTTGGATTTAAAATCCAATTGTGATAAAATATCACCAATTAAATCATTTGATAGAATTAAATTCTATGTGGGAAATATTTTCCTGATCTTTCTCAAACTAAAAAGATCTTCTCTGCTAAATAGAGGACCCTTGGATCGAAGATCCAACGGTGATTATAAAATCATCCATCGATCATTTGATAGAATAAAATTCTATCTTAAGAAAATATATTCCTAATCTTGTTAAACTAACAAGATAGTCATATGATAGAATAAAATTCTAATCTTGTTAAACTAACAAGATATTCATATGATAAAATAAAATTCGAACAAGATATTTATATGATAAAATAAAATTCTACGTTAGGAAAACATCTTCCTAATCTTGTTAAAATAACAAGATATTAATAAGATAAAATAAAATTCTAATCTTATTAAAATAACAAGATGTTCATATAATAAAATAAAATTCTAATCTGGTTAAACTAACAAGATATTCATATGATAAAATAAAATTCTATCTTAGGAAATTATTTCCTAATCTTGTAAAACAAAAAAAAAATCTTCTCTGTTAAACAGAGAGTCTTTGGATTACCTTAGGATATAGTTCAAGGGTACATCTCTCTGTTAGTTCAAGGGTACATCTCTCCACACCTCTGATATATGTCGTTGTAATTTCTCAACGTCTTTAGAGAGGTGGCGGGTCCCGACAACCAACAACTCTTTTCTCGTACTAACTTGATGTAAAATTTCATCAAGACAGGGAATGATACATCCCACATTGATGCACTTCCAAATTGACGTGCACACCTCAAATCGGATCGCGCCCCAAATTGGGCGCTATTCTCCGCCGAAAAGACGCGACCGGGACGTTGGGGCGTCAGGTCTGAATTTCGAGGGTAGATGTTATTTGGTTTTATCCGTCCACCTCTCCGAAAATGTCAAGTTGATTTATGACACCATGTATCGAAGGTTTAGACGGATGAGGCTGATGTAGCAGACTTCGTCAGACTCCCCCTCATTGAGGGTTTTTTTTATTGTGGGGACGCTCTTCCCTGCAGGCATAAGCCCCTGCAGTTAATTACGCTACCGCATCGCGGTAACCACTTTCTCCTTCTCCACATGGTCACTTCGTGTCGTGTGTGTTTGTTTTGCTTTTGGTTGCCCATGGATTGTATACGGAGACTAATTTATATTGTCGTCCGTAGGGTGTGGATTAGTCCAAATCCGTATTTTCTTAGATTTGGGTTTGGGTTGGGTTTAAGGATGCGTTAGTCTCATTTGAGACCAAGATCAACTTAAACGTTTGTTAAGGATACGTTAGTCTAATTTTAGACTAAGATCAACTTAACGGGACTATTTAGATCTAACAAGAGAGCATTTGGACTCTATTGTTTAGTTTAGGGACATTGCGGTCTAGGGAGTTTAAGGACATCATAGTCCATGGAGTTTAAAGACATCATAGTCTATGAGTTTGAGGACCTCACGGTCCATGGTAGTTTAGAGACATCATAGTCTGTAAAGTTTAAGGACATCATAGTCCATGAGTTTAAGGACCCCACAGTCCGTAAAGTTTAAGGACATCATAGTACATGAGTTTAAGGACCCCACAGTCCGTAGAATGTCTGGTTGTCGGGACCCATCACCTCTCTGAAGACGTTGAAGGATTACAACGACAAATATTAGAGGAGTGAAGAGATGTACCCTTGAACCAATATTGGTTGGGGGATCTGTGGTGGGATTGATTTAAGGATCGTTAATTTCGTTTTTGAGATTAAGATCAACTTAAATGTTTGTTAAGGATACGTTAGTCTAATTTTAGACTATGATCTACTTAACAGGATTATTTAAATCCAACAAAAGAGCATTTAGGCTCTATTGTTTAGTTTAGGGACATTACGGTCCAAGTTCAGATGCAAACATGGGTTTGGAAATGCACCAGATTGTTATTGGTCATTGGGACCCACCACCTCTCTGAAAACGTTGAAGAATTACAACGACATGTATCAGAGATGTGAAAAGATGTACCCTCAAACCAAAGTTGATTGAAAGGCACTGTATTTTGCTTTGAATGTCATATGAGATAACCAATTTTGGAAAAAGTGTATTTGAGATTCAGTCGAAAGGGAGGGTCCTGCCTCTGGAAGACTTAGCTAATTTGGGCTAAGATTGGCTCGAATATAGCGTTAAACACTAGAGTACACTCGGCTATCACGTGCTCCCACGTGATGCGCTTAAAATACTATCAAACACTAAGGATGAAATGCACAAAATAGTGTTAAACACTAAAAAAAAGAAGCGCTCACGTGGGGCCACGTGAGGCGCTTGAGTGTTGGGCCAGTTTCCTTTATTTTATTCACAGAATATGCAAGTAAGTGTTAAACACTTAATCTTCATGGCCATCACGTGTGGGCACGTGATGGGTACCCATGCACTAGATATTAAAAGAATTTGTTAGGGGTCACATGGGGACAAGTGAGGGCGCCCATGTTTTGGATATTAATCCTTCAGTTTTTTCCATCTTCTCTTTTTTAAAAGAGGTGTTTGTCAGGGGTCACGTGGGGACACGTGAGTCACCCAAAGTTGATTCTGCCCTTTTTATTTTGAGGAGTCTATTCAAGGGTCACGTGACCTAATCTTATTTGTTCTCTTTTAGTCATTGGAGGGGAGGGTCACGTGTTGCCACGTGATCATGTTGGGTACTTGATCTTTTTACGTGCATGGAGAGATAAATCCTTTGTAGAATTAAATTCTCTTATAGGGTTAAACCCTAATTTTATTTAGAGGAATTAAATTCCTATATGTTCGAAAGAATTAAATTCTTTAAACTCAATTCTCCCTCTAAGTTTTGGATCTGCGTGGCAGAATCTCCCCGATAAGAATTAAATTCTCAAATTATGGGGAGATCTGCTTCTGCAGATCTATTACCATGAAGAAGAACTAAGTTCTTAAATTAAGGGTTAAACCCTATCTTTGTTGGAGGAATTAAATTCTTATGTGGTTTGTGGGAGAATAAAATTCTCTGAACTTAGGTCCTCCCTTAGGTTTTAGATCTGCATGACAGAGTCCCCCCAATGAGAATTAAATTCTCAACTTATGGAAGATCTGCTTCTGCAGATCTTCAACCAAACGAAGAACTAAGTTCTTATTCAGAAGAGTTAAACTCTTAGTTTGAGAATTAAATTCTCTTTTTGTTTTGTGGGAGCTTATAGAATGATCTTTTTCCCTCTCTTACCTAGAGTTTATTTCTTTTCTGAAGAGATCTTCATTTCTCTCTGGAGAATTAAATTCTATTTTTTTTGTATTCTCTATCTGTTGTTGTCTCTCCCTATTTTCCTCTTCTCTTCTTGGCTCCTATTTATAGGAGAAAGAAAATAATCAGTTTGTTTAGTCAATCTTTCATTGAAAGATTTTGATTAATTTTGTAACCAACACGATCTTTTAGATCACTCGGTGAATTTTATTCACCATTGAATTTTTAATCCAAAAGATATTTTATTTGTTGTTCCTGGCAGATTTTAGGAAAATCTTTCATTGTATAGAATCTTTCTATAAATTGGTGATTTTTAATCACCATTGGATTTTTAATCCAACGGTGCTCCACTTTACAGAGCGCAATCTTTTTTATTTGGAAAGATCTAGGGAAATATTCTTCTAATTAAGGCTTTTGATTCCCTTTAATTAGAATTTAATTCTATTGTTCAGAGGGTTTAAGAGCTCATCACGTGTTGGGACGTGACCCCACTGATTAAGCAATTAATTAGAATTTAATTCTATTGGTTCAGAGGGCTCAGATACCCGTCACGTGTTAACACGTGACCCCACAGATACAGAATTTCTAATTGTTTATTTCATTCAGCGCATACAGGCTTTTCCTATAAAAGGTCACGTGTCTGCACGTGAGACCTAGTCATGTGTGTGCACGTGATGCCACTGATTAAGCATTTGTTTATTTTATTCAGTACCTACAGGCTTTGCCTGTAAAAGGTCACGTGTCTACACGTGAGACCTAGTCACGTGTGAGCACGTGATTCCGGGTCACGTGTAAGCACGTGATGCCCCATTTGGGGGTTTTCCTTGTTGTTGTATCTGTATTTTATTAGAATTTAATTCTATTCATTCAGTGGGTTCAAGAGCCCATCACGTGTGGGCACGTGACTTTATCAATTAGGTATTCAGGCGTAGATAGAATCTGCCCATAAAAAGGGTCACATGTTTGCACGTGAGGCCTGTTTGGCCATTGGTGATTTATGTTCAGCGCTCAAATTCTTTGCATACATGCGCCCACGTATTTTACACATGATGCCTGTTTTTTGATAATTCTCCCCATTTTTTGTAAGGGAACAAGTAGCTCTTGGCCGAAAATTTTGGCGGGAACAAATGCCCCCCACCACTTTGCCCACGTAAGCGTGTATGTGGGTGAAGTAGTGCAAAGTTACGCATGGCAATAGAATTGATGGCTTAGGAGACAAGTTTAGGGTCCTTGTAACCTAAGACTTTTTCCATCTTCATGAACCGTAAGGGTTTCAAGAAGGTTTTTTCTCCATACGAGTCGAAAGGATCCCGTAGATGTAAATTCTTCCTAGAAATCGTGAGGATTTATAAGTGTGTTTTCTCTTGAAAGTCGTAAGGATCTCATAAGAGAATTTTCCCGCTTACAAGTCGGGAGGACTTGTAAGTGGCTGTTTCCCTCCTTGTCGATGTTTGATTTCGGGGAATGTGGCCCATAGATAGTCCATCTTGACCTCTTTGTAGGGCAGTGATGGCTTAGGAGACAGGGTTAGGATCTGTCACCTAAGACTTTTCAACTTTATGACCCTTGAGGGTCTCATAAAGACTTTTCTCCCTACGATTCGAGAGGATCCCGTAGGTGTATTTTCTCCCTAGGAGTCGTGAGGACTCCTAAGTGTGTATTTTCTCTTGAGAGTCGTAGGGATCTCACAAGAGAATTTTTCCCGCTTGTAAGTCGAGAGGACTCATAAGTGGTTATTTCCCCTTGTCAAGATTCGACTTTGGAGAGTGTGGCCCGTGAATAGTATGCAGGAGTCCATCTTGGACCGACTTGCAGGGCCCCAGTGCTTAGGAAACAGATCCATATCGCTATTGCCTAAGGCTTTTTTTCCCTACGAGTAGAGACGAGTCGAGAAGTTCTCGCAAGGGTTTCCAAACATCACAGTTAACTCCTGCTAATAGAAGTCCGTTAAGGTCTATGGTACTAGGGTTTTCTACCCGTCGCATTGGCTGGTGTATTCCTCGATGCACAATCTTGCTGTTCGAGTATCCCCGCGACTCTCGTGTCTCTGATCCCTTCGGGGGCTGGACAAAATGTCTTCAAGCAATCTTCCAGGTGGTATTACCGTCAAAAGAGCAAGCGTTAGGGATGTTCCATGTCTCTTTTACTTGAGGTTAGGCTCAGTTTGGGAGCCCCGATGAGTCATGACCACTCCGCGCTGGTGTAGGATGATCTCCAATGGTCTTTTCAGGTCTTATTTGAGTTGCCGTCAAGACCCTGAAGCGAGGGATTTTCCTTGGCTTCGTTTGCTGGCATTGCGTCTGTTGTATCGAGACGAATGCCGCGGTTGTCTCTAGGTTGTTGGTGAACCGTTGAGGCTTGGAACTAGGGACTTTTCCATGGCTCCGTTGTTGGTGTCGCATCTGCATCTTGTTGGAGGAAGAACACTGGGGTGATATCGCGTCTGCTGTATCAAGACGAACGTCGAGGTGGTCTCTAGGTTGTTGGTGAACCGTCGGGACCTGGAACTAGGGACTTTGCCGTGGCTCCGCTTTGCTGACATTGCATTTGCTTCTTGCTGGAGGAAGAACACTGGGGTGACATCGCGTCTACCGTATCGAGACGAACGTCGAGGTAGTCTCTAGGTTGTCTGTGAACCATCGAGATTTGGAACTAGGGACTCTGCCATGGCTCCGCTTTGCTGACATCGTATATTCCTGCAGAGACACTGATTTCTCTGTGGGTTGGCGCGAATTGAGATGCTCTCGTCAAGGACGCTGATTTCCCTGAATCGAGGTTTTTGCCAAGGACACTGATTTCCTCGGAATTGAGATGAATCGAGAGATTCCTGCAAAGACATTGGTTTCCTTGCGGGTCGACTTAAATCGAGATGCTCTCGCCAAGGACGCTAATTTCCCTGAATCGAGGTATTTTCCAAGGACACTGATTTCCTTGGGGTTGAAATGAATCGATGTATTTCTGCAAAGACACTGATTTCCTTGCGGGTCGACGCGAATCGAGGTTCTCGCCAGGGACGCTGATTTCCCTGAATCGAGGTATTTGCCAAGGACACTGATTTCCTTAGGGTTGAAATGAATCGAGGTATTCCTGCAAAGACACCGATTTTCTTGCGGGTCGACGCGAATCGAGGTTCTCGCCAAGGGCGCTGATTTCCCTGAATCGAGGTTTTTGCCAAGGACGCTGATTTCCTCGGAGTTGAAACGAATCGAGAGATTCCTGCAAACACACTGATTTCCTTGCGGGTCAACGTGAATCGAGATGCTCTCGCCAAGGACGATGATTTCCCTGAATCGAGGTATTTGCCAAGGACACTGATTTCCTTGGGGTTGAAACGAATCGAGGTATTCCTGCAAAGACACTAATTTCCTTGCGGGTCGACGTGAATCGAGGTTCTCGCCAGGGACACTGATTTCCCTGAATCGAGGAATTTGCCAAGGACACTAATTTCCTTGGGGTTGAAACGAATCGAGGTATTCCTGCAAAGACACTGATTTCTTTGCAGGTCGACGCGAATCAAGGTTCTCGCCAGGGACGCTGATTTCCCTAAATCGAGGTATTTGCCAAGGACACCGATTTCCTTGGGGTTGAAACGAATTGAGGTATTCCTGCAAAGATACTGATCTCTCTGTTGGTCGACGCGAATCGAGATGCTCTCGTCAAGGACGCTGATTTTCCTGAATCGAGGTTTTGCCAAGGACACTGATTTCCTCGGAGTTGAGACGAATCGAGGTATTCCTGCAAAGACACCGATTTCTCTGCGGGTCGACGCGAACCGAAATGCTCTCGTCAAGGACGCTGATTTCCCTGAATCGAGGTTTTTTCCAAGGACACTGATTTCCCTGGGGGTTGAGACGAATCGAGGTATTTCCGCAAAGACACTGATTTCCTTGCGGGTCGACGCGAATCGAGATGCTCTCGTCAAGGATGCTGATTTCCCTGAATCGAGGTTTTTGCCAAGTACACTGATTTCCCTGGGGTTGAGACGAATCGAGGTATTCCTGCAAAGACACTGATTTCTCTGCGGGTTAACGCGAATCGAGATGCTCTCGTCAAGGACGCCAATTTCCCTAAATCGATGTTTTTGCCAAGGACGCTGATTTTCTCGGATTGAGATGAATCGAGGTATTCCTGCAAAGACACCGATTTCTCTGCGGGTCGACGCGAGTCGAGATGCTCTCATCAAGGACGCTGATTTTCCTGAATCGAGGTATTTGCCAAGGACACTGATTTCCCTGGAGTTGAGACGAATCGAGGTATTCCCGCAAAGACACTGATTTCCTTACGGGTCGATGCGAATCGAGATGCTCTCGTCAAGAATGATGATTTCCCTGAATCGAGGTTTTTGCCGAGAACACTTATTTCCCTGGGGTTGAGACGAATCGAGGTATTCCTGCAAAGACACTGATTTCCTTGCGGGTCGACGCGAATTGAGATGCTCTTGTCAAGGACGTTGATTTCCCTGAATCGAGGTTTTTGCCAAGGACGCTGATTTCCTCGGATTGAGACGAATCGAGGTATTCCTGCAAAGACACTGATTTCTCTACGGGTCAACGCGATTGAGATGCTCTCGTCAAGGACGTTGATTTCCCTGAATCGAGGTATTTGCCAAGGACACTGATTTCCATGGAAGTTGAGACGAATCGAGGTATTCTTGCAAAGACACTGATTTCCTTACGGGTCGACGCGAATCGAGATGCTCTCTTCAAGGATGCTGATTTCCCTGAATCGAGGTTTTTGCCAAGGACACGGATTTCCCTGGGGTTGAGACGAATCGAGGTATTCCTGCAAAGACACTGATTTCTTTGCCGGTCGACGCGAATCGAGATGCTCTCGTCAAGGACACTGATTTCCCTGAATCGAGATTTTTGCCAAGGACGCTGATTTCCCTGGGGGTTGAGAAGAATCGAGGTATTTCCGTAAAGACACTGATTTCCTTACGGGTTGACACGAATCGAGATGCTCTCGTCAAGGATGCCGATTTCCCTGAATCGAGGTTTTTGCCAAGGACACTGATTTCCCTGGGGTTGAGACGAATCGAGGGATTCCTGCAAAGACACTGATTTCTCTGCGGGTCAACGCGAATCGAGATGCTCTCGTCAAGGACGCCAATTTCCCTGAATCGATGTTTTTGCCAAGGACGCTGATTTTCTCGGATTGAGACGAATCGAGGTATTCCTGCAAAGACACCGATTTCTCTGCGGGTCGACGCGAATCGAGATGCTCTCGTCAAGGACGCTGATTTTCCTGAATCGAGGTATTTTCCAAGGACACTGATTTCCCTGGAGTTGAGACGAATCGAGGTATTCCCGCAAAGACACTGATTTCCTTACGGGTCGATGCGAATCGAGATGCTCTCGTCAAGGATGTTGATTTCCCTAAATCGAGGTTTTTGCCGAGGACACTTATTTCCCTGGGGTTGAGACGAATCGAGGTATTCCTGCAAAGACACTGATTTCTCTGCGGGTCTACGCGAATCGAGATGCTCTCGTCAAGGACGTTGATTTCCCTGAATCGAGGTTTTTGCCAAGGACATTGATTTCCCTGGGGGTTGAGACGAATCGAGATATTCCCGCAAAGACACTGATTTCCTTGCGGGTCGATGCGAATCGAGATGGTCTCGTCAAGGATGTTGATTTCCCTGAATCGAGGTTTTTGCCAAGGACACTGATTTCCCTGGAGTTGAGAAGAATCGAGGTATTCCTGCAAAGATACTGATTTCTCTGCGGGTCGACTCGAATCGAGATGCTCTCGTCAAGGACGTTGATTTCTCTGAATCGAGGTTTTTGCCAAGGACACTGATTTCCCTGAAGTCGGTTGACTTGTTTCCGAAACGGAGCATTGATCCGGCGGGGAGGTCATTGGTTAACTTGTTTCCGAGACGGAGCGTTGATCCGGCGGGGAGGTTATTGGTTGACTCTAGGTTGTCTGTGGACCGTAGAGTCTTGGAACTAGGACTTTGCCGTGACTCCGCTTTGTTGACGACGCGTCCGAATCCCGCTGGAATAAGGAGAAACGCCGTTGTTGTTCTTCTGGGATGCAGATGTTGCCTTCAAGATCTGAATCTCACTTTGACAAGGTTTGATGGGGAAATGTGGTCCCCTTTTTGTTTATGCCCATGGATTGTATACAGGGGTTAGTATGGACTCACCTGTAGGGCAAAAGTTTCATTTCATATGTATATTTTTTGTTTCCTTTCCGCGATGCTCTTTCATTTCAGCTTTTATATCGCGAAAGTCGTGATTGTCCAATCATTTCGGATATTTTTCACAGTGCCCAATCATTTCGGCTATTTTTCTTTTTACTCGCTGCTTTTTATTGCGAGTTGCCCAATCATTTCGGCCGTTTTTGTATGCATACATTTTTACTTGCTGATTTCATTGCAAGTTGCCCCATCATTTCGGTTATTTCATATGCATTTTTGGCTCACTGATTTTTATCGCGAGTATGAGATTTGGGATCTGATACCAATTTGGGCATCAGCATCGCTACAACTGGGATATTGCCAGGAGCGAATCATTATTTGCCTTTGTCGGTTCGAACAAAGGTGGCTTAGCAAACAGGGTTAAGATCCTGTCGACTAAGGCTTTTGACTTCATGAGCCGCAAGGGTCTCATAAAGGTATTTCTCCCTACGAGTCGTGAGGATCTCGTAGGTGAATTTTCTCCTTAGGAATCGTGAGGATTCCTAAGTGTGTGTTCTCTTATAAGTCGTAAGGATCTTACAAGAGTGCTTTCTCCTTATAAGTCGAGAGGACATATAAGTGTCGTTCACCACAGGAGGACATTCCTCGTCGTTGGTGGAACTCAGCCGGGGAAATGTTTATTTGTGCCCGTGGATTGTATACAAGGGCCAGAATTGGAACGCCTGTAGGGCAATCTGGGAATTGTGATGGCTTAAGAACAGGTTCAGATCCCTGTAACTTAAGGCTTTTGAATCTTATGAGCCGTGAGAGTCTCATAAGAGGGTTCTCCTTACGAGTCGTGGGGATCTCGTAAGTGTATTTTCTCCTTAGGGATCGTGAGGATTCCTAAGTGTGTTGCTCCTTTGTGAGTCGTAAGGATCTCAAACAGGTATTTTCTCCTTATAGGGTCGAGAGGACCTTGCAAGTGTCTTTTAACGAGATTGCGCCCTTTCGGGTTTTCACAAACTCGACGGCAGTCCTGATGTTTTTACTCACGGAGCCCTTTCGGGTTTTCATCCGTACTCATCTTGCTTATGGACGTACAGTTTTTTTGCGTCAGCCTTAGGATGCTGTGGTCCGTAGTAGTTTATAGACATCTCGGTCAGTTGCAAGTTTTAGGACATTGCGGTCTATTGTTAATTTTAGGACATCTCGGTCCGTCGTTGCCATATTTGAGGCGAGTTTCTAGTTTACAGACTTTTCGGTCCATGGGGTTTTCTCTATGAATGAGCACGATGCCCCTGGTATGTCCATCTTTTTCGGAACATGTGGTTGGGGCGGGTTAACCTTCCAGTTTTCAGACAGCGCAAACTTGCCTTGTTGGTATTATTCTTCAACCCAGTTTTTGAAGACGTGGTAATCTTCGATTGGGTGACCCACTACTCTATGGTACTGACAATAGTTAGGATGGTTAACGTCACTAAGTTGCGGTGGGTGTCTCGGATCCAGCAGAGTGATAAGCCCATTGCGCATTGCCAGTTCGAACAGTCTCCTTGTTTTATCCTGGGGGAATGAGTAAGGACGTCTCAACTTCTCATCGAGGGATCGCGGCTTATTGATTTGGCGAACAACCGGACTCGGGTTAATTGGTTGTTGTTGAGTGTTGGCGACGAAGGTCGCTTTCCCTTTACCCTTTTCATTTCGAAGTTCCGTTTTTGAGGAGGATGACCTGTGACCCATCTGGTCCATTTGGGCCAGCTTGTCGATCAAGGCCTGGAAGGTGGTCGGCTTGGAAAACATCATGAATTGGGATATGGTCGCCTGCGGATCAAGAGTACCCACGAACATGCCTACCGCAGGCGCTTCTTCGATGCGCTGCTCGCACTTCGACCATAGATTCCGCCACCGTATCGCGTATTGCACCCATGTTTCGCCTGGCTTTACTCTGGCGTTAATTAATGTGGTGATTGGGGTGCGTTCGCTAGCGCTTGCGAAACGCTGGGTGAATAGCAGTTCCATCTCTGTAAAAGTTTTAACGGAGTCGTTGGGAAGCTCTGAGTACCATTCGAACGCCGTCTCCGCTAAGCTGCCGACGAATTGGCGAAGTATTAGCTTATCATCCCCTCCAGTGTTGCCGCAGAAAGCCATGAACTGAGCGACATGTTGATGGGGATTGCCTGTCCCCTTGTACACATAGAACTTCGGAATCGTGTATCCTGGAGGGTACTTTATTTGATCGTTCTAACCCGGATAGGGCCGTCCAGTTCTGACGACTTGGCCAGCCGCTTCATTCGCTTGATGAGATCGTATTTGTTGAGCTATATAATCATCGAGCGTGGCTTTGGAGATGGTCTCCTCTTTGGCCGTTGACAGGGCCGGCAGAGGATTTGATGTCTCTCCTCCATCATCTTCAATTATTATTCGAGGATCTTCGGCCGGAGGGTCTGGCTGGATCATCATGCCCATCATATCTTGGAATAGAAGGGCCATTTGTTTTATGTTGGCCGCTTGTTCCGCGGCCTCTTTGTCTTTTTTATCAAGTATTCTCCGAAGGAATTCGGCACCCGTCTCCTTCTCACGACGCTGCTCCGAGGATGTCTCCGGGCTTTCTTTTGGTCCCCTGGTGCGGCCATGGCTGTTAGCATCTCTTGGAGCTTTTGTTGTTGTTGCTCCTGAGCCTTAGTCACTGAGCGCGTAAGCGGTCGATGACCTGTGGAGATACGGCTATCCTCTTTTTCGGATGCCATATAGACGTTATGCACCACCATGCCCCCAGACTTAGGGCGTTTAGGCTCAGTGCCCTTGACATTTGTTGCAGACACGGGGATTTTCTCCGGCTTTCTCTTTTTGTGGGCTGGTGAAGTTGAGGGAGCCGTTGCAGCGGGCACCCAAACAGATGACACATTTTGTAGCTTGACAGGATGGTTCTCTTCTCGCCGAACTTTCATCTTTTTCTGTCAGCGGGGATAGTCTTGATCAATCACGGAGTCTTGGACTTGTCGCCAGACCTTGTGGATTTTGGAGGACAACCGCTGAAGGGGATGCTCCAGCTTCGCCTTTGTAGCGCTCTCCATAGGTGGAGGAGACCTTTTCAGCACAGCCGTCGGAGAGTTCTTGCGGACCCTCCTGAGTGGTTCAAAGCTGTTCCCAGTTGGAACAGTAGCATCAATTTCCACCATTGGAGCTAGCGACGTAAATCTAGAGGGTGAACTGCCCCCAGCTTTCCCCATACGGCGCCAGTAGCGACGTCGAGCATGTCGTGCGGCCAGTATCACCTCCGCTGTTGGATGAGCTTCTTTATGCCCCCCGTTCTAATGAGGGGTTGCTGTTGGTGTTAGCCTATCGAAAACTGACGTCCGCTGAGAAGGAAAGATCAATCTTGAAAAGACCGACCTTTTGGCAGGGGAAGCAACCTTGGTTACTTCACATGGAACGGGAGTAGGAGCAGCCAGTCTTGCAAAGACTGATCTTTTAGCAGAAGAAGCCGCTTTGACGACTTCTTTCATTGGAGTAGGGATGGCTATCCGCTTCGGGATGGCCGCCTCAGATATCGCGGGCTTCTTCATGGGCCCACTTGAGCTTTAGCCCGGTCTGCTGAAAACTGAGGCGCTGGACTTAGGTGACCCGTTGAGAGGGGCTGTGGTGGTTGCAAAGCGATCAAAGACCGACTTCTTTGGAGCTTCTTGCAACAGCATTGAGGCATTGAAGCTCGTTGGTAGGATCATGGTCCCGAAGAACAGTTCAGTGGTGGCCCGAGTCACCTGTTCCACTGGCATGGCGAAGATGGAGGCCGCTTAGGGCCCATAAGTCACTCCTCCGGACATGATGGAGTGAGAGTTGCAGTTGCAGTTAGTCTAGTTTGAAGCTATTGATGTTTTTTCTGCACGGGAGCAAAACCAAATCTTAGAAGCTCGAACCCAAAGGCAACCATATTAGACCGCGATTCGTTTGCGAACATGACACACGAAGTGTGGAGTGGAAAGAGGAAAAGGTCCCACCGGGCGTGCCAGAATCTGTTCTCCGCCGAAAAGACGCGACCGGGACGTTGGGACGTCAGGCCTGAATTTCGAGGGTAGATGCTATTTGGTTTTATCCGTCCACCTCTCCGAAAATGTCAAGTTGATTTATGATATCATGTATCGAAGGTTTAGACGGATGCGGCCGATGTAGCAGACTTCGTCAGATTCCCCCTTGTTTAGGGGTTTTTGATTGTGGGGACGCTCTTCCCTGTAGGCGCAAGCCCGTACAGTTAATTACGCTACCGCATCGCGGTAACCACTTTCTCCTTCTCCAGATGGTCACTTTGTGTCGTTGTGTTTGTTTTGTTTTTTGTTGTCCGTGGATTGTATACGGAGACTAATTTATGTTGTCTCCCGTAGGGTGTGGATTAGTCCAAATCCGTATTTTCTTAGATTTGGGTTTGGGTTGGGTTGAAGGATGCGTTAGTCTCATTTGAGACCAAGATCAACTTAAACGTTTGTTAAGGATACATTAGTCTAATTTTAGACTAAGATCAACTTAACGGGACCATTTAGATCCAACAAGAGAGCATTTGGGCTCTATTGTTTAGTTTAAGGACATTGCGGTCCAGGGAGTTTAAGGACATCATAGTCCATGGAGTTTAAAGACATCATAGTCTATGAGTTTAAGGATCTCACAGTCCATGGTAGTTTAGAGTCATCATAGTCTATAAAGTTTAAGAACATCATAGTCCATGAGTTTAAGGACCCCACAGTCCGTAAAGTTTAAGGACGTCATAGTCCATGAGTTTAAGGACCCCATAGTCCGTGGAATGTCTGGTTGTTGGGACCCGTCACCTCCCTGAAGACGTTGAAGGATTACAACGATAAATATCAGAGGAGTGAAGAGATGTACCCTTGAACCAATATTGGTTGGGGGATCTGTAGTTGGATTGATTTAAGGATCGTTAATCTCGTTTTTGAGATAAGATCAACTTAAATGTTTATTAAGAATACGTTAGTCTAATTTTAGACTAAGATCTACTTAGCAGGATCATTTAAATCCAACAAAAGAGCATTTGGGCTCTATTGTTTAGTTTAAGGACATTGCGGTCCAAGTTCAGATGCAAACATGGGTTTGGAAATGCACCAGATAGTTATTGGTCATTGGGACCCATCACCTCTCTGAAGACGTTGAAGAATTACAACGACATGTATCAGAGGTGTGAAGAGATGTACCCTCGAATCAAAGTTGATTGAAAGGCTCTGTATTTTGCTTTGAATGTCATATGAGATAACCAATTTTGGAAAAAGTGTATTTGAGGTTCAGTCGAAAGGGAGGGTCCTGCCTCTGGAAGACTTAGCTAATTTGGGCTAAGATTGGCTCGAATATAGTGTTAAACACTAGAGTACACTCGGCTATCACGTGATCCCACGTGATGCGCTTAAAATAGTATTAAACACTAAGGATGAAACGCACAAAATAGTGTTAAACACTAAAAAAAGAAGCGCTCGGCGCTTGAGTGTTGGGCCAAACTTCCTTTATTTTATTCTCAGAATATGCAAGTAAGTGTTAAACACTAAATCTTCATGGCCATCATATGTGGGCACGTGATGGGTACCCATGCACTGGATATTAAAAGGATTTGGTAGGGGTCACGTGAGGACACGTGAGGGCGCCCATGCGTTGGATATTAATTCTTCAGCTTTTTCCATCTTCTCTTTTTTAAAGAGGTGTTTGTCAGGGGTCACATGGGGACACGTGAGTCACCCAAAGTCGATTCTGCCCTTTTTATTTTGAGGAGTCTATTCAAGGGTCACGTGGGAGCACATGACCTAATCTTATTTGTTCTCTTTTGGTCATTGGAGGGGAGGATCACGTGTTGCCACGTGATCATGTTGGGTACTTGATCTTTTTACGTGCATGGAAAGATGAATCCTTTGTAGAATTAAATTCTCTTATAGGGTTAAACCCTAATTTTATTTAGAGGAATTAAATTCCTATATGTTCGAAAGAATTAAATTCTTTAAACTCAATTCTCTCTCTAAGTTTTGGATCTGCATGGCAGAATCTCCCGATGAGAATTAAATTCTCAACTTATGGGAAGATCTGCTTCTGCAGATCTATTACCATGAAGAAAAACTAAGTTCTTAAATTAAGGGTTAAACCCTATCTTTGTTGGAGGAATTAAATTCTTATGTGCTTTGTGGGAGAATAAAATTCTCTGAACTTAGGTCCTCCCTTAGGTTTTAGATCTGCATGGCAGAGTCCCCCCAATGAGAATTAAATTCTCAACTTATGGGGAGATTTGCTTCTGCAGATCTTCAACCAAACGAAGAACTAAGTTCTTATTCAGAAGAGTTAAACTCTTAGTTTGAGAATTAAATTCTCTTTTTGTTTTGTGAGAGCTTATAGAATGATCTCTTTCCTTCTCTTACCTAGGGTTTATTTCTTATTTGAAGAGATCTTCATTTCTCTCTGGAGAATTAAATTCTTTTTTTTTTATTCTCTCTCTGTTGTTGTCTCTCCCTTTTTTCCTCTTCTCTTCTTGGCTCTTATTTATAAGAGAAAGAAAAGAATCGGTTTGTTTAGTCAATCTTTTATTGAAATATTTTGATTGATTTTGTAACCAACATGATCTTTTAGATCACTCGGTGAATTTTATTCACCATTGGATTTTTAATCCAAAAGATATTTTATTTGTTGTTCCTGGCAGATTTTAGGAAAATCTTTCCTTGTATAGAATCTTTCTATAAATTGGTGATTTTTAATTACCCTTAGATTTTTAATCCAACGGTGCTCCACTTTACAGAGCGCAATCTTTTTTGTTTGGAAAGATCTAAGGAAATATTCTTCCAATTAAGGCTTTTGATTCCCTTTAATTAGAATTTAATTCTATTGTTCAGAGGGTTTAAGAGCTCATCACGTGTTGGCACGTGACCCCACTGATTAAGCAATTAATTAGAATTTAATTTTATTTGTTCAGAGGGCTCAGAGACACGTCACGTGTTGATACGTGACCCTACTAATACAGCATTTCCAATTGTTTATTTCATTCAGCGCATACAGGCTTTTCCTGTAAAAGGTCACGTGTCTGCACGTGAGTCCTGGTCACGTGTGTGCACGTGATGCCACCGATTAAGCATTTGTTTATTTTATTCAGTGCCTACAGGCTTTGCCTGTAAAAGGTCACGTGTCTGCACGTGAGACCTGGCCACGTGTGAGCACGTGATGCCCGGTCACGTGTGAGCACGGGATGCCCCATTTAGGGGTTTTCCTTGCTGTTGTATCTGTATTTTATTAGAATTTAATTCTATTCATTCAGTGGGTTCAAGAGCCCATCACGTGTGGGCACATGACTTTATCTATTAGGCATTCAAGCATAGATAGAATCTGCCCATAAAAAGGGTCACGTATTTGCACGTGAGGCCTGTTTGGCCATTGGTGATTTATGTTCAGCGCTCAAATACTTTGCATACGTGCGCCCATGTGTTTTACACGTGATGCCTATTTTTTGAGGATTCTCCTCATTTTTTGTAAGGGAACAAGTAGCTCTTGGTCGAAAATTTTGGCGGGAACAGGCGCATTCCATGTCACCGTCATTCACTCCGCCACATAACAAATACATGTGCACGCAAGATGAATGTTGGACCGAAATGTCCTTAAACTAACATTCGTTCCCAAAACGGGAATGTTAGACCGAAATGTCCTTAAACTAAAATTCGTCCCAAACAGAGAATGTTGGACCGCGACGTCCTTAAACCAATATGCCTTGCCCTGCGGACTGTCTCTATAATGACTACCGTATACTATCCATGGGCTATTCATATAGGATCTAATGATCAGTTGAGCCCATATTCTCACTTCTCATAATTCGATCTTAGTCTCAAATGTGGTTAATGATCCTTAGATCAAACCCAAATATCCCATGAACCGATGGACCTCACAAATGTGAGATCTACGTCCTAAGTTCATTCTCGTTGGCAAACCAAGCTACCAATGTGGGCCCCGTCAAACAAAATTCTTGACCTAAACCCAAATTTCAATTATACGGATTTGGACTAATCCATTCCCTACGGGCGATGACATAAATTAGTCTTCATATACAATCTACGGGCATCCTAAAATAAAACAAACACGACACGACACGACACGAAATGAACTTCCGGAGCAGGAGAAAGTTGTTACCGCAACGCGGTAACATAATTAACTGCAGGGGTTTGCGCCTGCATAGAAGAGCATCCCCAGAATCAAAATCCCTCACAAATGAGGGGGAATCTGATAAAGTCTGTTACAACGGTCGCGTCTGTCCAAACCTCCAATATATGGTGCCATAAATCAACTTGGTATCTTCGGAGAGGTGGATGGATAAGTCCAAATAATATCTGCCTCCAAATTCAGGAAAGACGATCTATCCCAGTTCGTCTCTGTTTCCGGCGGTAAACAGGGCTCTATCAACATGTATTAGCGATATGTTAAAAGAAACATATGCACATGTTAAGATAGACTCAAACCAGATAGCATATTATCATATTGAGCAAGATTGTTATATATATCTGTATATATCCCAAGATTCCAAAATGTAATATACAATCCAGTATTATACAATAATGGCATCTAGGGCATATATCACTAACAATCTCCCACTTTCACTAAGGCTATGTATTGGCTTATCGCAGACCTATCATCTCGAATAGCCTCTCGAACTGCGTATGAGGGGTGACCTTTATGAGTGGATCTGCAGTGTTGTTCTCTGTGTCTACTCTCCGCATCTCGATCTTCTGGCGATCCACGATCTTCCTGATCAAGTGATACCGCCTCAAAATATGTCTGGATTTCTGATGGGGTCTTGGTTCCTTCGCTAAAGCGATAGCCCTGTTGTTGTCACAATACAGAGGTATTGGGTCAATAATGGACGGAACCACCTGAAGTTCTGTAATGAACGTCCTCATCTAAACTGCCTCTTCTGCAGCGTCACAAGTAGCGATATACTCTTTCTCCATCGTCGAGTCAGTAACGGTGTCCTGCTTTTAGCTCTTCCAACAGACTTCCCCTCCATTGAGGATGAAGACATAACTTGACATGGATTTGGAATCATCCTTATCACTCTGGAAGCTGGAATCGGCGAAGACCTCAATCTGGAGGTCTTTACTCCCGTATACCAAGAACATCTTCTTAGTCCTTCTCAGATACTTGAGAATGTTCTTAACTGCTATCAAGTTCTTCTCCCCATGGTTTAACTGATACATGCTTACCACGCTCAGTGCGTAAGCAACATCTGGTCCGGTACACAATATCGCATACATTATAGATCCTACCTTAAAAGTATAAGGCATAATACTCATGCGATCCCTTTCCAAATCAGTCTTGGAAGACGTCTCTTTGGAGAGAGTGATCCCGTGACAAGTGGGTATATTACCACACTTGGAATTTTCCATACTAAATCTTTCAGTATGGTGTCAATGTACCTAGACTGTGAAAATCCCAACATCCTCTTAGATCTATCACGATAAATCTGGATCCTCAGAATGTAGGAGGCATCACCCAGGTCTTTCATGGAGAACTTCTATGACAAGAATCTTTTGACTAATTGTAGCATAGGAATGTCATTTCCTATCAGGAGAATGTCATCCACGTACAAGACAAGAAATACCACAGTTCTCGTTACAATCTTATTATAAATGTAAGGTTCATCTGGATTTTTGATAAAATCAAATTTTTTGATCTTCTCACCAAAGCAGACGTTCTCACTCTCTATGAAGCACTCTGGATGATCCATATAAACACACTCTTCCAAAATTTCATTTAGAAAAGAGGTCTTTACGTCCATCTGCCAAATTTCATAATCATGAAAGGCAGCAATGGAAAGTAGGATCCAAATGGATTTAAGCATAGCCACTGGAGAAAAGGTTTCATCACAATACAAACCAGGTCTTTGACGAAAACCTTTTGCTACAAGTCTTACCTTATAGGTTTCAACCTGTCCATCTGCACCAATCTTCTTTCTAAAGATCCAATTACAGCCTACAGGTTTTACCCCTTGAGGTGCAATGTCCAAAGTCCAAACTTTGTTAGTGTACATGGATTCCATTTCGGTTCGCATTGCATCCAGCTACTTTACCGAGTCTCTGCTCGGAATGGCTTGCTGGAAACTAGTTGGCTCATCATCATCAATGATGCATGTTCCCGCTAAAAATTTTGGTTCAAATCTTGTTGTCCTTTTTACAAAAGTAGAGGACAGCCCCCACGTACAAAGCACGTGAGCGCTCACATACAAAGCATCTGAGTATCGACTTCAGATAGGATCAAACCGTATATTGGTTCCTACGTGAGCGTCTCACGTGATATCCGTGTGAGCGCTAGTGCTAGCATCTTGGAAGCGCCTCACATGATATCCATATGAGCGCACTTTCCAATCTCTTGGCAGCGCCTCACGTGATATCCATGTGAGCGCTATAGGCTAGCGCTCCACGTGCAATGCATGTGAGTGTTCTTTTTAGTAGCATTAAATTCTACGAAGGAAATATTTCCCCGATCTTTCTCAAACTAGAAAGATCCTTTCTGTTAAACAGAGAACTCTTGGATCAAAAATCCAACGGTGATTATAAAATCGTCAATTAAACCGTCTGATAGAATTAAATTCTATTTGGAAAATATTTTCCTTATTTTTCTAAGATAAGAAAGATCTTCTCTGTTAAAAAGAATTAAATTCTATGGTTAGAAAAATATCTTCCTAATTTTCTTAAACTAACAAGATATTCATCTGATAGAATAAAATTCTATCTTAGAAAAATATTTTCCTAATATTATTAAAACAAACAAGGTATCTTCTCTGTTAAACAGAGAGCCTTTAGATTAAAAATACAACGGTGAATAAAATTCACCAGTTGATCTTTAAGATCATTTTGAATGATTATGAAATCAATCATGATCTCTCAATGAGATATTTTCTCAACAAATTAACAATTTACATCTCTTATATAAAGAATATGAGACTTCAAGTCTCGGATAGAAGAGACCACCCTATAAGTTTCTGTAAAAATACAGAAGGCTCTCAAAACAACAGAGAATTTAATTCTCAAAGAAGAAGATCTTCCTCCTCAAAACCCTAGGGATAAAAACACAGAGATCAAAATATCTCCTTTACCTATTTAAGGGTTTAGCCCTTCTAAAGAAATTAGTTCTTTCTCTAGATCTGAGATCCACAAGACAAGTTTCCCACAAGTTGAGAATTTAATTCTCATCGGAAAGATCTTGATTTTGAGAATCAATAATTGTAACATTTCAGAAAATAAAATATTATTTTTGGAAATTTAAATAATTAAAAATGATAAATTTCATGAATATTAATAAGTATGAGAATTAGTTTTAATAAAAAGGTATAATTATATACCGATAGGTTAGAAAATATTTGGAAAAATTAATATAATTATTGATTTGGAAAGTATTAAGTTGATTTGGATATGTTATAAATATTTATACAATTATTTGTATAAGAGTTTATTACTAAACTTGATTAATATTCACTAATTATGCATTAATCTAGTTTATGTGTTATGCATGCAACAAATCATGTTGCAAACACTTGTTATTCCTTTTGTGTCTTGAACCATGACTTTTTCTTTTCCAAATGGTTTTGTGTTGGTTCTAATAAATAAAAGAAAAGAAAAAGAAAATAGATGAGAGAGAGAGAGAGAGAAATTCTACACTCTTCTACTTCATTCTTCATCTCTTTATTTTTTTTCCTCATTTCCTTTCTTCTTCTCCTCATGCTTCACCCCATTCATCCTCCACCTTACTACCACCTCACAAACACCCTTCAAACCACTCCAAAACTTTACTTCCTTCACAAAAAAATATTCCCCTCACCGCTACAAAGACCATGGTGTGATCAAGTTGGAACTTTGAAGACTTTGAGCAACTCAAGAAATTCTTGAGTTGCCAAATGAGATATAATCACTTCCCTTTTAGTTAATTGTTGGAGTTTCTTATATCCTACCCTAGTTTAGAGGTGAACCGATGTGGTTTAGTGAACTTTGAAAATTTCTAGTTGAGAGTTAGGTGATTTCTTGATTTGTGAAGGTGGATTGAGGCTTGGTTAGTGACCATAAACCTTTGTAGTGTTAGTTTCATGGACCAAAACAGAGAGTAAAACCCAATACTTGAATTAGAAATATTTCAAATGTCGGTTTTGTGGATATTTTAGAGACTACAGGGAATCTGGAGCAACCTGAGGTGTTTGTAGAAAAATCAAACAAGTACAACCTAGTTAGACCAATAGGAGACCACCATGAGAAGACGAGACCAAGAATCTTCAGGGGGACTAGCGAGATCGGAAAAATTGGCTTCTCGCCGGGTCATTTTCGTGGGATGCTGTTGTGTCTTTGTCAGTAGCTCACTTACCATGTAGAATAGCCCCATGTACTGTTTGTTTAGCCCCAATTTACCTGACCAAAAATCTGGGAGCATTTAGTTTTGGTTTTAACTATGTTTTTCGATTTCAAAAACATGGTCTTTGGTATTTGAATGTGGATTTGGTCGTTGAACGTTTGTACGTCGACGATGAGGGTTATTTGGCTATTTTTGCATGCATAGACCATAGGTTCTAACCTATGTGCGTTTCGTGTGCCGTTTTAGTTTTCGTGTTTGATTCATGTCAACGATATAACGTATTGAAAACTGTAGATACTCCACGTGGACATCGTACGACAAGGGAGAGCGTGGCGTCATTGACTTCGGCAAGCGAGGATCAAGATGAGTAGATGTATATCTACGGGGGAAGTCGGGTGGATGGCGTATAGCACCCCCGCAAATTCGTAGATTAGGATGTGTATGGTATGTATATGGATAGTGCGGATACTTAGCAATAGAGTTTTCTAGTAGACCTCAAGTGAGATGAAGTGTACTTGGAAGAAAATTGCTCTTAGTTAGTTTCTAGTCGCGGACCCGCGGTGTATAGGTTGTCACACACACACACACACACACACACACACACGAGATATAATGTGGGTGTATATATATAGTATACATATACGTATAAGATGATGATATGATATGTTAAATGGATATGAGTCGATATGATCGGGCATGATACCGTGGGTTGTTGATATGTGACTGAGTCGTGATATAATATATGATATGATATTATAATTGATCGTTGGGCGATATGTATTCATACATATGCTAATATGTGTTTGATGATATTAGAATGTACGAGACTTTAGAACAGTACCCCTGATCACGATATTGTACGATGATGATACCATATGAATGATGATGTATACATGATATTTGACCCGCACCCCAGATTTTGGGGATGTCGTACGATAGATTTTACCGTACGAGGTATATATATGATGATTGATCCACACTCTTGACTCGAGAATGCCGTACTATGTTTTATCAGTACGTGACGCTATGAGACTGGATCGCCGACTACTAGGTATATCGACTCGGAATTTAGGTAGCTTTTCTTATCCTTCCGACTAGTTTCTTAGTTAGTCTCTTAGTTGTTTAGGTAGATGCTAGACTAGGCTCGAGTCATACCTATTTTTGAAACTAACGAATCATGAGTATTTTTAAAGACAGCCCGAGGGATACTACGGATTTTTCAAAAGACATATCTTTTCTTAAAAACCCCGTAGCCCCTACTTTTCTAAAAACCACGATTCGTGCTATTTCAAAACACTAAAACCGTATGACTCGTACACTGATACGTATATTTTATGATGCTACTTTTACTATTCACTTTTCTGTTATTTTTATTCGTTCTCATTGCATTGCATCTTTATTACATGTGTTTTCTTTAGCTATTATGAATCCCGTCTGTTAGGATACCAGCACCATTATCGATGATGCGTATGTTCCACGTACACCTGCTTGCCGGCTCACATACATCATCATCGGTAATTTTCATGTCATGTACACTTTAGAAAACGTTACTTCATTGGTATAATCTGCTAGCTGGTAGTTTCAACATATTATTAGTATATTTGCTCGCATATGCTAGTGTAGGTATTGCATTCCTTATTTAGATAACGCATGCATTATATATTCATTCTGTTATGAAATATTGTGGGGCTTTACGCCGATATTCACTGTTCATTGACTCATGATTTTGAGATTTCGGATTTTCCATGAGATTTCTGGATTTGGGAGAAACAGCAAGAATTTTATAAACTTATTATTATTTTAAGAATGCAAGTTGTGGTTTTCTCGTGATATGATGTATATGGCGTCCACCATGAGTTTTCCTGATTGAGTTGGTTTTCGAGACCCAATTCAAGGAGTAGGATGAACTGTTTCGGGTACATGGTAGACCCGGTAAGGTACCCCGGGACAAGAAACTCGAGTTGTAGATGATGGGCCTGGAACGGGCAGACTACCTACCGGTAATATTTGGCGCGGCAGATATCCGGAGGATACCAACCGTAGTCATGAGATTGGATGATATGGGCCGATCCGGACTGACGAAGCCCAGGATTTGAGGATTTTATGTCGATGTTTGACACGGATTTCTGTCGATTTCATTGATGATACTCCAGTTTTTATACAAAAATCTTACTGAGATAAGAACACAGCTTTCTCATACAGATATATTATGATTTCATTCTTGATGCATTCATACATCATATATATGACATGTTGCTATTTGAGGCACTGACACGAATACTTGATATTACACTTATGCTTAGATTATTACCCTTGCCACTACTAGATGTTTCAATATTATATTTGAGTATATTATTGTATGACCTTAGGAGATCGTCATACATGCGATTTCTTCTCGGTGATATCTTCTACCTACGAGTTGGCAACTCACACCCGTTATGCCGCAGTTTCTTGCAGGTTTAGCCGTACAGGTTCCGTAGCGGCTTGTTGGCACTTCACTTTCTTTCGGGTGATTGCTGGATAGGTGGGATACATTTGCTTCGTGACCACCAGTATATATATATTCGTATATTTACTCAGTTGTATCTAGTTAAGCTCCATCAACCAGACTTGTATATTTAGTAGACTTAGATAACCACAGTTGTTTATTCTTTCGGCCTTAAAGTCGCGCTTATATACTTATTGTTGTTTCTGGTTTTCTTATGATGCTTGGTTTTCTCGCTTTCATTTTGAGTTTTGATCCTCGCCTTCGGCGTCGTATATTTATATTGCTTGCGTGGTTGTTTCCACCAATTGGCGAAGACCTAGCTCTTGCTTGGGGATGCCTTATATTATATTGCTTGTACCGTTTTCGGGTTAAAAATTACAAGGGAAGTGCTACCCAAATTTTCAATGACGAAAATGTTTTCAAGTAGATACAAACATTGGGTTTTCGTATACTATTATCTATGTTTTAAAGAAGAACTTGATTTCAGTAAACCTTATTTCAAAACTGAACCTCCACTATTTTCCTCTAATAAGGTTTTGATTTCTGGGCTTTTGGCTTACTTAAATTAGGTGTGGTCCTATAGACGTCACATGATTCAAGTGCCAGTCACGTGCCTTTTCCGGGTCGTGATAATAATTCAGAGAAAAACGAAATTGAAAAGAAAGAAGATGGAGTTCATAATACTCTAGGAACTTAGTCCCTTCAAATCAAGAACTTGATCCTTAAAGAACCTGATCCCAGATTCTCAAAATAGTGATCTCGGTGATCGTTAATTGTAACACCCGAGCCCAATACTACTATTTTTCTGTTACTGGTTGAGCATTAGATATTACTCATTTCATTTAGCTTGCCTGTTTGACACTTGCCGTGAAATTTTATCTGGCTAAGTCATTTCTGCATATAACAAATTTTAGCGTCTAAAATGAAATTAAAAATATCTATCTTGGCCTACTCGACACCCCAAGCCACGTGGTAGCGTCCGTGCATCGAGTTCTCGTCCCGTTCGGTGAAACGGACAAGTTTGGACGGCTACGCGCGCGTACAGGTGTCCGTCTTGGGGGCATGCTTTTTAATCATAAAACACTTAATTTAAAATTTGGATCCCGCTTAAAATCCTATTATTTCAATTTCAAATTTTTGGACCCGACCCGGACGCGATTTGGAAATATTTTATTTTGCGCCAAAATCTCAAATTCTAATATTTTATAACCATCGAATATTCCTTAAACTTATAATATCTTCACGGTTTCTTATATCTTTTAAAATTCTCTATTTAAAATTTACCTAACAAACTAATCCCTTTACAACCAATCTGAATCCCCTTTTTCGTGGGTCCCATTCCCACTCTCTTTTTCTCTCTCCAATCTCTCTTCTCCCTCTGTCTCTATCTCTCTATATCTCTCTCTCTCCTTTCTCTCTCTCCCCGTATCTTTCTCTCTCTCTCATATACTTTTTAAATCTCCTTTTTCCCCCTCCTTTCTTTTCCAACGTTAACATAAACCCAACCTCGTCGAACCCGGCCACCTCTCCCATCGCCGCTGCCGCACCAACGCCGACGCGAACGACGCCAGCATCCTTGCCTCCTCGCCCTCATCGCAGCCACAACCACCTCCTTCCTCCATTTTCCCCATGCTCTCGAGCGCCTGCACACCCGACGAGGCCACCCGTGCATTCCCCAGCGAGCCCAACCTCGCCGGTGACTCGCCGTCGTCGCCCTCGTCTCCTCCTCGCATCCCTCTCCACATCCTGGCCTTTCAAACCGCTTCCACCTCCCTCTACAGACCCCCACGGCCGCGGCTGCACACCATAACCCACTGCCTTCGCCGGAGTATCACCACGCCGGCAACCTTCATCGCCGTCGCCCCGTGCCGACTCCCCTGAAATCTCAGAAGCCCTACCAATAAGACCTTCTTCTCCCCTCCTTCTTTGTTTCTTTCTTTTCTTTATTGCAATTCTTGATCTTTACTGTTCACATTTTGGCCGGAATCCGACGATGCCGACGACGCGACCCGACGTTCCAGCGAGGTACCCCGACCCGTGTGGTTCCACTGTTCGTTGTTTGGGTTCAATCCGTGAACCGTGCGTCCGTCGCGTGTTTCCCCGCCAACGTTACGTTCCGTTTTCCCGGTTCGCGACCCGTCGAGGCAAGTATCACTTGCTACATGCTATACTATATATTTATATATGATTGACACATTAAACCTGCAAAACTTAACTTGGTATAGTCGTTTCTCATTTGGTTGCAATATGACATATATCATTTTACAGTTAACATAAAATCTACAGTTTGCTAGTTTAAACCTAATAACTAAGTTTACCTGTTAATCACATCTTACTGTTTAATAGATGGTAGCCCTTACGCATGTAGTTCTATTATATTCGGACATTCGTATTCAAAGGCTTGATATAACTGTATTGCATCGTCATTTAACTATTGCACCGCTAAGGGTGCTCAAACCTGTTAATATAATAAAACGGCTGCACTGTATTACTGCACTCTTGTGATTGAATGAAACTGCTTATTGTTGTTTACCTCATTGCTTATTTCCTGCTGTTAATACCCTGTTCGATTATATATCTGTTTGTGAGCACACCCACGATATTGTTACATCTTGAATTGACTTTGCTACACATGGTATATATTGATACACCTGACATGGTACCGTTACTGCTGACTTGACCTGATGTACCATGACCTGACCTGTTACCCGATCTCGTGCCTAATGCCAACAAACCTGACATGTAGTCCTCATGGACCGTTCCTGTTGTCTATCCAGACAAACCTGCTTTTACCTGATCCTGTGTTGGCATTAGTTCTTGATTACTGAATACCTGACCTGACACATATAACTTGGGGGTATGGGGAAATCAAAAGTGTAAACTAAAGTGTAACTTAAAAGGGTATTACTTGATCCGTGGTCCCGGGGGGTAACGGGACAGAACCATTCGTGACTCTTACATTTTCCTGATCCGTGGTCCCGGGGGGTAACGGGACAGAACCACTATTGGTTCACATATTTCTGATCCGTGGTCCCGGGGGGTAACGGGACATATCCTTTGAGTTACATGGAGGATTACTCAAATTGATTTCAAAGACTTTAGAATAGAAAACCTGATAGAACAGTTTAGTTACCCACTGCACACTACCCTGTACTGCTTATTTCATACTATTGCTTTATTCATGTTTAGTTCTGCTTTGCCTATTACACTGTTCATGTTATATTACTTGTTGACTTGACGCGCTGACGTCTGGGTTTTGCATGGCCCAGATTCTATACCACTGTCGCTGTCCGAGCAGGAGTACTTCAGCCAGCAGGCTGAGTTGTGAGTTCTGTAGTGGTTAGTTTTATTTCCTGCATTCTTTTTCCAGATGTGAGCCCGCATTATGGGACATACTTTTCAGTTATTGTATTGGATCTTTTGCTTCCGCATTTATATATCATCGACTCTTGTTATTCTGGATTATGGAAATGTTTTAGATAGTTTTATCTTGTTCTTGATATCTCTACAGCCGTAATGTGACTGTGGATGGATACTTCCTACCCACAGGTAGCATGGTTGGCTCTGTCACGTGCCCAATCTTGCGTACTCTGGGAAGCGGGGCGTGACATGGTTTTTTTTGGTATCAGAGCCATAGGTTAGTTGGGTCGATTCTTTTGTAGTTGGGTATTATACCCAACACACGAATCAGAATACCCGTGTTTAGGAAACATGTCCTGCCACCTTGCCGTTTTACCATTCTTGAATCACATTCTTCCTGATTATATCTTTTACGATGTGCAAACTTCCTTTGCATATCGACTCGAGAAACCTGATTTCTTGTTATCTCTAGGACTTAATCGACTTGGGTGGAGTTAAGTAATTGTGGCTATGATACCGCGGCATAGTTACAATGCGGTACTCTATTTAAGTATCTTGGAGTTCTAGCCTTGATCTATATTCAGAATCTATCATCATGCTAATGATGGGTGTTTTAAGTTCAGGATTATGGCAGGTAAGAATTTGAAGACGTACCAGAGGCGTGTGGACGAAGCCGCCATGCTTGGAGTAATAGGAGGAATGCTGGAGAATCAAAAGAGACAGACCGAGCTGATTCCGCAGCCAGCGGACTCATTTCAGGAAGGTTCGCAGATCGTTCAGCAGTCTGTAAACAACGTTGGAGCTAAACCAGTTGACCGAGTAGGGACCGTGGCAGATTTCATACGTTTAGGTCCGTCTACATTTACTGGTTTGGAGGAGCCGTTGCCAGCCGAGCAGTGGCTAGTTGACACAGAGAATTTGCTTATTGCGGCACAGATTCCAGACGACAAAAGTTGTTGTGGTACGCATTCAGCTAGTGGACTACGCCCGAGAATGGTGGCTTGTGGAAGAGACCCGCTTGCCCAAGCCGATCAGTTGGGCCGAGTTTTCTAAGAGTTTCCTGGAGAAGTTCTTCCCGCGGACTGCACGGGAGGAAATAGAAGAGAAATTTATTGGGCTGAGGCAGAATGGAGCACCCGTGGACGTGCATGCAGCAGAGTGGACGAGGCTCAGTAGATTCGCTGGACCTTTAGCTGCCAACGATGCAGACAGCAGTTGCGGTAAGGAAGCAGTTCTGTCGGGCCAGTCGAGTTTAGGGCTAGGCCGATAAATGTTATTCTTGCAGTAATGGAAGTTGATAGTAGTGAAGAGCCGGCGGTTGTTCGCGATTTTATGGACGTATTTGAAGATATATCGGATTTACCGCCGAAGCGAGACGTGGAGTTCGCAATTGACCTTATTCCTGGTGCAGCGTCAGTATCTAAAGTGTATTATCCAACGGCACCAGTAGAGTTGGAAGAAGTTAAGAAACAGGGTGCTGAATTGCTTGAAAAGGGTTGGATTCGAAGCAGTAACTCGCCTTGGGGAGCTCCAGTTCTTCTAGTAAAGAAGAAGGATGGCACAAGAAGGATGTGCATCGACTATCGAGAAGTAAACCGGGTGACTATTAAGAACAAGTACCCTATCTCTCGCATTGGAGAATTTTGAGCAGCTTAGTGGCGCGAGGGTATTCTCGAAGCTGGATTTGCGATCCGGATATCATCAGGTCCGAGTGAAAGCAGAAGATATTTGCAAGACGGCATTTCGAACTCGGTATGGACATTACGAGTACCTAGTGATGCCCTTCGGAGTAACGAATGCGCCGGCAATATTCATGGACTTGATAAACCGAACCTTTTCACCGTTCTTGGATCAGTTCATTGTGGTATTCATTGACGATATTCCGGTTTACTCGAAGAGTTTTGAAGAGCATGCTGAGCATTTGAAAATTGCACTGCAGACGTTGAGACAGGAGAAATTGTATGCGAAGATGAGTAAGTGCGAGTTTTGGCTGGAGGAAGTAAGGTTTTGGGGGCATGTTGTGTCTGGCGATGGCATCGCCGTCGATCCAGAAAAGATTGCAGCAGTTCGAGATTGGACTATTCCAAAGAATGTTGCTGAGATAAGAAGTTTCCTTGGATTAGCCGGATACTACAGGAGATTTGTGGAGAACTTCGCTCGTCTGGCAGAACCGTTGACCAAGCTTACGCGCAAGGAGGTACCTTTGTATGGACGGATAAATGTGCGTTAGCTTTTGAGACGTTGAAGCAGAAATTGATAACCGCCCCTATTCTGACCGTACCAGACAATTCCGGAGGACTGGTGATTCACAGCAACGCATCTGGGAAAGGATTGGGATGTGTTTTGATGCAGCATGGGAAAGTCGTAGCATACGCATCAAGACAACTGAAGACCCATGAGAAGAATTATCCAACTCATGACTTGGAGCTTGCGGCTGTGATTTTCGCTTTGAAGATTTGGAGACACTACCTTTTAGGCGAGAGAGTCGAAGTTTTTACGGATCACAAGAGTTTGAAGTATGTGTTCACTCAGAAGGAGCTGAATATGAGGCAGCGTAGATGGTTGGAGCTGATGGCTGACTACGATCTTGATCTTAAGTACTATCCGGGGAAGGTCAATGTTGTGCCGGATGCGCTTAGTCGGTTACCAGCAATTCAGGTGTTAACTACGCAGAAGGAGATCGTTGCAGATTTTCGAAGATTTGATTTGGAGGTTGTGCTACCGCGTTCTACAGGACAGTTGTTGCAGCTGCAAGTGCAGTCGTCTTTGATTGAGAAAATTAAAGCAGCACAATCGCAGGATCCTAGACTGCAAAGGTTTCGAGAGCAGGTTGAAGCTGGACTACGAACAGATTTACTGATCCACGAAGATGGTTCGTTGAGGTATGGTAGCCGTTTGTGTATGCCAAAGGGAGATGTTCGTGAAGAGCTCATGAAGGAGGCACACAGTTCAGCTTACTCTGTACATCCAGGAGGCACAAAGATGTACCGAGATATTCAACAGCATTTCTGGTGGGAAGGCATGAAACGGGAGATTGCTCGCTTTGTGGCTAAGTGCTTGGTGTGTCAGCAAGTTAAGGCTGAACATCAAAGGGTTGCTGGTTTATTGCAACCACTTCCGATTCCTCAGTGGAAGTGGGAACATATAACCATGGATTTCGTGATGGCTTTACCGCGGAGTCCAAAGGGCAACAATGCAGTATGGGTGATTGTTGATCGGTTGACCAAGGCAGCTCACTTTATCCCTTTCCGGGTTGGTCAATCAACGGAGACTTTGGCAGAGCGGTACATGCAGGAGATTGTAAGATTACATAGCGTACCTGTGAGCATCGTGTCCGATCGGGACACTAGGTTCTTATCACACTTTTGGCGGAGTTTACAGGAAAGTTTGGGGACTCGATTGAAGTTTAGCACAGCTTATCATTCTCAAACTGATGGTCAGTCGGAGAGAACGATCCAAACTCTTGAAGACATGTTGAAAGCATGCATGTTGGACTTTAAGGGTTCGTGGGAGGATCATCTACACTTGGTGGAGTTTTCTTACAACAACAGTTTTCAAGCAACTATCCAGATGGCTCCGTTTGAAGCTTTGTATGGTCGTAAGTGCCGTTCACCTGTTTGTTGGGATGATGTCGGTGAACGAAGATTGTTGGGACCAGATTTGGTAGTGCAGACGGTTGAGAAGGTTAACACAATCAGAAAGCATATGAAGGCAGCTCAAGACAGACAGAAGAGTTGGGCTGACACGTCAAGAAGACCTCTAGAGTTCGCCGTGGGTGATTTGGTATTCTTGAAGATATCACCGACTAGAGGGGTGATTCGTTTTGGGAGTCGAGGAAAGCTTAGTCCTCGATTCGTTGGACCCTTCGAGATATTGGAGCGCGTTAGAGAGGTAGCGTACCGTTTGGCGTTACCGCAGTCCTTGGCAGATGTGCACAATGTATTTCACGTATCTCAGCTACGAAGGTATGTTCGAGATGAAACACACGTCTTGGATCATTCGGAGTTAACAGTACGGGAAGACCTGACTTTTGAGGAGCGACCGGTTGAAATCATGGATCGAAGGGAAAATGTTCTTTAGAATAAGGTTATCCCTCTTGTGTTTGGGTGCGAATAGTAATCGATCGCATGGAGAGTCCACTTGGGAGCGAGAAGATGAGATCCGGCAGAAGTTTCCTCACATTTTCCTGTAGTTCTCTATCTTGTATTCTTGGAATTTCGAGGACGAAATTCTTTTTGTAGTTGGGTATGATGTAACACCCGAACCCAATACTACTATTTTTCTGTTACTGGTTGAGTATTAGATATTACTCATTTCATTTAGCTTGCCTGTTTGACACTTGCCATGAAATTTTATCTGGCTAAGTCATTTCTGCATATAACAAATTTTAGCGTCTAAAATGAAATTAAAAATATCTATCTTGGCCTACTCGACACCCCAAGCCACGTGGTAGCGTCCGTGCATCGAGTTCTCGTCCCGTTCGGTGAAACGGACAAGTTTGGACGGCTACGCGCGCGTACAGGTGTCCGTCTTGGGGGCATGCTTTTTAATCATAAAACACTTAATTTAAAATTTGGATCCCGCTTAAAATCCTATTATTTCAATTTCAAATTTTTGGACCCGACCCGGACGCGATTTGGAAATATTTTATTTTGCGCTAAAATCTCAAATTCTAATATTTTATAACCATCGAATATTCCTTAAACTTATAATATCTTCACGGTTTCTTATATCTTTTAAAATTCTCTATTTAAAATTTACCTAACAAACTAATCCCTTTACAACCAATCTGAATCCCCTTTTTCGTGGGCCCCATTCCCACTCTCTTTCTCTCTCTCCAATCTCTCTTCTCCCTCTGTCTCTCTCTCTCTCTCTCTCTCTATCTCTCTCTCTCCTTTCTCTCTCTCCCCAGTATTCTTCTCTCTCTCCCCGTATCTTTCTCTCTCTCTCATATACTTTTTAAATCTCCTTTTTCCCCCTCCTTTCTTTTCCAACGTTAACATAAACCCAACCTCGTCGAACCCGGCCACCTCTCCCCTCGCCGCTGCCGCACCAACGCCGACGCGAACGACGCCAGCATCCTTGCCTCCTTGCCCTCATCGCAGCCACAACCACCTCCTTCCTCCATTTTCCCCATGCTCTCGAGCGCCTGCACACCCGACGAGGCCACCCGTGCATTCCCCAGCGAGCCCAACCTCGCCGGTGACTCGCCGTCGTCGCCCTCGTCTCCTCCTCGCATCCCTCTCCACATCCTGGCCTTTCAAACCGCTTCCACCTCCCTCTACAGACCCCCACGGCCGCGGCTGCACACCATAACCCACTGCCTTCGCCGGAGTATCACCACGCCAGCAACCTTCATCGCCGTCGCCCCGTGCCGACTCCCCTGAAATCTCAGAAGCCCTACCAGTAAGACCTTCTTCTCCCCTCCTTCTTTGTTTCTTTCTTTTCTTTATTGCAATTCTTGATCTTTACTGTTTACATTTTGGCCGGAATCCGACGATGCCGACGACGCGACCCGACGTTCCAGCGAGGTACCCCGACCCGTGTGGTTCCACTGTTCGTTGTTTGGGTTCAATCCGTGAACCGTGCGTCCGTCGCGTGTTTCCCCGCCGACGTTACGTTCCGTTTTCCCGGTTCGCGACCCGTCGAGGCAAGTATCACTTGCTACATGCTATACTATATATTTATATATGATTGACACATTAAACCTGCAAAACTTAACTTGGTATAGTCGTTTCTCATTTGGTTGCAATATGACATATATCATTTTACAATTAACATAAAATCTACAGTTTGCTAGTTTAAACCTAATAACTAAGTTTACCTGTTAATCACATATTACTGTTTAATAGATGGTAGCCTTTACGCATGTAGTTCTATTATATTCGGACATTCGTATTCAAAGGCTTGATATAACTGTATTGCATCGTCATTTAACTATTGCACCACTAAGGGTGCTCAAACCTGTTAATATAATAAAACGGCTGCACTGTATTACTGCACTCTTGTGATTGAATGAAACTGCTTATTGTTGTTTACCTCATTGCTTATTTCCTGCTGTTAATACCCTGTTCGATTATATATCTGTTTGTGAGCACACCCACGATATTGTTACATCTTGAATTGACTTTGCTACACATGGTATATATTGATACACCTGACATGGTACCGTTACTGCTGACTTGACCTGATGTACCATGACCTGACCTGTTACCCGATCTCGTGCCTAATGCCAACAAACCTGATATGTAGTCCTCATGGACCGTTCCTGTTGTCTATCCAGACAAACCTGCTTTTACCTGATCCTGTGTTGGCATTAGTTCTTGATTACTGAATACCTGACCTGACACATATAACTTAGGGGTATGGGGAAATCAAAAGTGTAAACTAAAGTGTAACTTAAAAGGGTATTACTTGATCCGTGGTCCCGGGGGGTAACGGGACAGAGCCATTCGTGACTCTTACATTTTCCTGATCCGTGGTCCCGGGGGGTAACGGGACAGAACCACTATTGGTTCACATATTTCTGATCTGTGGTCCCGGGGGGTAACGGGACATATCCTTTGAGTTATATGGAGGATTACTCAAATTGATTTCAAAGACTTTAGAATAGAAAACCTGATAGAACAGTTTAGTTACCCACTGCACACTACCCTGTACTGCTTATTTCATACTATTGCTTTATTCATGTTTAGTTCTGCTTTGCTTATTACACTGTTCATGTTATATTACTTGTTGACTTGACGCGCTGACGTCTGGGTTTTGCATGGCCCAGATTCTATACCACTGTCGCTGTCCGAGCAGGAGTACTTCAGCCAGCAGGCTGAGTTGTGAGTTCTGTAGTGGTTAGTTTTATTTCCTGCATTCTATTTCCAGATGTGAGCCCGCATTATGGGACATACTTTTCAGTTATTGTATTGGATCTTTTGCTTCCGCATTTATATATCATCGACTCTTGTTATTCTGGATTGTGGACATGTTTTAGATAGTTTTATCTTGTTCTTGATATCTCTACAGCCGTAATGTGACTGTGGATGGATACTTCCTACCCACAGGTAGCATGGTTGGCTCTGTCACGTGCCCAATCTTGCGTACTCTGGGAAGCGGGGCGTGACATTAATGGTCAAAATACTATTGACAGAGGTTTAAATTCTCTGAAAACATGAACAGAGATCAAATATCTAAGAACCTTGCGCCTCATATGAAACACACGTGAGCGTTCAAAATCAAGAACTTAACTCTTTCAAATCAAGAACTTAGTTCTTAAAAAACCTGATCCAAGATCCTCAAAATAATGATCTTGGTGATCGTTAATGGTCAAAATACCATTAACAGAAATTTAAGTTCTCTAAAAAAATCAAAAGAGATTAAATCTCCAAAGAACTTAGCGCCTCACGTGAAACACACGTGAGCGCTTAAAAGAATCCAAAGCTGAGTGCCTCACGTAAAACACATATGAGCGCCCAAAGCTCGGCGCCTCACGTGAAACACATGTGAGCGCCACACGCTCAATGCCTTATGTGAAACATACGTGAGCGCCCAAAGCTCAGAGCCTCACGTGAAACCCGCGTGAGCACCAGAGAAAACTAGCGCTTAGCACTATTCCAGCGCCCCACGTGAAACACACATGAGCGTTGTATATCTTAGTGCTTAGCACTGCTGGGTAGTATAGAAATCCAATTTTAGCCCAAATTGGCTAAGTTTTCTGAAATTAAATCTCTTTGATTTTAAATTAAGCTAGCCTATATGCTCGTGATTTCCAAACCAATCTTAGTCTCAAACATGATCAATGATCTTTCATCGATGATATCAAAAATGATATTCATCTCATATCTCCTAAGGTGATCTTAGTCTCAAATATGAATAACAATTATTAGGTCCACCATGATCTTTTCCCTCAAATATGGGATTTGGTTCAAGGGTACATCTTTTCACTCCTCTGATATATATCGTTGTAATTTTTCAACGTCTTCAGAGAGGTGGCGGGTCCCAACTGTAAGTCTACGCCAGCGCCCCGACCAATAATCTGAGGCCAAACGCGGAATAAAAACTTTTTCATAAACTGGCGCTAACATAGACTGTAACCCGGATCGTGCCATTAACACTAAACTAACAAACTGTAAAATGATAGAATGGCTATACCGATCGATCCGTGTCCTTCGGTCTTTAGCCATCATCCCACACTCCTCGCGGTATCTCCGATCTCGCTCGATCTCCGGTCTCCTTGTCGTGGTGACACCACGTCAACGGATCTTTATACAAGCTCCCGCCTCAAAACCGAGGCAACTCGGACATGAAGTTTGCTAACCGACATATCCAAGATTGAAGTAGAAAGTGTATAGAATATTTTGTCTCAAGGAACCCAACGAATTGGGTGAAGGGTTAATGAAGTTGCTATTTGAGTAGAGATGAAATGAGCTTAGAAATTTGCAATGAATCATATTTCTCACTTGAGAAAGAGGCTCAGCCAAATGATGGGGGGCTGAAATTTTGTGCTCTCGGCCATGATGGAATGGGGTGACCACAAGAATAGAAATGGTGACCATTTGAAATAAAATATCTCACAAAAGATCTATGCAAATATCCTTCAAGCAAACAAAACCTTTTAATGCAAATGGTGACTGATTAAACACCTCATCTCACATGAAGAAGCCAGCAGCTTCTGGAGCCCTCGCGACCTCAAAAAACACCCTCTCTTTATAAAAGTGACATTTGCAAATAAACCCCTTCACAACTAAGGAATTCAGCCAAGAAGGAAAGAACGAAAAATGGCCAAAACGAAGATACAAACTGGCAGCTTCAAAAATCGATCCCGTAACAAATTACAGGATTACCCCACAACTGTATATACATACCCGTATTTTTATTCCGGCCGAATACAAAATGCAATGAAACAAAAGTACTCCTACACAATATAATACTAGAATCCGGTATAAACCAAAGCCCACTAATATTATCTGTCCGAACCATGACACGTGCACAAGTGTACGTGCATGTTCGAACCCTGCCATAAAACCATACGGCCTCTACAACGTTTCGCCCGAACTTGGGAAACTATCTGTGGGGGACTCTAAAGACTCGTCAATACTCTAACAGTGGGTTTAACCACAAGCCGTCAGTGGTACTAGCTGTACGTAACGGCTGCCCATGTATTGACAGAAAGGGAAGCTGATGAGCGAGCTCATCCTGAAACCCTACTGAGCCTATCAGTGACAATATCCATACAGTCCGGTCCGTTCGTCTATGAGCATCGCATATCGGGCCTAGGAGGCTGGTAACGTCAGACCCCCAATTGCGGTATAAGTCGTGTCAGAGTGTAGCCCAGAACACCCTGAGATACTACTGGAGTACCTACCAGTAAATCTCCTACCTCGGCCGAGAGCTTTGTGTAATGGCTCTCCTAGACACAGAGCGATGTCACCCCCAATACTGGGAGAGACGAATCCCCTGACGATCCGCTCACTTGCCTCCATATGTCTCGGGACTGTACCCAACTAAAACCTGTTTGCACGACTCCTTTGAGCCGTGGTAGGGTAATAATCAAAGCAAAGTGGGAACTCACACGAGACAAATGACGACCTCAGGTCAATGAACTAACCTGTACACATATCACCTGGGAACTGCTATCTGACGCTAGGTATAATACCAACTAGCAGGTTCCCGGCGAGTCCTGTCCGGTGCACTAATAACCCAATGAGCACCTGTATACATCTTAGGTGAACCAACTGACACCAATGGCTTATGAGACCGGTCACCGCCGCTCGTCGGGGTCTTGACTGTATACACTAGTCTACTCCGGAGTATCGATGCCCTGTCTCGAAACTCCCACGACTAGGGACCACATTTAAGGATGTGCTTATAGACTACCCAACTCTCACGTATATGATCGCCATCATGCTGCTGGTAGTCAAGCAAGAATCCTAAGGGCTCTATCAACGTGTAATAGTGATCATGTCACCTAAAGCCGTACACGACTGATAAAGGTAAACCACATAGCATACTATCATCTCGAGTAAGACTGTCCTACCGGTATAGATCCTCCTCAATCATTGCAATCACGTGCCTGCGATCCAATAATTGACTTTGAGGGCACTACATCCAACAATTTCCCACTTGTACTTAAGTCTAATTATTGCGATGTCGCATACTCACAGCCCGTGGGATACCGAACACCCAACTCCTCTACTAATCAGTGTCACAAAGCTCGTTTGTAAAACTATTGTGTTCGAGAAATAGCCTCAGTGAATGGATCCGCCCTGATGTTTCTTTCTATGTCTTTCTTTATCTCAAATTTGCGGAGAAAGCCATCTCCCGAATTGAGTAATACCTATCTTAGAATATGTCTGGATGTCTGATGGGACCTATTTCATAAATGAACTCCAAATCCAAAGTTCTTAGACTGTATCATCAACTGAACTAAATCAGTATCATGCACCATGTCTCCCTCAGTATCCGCCTAGACCACCTGTCCAAACTACTTCCCCTCGTCAGAGGGAACTATAACTCTGACAGTCACTCTGTCATCCAGGTCACCTTGGAAGCCTGGAATGATAACCGTCTCCCAAAGGAGGCTGCCGTTATCAGATCCGTAGAACATCCACTTATGTTCCAAAACTGCTTCCGAATATTTCTCCAGGATTGGGTTAAATATCTCAACTTATTGCATCTAGTGCAAAAACAACATCCGGTATGGTACTTGACATCTCATGATTGACTCAATTGCCTAAGAAAGTGATATGCCAATCATGCACATCCCTCTCCCCTTTAGTCTGTAAGACACCTTTAGAGAGGGTGACTCCATCACCTGCAGGTACACCACCATGCCAGGAGTCATCTATTCTAAATACCTTTAGATTACTGTCTAAGTACCTAGATTGGGAAACTACCCAAATCTAGATCTAAAACCATAGATCTAGTAACCAGAATGTCTGATATAATATTCATATCCTATGTGGAGAAACAACTGTGTGACAACCACAGTATAACCGATCGTAGTATAGGAATTTTACTTCCTACTCTGTGTATGTCATCCAAATACTAGGACATCACACCCTACTACCTTCTTAACAGATCCATCCCCTATTCTGATGAAGTCAAACCTATGACTGTCACATCAAAAATAGATGATCTATCTCCGCTATATCTGCTTTAGTCTATAAATAGACATAAGCTTCTTGTCCACTATACTTCCGCTGCTCCCACTGACTACGACAACCCTCTGGCAGAGTCATATACACGTGCACTTCTAAAGTTAGTCTAGAAAGACGCTATACTCATCCTCCTGCCAGGTCTCATAGTCTGGAACAGCAGTAGTGGCAAGTCTGGGTAAACAAGAACCTCCCTGTCACCGTCCTCGAGGCTACCAGAGTACCTCTTGGGTGTCTGAGGTTATCCACCATATCTGCGGAGTGGCTAATGGAATATCAAACAAAATGGAGAGAGGCCGATCAGCATTACTCAACTTAGGAATGCATCCAATTATGAGTAACCTTAAAAAGAAACAAGTTTCTCAAAATCATTACTATCGACTGAATACCCAACACAAGTATCTACATCTTCGATCACCTTGAAGAATCCAGATACTTGCGACACCTGGTACTCTACTTTATTCTTGCACCTATGACTTCTCAAAACTTAGACCTTGTATTTCTACGAAACACTTGTCTAAAAATTAGAGAACTCACAAGTAAACAGAATACAGTACGAGAATCAACCCCTTTGTCCTAATGGATACTGGACAACATACAATACTCTGTATAAGTCCGCTGAGTTGAATAACTCAAAACCTGTGCATCGTAGGTTGAAAACTGTACTTATGGTTAAGAACTACTCCGCTGTTCAATGCTCCTTACCCAATCGTCAACTGATATAGGTAAATGTCACAGATATAATTTCAAAAGTTATATCTCACTTTACGAAAATAAACGTACAGATATATCAATTTGAAATTGGTGCATAACAACGGATATTCAAAACCAAATACTTGCCGTCAGGAAAAACCTAGGCGATTTTCTCAAATATCACCAATTACAACGAATTCCGATATAATGAGGATGATCACCTAATTCCCAATAACTTACCCCCACTCATCATCTGTAAAACCATATAGATGCGAGAATCATACCTGGTAAATACATACCCTGGAGTAAGTATCTAATTGGAAAATCAATTTTCCTTTAACAACGCACAGTGAAACTGAAATATAAAAATGTTTCGAAGGGGTATCCTGGTATTCCTAGTAATGCCTCTTCCATAATCCTATTCAAGACTATAACCGTATATTTCATTTCCATCTCTCCAAATCCCTTTATTTGTCTTTATCCATTACCTTTTGTACACCTCATTAGGCTAAATGGTTTTCTTCCTTCCTTACCGTTCGGCACCAGCCTATGGTTTGGAAGAAGACTATCCAATAAGTGTAATAGGTGTACCCACCTAAACCAAGAAGTACTCGCAACCTGAGAGAAGGTGATGATAAAAAAACAACTGAATAATACCTTATTCTATTCCTCCTGAACCGGAGAAAAGCAAAGGTGAAATAGGAGTGGCGATGATGTACGTGGTTTGGTCGTGAATGATACCTGTCACATTTTACTTTGCCCTCTTTCTAATCCCTTCATATGTCTTTACTTATTACCTTCTGTACACCCTACTTAGGCTAATTGGTTTTCTCCTTTCCCTACCTTTCGGCACCTGCCTATGGTTTGGAAGAAGACTATCCAATAAACGTAATAGGTGTACTCTCCTAAACCAAGGAGCCCTCGCAACTTGAGAGAAGGTGATGATAAAAGACAACTGAATAAACCAATTCAATCTCTCCAGAACCTGAGTCCATCCTCGAAGAAGTCCCTTCCAGTTCGTATATAACCATACGATGGATTTATCCAATGGAAGTGGATGTTCGTAGTAATACGAGGTGTTCTGGAGAAATGCAAAGGGTAAAAGAAGGAGTGGCAATGATGTATGCAACTCAGACAATCCAAAAGCCAGTATTTTAAGAAGGTTCGGTTAACTTGGTTACTGAGTCATAGTCTAGGGTCGGTCAATGGTCGCTGCCAAAGAGAGAGAGAAAAGAAACACTCTGCGTGCACTCTAACCTAGATCAGAATGGTTATCACTTTATCTAATCAGGAAACCTCCTACTGTATCGTCAAATTCTCCACCAACCTGAAAGAAAAATTAGTCAGGATCACCCGAAGAGTAAACCAACTCTTCGGTGGGAATCGGGATCCAACTTTCATCGCATGATAACGTGAAGAAATCCACTCACGTTATCACACTCCAGAAAGTATGTGCATGCCTGGCGAGTTTCAGTTTCTTTAGAAACTCCCGATGTGAATTTTTACCCCATGCTCTTATGACCTTGACGAAGGCCAACAAATCATAAGTCACATGTCAAGTTCTACCCATCATTGTCCAGGTTAATTTGAACTCACCCGTACATACCCTTGACGAAGGTCAACAAGGTAATACGACTATCCCAAACCAACGCATCTATCTATACAACAGAAAAGTAACAAGCAGCTACCATCCGCTATGCCTTGACGAAGGCCAACAAACATAGCATGAATACTATGTGCTACCCGTCTGAAACGACGGAGGGCTACAGCTGGTTTTTGGCGAAAAACCTTTAACGTAATGAACTTGATCTCGTTGAAGGAACCTGATAGCTTTTTACAAAAATATAGTGGCGAAAACCTTTGCTAAAGAGGTCACTCCTGGTGAAGAGATCTCGGCTCTTTCCTCATGGAATGAGGTGCAGGATATTCTAACTGAATACAGCGATGCAAAGCAACAAGTAATCGACTATAGTGAAGTTATTACCCTGACGCAAACTTCTGCCTAAGGGGTCACTCCCGGTGAAGGGATCTCGGCCCTTGCCTCGTCGAATGAGGTGCAGGATATTCCAACTGAATACCACTGTGCAAAACAAAAGAAAACGTCTTTGTAATAACACTTTTTGAAAACTGTTCCAACAACGTCAAAAAGGTTTGTTTTCCTTTGCATTGATCAGAATCAACGCAGTCCCATCAATTAATCACACCAGAAAAGAAAGAAAATAAAATATACGTATATAACATCCGCATTCGCCACTGGGTCCCTTATCACCCGTTAGGTTACTTAACTAACGACAGAGCGGGGACTGGACTAGCGCGGGTGTAAAACATATACAACATCTACTAGTATATATACCAATATACAATAATCACTCCAGGCGTGATAAATGCAACATTACAGAAAAGTAATAAGCATCACAGAACAATACAGATAATCTGGGATCCACGGGTTTCATAGAGCCGCAACTAAAACCCGACGTTCCTCTGGTCGTGTAGATAGCCTGTGCAATGAAACCTAGACCCCTACGGGTGCGGCAAGTTACCCGCCAAAACCTGAAGCGAGGCAGCCCCCTACAGCAAAGTGAATGGACCACCCAGCACTTCACGGAATCCGGTAACTTGAGCACCCCTCCTTGGGTCAACCTGTACCCCCTACGAGTGCGGCGAATAGCCCGCCAATCCAAGAGTGAGGTCCCCTCCTTCTCAAAACCATGAGATACGGACCCGTTGCCCTCCAGAACCCGGCTATCCATGCACTCCGTCACGGGGTAATCCTAGTACAGAAATGAAAATATGTACAACGGGTACATCGACCTCAACCCGGTCGTGCCCCAAAAGAATAATATACAAACAGGCAGCGACAGCAGTCCACATGTCGGACGCTCGCCCCGCGATATCAAATGTACAAATAAATCCAGACTGCACTACCATTGCACACAGCTATCCACCATGACAAATCTGCAACATCACGACACAACACAGAACATCAACGCGAATGTCATGTTCGCAAACCCGTCTAAAAGGACTATAGCAATTAGACGAATTATACCGCTCAAATGACATTCACGGCCGCAGATATAATGTAAGTACTGTAAACTAACACATTTAAAATTCTGATCGACAAAACATCCCGAAGTGGGCCCCAAGTACAAATCCAGTACTCAAACAAATCAGGGCCTAAACAAAATATTCCAGAAACCACAATTCCGTATGAAAAACACCCAGAAGAAAAATGGTGCACTGAAGCCCCAAAACGGCGACGGAACCGCGGCAAACCCATGGGTTTCGCGGCGGTTTTGTGGGATCAGTCTCCCAAATTTCTTTTGCTGTCTTAGAAAAGCCTGCTCGATTTTCTGACATACTCAAAATAATTTTTAGATGACAAAAAAATTTCGACAGAAACCTTAAATTTGGAATTGCAGTTTTGGAAATTTCGTTCGATCGATATTTCAAACATGTTAGAACAAGATAGTATGTGTTAATGGCGCGGCTCTGATACCATGTAAGTCTACGCCAGCGCCCCGGCCAATAATCTGAGGCCAAACGCGGAATAAAAACTTTTTCATAAACTGGCGCTTACATAGACTGTAACCCGGATCGTGCCATTAACACTAAACTAGCAAACTGTAAAATGATAGAATGGCTATACCGATCGATCCGAATCCTTCGGTCTTTAGACATCATCCCACGCTCCTGCGGCATCTCCGATCTCGCTCGATCTCTGGTCTCCTTGTCGAGGTGACACCACATCAACGGATCTTTATACAAGCTCCCGCCTCAAAACCAAGGAAACTCGGATATGAAGTTTGCTAACCGACATGTCCAAGATTGAAGTAGAGAGTGTGTAGAATATTTTGTCTCAAGGCACCTGACGAATTGGGTGAAGGGATAATGAAGTTGCCATTTGAGTAGAGATGAAGTGAGCTTGGAAATTTGCAATGAATCATTTTTCTCACTTGAGAAAGAGGCTCGACCAAATGATGGGGGGCTGAAATTTTGTGCTCTCGGCCATGATAGAATAGGGTGACCACAAGAATAGAAATGGTTACCATTTGAAATAAAATATCTCACAAAAGATCTATGCAAATATCCTTCAAGCAAACAAAACCTTTTAATGCAAATGGTGACTCATTAAACACCTCATCTCACATGAAGAAGCCAGCAGCTTCTGAAGCCCCTGCGGCCACAAAAAACACCCTCCCTTTATAAAAGTGACATTTGCAAATAAACCCCTTCACAACTAAGGAATTCAGCCAAGAAGGAAAGAACGAAAAATGGCCAAAACGAAGATACAGATTGGCAACTTCAAAAAGCGACCCCGTAACAAATTACAGAATTACCCCACAACTGTATATACATACCCGCATTTGTATTCCGACCGAATACAAAATGCAATGAGACAAAAATTACTCCTACACAATATAATACTAGAATCCGGCTTAAACCAAAACCCACTAGTATTATCTGTCCGAACCATGACACGTGCACAAGTGTACGTGCATGTTCGAACCCTGCCATAAAACCATACGGCCTCTACAACATTTCCCCCGAACTTGGAAAACTATCTGTGGGGGACTCTAAAGACTCGTCAATACTCTAACAGTGGGTTTAACCACAAGCCGTCAGTGGTACTAGCTGTACGTAACGGCTGCCTATGTATTGACAGAAAGGGAAGCTGATGGGCGAGCTCATCCTGAAACCCTACTGAGCTTATCAGTGACAATATCCGTACAGTCTGGTCCGTTCGTCTATGAGCATCGCATATCGGGCCTAGGGGGCTGGTAACGTCAGACCCCCAATAGCGGTATAAGTCGTGTCAGAGTGTAGCCCAGAACACCCTGAGATACTACTGGAGTACCTACCAGTAAATCTCCTGCCTCGGCCGAGGGCTTTGTGTAATGGCTCTCCTAGACACAGCACGATCTCATCCCTAATACCGGGAGAGACGAATCCCCTGCCGATCCGCTCACTTGCCTCCATGTGGCTCGGGACTGTACCCAACAAAAACCTGTTTGCACGACTCCTTTGAGCCCTGGTAGGGTAATAATCAAAGCAAAGTGAGAACTCACACAAGACAAATGACGACCTCAGGTCAATGAACTAACTTGTACACATGTCACCTGGGAACTGCTATCTGACGCTAGGTATAATACCAACTAGCAGGTTCCCGGCGAGTCCTGTCCGGTGCACTCATAACCTAATGAGCACCTGTATACATCTTAGGTGAACCAACTGACACCAATGGCTTATGAGACCGGCCACCGCCCCTCGTCGGGGTCTCGACTGTATACACTAGTCTACTCCGGAGTATCGATGCCCTGTCTCGAAACTCCCACGACTAGGGACCACATTTAAGGATGTGCTTATAGACTACCCAACTCTCACGTATATAATCGCTATCATACTGCTGGTAGTCAAGCAAGAATCCTAAGGGCTCTATCAACGTGTAATAGTGATCATGTCACCTAAAACCGTACACGACTGATAAAGGTAAACTACATAGCATACTATCATCTCGAGTAAGACTGTCCTACCGGTATAGGTCCTGCTCAATCATTGCAATCACGTACCTGCGATCCAATAATTGACTTTGAGGGCACTACATCCAACACCAACAATCAACAACTCTTCTTTTGTCGTCTCAAACATGGCGGTAATGGACCGAAATGTCCTTAAACTAATATTCGTCCCCAAAACGGGAATAATAGACCGAAACATTCCTAAATTAGTGCATTCTCCCAAACACGGGAATAATAGACCGAAATGTCTTTAAACTAATATTCGCCCCAAACACGGCGATAATAAAACGATATGTCCTTAAACTAATATTCGGCCCAAACACGGCGATAACGGACCGAGATGTCCTTAAACTAATATTCTTCCCAAACACGGTGATAATGGACCGCGATGTCCTTAAACTAATATGTTTTGCCCTGCGGACTGTCTCTATACTAATTACCGTATATTATCCATGGGCTATTCATATATGATCTAATGATCGGTTGAGCCCATTTGCTTATTTGTTCATAAGTTGATCTTTAGTCTCAAATATGACTGACGATCCTTAGATCAAAACCCAAATATCCCGTAAATGAACGGACATCATTTATATGAGATCTGTGTCCTAAGTTCATTCCCGTTGGCAAACAAAACTACCAACGTGGATCCCGTCAAGTAAATCCTTGACCCAAACCCAAATCTTAAATATATGGATTTGGAATAATCCGTGCCCTATGAGTAACAACATAAATTAATCTCCGTATACAATCCACGGGCAACCAAAATAAACCAAATACAACACGACACGAAGTGAACTACTGGAGCAGGAGAAAATGGTTATCGTAACGCGATAACGTAATTAACAGCAGGGGCTTGCGCCTGCAGGGAAGAGCGTCCCCACAATCAAAACACCTCACAAATGAGAGGGAATCTGATGAAGTCTGCTACATCGATCGCATCCATCCAATCCTATGATATACAATGTCATAAATCAACTTGGTATTTTCGGAGAGATGGGTAGACATGTCCAAATAGTATCTGCCCCCAAATTCAGGCTAGACGTCCCAACGTCTCAGTCCGGTCTTCAGCGGTAAACAGATTCTGGCACGCCCGATGGGACCTTTTTCTCTTTCCACTCCACACTTCGTGTGTCGTGTTTTTCCACGATCAAATAATCGTGGTATATATGTTTGTAATTGCCCTTGGGTGATCGGATACTGATGCTTGGTATTTCGTATCTATGTAGAATGGCGCTTGCTTCCACTCATAGCAACTCAGGCTCTGTCACATCTGGTGGAGTCAAATATGAGCCACTTGCAGTCTCAAATCTCTGCAATCCAGCTCTTCAAGAAATCAATGAACTTATCTTTTGGTATATGCTCTCATCTCTTACCCTCGGTGCCTCAACGCCGAAGGTAGAATCCCAGAAGAAGTCTGTCTTCCATGGACCGGATCCTCCAACTTCAGGTTTGCCAACGGAATCAGTTCTCAAACAACTGGCACCTGCCAAAGACCAAGGTCGGCTCAGGGGGCAGAATATTCAATCTCTTAAAGAAAACAAGAGGAAGTCTCAGCAAAATCCTGAGGCTAATCAAATTCAGGCCTTAAGAAATGGTCGACGTCGATATCGACGTCATACAAAACGAGCTGGGGGAAGTTCTCCATCAACGTTGACTCCACTTGCTTCAACTCTGATGATGAATGACACTGTTTCGACCAGGAATAGTTTCGAACTGCTGCGAAGGGTTAGACAAAATTCTCATACCGCAATGTTGAAGAAATCTCTGCAGCCCGTGGAAATCCAACAAGAGAAAAAACCAGTTCGCTCCCTGAAAGAACTTTTCTCATTTATATATAAGGTGTGGAAGTAGGTGAAGGACTTAGTCGTCAACCGCGGCTCTTCCCCAAAACGTCATCCAAATTCTGACAAATTCCCTTTCAAGTACAAGGGGACTCATCCCAAGACGGTTCCCGATACAATGATTCCTCCTAAAGTAGCTTCTTATAAAAAAGATAGGCCTGATAAAGCCCAAGTGCCCGAGGCAAACTCCAAGGGTCAAAGCTCCAAACGCCCCAAGCATGGGGGCATAGTAGTTCACACAGCCTACATGGTGAACTCTAAAGACGAAGGTCACACTTATATTAATCACAGACCGCATACTCAGTCCCTGACAAAGGCTCAACTGTAACATGAAAAACTACAGGAGATGCTTGCTCAGGCGGCAACACTCGCTAATCCATCGTCTAAGGAAAATCCCGAAGACGCACCTGAAGAAAGAGTAGGGCAAGAGTCAGATATTGACTTCCTAAAGCGCGCTCTCAAAAAGAGAGATGAAGAAGCGCCAGAAATGTCCACTAAAATGAACCACATGTCCCTTCTGATCCAGAACATGGCTGGAATGATAGTCCAATCGGAACTACTGGCAGATGAACCGCCAGTAGTCGCTCTTAAAGATAAAGGTGACATTTCAAATCCTCTGCAAGCCTCACCAACGGCTGAGAAGGAAATGATTCCAAAAGGAAAGCTGGACGCATATGTCGCTCAGCAAGTTAAAGCTCACTATGCCAGTAAAGCAGCAAATAGGTCAATCAAGACTGGTCGACCATATCCGGCGTGCTATGATCAAGTACAATACCCGCCAAAATATATACTTCCAACGTTCCATATGTACAAAGGGACCGAAAATACTCGCCAGCACATCGCGCGATTTAAATCCATGTGCGACAACACTGGAGGAAATGATATACTGCTCCTCTGATAGTTCGTCAGTAGTCTGGCAGGCATCGCCTTTAAATTGTATGCAGAACTCCCAAATGATTCTATGAAGACCTCCGACGAGATGGATATACTCTTCTGTCAGAGATTCTCTAGTGTGAATAAACGCACTACCGTGACAGTGTTGGTTAACGAAAGTGTTAGACCAAATGAGACTTGGGTTCAATATGTTACCCGATGGCGAAATCTCTGGTCAAAATGCAAGCAACACATCGACGAAATTGCAGCCCTGGGAATGTTCATAACCACTTTTGACTTAAATTCAAAGGTGTTCCCATATATGGTCCTATTCAAGCCGACGACCTTCCAAGTGCTCATGGATAAAATGGTTCAATTGGATCAGATGGGTCAAGCCCTTAATTCCGATGAAGATATATGAAAAGCGGAGCCAAGGAGACGTTTATTGCCAACGCTCAACAAAAAATGAGTGGTTTTGAAGCAACCTGTCACCAAAATAACGACAGCGCGAGTTCCACCATGGGGAAAAGATTGGGACGCGAATACCTACTCCCCCGAAATATACGCAAGGGGCATCTTGCTCGCTGCCGAAGGAATCTCTACGGAGGTGGTCCTTTCTTCAAAGAACAGAATAGATATTAAGGGACCTATAAGCGGGTCCTACAATCAAGCGGAATAGCCCGCATGAACCAAAAACCATGGTAGGGATGTGGAATCCATGTCCCACTCCGAATCAGATGATGAAGGGAAAAACCCCAAAATCAAGTTCATTCTTCCAAGGAAGAAGAAGACCCAGCAGAAAGAATGATGTAATATCTCGTTCCTTCATCGGTATTTGAAAGCGACATTGATGAGCAGGGGGCAGGTGCCGTGTAAAACACCCGATATTTCCCGCAAAAACATCCTGATTGCTGTGATGGTAAAATAAGCAGTTTAAGAAGGTAAAGATAGCTTGAGGTGTGAAATGTCCATACATACAAAGGACAGACGGCAGCGCCTCGGCAAGCAATCTGGTGAAACGTCCCTAAACTAGCATTTCGCCCCAAACTCGGCGATGGTGGACCAGAATGTCCCTAAACTAGCATTTCGCCCCAAACACGGCGATAATGGACCGCAATATCCCTAAACTAGTACACTCCTTGAGATCTATATTGCAATCGAAGTCCCAACGGCGAAGGTTGCAACTCAAGTCCTACTGGATACACAGCTACTCCAGCGATTAAGCCACCCTCAAGTCCTACCAGAAAATAGATGGGTCACCTGTGACAAAACTACTTACGAGAGTTTCACCGTTCGAAAAAAAAGGTTCGTCCATAAGCGAACTGGACACGGATGAAAACCCAAAAGGGCGCCGTGAGTAAAAATAGCAAGGCTATTGGCGAGTTTATGAAAACCCAGAAGGGCGCAAACTCATTTAAAAAAAACATAAAACAAAAACAAAAAATGGTATGTCCACAAGCAAATGGTCACGGATGAAAACCAAATAAGCTACCGTGAGTAAAAACAGCAGGGCTATCGGCGAGCTTGTGAAAACCCGGAAGAGCGCAAACTCGTTTAAAAAACAAAAAAAGGTATGTCCACAAGCAAATGGGCACGGATGAAAACCCGAAAGGACGCCATGAGTAAAAACAGCGGGACTACCGGCAAGTTTGTGAAAACCCGAAAGGACACAATCTCATAAAATAAAAAAATGTGCACTTGCAAGGTCCTCTCGACCTTATAGGGAGAAAATACCGACGTGAGATCCTTATGACTCATAAAGTAACAACACACTTAGGACCTAGGGAAAAATTACACTTGCGAGATCCTCACGACTCGTAAGGAGAACTCCCCCCTATTAGACCCTTACGGCTCATGGGATTCAAAAGCCTTAAGTTATAGGGATCTAAATCTGTTTTTAAGCCGCTATATTTCCCAAATTTCCCTACAAGTAGTTCGATATCGACTCTTTTATACAATCCACGGACATGAACAAAATATGTTGCAATCAAGTTCCACCAATGGCGAGAAATATCCCCATATGGTGAATGACACTTGTAAGTCCTCTCGACTTACAAGGAAAGAATACTCTTGTAAGATCCTTTTGACTTACAAAAGAAAATATCACTTAGGAATCCCCACGACTCCTAAGGAGAAAATACACCTACGAGATCCTCACGACTCGTAGGGAGAAATACCTTTATGAGATCTTTATGGCTCGTAAAGTCAAAAGCCTTAGTCGATAGGATCTTAACCCTGTCACCTAAGCCACCTTTGTTCAAATCAATAAAGACAAATGATGATTCGCTCCTGGCAATATCCCACTTGTAGCAATATCGATGCCTAAACAGCTTTCAAACTTCAAGTCCTCTCATGGCAAATGATGATCGCTCCAGGAAATATTCCAGTCGTAGCGATACTAATGCCGAAATTGGTATCAGGACCTAAGTCCCCGAATCGCAACAAACTCAGCTAGTCATAAAAAAATGCATATGAAATAACCGAAATGATCGGGCAACTCGCAATAAAAATCAGCGAGCAAAAAATATGCATATAAAAACAGCCGAAATGATGGAGCAACTCGTAATAAAAATTAGCGAGCAAAAAAAATATGCATATAAAACAGCCGAAATGTTTGGGCAACTCGCAATAAAAAGCAGCGCGTAAAAATATTTTTAAAAAATAGTTGAAATCATTAGGCGGATAAAAAGCCGAAATAATTTGGCAATCGCGATTTTCGCAATATGAAAAGCTGAAAAGATAGAGTATCGCGGAAATAAAAAATAAAATAAAATAAAATTTCCTCTGCCCTGCAGGTAGGTCCACACCGACCCCTGTATACAATCCATGTGCACAAATGAAAGAAAGGGAACCATATTTTCCCACAAGGCTCCGTCAAAGGGAGAGCCAGATCTCGACGGCAATATTTACAGCCTAGAGATTAGCTCGAAGTTCTTCTCATTCCAATAGGGTGCAGACGTGACGTCAACAAAGCACCAAGGAGCCAAATCAAAAGGGAGTAATGGCAAAATCCCAGCTCTAACTAGGCGTTCCTTCTCGGTGCAGATGCAACGTCAACAAAGACTTAAAGGTCAAATATAAGCGGAGCAATGGCAAAATCCTAGCTCCAAATCTCAATGGCAACAGCTACAGCCTAGAGGTCATCCCGACGTTCTTCTTATTCCAGCAGGATGCAGACGCAGCGTCATCAAAGACCTAATGGTCAATTAAAAGTGGAGTGATGGCAAAATCCTAGCTTAAGATCTTAACAACATCTACAGCCTAAAGATCAGCTCGACGTTCCTTCTCGGTGCAGATGCGACGTCAATAAGGCTCCAAGGGCCAAACAAAAGTGGAGCAATGGTATATTCCTAGCTCCAGATCTCAATGGCACATCTACAACCTAGGGAGCATCTCGACATTCCTCCTCATTCCAGCAGGGTGCGGACGCAACGGTCAAATAAAAGTGGGGTGACGGCAAAATCCTAACTCCAGATTTCGATTGGAATACATACAGTATAGAGGTCATTCAGATGTCTACCCTATTTCAGCAAAGAATTGGCGTGACATTAACAATGCAAAAGCGAAGTGATGACAAATTCTTAATTTCGGGTCTTGACGTCAATACATACAAAGCCTCCAATGGAGATCATCCCACCCCAGAAGGGTGCGGTTATGACTCATCGGGGCTTCAAATTAAGTCTAACATCAAGTAAAAAGCGCCACAGCAAATACCTAACGCTTGTTCTTCCAACGGTAAAATGGATATTCCGACATAGGAAGATTACTTGAAGACTTCTTGTCCAGCCTCAGAAGGGATCAGAGACACGACAGACGCGGGGCTACTCGAGCAGTAATCTAAGGGACTGCATATCGAGAATACATCAGCCAACGCGACGGTATGATAGACTTAAACCTAATACCACCAACCTAACAGACCCCTATCAAAAAATGGGTTATCTACATTTTGTAGGGTTACGTAGCGCGACAGCAAGGTTTCAGGAGTCATCGTCCATGCCAAATTCAAATTTTTGCCATGCAAAACAACCCTAACCCTGGAATCTTAACTAAAGATTTAGACGAACTAGCAATGCAAACAACTTTATATCTAAGTGAATGAGAAATACAACCTTTGTAGACCGGTCCTTCACTTCTAAAGATCCGTGTAGTAGTCCCTTCGCTCCAAGTAGTTAACACCCGAACTCTAGTAAGAGATCATATGAAGAAATGAACAAGCTTGCTCGAAGTCTTCGAGGCCGAAGATGATCTACGTCGAGAAGACTCAAGCTCATGCTACCTCTTCACTAATGGTATATTAGTGAAGCAAACACCCTAAATTAAATGGCTAATATAGTAGAGGATGATGATGTAGGAAATGGGCTCACTTTAGATTTAATTTTCTCACTATATTTCATCACCTTGAGAAAAGCTAGCAAGCTTTCTCATGAGGAAAAAGAAGATGAAGTGAAGATGAGAAATGAAACGCATGAGGTGAGAATAGCAACCTTGGGTGAGTTAGTGTCATACACTAACACATGTAGAGACTTAACTATGGTTATGGATAATGGTTAGGTTAATAAATATCTCAAGCAAAACAAAACTAGTGGACTTAGTCAATGGTTCCACAAGCTTCTCCAAGCTTCAACCATTAAACCATTTTCCATCAATTTTGAATTACTTTGATAAATAAAAACCCCTCATTATATCAAGCATGGTGTGAGTCTCATATACCCATGTAGCATGTGGCATCAAGCATGACACAAAATAATGTACATTAATATATATCACATATATACTATATGCACACAATTGAGAAAAAGAAATGTTTAAGTGGGCTAATATTAGTTAATGTAAGTTAATATATCAAATATATAATTATACATTAAATTATCAAATCAACACTTGATTTAATAATCCGGCTATATCACATACAACCGACTAATATCAAATGTAACAACTTATCGAATCAACATTTGATCCGATAACCCGGCTATATCACATATAACCTACCGATATCACATATCGCGAGAATAGAATGCGGTATGACATACGCGCATTAATCTCGGTCCCGCGCATATCACATATGTGCTCCTACTTCGTTTCGCATGAACCAGGAAATATCTGTGTAGGACTCTAAAGACTCGTCAATACGCCAGCAGTAGGTGATGATCATATCAAACACCCACAAGCCGCAAGCGGTCTGCTAAACGTAACGGCCACCCGGGTATTGAGCGATCAGAAAATCAATAAGCAAGCCTTCTCATACTCCTGCGAATCCAATCAGTAAACTACCGTACAGTTCGATCTCTTCGTCAGATAAGTCGCATATCGTAGCCTAGGGTGGTATAACGTCAGACCTCAATAGACTGATAGGTCATGCCGATGCAAGGTCCATAACGGTTCGAGAAACTACTGATAACACTTACCAGTAAATCTCAGCAACCCTGGCCATGGATTTCCTGTTATGGCCAATCAAGCATAGCGCAACATCAACCCCCAATATCTGGAGAGACGAATCCCCTCCTATCGCTCAGTGCCTCCATATGACTCGGGACTATACACAAAAACCACCTTTTTGCACGATCTCTTGAACGTGGTATGGTGGAAATCAAAGCACAGTGGGAATCACACAAGACTCTATGACGATCTCGGGTTGACAGACTAACATGTACCAGTGTCACCAAAGAACTGCTATCTAACGATAGGTATAATACCAACTAGGAGTTCTCGATGAATCCGTTCAGTGTACCCAGTCTCTACTGAGCACCCGTATACCTTCTCTGATGTCAAACACCAATGGATATGAGATCATCCATCGCACATCATATGGGTCGAGAAGCGCATATGCTAGTCTACTCTGGAATATCGATGCCCTGTCTCGATACTCCCACAACTAGGAACAATCTAAGGATGTACTTACCGACTACCTCTTCCCCACTAGTATGATCTGCATCATAATCCTAGTAGTCAAGTACTCATCCTGAGGGTTTTATTAACATGTAATAGAGAGACAATAAGTGTACATGTTAAGATAAAGTACAACCAGATAGCATAATATCATGTCGAGCAAGAAAGTCCTCCCTATATATGTCCAAGCATCCACTACAATATACATCATATGTACAGTAATGGCCTCTAGGGCATACATATAACTAACACATTTTACATTAGGATACACCTGCGAGATCTTCTCGACTCGTAGGAAAAAATATCTTTATGGGACACTAGCGGCTCATAAAAGTGAAAAAAAGCCTTGGGCGAAAGGGATATCAACCTGTTTCCTAAGCACTGTGGCCCTACAAGGAGATCCAAACTGACTCTTGTATACTATCCACGGATCACATTCTCCAAAGTCCCATACTGATGAGGAGAAAAAGCCACATACGGGTCATCTCGACTCGTAAGGGGAAAATTCTCTTGTGAAATCCTTACGACTCTCAAGAGAAAGCACACTTACGAGGCCTCACGACTTCTAAGGAGAAAATACACCTATGAGATCCTCTCGACTCGTAGGGAGAAACATCTTTATGAGACTCTCATGGCTCAAAAAGTTGAAAAGTCTTAGACGACAGATCTAAACATGTTTCTTGAGCCATCGCTGCCCTACAAGGAGATCAAGACTGACTCTTGTATACTATCTACAAGCCACGTTCTCCAGAGTCGCATACCGATGAGGAGAAGAAGCCATTTACGAGTCCTCTCGACTCGTAAAGGGAAAATTCTCTTGTGAGAACCTTACGACTCTCAAGAGAAAACGCACTTAGGAGTCTTCACGACTTCTAAAGAGAAAATACACCTACGAGATCCTCTCGACTCTCAGGGAGAAATATCTTTATGAGACCCTCACGGCTCATAAAGTTGAAAAGGCTTAGGCGACAGATCTAAACCTATTTCCTGAGCCAGCGCTGTCCTACAAGGAGATCAAGATCGACTCTTGTATACTATCCACGGGCCACATGCTCCAAAGTCGAATACCGATAAGAAGGAGAAGCCACTTACGGGTCCTCTCGACTCGTAAGGAGAAAATACTCTTGTAAGATCCTTACAGCTCTCAAGAGAAAACTCACTTAGGAGTCCTCACGACTCCTAAGGAAAAAATACACTTACGAGATCCTCTCGACTCATAGGGAGAAACATTTTTATGAAACCCTCACACTCATAAAGTTGTAAAGACTTAGGCGATAGATCTAAACTTGTTTCCTAAGTCATCGCTGCCCTACAAGGAGGTCCAAAATGACTCTTTTATACTATCCACGGGCCATATTCGCCAATAAAGTGAAGAAACCACTTACGGGACCTCACGACTCGCAAGGAGAAAATACCCGAGTGAGATCCTTATGGCTCGCGAAGATGATGAATACTTAGGAATCCTCATGATTTCTAAGGAGAATATGCACCTATGAGATCCTCACAACTCATAGGGAGAAAAATATTCTTGAGACCCTTAGGGCTCATGAAGATGGAAAAAACCTTAGACTACAAGGATTCTAAACTTGTCTCCTAAACCATCAATTCTATGGCAATGCATAACTTTGCATTACGTAACCCACGTACATACCTATGGGAAAAGTAGTGGGGGCATTTGTTCCCGCCAAAAAATTTGGTTCAAAACTTGTTGTTCCTTTTATAAAAGTATAGGACAGCCCCTACGTGCAAAGCACGTGAGCACTCACATCCAAAGCATGTGAGCATCAGCTTCAGATAGGATCAAATCCTATATTGGTTCCTACGTGAGCATCTCATGTGATATTCGCGTGAGCGCTAGTGCTAGGATCTTGGTAGCGCCTCACGTGATATCCACATGAGCGCACTTGCCAGTTTCTTGCCAGCACCTCACGTGATATACACATGAACGCTATAGGCCAGCGCCCCACGTGCAATGCATGTGAGTGTTCATTTTGGTAGAATTAAATTCTACGGGAGAAATATTTTCCTGATCTTTCTCAAACTAGAAAAATCCTCTCTGTTAAACAGAGGACCCTTGGATCAAAAATACAATGGTGATTATAAAATCACCAATTAAACCGTATGATAGAATTAAATTCTATTTGGGAAATTTTCCTGATCTTTCTAAAATAAGAAAGATCTTCTCTGTTAAAAATAATTCAATTGTATGGTTAGGAAAATATTTTCCTAATCTTACTAAACTAATAAGATATTAATCTGATAAAATAAAATTCTATCTTAGAAAAATATTTTCTTAATCTTATTAAAAAAAACAAGGAATCTTCTCTATTAAACAGAAAGCTTTTGCATTAAAAATCCAACAGAGAATAAAATTCACCGGTTGATCTTTAAGATCATTTTGATTGATTATGAAATCAATCATGATCTCTTAATGAGAAATTTTCTCAACAAATTAACAATCTGTATCTCCTATATAAAGGATAGGAGACTTCAAGTCTCAAATAAAGGAGACCACCCCATAAGTTTCTGTAAAAATACAGGAGGCTCTCGAAACAACGGAGAATTTTATTCTCAAAGAAGAAGATCTTCCTCAAAACCCTAGGTAAAGAAAACATAGAGATCAAAACATCTCCTTTACCTATCTAAGGGTTTAACCCTTCTTAAGAACTTAGTTTTTTTCAAGATCTGAGATCCACAAGGTAAGTTTCCCACAGGTTGAGAATTTAATTCTCATCGGGGTGATCTTATTCTTGAGAATCAGAGATTCAAAGAAAAACAAAATTGAAAATAAAGAAGATAGAGTGCATAATACTCCAGGAACTTAGTTCCTTCAAATCAAAAACTTATTTCTTAAAGAACCGGATCCCAGATTCTCAAAATAGTGATCTCGGTGATCGTTAATTGTCAAAATACCATTGACAGAGGTTTAACCTCACTGAAAACATGAACAGAGATCAAATCTCTAAGAACCCAGCGCCTCATGTGAAACACACGTGAGCGCTCAAAATCAAGAACTTGGTTCCTTCAAATAAAGAACTTGGTTCTTAAAGAATCTGCTCCAAGATTCTCAAAATAATGATCTTGGTGATCGTTAATGGTCAAAATACCATTAACAGATATTTAAGTTCTCTAAAAATATCAACAGAGATTAAACCTCCAAAAAACTTAGCGCATCACGTGAAACACACGTGAGCACTCAAAGGAAGCCAAAGCCGAGAGCCTCACGTGAAACACACGTGAGCCTAAAGCTCGGCGCCTCACGTGAAACACACATAAGCGCCCAATGATCAGTGCCTCACATGAAACCAATGTGAGCGCCAGAGAAAACTAGTGCTTAGCACTATTCCAGCGCCCTACGTGAAACACATATGAGCACTGTATATCTTAGTTCTTAGCACTGCTGGGTAGTACAGAAACCCAACCTTAGACCAAATTGGCTAGGTTTCCTGAAATTAAAACTCTTTGATTTTAAATCAAGCGAGCTCATATGCTCGTAATTTCCAAACTGACCTTAGTCTCAAACATGACTAATGATCTTTCATCGATGATATTCAAAATGATATTCATCTCATATCTCCTAAGATAATCTTAGTCTTAAATATGACTAACGATTCTTAGGTCCATCATGATCTTTTCTCTCAACTACGGGATTTGGTTCAAAGGTATATTTTTCCACACCTCTGATATATGTCGTTGTAATTCTTCAACGTTTTAAGAGAAGTGGCATGTCCCAACAACCAACTCCTCTATTGTCGTCTCAGACATGGCGCTAATGGACCGAAATGTTTTTAAACTAACATTCATCCCTAAAACGAGAATAATGGACCGAAACATTCCTAAACTAGTGTGTTCCCCGAAACACGAGAATAATAGACCGAAATGTCCGTAAACTAATATTCGCCCCAAACACGGCGATAATGAACCGAGATGTCTTTAAACTAACATTCGCCCCAAACACGGCGATAATGGACCACGATGTCCTTAAACTAATATATTTTGCCCTGCGGACTGTCTCCATACTAACTACCGTATACTATCCATAGGCTATTCATATATGATCTAATGATCAGTTGAACCCATATGCTCATTTGTTCATAAGTTGATCTTAGTCTCAAATATGACTAACGATCCTTAAATAAAAACCCAAATATCCCGTGAACAGATGGACCTCATTTATATGAGATCTGCGACCTAAGTTCATTCCCGTTGGCAAACCAAGCTACCAACATGGACCCCGTCAAGCAAATCCTTAACCCAAACCCAAATCTAAAATACAGGGATTTAGACTAATTCGCGCCCTACGGGCGACGACATAAATTAGTCTCCGTATACAATCCACGGGCAACCAAAATAAACCAAATACAATACGACACAAAGTGAACTAGTGGAGCAGGAGAAAGTGATTATCGCAACGCGGTAACGTAATTAACTGCAGGGGCTTATGCCTGCAGAGAAGAGTGTCCCCACAATCAAAAACCCCTCACAGATGAGAGGAAATCTGATGAAGTCTGCTACATCGGTCGCATCCATCCAAACCTCCGATATACGGTACCATAAATCAACTTGGTATGTTCGGAGAGGTGGGTGGATATGTCCAAATAGTATCTGCTCCCAAATTCAGGCTAGACGTCCCAACGTCTCAGTCCGGTCTTCGGCGGTAAACAATGCAATCTTCTTTATCCCCGTCTACAAGAAAAACGTTATATCTCTCGGGTGGATGAGACTACCTACTAGATCTGCAGAGTAGCGCAGGGACGTCCGGTTCTTTTGAAACTTCTGGTTCCACCAACTCAGTAACAGATTGTGGTTCTAAAATTTCTTCCAGTTCTATTGCGCTCCTATTTATTTCTTTTTCAAGAAATTGAGTCTCCAGAAAATGGGCATGCCGAGAAACAAAAACTTTTTGTTCCTCTGCGTAATAGAAAAAATACCCATGGAGTTCCTTGGGGATATCACAAACTTACACAGTACTGATCGTGTCTCGATCTTGTCCGCATGCTGCTTTTTGACAAAAGCTGGACATCCCCATATCTTAAGATACTTAAGATAAGGTTTCTTCTCACTCCACATTTTATATGGTGTGGTAGGCACCGACTTAGTAGGAACCTTGTTCAAAAGATATGTAGCAGATTTTTGTGCATAACCCCAAAAGGATCGCGGTAACTCAGCATTACTCATCATGGAACGTACTATATCAAGTAAGGTGTGGTTCCGCTTTTCCAATACACCGTTGTGTTGAAGTATGTATGGAGGAGTAAACTGAAAGAGAATTCCATTCTTTTTTAAATAACTCAGGAACTCGGCACTTAAGTATTCACCATCCCGATCAAATTGAAGTGTCTTGGTACTTTTGCATGTTTGTTTTTCCACTTCATTCTTGTATACCTGCAATTTCTCAAAGGTCTCAAATTTATGTTTCATCAAAAATACATGTCCATACCTTGATAAATCATCCGTAAAAGTAATGAAATAGGAATAACCAATTCTTGCATGTGTAGAAATTAGACCACACACGTCGCTGTGTATGAGTCTCAAGAGCTCGGTGGCTCTTACTCTGTGTCCAGTGAACGGAGTCTTTGTCATCTTTCCATTGAGACGTGATTGACAAGTTGCATAAGACAGATATTCAAACGGATCCAAATATCCCTCTCTATGTAACTTCGTCAACCGTATTTCATTGATGTGACTGGTCTACGATACCATAAGAAAACTTGATTCAATTCTGGAGTCTTTCTTTAGAGTGTGTTCTGGACATTGAAATTTGGTGTTGATTTAATACGTATATACCGTTGTCTAGTATACCATATCCAATCAAACCATGATTAAGGTGGATATTTACAACATCGCTTATAAATATAAAATCATAACCTTTTTTAGATAGTAAATATACAGAGATGATATTACATGTCAAACTTGAGGCACAAAAACAGTTACGAAAAATCAAAATGTGTCCACTTGTCAATCCTAGGTGATTTTCCCCTACGGAAACAGCATCCACGCTCGCTTCGTTAGCAACCTTGAAGGTCATATCACCTGTCTTTATAACTTTATGGCTTCTCAATATCTGCAATGAATTACAGATATGAGATCCTGAACCGGTATCCAATACTCAAAAAATAGAGTTTATTGACAAACAGTTGTCAATCATAAACACACCTGAAACCGAAACCACGACTTGCTTCGAATCCTGGCTCCTGGCTTTCCAAGCCCTGCAGTCTTTTTTCTAATGACCTTTCCTACGACAATAGAAGCATTCCTCTTTCTCTACTGTTGGCCCCCCAACTTTTGCCTTGCCCTTTTCCTGTACCTTACCAACACCTCTTTTCTGTTTATTGGGGTCTTTTTTCTTCCCCTTGGCTTACATCTTGGATCTAGAGGAAGAAGGTTCCCCAACAAGTAGAGTGAGTGTCTCCATGGATTTTTTCAGGGTACCATCTGCACTCCTTAACATGTTAAGGAGCTCTGGAAGTGTAACTTCCTTCCCTTGAATATTAAAATTCAATATAAACTGGACATAGGTAGAAGGGAGGAACTGTAGAATCAATTCTGTATATAACCCGTTCTCCAACATGGTCCCAAGGTCCGCGAGCTCTTCAATATAGCTGATCATCTTAAGAACGTGGTTCCCTACGGATGACCCGACAGCCAATCTCGCATGAAATAATTTCTTCGAGATCTCATATCTTGCGATACGGGATTGCTCTCCATATAAATTTTTGGTATGGAGGAATATAGAAGCAAGGTCCATATTCTCGTGCTGCTTCTGGTGTTCATTATCCATAGAGCCCAGCACGAGACACTAGGCTTTCGCATTGTCTAGTTCTCATGTCTTACGGAGCTCAATATTCGCGACGGTGGAATCTAGACCTAAAACGGCAGGGGCTTTAGTAGTAAAGAGGTAGCCCAGCTTGTCATAGGTAATGGTCATCTGAACATTCCTTAACTAATCTTTATAGTTTGGGCTCGTCAATATATTTTTATCTAATAGTAACTTAAACCCAGTCATCTTAGTTTCTGCAATTAGGAGAGAGAGAGAAGAAACACCCAGCATGATGCTCTTGTAAATTTAGATTGGTTAATAGTTTATATAAACAGGATGGCTTCCATTGTTTCCTCAAATCCTCCTTCAAACTATAAAATAAGAATTAGTCAGGATTAATCGCACCCTACAATTCTTGCTTAACCTTTCGGCCAGTGTCAGGACTTCGAGGGAGGTTTTACAATATTTTTGCGAAGTTTCTTAATTAAATAACCTTTTTTCTCTGGAGGCGTAGCCCCGCTAACACCGTTCTAGACACCTACTTAATTTATAGCATTAATTGTAAAGTGAAAAACTCTCCTGAGGAGTATTAATACTCACAGTAGGATCGGGATCCAACTATCATTTTGTGACAATTTTGAAGGAATCCAACCAAAATTATCACACTCCAGATGGTATGTAAAACTAGTAAGTTTTCTTTTCCTTTGAAACTCCCGATGTGGATTTTTGCCCCAGGCGCTTATGACCTTGACGAAGTCCAAAATATCATAAGACATAAGTCAAGTTCTACCCGTCATTGTTCCGGTTAATCTGAACCCATTCGTACAAACTTTTGACGAAGTCCAAAATAGCTGTACACATGTTCCAGATTAACGCATCTATCTATACTACAGATGAATACCCAGCAGCTACCAATCACTATACCTTGGCGAATGTCAAAATGCATAGTTTGAATACTATTGAATACCCATCTGAAATGACGGAGGGCTACGGCTGGTTTTGGCGAAAACCGTGAACGTGATGAACTTGATATAGTCGAAAGAACCATGATAGCTTTTAAAAGGAGTGGTTTAGGCTCCGCATTTAAACATTATTTTTAAAGAAAATCGAGCGGTTTTTAAATTGTTCCAACGATTTAAGTTTTGGTTTGTTTTCTTTGCATTAATCGATATTAATGATGTCCCATCATTTAACCCTATTATTGCAGAAAGAAACAAAAATAGAACGTATGCTTATACCATCCGCATTCGCCACGGGACCCGTCATGCACCGTTAAGTTACAAAACTAACGGCAGAGCGGGGGCAGGACTAGCGCGGGTGCAAAACATAAACAACGTTTATTATATATAATCTATATATATAGTCATTCGTCTCACGCAATAATAGGCATTCTAGATCATATATCACAGCACAAGTAACAAAGATAAATATGTTGGATATATTAGAATTTCAGTGTTTCGTTTTAGCCTAAAATGAAAAACGGATTCCACGGTCGTGATGAATATCCAAACCCTCACCCTAGACCCCCAACGGGTGCAACAAACTACCCGCCAAATCCGCGAAGTGAAGCAACCTCTCTCAATAAAATGAGTAGGCCACTCGGCACTTCAAGCACCCGGTAGTTTGTGCACCCCACCTTGGGTCTATCCTAGATGCAGTAAAAGTAAATGAAATAATACAACGGTGGCTACAACCTCAACCCGGATGTGTCCCGCAAAAGAATATTATATCAATTTACAAATTACATGAATGAAAGAAAAGAACACTCTTCTCACATCCCCCGGCTATTCAATCACGACGATCCAATACTTCATATCCCAAACCGCGATAACAAGATACTAAATATGTACAGCCCCTACTAATCGACGTATAGCAATTAATCAATGTTTAGAAACACATATATGAACTTAAAGCGAATAAACAATATTAAAATTTCGACTTAAAAATACTCCGTATTGCCCAAACACAAAGATAACACAATATGAAATCTGGACAAAATCAAACAATACCATAAATCCTAAATCTAAGAGTACAAAACACCACAAGAAGCACGATACACAATTCCACAGTAAAACCACCCGTAGCAGGGAAATCCTCATTTCTAGCGGTTTTTTCTAGGAATTTGTGCCTCGTTGTTCTCTGGTGTTATACTTACAATATAAAGAGCATTCTGCAATTGTTTTAAAAAAAATTAAAAGCTCCTGAAAAATCGACAAAAACTTGGATCTTGGTTTTATCGATACGGAGTTATTTCAATTTCGAAACTCTAGTCTTCGTCTATTCATTAGTTAAGTGTTTGGGTAGACTCTGATACCAGTGTAAATGCATATGTGTTCCTTGCCGTGACAACTACGGTTATGCGGAATCAAAAACTTTAAAATCTTGAACACGGTACACTAAATCTCCAGGATACAAGACCAAACACTAAACTAAACAAACTGTAACTAGAGTTTTAGCTGCTATGTTGGAATTACAACCATTGTAGACAGCCCTTCAGGTCTTAAAAAGTTGACTTCACAAGCTCCTAGGGTTAATGGAACGAGCTCTCGAAGTCGATCTTTCGCGTCAAAGACGATCCACCCGAGAATGTCGATTCAAGCGATAATTTCGTCCGAAACAACTAAAGAACAAGTCTTACTATGACAAGATACTTAGAGTGGTGTAGTTTGTGAATAAGATACTCTCTTTTAATCCTCAAAATTTTAGTGAAGAAAATGAGGAAGAAGAAGAAAAGGTGGTACTCAAGAAAAATCCTCACTTGATGAAAATATCAACTATTCTCAAATCCTACACTACTCTTTCATTCTTATCTCTTCTTACTAGAAACAAAGAAGTGGGTGGGTGGGTTGTGACTCACTAGTGTGAGTCACAAGCCCACAAGATACCAGAAAAGATAAGAATGAGTGAGAGTGTGAGAGAAGTCACATCATCAAAGTATACATACACATATACATATATAAATATAAATGCATGTATATAAATAAGTATACCCAAACCCATATAAATACGTATACCGTATTTCTACAAAAATACGAATACCGATTTGTACCGAAAATACAAAATATGTGTATTCATATTTAGAAAGAAATATATGCATTTATATCAAAGCACAAATACCCGTATTTATACAAATACACGTATTCATATAAATACCGTATTCGTGTTAAAATACAAATACCCAAAAGAGAGCAATATAATACTAGCATCAAAACTGGTTGTCTTTCAAACCTGCTAGTACTACTAAACCGTCCGATTAAAGCACGTGTATAAATACATGTGTTCAATCGAACACCCGTGCGTAAAACCATACGCAAACTACACCGTTTCGTCTGAACCGGGAAACCCTCTGTGTGGGACTCTAAAGACTCGACAATACGCTGGCAGTGGGTTTAACCACAAGCACATCAGCGGCACTAGTTGTACATAACGGCTACCCAGGTATCTGTCGAAGGGAAGATCGACACGATAACTCATCCAAAAACTCTACTGAGCCTATAGGTAACATTCTTCGTACAGTCCGGGCTGTTCGTCTAAGAGTATCGCATATCAGGCCTAGGGATAGTAACCGTCATACCCCTAATTACGCAACAAGTCCTGTCGGTGTTGAACCCAATACAACTTGACAAACTATTGGTGCATCTACCAGTAAATCTCACTTGCTCTGGTCAGAGACTTTGAGTATTTGCCAACCGTACACAGCGCGATATCAATTACCAATACCGGGAAAGACGAATCCCTTCTATCCTCTACTACCTCTAAGTGCTTCGGGACTGTACCCAACTACTACCTATTTGCATGACTCATTTGAGCCATGGTAGGGTAGTAATCTAAGTACAATGGGAACACACTCAAGACGAATAATGATGTCAAGTCGACGGACTAAACTGTACTCATATCACTGGGGAACCGCTAACTGACGATAGGTATAATACCAACCAGCAGTTCCCAGCGAGTCCGTCCAATGTAATTCATAACCCAATGAGCACCTGTATACTATCTTTGGTACCGTATACCAATGGTTCTGGGACGGGCCATCTCCCCTGACGGGGATAAGAAGCGTATACACTAGTCTACTCTGAAGTATCGATACCCAGTCTCGATAATCCTACGACTAGGGACAAGTTTAAGGATGTGCTTATAGACTACCAAGCCCCCACTAGTGTGACTGCCATCACAACACTAGTAGCCAAGCAAAAATCTTAAAGGCTCTATCAACATGTATTAGCGATATGTTAAAAGAAATATATACACATGTTAAGATAGACTCAAACCGGATAGTATACTATCATATTGAGCAAAACTGTTATATATATATATATATATATATATATATATATATATATCCCAAGCTTCCAAAATATAATATACAATCCAGTACTATACAATAATAGCCTCTAGGGCATATATCACTAACAGTTTCTCTTCTCTTTCCGCCGAATTGGCCATAAATTCAAATTTTAGTTCCGCAATCTTATGCACAGAATTATAGAGGTCCACATTTAATTGTTGTAGCCATGTTGTGTGGGAGAAAGACCTCACCAAGAAATCCATTACGTTTGAGACATAAAGAATTATTAGCCTCTGAATTAAAGAGAATTTTTTCCAAGATGAAGGGAAAATATGATGGGAAGACTTTGAAACTTTAAAATGCGATTTTGAGATGATTATGCGTAAAATAGAAATGTTAGAGAGGAAGTTGAAAGTAACAAGTGAAAACTAGCAAATTAATGGAAAAATTCAACTTCTTGCAGCCATTTATATATTTGCTTTTGTGTTTTATGTGTGTTAATGCCATGAAAATATATTTGAGTTTTATTGCTTTTTGTTAAAGCAATGTTAAAATATGGAAGTTCTGTAAATTAATGTAGTATATTTTGAAACTTATAAAATAGGCTTTTGGGATAATATATGTCTCCTCCCAATGTGTTGTTGTTAATCCCTAATGGTGTTAACAGAATATTCTAAAAAGATACTCTTTTGTTAATTGAACGGGTAACAAATGTAACTTATAAGTTTAGGGAGGGTTACAGATAATAACTAACTATGGGAAACAGAGAAAAATATTAAAGTATAGAAAGCTAGCGGAAAAAAAACCCATAAACTTATTGTGTTTATGATGAAATCTATAAGGAAATTATTAGGTTACTTAAATGCAAATCTAACATTTTTGAACTGCATTGTATCTTGATCCATAAATCCATTCTTTTAAAATTTAAGGGGGCATATGAATGTAATTAAATAGATTTAGATAATGATATATTTGTATATATAAGATTAAGAAAAACTAAAGTTTCAACAAAGAAGTTTACCATATATTTAATTAAAAAAGATTAAAAAGATGCAAAAATAAGAAACTGATGTTCATATTATCTTTCAGTAATTAATGAACGACAAAACGTTTTATCATTAATTACAAGTCGTCCCATCAAATCTTTTAACAACTTGCAATGCCAAAAGGGAATTTTTGTAAAGAACTTAAAAGATTTTATTGGAATATATTCAATATGAAGAATACAAGGGCCCTGCGTAAAAAAATAAAAATCGAAAGAACATTTCAGGGTAGATACAAATAACCTATAATTAATCATTAAAATGTCTATTAAAAAGTGGGACGTTGATGATTAAATGATCAATTTGCTTATTTTTAACTATGAGAGAGATCCCCGCCGATTGCAATGGAAGCGATCAAAGAAGTTTTAATTTCTATAAATAGTAGGTGGACGATAAGTAGTGGATTAAAGAAAATAGACAATTCCTGAAGTAGCAAATACTCTTTCTACTTGTAGCCAGAAAAAACAAAACATGATAACTAGTTTACACGCTTGCATGGCTGTTAAATCGTAAACATATGCAGATACTGGCGGTTAACGGCCTCCACCGCATGCACCATATCGGTTTGGAAGCATACGAGCCGCAAGTCAAGAATGCGACAGACATGTCAGCACACGCGAGTTGCCATGCGAACACGCAAGAAACAGCATCACGTGTCAGTTTCTTGATACACTTGTCAGTCCGAAAAGACGGAAGAAGAAAGAGTCAACCCAATCAAACCCACGTGGGCCTCCCACCTCGTTTCCCAACAAAGAAACAAAATCTAGAGCTCACGGTTGCTTGCACAACTCAAATGATCAAAATTACTTCACAGATTAAAAAAAAACCCAACTTGTGTCGCTACCGCCAAACTTTTCCTACCTTAAATGTCAAGGTGGGCCCCGAATCAAAGTGGGCCCCAACCTTTCATTCAACTCCCTTAACTCTCTTTCTTCCCAACTGTGTGTTGTACGTAACACACTTTAGTTCCACCGAACGACTTAAGATAAGGCCCGGCTTTTGGGATGACCAAAATACCCTTCTATCACCCCGGGCCCTTAGGGTTTCGACGATATGCCAGGGCTATTTTCGTCATAGGTTATGGTTCAAAATTCAGACATCTCCCATGACTACATCTAGGAAATTAATTACCATAAAAAAAAATCGACATGCATGCCCCATAAAAATCATGATAGAAAGTTATGCGAAATGACAATATAATTTTATATAGGTCCTTGTAAAGCCCAAGGTAAATTATAGAATCTCTAACCATCACACTTAAGCATTTAGAAAAATTGCCATAGAAATAATCGGAGGTCTTGCCGTTAAGGATAAGGATAGACAAAAGAAATTATTATCTTTCGTTTTGAATATTTCTTAAAAATTGAGAATCTAACCACCACTACGATTTCTCATTATATAAATGATTCGAACACTTTCATGTTAAGTTTGAGTTATAATAATAGAGATGTAGATTCCTTGTGTAGAGAAATGGGGTGAAATCTTCTTTACGAGGGGTTGTAGAGAAAATTTCTCTATAATCATCTTGCAAGCACTTGGATGAGCTTTGAGATTCGTGCAAGAAACCATCCAAGGGTTTGCAAGAGGTATGCAGAGAAATTTTCTCTACCACCCCTTGTAGATAAGTTTTTTCCGAGAAAAAAGAAAGAAAAAAAGCTTGCTAATTATAATACTGACTGGCAGCTAGCTAGCATACTCGGTGTTCAGAAAAACTCGCTTGACAGAAGGGAAAAGATGATTATTTTTCTATAAAACAATTGTATGTACGTGTAAGAAAATTAAAATATGCAAAAACCCAAAAAAAAAAAATATGCTAAAATGCATACCATAGTTTTTTCTCCATTGATGTAAATAAGGGAAGAGAGCTTTAGCATAGTCTTGAGTCCTGGACTCATCACCTCCCAACTCATTTCTCTTCTTCTTAGCATCCAAAATAACACTCCTCATGTGTGAGAGATTCCCATTGAACAAAGAAGGTGTGGGCCCATCAATTCCTTGCCTTTTGAGGGTCTTGTAGATCTTCTTGGACCTTGACCATGAGATTTTGTAGAAGAAAAGTATTGCTAAAATGAAGGATAATGAGAAGAGCAGAAAATGGAGCAAAGAGAGAGGCTCAATGGCTTCCATGTCTTTTGTTCTTCCTCTTTTGCTTCTTTCATTGCTAACAATGGCTAGGTTTCATATATAAGGGGTTTGCGCACGTGAGCGGCGCGTGACTACGTGGTTTGAGGGGTTTGCTTGGAGATGATCCTCTAGTCAATGAATGTACGTTTTTTTAAAGAATAAAATCATTTCTATAGAGAGTCCATTGGATAATATCCAACCCTCCTTTTGTGCAAGACAGAAAGCCCCGTACCGGATTGGGATCCTCTCCTTTGACATTATCCAATAGAGAGTTTATTGGATAATATCCAACCGTCCGTTTAGAATGAACGGCAATAAATGATTAACATATTTATATATAGTCTCATTGTTTAATAAGATAATGTTAGTTTTAATTGGCTTTCATACAAAGAAATAAATTAATTAGATTACATGCAAAACATTTCATAAGAAATATTCCTCATTTTTTGCAAAATATTATTGCGGAAAATTTAAATACAAATCGGAAATTCACAGGTACGTAGAATACTTGGATAATTGAATGTCGTTTTAGGATTTTTGATTTTTCCATTTTCTTTGAAATATGTTGTTAATTAAAACAACAATGAGAAAAATTTAAACAGTAACTTTTGCTTGTAAATGTTATTTCGTAAAATGGATTATGATTTTTCTCAAAATGAATGAAAAAAATAGTAAGGTCGAAAACTATGCATGGATAAAGAATAAGATTGATATGAAATGTTTTGCACCAAATCTATTTATTTGATTTCTTTATACGTTAGCAAATTTAAACATTTATACCTAATTAACAACAAGATTATTTATAGATAGGCTAATCGTTTATTGTGTTTCATTTTAAACGGACGGTTAGATATCATCTAATGGACTTTCCATTGGATAGTGTCAATGAAGAGGATCCGAATCCCCGAGGACTGATAGGCGATCCGAGACCGAGTTCAAACAAGCCGAGCAGAAAGATTTAATTAGTTATGTTAGATTTATTTAGATTTAAATTGAAGATGATTGGTTAGGTTTTATTAGATTTGAGAGGATTTAGTTAGATTTAAATTTATTAGATTTGATAAAATAATTTGGGAAATAATTTTTTAGATTTCATTAGATTTTATTTTAGCATATTGTGTCTATATAAAGGCTTTCATGTAAACCTTTACTTCTACTGGACAATGGTACCATACTAGTCAATTCTTTCATCTCCTGCGGTCTCTTTTATCGAAATCTTCCTCGTCCAAGCAGTTAGGCATGGCTAAAATCAACTTTATCGAGGCTAAAGATGGACTAGACGGCTCGGTCTCTCCCGTCGAATGATGAGAATTCCAATCCGGTTTAAGTTTTGTAAACTCCATTTTCAAAACACATCTATTCTAAGACAACCACAGTTTATGTTTAACCGGGGTTAGCGCTTGCAAACCATAGTCTCCATCCCCTTTATCTGTAAATAAAAATAAACCAGCTGTTATCCTAACTCTATACCCAAACAGGCCCTAAAAAGCAAGGATTTCCAAGTTCCTTTGAATTTTGATATGTATCTCAATTCTTTATATTTGTGTGTACTCTCGATTGAGTTTGCATTATTTCATGGAATCGTAAACCTTTCTTTTAATATATATATTTCAGTTAATCATATATGTTCAGCTTCGTAGCACCTTCGTTGTCTTTTTATAAATTTTCAGAATTTCTATAGCTGGAATACACAAACAATACAGAAAGCAACACGATTGACTAAAAAACTTTCCAAAGATTGATGAAAGGATCATTTTCATTTCTCAATCCAATTAGTTCCTTTGATCCTTTATTCCATAACGAGTCACAATCAGAAGATTTATGCATCCATGTTGAATAACTTAAAAGATTAGTCACTCTCCCTTGCCTAAAAAAAGATTAGAGAATAAGCATTGATCTTCTAAAAACATGTCATAATTAATAACTTGAGAAAGACGGATCAATTTTCTTTCCTGATGGTACGTTGATTTTTTTGGTTGTCTATGTTAATTAATGCTCATATTTAGGTTATGGGGGTGAGTTGACAGATGCCGTCTAGGGTTAATCTGGCCTAGATGATGGTCTTTTCGAAAATGAATCTGATATTATTATATATGTTTTTCTGAGTCGGATGCTTTCAAATGATCGCCGGAGCTGGGTGCTCCTGTGTACCTACTCCGATATCTAAATCAGTGACGACTTAGTGAAGAATTAGGCCATGTTTGGATATAGAGTTAGGATAACCGGAGTTTATATTTAAGTGGAGTAGCGGGGATATGAAGACCTTAGTTTGCAAGGTTATGCCCCACTTTAAATAAATTTTGAGTTTAATGAGAAGTTTGGGAACGAAATTATCTAAACTCAATGTTTTGTTTTAAAGCTTTCTAAACTCCAAAATCAGTTTTTTCTTCTGAATTTTTCTTTTTTTTTGGAGTTTAGAAAACTCATGTTAGATTGAAGTTTAGTAAACCTTCCTTGCCACAGCTTTAGAGTTTAGACTTTGTAGGGTGTTTTCGTCGCCCCCATTGAAATGGGAATACGCGCGCGCTGGTCAAGCGCAGTACGGATTCCCCCTGTCTAGGGTAGGCTGAGGTTTATTGATTGTGGGGATCCGAATCTCCGGCAGCCGCGGACTAAGCTGTCGTTAATTACCCCTCGGTTTTGGAGCGAGAGAACCTCCGATTGACGGGTCAAACTAGACATGCGAACTCAATGCAATGCGTTGGTGTGTGTGTTTTTTTTTTCTTTGCTTTATTCCATTTGTAAAAAAAAAGAAATATATATACATAAAAAACAAAAAAAAATATTTAGAGAAAGTTTTTTTTTAATTTATTATTTTTTATATTAAAATATTATTTATAATTTATTTTTATTTATTTAATATTTATTTATTTATTTTATAATAAAAAAGATTAAAATAAAGAAAGAAAGAAGAAAGAAGGAAGAAAAGAAAGGAAAAATTAAAATAAAAAAAATAAAAGAGGGGAAACTTGGGCTCCCATTTAATGGGAGCCTCCCCTCACATGCTAGCAGTCCTGCCTTGTATTGCTTTTCGACCCAATCTTTGAAGACGAAGCAGTCCTCAATGGTATGACTTCGACCCAATCTTTGAAGACGAAGCAGTCCTCAATGGTATGACCTATCACTCTGTGATAGGGGCAGTATTTAGGGTCGTCGGTCATATTCGCTTCCTGCGGTCTTTTTGACTTTAGCAGTTATAAACCGTTTCTCATGGCGTCTTTGAATATTTTACGGATTTTGTCCCTTCTGAAGAAATAGACCTTATCCAGCTTCTCTTTCAGTGGAGACTCTCCTCCCTCTCCGAACACTGGCTTCCGAGGCTGGTTGGCACTAGGCCCGCTCATCTCTCGCTTATTTCGGTTAGCTGAAATGTTGAAAGATTCAGAATCGTCGGAATTTCCGCCTTTGCGATTATCGTCCTTTCGGTTTCTCCGGGACCTTTTGTTATTTTGGGAATCCGAGGAGAACTCCTGTTTTGAGCGCTCCAGCATCTGAACTTTCCTGATCAGCTCTTGGAATGTTTTGAGACCCACGGTGCATAGGAACGGGGCCATCCAATTGTTGAGATTTCCGACAAGGAGACTGACAGGTTAGTCCTGCTCTATCGGCGGTTCACATTTGACGGAGAGATTGCGCCATCGGGTTATAAAATCCGTGCTGTTTTTGTTGTTCTTTGGCTTGGTCCTTACGAGATCGGTAATGGTGATCTTATCGCTGACGCTCATGAACCTCTGCCGAAACAGAGACTCCATTTGGACGAAAGTCGTGACGGAGCTATCCGGTATGCTCGCGTACCAGTCGAAAGCAATATCGGTCAAACTATTAATGAACTGGCGGAGGAGAAGCGCATCGTTCCCCCCAGTATTCCCGCATGAGGCTTTGAAGTGGGCGGTGTGCTAATTCGCATTTCCCGTCCCATCAAATCTTCCGAATTTGGGGATGACATGGTACCTAGGAAATTCTACCAGATCATACTGAGCAGGATATGGTCTCCCGCTACTGCTGATACCTTTTTGCGCTTCGGCTTCGGCTACCAATGTTTTGACTTTGTTGGCAACCAAATCCATGATTTGATCTTTAATTAGCGGGCTACTGTCATCGGTAGCCAAGACATTTCCTGAGATAGGATGCGACTGGCTTTCGTGCGGTCCGCCCACCTTTGGATTTGGGGGAATAGGCGTCAGCTGTCTCGGGACACCGTTCCCCGGTTCATGAGCAGAGCCCTGCGCTTGATTGGGCGGCTGAGAGGCAAGCTGGGCCGTGAGCTATAAGACGACGTTTGTCAAGTCATCAATTTTTGAGTAGAGCTTGGCCATCTCCTTGTCTTTGTTTCTAAGCTGCTTTCGGAGCTCCTGGAGAAGTTGATGCTCTGCGGTCTTAGGATGAAAAGTTGGCTCATCTTCGCTTTCCGAGTGCGATTCCTCATGAACTGAGGGCTCTCTCTGCCTATCAGCCTCCCCGGGAGGATTTTCATCACCCTCCGGAGGATGCTGGTCTTGAGAAATGACAGCGATATTTACACCAGGTTGGATTTGAAATGTGGTTGCCCCGTCCTTGTTCTTGCTGCGCGAGCCCACCATACAGACAGCGTGGACCACATATCCAGCCATCCTTTCATCACTGGCAGCTGGTTTCGCGGAGCGGTCCGGATTTTGGAAATTCATAAATTTTAACATGGCCAGAGCCTAGCCCTTTTGTTGGCTCTGTATCTGAGCCGCTTCTGCCTCAACTTCTCTGCCTTGAGCACTTGGCAGGCTTCGGCTCTTCGGGAAGCCACCATAGGCTGAGTGATGGGGAGGCTTGAGAAGACATACGCCCGCGTATCCGTCGAAGATATCGCCTAGGCTTGCCCACGACGTCTGGGAACATCTTTTGTTCTGACGGCTTTGCCCCCAGCTGGGGCCATGAAGAGCCGTTTGAACACCGACTCGCGTTTCGGTTGGGGTGCCCTCGAGATCACCACATTTGGCCTTTTGCCTTTCGAGGCCGGTTTGTCGGTTACCGGAGCTTGAAGAGCAGGGACGGCGTTAACTGGCACGAACAGAATAGAGCCAAATGGTTGCAGTGGCTCCTCCCACTGTCGCCCGAGACTGGCCGGAAGGACCGTCCTGGAGTCCATCTTTATCGTGTATGAGATGGGAGCCGTGTTGAGAGCTGAGCTGGTCCTTGGAGACATGGTTGAGGCTTGATCGCTTGAAGTCCTGTATGAAAAAGCATTATTTTAGTATAAATAGCGATATGTATATTGATTGAGTTCACATGAATGCTTAACCCGAAATATGGGAGGAGAGCTTGGTCCCACCGGGCGTGCCAGAATCTGTAAGGTGTTTTTCGTCACCACATTGAGATGGGAATACGCGCGCGCTGGTCAAGCGCAGTACAGATTCCCCCTGCCTAGGGTAGGCTGGGGTTTATTGATTGTGGGGATCCGAATCTCCGGCAACCGCGGACTAAGCTGCCCTTAATTACCCCTCGGCTTTGGAGCGAGAGAACCTCCGATTGACGGGTCAAACTGGACATGCGAACTCAATGCAATGCGTTGGTGTGTGTGTGTTTTTTTTCTTTGCTTTATTCCATTTGTAAAAAAAAAATATATATATGTATGTGTGTGTATATATATATATATATATATATATATATATATATATATATATATATATATATATTCTATATATACAAAAAAAAAAACAAAAAAAAATATCAAGAGAAAAGTTTTTTTTTTTAATTTATTATTTTTGTTATATTAAAATATTATTTATAATGAAAGGAAAGGAAAAATTAAAATAAAAAAAATATAAGGGGGGAAACCTGGGCTTCCATTTAATGGGAGGCTCCCTAGCATGTGAGGGGGGGTCACATGAGACATGGAGGTTCACATGCTAGCATGTGACCCCTAGCATGTAAGGAGGAGTCACATGCTAGCATGTGACCCTTAAGGACGGGTCACATGCATGTGACCCCTCACATGCTGGGAGCAAAAGAGCTCCAGATTTTTTTTTACATGGAGTTCAACTCCAAAAAGGGTTTTAAATGGAGTTTAACTCCGAAAAGATTTTTATTGCGGAGTTAAACTCCAAAAGAATTTTATTTATGGAGTTAAACTCCGAAAGAATTTAAATGGAGTTGAACTCCGAAAGAATTTTTATAGTGGAGTTAAAATCCAAAAGAATTTTTGTAGTGGAGTTAAACTCCAAAATAGCATGTGAGGATCACATGCTGGCATGTGACATGATAGCATGTGATACATGCTGGCATGTGAGCGTCACATGCAGGCATGTGACATGATAGCATGTGACCCCTCACATGATAGCATGTGAAGGGGGCCAAAAAGGCTCCCAAATGGGAGCCCTCCCCCTCACGTGCTAGCATGTGATGGGGGCAAAATGGGTTCCGAAATTTTTTTTTTTTTTTTTACATGGAGTTCAATTCCAAAAAATTTAAAATGGAGTTTAACTCCAAAAAGAGTTTTAAATGGAGTTTTAACTCCGAAATTTTTTTTATTATGGAGTTAAACTCCAAAAAAAAAGATTTTTACTGTGAACTTAAACTCCAAAAGAATTTCTGTAGTGGAGTTAAACTCCAAAATAATTTTATTTGTGGAGTTAAACTCCAAAAGATTTTCTCCTTTCTCTTTTGAGAAGAAGCCCAAAATGGTTTCTCTTGAAACTCCAAGATCTAGATCTTGGATGATAAAAAAAGAGACCCTTTTTTCTTCTCTTGATGGGGTCTTGGGTTTATGGTAGAACTTTATTTAGTTTTAGAAAAAAGAAGAGCTAAGCTCTTGATTTAATTGAAAAATGAAGAAAAAAAAGGAAGAACTTGGAAGGAGAGGGTGGAGTCACAAACCCTAGAGTTTGAGAGAATGAAGAGTGTATATCCTTTATTCATCATCATGTTGCCTTATATAGGCTTACATGTTTACATGTAGCCCCTTGGGCTTTACAAAATGGCATTTTGCTCATCCCCTGTCTCATGTGCTATTTCTTTTTTGCACATAAGTCATGGGCTTTACAAAAATTTGGCTTTATGCCCATTCATGCATAAAAAAATTACATTAAAATTATTTATTACATGATTTTTATGTTGGCATGGAAAGACTGGCCGGGGGCTCGACTTGGGCATGGGCCCGCTTGATCTGGGCTTGGGCCCACCTGGCCTGGGGTTGACCTTTGACTTTGACTTGATCAACCGGGATGCAAATTTTGACCCCAACAGACTTTAGATAACCAGAGTTTCTAAACTCCAGAATGACTGCCAAACATGACATAGTTAGGATTTTGGAGTTAGTTTCGATAACCTTATGAAACTCAGGTTATCTAAACACGACTCCATCCGCAAACAGGGCCTTAGAGTTGGGCATTATAGATTGCATAACAAATTTAAGTGATGATTTTATGCCATCTTCCTAAGGAAATGTAATTCCACGCATCTTTTATGTTGGGAGTACTTGAGGTTAGTCGGACATAAATATGGGAAAGAAGCATTGAATGATAACTCCAAACCAATTTCTACTACAGTTGGAGGACGGTTTACCTTCAATTTTAAGTACCATCAATCGTTCACACTGAATACTGGATTTTTGCATGTGTCATGCACAGACCGGAAAGACGATAAGGTTGCATTGAATAAATGATAGATCAAACATGTGAACTTAATTTTTTAGCTAGAACTTACAATATTTCTAGCATGAGACTAGAATAACATTAATAATAAGACTAATCTTTCCTAGAAGCTAAAAACATCCCAGATAAATACTAGAATCAACTAAGAGCTTGCTTAACTATTTGCTACTTATATGTTAAATTTGAACAATTTTATACTTCGCGTTGAAAATACAAGAATTTCGCATAGCCACAAGATTGCCAGTGAATTTATACACAAGAACCAAAGGAGAGAAAAGTTGCTGCCTTTATTATTAAGCAGCAAAATAAAAGCTAGAAAGAAGAAGAAAAAAACATTTTCATTCTCCAGCTGAAGGGAGACCTGCTATTTCTCTTAAAGGCTTCCATACAAACTTTCTCCTGTTCAAATGCAAAATAAAAATTAAAAATGAAAAAGAAAAAGAAAAATCAGTTGTTTAGATCATTAGTAATACGAAATGGCTTAAATGCGGAAACCATACAATCTGTTGTTGTAATTGAATTCTAGATGCAACTAAATGCATCAATAAGTTAGACATACAATCTGTTGTTGTTTGCAATCATAGACTGGTGAAAACTTTTCTTATTGTCGATTTGGTGAAATTATAGCTTCAGTTGCTATTCCTATATGTTTAAACAATAGAAGTTTAGCGTATCAAAACGCATCGTAACCTAGAGTACTGAAATTTGTGAATCAGTGACTCCGACTCTTGTCAGTATCGAATCCGTGCTACTAAGGATGTTTTAACAGATAGAAGAGAAATTACCAGTTCCCACATTCTGCAATGACCTTAACTTTGGGGCGGAGCGTAGGGAGCAATGCAAGAAACTGAAGCTCAGCCTTGGACAAAACCTTAAGATTTAAGGAACAAAGGTTAAGTTTTTTGGCATTTTTTCACCAAAAAACCAAAAACAAAAAGAACACAAACAATTTTAATTAGCGGTATAAGATTAATCAGTGACCTTGGCTTCGATTATCCATACGACTAGGCCTTTGGCATCTGGAGGCAGCAAAGAGAGCCTGTAATCAACTTCGGGTGGAAAATACCATGTCGCAATTGGCTGCCTTCCCAAGTGAGGCTGTTCTTGTTATTGTTCGAACAATGGAGAAAAAACGTTAGGTAATAAATAAACAAGCTACATTAAACTAAAATACCCTTAACAAATATGGCTTTTTATTATAGTAAGCTCCCTTAAAGTGCTACATTTAAGGGTACTTTAGTGGGAGGAAACTGCCTTCGATTCCAAGGGGGTTTACTGTAAACAAAAGCTTAGGTAGATTAGTAAAAAACACCAATAGCTAAGAATGCAATAATTTCCCAATTATGTAAGTTGTTATACCCATTCTATGAATTCTTCATCCTGGGGCTTTAACGCTACAAATAGGTATTGCTTTCGTGTAATAAAACTAAAAATGAACTAAGATATACTATTCTGTTCTGGGATTACGTTTTGTTGATAACCGTCCAGAGTTCAAAGATTAAACAAAGTTAACTAACCTCGGAGAGGTGTCCAAAGTTGACTTAATTTTTTTTTAATCCAGCCTACCTCGAAGTGCACCATATTGACTAGAAAATTTTAAATGCAATCTAAGTTTTGACTTGAGCTTGAGCAACCACTAGCAAGGCATGTGCAACCTTAGTTGATAACAATGTTTAGAGGTAAACTTATTAGCAACTTGATTCTTGAGCAATTTAAATTTGAAAAAGCAAGTGGTTGCATAAAGGCAAGCGGACTTGGCATTGTAGATAAACTAACATGCATCATGTAATGTGTCACCCACCCCCATCAAAGTTAAATAATGTATAGTTTAGTTTAATGACGTAGGTTAAACATGAACTTATTTTTAACTCACAGTTGCAGATATGAGAGTAGGGATATTATTTCAAATTTTCTAATATTTTCATCAGGTCAAGTAGTGTCTTTATCAAAAGTTAAGACCGATATATATATATGCCGGTCCCAAGTCTGGATGAGAAAGGGTGAGGGTTGTGGTAGGCTTATGACAGCCAACGTAAAACTTTGTCGCATTCTATGACATGAACCATAATAAGAATATCGTTAGAGCGTCCCCTACTCAGCAACACGCTACATCGGATTCCGGGTGTAGTGTTAAGTTTGCAAAGGCTTCTAGGTCGTCGTCCAGAAATGGCGCGCTATATCGGACCCCGGGTATAGTGACAAATAAGCAAGGGTTTCATAGGATCCGTCTAGCTTCCTGAAACATAGGTTCCCTTATGGGTAAACTAATAGAATTAGTGGAGGTGATGATTAGGAGGGGTTGGTATTATGTGTTTGCAAGAAACTAAATGGATAGGTGAAAAGAGTAGAGTCATAGAGCCTTGGGGTTATAAGCTTTGGTATACGGGTAGAGATAAAAATTGTAATGGGATATGCATAATCATAGATAGACGCCTGTTTGAGAATATAGTTGAGATTAGGAGAAAAAGTGAAAGAATTTTACTGGCTAAGCTTATTCTAGATGGAGAGATCCTTAATGTTATTAGTGCTTATGCACCACAGATAGGTCTTGATGAGCAAGCGTATATTTTGGGAGGATTTAGACGAGATGGTGCAAAATACACCTAGTGGAGAGAAGTTATTTATTGATGGTGATCTCAATGGACATGTAGGTACTAGTCGTAGTGGGTTTGATACTATCCATGGAGGTTTTGATTTTGGATAAAGGAATGAAGTATGTGGCTCGATTCTAGATTTTGCCTTATCTTATGACTTGATCTTAGCAAACACCTGGTTTAGGAAAAGAGAGTCCCACCTTATCACTTTTAGGAGCGGATCAAATGCTAGTCAAATAGACTTTTTTCTAACGAGAAGAATAGATAGAGCTTGTTGTATCGACTGTAAGGTAGTGCCAGGTGAGAGTGTAACCACTCAACATAGACTTTTAGTTCTAAATTTTCGATTTAGAAAAGGACCTCGGAAGATTAGATGTAAGGCAGAGCCTAGGATTAAATGGTAACGATTGAAAGAAGGTAACCAAAAGGCTTTTATAGATCGTGTAGTCAAAGAAGCGGATTGACAGTCGGAAGTTGATTCAGACAGAACATGAAACAAAATATCTAGTTGTATCAAGAGGGTAGGTAGAGATCTACTTGGTGAGTCGAGAGGTAATGCTCCACCATCTAAGGACACATCATGGTGGAATGAAGAAGTAAAGACTGTTATTAAAATTAAAAGGGATTCTTATAAATATTTGAAGAAAAGTAGAGATGTGGAGAGATTTAAGAAGTATAAAATGGCTAAAAAGAAAGTTTAGAAAGCTGTTCGGGAAACTTCATCTAAGGTCTACAAGGAGGTGTACGAGAAATTAGATACTAAAGAGGCTGAAAATGATATATACCGGATTGCTCGGATGCGGGAAAGGAAGACCAGAGACTTATGTGCGGTGAAGTGTGTCAAAAATGAAAATCAAAAGGTTTTAGTTCGAGATGAGGATATCAAAGATGGAGAGATTATTTTGACAAATTGTTCAATGAGAGCTTTACTAAGAATTTGGATGGACTTGTCATTCAATCTCAAGATATAAACCGTGATTTCATGCGTAAAATAAGACTACCTGAGCTTAAAGAAGCTTTGAACAGAATGAATTTAAGAAAAGCGGTTGGTCCTGATGGGGTTTCTATCGAGATTTGGAGATGCTTAGGAGAAATAGACGTTAAATGGCTGATAGATCTGTTTAATAAGATTTGGCAGACAAAAAAGATCTCAAATGGAGGAAAAGTATCCTTGTACCTATCTAAAAGAACAAGGGTGACATTCAAAATTGCTCAAATTACCGTGGAATAAAACTTATGTGTCACACCATGAAACTTTGGGAGAGAGTGATTGAACACAGGCTAAGAAAGAGTATTAAGATAACAGAGAACCAGTTTGGGTTCATGCCTGGACGATCGACGACAGAGACTATTCATTTGCTTCGTCAACTTGTCGAGCGTTTTCGAGAGAGGAGAAAAGATTTGCATATGATATTTATTGATTTAGAGAAAGCGTACGACAAGGTACCTAGAGAGGTATTATGGGGGGGCAATGATGAAGAAAGGGATCCCCGTCAAGTATATTGATATAATCAAGGATATGTACGATGGAGTGGTGGCAAATATCAGAACTTGCGGCGGCCTAACGAGTGATTTTTCGATTACAATTGGTTTATATCAAGGATCTGCATTAAGTCCATTCCTGTTTACCATCATGATGGATAAGGATACTAGAACTATCAAAGATGAGGTACATTGGTGTATGCTATTCGCTGATGATATTGTTCTAGTAAATGAGACGAAAGCAAAGGTTAATGCCAAATTGGAATTATAAAGGCAAATATTGGAATCTCGAGGGTTCAGATTGAGCAGGTCCAAGACAACATATATGCATTGAAAATTTATTAAATAGAGAAGTCAAAATCATATTGGTATAACATTGGAAGGGCAAGAGATATCACCGAGCGATCAGTTTAGATATCTAGGTTTTATCGTCCAAAAGGATGGGGAGATCGATAGTGATGTTAATCAAACGTTCCAAGCTGGTTGGTTGAAATGGAGAAGCGCAACAGGCATTTTGTGTGATCGTAACTTTCCGTTAAAATTGAAAGGGAAGTTTTATCAGAGCGCTATTCGGCCTGCCTTATTATATGGTACAGAATGCTGGGCTCCTAAGAAGCATCATACACAGAAGATGCACGTAGCGGAGATGCGCATGTTTCGTTGGATGTGTGGTAACACTAGAAAAGATAAGGTGCGAAATGAGGATATTTGTGCAAAAGTTGGTGTAGCACCCATGGAGGAGAAGAAGCGGGAAAACCGGTTAAGATGGTTTGGTCTTGTGCGACGCATACCTATGGAAGCATCGGTTCGACGAATAAATACTCTCGATATGGGCAATGGCAAAAGGGCAAAAGGAATACCGAAGAAAACATGGATGGAGGTGATACGAAACGATATGGTTGCCAAAGGCCTCAATGAAAGTATATTGTTTGATAGGAGTGAGTGGAGACGGAGGATTCATGTGCTGGACCCGGCGTGATTCTCATGTTGGTTCATGTAGGCTACCCCATATGCTTGGGATAATAGGCTCAGTTGTGTTATATATATAGTGCACATCATTTACATAGTTCTTTACTTGCTATCCATCTTTGATCATCATGATGACTTTTCAATGCCGATTTTAGACATTTTTGCCCTTAAGAGTATGAGTGATATATATATATATATATATCACGGCTTTTAAAGTTAGTCTGCTTAGGAAAATTTCTCCAAAAGGTTTCATAAAGTTCAGCAAAATAAATTGATTGAAATAATAGGAAGTTCATGTGGGAAGAAATGGGTATCAGGAAAATCATTGAGGGGCCTGGTCCAATTCTATTTAGAAAGAATTGGCTTAAACCAAAAATTCAGAAACTTTCAAGAAATATAACGGAAAATCATTAACTATATTAGTATATCGATAACTGCTGACATGATAGGAGTTGGATGGTGTTGTTGGATCAACATGAATTCCCACTCTGAAACACTAGTTCCATGTTCTGGTGCAAAATCGAAGTCGCTGATATAGCAGCAGACTCACCCATGGTCTCATAATCAACCATATTGAATTAATCAAAAATCATTACGGCACATCCCAGTGTTTGGCCATAAGAGGGCAGTGCTCGACATACATGGATGTCGTCATATAGACAACTGTTGGGAGCAAGTGTCCCTAGCAACTCGACCTCAACACATCCAAGATAAGTTTGCATGAGTCTAAGGTGGTAGCAGGGAAGCTAGACCAATCCTCGAAACCAACTTGAGATATTAATTATGTCCATTATACTGCATAGCAACTGCATTTGGTTAAGACTTAAGAGCAAGACTGTATCATATATGTTCTCAAATCAGAAGATATTTCAACCGCAGAGTATGATGGACCCTTTCGAAGGCTCTAAGTAACAAGTTTCTATGGGAAATTGACTTAAACGAGTATTGTAGAATTTGTGGCAATGACCAATCCGTAACTTTAGAACATCAATTTTGGCGATTATCTAAGCTTTCTATGATTTTGGATTCATCTCTCCTCGGTGTAGGATTGGTATCTACCAGCAACTGAGGGTACCTGTCACGCCCCGCTTCCCAAAATACGGAATACGGAGAGTGGTGAAAGCCAGCCGTGCTACTTACGGTAAGGAAAGATCCTTCCATACTAACATAAGGCTGTCTAAATTAACCTGTCAAAAATAAAATCCAATACCAAAAGAGATAACACTAATAATCATGCTGCAACGAAACCATAAAGAATATTAAAAAATCGGTCCACTAGATAATCGATGCAAATAAATACTCAATACAATAGATTCGAAAAGAAAACAAAATCTGGAAAGATACAAAAGTCCTAATGTCCCACAAGGACGCACATGCTAAATACTAACAGAAAGGAAATAAACCTACAGCTTACTGATCTTCGGCAAAGTCCTAACAGCCACTGCAATCCTGCTCTGCCTGAAAATCTGTCTCTAAACCTGAGATGGCAAATCTCAGGGATGTCAGAACATCCCAGCAAGTACACAACGTATAAGGTGTGTGTATGGTATGATATTATAAATATATGAATGTAGTAAAGCCCATGTGCGTAAATAAAAACAGATATATAAATAAATACATTAATACTATGAAACCAACATTTAAAGAGGTCAAGTCATATAACCTAACCGGTCACTAAAAAGTAAACTATCATATCGTAAGCTCGAGTGCGTGGGTCAAACTCTGCAGGAGTATTCCTAACCCAAGAGTGGTGCCTCAGGGGCTAGGAAACACGGGCCCAACCGTGGAATGAACAAGCGGCCAATATAGCCGGGTACGAGCTGTAATAACATGCGACCGATATAGTCCGGTACGAGCTGTCGGCATGGGACTCCTGAGATCCTGTTGCACGAACGCACACTCAAACTACCCCAACACCCGCATATTTATAGCTACTATGGTAATGACTAAAGCACTAATTAAGAATGCTGAAGACTGGAACTTGTGATATGGTAATTGTATAGAAATGAAACTGGTAAATAGTAGTGTGTCATGTAGTTCAGCATCCTAATCAGCAATCTCATTCATAAAGACTAGAGTATTGAATGGTCATGACTTATCAAATGTAATTGTTATCTGGTAATAGTAACTGCATGAAGGCGATATACAAGCTGGTATGAGTCACAATTATCATCTTTACCGTTAACCTTAATATGGATATACTAATCACAATCTGGCTAGAAATATATAAATGTGAGGTAGGTTAACAACTTTCAAACTTATTTGAAGTGAAAATAAATCTTATTTTTAAAACCACTTGCTAATTTTTCTTACTTGCAGTATAAAAGTTTGCGTATATATATTTTTGTATAATATAACGAAAAATAGGTACCAACACATTTCTCTTTTATTCTGTCAGGGCAGAAAATATATATATATATACATATACACACGAAAGAATGCCGATGTATATCGACCAAAAATGAAGCAAGAATACTTGCCTGATCGGATCTCACGACGGAATGCGTACGCTGCGTCCGACGTCGGGTAAACGTCGTGATGCACACAGGTGCATACAAAGCAGGACCAAGCTATGCAAGAACGTGACCACGCTGGTTGAAGACGTCTACTGGATTGCCCGGATCGTCGGCGACAAGCACGGCTCCGACGATCACCGGGAAACCAAGAATCAAGAAAGCAAAGAGAAGAAAGAAGAAGAGTAAGAAATAAGAGGGCTAGGGTTCTCGGGTGTTCTAGGTTTTGGGGTTCTAGGACAGAGGAGGCGAGGGGAGTGCTATCGACGAGTCATGGGTCTCCGACGATGGGGGTTGCCAGCGATGGGTAGTGGGCTATGGTGCTAGGGTTTCTGTTGTTGGTTGTCGGGGTGGTGAGGAGCTCGGGGAAAGAGGTGGTGGTGTCGGGGGAGAGGTGATGAGGGAAAGGAAGTGGTGACGAGGCGGGGAGACGACGATAATGTCGGAGCTCCAACGACGTGAGGGTGCAGCGAGGGTTGCAGGGATCTTGGGTGATGGGTTGTGCATGGGTGAGCTCGGGACGGGAGAAGAGAGGGGAGAAGATGGAGGTGGTGGTGACGGGGTGAGGCCGACGAGGTGTTGCGACGACGAAAGCTTGGGTTCGGGTGTTGGGTCGTTGCAGAGATGTGGGTTGCCGGGGTTTGCCGCGGGGAAAGGAGGAAAGAGAGGTGAGCGGTGAGGAGATATGAGGTCGAGGGTGTTGTGGGCGACGGCGGTGAGGTGAGGGTGAAAGCGTGGGTAAGGTTAGGGTTTTCGTGAGCGAGTGAGTGAGGCGGCGGGAACGAAGAAAGAAGAAGGGGGAAAGAGAGCGTGGGTGCTGTGGGTTTAGGTTTAGAATAGGTTAAGAAAAAAGTATAATATATATATATACATGGAGGAGAGAGAGGGGGCAGGTGAGATTGGTGATGGATTAGGATTTGGAAAATACTTCAGATATATATTTGGTTAGGAAATTTTTTATAAACGTTTATTATATATATATATGAAACAGAATTATATTATAAGAATATAATATTAGTTAAATTTAGTTTTCTGGCTAATACAAAAATACTCCAAAATATGCTCGGGTTGGGTCTAAAGTTACGGTTTGAAAATACGGATAATATACGTGTCAACCAAAACCAAAATGCGATGTTCGATTAAAGAAAATGCGTATCCCCAAGAACGGATACACGTAGCGATCCAAACGAGTCCGTTTCACTACACGAAACGTGAACACGATGCACGGATGCTACCACAGGGTCAGGGGTATCAGGCAGGTCATGCTAGGTATTTTTAAAATATATTATTTAATTATATTTGTATTATTAAAAAATGCAGATGACAGATATAATGCAGGTATGCAGGATATAGAACACGAGAATGCACGGATCCTCAAAACCAGCAGGGATAAAACGTGAACAAGAACCAAGACGGGTTTTAAGCATGCGGGTCGGATCGGATACCAAGCACAGAATACTAAAACACTATCCGCACCCAAAAGCGAATTAAAACATGAAATAGCCACAAGATAAAAAGAATAAACAAATCGAACATGGTATAACTGAACTAGGGTGTTACAGTACCACAACATAGTTACCAATATATCATACGAGTTATGCGAAATGGTTTAGAAACAAATGCAGCTTCTAAAGAATATACTACATGAGATCGCACAGCCTCTCTTCACCTCATTCAGGAACTTTTACGAATCTTGATGCTGATAAAATCAGTTGTTGGGAAAAACAATACCAACACCGTCATCTTCAAATTAGGAGTTCATTGGTATGAATATCCATATCAGCAATTGCACATGAAATTTTAGCCGCCAAATAGGGTGCATCATATAGATTCATCAAATAACAGAGGATGTTGGCGATGCATGGAGATGTGTTGCAGCAAGTGGAAGCTAGTTGGTAGTCATGTGTGCAGCATTTGTGCTTTCCCTCATCCTTTTAGTATCAGGTCCATATATGCAAACATAATTCGACCCATTTAACTCTCACATCAAAATTCAAGCCCCGCCCCCCCCCCCCAAAAAAAAAGGAGCTCAAAAGCATTGCCTAACCATGGGCCTTCTATGATACTGCAGGGTTGGTGCCACTTGATCTTATCCAGTGGCAATTTTTAAGCTTCAGGAGTTTCATCTTGCATAACTTATCACATAAGTAATTTTAAAGAACTGTGTTCTTCACTAGCAATTGAACACCCTAATAATATGTCATATCGAATAGAAGTTAAACTTGGCATTATATTAAGGCTTAAATCCAAAAAACTACCAAAACCTTTACCCCCATGGCAACAAACTACCAAAAACTCTCAAAATTACAAGAAACTACCATATTTTGAAAGTTTTGTGGTAGTTTCCTGCAATTATTGCTGGAGCGCGTCTTAGTTATGGTAGTTTTTCGTAGGTTTTGAAAGTTTTGGGGTAGTTTCTTGTAGCTTTTGAAAGTTCTATGGTAATCTCTCATAGTTTTTGAAAGTTTTTTTCAGTAGCTTCTTGTACATTTAAAAAAGTATTCGCTAGTTTATTGTACATTTAAAAAAGTATTTTGTAGTTTGTTACCATATATAGGGGTAAAGTTTTTAGAAGTTTTTTTTCAATTAAAGCCTTATTTTAATGATGCCATGGTGGGTCATGAAAAGCATTAGAGTGTATAAGTTTATTTGAGCATACAAATTGATTTCTCAAGTCTAACCACTTCAGAATTGTGCCAAAAACAACCAAATTCATATTTGCATATTTAAGCATAATATCTTAATCACTATAAATATAATACACACACTTCATGAATTTACCTTAGTGTCTCTACTCTTGGCTATGAGATCGACCTACTCTTTGGTGATCTGTACTACAATTAGCAATATTTAAGAATATCGCTTTCAAGAAGAAAAAAAATGATCTCATTAGCATGATCACCTATCATGAAATTTAAATCTCATTGCAACTTTTTCAACAGACGTCCATCATGTTAGCTCAATTAATTATTATTACGCTAAATACACAGTAAAAGATAAGCACCAATCAAAACATACGAAACATACAATTTATCAACAAGCAACCATGAAGAAAACAAACTATAGGATAGTTACATAGTTAATGTCATTATGGTAGTTTATTACTGTTCTTAGTAGCAATCTATAAATACGAAGTTCGGCTAGTTTAGTGCAATTAATGTTAGCCATTCTAGTGTTTAATCAACACAATTTTTATAAAAATCGCATACCTCTTGTTATTGATTTTCAAACTCCAATCACCGAATTTGACATCTGGAAGAACCTTGATCTCTAGTTTATTTTTGTTTCTTGATGTGTTCCTCTTGATAGAGAGATCATAAGTTTAAATAGACTAGAATAACACTCCAACTTTACAACTCCCATCCTCGAAGAGTTATAAAAACATGAACGACTCTCCAACCTTACAACTCCCACCACCAAAGAGTTATAAAAACATGTTTCACACACTTTGCTCATTGTCTATAACTACCTAATTAATTTAGTAGCCCATATTAGATTGCAGCAAATTTTGTATTTAGCCTTACCTTTTTAACTAACATTCTCCGACTTGGTACACTAGATTTACTTTATAGCTTACTTTATAGAGCAATGACATAACAACTCATTTTTAAGGCAAAAAATTAGACTTGTTCCTTATAGTAGTGAAATAACCATATAAAACTCAAAATTCTACACGGATTACCATGATAAGTGTTTCTATAAAATTTGACCTTATGAATATACTTCATGTAAGTTATTCGAGTCCAACGTAAGTTATCCCAATGAAAAACATACACATGACTTATACTTAATGTACACAAAATATTAAAGTCATGTACAAAGTGATAATCAATACTGTAAAAAGCCTTATAAAGCACCGCTATAGCCATGCTTTAGCTTAAAGCGGCCTCAAAGCACTTCGCTTTTGCATAAAGCGTCTTTGTGCTACGTTAATGGCTTGAAGCTCCCGCATTAGCTCGCTTTATGGGCTTGAAAATCCCGCTTTTAAGCATTCAAATGGAATATAGTCATTATTTTCTTTAAAATTGTAGATTTTCATATCAAATGATCGGATAACTAAATCTTATAATCTCATTATTGTCTCTGATCTGCAACATTATCCTTTTCGTATCTTATATGGATGACAATTTCTTAAAATTGTTCGATATATTTATCTTATTGCACTAACTTTATGACAACAAAATATCTTTGTTATATGTTTATATTATTTTGTTGTTAAGAGTTTCTATTAATCTAATTTTCCATCATTATTTCATTAACTATTTAAAGATGTCTAGACGCTTTTTGCCGCTAAATCCCCGCTAAAGCCTTTTCCTTCCGTTTCGCTATGCTTTTCGTTTTTCACAACATTGGTGCCAATAAATAGAAGTAACAATACAATAAGAAGATCTCAGGCACTAATGAGCCCCATCCGATACACATGATCCTTGAATGTATTAACCAGTATTGCTTTAGTCAAGGGATCAGCAACAACAAGATCGGTACTTATATGCTCAATAGAAGCTTCTTTTTTCGTGACATGATCCTTGACAACGAGATACTTAAGGACTGATGCACACTTCTCCAAAATACATCTCCAGCATGAAGAAAAACATATCCCGAAGTAAACATTATTGAATCTTGACATTCAAGCCAATCTAAATCCGAATAACCATCTCCAATTGGTTAGCATGCTTATATGTGGGATTGGCTTCCTTAAGACCCTTTTAGCAGTTTGCCAATGTGCTAAAATGTTAGTCAAAAGGCTGAGGCTAAATTCAAAATTAGCTGAAACCTAATATGGACTACTAAATTAACTAGGTAATTATAAACAATGAGTAAAATATGTGAAACATATATTTACAACTCCATAATGGCGAGATTTGTAAAGTTTGAGAGTTCTAGTCTATTTAAGCATGTGATCTTTCCATCAAGAGAAACACATCCAGAAACAAAAATTGAATCGAGATCAAATCTTTTACAAATCTCAAACTTGATGATCGAAGTTTGAAAATCAATGGCCGGAGGTATGTGATTTTTATAAAAGTTATGTTAACTAAACACTAGAAGATCTAACAGTTGGTATCAGAGCCCTTAGGGTTTCGATTACATACCTTTTTGAGAGATTAAACTTGAACCTCTCATCGTTTTCTCTTCACTGCCGGCCAATTAAGCCGTTAGACGTTCGGAGACAGGCCAGAGTTCAATCGTCACCGTCGCCGTGGTGTTAGAGTTTTTGTCGTTCGCATCTAATTTCTTCTCTCTTTTAACAGAAAGATGTTTTTCCTATCGTAGTTGTTGGCTGGGTTTTAAGTTTAGAGCTTAGCGGGTCGAATATTGAAGGGTTTGATTCATTTTAGACCCATTAAAAATGCATACTTTTGATATTATTGGGGTTGATTCATTTTAGACCCATTAAAAATGCATTCTTTTATATTATAAACCCATCAAGTCAACTTGACCCATTATGCAAATTAGGTTTTTATAGCCCGGATCCACTATATACATATTAAACCCATTATAGTTTAGGACCAGATATGCTTGGGTTCATACCCGTTAAAGAGAATTTTGGGTTTAAATAAAGCTACAACAGATTTATGGATCTGAAATTAATTTTATAGCATGATATGGACTAGATTGAAATTTTGTAATATTCTGGACTATTTTGAAATTGTGCTTGTTGTTTTCTATTTAAGTACCCTGAAATAATTAAATTGCAGAAAATATTTCTGTTTTAGCATAATTAGTCCTGAATTTTATTTTGGCTATATCTTTTGATTACAAATACGTTTTAAATAATCTACCGGTCATTTTAAAGATATTTTCATGCTCTGCATATATTTTTCAATTATACTATCATGTTGCAAGTATAAATTACAGTTATTTTGTGTATTGTATGTGGTTGTTTAAATCATCAAATATGATTATATTGATGAATAAGGTTGGGTGTCATTTAAATGAAGTCTCGTATGAATTAGGAATAGCCTCAACATCCCATCCCATGTGATAAGTGAACTATGGTTTTATTCACATCAAGATAACAATTAAAACTAAAAATGACATCTGAAATTGCAATTGGTTCATTTAAATAGTTGCTTTGCCCCACAGGGAGGTAATTTGGCAATGCTTTTGGATTGGAATAAGCCCGAAGAAATATCGATATGCCCACATGTAAAGAGTTACCTATCTTAGTATTAAACAAACTGCTAGACTTATTGTACGATAATTTAGTAGATTCATGCGTATGCAACCTCTACCCACAAGAAGATTTGAGCTTACTGATGAAATTGGACACGGGTCAATCTTAATAAAGTTGTGTATGCATGTCAATAATGTATATCTTGATATTTGGTTATGCAGTCAATGTCTGATCCATATACCAACTGATAGACCTTCTAATGTTTAATCTAACACATCCAGAAACAAAAATAGACTAGAGATTAAGGGTCTTACATATCTCAAACTTGGTGATCAAAGTTTGAAAGTTCCGTGGTAATCTATCATAGCTTTTGAAAGTTCTGTGGTAATCTATCATAGTTTTTGAAAGTTTTTTTTGGTAGCTTCTTGTACATTTAAAAAGTATTCGCTGGCTTATTGTACATTTAAAAAGGTATTTTGTAATTTGTTACCATATATAGGGGTAAAGTTTTTTGTAGTTTTTTTTCCAATTAAAGCCTTATTTTAATGATGCCATCGTGGGTCATGAACAGCATTAAAGTGTATAAGTTTATTCGAGCATACAAATTGATTTCTCAAGTCTAACCACTTCAGAATTGTGCCAAAAACAACCAAATTCATATTTGCATATTTAAGCACAACATCTTAGTTAATATAAATATAATGCACACACTTCATGAATTACCCTAGTGTCTATACTCTTGGCTATGAGATCAACCTACTCTTTGGTGATCTGTACTACAATTAGCAATATTTAAGAACGCTTCAAGAAAAAAAATGATCTCATTAGCATGATCACCTACCATGAAATTTAAATCCCATTGCAACATTTTCAACAAGCGTCCATCATGTTAGCTCAATTAATTATTATAACACTAAATACACAGTAAAAGATAAGCGCCAATTGCAACATATGAAAGTACAATTTATCAACAAGCAACCATGAAGAAAACAAATTATAGGATAGTTACATAGTTAATGTCGTTTCGGTAGTTTATTACTGTTCTTAGTAGCAATCTATAAATAAGAAGTTTTCGGCTAGTTTAGTGCAATTAATGTTAGACATTCTAGTGTTTAATTAACACAACTTTTATAAAAATCACATACCTCTTGTTACTGATTTTCAAACTCCGGTCATCAAGTTTGACATCTGTAAGAACCTTGATCTCTAGTTTATTTTTGTTTCTTGATGTGTTTCTCTTGATAGAGAGATCACAAGTTTAAATAGACTAGAATAACTCTCCAACTTTACAACTCCCACCATCAAAGAGTTACAAAAACATGAACGACTCTCCAAGTTTACAACTCCCACCATCAAAGAGTTATAAAAACATGTTTCGCACACTTTGCTCATTATCTATAACTACCTAGTTAATTTAGTAGCCCGCATTAGGTTGCAGCAAATTTTGAATTTAGCCTTACCTTTTTAACTAACATCCTCCCACTTGGTCCGCTAAATTTACTTTATAGCTTACTTTATAGAGCAATGACATAACAACTCATTTTTAAGGCAAAAAATTAGACTTGTTCCTTATAGTAGTGAAATAACCATATAAAACTCAAAATTCTACACGGATTACCATGATAAGTGTTTCTATAAAATTTGACCTTATGAGTATACTTCATGTAAGTTATTTGAGTCCAACGTAAGTTATCCCAATGAAAAACATGCACATGACTTATACTTAATGTACACAAAATATTAAAGTCATGTACAAAGTGATAATCAATATTGTAAAAAGCCTTATAAAGCACCGCTATAGCCCTGCTTTAGCTTAAAGCGGCCTCAAAGCACTTCGCTTTTGCATAAAGCGTCTTTGTGCTACGTTAATGGCTTGAAGCTCTCGCATTAGCTCGCTTTATGGGCTTGAAAATCCCGCTTAAATCCGCTTTTAAGCATTCAAATGGAATATAGTCATTATTTTCTTTAAAATTGTAGATTTACATATCAAATGATCGGATAACTAAATCTCATAATCTCATTATTGTTTCTGATCTGCAACATTATTTTTTTCGTATCTTATATGGATGACAATTTCTTAAAATTGTTCAATATATTTATCTTATTGCACTAACTTTATGACAACAAAATATCTTTGTTATATGTTTATATTATTTTGTTGTTAAGAGTTTCTATTAATCTAATTTTCCATCGTTATTTCATTTCCTATTTAAAGATGTATTGGCGTTTTTTGCCGCTAAATCCCCGCTAAGGCTAAAGCCCTTCCCTTCCGTTACGCTACGCTTTTCATTTTTCACGACATTGGTGCTAATAAATGACAGTAACAATTCAATAAGATCTCATGCACTAATGAGCCCCATCCGATACACATGATCCTTGAATGTATTAACCGGTATTGCTTTAGTCAAGGGATCAGCAACAACAAAATCGATACTTATATGCTCAATAGCAGCTTCTTTTTTTGCGGCATAATCCTTGACAACGAGATACTTAAGGACTGATGCACACTTCTCCAGGATACAACACCTCCAGCAAAAAGAAAAACATATCCCGAGGTAGACTTTATTGAATCTTGATATCCAGGCCAATCTAAATCCGAATAACCAACCATCTCCAATTGGTTAGCATGCTTATATGTGAGATGATAATCTTTGGCTTCCTTAAGACCCTTTTAGCGGTTTGCCAAAGTGCTAAAATGTTAGTCAAAAGGCTGAGCCTAAATTCAAAATTGGCTGCAGCCTAATGTGGGCTACTAAATTAACTAGGTAATTATAAACAATGAGTAAAATGTGTGAAACGTGTATTTACAACTCTTTAATGGCGAGAATTGTAAAGTTGGAGAGTTCTAGTCTATTAAAGCATGTGATATCTCCATCAAGAGAAACACATCCAGAAACAAAAAATGAATCGAGATCAAATCTCTTACAAATCTCAAACTTGATGATCGGAGTTTGAAAATCAATGGCCGAGGGTATGTGATTTTTATAAAAGTTATGTTAACTAAACACTGGAAGGTCTAACAATTGGTATCAAAGCCCTTAGGGTTTCAATTACATACCTTTTTGAGAAATTAAACTTGAACTTCTCATCGTTTTCTCTTCAGTGCCAGCCAATTAAGCCGTTAGACGTTCGGAGAAGGGCCTAAGTCCGATTGTCGCCGTCGTCGTCACCGTGGTGTTAGATTTTTGGTCGTTCGCGTCCAATTTCTTCCCTCTTTTAAGAGGAGGAAGATGTTTTTCCTATCGTAGTTGTTGGTTGGGTTTTAAGTTTAGAGCTTAACGGATCGGATATTGAAGGCTTTGATTCATATTAGACCCATTAAGAATACATACTTTTGATATTATTAGGGTTGATCCTTTTATCATATAGACCCATCAATTTGACTTGACCCATTATGCAGTTAAGTTTTTATAGCCCAGATCCACTATATACATATTAAACCCATTATAGTTTAGGGCCGGATATGCTTGGCTTCATACCCGTTAAAGAGAATTTTGGGTTTAAATAAAGCTACAACAAATTTATGGATCTGATATTAATTTTATAGCCTGATATAGACTAGATTGGAATTTTGTAATATTCTGGACTATTTTGAAATTGTGCTTGTTGTTTTCTGTTTAAGTACCCTGAAATAATTAAATTGCAGAAAATATTTCTGTTTTGCATAATTAGTCCTGAATTTTATTTTGGCTACATCTTTTGATTACATATACGTTTTTAATAATCTACCGATCATTTTGAAGATATTTTCATACTCTACATATATTTTTCAGTTATACTATCATGTTGCAAGTATAAATTAAATCATCAAATATGATTATATTGATGAATAAGGTTAGGTGTCATTTAAATGAAGTCTCGTATGATTTAGGAATAGCCTCAACATCCTATCCCATGCGATAAGTGAACTATGGTTTTATTCACATCAAGATAACAATTAAAACTAAAAATGACATCTGAAATTGCAATTGGTTCATTTAAATAGTTGCTTTGCCCTACAGGGAGGTAATTTGGCAATGTTTTTGGATTGGAATAAGTAAGCCCGAAGAAACATCGATATGCCCACGGGAAAAGAGTTTCCTATCTTAGTATTAAAAAAAACTGCTAGACTTATTGTATGGTAATTTAGTAGATTCATGCGTATGCAACCTCTACTCACATGAAGATTTGAGCTTACTGATGAAATTGGACACCGGATCAATTTTAATAAAGTTGTGTATGCATGTCAGTAGTGTATATCTTCTTGATATTTGGCTATGCAGTTAATGTCTGATCCATATACCAACTGATAGACCTTCTAATGTTTAATCTAACACATCCAGAAACAAAAAAAGACTAGAGATTAAGGGTCGTACATATCTGAAACTTGGTGATCAAAGATTGAAAATCAATGGAATATATAGCATTAAAAGATACCGGGCAGACGGGGTGGATCTTGGTGAGGGTGGACTCGAGGTCGCCGAGGCCGCGGGCGGTGAGGTCGAGGAAGCGGTAGCCCTTGTACCTGAGGCGGTTGAGGTAGCGGCCCTCGTAGCCGCCCTCGTGGGGTGAGTAGACAGCAAGGGCCTTGTGCTTCTCCACGTCGTCCAGCCACCTCCCCAGGTCCGGCTTTACCAGGTCGCCTCCGATCAGATCCGTCAGCCCGCACCGGATCGTCCTACCGCCAGGTGCCGTTCTTCGGTAATGGCGTGGTTGGGTAGGGAAGGGTGGGGATGGGCGGAGGGAGAGGGTGGAGGAAGACATTGGCGATGGATCGGATGGGGGTCAGAGGAGAAGGGGCGGGGCGGGGTTTTCATTTTTTGGGGGGGTTGTTCTGTGTGTGTGGTTGAGTGAGAGGATAAGATGTGATAATGAGAGGGCATTTGATGCGTTTTGTTCGATTGAGAGAGGGAGAGAGATCAATGCAAGAATTTAGGGAGAAAAATCATAAAATCCTATTTATAAAACTCACGAGGATCTAATGTACATGTGGCAGAGTAGGTGTAGATCTACTTTACAAAACAATAGCATTCTTCTTTATTTTTGAGATTCACTTCCAATCTGCCACGTGTATGATAGATCCTCCTTCCTATAAAATTTTTTATAGATAGGGGCCATATGACTTTTGTGATGTGGTTAAGATTAGGGAAATTTTATAGATATGCGCCATATGATTTTTGTGATGTGGTTAAGATTAGGGTTAGAGTGTTTCATCTAAACCTAAACACAAGCTCTCCAACTCGAAAACAAACATTTGATTAATGTTCATATCTCTCAACCTAAACGCAAACTGGCATAAGAGGCCATGCGGTCCTATTGTAAAAGGTTAATACCAAATTAATAGTATTTAACATGCATCTTATCTTGTTCCTAAATCAAACGGCTAGCAAATTTATACTCCATGTATTTTTATTTCTTTTTGACGAAAAGAGCCAAGCAAACAACGCCCGTCTCGTCTCGCTAGCTAGAGTTATATTAATAGAGCAGTAGCTATTAGCACACAAACAACAGCAAACGTCTGCCACAAGTCTAGCAAGATAACAGAGCTAAGCCAGACGTCTTAAGAAGGAGGTTCGGACGCCTGGCAACCAATCTCCAGAAATACCAGAGAACGGACAGACGTCTGATCATTTACTCATCACGCGCCTGCTTATAGTGGACACGGCAGTTGCAGATTTCAATCACAAAAATCTTTCCATAACTTCTGTGATTTATTTGTTTAGGAAAGATTTTATTTTATTCTAGGTTATGTAAAGTGTAATATATATACACCATTGATATTCAATACAAATCAATCAAGTTACAAACCTTAAAAACTATTTTTGCAAAATTTCTGTAGCAAGTACAAAATATATACAAAAATAACTAAGTTATTACATCTCAACAAGGAAAAGAAACAGTAAGGAGAAAGGAGAAAGAAAAATGAAAGACAGAAAAGAATAAGCAGCAGCATCCAAGCTGTCGTGCTTCATGTATTTGAATGATTAAGGGTCCATATTCACAATAATTCTATATGTTAAACTGATATAAACTTTTTTGTCAAACCTTTTGAAGGCAATAATTAGAGTGACTTATAAGGCATATATATGATCTAAGCATGCCCTAATTTAGGCAGCATCTATTCATGCATTTTTCTTAATCAAGAGAAGAGAGGTGGAGCCATTTGCCCAATTCCAATTTGGGGATGTCATTGTACTATATTGAGAGTTTAACTACATTGAGAGTTTAACTACAAGGATTCACATCAAATACAGAAACTGATGCAAATTTGGATATCCGCAAATAAATATAAGAAAATTTAGTATTTTAATTTTATTTTTTTGTTATTAATGTTTACTTCGCATCCATGGCGTGCATAGGTGCATACAGGTGCATACGTGAGTGTGTATACATGCTCGTATGTTATGCATAAGAGAAATATTTTGACATAGTATCTCATCACATTTAAATGTTTCAAATTATTTAAAATAGGCTAATAATATACATAGTACATCTCAACATATTTATATAATCATATAATAGTCATTAATTTGCATGCATATTTGATTTTATAAATATATTTTAAGTGTTATATAATGTTATTCAAATTCATTTTGGAATTGTGCTTATTGCATACATATTACCCTCCACCTCATACTTATTTTCTCTTGAATCTTTCTTTCCTACCTATATCCGATTCGTATCTATATCCTTTTTTTAAAACCCGTATCGTATCTCTATCCAATATTGATAAACATAATGGATATGATCAATTACTAAATTATATCTGATAATATTCATATCAATTCCGTTTTTAATATGAACGGGCGCCATCCTGACATCATCAATTTTCATCAATTGGGCTTAACTCATGTAGTCATGCAGTAAAATAAATCCCCTACCAGGCCATCAACTTGCTTGACCTCCAAGATGCTCAAGAGCCAAGAGTTTTTCCTTCGAAGAAATAATTTTGTGGATGAAACGAGAAACATCAGTGGTCTCTATCTATCCTTTAATTTCTTCTTTAAAACACTTTTAATTATTTGTAATATTTATCAGCAGAAAACTTACTTAATTTCACACTTGTCTAATTATCAACGTTTTTACAATATTGAATGTTAAGAACCTCATTCATTCACATTGCAAATTTACAATAAATTAATACTGCATTTTTACATTTTAGGTTAACCAAACATAAATTATGATTTAAATGTGAAAGTTAAGAATAAAAGTTAGATATAATCACATACGATACATGTTGTTTCCTGCTGATTGCAATCGATCTTGCATGCAATAAATACTATATTTCCCAAAACAAATAGATCCATACGGTAGCTTATGTGAAGGATACTCTAAATTACGGTAGGTACTCATAAATAAATAAATATCAACAACCCTGGCTCATGGATGCCTTGATTATAAAGTTTTGGACTGTTAGCTTACTAAACACAAGACAATAATTCATTGTCTCAATTAATAGCTTGCCAACATGACAAAGACTGATCATCACTGCCCAAAATTTAAACTCCAGGCATTTGGTGAGTTGCCAAACCATAGTTAATGAACCCCACAACTAATCAATGCCAATAATAATATATACTATAACTTGAGATAGTATGGCACATGAAATAATAATAACAGTAACTGAGGGAAATCCATCGGCGAGAAATCATCACAAACTTCGAAAACCCCGTGATTTTCTCCATAAATTTAATACCGTTAAGTTTCGATAAAAAAATGCTTAACCTACCGTGACGCGGGTCGGATCGCGTCAAGATGTTACCTTCCGTTGATCTGCTGATGGCGGCGATAGACAGCTGAGATTGGATCTGGAGGCTGGCTCCTGAAGCGTGTGGATCTCAATGGGTTTGAGGTTGTTTGGGCCGAGCTACCTGCAAGGAAGTCCTGGGGTGATTGTACCACCAAGGACCCTCTGACGGTCAAGTTAGAGAGGGAATCCGAGCAGAGTAACGGCTTAGTGGAGTAAAAATGACTTACTTGAACCGTCTGAAGGAGGAGTTTATATAGCGGTGGCAGCAGGCAGGCAGGCGCGAGAATCACGTCGGCCGTTACGCTCCCGACATCACGCCCGCGTGATGGGCGGGATCCCGCATTAATGGCGAGACAGGCTCGTTAATGGAGGATCGTGATGGCGTAGAACGTGGGATGTGGCCGGCGGATATCTCATGTATGGCGAGATTCGCGGGATGGCGGTTGCGCCTGTGAGTGGTGCCGTTGGTCGGTCGATGAGACCGAGGAAGATGATCTCGGAGGGAGAGCTCGCAGACGAGCGGGAGAGCCGAGATATCTTGATTCTGCGGTAGCCCGGAGATGAGCTGAGAGGGCCGAGGAGGCCAATTGTGCAGGGGGCTCGGAGGTGAGCCAGCGTTTGTGTGTGGGACGGGCACTTGAGTGGCCTGGTCGGCCACCGTAGGTTCTTTCTTGTGAGCTTCGGGACACGTCATCAGCCACGTGTCATGATCTGGGAGATCACCGATATCGAGCATCATCATTAGCCCCCCACTCTCGTCCCGAGCAGATCATAGGTCGGGTCGAGAGTGGTCTGCTAGGTCACCCGAGGTGAGCTCCTTTTCGAATATATCGTCGGGGCGTGCCCGCGGGCAATCAGTTGTATTTTCTGGATGACGCCAGCGAATCAGGGGTGAGATCTTTGCATTAAAGAGGGTGCACCGGATCGTGGGTACGTTCGCCGATGCGACTGCCCACTTGTCTGGCGCTAGATGGCTGATGCGACGAGCCGCAAGTTCTCTGCGCCCGATGGGGTGCGGCCAATGTGCGCATGACAGGTGAAGCAATGGTGGTCATTGAGTGCGAAGAGTCGTCTCGGCGGGAGATGACTGAGGCTGTTGGATGTGTTACGCCGGCTGCTATAAATAGAGGTAGGGTCCACATGAGGGCACATTCTTCTTCATAATTCCCTCGTCTTTGGTTTTCTTAGCTCGGCGTTCTCCTCTTTAGGTCGGGATCCTTGTGTTTTCTCTTCCGATGACTCATCTTCATCAGGTTAGATGTTTTCCTTTTCTTTCTTTTGCTTCTTCTCCTTCTAAGTCGAGCATGCCTTTCCCTTTGGCAGGGCAAATGGATCGATCCAGGACTCTTGGTGCCCTCGGTGCTCCGTCCTGGAAGGGGGCCGGTGGTGTGGCCGCACCTTCGGCTGACCCGAGCCCCGCACCAAATGTGCTGTCACGTCCCGCTTCCCAGAGTGCGCTAAGACGGGCACGTGACAGAGCCAACCATGCCACCTGTGGATAGAAAATATCCCTCCACAGTCACATTACGGCTGTAGAGATATCAAGAATAATAGAAATAAAAATAAATTATCTAGTACATGTCGATGAGCCAGAATAAACGAGTCAAGAAATAATATGCGGAAGCAATAAATCCAATGAGCAATAACATCTGGAAAGTAAACATAACTAAACTGGATACTAACAGGATCCTCACTGCTCGCCCTGACGGCGGAAATACTCCTGATCAGCCTGCGACAAGGGTAGAGGATCTGGGCCATGCAAAACCCAGACGTCAGTGCGTCATAATATCAACAATAATATAATCAAGGGGTAGCAGGACATGCACACACGAGTAAGAACAGTAACAAGTCTACAGGAATATATAACAGTGAAGTATATCAGTATAAGTGACGTGCAGTGATCAATCTAAACTATACTACTGGGTTATCTATTCTAAGTCTTCGAAATCAATTAATGTAATGCTCATCGTAACCCATCGGTGATTATTCCGTAACGCCCGGAAAAACGGCAAACAATAGGTATTCCGTAACACCCGGAAAAACGGCAAACAATATGATAGCCCTTTGAGTTACGTTCGGTTACATTCTTGATTTCCCATACCCCAAATTATGTGTTCAAGTCAGGTATTGATAAATCTGAAGCTAATGCCAACACAGGATCAAGCAGGAACAGCTTTGTCTATACAGACAACATGATGTGTCCATCGGGACAACATGTCAGGATTGTCGGCATTAGAAACAGGATCAGATAACATGTCAAGTAGTGATATATTAGGTCATGTCAGGTTGTGTAATTTATCAAGTCATGTCAAGTAGTGGTGTATCAGGTCACGTCAAGTAGTGTACAGGTATCAAACGGATGCTCATAATAAAACTGTAACAGGTAGGGATGCATAAATAACGCATGGATGCACAAATATTTATCAGAGATTACATCATGACTATGTGGGATGCACAAGATCAAGTATGGGATATTAATGTAACAGTAAAATGAAATAATATGGTCTCGGCGTCCAACTAGATATGTAATAAACCGTACGGATACAGACGGATACTATAAAACTGTAAATCGGTAAAATTTGCTGAATATTAAAACACAAGCACTATTATTTATTAAATAGATATTGATATAATAATATTAATATGGATAACATATTCAAACCGATTAATAACTATAAAAGTGGTATTGATTAACCATGCACAAGAAAGTTCCGTTCAGAAATTCAGCGTCACCCTAATTTGTAAAATAGCTTAAAAATAACAAACGTTTTCCAAAAGTGACGTGTCTTATACCAAAACAAAAATAATTCAATAAGATTTTAATTTTTATAAGTTGAAGTATCTCAGGTTGTTCCTACAAAAAGGTATGAATATTCGAAATTGAAAGTTTACTGCTGGAATTTCCATGGACAGCAGTTTAGAGATATTTTCATTTGTATTTTACGTTATTTAAACAATTTATTTTGCAAGTAAATATTTCATAGAGTTATAGTATTCTGAGTCAGCTTCGTAACGAACTAAAGAACGTATACTAATGACTTTTCTATGATTTATAATGAATTTTATAAGGTAAGGTATACAGTAAATTTCAGATTTGTCGTATCCGCTTTGTAACGACGTTTCATGTGTAAACTATAATATTTCAAACTATATTTTGTATAACATTATAAAATGCAGATCATAAACTAATTAAAGATAATAATAAGAAATATTACGACGATATAAATTTTATAGATATAATTATAGCATGTCGCAAGTTGTAAACTTGCCTCGATCGAATCACGCGACGGATACGTACGGCACGTCCGACGTCGGTAAATCGTCGCAACGCACACGCGGCATGCGGGACGGGTCCAGGCAAGGTAAGAGGATGATCACACAGGCAAGGTACGTTCACTGGATCACTCGGATCGTCAGCAACGAGCACGGCTCCGGCGGTGATCACCGGAATCAAAAAACAAGATCAAGAAAAGAAAGAAGAAGAAGAAGAGGCCGTGTATTAAATAAGGAAAGAAAATAAATAAATAAATAAAATATATATAAATATATATATATGCAGAGGAGAGGGGGGGGGTTTTGTTATTAAGGTTTAGATTTTAATTTAAAAAGATTTTGTAAGTTATAAATATTTTAAACTGTTAAATTTTAATAAAGATATTAGATTAAATAAAATTAGATTTTCTGGTAAATACAAATTTTGTCCAAAATACACCCAGGTCGGGTCTAAAATTCAGTTTCAAAAATATAAAAAATATACATGTCGACCAAAACTCAAATTGGATGTCCGGATAACGAAAATGCATACCACCAAGAACGGATGCACGTACGTGCACGTAGCCATCCAAACACGTCCGTTTCACTGAACGGGACGAGAACAAGATACGCGGATGCTACGACAGGGTCAGGGGTATCATGCAGGCTATGGAATGTATTTTAAAAATATTTTACATGACTTAAAATGTTATATGGTAAAAGATGCAATGCCAGATAAAATGCAAGTATGCAGCAAACATGAAAGTGCACCTGTCTATGTAACAAGTCAAGTTAAACTACAAACATGAATCGAACAGGTTCCAAGCAATCGGGTCGGGTCGAATGCAATATAAAAATGTCAAAATACTATTCGCACCCAAAATACAGTAAACCAAGAAACTACCATAAATAAGTAAATACTTGAACTGGAATTGGCATAAATGAACTAGGGTGTTACATTATACCCAACTACAAAAAGAATTTCGTCCTCGAAATTCCCAAGACAAGAAAAGATAAACAATCAAGAATCTATAAGAATAGGTGTGGAAACTTCTGTCGAATCCCGTCTTCTCGTTCCCAGTCGATTCTCCATGCGGGCGATTCCCCCAAGAAACAAGCACAAGAGGGATAATCTTGTTCTTAAGAACCCTTTTTCTTCGATCCACAATCGACATCGGTCGTTTCTCAAAGGTTAAATCTTCTTGTATAGTCGGCTCCGAATGATCCATAACGTGTGTTTCATCTCGAACATATTTACGGAGTTGAGATACATGAAACACGTCATGAACATTCGCTAAAGATTGTGGTAAAGCCAATCGATACGCCACTTCTCCAATACGTTCCAGAATCTAGAAAGGCCTAACGAATCGAAGACTAAACTTATCTCGACTCCCAAAACGAATCACTCCCCTAGTAGGTGATATCTTCAAGAACACAAGATCACCAACAGCGAACTCTAGAGGTCTTCTCGATGTATCGGCCTAACTCTTCTGCCGATCTTGTACTGCCTTCATATGATTCCGGATAGTAATAACTTTCTCTACTGTTTGCACGATCAAATCCAGTCCCAACAATCTTCGTTCTCCAATATCGTCCCAACAAACAGGTAAACGACACTTGCGACCATACAATGCTTCGAATGGAGCCATCTGAATAGTCGCCTGGAAACTGTTATTGTAAGAAAACTCCACCAACTGTAGATGATCCTCCCAAGAACTCTTGAAGTCTAAACACGCAAGCTCTCAACATGTCTTCAAGAGTTTAGATCGTTCTCTCCGACTGGCCATCTGTCTTAGGATGATAAGCTGTGCTAAACTTCAATCGCGTCCCCAAACTTTCCTGTAAACTCCTTCAGAAGTGCAATAAGAATCGGGTGTCACGATCAGATACGATGCTCACAGGTATTCCATGCAATCTCACAATCTCCTGCATGTACCGTTCTGCCAACGCTTCCGTTGATTGACCAACTTGAAATGGTATGAAATGAGCTGCCTTGGTCAATCGATCGACAATCACCCAAACTGCATTGTTGCCCTTTGGACCCCGTGGTAAAGCAGTCACGAAATCCATGGTTATATGTTCCCACTTCCATTGAGAAATCGGAAGTGGCTGCAATAAACCAACTACTCTTTGATGTTCAGCCTTAAGTCGCTGACACACCAAGCACTTCGCTACAAAGCGAGCAATCTCCCTTTTTCTTGCCTTCCCACCAAAAATGCTTTCGTAGATCACGGTACATCTTCGTGCCTCCTGGATGTACGGAATATGCGGAACTGTGTGCCTCCTTCATAACTTCTTCCCGAATGTCTCCTTTTGGCACACACAAACGGCTACCATACCGCAAACCATCTTCATGAATCAACAAGTCTGTTCGAAGTCCATCTTTAACTTGTTCTCGAAACTTCTGCAATCTTGGGTCCTGCGACTGCGCTGCCTTAATATTCTCGATCAATGACGACTGTACTTGCAGCTGCATCAACTGTCCCGAAGAATGCGGTAGCACGATTTCCAACTAGAATCTCCGAAAATCTTCGATAAGTTCCTTCTGTGCAGTCAACATCCAAATTGCTGGTAACCGACTAAGCGCATCCGGCACTACATTAACTTTCCCCGGATGGTACTTAATATCAAGATCGTAGTCAGCCATCAGCTCCAACCATCTACGCCGCCTCATGTTAAGCTCTTTCTGCGTGAACACATACTTTAGGCTTTTGTGTTGGTGAATACTTCGATCGTTTCGCCCAATAAGTAGTGTCTCCAAATCTTCAAAGCGAAAATCACAGCTGCTAGCTCCAAATCATGAGTTGGGTAATTCTTCTCATGGGTCTTTAACTGCCGTGATGCATAAGCTATAACTTTCCCATGCTGCATCAAAACACATCCCAAACCTTTCCCAGATGCGTCGCTATAAATCACCAATCCTCCGGAACCGTCTGGTACGGTCAAAATAGGAGCGGTTATCAATCTCTGCTTCAATGCCTCAAAAGCTGACGCACACTTATCCGTCCACACAAATGGTACTTCCTTCCGCGTAAGCTTGGTCAAAGGCTCAGCCAAACGAGCAAAATTCTCCACAAACCTTCTGTAATATCCGGCAAGTCCAAGAAAATTTCTGATCTCTGCTGCATTCTTCAGAATCGGCCAATCTTGAACTGCTGCAATTTTCTCAGGATCAACGGCGATTCCATCTCCGGATACGACATGCCCCAAAAACTTCACTTCTTTAAGCCAAAACTTGCACTTGCTCATTTTTGCACACAATCTTTCTTGCCTCAAAGTCTGCAGTGCGATCTTCAAGTGTTCTGCATGCTCTTCAATACTCTTTGAGTAGACCAGAATATTATCAATGAACACCACTATAAACTGGTCTAAGAATGCTGAAAAGATTCGGTTCATCAAGTCCATAAATATCGTCGGTGCATTCGTGACTCCGAATGGCATCATTAAATTCTCGTAATGTCCATACCGAGTTCGGAACGCAGTCTTGCAAATATCCTCTGATTTAACTCGAACCTGATGATATCCGAATCGCAAATCTAGCTTCGAGAATACCCTCGCGCCACTGAGTTGCTCGAATAATTCGCCAATGCGAGGGATCGGGTACTTATTCTTAATAGTCACCCAGTTTAATTCTCGATAATCGATGCACATCCTCCTTATGCCATCTTTCTTCTTGACTAGAAGAACTGGAGCTCCCCAAGATGAATTACTGCTGCGAATCCAACCCTTCTCAAGTAATTCGGTAACCTGCTTCTTGATTTCTTCCAACTCCACTGGTGCCATTAATAGTACGCCTTTGAGATTGGCGCTGGACCAGGAACAAGATCAATCGCGAACTCCACATCTCGTTTTGGCGGTAAACCCGAGATGTCATCGAACACGTCCATGAACTCTCGAATTACAGCTGGCGCTTCTTCCTTATCGACTTCCATCGTTGAAAGAACATTGTTTGTCGGCCTAGACCTAAACTCGACTAGCCCGACAGAACTGCTACCTCCAGCAAAACAAACTCCAGATGTCCGGGAATCTGGAAAATCGCTTTCTTTGCCCTATAATCAATGTGAGCGTGGAAAGTGTCGAGAAAATCCATTCCCAAGACAACTTCATAACTGCCGGTATCGGTCACCAAGAAATCTGCAAAACATGAACTGGTAAGCAATAAAACTGAGAGAACCAAGGTAATAGAACGACCATGAGACAAGGAAATGAATCAAGGCTAGAACTCCAAGTTACTTAAATAGAGTACCGCATTGTAACCATGCTGCAGTTCATGGGTACAGTCACATAACTCCGTTCAAGTCGCCCAAATCCTAGTATCAGAATCGAAGGAATAGGACGGGATAAACAATAAAGAATCAAGAAGATTTCAAGCCGAAATGCAAAGTTGTTTGCATATCGTCAAGACAAAGTGTCAAGAAAAAGATATGATTCAAGAATCACGATAACAATACGGCAGGACATGCTCCTAATTACGAGTATTCTGATTCGTGTATTGGGTCCAATACCCAACTACAAAAGAATCAAACCCGGTTAACCTAGATCCTATAGCTCTGATACCAAACAAACCCTGTCACGCCCCGCTTCCCAGAGTGCGCTAAGATAGGCACGTGACAGAGCCAACCATGCTATCTGTGGATAGGAAATATCTCTCCACAGTCACATTACGGCTGTAGAGATATCAAGAACAATAGAAATAAAAATAAATTATCTAGTACATGTCCATGAGCCAGAATAAACGAGTCAAGAAATAATATGCGGAAGTAATAAATCCAATGAGAAATAACATCTGGAAAGTAAACATAACTAGACTGGATACTAACTGGATACTAACAGGATCCTCACTGCTCGGCCTGACGGCGGAAATACTCCTGATCAGCCTGCGACAAGGGTAGAGGATCTGGGCCATGCAAAACCCAGACGTCAGTGCGTCGTAATATCAACAATAATATAATCAAGGGGTAGCAGGACATGCAGGCACGAGTAAGAACAGTAACAAGTCAACAGGAATATATAACAGTGAAGTATATCAGTATAAGTGACGTGCAGTGATCAATCTAAACTATGATACTGGGTTATCTATTCTAAGTCTTCGAAATCAATTAATGTAATGCTCATCGTAACCCATCGGTGATTATTCCGTAACGCCCGGAAAAACGGCAAACAATAGGTATTCCGTAACGCCCAGAAAAACGGCAAACAATATGATAGCCCTTTGAGTTACGTTCGGTTACATTCTTGATTTCCCATACCCGCAAGTTATGTGTTCAAGTCAGGTATTGATAAATCTGAAGCTAATGCCAACACAGGATCAAGCAGGAACGGCTTTGTCTATACAGACAACATGATATGTCCATCGGGACAACATGTCGGGATTGTCGGTATTAGAAACAGGATCAAATAACATGTCAAGTAGTGATATATCAGGTCATGTCAGGTTGTGTACATGTATCAAGTCATGTCAAGTAGTGGTATATCAGGTCACGTCAAGTAGTGTACAGGTATCAAACGGATGCTCATAATAAAACTGTAACAGGTACGGGTGCACAAATAACGCATGGATGCACAAATATTTATCAGGGATTACATTATGACTATGTGGGATGCACAAGATCAAGTATAGGATACTAATGTAACAGTAAAATGAAATAATATGGTCTCGGCGTCCAACTAGATATGTAATAAACCGTACGGATACAGACGGATACTATAAAACTGTAAATCGGTAAAATTTGCTGAATATTAAAACACAAGCACTATTATTTATTAAATAGATATTGATATAATAATATTAATATGGATAACATATTCAAACCGATTAATAACTATAAAAGTGGTATTGATTAACCATGCACAAGAAAGTCCAGTTCAGAAATTCAGCGTCACCCTGATTTGTAAAATAGCTTAAAAATAACAAACGTTCTCCAAAAGTGACGTGTATTATACCAAAACAAAGATAATTCAATAAGGTTTTAATTTTTATAAGTTGAAGTATCTCAGGTTGTTCCTACAAAAAGTTATGAACATTCGAAATTGAAAGTTTACTGCTGGAATTTCCATGGACAGCGGTTTAGAGATATTTTTATTTGCATTTTACATTATTTAAACAATTTATTTTGCAAGTAAATATTTCATAGAGTTATTCTGAGTCAGCTTCGTAACGAACTAAAGAACGTATACTAATGACTTTTCTATGATTTATAATGAATTTTATAAGGTAAGGTGTACAGTAAATTTCAGATTTGTCGTATCCGCTTTGTAACGACGTTTCATGTGTAAACTATAATATTTCAAACTATATTTTGTATAACATTATAAAATACAGATCATAAACTAATTAAAGATAATAATAAGAAATATTACGACGATATAAATTTTATAGATATAATTATAGCATGTGGCAAGTTGTAAACTTGCCTCGATCGAATCACGCGACGGATATGCACGGCACGTCCGACGTCGGTAAATCGTCGCAACGCGCACGCGGCATGCGGGACGGGTCCAGGCAAGGCAAGAGGATGATCACACTGGTAAGGCACGTTTACTGGATCACTCGGATCGTCAGCAACGAGCACGGCTCCGGCGGTGATCACCGGAATCAAGAAACAAGATCAAGAAAAGAAAGAAGAAGAAGAAGAGGCCGTGTATTAAATAAAGAAAGAAAATAAATAAATAAATAATATATATATAAATATATATATATGCAGAGGAGAGAAAGGGGGGTTGTTATTAAGGTTTAGATTTTAATTCAAAAAGATTTTGTAAGTTATAAATATTTTAAACTGTTAAATTTTAATAAAGATATTCGATGAAATAAAATTAGATTTTCTGGTAAATACAAATTTAGTCCAAAATACGCCCAGGTCGGGTCTAAAATTCAGTTTCAAAAATATAAAAAATATACATGTCGACCAAAACTCAAATTGGATGTCCGGGTAACGAAAATGCATACCACCAAGAACGGATGCACGTACGTGCGCGTAGCCATCCAAACAAGTCCGTTTCACTGAACGGGACGAGAACAAGATGCGCGGATGCTACGACAGGGTCAGGGGTATCATGCAGGCTATGAAATGTATTTTTAAAATATTTTACATGACTTAAAATGTTATATAATAAAAGATGCAATGCCAGATAAAATGTAAGTATGCAGTAAACATGAAAGTGCACCTGTCTATGTAACAAGTCAAGTTAAACTATAAACATGAATCGAACAGGTTCCAAGCAATCGGGTCGGGTCGAATACAATATAAAAATGTCAAAATACTATTCGCACCCAAAATACAGTAAACCAAGAAACTACCATAAATAAATAAATACTTGAACTGGAATTGGTATAAGTAAACTAGGGTGTTACATGTGCCACCGCTGGCGGGGCCGTTTTCTCGTCATGAGCTCCCGATGATTGTCCCGGCGGAGGTCAAAGGCATCCACGGGTTCCCGAGCCCCGGACGGAGGATGCAGGAGAGGACGAAGATAGGGTTCCTCTTAAGAGGAAGAGGACGGTCTCTCGCGCGCCACCGTCGGAGATTCCTGAGGGTTTCCTGTGCAGGAGGGCGACATCCATTTCATGGTCCCGTCTGGGCTTTTCGTTGTTGCCAGCTTGCTTGCTGGTATGGAAGAGTCGGCCAGCGGCAAGATTCCGCAGGGGACCCTGAGGGCCCAAATGGCGGCTATAGCTCAGGAGGTGGTGCAGGTATGTACCCCCGCATGTGTTATTTTGAGTGCCCTTTCTTTAGTTCGAGTGTCTCTAAGTCTCTCTGCTGTTTTTCGTCAGGTCCTCCAGGGCTGCGCCCTTGTTACTCGCAAGGAGGCCGAGGGGGCTATTCATGCTACGAGGCCGGCGGGAGAGTCTTCTTCGGAGGCCGAGGATCTACGACTTGAGCTGTGTCTGGGGAGGGAGAGGACGTCCATCCTTGAAGCCCGATCATCCGCCGCTAAGCTCGCCGTCTCGAAGTGCCGGGAGTCTTATCACCGTCTAAGTGAGTCCTAACGAGTCATCGAGGCGAAGTTGATGGAACTGGGCGATCGATTTGCAGCCATGAAGGGGGCGAGGGATGCCAGCAGGCGGGATGCCGAGGCGGCGCTTCAGGTGCCGGAGGTTGCCGAGCTTCGGGCCAGAAAGGCGGTGACTGATTACAAAGGGTCGGACCAGTTTTACGTCGACCTCAGCGAGGCCTCCGCCATTGCATGGAACAAAGCTCTTGATACCATCAAGAAGCAGTTTCCGGAGTTTGCCGACGGTGAGCTCCGTGCTCGGGTCCCACTTTCTGTAGTCATGCCTCCGTCCGATGGTGACGAGGGAGGTGAGGTCTAGGCGGGGCTTGCGGCGCGAACTTTTTATCTTTTCCTCCTTTCTCTCTTGTAAGCCTCCGGGTAATTTGATGAGGATGGGGAGCCCACAATACCCTTGTAAAGACTTTTGGCTTTGTGAATAAATCTTTTTGGTAGTAGTATTTGCGCGCGTATTTTCCTTTGTCGGTAAACACTTGTATTTGCACAGTACTGCCTTCGTGTTATGTCGGTTCATCATCTAGCGATTACGCGTCGAGTTGAATCTGTTTATTTGCCGAGTGTGCAAAGACCGATGGGAAGACGGTATCTCCATAACCCCAAAGTCGAGGTGGAGATCGCTTAGACGTAGATAGACCGGATGCCTCTTGGTGAGGGCTTTTGTTCCTTAGTCGTGGGAGGCACGGAGAGGCATGCTAAGGATGGGCCGAGCAGGGTAGCTGCTCGGTCGCCTCATGGCGAGGGCTTTGATCCCTGGCGTTGTAGGGTAGGGAGCTACCAGCCAGGGATAACCGAGCAAGAGTGGGCCCGGTTGCCTCTTGGCGAGGGCTTTGATCCCTAGCATTGTGGGGGTAGGGAGCTACCAGCCAGGGATAATCGAGAAATGGCGGGCCCGGTTGCCTCTTAGCGAGGGCTTTGATCCCTGGCGTTGCGAGGTAGGGAACTACCAGCCAGGGATAACCGAGCAGGGGCGGGCCTGGTTGCCTCTTGGCGAGGGCTTTTATCCCTGGCGTTGTTGGGTAGGGTGCTACCGGCCAGGGATAACCGAGCAACGGCGGACCCGGTTGCCTCTTAGTGAGGGCTTTTGATCCTTAGCGCGGGAGAGGCCGTAAGAGGCCTACTAAGGACGGTCCGAGCAGGGTTACTGCCCGGTGCCTCTTGGTGAGAGCTTTGATCCTTAAGAACGGGCCGGGCAGGGTTGCTGCCCGGTGCTTCTTGGCGAGGGCTTTGATCCCTGGCATTTTAGGGTAGGGAGCTACCAGGCAAGGATAACCGAGCAAGGGAGAGCCTGGTTGTCTCTTTCCAGGGCTTTTGATACTTAGCGAGGGAGGGGCCGTAAGAGGCCTACTAAGGATGGGCCGAGCAGGGTTACTGCCCGGTGTCTCTTGGTGAGGGCTTCGATCCCTGGCGTTTTAGGGTAGGGAGCTACCAGCCAGGGATAACCGAGCAAGGGTGGGCCCGGTTGCCTCTTTCGAGGGCATTTGATCCTTAAGGATTGGCTGAGCAGGGTTGCAGCCCGGTGCCTCTTGGCGAGGGCTTTGATCCCTGGCGTTGCGAGGTAGGGAACTACCAGCCAGGGATAGCCGAGCAGGGTAGCCGCTTAGCTGCCTCTTGGTGAGGGCTTCGATCCCTGGCGCTGTGTGGCAGTGAACTACCAGCCGGGGATAACCAAGCAGGGTAGCCGCTCGGCTGCCTCTTAGTGAGGGCTTAGATCCCTGGCGCTGTGTGGCAGTGAACTACCAGTCGGGGATAGCCGAGCAGGGTAGCCTCTCGGCGAGGGCTTAGATCCCTGGCGCTGTGTACCAGTGAACTACCAGTCGGGAATAGCCTAGCAGGGTAGCCTCTCGGCTGCCTCTTGGCGAGGGCTTTGATCCCTGGCGCTATGTGGCAGTGAACTACTAGCCGGGAATAGTCGAGCAGGGTAGCCTCTCGGCTACCTCTTAGTGAGGGCTTAGATCCCTGGCGTTGCGGGGTAGGGAACTACCAGCCAGGGATAGCCGAGCAGGGTAGCCGCTCGGCTGCCTCTTAGTGAGGGCTTAGATCCCTGGCGCTGTGTGGCAGTGAACTACCAGCCGGGGATAGCAGAGCAGGGTAGCCGCTCGGCTGCCTCTTAATGAGGGCTTAGATCCCTGGCGTTGTAGGGTAGGGAACTACCAGCCAGGGATAGCCGAGCAAGGTGGCCACTCGGCTGCCTCTTGGCGAGGGCTTTGATCCTTAGCCTGGGAAGGGCCATATGAGGCCTGCTAAGGATGCTATGGCACTTTTTTTTCTGTGAGGCTGAGGAACCCATGGTGCCTCTTTGAATGAATGAGATTCTTCTTTTCGCAATGTTCTAGCATTCCCTTCTTGTTATTTGAATAGAAGGGACTTTTAGAAAAGTTTACATTGTCTTTGCGAAAGAAGAGATATACATTCGTAGGTATTCCTCTCACCGGTATAGCTTGAGCTTCTCAGCGTTGTAAGGCCATGGAAACTTGCGCCCGTCCGCGTCTTGCAGGCGGTAGGCTCCGCCGGGAAGTATCTCGGAGACGAGAAAAGGACCGTCCCATTTCAGGGAAAACTTATGCAGTCTGCCTTGGTCGACGAACTTGTTTCGCCTCAGGACCAGGTCCCCGGTCTTGAAGGAGCGATGCTTGACTCGCGTGTTGTAGTATCGGACGGTTTGCTGTTGATAGGTGGCTGCTCTAATCTGAGCCCGGTCTTGTTTCTCCAACAAGACGTCTAGATTGGTCCGGAGAGCCGTGGTGTTTGCTTCATCGTCGAAGTTGTAACAACCCCAAATTTCCAATACAAGTTTTACAAAAAAAATTTCAAAAAATTCCATAAAGGGGTATTTTAGCCTGAGCACAGGTTATAAGTAATTATTTTATTTTTTAATTACAGGTTAAAAGAATGTAACAACTCCATTTTTAGTGTATAAAAATTTGCTTTAAAATTTATGTATACTTGGGGTATTTACATTTACTGTTATTACTTTAAGTAATTAATTAGCTCCATAATTACAAGAAGGAGCTTATAGCTCATTGGTAATATCTTGCACTGCTGAACCAAGCCACCAGAGTTCAAATCCCATACCCCACATTATTTTTAATATTGTTTTTATTTTGAACCTTTAGAATACCAAGAGTTTACACGTGCATATCTCACAAAACCCCCACTACACCCAAAGATATAACATTGCCAAAGGGTAGATGAACCGTCGGGGGGATCCCGGCGGCCTGACTCGTCCGGGAATCGGCCGACTCAGTCCTCCGACCGAGTCACGGCCGAGTCGGCCGATTCCGGGGACGACCCCAACATGAAAGTTGTGTCTTTTCATATTCTCTATGCACCTGCAAAATTTCAGCTTCAGACCATTTCTAGAGCTCTTTTAAAACCCCAATTACTCCACTTTTAATACATTTTTAATACATTTTGTCACATTTTTTATTTTAACCTTTCACCTACCCTAACCCTAGCCTAACCCTTTAAATATCACCCCTACCCTCTACCCTCTCACCCCCAACTCTGAGCCCACTCTCATAAATTTCCATGAATCTTGTGCACTTTGAAAACGAGCTCGAGACGAAGCTCCGACGAATTCCCGGCAGAACTTCCGGCGATCGTTCTAGGAACTCCCGGCGACGACGCAATACATCGGTGATTCCACTACTTCCCTCTCACCCTCTTGTGTGTCCTAAAACCCGTAAGTCCCAATTTCTACCTATCTCTTCTATCTAAAAATACGGATTTACAAAACCCGACGGAATCGGAACAAATCCGATTTCCGATTCGGTTTCCTATAAAATTCCATTTCTCACTAATACAATCATACTTAAACTTCCTCATGTTGACTATTAAACACTAATCAAATAAATTGATCAAGTTTCATTACATAAAATGATGGCTATTTCAATTTATCGTATTTTTCACTTAAATACCAAATTGTTTCAATTCTACATTTAACTCCATTAAACTTGCTATACCTTTAAGTAGATCACGAGATAACGACCTACCTCCTCACACACTCATATACAACCTAACACGATACCATCGATGTAACACCCGAGTTCACTTATACCAATTCCAGTTCGTATTTACTTATCCGTGGTTTTTCTTGATTTGGTATGTTTGGGTGCGCATGGTATTTCTACATATTACTTTGCATTCGACCCGACCCGTTTGCTAGAACCTGTTTGACTCTTATTATAGATTGCCTTGACTTGTTGCATGGACCGGTGCACCTCAAAATTTAGCATACTGGTATTTTATCCTATATCGCATCTTTTGCATACAACAGTTTAAATCATGTAAAATAAATTAAAATTGTATTTCATGGCCTGCTTGATACCCCTAACCTTGTGCTAACGTCCTTGCATCGTGCTCTCGTCCCGTTCAGTGAAACGGACGCGTTTGGGCGACTACGCGCACGTACGTGCGTTCGTACTTGGGGGTATGTTTTTCTATGACAAAATCTTTCATTTTAATTTTTGGAGGTTGCCAATAATTTTCATAGTTCAAATTCAAATTTTTGGACCCAATCTGGGCGCATTTCTGAATAGTTTTGTATCTCGCCAAATTCAAATTATTAAATATTTTAATTCGTCTGATTAATTTCATTGCTTTGGCAACTGTTGAAATATTCTCTGATGGATATATCTTTCCTCTGTTTTTCCAGCCAATGGGATGTATTTCTGTTATATTGAAAACCCTTTTCCTATATTTTACAGCAACTAATTTGGCTCTAGCAAATAATTTAAATCTTTACTAAAATTTTCCCCAACAGTTTCTTCTAGCCAATCGCATTACTCAAATTCTTCGGGTGGACCCCACGCGGATTCTCTCATTCTCTCTCACTTTCCCTTTCTCTCTCCTGTCCTCTCTCCATCTCTCTCTTCCTTCGCTGGCTCCTCTTTTCTTCTTATTTTTTTCTCTTTCTCTCTCCCACAGAAGCGACGAATTCATCTCTCCTCTCCCTTTCTCTCTCCTCTCGCTACTCTCTATCTCTCTCCTATCGCGCCTCTCCCTCTCTCCTCTCGCGGTGAACGGAGTCCCGTCACCTCCCTCGTTGCTACGGTCACCTCCCTCCATCTCTTCTTCTTCTTCTTCTTCTCGTCTTCAAACCCCGAGCATCCCACAAGAACCCTAGCTGTCGTCGTCGACACCTCCATCCTCGATCTCATCACCACCTCCATCCCATCTCCTCCTCCTCCTCGTCGCCTTCACCTCTCCCCTGCACACCTACCGCGGCAGACCCAGGAAGCTTAACCCCTCATCATCATCCGAGCTGCCGCCTGCTCCTTCTTCTTCATGCTCATGCTCGTCCTGAGCACATCATCGCCCATCACCCTTCTCAACCCCAGCGCCTTGCCTTCGTCGCCTCCTCCTAGCCGCAGTCGTCTTCCTGTCGCCAACAACCCAGAAACCCAGCACCTCATCGTCGACAGCAGCAGCATCCTCGCCTACAGCCACCTCCTTCTCATTACCAACACCCATCTAGCCGCAACCCTCATCGTTGCAACCTTCTTCTTCCTCTTCTATCTCCTGCGCGTTCAAACCATGGAAGGGAACCCCGACGCCTAGCACTGCGACCACCGCCTCGCCGGAGCCCAGCCCCGTCGGCCCCACTCTATCACCACCACCTCTCTCCTCCCTCTTATCCTCTTCTTTACAATTGAAACCTAGCAGCTAAACCCCAGACATTAAGAAACCCAAAGAATCCCTCATCACCATCTTGCACCCTGCACCCTCGCCGGCAACGCACCTCCGGCGACCCCGACAGCGCCAACACCTCGTCTCCCTGACCCCCTGTGCGCAAACCTAGTGAGCTCATTCCTTCCCCTTCTCATTCCTCTTCTTCTTTTCCTTATTATTTTTGGAATCTGTTTCCAGCGATCGTCGGAATGCGGCCGTGCCGTCGACGATCCCGACGACCCAGCGAGGATACCTGACCCGTGTGTTTCCATCATGCATGGTTTGGACCCATTCCGTGCACCGTGCGCGCGTCGCGACTTTTCCGCCGGCGCGTAATGTTCCGTTACCGTATCGTGATCCGATCAAGGCAAGTTAATCTTGCTACATGCTATTTGAATCATTCTATACCTATTCTATATATATAATATACCTGTAGTTTGAATTTAGCACCCCATGCATCGTTTTATAACACTTCGATATTCCGTCTGCATCTGTTTATATTAATTCAGATCTTGAACTTGGAAGGTAACCATTGCATTTAGTTACTAAGCATACATAATCACATTTAAATGTTAAATCACATAATCAAAATTGTTATATTACCCTTTTGTAGTTTTGCCCTATCGGACAACTGATTGCATACCTTTAGTGTTATTCACATTCGATTGCATCTCTAGATTGTTTATCATCCACATGTGTTATGTTGCATCCCTGAAATGTTAAAGTATTCCTTAAGCCAAACTGATAACTGTGCAATTGAGTAGTTTAAATCTGCACCTATTGCTATCATGTTACTGTGCCCGTTTATTGCTCTGATAGTACCATACTTATTTATTCATAACCATGATTATGTTAGTCGATTATGAGCATCCACATGTTATCTTGTACACCCTGACATGACTTGCTACACATATTACTTGACCTGACATGGTACCGCACACTCTTTACATGACATGACATCTAAGTACACTACTCGACTTGACCTGATGTACCATGGCTTTACCTGTTACCTGATCTTGTGTCTAATGCCAACAAACCTGAGATGTAGTAGTCACGGACCGTTCCTGCTGTCTATCCAGACAGACCTGCTCTTACCTGATCCTGTGTTGGCATTAGTCCTTGATTACTGAATACCTGACTTGACACATATAACTTGGGGGTATGGGGAAATCAATGGTGAAACCTGACTTGTAACTCAACAGTTCGATACCTGTTCTGATCAGTCTTACGGGCTAGGCCAGCCCCGGAGTGATGATGCTGACATCACTCGTCTGTACCTGCTACCCTTTACTGCCTAGCGGCACGTCTCGGTTTCAGCCCGAGAGTCTGTAGACCGTGGTCCCGGGCATGCACGGGATACTATTGAGTTACACCGATGATTCATCAAATTGATTTCAAAGACTTGAGAGTAGATAACCCAATAGAACAGTTTAGTTTACTCACTACACACTACCCTTCACTGCCCTGATTTACATTACTGTTACACATGCTTTTCATTCATGATTATAATTGCATTGCATGTTACCCTGTTGTATTATATTATTTAATGACATGACGCGCTGACATCTGGGTTTTGCATGGCCCAGATTCTTCTACTTTGTTGCAGACTGATCAGGAGTATTGCCGCTATTAGACTGGGCGGTGAAGTTCCTGTCGGTATGTAGTCTTACTTCCAGGCTTCATTATTGTACCTTTTGGCTTCCGCACATTGTTATTTCTTGACTCTTTTACTCTGGCCTATGGACATGTACTAGATAGTTGGTTTACTTTTCTGTCCTTGATATCTCTACAGCCGTAATGTGACTGCGGAGGGATTTTTCCTATCCACAGGTAGCATGGTTGGCTTTGTCACGTTGCCATCTTAGCGTACTCTGGGAAGCGGGGCGTGACAATCGAAAACTTAGAATACGGGAAAAAACAAACATTTTCATTTAAATACCCTTTACTAAATAAAGCCATTTCTAAAAGATTTAGTATTGATACACTTTTTAAATAAATACCACTTATTATGAAAATAGGATAAGTTGTGAAGATCAGTCATTTATCAAAACCTGAGTTTGTGGTGTCTAGGCTAGGCAAGTGAGAAAGGTAATTTTAAAATGCCCGTCTCACGGTGATTCTTGAGCGGATCCCTCCTTTCTTCACTTGTACTTACCTGGCCACAATTGGCGGTGAAGAGGCGATTTGAGGTATCTCACAACTTGTCGTTTTGGACCAGTTAGGAATAGTCTAGTTGACTTAGGAAACCCTAGAATATAGAATACGGAAAATTGACATCTTTACAAATAAATACCACTTACTTCATAAAACCGTTTTCTAAAATATTAGTATTTATACAATGTTTGCAAAGCGCCGCTACAACCCATTTTGGGGAACCCGTTCGGGATGGTGCGGATTATCGCACATTCTCGGGCTTAGTAGTGCGAGATTCAGACCTCCGCAAGGAGCATTCGGTCTCGAAAGATTTAAAATACAATATCTTAAGAAAATGAGATTTTTAGAATATAAAAAATATATTAAAATTATTTTTGTATAAATATATGTATATTTATCATTAAAATACCTATTTTGTTATGATATAAATATTCCACATTTTTCTAAAAATCACAAGAATCAATTTTACACTAAAATACCACGAGTTCCATATAAATCAATATTACAAATATATACCTTTATTTCTGAATTTAGGATATTTTCATTAGAAATATCACAATATAAAATCCACATTCATTATAACCCTAAATATAAATAATAAATGCTTGGGGTATATTTTGAAAAAGTATATAAAAGTATTTTTGCATAAAACCCCCTCAAGTTCTATAAATTACCCTAAGGACCCTAGTAAATATAGGTTTAAGCGGAACCAATCTCTTGAGCCTCAGGGAGCCGGAGAAGTGGGTGCTTGCCTATCTAAGGTAGACAAATTAATAAAAACAATCAGGACTTCAAGTTATTTTGCCGATTGTCTGACTCAGTTTGAGTCTCAGTATAACCTGACTTGAATATGATTCAAGTACAATTTACAATCTATAATTTTCAATATTACAATTCAACCTGAATCCATGAATCCAATTATCAATCTATACAACTTGACTGAACCGAACCATGGATATACATTCCATTTACATGGTTCTCCAGTTATTCCATTTACATGATTCTACGGTTACATCCGTTTACTGATATCATGGTTTCGGTCAGTCAACCAATTATACAATCAATACAATTTACAAGACAAACAATACAATCAAAACACAACGGTGTTTAAGGGGTAGATTGGTACGGAAGGTGTTAAAAGTGACACGATATGGTAAGATTAAGACACCTAACCTGTATTCCGTTGCTGTTGTACCGTGGCCCAACGGTTCCTTAAGTTCCTGATACCTTAGTCTCCGGGGCAAGTGAGACTCCTCTCGTATACACTGGTATCTTTCTGTACCAAGTTACAAACAACAGCGTTAACACTAAATACAACAATATAACAATATAATACAACTGTAAAAGCTACTCTCTCTCTCTCTCTCTCTTACTCTCTGTCCATTCTATTTCTCCTCTTATCTTTAGGACTTACCGAGCAATCTGTTCGCTGACGACATTCTATTTCTTTTTTCTTTAAATGTCGTCAGGTGATTTGGAACCGTCAGAGATCGAGCCAACTGCAAAAGACTTGGATCAGTACAGCGAAGACCCTGAGCTCTAGACATTGTACATTTTCTTTTCAGTACATTTAATTTCCTGTCATGCCATTGTTTAGGCATTGCTTTTATTTCAGTTGTATTTCCTTTTCATGCATTGTACAAAAGAATGTTAATAAATAAAGTTGCCGTTTTTATTATACCTTGTCTCATGTGTATATTTTCTTTTATATTGCTTAGCTACGCTTAGCGTATTTGCTTCTGAGTAAATACGTAGCGGACCAGTCGTGTCCCCTTCGTCGTATACCGGGAAGCGGGGCATGACAGAAGTATTCGACCCGGTGACTGGGTAGCCCTATCTCCGCCGGGATCATTGCCTCGGTCCCGTAGCAGAGGCTGAAAGGGGTTTCCCCAGTGGGGGTCTTTTTTGACGTGCGCAGGGCCCACAAGAACCGGGGCAATTCCTTGACCCAACTACCTTGGCGTCCTTCTAGGCGGGTCCGGAGACCTCGGAGGACATCCCGGTTAGCAACTTCGGCCTGCCCGTTGCATTGGGATGTGCGACCGCGGCAAACTTCATGAGGATATGGTACTCGTTGCAGAATTCCTTCACTTTCTCGTTTTCGAAGTTCGTCCTATGGTCGTTGATGATACACCTCGGGATACCGAACCGGGGTATCACATTGTTCTGCAGGAATTTGATAGTCATGGTGGCGTCCGGTTTTCTGATAGGGACGGCCTCGACCCACTTCGTGAAGTAATCTACTGCGACGAAGACATACTTGTGCCCACCCGTACCGGTCGAGAACTGGCCTATTATGTCTAATCCCCACTGTGCGAACGGCCACGGGGAGGTTAAAGCAGTCAGCTCGGTAGCCGGAAGGCGAGGTATGCTTCCGTGGAGTTGACAACTTTTGCATCTCCTAACGAGCTTCTAAGCGTCTTCGTGAATAGTTGGCCAGTAGTACCTCTAGAGCAATGCCTTCTGGATTAAGGTTCGGGCCTCTTGGTGTGCGCCGCCGACCCCTTCATGGATTTCACGGAGGGCGTAGTCGGCTTCGTGGGGGTCGACGCACCGGAGCAGGGGCTGAGTGAAGGATTTTTTGTAAAGGTTCCCATTTCTCCAGACGAAGTGACCGGTTTTGGCCCGGAGACGGCGAGATGCTCCCTGATCTTCTGGGAGCGTACCATCCCTTAGGAATTCCACGAGGGGCTTCCTCCAGTCTTGGTCACCTTCCTGCGCCGTATATACATGAAGTATTGTCGTCTCGTCTTCCACGATGGGCCGTGGCAAGGTCTCGAAGAGGATAGATTGCTTGTTGTTGGCAGAGTAGGATGAAACCAGCTTGCTCAAGGCATCGGCTTGGGCATTGAGCTGCCTGGGTATTTTCTTTACCTGGACTTCGTCGAAGTTCTTCCGAAGTTTTCTTATCTCGGCCAGATACTTCACCATTAGAGGTTCCTGTGCCTCGAAGTGGCCGGTCACTTGGCCAACGACTAGGGCTGAGTCACTGCGGATTCGAATTGTTTTTAGCCCCAGCCCGGAGGCCATGCACAGTCCAGCCAGCAGGGCCTCATACTCTGCCGCGTTGTTCGAGGCCTTGAATCCGAGCTTTAGAGAATACTCTATTTCTGCCTCGTTCGGGCCCCGAATGATGAGGCCAGCGCTACAGCCTTCCTCGATTGAGGACCCGTCGACGTAAATGACCCACTCAGGGACCAAGTCGGGTCTCCCCATGAGCGGGCGTTGAGCCGCGAGGGTCGGCGTGGACTCCGGCTCCTTGCTGGGGATGGTGCACTCGACGATAAAATCGACCACGGCTTGTGCTTTGATGGCCTGCCTCGGGCGGTATTTTATGTCAAACCGCGACAGCTCCCACCTCCACTTCTCTAAGCGGCCTGAGGATTCGGGTGAAGCGAAGATAGCCCCCAGTGGGCGCTCGGTGAGGACGAGGATAGTGTGCGCCTGGAAGTAGTGTCGTAGCTTCTTTGAGGCCACAATGAGTGCCAAGACAATCTTCTCTATAGCTGGATACCTCGTTTCTGCGTCTTTGAAGACGTGGCTCATGTAGTACACCAGCTTCTACGCTCCGTCGACCTCTTGAACGAGCACTGAGCCTGCTGCTTGGTCGGATACCGCCAAATACAGTGATAGCTCGTCTCCTTCAACTGGTCGGGTGAGCAGCGGTGGCGTCGCAAAGTGCCTCTTAAATTAGTCAAAGGCGGTATGGCACTCTTCTGACTACTCGAACCTCGGGATTTTCCTTAGAGCTTTGAAGAATGGGAGGCACTTTTTCCCAGACCTCGACATGAAACGGCTCAGAGCGGCTACCCACCCTGTCAGTCGCACGATCTCGACGTTGGTCTTGGGCGCGGTCATGTTGAGGATAGCGACGATTTTTTCCGGGTTAGCCTCGATCCCCCGGTGGGTGACCATAAAACCGAGGAACTTTCCCCCGGTGACCCTGAATGCACACTTGACGGGGTTCAGTTTCATCTTGAACTTGCGGAGTACCTCGAAGGCCTCGCCTAGGTCCTTGGCGTGGTCGGTCGACGAGACTGATTTGACGAGCATATCGTCGACGTAAACTTCCATGTTCCTGCCGATCTGTGGCTTGAACATGCGGTTAACCAACCGTTGGTACGTAGCCCCGGCGTTCTTGAGGCCGAAAGGCATCACATTGTAGCAATATACCCCCCAGTCCGTTGTGAATGCGGTAAGATCTTCGTCTGCCGGATTCATTCGGATTTGATTGTAGCTGGAGAAGGCATCCATGAAGCTCAATAGCTCGTGGCCTGCCGAGCTGTCGACGGGTTGATCTATCCGAGATAGGGGATAGTTGTCCTTGGGGCAGGCCTTATTGAGGTCGGTGAAGTCGACGCACATGTGCCACTTACCGCTTGACTTCTTGACCAGAACTACGTTCGCTAGCCACTCCGAATAGGGCATATTCCGAATAAAGTTGGCGGCGAGGAGCCGATCTACCTCGTCCTCGATAGCCTTTGTTTGACCGGGGCGAAGCTCCGCTTTTTCTGTCTGACGGGTCGGGCCGTAAGATCTACCCCAAGCTTATGAGATATAACTTTGGGGTCGATCCCAAGCATGTCAACAGGCGCCCAGGTAAACACGTCGGAGTTATTTCTGAGGAAATGAACCAGGTCATCTCACTGAGTTCTTGTCAGAAGCGACCCGATCTGAATGAATTTTTCGTCGTCCCCTTCTACGAGGGGGACCTCTGTCAGAGGCTCCACCGGGATCCCTCGGACCTCTTTTTACTCATGTCAAGTGTCCAGAGAACCCCCGATATCACCTTCACCTTTGACATTGTCGACCGGCCTCTCCGATGAAGATTTTGCGGTGAAGCAAACCTTTGCAATTCGCTGGTCTCCATAGACCTGACCTGTCCTGCCCCGGTCGAGAGGGAACTTCATCGCCAAGTTGTAGGTCGATATCTAGGCCTGGAGAGAGTTCAGCGTTGGGCGGCCGAGGAGGATGTTGTAGGCCGATGGAGTTCTCGCTACGATGAATTCCACAGGCACTGTCCGCGTACGGCTGGCCTCCCCGACGTTGAACTGCAAAGTGATTACCCCTTTCGCCGGGATGGAGTGGTTGGTGAATCCTGAAAGGACGTGGGAGGTCGGCCTCAGGTCTGCCGTGGTGAGCCCCATGCCCAGAAAGCAAACATAGAAGAGAATGTCTGCCGAGCTTCCCGAGTCGACCAGGATCCTGTGCACCTCGTATTGATGGACCCGAGCCGTAATCACTAGGGGTCGTTGTGGGGCAGGGATATGCCGTGAAAGTCCCCGTCGTCAGAAATGATCGGCTCGATCTCCCTGGCCTTCATCCTCGGATGGCTGTCGGCCTCCGCGGCTGGCATGAGGTGCTGAGTCTCGCAGGTACTCGACATACCCCCCGCCGTCATGACCATGATTTTTGATGAGCCTCGGTTCCTTTTGGTGAGCTTCCTCATGCCTCCTAGTGAGGTTGTTTTTGAGCTGCCGTGGCGAGTCTCGCGTACGCGACCCCGTCGAGGGTGGGGGTGCCGGTCATGCCTGCGAACAGGTGAGCTGACTGCTACTGCCTCGGGAGGGACAGGGGTGCGATGAGACTCGGGGCGAAGCTCTCTGGCGTAAGACCTCGGAGCCAAACGAAGCGGTGCCTACCAGGTTATTGAATATGTCGGCCCGAGGGACCTGCGGCTGTTGGAAACAGCGAGGCGACGATCGGCCATGCCTGCACAAGTGGAGCCTTCTCTCCCTCTGTAGGGGTCCCGGTCCCGCGGAGGGGGACCTGCGGCCTGGGGATCTTGCCCTGCCGTTTGGACGCGGATGAGCGCCTCCATGACGGACACGAGTCGATCTATTCGAGCGGTGAAGGCAATGATGGTGTTCGGAGGAGGAGATTCGTCCGCGCCTCCGTTGAGGGAAAGGCGGCGGCCGGTGCTTGGATCGTCGTGAAGACCGCTCGCCATAAGGTTGGGATCGGAAGATGAACCTTTTGTTTTTGTGGAATCAAGTTTTCCCACAGATGGCGCCAGCTGACACGGGTCGGATCGCGTCAAGATGTTACCTTCCGTTGATCTGCTGATGGCGGCGATAGACGACTGAGATTGGATCTGGAGGCTGGCTCCTGAAGCGTGTGGATCTCAATGGGTTTGAGGTTGTTTGGGCCGAGCTACCTGCAAGGAAGTCCCGGGGTGGTTGTACCACCGAGGACCCTCCGACGGTCAAGTTAGAGAAGGAATCCGAGCAGAGTAACGGCTTAATGGAGTAAAAATGGCTTACTTGAACCGTCTGAAGGAGGGGTTTATATAGCGGTGGCAGCAGGCAGGCAAGCACGAGAATCATGCTGGCCGTTACACTCCCGACGTCACGCCCACGTGATGGGTGGGATCCCGCATTAATGGCGAGACAGGCTCGTTAATGGGGGATCGTGATTGCGTGGAACGTGGGATGTGGTCGGCGGATATCTCGCATATGGCAAGATTCGCGGGATGGCGGTTGCGCCTGTGAGTAGTGCCGTTGGTCGGCCGATGAGACCGAGGAAGATGACCTCGGCGGGAGAGCAAGCGGACGAGCGGGATAGCCGAGGTATCTTCGTTCTGCGGTAGCCCAGAGACGAGCTGAGAGGGCCGAGGAGGCCAATTGTGCAGGGGGCTCGGAGGTGAGTCAGCGTTTGTGTGTGGAACGGGCACAGGAGTGACCTGGTCGGCCACCGTAGGTCCTTTCTTGTGAGTTTCGGAACACGTCATCAGCCACATGTCATAATCTGGGAGATAACCGATATCGAGCATCATCATACCGGGTTTTAAATCTGACTATAATCCACCAAGAAGAAATTTTATGATTGTTGCTACATGACTAACTAGTCATTTGATGACTAGTGATGTTAATTGTTGCCTTATATTCGGCTTATTTGTTTACTGTAAATGGTTGAGAAAGGTAGGAAAAGCTGGACCCTTTCCACTTTACACTTGCATTACCTTGCAAGCATGGTCATTAATGTTTCTGCGCAATGCATTGACATTTCAATTTAAGAATTGCCATGTTATACATGCAAGGTTGAGAAAAGCATTTCGCGGTTTTTTCTCATGATATTGGGTGGAAGTGTCTTCGTAAATTATTTTTTTCTCAACACTATCTTTCAGAAGAAACACCCAACGAAAATTAAGAATTAGATTTTAAACAAACCAAAATAACTCCATTTTGAAAAAAGTGAAAAATGACCTAAAGCTTTTCTTCAAGAAATGGTTTTACATACACTGATTGCCCCTTACCCAATCGTAATGATTGATGTAGCTGCGTCTTTAGTTTAGTGATGAATATATCAGTTGTTGTTGTTATGATGATTGTTGTGAGAAAAATAAACAAATGCAATGTTCTAGAACTAATTAATGTAAGTGGATGTGAAAAATCAATTAAAGTACGTAGTAAGTTGACCTATCATTATCAATATCTCTTTAATTTGTTTTAAAATATCTCTTAATTGACATATGAAGAAAGAAAGAAAGAAAGAAAAGAGTATTAATTTATATTTCTATCTGCTCCTCCAGTCTGGATGCATGGCGCGCAGCATTATTTTTCCAATGACGCAACATTAATATCGATATGTCTAACATAAATTTCCACGCCTCTAGCTAGTTTAATTTATGACTGATGGAATTAATTTATAAAGAGTACGTAGTTTTCGTAGAATCATGCATGATCATATGGTTAAAAATAACTAAGGTACACACGGGTCATAAAATCAAAAACTCATATATATATATATATATATATATATATATATATGATTTGGAATGAAAAATAATTTCAAAATGTGTGTGTGTATTAAACCTGTCTCCATCTGTACTCTATTCCAAGAATTATTGAGCTGATCTCTAATAATAATAATAATAATATGTTAAGACCCTTAATTGACAGTGTGCCAAGGGGACCCTACAGCCTTAAACAAAATGAGCATTTTCATTGTTTCAATAATATACTATATTGATTTTGGTTGCACATTCCTTACGTACCTTACCATTGGTTTCTTTATTAATTAAAAAGACTAATTACCATCACTATTAATCTGGTACCAATATTGATGGCGTCAAATTATTTGCCAGGTGTATCTATTATTGGCATGAGTCTGGTCTACCTTGAACAATGCCTAATTAATATTGTGGCCTTGTGTCATTTGTTAAGCTAACACTAACCAAGTTTTGGCATCATTTAAGAGTAGTTATCACATTAATTAATGAATATTTGTTATGATTTTTAAATGTTATATATGCATGCTTAGTTAGTCTATAGGTTCAATCGGTGGCATCTGTTTGTTGGATTTGAACAAGTTAGAATGCATTGAATTAGAGTTTGGTTCGACAATTAATCAGGTTCAAACACATTAGGCCTAGCTAGCTAGCTAGCGAATTCATCATCATCTTTTTAAAATGTGTTTAATAGTAAAAGATGATGTCTCATGTCAGTAAAGATGTCGAAAATTGGATGAAATGAAAACCAAACCACTCCACTGCCAAGTCTCAAAATTCCTCTCCCACTCCCTCTGCCGATCGATTGTGTACTCGATTTTGACAAGAGTTTTAGTCTGCCAATTAATTTCGAAACTAAATTACATAGTCTTTTTGTGTGTGTTTCTTTTGGGTGGCAAATTTAGCAGCAATGATGGTGCTCAATACTGGCGATCTCCCAGATCAAGACACGTGGCAGATGACGTGTCCCAGAACTCAGAAGGAAGGGCCCACAGGGGCCGGCCAGGCCAACCCTGCACCCGACCTACAAGCACAAGCCGGCCCTCCTCGGGGCCCTCCAGCGAACTGGCCTCCTCGGCCCACAGCTCGCCCCGAGCTGCCACAAGACCAAGACTCCTCGGCCTCCTCGCTCGTCCCCGAGCTCCCAGCCGAAGCCGTCTTTCGCTGCCCCCGACCAAATCCGCCGCTCACAGGCGTAGCCGCGGCTCCGCGAATCTCGCCACGCGCAGATTCTCCGTCAGCAGCGTCCCACGTTCCACGCCATCGCGATCCCCATTAATGGGCGATCCGCTCTTTACACAGGCGTGATATCGGGAGCGTAACTGCCGGCGAGATTCTTGCGCCTGCCGCCGCGTGCTGCCGCCGCTACATAAACCTCCATCAAAGAGAGGTCAAGTAAGCCATTTTTCTATTCCCCTTAGCCGTTACTCTGCTCGGATCTAGCATTAACTTGATCGTCGGAGGGTCCTCGGTGGTACCAAACCACCCCGGGACTTCTTTGCAGGTACTCGGCGCTAAACTCATCAAATCACCATTCTCACCAAAACCCATTGAGAACCACACGCTGCAGAAGATCGCCGCCAAGATCCACCGGGAGATCAAGGGAAGACAACATCTGACGGAGACCTGAAAAGGACCTCCATCAGTTGGCGCCGTCTGTGGGAACCCAAACTCCACAAAAACAAAGTTGGCATTCCGATCTCCGCCTGCATGGCGAACAACCATCCTGAAGATCCCGGTACCAGCAGCCGCCTTCCACTCACCGAAAGAGTGGACGAGCCTCCTCGCGACCCTTATCCCCCTGAGGAGATGTCAGTCACCTCGCCTGTCCACAGGCATGGTCGACACCACCCCCCTCGGCGGGGCCGCACTGAAGGGGTTCACATCGGCGGCTCGAGAGCCACCTCGCCCAGGGATCTGAGGCACCTCATCGAGAGGAACCGAGACCGCTCCCAGACGCAGGTCACCCGCAGCAAAGGCCAGGGATCCCAAGGCGCCGATTCCTCGGGATACCACGGTCGGCTCGACGCACTCGAGAAGAAGATCGAGGGCATGCACCGGGAGGTTCACCTCTCGAGCGACGGGGCTAAGTACGCCTCCGATTCGCTCACAAAGCCGTTCACCGAGGAATTGCTCGCTGTCCACGTCTCCTCGAGCAACAAGCCCCCAAAGGTCTCTCTGTACGATGGGAAAACCGACCCGAAGGACCATTTGGACGCTTTCACCGCGGGGATGAGCTTCCAGGACCACTCCGATGCCGCCCAGTGCAGGGCCTTCCCGGCCACCCTCATCCGCGCAGGTCGGGACTGGTTCCGGGGGCTCGAGCCCCGCTCAATCTCGACCTTCGGCGAGCTGGCTACTCAGTCCCTCGGCCATTTTGTTGGGTACCGTCGACAGAAGCGCACGGTCGACTATCTATTCACGGTTAAGAGTAGGGACAAGGAAACGTTCAAGGCCAACATTACCCGTTTCTACAACGCCCTTCTCGAGGTCCTCGAGCACCGGGACGAGACCGTCATCACGGCGCTCAGATCTGGTCTGAGGCACAAGGAGTGGTTACGTTCTTTTGCGTTGGCGCAACCTAAGACCGTGGCCGAGGTCAAGACGTGGACCGAGCGCGAGGTTCAGCTGGAATCTGAGGTGAACGCGAACCTCCCCCGAGCAGAACGATCCGACCAGAAGAAGAGGGCTCGGGAGGAGAGGCCGGAGCATCAGCAACCATACCATCCGAAGTTCTAAGAGTATACCCCCCTCAACGTCTCCCTCGCAGTATTGCTAGAAGAGGCCCAGAACGAGGTGTCACGCCGCGCTTCCCGGTATACGGCGAAAGGGACGCGACGAGACCCACTACGTATATACTCAGAAGTACATATGCTAAGCGTATCTAAGAAATATAAAATAAATACACAAGAGACAAGATATAAAAGAACAACAACTTTTATTCATTAACATTCTTTGTACAATATATGAAAGGAAATATAACTGAAATAAAAAGATGCCTAAACAGTGGCATAACAGGAAATGAAAAATACAGAAAGAAAAAGTGTACAATGAGCTAAAGTGCAGGGTCTTCGGCAAATTGCTCCAAGTCTTCTTGAGATGGCTTGATCTCCGCCGGGTCCAAACCACCTGACGACATTCAAAGAAGAGAGAAACAGAATGTCGTCAGCGAACAGGTCGCTCGGTAAGTCCCAAAGATAAGGGAGGAATAGACAGAGAGTAAGAGAGAGAAAGAGTAGGTTTTACAGTTGTATTATATTATTATATTGTTGTATTTCGTGTTAACGCTATTATTTGTAGCTTGGTACAGAAGTATGCCAGTGTATACGAGAGGAGTCTCACTTGCTCCGGAGACTAAGGTATCAGGAACTCAAGGAACCGTTTATGCCACGGTACAACAGCAATTGGATTCATGTTAGGTGTCTTAATCTTACCGTCTCATGCCACCTTTAACACCTTCCGTACCAATCTACCCCTTAAACCCCGCGATGTCTTGTTTGTATTGTTATCTTGTAAACTGTATTGGTTGTATAATTGATTGACTGACCGACCGAAACCATGATATCGGAAAACGGTTATAACCGTAGAGTCATGTAAATGGAATACTAAGAATCATGTAAAAGGAATATATCCATGGTTCGGTTCAGCCAAATTGTATAAACTGATAATTGTATTCATGGATTCATGTGTTCATATTGAATTGGAAACTTGAAGATTATAGATTGACTTGAATCATATTCAAGTCAGATTAATAAGACTCAAACCCGAGTCAGACAATCAGAAATGTGAAACGAAGTCTTATAACTGCTAGGGTCCTTAGGGTAATTTATAAACTTGAGGGGTTTTTATCTAAAAATACTTTTATATACTTTTCAAAATACACCTCAAGTATTTATTGTTCGTCTTTAAGGTTGTGGATTTTATGTTGTGACATTTCTAATGAAAATATCCTAGTTTCATAAATAATGGTATTTATCTGTAATATTGATTTGTTTGAAGTTCATGGTATTTTAGTGTAACCTTTATTCTTTTGTGATTTTTAGAAAAAGGTGGAAAATTTATATTATAATAAAATAGGTAATTAAATGATAAATATACATATGTTTATACAAAAATAATTTTAATAAATATTTTATATTCCAAAAATCTCATTTTCTTAAGATATCGTATTTTAAACCTTTCGAGACCGAATGCTCCTTGCGGAGGTCTGAATCTCGCACTACAAGCCCGAGGGTGCGCGATAAACTGCACGATCCCAAACGGGTTCCCCAAAGATGGGTTGTAGCGGCGTTTTGCAAAGATTGTAAAATACCAATCCTTTAGAAAACGGTTTTTATAAAGTAAAAGGTATTGATTTGAAAAGTGTAATTTTCCGTATTTTAGGTTCTAGGATTTCCTAAGCCAACTAGCCTATTTCTAAATGGTCTAAACGACAGGTCGTTAGAGGCCTCAAATCGCCTCTTCACCGCCAATTGTGGCCAGGTAAATACAAGTGAGGAAGGAGGGATACGCTCACGAATCGTGAGGCGGGCCTTTTAAAGTTACCTAAGCTCACTTGCCTAACCTAGACACCACAAAGTCAGGTTTAGATAAACGATCGATATCCACAACTTATCGTATTTTTCCTATTAAGAAGTATTTACTTAAAAATGTATCAAATCTAAAACCTTTAAGAATGGTTTTATTAAGATTAAGGTATTTTAATGAAAGTTTCGTTTTATCGTATTCTAAGTTTTGATGATATCGTTTTAGGGTTGTATTTGCGTGTGTGTGGAGGTAGGTCGTTACCTCGTGCTCTACTTTAAATGTATAGCAAGTTAAGGGTTAAATGTGAAATTGAAATATGATGGTATTAAAGTGTAAAAATACGGTAAATTGAAAAGGTTATCATTTCATGTGTGAAAACTTAGTCAAATTGATTTTTACAAGTTTAATGGTCAAGATACAGATGTTTAGGAATGATTGAATTGATTAGAAGAAGAAAAGTAAACATTATGGTATTAAAGTGAAAAAGAATACGATATTGCAAAAGCTATCATTTCATGTGAGAAACTTTGTCCAAATTAGTTGTTATGTGATTAATAGTCATCATGAATAAGTTTAAGTATTATGGAATTGGTGACAAGTGAGATTTTATAGAAAACCGAATCGGAAATCGGTTTGTTCCGATTTCCGTCGGGTTTCGTAATTTCGTATTTTTTAGAAGTAGAAAGAAGGAAAGAATGGGACTTACGGGTTTCGATCTATACTAAAGAGTATAAGGGAACTAGATGAGTTGCCGAGGCGTTGTTTCGTCGCCGGTTATTTCAAAAACGTCGCCGGAATTCCATCAGCGCTTCGCCGTGAACTCGATTTCAAAGTACACCCTTCTTGTAAAAATTTTGAGAGAGTAAATCTAGTGTTTTGGGATGAGAGGGTAGAGAGTAGAGGGTCTATTTATAGGGTAGGCTAGGGTAGGGTGGGTGAAAGGTTTTTATTTTTAAAAAAATTATAAAAATTAAAGAAAAAACATTAAAATTTGTAGTAAATAGGGTGTATTTTAAATTCGGGAATCGATCCATTAAATTGGAGTAAACAGGGGAGTTTAGAAGACGAAAAGTCGCAACCTTCGTTTTGGGGACTCGGCCGTCTGGCCGAGTCCGGTGATCGAAGGGTGTGGAATTCTCTGACGCAGCTCCTGGTATTTTTACTTTTTAGGGTTCAGTTCAACTTTTGGGAGTTATGGCCTGTGGACTGTTGGGCTTCCAAGAATTTTAAAAGAAAAATAATCTAAAAATAATGCAGGGTATGGGATTTGAACTCTGGTGGCTTGGTTCAGCAGTGCAAGGTATTACCAATGAGCTACAAGCTTTTTCTTGTAATTATGGTGTTATTTAATTACTTAAAATGATAGCAGCAAGAGTAAATACTCCAAGTATACATTAAATTTAAAGTAATTTCTTGTACACTAAAAATGGAGTTATTACATTCTTGTAGCTTGTAATTAAAAACAAAATAATTACCTATATCTTGTGCTCAGGCTAAAATACCCCTTTGTGGATTTTTAAAAAATATTTGAAAATTTTTGTATAGGAAATTTAGGGTTGTTACATTCTACCTTCCTTATAAAAATTTCGTTTTCAAAATTTGTAAAAGGAAAGTGTAACAGTGCAAAGAAGTTTGGTGGCTGTAGTATAGATAGTGTATAAAAATAACAAAGAGATACAAGGGTGAAAAAGGCTTACCGGTGTTGCCTTGACCTACAGTCTCGGCTTCTACGGCTTCTAATGTGAAGGTCTGTCACCGTGGTGCCTTCTTTCTAGCTGGAGGCACATTCTGCCTTTGGGGCCTGTTTCTCTGCCCTCTAGGCATGTCCCTCATTGCCTGTTGGAATTGGCGAGTAGGCTGTGCAGGTGGTAGACCAGGTAGTGCAGGACGAGTTGCAGGAGCCTGGATAGCTGGCCGCTGCTGGTAGTTGGTGTGTGTGTGAGCTGAGTTGTATCTATATGGACAGGTCTCAATTCTGTGATTGGACGCGCCACAAACTAGGCACAGTCCTTTTGCGCGCCTACAGTCCTTTATCAAATGTCCATCTCTCTTGCAATGGAAACAGAAATGTGGTCTAGGCTGGTGATTGGGTTCTTCTGGGTTCGAACGTTGGCCTGGAAGAGGCTCCTCCTGCCATTTGAGAGGCATGGCGTTTCAAACCGGCAGATTGGGGTCTGCCCCTTGCCTTTATCACCGCCTCATAACTACAGACAGCTTCCAAAGCATCTTCATGTGTCAAAAATTTCCCTGTGGCTAGTGCAGCCTGAATTTCTGTGTCCAAACCTTGTTGAAATCGACGGGCTCTGATCTCATCCGTCGGTATCAAATGTGCCGTGAATCGGCTTAACATGGTGAATTCAGCGTCGTATTCATCTACCGATTTGTCCCACATTGATCCTTGTTGTAGATGAATGAACTGCTGCTCCATGGCAAACCTGGCAGTCACAGGGAAGTATTTCGCGTCGAACTTCTCGCGAAACGTCTTCCATTCAATAGGCTGCGCAAGACGGCTTTCTTCCGCCTTCCACCAGTTGCGAGCGTTGTCCGTGAGTTGTAGTTTCGCTACACGGACCTAAGCGACGTCTGGCACTTGTGCTGCGGCCAGATCATCCTCGATACTTTGAGCCCATTCCTCAGCTTCCAGTGGGCTCCCCTTTCCTGAGAACTGCTTCGGATGTAAAGCCCTGAATTGCTTTACCTCCGGAGCGTCAGTCTCGAGACGGTTCAAGAGTTGTTGCTGTCCCTCGAGAAGGCTACGGATTGCCTCAAGCAGAACCGTTTGCTCGTTGAGTGGAGCAGGAACGACAGGTGTGAGAGGTAGTGGTGGAGGTGTGTTGTTGACATTGGTGCTGGTGTTGTTCGGGGAATCCATAATCCTGAAGAAAAGTTTGGGTTAGGACAGATTCAAATGAAATGATAAGATTCAAGGAATATGAAATTGTAAGATTCAAGGAACATGAATTGTAAAGAATGTTTTACTTGCTGGTTCTTGTGTTATATTGCTTAGGTTGTTCACGCAGAACAGAACTGCATGATAGGGATTCATACAGCTCTGACCTGCATGGGCCACCAACAAAACCTGTCACGCCCCGTTTCCCGGTATACGGCGAAGGGGACGCGACGAGGCCCGCTACGTATATACTCAGAAGTACATACGCTAAGCGTATCTAAGCAATATAAAATAAATACACAAGAGACAAGATATAAAAGAACAACAACTTTTATTCATTAACATTCTTTGTACAATACATGAAAGGAAATACAACTGAAATAAAAAGATGCCTAAACAGTAGCATAACAGGAAATGAAAAGTACAGAAAGAAAAAGTATACAATGAACTAAAGTGCAGGGTCTTCGGCAAATTGCTCCAAGTCTTCTTGAGATGGCTCGATCTCCGCCGGGTCCAAACCACCTGACGACATTCAAAGAAGAGAGAAACAGAATGTCGTCAGCGAACAGGTCGCTCGGTAAGTCCCAAAGATAAGGGAGAAATAGACAGAGAGTAAGAGAGAGAGAGAGAGTAGCTTTTACAGTTGTATTATATTATTATATTGTTGTATTTCGTATTAACGCTGTTGTTTGTAGCTTGGTACAGAAGGATGCCAGTGTACACGAGAGGAGTCTCACTTGCTCCGGAGACTAAGGTATCAGGAACTCAAGGAACCGTTTATGCCACGGTACAACAGCAATTGGATTCATGTTAGGTGTCTTAATCTTACCGTCTCGTGCCACCTTTAACACCTTCCGTACCAATTTACCCATTAAACCCCGCGATGTCTTGTTTGTATTGTTATCTTGTAAACTGTATTGGTTGTATGATTGATTGACTGACCGACCGAAACCATGATATCGGAAAATGGTTATAACCGTAGAGTCATGTAAATGGAATACTGAGAATCATATAAAAGGAATATATCCATGGTTCGGTTCAGCCAAATTGTATAAACTGATAATTGTATTCATGGATTCATGTGTTCATATTGAATTGGAAACTTGTAGATTATAGATTGACTCGAATCATATTCAAGTCAGATTAATAAGACTCAAACCCGAGTCAGACAATCAGAAATGTGAAACGAAGTCTTATAACTGCTAGGGTCCTTAGGGTAATTTATAAACTTGAGGGGGTTTTATGTAAAAATACTTTTATATACTTTTCAAAATACACCTCAAGTATTTATTGTTCGTCTTTAGAGTTGTGGATTTTATGTTGTGACATTTCTAATGAAAATATCCTAGTTTCATAAATAATGGTATTTATCTGTAATATTGATTTGTTTGAAGTTCATGGTATTTTAGTGTAACCTTTATTCTTTTATGATTTTTAGAAAAAAGTGGAAAATTTATATTATAATAAAATAAGTATTTAAATGATAAATATACATATGTTTATACAAAAATAATTTTAATAAATATTTTATATTCCAAAAATCTCATTTTCTTAAGATATCGTATTTTAAACCTTTCGAGACCGAATGCTCCTTGCGGAGGTCTGAATCTCGAACTACTAGCTCGAGGGTGCGCGATAAACTGCACGATCCCGAACGGGTTCCCCAAAGATGGGTTGTAGCGGCGTTTTGCAAAGATTGTAAAATACTAATCCTTTAGAAAACGGTTTTTATAAAGTAAAAGGTATTGATTTGAAAAGTGTAATTTTCCGTATTTTAGGTTCTAGGGTTTCCTAAGCCAACTAGCCTATTTCTAAATGGTCTAAACGACAAGTCGTTAGAAACCTCAAATCGCCTCTTCACCGCCAATTGTGGCCAGGTAAGTACAAGTGAGGAATGAGGGATCCGCTCACGAATCGTGAGGCGTGCCTTTTAAAGTTACCTAAGCTCACTTGCCTAGTCTAGACACCACAAAGTCAGGTTTAGATAAACGATCGATGTCCACAACTTATCGTATTTTTCCTACTAAGAAGTATTTACTTAAAAGTGTATCAAATCTAAAACCTTTAAGAATTGTTTTATTAAGATTAAGGTATTTTAATGAAAGTTTCGTTTTATCGTATTCTAAGTTTTGATGATATCGTTTTAGGGTTGTATTTGCGTGTGTGTGGAGGTAGGTCGTTACCTCGTGCTCTACTTTAAATGTATAGCAAGTTAAGGGTTAAATGTGAAATTGGAACATGATGGTATTAAAGTGTAAAAATACGGTAAATTGAAAAAGTTATCATTTCATTTGTGAAAACTTAGTCAAATTGATTTTTACAAGTTTAATGGTCAAGATAAAGATGTTTAGGAATGATTGAATTGATTAGAAGAAGAAAAGTAAACATTATGGTATTAAAGTGAAAAAGAATACGATATTGCAAAAGCTATCATTTCATATGAGAAACTTTGTCCAAATTAGTTGTTTTGTGATTAATAGTCATCATGAATAAGTTTAAGTATTATGGAATTGGTGACAAGTGAGATTTTATAGAAAACCGAATCGGAAATCGGTTTGTTCCGATTTCCGTCGGGTTTCGTAATTTCGTATTTTTTAGAAGTAGAAAGAAGGGAAGAATGGGACTTACGGGTTTCGATCTATACTAAAAAGTATAGGGGAAGTAGATGAGTTGCCGATGCGTTGTTTCGTCGCCGGTTGTTTCAAAAACGTCGCCGGAATTCCGTCAGCGCTTCGCCGTGAACTCGATTTCAAAGTACACCCTTCTTGTAAAAATTTTGAGAGAGTAAACCTAGTGTTTTGGGATGAGAGGGTAGAGGGTCTATTTGTAGGGTAGGCTAGGATAGGGTAGGTGAAAGGTTTTTATTTTAAAAAAAATTATAAAAATTAAAGAAAAAACATTAAAATTTGTAGTAAATAGGGTGTATTTTAAATTCGGGAACCAATCCATTAAATTGGAGTAAACAGGGGAGTTTAGAAGACGAAAAGACGCAACCTTCGTTTTGGGGACTCGGCCGTCCGGCCGTCTGCGCCGGCTCGAGTCGGCCGGTCCGCCGGCCGAGTCCGGTGATCGAAGGGTGTGGAATTCTCTGACGCAGCTCCTGGTATTTTTACTTTTTAGGGTTCAGTTCAACTTTTGGGAGTTATGGCCTGTGGACTGTTGGGCTTCCAAGAATTTTAAAAGAAAAATAATCTAAAAATAATGCAGGGTATGGGATTTGAACTCTGGTGGCTTGGTTCAGCAGTGCAAGGTATTACCAATGAGCTACAAGCTTCTTCTTGTAATTATGGTGTTATTTAATTACTTAAAATGATAGCAGCAAGAGTAAATACTCCAAGTATACATTAAATTTAAAGTAATTTCTTGTACACTAAAAATGGAGTTATTACATTCTTGTAGCTTGTAATTAAAAACAAAATAATTACCTATATCTTGTGCTCAGACTAAATTACCCCTTTGTGGATTTTTAAAAAATATTTGAAAATTTTTGTATAGGAAATTTAGGGTTGTTACACAAGGGGTTCTTCAAGTTCCCTCCGATCCCGCGTCAGGCCGCGAAGCGAACCCGGGGCCCTTACTGTGCTTTCCACAGGACACTGGGCCACGCCAAGGAGGATTGCAAGCAACTCAGGGACTACATCAAAGAGCTCATCCGATCGGGACACCTCGCCGCATACTTGAGGGACAAACGGCAGGCCGATTGCAAGCAGGAGCAGCATCGCCCTCCCGCTGACCTGACCATCGGTCAGATCATGCTCGTTTCGGCGAACGGCCAGCACGAAACTCAGGGAGCCCCGTACCCTGTGCCAAGCACGGAGGCCAACAATCCTCCAGGGAGCTCGGGCCGAGCCAATAAAATCATCTACTGGCCTGTACTTTTCTTTTAGGGCAATGTAAACTCTTCCTAGGATTTATTGTTAATTTAATAAAGATCAATGGAACATTGCGAAAAAGAAAGAAAAACCTTGTTTATTCAAAAGGTATTATGGGCTCCTCATCCATACGGGAAAAAAGGAAAAGGAAATTACAACGGTAGGAGAAAGGGGTGCAGCGAGCACTGCTCGTGATACTCGGTAAAGATCTCCGCCAGCCGGGGTCTCGCGAGGTCCAACCTCTGCCCCTGGTTCCCCCCGCGCGCGTCGATCCCGAGCCTCAGCTCGTAGCACTCGCGGACGAGCGCCTCTGAGCGAGCCAACCGGTTCCCGGAGATTAGGCTGAAACGCCCCAGAGACCGCAGCTTGCCCACGGCCTCGTCATAGAGCTGCTCGGACATGGGGTTGTAAAGCCCCGGCGACGCCCTCCAGACGGAGTACATCAGCAGCTGCAGCAGGGAGGAGTGTCGGGGGAGTAGCCGGTCGAAATGGTCTTCGATGCTCCTGTAGACCAACTGCACCGTGTCCTCGGTACAGTTTTGGTCATAGAGGTATACGTCTTCGAAATGGATGATGTCGGGGATAGTAAAGGGGAAGTCTTGCATCCTCAATGATCTGTTTATGAAGAAAAGAAGGACCAGTGCTCCTTCAGCCTTATATAGCCCGCTGCGCCCCAACAGAACTCAACAATCGCCCGCCTTCGCCCCAAAAATTCGCTGCCACGCGGCGATCAATGAGCCTTCTCTGGCGGAATTGAAACGACGCGACCCTGGCGCTTCGCCTCCCCCCGCATTCAATGCGCATGCTGCGCGCGGGGCCGCCGTGACCGTCTCTGTTCCCCATACCTACGACTGGATGGTCGGGCGTAACCTCATGAAGAATCAGCCGAGCGGCTGCCCTGCTCGGTTATCCCTGGCGGGTAGCTTCCCTACCGCAACACCAGGGACCAGAAAGTCCTCCTTAGAGGCAGCTCAGCAGCTTCCCTGCTCGGCTATCCCTGGCGGGTAGCTTCCCTGCCGCAACGCCAGGGATCAGAAAGCCCTCCCAGAGACAGTCGAGCCCGAGGATCCCTCGATTGGCTATCCTTCAGGACAAAAGCCCTCGCCCAGAAGCACCGGGCAGTAACCCTTCTCGGCCAAGGGTCCTTGGTAGGCTTCTTACAGCCCCTCCCGCGCCAAGGACCAAAGTCCTTCCAGAGGCAGTCGGGTCCTTGCTCGGCTATCCCCGGCTGGTAGCTTCCTACCACAACCGACAGGGATCAAAGTCCTCGCCAAGAGGCGCTGGGTGGTAACCCCGCTCGGTCCCCGTCCTGAAGGATCAAAGCCCTCGCAAGAGGCAACCGGGCAGCTACCCTACTCGGTCAACTCCGGCTGGTAGCTCCCTACCCACGACGCCAGGGATCAAAGCCTTCATAAGAGGCACCCGAGCGGCTACCCCGCTCGTTCATCCCAGGCTAGTAGTTGCCTACCCACGACGCCAGAGGTCAAAGCCCTCGCCAAGAGGCAACCGCGCAGCTTCACTGCCCGGTCATCCTTAGTGGGCTTCTTACAGCCCCTCCAATACTAAGGATCAAAGCCCTTGTAAGAGGCAACCGAGCAGCTACCCTGCTCAGGTCGTCCCTGGTGGGTAGCTCCCCTACCGCAACGCCAGGGATCAGAAAGCCCCCCCAGAGGCAGTTGAGCCTGAGGATCCCTCGCTCGGCTATCCGTCAGGACAAAAGCCCTCGCCAAGAGGGACCGGGCAGAAAACCTGCCCAGCCAAGGGTCCTTGGCGGGCTTCTTACAGCCCTCCTGCGCTAAGGACCGGAGTCCTCGCCAAGAGGCGCCGGGCAGTAACCCGCTCGATCCCCGTCCTGAAAGATCAAAGCCCTTGCAAGAGGCAACCGAGCAGCTACCCTGCTCGGTCGGCTGGTGGTCGATGCTCGCATTGCTAGAAGTCAAAAGATGGCACCCCCCATGGGGCCACCGGGCAGCCTCTCACTCACGCTCGGCACAAATACGGCGAACAGCGCTCTGCCCGTCACCCGCGAAGGATCCGATCCCCCAATGAGGGGCATCAAGTCTATCCAGGTCTAAACGATCTCCCCTCGACTTCGGGGCCCATGGGGATACCTCCTCGGCAGCGCTTGGAATGCTCGTCGGCATGTGATCGAAATCAACTCGACGAACGATCGCTAGACAGATGGTCAACCTGACATGAAAACATAATGGTGCAAGCGGAGATATTTTACGAGCATTCTTCGCAAACAGATGATAAAGTACAATTTGACGGAATCAAAGAAAAATTTTATTGCTACCAAAGACAAAAGCTTTACAAAGGGTATTTTTTTGGGGCTCCCCAGCCTTACAAAATTCTAAAAACAAAGAAATAAGAGGAGAAAGACGGGGGCTCTAGACCTCGGGGCCAGCTGCGACCTCGGGGTCCTCGACATCCACCACGTGACGTGCGGGGTCCTCAGCGGTTTCCTCGCCAGGAACCTCTTCCCCCTGCTCATCGGCGTCCGCGAGGGGGAACTCGGCCTGGAGATCTCCGTCGGCAAACTCTGGCATCCGGGCCTTAACGGCGTCAAGGGCGTCATGCCAGATGCTGGTCGTAGCCACAGCCAGGTCATCATAGAAGTCTTTTGACTTCTTATAGCTCTCCACCGCCTTCAGTTCGGCCGACTTGGCCGCCTCGGCTGCCGCCCCAATCTCCTTCCGGAGGGTCTTCACTGTCCTCTTCAGATTGCCGGCAAGCACCCGGGCATCCCCAAGCTTGGCCTCGGCAGTCACGACAGCCTCACGGTGCCGGGCTACCTCCCGTTTCCCGGCCTCTACCTCACTTTCCAAGGCGGCAACACTCGCCGTCACCGCCTCCAACTCTTGCCTGGAGCTCTCTTCCAGCGAGCCGAGCCGGCCCGCAGCCTCCAGCGCCGGGGCTACCACTTCGGCTTCCATACGCAAGGCGAGGGCAACATGCTAGAGAACCTGGGAGATACAAAAGAGATCAGAAAGACGAAGAAGGCACCAAATCTCACAATGAACCAAACACTTACCTGCACGGACTCCTGGGCGATGGACGCCAGTTGAGCCCTGAAGGTCCCCCCGGAAACTCTACCCCCGGCCGAGGCCTCTATCTCATGCAGAAGGCTATCCGCAACGGATAACCCCGATGGCACCGCGAACCGGAGGCCCCCTTCCTCCACCATGATCGGCGAGGACCGGCCCCGGGAAGGTCTCTGGGAGCTCCTCTTGAGCGGCTCCGAGGGAGAGCCGATCTCCTCCTCCGAGACCGGGTCCTCCAGGACCAGGGCCCGCTTCCGGCCCGACACTCTGCTGGGACCCACGGTGGGATCCGCCTCCGAACGCTCGTGGGACACCACCACCGGAGCGGTAGGAGCTGGGGCAGGCTTCGCGCGAGAAGAGCTGGCGCCCCCAACCTTCGTAACCTTCCTCGGCTAGCGCATGGAGGTTTTAAGCGAGTCGAAGTTCATGGATCCTGCACAAAATAAATACCCAACAAGTCAGCGACACGAGCAAAACGCAAGCCGAAAAGCGAGCCTAACTTACCCACGAACTCAATGAGGCTGAGCTCGGCCCAACTCAGGACCCTCTTAGATAGCAGCACGTCAGGCCGGGGGATGGGCTCTCACGATGTCACTCTCACCGCGGCGGGGTCATTGGACTGGTTCTCCGGCAGACATTTCTCCCTCGAGCACTTGGTAGGCACGGGTCAGCCTCGCCCTCGGGAGGGGAAACGAAGAAAATTTTCTTCTTCCAATCATGAATAGAAGAGGGCAAGGCCACAACCCCGGTCCCGGCAGTGCCCCCCGGCCGCTTTCTGAAAGAGAGATAGACCCATCTCGGGTCGCCCGCTCGACCACCAGGGTGACTTTTGAAGACGAGAGAAGAATCGAGAAGGGAGAGGCTGAAGGGAACCTCCTGTAATTTCAGGCGGATCAAGAACCCGAGGAGGATCCTCCACGAGTTCGGCACTAACTGGCCGGGAGCCAAACCGAAAAAATTCAACGCTGCGACGACCTCGGGAGAGAAGGGCAAGCGCATTCCGCCCCAAAAAACTTCCAAATACAAGGCGATCTCCCTGCCCCGTACTTGATCCGTCCTCTCTCCCTCCTTGGCCAGTCGGAGCTTGTAACACAAGGGGATGTGGAAGCGAGCCCGAGCATTGGCGAGCTCGTCCTTATGCCTCACCCAACACGAGGAGCCGGGGGCCGCATCTGCCGCCTCCTCCCTGAGGGCTGCCCTCGCTTCACGATCCCGGGGAGAGGATCCGACCCCTGCTCCTCGGGGGGACTCAGAAACAACTAAAGGGTCTTTAGAACCTACTCCTACATCATCTACCGACTCTACAAAGGAAGACATCTAACCTTGAGAAAGGGAATCTTCAGGGGCCGAAAGCGGGAGAGAGGAGACGAGCGCCGAGCAACTAGGACTTAAGAGAGGGAAATATGAAGGAGTAGGGGCCCAAGGGCGGACCCCACCCCTGTTTATTGCTGCAAGCGGCCTCATCCAACGACGCCCGTCATCTCCCGCCGAAGCGGCTCCTCGCGTCCAGCGGCTCCGATCGCTCTACATGTCGATCCTGCGCTGGACCGCGTCCCATCAGACGCCGCAGGCCTGCATACGTTGCGTCAGCCAATCGACACTTGACTCGTGGACCATCGCTTCAGTGGCAGAGTGCACGAACCGGCACACCTTCTTTAAATGCAGAGATCTCGCCCTGATTCGCTAGTGGAAAAGACAAGTGACACCCCGAGGACTCGTCCCGACAAAGTCTTAGGAAGGAGCCCACCCCGGGAGGCCCGACAGTCCACTCCTGACCCGACCCGCTAGCTGGTCGGGACAAGAGTGGGGGGCTAATGATGGTGCTCAATATTGGCGATCTCCCAGATCAAGACACGTGGCAGATGACGTGTCCCAGAACTCAGAAGGAAGGGCCCACAGGGGCCAGCCAGGCCAACCCTGCACCCGACCTACAAGCACAAGCTGGCCCTCCTCGGGGCCCTCCTGCGAACTGGACTCCTTGGCCCACAGCTCGCCCCGAGCTGCCACAAGACCAAGACTCCTCGGTCTCCTCGCTCGTCCCCGAGCTCCCAGCCGAAGCCGTCTTCCGCTGTCCCCCGACCAAATCTGTCGCTCACAGGCGTAACCGCCGCTCCGCGAATCTCGCCACCCGCAGATTCTCCGCTAGCAGCGTCCCAAGTTCCACGCCATCGCGATCCCCATTAATGGGCGATCCGCTCTTTACGCAGGCGTGATGTCGGGAGCGTAACTGCCGGTGAGATTCTCGCGTCTGCTGCTGCGTGCTGCCGCCGCTACATAAACCCCCATCACAGAGGGGTCAAGTAAGCCATTTTTCTATTCCCCTTAGCCGTTACTCTGCTCGGATCTAGCCTTAAGTTGATCGTCGAAGGGTCCTCGGTGGTACCAAACCACCCCGGGACTTCTTTGCAAGTACTCGGCGCTAAACTTCTCAAATCATCATTCTCACCAAAACCCATTGAGACCCACACGCTGCAGAAGATCGCCGCCAAGATCCACCGGGAGATCAACGGAAGACAACATCTGACGGAGACCTGAAAAGGACCTCCATCAAGCACATTTCTCAGTTCAAGGTTCATTAATTCTACTGAAGCTCGATCGTTGTTTCTAACATCAGCAAATCCAACATATTTCAAGTTCAACTTTCAAAGGTCTTTTAAAAAATTTGGATTAAATAACTACATCTGTTAAAAAATTTAGGTTTTGATTCATACTAAAAGATGCTTAACTTGTATTGATCATTGATTGATTGATAGAATATAAAAATATGTTCCCAATTGTCACAGTAACTTCAGAGTTTTGATGACTTCAAAGATTAAATATTGCTTTCTATTAGATGTTATATATTTTATTGGATGCAACCATCGATTGTAGGAAATGACTTTTATATATATTGAGGAGCAAACTCTTACAACAAACATAAATTCTTTCTTTTTTTCTTTCTTCAAACTGTTTTCGATTGTAGCTAGGGTACGTTCCAAATGGCAAGGGAAAAAGGATTAGGAAAATTAAATTTATTATTGCATTAAAAATATTTAAAAAGGAAACAGAAAATTGTGTTTAGGGTCCTAGGTCCCAAAAAACAATAGGTTTTAGTTCATGTATCCCAAAAAAGTGGTATAAGCACCCTAATACTCAAGTTTGAAGTTTATTAGAGGCATCTACAGTATTCAATATTTGTATTTTAATTTGTATAGGTGTATTTCGAAAATATCCGTGCTACCAATCTCTCTTTTCTAATCCTTTCTTATGATAAACACTAGTCATTCAATTAGTCTATTGGACAGAAGCAGAAAGATTCTCAACTCCTCAATCAAATTAAAATAAATTGACATGATTTTTATATCCATCAATGTTAGCAATAAAAATATAGTGAATAATAGGATTTTTCATATATATAATCATGACAAGATTTTCATTATTAGGATATTTTGACAGGAAGATTCCAATCAAGCAATCATGACAAGATTTTCACTTATTATCAATCAAATAACTAGGACAATATTTTCAATTATGATATTTCTTGTATATTCTTTACAGTGGTTAGACCTGTTGAAAATTGATGCAAATTAAAGTCTAGTGTTAGATGCCACCTTTTAACATGCATGATATTGTTATGTGCTAATAATGTTAGGTGATGACTTTGTTAGATGCTATTCTGACATGTATGATATTGTTAGGTGCTGACAATGATAGGTGATGACTTTGTTAGGTGCTACTTTTGACATGCATGACATTATTAGACGGTGACAATGAAAGGTGGTGATTTTGTTAGGTGCTACTTTTGACATGCATGACATTGTTAGGTGGTGACAATGAAAGGCGGTGACTTTGTTAGATAGTGATATTGTCCTAGGTGCTATAAAAGCACATCTTATGAGGGACATTTTGTATCAATCACAACCATCATCACAAGAGGCAAAGGCTAAGAGAGATTTGTATAAAGAGATTTGAAAGAAATCTCATAGGGATGTTCTTGTGTGTAAGCTTGATTCAAGTATAATAGACGTTTGCAGATTCCGCTCTGCCGGGGACTAGCCATACGGTGGGTGAACCTCGTTAACACATCTATCTTGTTTGTGATTGATTGTTTTCTTATTCCTGCACTTTAATTTATATTGTCTTTCGTCGTTTAATTGCGTGATTGTATTTTTGCGTGATTTGGGTTTTGTCGCGAGCACTCTTCCGTGGATCGACTCTCCCTCCCAACAACTGGTATCAGAGAAAGATTAAGAGAACCTACGGTTCTTCGATTCTATAATCTAGGTAACGGTGGGTAACGACGCTTGTGTCCTCTTCCCCACTTTCTTAGATTGTAGTTTTGAAGGCGTTGGCTCAGATCTAGGAGGAAGTTGGGTTTGCTGCGATACAGACGAAAGATTGCGGAGGATAAGATAAGAATTGAGAAATTCAATGGTCACAATTTTGGTTGGCGGCGCATGCAGTTGGAAGACTGTCTATACCAAAAGGATCTATATCTTCCGTTGCTAGGAGAAAAGCCCGAGAAGATGACCGATGAGGAATGGAACCTTTTGGATAGGAAAGCCTTGGCGACGATCAAATTGTCGTTGAGTCCGCGTGTGGCCTTTAATATCTCAAAGGAGAAAACAACTAAGGCGCTAATGACGACGTTAGCGAAGTTGTATGAGAAGCCATCGACATCAAATAAAATATTTTTAATGAAGAAGCTTTTCAACATGAAGATGGTAGAGAATGGTTCGGTGATAGAGCACCTGAACGAGTTCAACAGCGTGACAAGCCAAGTTGAGTCCGTTTCAATCATCTTTGAAGACGAGATTCGAGCCCTACTGTTTCTATGTTCGTTGCCAGAGAGTTGGGAGAACCTAGTTGTCACGACCCAAAATTGGCCCGTGACGGCCCTAATACTACGCAACGCCTAAAGACGCCACGTAGTAAAAGAAAGCCAAACCCAGAAATCTAAACCATGAGAATACGGAAAAAGATAATATAAGTTTTGGAAACATTTGAAATCGCAACCCAAATTCTTTAAAAAGGTCTACTTTCCTTCTTTAAAATTTTAGCAACACCCCCTTATTTGTAAAACTAGGCAAGATGAGTACAACACAAAAATAAAGACAGTGGAGAAAAAGCTGTATATAAAAGACATCAAATCCACAATAATACACATAACGTCCTCACCAAGTCTCTAAGTCAATAATACAATAGTAGATGGAGAGTACAAAATACAACGAATGTACAATGTGAAATACAGATAATCATCTAACCCACCTAAGCAAAAAGGTACTGTGAGCTGATGCGGTATCTGTAGCAAAAGATGATAGCTGGATAGCTGAATGGAGGAATAGCCTGCCTCGACTACTCTGGGGAACAACCTGAAACACCTGTGGCACAACGGGGGTGAGTTGCCAACTCGTGAATAGTAGATAACATATGCAGGTAATCGCAGGAATGTACGTACAACATGAATCTAAGATATGCGATTACAGTAATAACATGTCATGCAAATGCTGAAATAAGGGAAGTACAGTAACAGGTACAATCCATATGTAAAGCAGTAATAACATGACAATAATATGCAATAACCATGCAATAGGGATATGAGAAAGTAGATATGCAACTATCATAAGGGTATACTACAAGTACTACCAATATATGAATCTGTGCATAAGGTAGGTAAGGGTGAGGTATAGGGTGGAATATGTCATTTCCCACGGAAACCTGACATCGTGGTAGGATCACAATCCATCATGACACTCACATCCTAAATTGCCAAATCGGCCCCCAAACTGGGCTCTCACATCACATAAATCTCACATCACCTCAAGGTACAATATCGAATAGCTCTCCTATATCTCGAATGTACCAATCAACCATCTCTTTCATATCCAATATCCAATCTCAATGAATCTCTAACATCCTAAACATATATATATACAGAAATAAATATGATGGGGGCAATACACATATATTAGCGTCCCATTCCACTAATATTGGTGTAAAGGTATATATAATAACGGCTAAATCCCCTGTTATATATACAAAGGTATTAAAAGAAATATCATGAAAACCGTGTGCCAAGCATCGACACAGAAATCCTCGTATATCGGGCTCCGTCAGTCCGGATCGGCCCACGGGGTCCGTCTGCGGTGTCGGCCCTCGGCCCCGGCAGTACAGATCATCCCGCATCCATCCCTCGACTCTGGCCAGTATCCTCCGGACAACTGCCAGGTCCAACCAGTCACCGGTAGGTACTCGCCCGCCTCCAGGCTCAATCGGCAAACCCATCGATCTTCTTGCCGAGGGGAACCATACCGGGTCCCACCATGTACTCTCATACGGCAACCACACCTCGTATGGAGTATATAATCAGCACCGATAAAACTCATGGTGGACGCGCAAATATCATATCAAGAAAACTGGGTTGTTCAATGTATGCATAATTTCATGAACCCTCGCGGTTCCCAAATCCCGAAAACATCATATAATATCCAAATAAACAATGCGCAAATCCAGGAATGAATATATGCGATATATCTGAATGCGAGCAGGTAAACAAAAGTATATAGCTGAACCAGATGTATGCAAAATCAATAAGGTACAGCCAAGTATAGGTATCTACCTATAAGAACTGATGTCGTATACCCCCTGGGTATAAGTAACAGATGTAGGAAATCCCCCCTGGTAAAACTAAAATATGTGCATGGTATACCTGTAGTGGTATCGCAAGGTGAATATGTACCTATCACTAATGGTAAGATACACTACAGGTATATCGATAAGATAGATGTCAAGTATGATAGGCAATAGTATCTATAAGGGGTTGTGTGTGACATGGCAATTATTGACGGTGTGTGTGTAGCATACAATCCGTGCTCGTGCAACATGAACCGTCAATAATGTGTGCAGTGTCCTACGGCTGCTAGTCACAGTACAACTATATCACGGAAATAAAATAAAGGCGCAATTCTAATAATGACGTAGAATGCGCGACAGGTATTTGAATCCTAACCCAGACGCATAACGCCATGCGGGCGATTCCCCTGTAGATGTTAAATCTACTCACCTACGCTCCACGCTAGGTGAATCCTACCATCTGCTCCCCCTGTAGCCGTGTCCATAGTCCCTGCCTGCAAACCTGCAAATAAGATATGGAAATCACATATAAGCCAAATATCCCGCGAAACACGATATCGAACCAAAACGAGAAACTCGCGTCGCGAACTAAACGCGCGTGTGCACGATACGCTGAATCGTGTGTGTACGCGTCTAAAACCATCGCGACACGCCGCGATACGCTGGATCACAGAACCCACTCACGTATCGCGCGTATCGCGCAAACATAACGGACACAAAAACGATATATAGTCCCAGATTTCTACACAGAACCTAAATTGCGAAAATAAGTATACCACAAAACTACACATAGCAGCAGACATCCAATGGACCAAACCCCAACCCAAACCCTACCCATCTGGCCGCAAATTGCGGCCAGAACGAATTAATTGGCGGCCACGAGATGGAATTTGGGGGTCGGGTTAAATCTGGAGTATCAGCACCTATCCACTATACTGCAGTCTTCTCAAATTCATTCTGAACTCATCGGGTCAAAAGCAGTTTCCAGATAACTCAGTTTGCACAAATACGACGAATTTGCATCAATTTAGGAAACTGGTGGTATTTTAGTGCAATCGGGGTTAAACTAGGTTAATATGGTCTCAACAACCCACTAACAACCTACTGAAACTAATTCACACCACATTAGCACAAAGTTCCCAGTAAACACCTCATATCGCACTAAAACGCACTACAAACCACTAACCGATGCAAAACTACACTAACCAAGCAAACTAGGGAATAAGTTTAGGAAATATACCTCATACTTAACCCTAGGGAGCTGGAGGAAGAAGAAGAGGTGCAAGGAAGAGGCTGTGGCTGCTGCTGCTGTGCTTGCTGCTCGCTGCTGCTGCTGCTACTGCTTCTGGCCCCTGCTGCTGCTGTTGCTTCAGTTGCTGCTGCTTCTCTCTGTTGCTGCCCTGAAGGTGAGTGTGTGTGTGTGTTTGTGTGAGAGAAATGAGAGAAGTGAGAAGAAATTGAGAGGCAAGGAAATTGTGGCACCAAGGGTCAACCCCTCCCTCTCCCTCTCTTCATTTAATGAGGCATGGTAAGGCCATCATGCCTCATAATGCACTCTCTCTCTCTCTCTCACACCAAGTCAACACAAAACAACCATATTCAAATTCATTTTCATTTTAAAACAACAATACACTATTAAACCCAAAACACCTAATACAATATTAAACTAGATTAAGGAATGGTTAGTTCACCATGTTACCAATCATGGTTAAACACCAAAAACAAGTCTAGTTATCATGCACAAATGTGTGCAAGGCGAGGAAAAATCTAATAAAATACTCATTAAATAGGATAAAATATTTAAAACTTCATTTGGTAAACTTTTTATTGAAAACCATATATTAAAATATAATTAGCTACAAAACACATTCTAAGGTGTTACAATCTCCCCCCTTAAAAGAAATTCGTCCCCGAATTTAAAAATATACCGTTACGCATACCTTCAAAGAGAAGATTAAAATCCTCAAATCTCGCTCACAGCCTCCCAAGTGACTATCTCACTATACGGCTACGTCCAAGAAAAACCCTTCACAGATGGCAAGACCCTTGACCGACGTCTCTCCACCTGCCGAGCCCTTAGCACAATTGGCTGTTGGCGAACGAAAGATCGCGTCAAGTTAAGTGGTCTGAGGCTAGATCATGTGAGGAAGGTCATGAAGGAAATTGTAAAGTATCATCACAAGGAATACGGGGTGAAAATCCAATAATCTGGGCGGAAGTGCCAAATTAAAGGCGACGAACTAACTTGCTTATAGGATCTCAGAAGGACCAAAGTTCTGGGATAAGCTTCCCAAAATCCAACACGTCTTTTATCGGAAAAATCCGCAGGAATACATGATCTGTCTCTGCGAACTCGAGTCTATGGCTAACACAGTAGGCATAAGACCTCAGTTTGCAATGGACAATTCCCATCCTGACTTAACACAACTGGACTATCTCCGAAGTCTCTAGACATAGCTGGGGTCCAAAGTCCTACTTACGCAGAGTCAGAAAGACAACAGACTGGTGATCGACACGACCTAACCCCTAAACCTAAAGGTGGCCAATTGGAGTGTCTCCTGATAACGGCTATCGAAGGAGAACCCGAGCGATGGCGAGCGACGATCCCCAACTGCTGACAACAAACAAAACAAACACACAATTTAACAAGAAACAACTGGGCAAACTGAGTATAACCGGACGACAAGAATCCGAATGGAGTCACACCCTGACTAAACTTGGGTAGAAACCATAACGAAATTCGTGGAGATCTGCTCCCACTCCTACTTCGGAACGGTAAAAGATTGCAACTCTCCAGCCGGCCCCAGATGCTCGACCCAAGCACACAACAAGACAGACACCCTGAAACGAAACCTGAAACTTCTCTTTACATCCTGTCCACCCGTAACCATCTCACAAGTCACGTCACCGTTGGCGGAACTTGAATGAAAATAGAGAGTTGACAGATGTGCATGCCTTAGGATTTCACGTCTCTACCCGATGAAACCAGGTACACAAACGCGTCCCTAACTTAGCACATCATTGTCACAAATCAAGGTCTCCGAATCATTACCCAGCCGAGTATGCTCAAGTATCACTGACGAATGAGTATCGGCGGGCAGTGTCTCACGAAAACGATTTAAGGAAAGTGGTCGGGCGCGGACATGAGCAAGCTGTCCCCTCCGTAGAGACGAACTTAAGCTGTACTCAACGATCACACAAGAACTGTAAATCTGCAGAAGATTATCACAACAATCAAATCCGCTGCAGGAAGATGAACATTAAGCTCTGGTGGTCCGTGAAATCTGACACGACTCTCAAACAAGTAGTGTCCCCAAATCTCCAACGCAAAACCACCGCGGCCATCTCCAGATCATGAGCGGAATATCCTTCTCGTACTTCCTCCAAATGTAGGGAAGCAAAAGCGACAACTCTTTAGTGTCACCTCAGTACAGACTCGAGCCCACTCAAGAAACATTACAGTTAAACAACAAAGTCGCCCGAACCAAAAGCAAAGAAAGAACTGATGCAGTTGTTAACAGAATCTCCAACTGCCGAAAACTCCGTACACATGCCTCAGTCCACGGAAAAGAAACCTCCATCTTGGTCAATTCAGTCGACGGTGCAGCACTACTCTCGTAATCCTGCATGAAACGGCGGTAAAAACCTGCTAAGTCTAAGAATCTGCGGATCTCCGTCCTGCACACATGTCTGGACCTAAGCTGTACGGTTACGATCTCCCTCGGAACCATACGAAACCGTCTCCCGTGACTACAAGACCTAGGAGTCAACACAAAACAAGCCTGAAGAAACACTTCGAGAATTTAGCAAACTGTTGGTGCTCTCCCAGTATCTGCATAACAAATCCTCAAGTGCTGCTTCTGTTCCTCAAGACACATTAGATAGACCAGAATGTCGTAAATAACACAACAAAAACTGGTCGAGGAACGGCCTGAAGAAATTTGGTTCATCACATCTACGAATGCTGCTAGGGCATCAGTGAATCCAACGACTCACAAAAACACACAAGGCCCGTAGCACGCACAAGGCAGTCTTCGGAATGCCATCACTCCGAACCTGCAATAATGATGACTTGATCCCAAGCAAACTTAGAAAATGTCTCGCGCTCTAGAGCTGATCGATGAAATCGTCAATGCGAGGTAAGGGACACCTATCCGCACCGTAAGCCGGTTCAATTGACGATCTGTCGATACACAACCTCAAGCTGCCGTCTTCCTCCTTGACGAACAGAAATTGGAGCTTCCAAAAGCGAAACACTCAGACACACAAAACTCCCCAAACCACAACTCTGCAGCTGATCCTTAAGCTCTCAAGCTTCGCCGGCTCATCCGGAACAACGTCGGAAAAACTCTCGCGCGAAAAGAACCCGGTCCAACAATCCCACTGCGGCTCCGGTATCACAGATGAACGCCAAGAATCCACGACATCTCCTCAGTAGCCGACTAGCGAAAAATGCTGAATTCGAGCTGTGAGAGGCGGCACAATTTTCCACCTGCACAACAAGAACTGACTTGCCGGGGAAAACAAAACTTGACTGTTTCCTCACGGTAGTCCACAGACGCCTAGCACGTAGTTAACCAGTCCGTGCCCAGGAGAACGTCAACTCCAACCTCTCTAGAAGGATCAAAACGACGGACGAATCTCTATCTCCCATCCGATTGGCACACAACTGAAATACGTGTCGCGCAACAAAAGAATCGCTGACAGAAGTTAACACCACTCCGACTAATCTACCCAACCACGGTACAAGCAAGAAAACAAATGAATACGTCAAAAGAACATATAAATCAAGGGTACCTGAAAACTCCACATTGGACGTCTGCGCGTCCCGATGAGTAGAAGCAAACTCCTGTGTCTGCCCTCTACTCGCAGCTGGATGAACTCCTCTGGTAGCCTGAGCCCTTTGAGCGAACCTTCCACGTCCACGGCCTTTCTGAAAACGATCCTGACGGGGTGCTAAGGAACAATCCCTGACGAAGTGCTGAAGGCTCCCATATCGAAAACATCCACGCGCTGACTGCTGACCATCCTGGGGATAAGAGCTGAACGACTGTCCTCGTCCTAAGCCTCTGCTACTCCCGCGACGGCCACGAAATCTGTCTCGACGACCAAACCTCTGTCTCTGGGCTGGTACGCTGGTACGAGTCCTCCACTGTCCTGGAACTCTCTGAGCCCCTGGAATATGCGCCTCGTCAACTAGAGCTGCAACCGCTGGTGCTATGTAAGTGACGGACTGCTGCATGCTGATCGTAAGGGACAGCTGAGTAACAGGGGTAACAACCTCCTGTCGTAGCTCCCGAACGACATCAACCAAAGAACTCATCGTCTGGCGGAGGTCCTACATCTCTACCAAAAGTCTATCCATGGTATAGATCGTAGGCTGATCCGTTTGCACCTGTGCGACTAGAGTGCCATCCTGATCAGTACTCGTTTCACCCGAGCCAACTCTGACCTCGGCCCTCGCTGCATCACTCTGAGTCCCCATAGTCATCGGCGGCAAGGCTATAAATAGATATAAGATTCGATGAGAATAAGAAAATCGAATCTTAAGGATAGGAATCATCAAGGAAGGAATTTCAAGCAAATTGTACTTAGGTCACTTAATGCGAAGTACCGCATCGTGGGTATGCTGCAGACATACACACACTACGTTACTTTGCTTAAGCAACCTACTCCATCATACTAAGGTCATCCTACACTCCGAAAGGTAAAACCTAACGCTCTGATACCAACTTTGTCACGACCCAAAATTGGCCCGTGACGGCCCTAATACTACGCAACGCCTAAAGACGCCACGTAGTAAAAGAAAGCCAAACCCAGAAATCTAAACCATGAGAATACGGAAAAAGATAATATAAGTTTTGGAAACATTTGAAATCGCAACCCAAATTCTTTAAAAAGGTCTACTTTCCTTCTTTAAAATTTTAGCAACATCCCCTTATTTGTAAAACTAGGCAAGATGAGTACAACACAAAAATAAAGACAGTGGAGAAAAAGCTGTATATAAAAGACATCAAATCCATAATAATACACATAACGTCCTCACCAAGTCTCTAAGTCAATAATACAATAGTAGATGGAGAGTACAAAATACAACGAATGTACAATATGAAATACAGATAATCATCTAACCCACCTAAGCAAAAAGGTACTGTGAGCTGATGCGGTATCTGTAGCAAAAGATGATAGCTGGATAGCTGAATGGAGGAATAGCCTGCCTCGACTACTCTGGGGAACAACCTGAAACACCTGTGGCACAACGGGGGTGAGTTGCCAACTCGTGAATAGTAGATAACATATGCAGGTAATCGCAGGAATGTACGTACAACATGAATCTAAGATATACGATTACAGTAATAACATGTCATGCAAATACTGAAATAAGGGAAGTACAGTAACAGGTACAATCCATATGTAAAGCAGTAATAACATGACAATAATATGCAATAACCATGCAATAGGGATATGAGAAAGTAGATATGCAACTATCATAAGGGTATACTACAAGTACTACCAATATATGAATCTGTGCATAAGGTAGGTAAGGGTGAGGTATAGGGTGGAATATGTCATTTCCCACGGAAACCTGACATCGTGGTAGAATCACAATCCATCATGACACTCACATCCTAAATTGCCAAATCGGCCCCCAAACTGGGCTCTCACATCACATAGATCTCACATCACCTCAAGGTACAATATCGAATGGCTCTCCTATATCTCGAATGTACCAATCAACCATCTCTTTCATATCCAATATCCAATCTCAATGAATCTCTAACATCCTAAACATATATATATACAGAAATAAATATGATGGGGGCAATACACATATATTAGCGTCCCATTCCACTAATATTGGTGTAAAGGTATATATAACAACGGCTAAATCACCTGTTATATATACAAAGGTATTAAAAGAAATATCATGAAAACCGTGTGCCAAGCATCGACACAGAAATCCTCGTATATCGGGCTCCGTCAGTCCGGATCGGCCCACGGGGTCCGTCTGCGGTGTCGGCCCTCGGCCCCGGCAGTACAGATCATCCCGCATCCATCCCTCGACTCTAGCCAGTATCCTCCGGACAACTGCCAGGTCCAACCAGTCACCGGTAGGTACTCGCCCGCCTCCAGGCTCAATCGGCAAACCCATCGATCTTCTTGCCGAGGGGAACCATACCGGGCCCCACCATGTACTCTCATACGGCAACCACACCTCGTATGGAGTATATAATCAGCACCGATAAAACTCATGGTGGACGCGCAAATATCATATCAAGAAAACCGGGTTGTTCAATGTATGTATAATTTCATGAACCCCCGCGGTTCCCAAATCCCGAAAACATCATATAAAATCCAAATAAACAATGCGCAAATCCAGGAATGAATATATACGATATATCTGAATGCGAGCAGGTAAACAAAAGTATATAGCTGAACCAGATGTATGCAAAATCAATAAGGTACAGCCAAGTATAGGTATCTACCTATAAGAACTGATGTCGTATACCCCCTGGGTATAAGTAACAGATGTAGGAAATCCCCCCTGGTAAAACTAAAATATGTGCATGGTATACCTGTAGTGGTATCGCAAGGTGAATATGTACCTATCACTAATGGTAAGATACACTACAGGTATATCGATAAGATAGATATTAAGTATGATAGGCAATAGTATCTATAAGGGGTTGTGTGTGACATGGCAATTATTGACGGTGTGTGTGTAGCATACAATCCGTGCTCGTGCAACATGAACCGTCAATAATGTGTGCAGTGTCCTACGGCTGCTAGTCACAGTACAACTATATCACGGAAATAAAATAAAGGCGCAATTCTAACAATGACGTAGAATGCGCGACAGGTATTTGAATCCTAGCCCAGACGCATAACGCCATGCGGGCGATTCCCCTGTAGATGTTAAATCTACTCACCTACGCTCCACGCTAGGTGAATCCTACCATCTGCTCCCCCTGTAGCCGTGTCCATAGTCCCTGCCTGCAAACCTGCAAATAAGATATGGAAATCACATATAAGCCAAATATCCCGCGAAACGCGATATCGAACCAAAACGAGAAACTCGCGTCGCGAACTAAACGCGCGTGTGCACGATACGCTGAATCGTGTGTGTACGCGTCTAAAACCATCGCGACACGCCGCGATACGCTGGATCACAGAACCCACTCACGTATCGCGCGTATCGCGCAAACATAACGGACACAAAAACGATATATAGTCCCAGATTTCTACACAGAACCTAAATTGCGAAAATAAGTATACCACAAAACTACACATAGCAGCAGACATCCAATGGACCAAACCCCAACCCAAACCCTACCCATCTGGCCGCAAATTGCGGCCAGAACGAATTAATTGGCGGCCACGAGATGGAATTTGGGGGTCGGGTTAAATCTGGAGTATCAGCACCTATCCACTATACTGCAGTCTTCTCAAATTCATTCCGAACTCATCGGGTCAAAAGCAGTTTCCAGATAACTCAGTTTGCACAAATACGACGAATTTGCATCAATTTAGGAAACTGGTGGTATTTTAGTGCAATCGGGGTTAAACTAGGTTAATATGGTCTCAACAACCCACTAACAACCTACTGAAACTAATTCACACCACATTAGCACAAAGTTCCCAGTAAACACCTCATATCGCACTAAAACGCACTACAAACCACTAACCGATGCAAAACTACACTAACCAAGCAAACTAGGGAATAAGTTTAGGAAATATACCTCATACTTAACCCTAGGGAGCTGGAGAAAGAAGAAGAGGTGCAAGGAAGAGGCTATGGTTGCTGCTGCTGTGCTTGCTGCTCACTGCTGCTGCTGCTACTGCTTCTGGCCCCTGCTGCTGCTGTTGCTTCAGTTGCTGCTGCTTCTCTCTGTTGCTGCCCTGAAGGTGAGTGTGTGTGTGTGTGTTTGTGTGTGTGTTTGTGTGAGAGAAATGAGAGAAGTGAGAAGAAATTGAGAGGCAAGGAAATTGTGGCATCAAGGGTCAACCCCTCCCTCTCTCTCTCTTCATTTAATGAGGCATGGTAAGGCCATCATGCCTCATAATGCACTCTCTCTCTCTCTCACACCAAGTCAACACAAAACAACCATATTCAAATTCATTTTCATTTTAAAACAACAATACACTATTAAACCCAAAACACCTAATACAATATTAAACTAGATTAAGGAATGGTTAGTTCACCATGTTACCAATCATGGTTAAACACCAAAAACAAGCCTAGTTATCATGCACAAGTGTGTGCAAGGCTAGGAAAAATCTAATAAAATACTCATTAAATAGGATAAAATATTTAAAACTTCATTTGGTAAACTTTTTATTGAAAACCATATATTAAAATATAATTAGCTACAGAACACATTCTAAGGTGTTACACTAGTGATGGCGGTTAGCAACTCTATCTCGGGGATTCTCACGTTTAATGATGCGGTAAGCTGCATATTAAACGATGAGATGCGGAGAAAGTCCGTAAGTGGGGGTTCTGGAACTCCTGCACTTTCGGTGGAGAATCGTGGCAGAACAATGGAAAGGGGAAAGTGGAAAAGGGGCAAGTCTAAAAGCCGAGGTAAATCTCAAGGAAAAATCCAAGGCGCCTGTTGGAATTGCGGAAAGAAGGGCCACAGAAGAAGTGAATGCAGGCTTCCGAAGAAAGGCTCAAATGAGAAGACGGATGAAAAGGAAGCGAATGTGGTGTCTATACAAGAACAAGGGGAACAAGGTCTTTGTCTATCGACGAGCGAGAACACAAAGACGGATACTTGGTTCCTAGATTCAGGGGCTTCTTTTCATTGCACTTCGGGCAGACACCACTTTAGCGAGTATGTTCAGGACGATCTTGGATATGTGACGGTGGAAAACGGTCAATCGTGTAAGATCGTTGGAAAGGGGACGATCATCTTGCAACCGTCAGGAGGTGGTCAAATCAAATTGAAAAATGCTCGTCATATTCCGGATTTGAAGAAAAGCTTAATTTCCACAAGTCAGCTAGACAACGAAGGGTTTACTACAACGTTTGGGAATTCTTAATGGAAGATTTCCAAACGGTCATTGGTGGTCGCAAGGGACAGGCTGAGCTGTTCATTGTACTCATTCAATGGGAGCAGCAGAGGCTCGGTTGCATTGACGGCAAGTTCGGAGAAAGATTCGGAGATTTCGTTGTGGCATAAGAGATTGGGGCACCTCAGCGAGAAGAACATGGAAATTCTTCAAGCTAAGGGGGTTCTTTCGGGGCTGAAAAAAGTGGAGTTGGGGTTTTGCGATAGCTGCGTTTGTGGGAAGCAAAACGCACTCGGTTTTCAAATTGGAGGAGTAGCGAAAAAGACCAAGAAACTGGAGATGGTGCATACCGACGTGTGGGGTCTGGCCTCGGTAGAGTCTTATGGAGGAAATCGGTACTTCGTGACGTTCATCGATGATACAAGTCTGAAGACATGGGTATACGCGATGAAGAAAAAGTCCGATATGTTTGGTATCTTCAAACATTGGATTGCGCAGGTGGAGAACTAAATGGGGATGAAGGTTAAATGCCTAAAGTTCGATAATGGCGGGGAATACTGCACCCAAGAGTTCGAGGAGTTTTGCTCGCAAAAAGGTATTCGTTGGTTGAAAACGGTACCTGGGACGCCACAGCAAAATTGTATCGCTAAAAGGATGAACAGAACGATCCTAGAGCGAGTGCGAAGCATGACCTTAGATGCGACTCTGCTAAAATTCTTATGGGCAGCAACGGTCGATATTGCTGTATATCTGATCAACAGAAGCCCGGCGAGTGCACTTGATGGAGGCATTCCATAAGAAATTTGGCCAGGTAAACCGGTCAACCATTCGCACATTAAAGTATTTGGCTGTATCGCGTAATCTTTGATTGATAAGCCAGAAAGGAGCAAGCTTGACTCCAAATCTAAGAAGTGTGCTTTCATCGGGTATGGTGGAGATGAGTTCGGATATCGGCTGTGTGATTACACAAGTAAGAAAGTAATACGAAGCTGGAACGTTGTCTTTGATGAGCAGCACTTATATAAAGAAGAAAAGCAAGCCAAAGATGATGTTGTATCTGAGTTCGTGGAGTTAGACGGAACTCAAGAGAATAATCAGGTGTCCACAAGTGGGGATCAAAACATGGAGGAAGCTGCAGTGCAGGATCAGGTTCAAGAATATGATGGCCACCATGTTCAGCAACCAGATGTACCCGTTTTAAGGAGATCTACGAGAGAAAGGAGACTACCTGAAAGACTTGTGACCGACTTCATTTTGTACATGGATTCGGGAGAGCCTAAATCCCTTGAAGAGGCGACGCAAGACGGTGCTAGTTAGCAGTGGGAGCGAGCTATGGATGAGGAGATGGATTCTTTGAAGAAGAACCGCACGTGGGACCTAGTGAAGCTACCCAAGGGTCGAAAAGTGTTGCTGAATAGATGGGTGTACAGGATAAAAGATGAGGCCGATGGTGTGAAGCGGTACAAGGCTCGCTTGGTAGTCAAGAGATATGCGCAAAAGCAAGGAATTGACCATCAAGAGATATTTTCCCCTGTGGTGAAAATGACATCAATTCGAGTGATCCTTAGTATTGTGGCGGTGGAGGATCTGCACTTGGAGTGGCTTGATGTGAAGACCGCGTTCTTTCATGGAGATTTGGTAGAGGAGATCTATATGATGCAGCCACCGGGATACGAGGTGAAGGGAAAAGAAACTATGGTGTGTAGACTGCGAAAGAGTTTGTACGGCCTTAAGCAAGCTCCAAGATAGTGGTGTCTCAAATTCGATCAGTCCATGCTAGAGACGGGATTTGTGCGTGGTGAGTCAGATTACTGTGTCTATATTCAGACTTTTGAGGATAAAGACTATATCATTCAATCACTATATGTAGATGATATGTTGGTAGTGGGTCCGAACTTTGAGAAAATTCAAAGTCTAAAGAAGATGATGGCTGAAAAGTTTTCCATGAAAGATTTGGGAGCGGCCAAACAAATTTTGGGCATGAAGATCGTTCGAGATAGGAAGCAGCGGAAGCTGTGGTTATCGCAAAGCGACTATATTGAAAAGGTTTTGAAGTGGTTCAACATGGACAAGTCAAAACCGGTGAGTACGCCTTTAGCAAAACATTTCAAACTCATGAAGGAGTTTTGCCCAACAACTCAAGAGCAGAAAGACGAGATGGCAAGAGTGTCGTATGCTTTTGTGGTGGGGAGTTTAATGTATGTAATGGTAAGTACGAGACCAGATATTGCACATGCAGTGGGAGTTGTGAGCCGGTATATGCAAAACCCAGGGAAGGAGCATTGGAATGCGGTGAAGTGGATTTTGAGGTATCTTAGGGGTACGTCTAGTCACTGCTTATGTTTTGGGGGTGTCTCTCTAAATGTGCAATGTTACGTTGATGCGGACTACTCGGGTGATCGAGATAGTGGGAAGAGCACAACGGGATACGTATTTACAGTTGGGGGAACAACGGTGAGTTGGGTATCTCAACTGCAAAAAGTGGTAGCATTGTCAACTACGGAAGCTGAGTACGTGGCAATCACGGAAGCCAGCAAAGAGATGATATGGTTACAAGGGTTACTCGAAGAGTTGAGTAAGAAGCAAGACTTCAATACCTTGTGGGGTGACAGCTAAAGTGCAATACATTTAGCGAAGAATGCAGCATATCATTCTCGAACGAAGCATATCAAGGTGCGGTATCACTTCATACGCATGGCATTAGAAGATGGTGAGTTGACACTGCAGAAGATCGCGGGAGAAAAGAATCCGACGGATATGTTCACCAAAATTGTAGACAGAGATAAGCTGAATCTCTGTTGCAGAACGGTGAATCTCTCTATGAAAATTTGATGAGGAGAGAACAGCAGCGGAATCGTGTGAAGTTTACTAGTGTTGAGAATCGGCCAAAAAAAAAATACTCTAAGTGGGACAATATCGAGATTGTGATGAATTTGCATCAAGGTGGAGTTTGTTGAAAATTGATGCAAATTAAAGTCTACGGTTAGGTGCCACCTTTTGACATGCATGACATTGTTAGGTGGTAATAATGTTAGGTGATGACTTTGACATGCATAATATTGTTAGGTGGTGACAATGATAGGTGGTGACTTTGTTAGGTGCTACTTTTGACATGCATGACATTGTTAGGTGGTGACAATGAAAGGTGGTGACTTTGTTAGGTGCTACTTTTGACATGTATGACATTATTAGGTGGTGACAATGAAAGGTGGTGACTTTGTTAGATAGTAAAATTGTCCTAGATGCTATAAAAGCACATCTTATGAGCGAGACATTTTGTATCAATCACAACCATCATCACAAGAGGCAAAGGCTAAGAGAGATTTGTATAAAGAGATTTGAGAGAAATCTTCTAGGGTTGTTCTTGTGTGTAAACTTGATTCAAGTATAGTAGACGTTTGCAGATTCCGCTCTGCCGTGGACTAGCCATACGGTGGGTGAATCTCGTTAACAAATTTATCTTGTTTGTGATTGATTGTTTTCTTATTGCTGCACTTTAATTTATATTGTCTTTCGTCGTTTAATTGCGTGATTGTATTTTTGCGTGATTTGGGTTTTGTCGCGAGCACTGTTCCGTAGATCGATTCTCCCTCCCAACAAGATCATGATTTTAGGAAATGATTACATAATTTATTCCATTTAAATTTGTACTTAAATACGATCGATGCATGAGAAAAAAAACTCTGAACTTGTTCAATAGATTTCCTCTCTAATTAAATTTATTTTTAGAGGCAATCTCCTATCTAATTATCTTTCAATATGGTTTTATCTTCAAAACCCCATAAATATCAAACTCAGCAAATGAATTTTAATATTGATGAGGTTTTGAAGAAGTGAATGAAGGAGGAGAAGGTGCTGAGTGAAAATGAGAGCTTGTGTTTATGTGTTTCGACTTTCGAAGAAGGACATGAGAAAAAAAATGTTGGGTTTGGTAGATACTAGAGAGAAAGATCAGGGTTAGAACGTAAGAGGAAATGAGTATTAAGTTTAATAAGTTCTCTCCTGGGTGTGTGTTGTGTGTGTGGATACAGCGTGTTTGGATAAGGCTTACGGATTAGCTCCAAAAGAAAAAGTTTAAGAAGTTTTCAATGAGGGACTTTGGAAGAAGAAATGTGTTTTGCGGTTAAAGAAAAATATATAGGTTTTGGATATGATAGCGTCTTGAAAAAGAAGACACGGATGGAAGAGAAAGAGAAAAATTAGTAGCAAAAAAAAGACGAGAGAAATGTAGCAGTTTTTCTATACATCAATTTCAACTTAAATTAATAGTTTCGACTTAAATATAGGAATCATAGTATAAATCAAGTACTTAATAATGTAAATATATAACTTTATCATATAAATGTATTACTTTATTTACAAGGATAGTATTGATATTAAAGAAGCATATGTTAATTAGTCAATACATATATATAAAAAAGATTAAAATAAATAAATAGTTGAGCCTAGGGTTTCTGACCAGCATCTTTTTATACCAGAGACTAAACACCATTACTTTTGAATTGGTTTTTAATTTCCTTTTTAACTTTGAAGATGCTATGTTTATTGTTTGGGTGCGTGGGCCATTTTTATTTATTTTGGGTGGGGATGCGGGGTGGGTGGGAGTGGGGGGTGGTTATGGTGGTTTATGTTCATGTGGAGAGAATTATTTTGAACTGTGGGTATGCTTGAGAGTCACATTCATGTGTTGAGAGACTTCTACTATATAGGAATAGTGGGGGTATGCTTGCCCACATGGCCATTGGACACCCCAAGATGAAGCTCTTATGGGAGGTATGTTCTTTTCCCCCCCTATTTTTATTTTATTTTATATATTTCTCCTTGTTTTCCAAATTTTCTTTTCGAAACAAACATAACTCTATGAGTTTGGTTTAGAATTGTAGAGATAAACCAAATCAAACTAAGTCCAATTCAACTTACTCCGCGAATCTAATCAAGTAAACCAAGAAATAAAAATAAATACTATAACTAAGTTTGCAAGAAACATTTTATTTTATGTATAAGGCAAATGCGTTCAGCCCATATGGCAATGGTTGCAAAAACCAACCCAAGGTGAGTCCCATCCTAATGAAACTCTAGGGATACATCCCTACCGTGTTTTCCCTTTTTTTAGCATCGCAACAAAAGTTGTAGTTGATCGCAACGCCATATATATGCCTCTTACATATCTCTATTTCTACTATTTGAAATAAAATAAAATATTCAGAAAAAAAGAAGAAAAATCCTTACTCTAACACGGTCCAAGCCATCAACTTTTTAGTTAATAAAATTCGATAGAATCAACAACCGTAAAACCGTTAAAATATTTTTTTAACAAAAAAATATTTGAAGAGCGCTATTGTTAATAAAAAGTTTAACTGTTATAAATTTAAACCAACTTCTTACAAAATTAAAATACGTTTAATACATTAATAATAAATTAAATTGATAAATCATAGATAGATATATTTAAATTTCAACATCAACATAATCATTATTATCTCGATATTTTTTTAATATAATCATGTTCATCGCACATCCAAAACTGCCAGCACAATCTACTTCTACCTGTCTATATTAATTAGTCATATCTTTTCAGAAAAAAAACAGAAAAACAAAATGATATATTTGGATACCAAACTTATTGGCCCTAGCAGTTATATATGAGAAGATTGGTTGAGAAAGATCCAAAGTCTTATCTTAAATATAAATAAAAGAATATCCCAAAAAAAACACATAAGCAATCAACAATAGTACTTCCCAGCAATCGGAGACTCTCAAGGAACCAATCATGTACCTCCACGTGCCCCTGCCGAGTGACGTCATCGAACCCAAATATAAAATTCGTACGGGGGGCAAACTTGTGATTAAACAAAATCTCATGAGTTGTGCCGAAACTGCTTTTATTTCGTTAAGTATTTATTGGGATTTGGACTCTTGTGATTTAAAATATAATTTTTAGTTTTCAAATTCTAGCTAGGTTTCTCGAACTATTTAGGTCTTGAATCTGAAGAGAGAGAGAGGGGCCGAGAGAGGAATTCGAGCTCTGATTAAGTTCAGGTATTTTTTTCTCTCTCAGAATTTCCCCCTTTTTATCTTAACATTTTGAATTTTTGATATTTTTTCGAGGTTTTTGCTGATTATTTTGAGATATAGATGTTTTTTGTGATTTTATGGCATCTTTTCTCCAGAAAGGTTTGAGTTTTTTGGAAGAAATCTCGATATTTCTATTTCTGTATGTAATCTAACCGTGGCAATGAATTCGCGGTCTCGATTTTACTGGAAAAGAATCGATTTTTAAGATAATCATCTGAGAAGTTAAATTTCGCCTTTTGTGATGCTGTTATTTTGTTAATTTTGTGAAAATAAGATAACTTTAATATTGTCAAATAAATAATATCCTATGAAATAATATTTTGTTTGAAGGATTCTCAATGTCTTAAGTAATTGTGGGGCTTTACTAATGCAGTTAATTTCAGGAAAACAAGGACGAACTGTTTTTTTTTTCTGATTGCAGAATTTCACAGGAAAATTAAGCTTGAGTGATAATTAGAGCTGAGGATTGCAGTTGCTATTGTGAATAAAGAGATTTTAGAGTGAGAATAAATATGGAAAGATCTCTGCTCGGCATGTTGATGGAGGGAGAAGGCAATGGAGGAGGATCGATCTTTTCTGCCATTAGCTTTGCTGTTCTGCCAATTATCAAAGTCTTCACAATGTGCTTCATGGGTTTTCTTATGGCTTCTAAGTATGTAAATATTTTTCCTGCTCAAGGGCGAAAGCTTCTTAATGGGGTAAGCACAATTCATATTCAAGTCAATCAATTTCAGGCAATATGTGAAATACAGTTCCATTGATATTTTGTTTTCCGACAATGCATTTCTGTGTTGGGGGCGGAGCCCGTAAGCGACGGATACACAACACAACTTGGATGCCCATTCTAACCCAAAAGCCCGAGCTGATAGGTAGAGGTCCAAGTTATATTATATATCACATCAATTTCTTATAAACTCCCGATGTGGAACTAAAGATACGAGTCACAACCCAACATTCTGTGCTTTTTTTTGTGTGGGGATTTCAGTAGAAGGGATTGGGTTGCAGATTTAGTAGGTAATATCTAGTTTTAGAGACAATTTTTGGGAATTAGCAATGTTTTCAAAATATTTAGCAAAATGGTGTTCCCCAAAAAATATTTAGGAGAATGGTGTTGGGCTGGTTATTAGCCCGATTTGGTTGTTGTTAACTAAAACCGCACTTTTAAAGTGCGGTTTTAAGCTAAAATCTTCAATTTTTTTTTTGTAAATTAAGAACCGCACTTTAAGTTCCCCTCCACAACAAACAAAGATTCTTCCAACCAGCAAAGATTACGAGTTTTATAAGTTTCTTATCTTAAAACTGCACTTTGAAAGTACGGTTTTAGCTAAAAATACCTAAAGCGGGTAATCTCCAGCCCAACACCATTCTGCTAATTATTTTTTGGGGAACACCATTTTACTAAATATTTCGAAAAACTTGATAATTCCAAAAAATTGTCCCTAGTTTTAGGTATCGGTTTTGATGGTAGAAGTTAGAAATGAATTCGTTTCAAAAGGGCCAATTTCTGGTGTTCAAGTTTTCACTCTAGAATTAACTTTTGCTATCAGTTGTGTATGTCATAGCTTGGTTTCGAATGGAGCTACTTTTAATTTTTATAAATTATGACCAATTACCGTCTACCAGTAGTTCAAGTTCCTGCTATCCAACCAATGTATATGGATATAATTTGCATGTGGGTCATCTGTGAAGAACTCTGGTTAGAAGGAAAAATTACAGGAGAGGAAATAATGCATAGAACCCTGTAAAGCTCTCCATCAACGTGCTAGTTTCCCTTGAGCCTTTCCCTTGTGTCCATCATTCCTTTGGAAGACATCACGAGAATTATCTTCGTAATCTAAATCCCTGACCACTTATTTGTTCTTGTGAAATACATAGATACATATATATGTATGTGTGTACGTTTTAGAAGGGCATTCAAAAAATTTGACATCATGTACCGACAAGTTGACAACTAGTTATGTCGTGGTCGCTGATCATATTTGTTACTTATATTACTTTAATCCTCGTTTTTTTTAATTTCAATTTAACTAGTGTTTTGAATAGGGCATTAATTCTTTACTTTTTTCAAGTTTTGATTCTAGTTCTGAACCTGAACTTGATTATCACCTTTTTTGGAGCCTGACTCCAGTTTTCATCCACGTCGAATTTTGTTTCTGGCCCTTGTTATGATGTCAATCATTATTCAATACCAGTAGAAGGAAAAAACTGAGATTTATAAGTATAATTGGGTAATGATAGATGATATATCTGATATTTGATTGTCCATCAAGATGGGGTCTTATTTCATTTTGTGTGCGCTCAGGGATTTATACTCAATTCAAAATTCTGTCCACGTCTTTCATGTCCTTGTCAGTGACTTCCAAGTATTATGAGGCCATAGTCAGTCTATTTACATGCTATTGTTTAACGCATCCGCATCTGGTTTCTTATGCATATTCCGAAAGAATTCCATACTCTTATTGTAAAACTCGGCTTGGGCCCACAACACATGGGCTTTTAATATAGTGGGACTCCATCCAAAAGACTCAAGTCTTATAGTGGTTTATCCCATCTTATATTTTATACCCATAAGCATCCCACAATTTTCCCGACATGGGACTATATTCCCACATTCTGAACACTTATTATCTCCTAAAGTCAACATTATTCTTGTTAAGGGGATGGACTGAATAGAGTTTTTTTTGTGGGGGTGGGGCGTGGGGTTGTGTTGGGGGGGGGGCAAAGAGGAGTGAAGAGAGTTGATAGAGCAATGGAACTATGAACACGACGGTCACAAGTCCAATGCATGCAACCAACAATGAATAAGAGGAGACCAACCCAATTCATCTAGGGGAGGATGTGAGTCCCGCATGGTTCACACCTTATAACTAAAAAAACTTGTTATTCTTGTAATTTACATGAATGCCTATCCCTGTCTTTAAATCAACTGTCTAAAGTTAAATCGTTAACTCAGAACTGCTTGTATTTATGCCATATTTTGTTGCACAAGTGTCATATAACCGAAGGTAAATTTCGATGTCCTTATTGACATGGATTTTTTCTTCAGTTTCCAAACAACTTCAACGAAAACTTGACTATGGTTTTTATTACAAAGAAATCATATATTTTATTGTATTTTCTATTGTTACAAAGAGCCCTCTATATTTAAAGGTTATAATACCAACACTTACTACAAATCACCTAATATCTCACCTACTACACTTTAATCTACATCCCACATACTACACTTTAGTTCAAAGTCTAACACTCCTCAAATTGGAGTATATATATCATTTATGCCCAACTTGTTACAAATAAATTGTATCCCATCACGAACAAGTGGTTTAGTGAGTATATCGGCTAACTTGTGACTTGTGCGCACATGTCGTGTCTCAATTTCTGGGGACTCCTCTTCAGTTCCAACAATCTTATTTCGAACTATATAACAATCTACTTCGATATGTTTGATCCATTCATGGAACACTGGATCTGAAACAATATAGATAGCAGTATGATTGCCGCAATATAACCTCATCAAGTTGTATTGAATCACACCTAGTTCTTCCAGAAATTGTTTTGACCCATACCATATCATAAGTGATCCCCGCCATAGCACGGTACTTGGACTCTGTACTAGAACGTGATACCACACGTTGCTTCTTGCTATTCCACGACACTAGATTTCTACCTACGAACACAGAACACATAATACCCTGTAGTGGATCTTCTAGTTATCGGGCACCCCGTCCAGTCGGCATCATAAAAATCCGCTATTCTGTTGTGTCTTCCATCAGTGTATAACAATCCTTTTTCTTGAGAACTTTCAGATATTGAGAAATCCTAGTAGCTGCATCCCAATGACCCGTGTGGGGTGATTTCAGAAACTGACTCACAATACTAACTAGATATGAGATATCTAGTCGAGAGACATTGAGGTGATTTAACTGACCAACCAAGCTCTTATATCTAGCTAGATCATCTAGTAACGTTCTCTGATCTGGTAATAATTTGGAATTCGGATCCATCAGTATTAGATGAGGTATGTAGTCTAACATTCTATTCTCAGAAAATATTTCTAGTGCATATTTCCTTTGTGATAGATGGATTCTCTTTTTAGATCGAACAACCTCAATCCCTAAGATGTACTAAAGTCATCCAAGATCTTTAGTTTGAAACTGCTTCTGAACATACACCTTAAGATTACCAATACCTTTCTCATCATCACCTGTGATAACAATATCATCCATGTATACTACCAGAATGATGCGACGGCCATGCTGATGTCTATATAACACTGTGTGATCACTATTGCTTCTCCTCATCCCAAATCCTTTAATACTTTCTGCAAATCGTCCAAACCAGGCCCTCGGAGATTGTTTGAGGCCGTACAAACATCTTTTCAAGCGACACAACTTTGATGACTCTTCTTGAACAATAAAATCAGGCGGCTGCGTCATATAAACCTCTTCCTCAAGAATATCATGCAAGAAGGCATTCTTGATGTCAAGCTGATGCAGAGGCCACTGAAAGGTAGCAGCTAATGAAACCAATAGACATACAGAAGTCATCTTCGCGACAAGGGAAAAAGTATCAATAAAATCCTTTCCATAAGTCCGAGGATATCCTTTGACTACTAAGCGAGATTTTAACCGGACGAGGGAATCGTCGGAGTTGAGCTTGACAGAGAATACCCATCGACAACCAACGACACACTTTCCAGGTCGAAGTAGAACTAGATCCCAAGTATTATTCTGTCGAATATCAGTCATCTCCTCAATCATAGATTGTTTCTAGCCAGGTTGTGCAAGAGCCTCAGATGCATTCATGGAAATGGTATACTTATCCATAGATGAAATGAAAGTAGTGTGTGGAGAAGACAAATGAGCATAGGAGACATAAAGGTAAAGTGGATTGGCAGTGAAACGAAGTGCTTTGTGAATCGCGGTGGGAATATCAAGGTCAGAAGGTGCAGATGATGTGGGTTCAGAAATCAAATCAAGAGTGGACTCAGAGGTTAGTATAACAGGAGTAGGCTCAAGAGTTAGTATAACATGAGCTAGGGTCAGAAGAATATCGTGTTCCGATGGAGTCGTCTCATGTGCTGGATCCGTAGTAGTGTCCAAAGATGGTTTGCATACTTGATCGGGAACAGTCTTGCCCTGTGAAATTTCATGATATTTAAGAAATACTATTTCACTGGTGTTATACGGAGATACTCACAGGAAAGAAAGACTGCGACTCAAGGAAGGTAACATCGGCTGAGATAAAACAACGACGAAGGGTAGAATGATAACAACGACGAAGGGTAGAATGATAACAACGACATCCTTTCTAAGAGCGAAAGTATCCCAGAAAGACACACCGAAGGGATTGCGGATCCAACTTAGTTCGACCAGGTCTATGTTCATAAACCAAGCAAACACAACCGAAAATTCGTGGAGGAACAGAAAACATCAGGCCATTAAGAAATATGGCAGAGAAAGGTGTTTGATCATCTAACTCAGAGGAGTGCATACAATTAATGAGGCAAGCGGCCGTAAGAATCGCATACCTCCAGTAACGATGAGGAACTCGTCGATGAATGAGTAGTGTTTGGACGACTTCTAGTAGATGGTGATTTCTGCGCTCAGCGATACCGTTCTGTTGGGGTGTATATGAACACAAGGGCTCATGAAGAATACCAGATACAAACATGAAATTCTGAAATTCAGAAGAAAGATATTCTTTCGCATTATTAATACGAAGTGTTTTCACAGAAATATCAAATTGTGTTTTAAATTCAACACAGAATTTGCGAAACATAGAAAAAACTTCGGATCAAGATTTTAGTAAATATAACCAAATTGCATGGGTATGATCATCAACAAATGTGACAAATACTGATCACCAAATAACGACTCAACAGTACATGGTCCCCATACATCAGAATGGACTAAACTGAAAGGAGTACTAACTTGCCTATTGACTCAAAAAGGGTAAGATACACGATGGTGCTTACCTAACCGACATGACTCACACAATAACTCAGTAGTTGCGGAAATTTTTGGATGTACCTTCTTCAGGTTCTGTAACGGTGGATGTCCCAACTGACAATGCAAATCTAAAACTGTAGAATCGCTCAAGCATGCAACCGATTCTGAAAGACCACTTATCCGATATAGACCATCAGACACATGTCCAACTATGTTTGGTTTGGCCGAATACCGACAGCCTTCAATTCAGGTAGTTGTGAAATTTTTTCTGATACAAGTAATCTTCGATCTCCATCTTCCAGAACCCAAAATCCTTCCCATCAAATTTATCAATCTTCACTTTTTCTTCATCCGATACCATCTTTCGTTTACCATCCAGCAAACTCAACTTCTCTTTCGGATCTAAATCAACACCTTCAACCCTACTTTTTGCAACTTGAATACAATTTTTATTCAAGTCTTGTACATGGTAGTTAGGTTCATAGCTTTTAATTGTTCGAGTTCTATGCTTTTATCAGATCTTGCAAGCTCTTAAGTGACCTTGCAAGTTTAGATTTTAGTATTTGAATTCATTATCTTGTACTTTTGATTGAACTTCAATAAAACTTCGATTTCTTGCATTTGGTTCCTAGTATTTTCTTACCTTTACTTTACTTGCAATATTTCCTTTGATGTCTTCTATCTTGTGTTTTCTTTTTCTTTATGAAATGGTTTATGAATAGTTTCCTTGTTAGGGAAAGAGAAGGGTGATGTTTGAGTTAGGATTTCTCTTTACCTTTTCCTTTGCCCGACACCTTGCAAATTGAACCCCGACCAAAACTTACGCCTTTTCTCCCTAGTCATAATTAGTGCCCTATGTGGCAAAAGATAAAAAATATGTATGCATGATTCATGCATTTGTTTTCAATGCATTCAACAAAACTTATTCATACATTCAACATCATTATTTTCCATCACATCAATATCCCTTTCACAATTAAATCATTTATGCTTCTTGCCCCCCATTATTTCTCTGCATGCGGCCGTCTTACTGCCGCGTGCGCTGATTATATGTATGTCAGCGTATGCGTCAGTTTTCTGGATCAGGACGGACTTTTTCTGGACTGATTTAAATAGTTTTAAGTCATTTCCAACAATCACCATCTTGATTTAATAACTCAACTTTTCAAAAATGATTTGGCAAGCGAAAGATGGCGTCAAAATGCAAATACACAGTGGCAGTGGCCAAAAGTGGTGGCAATTCTAAACTGTAGCATCAAAGGCTCGGACACATGAGCGAGAAAGTAATGAAATTGCTAGTATCTAAGGGATGATTACTTGAATTGAACACTGTCGATATCGGCTTGTATGAGGATTTGGTAACCCTGAATATAGCCTCATGCTTCTAGCACGCTCGTTCAAGGTTCTGTTCATTCTTTCAGCGACACCATTCTTTTCTGGAGTTCCTGAAATCGTTTTTATCATCCTGGTTCTGTTTTCTGTACAAAATTCTTTTAACTCCATACTGTTGTTCGCCGCCGAAAGACGCGACCGGGACGTTTGGACGTCCGGCCTGAATTTTGGGGGCAGATGCTATTTGGTTTTATCCGTCCACCTCTCCGAAGATACCAAGTTGATTTATGACACAGTGTATCGGAGGTTTAGACAGATGCGGCCGTTGTAGCAGACTTCGTCAAATTCTCCCTCGTGTACGAGGGGTTTTTGATTGTGAGGACGCTCTTCCCTGCAAGCGTAAGCCCCTGCAGTTAATTACGCTACCGCGTAGCAGTAACCACTTTCTTCTTCTCCAGATGGTCACTTTGTGTCGTGTGTGTTTGTTTTATTTTGGTTGCCCGTGGATTGTATACGGAGACTAATTTGTGTTGTCGCTCGTAGGGCGTGGATTAGTCCAAATCCGTATTTTCTTAGATTTGGGTTTGGGTTGGTTTAAGGATCGTTAATCTTATTTTAGATTAAGATCAACTTAAACATTTGTTGAGAATACGTTAGTCTAATCTCAAACTAAGATCTACTCAACATGATTTGAGAATCATTTAGATCCAACGAAAGAGCATTTGAACTGTATCGTTTTAGTTTAGGGATGTTGCGGTCCATTGTTAGTTTTAGGACATTGCGGTCTATAAGTTTAAAGACGTCATAGTCCGTAGGATTTAGTTTAGGGACGTTGCGGTCCGTAAGTTTAAGGACGTCATAGTCCATGAGTCTAAGGACGTCATAGTCCGTGAAGTTTAAAGACATCATAGTCTATGGGTTTACAGTTTAAGGATATCATAGTCCATAAAGTTCAGTTTAAAGACGTCACGGTCCACAGTTAATTTAAGGACATTACGATCCATAGTTAGTTTAAGGACATTACGGTCCATAGTTTAGATGTAACCATGGGTTTAGAAATGCACCAGATAGTTATTGGTCGTCGGGACCCACCACCTCTCTGAAGACGTTGAAGAATTACAACGACATGTATCAGAGGTGTGGAGAGATGTACCTTTGAACCAAATTCCAAATTGAGGAAACATCAGTCATGAGTATGGAGGCTCGGTTTATTTAGAGATTTAATCTCAGGAAAGACTTAGCCAATCCGGGGTTGAAGTCGGCCTCTTATAATGTTAAACACTAGTATATGCTCAGTGCCCACGTGCTCCCACGTCATATTCTAAGGCAGTGTTAAACACTGAGATCTGCGATGCTCACGTGTGGCACGTGACACGCCATAGCAGTGTTAAACCCTGAAAGTTGAGGTGCTCACGTGTGGCACATGAGGCACTATAGCAGTGTTAAAACATTGAAAGTTGGGGCGCTCACGTATGGCATGTGAGACGCTTAGAGTTGGGCGCTGCCTCTTTTATTCTCTTATTCTAGTGCTGAGCACTGTTAGTGGGTCAAATGGGATCACGTGAGGCGTCCCAAAAATAAGGTTTATTCCCTTTTTACTTTTATAAGTGCTGAACACTTCTCAGGGGTCACGTGGGTCACGTGAGGCACCCAAAAGTAGGATTCATTCCCTTTTCTGTTTTATAAGTGCTGAGTACTTCTCAGGGGTCACGTGGCTAGATCTCAGTCTTTTCTTTTTCATTCCTCAAAGGTGCTCACGTGAGCTTTTATTATGTAGCGTTGAATGCTAATGAATCACCAGGCTGTTCTTGAGGAATCAAGCTCTCCTTTTGTTCTTTATAGGGATTAAATTCTTTTTAAAGGGTTAAACCTTAGTTTCAGAGGAATTAAATTCCCACATGTTTTGTAAGAGTTAAACTCTTTTGGATTCAGTTCTTTCCTCCAGGTTTTGAATCTGCATAACAGATCTCCCCGATGAGAATTAAATTCTCAACTTGTGGGGAGATCTGCTTCTGCAGATCTTCAACCAGAGGAAGAACTAAGTTCTTTTTAGAAGAGTTAAATTTTTGGTTTGAGAATTAAATTCTCTTTTTGTGGGAGCTTTTGGGAGGGGTTCCTCTTCTTTAGAGAATTAAATTCTCTCTTTATTTTTCTTCCCCTCTCTCTCTGTCTCCTCTTTTTTCTCTCCAACCCTTGCTCCTATTTATATAAAAAGAAAAAGAATCAATTTGTTAAGGGAATCCCTCATTGAGAGATCATGATTGATTTCATGATCTTTTAGATTAATCGGTGAATTTTATTCACCGTTGGATTTTTAATCCAAAGGCCCTCTGTTTAACAGAGAAGATTTTTTGTTTGTTTAACAAGATTATGAATATCTTGTTAGTTTTGACAAGATTAGAATTTTATTCTATAATATCTTTTTAGTTTAACAAGATCAGAAATATATTTTCTTAATATAGAATTTAATTCTATCATATAGATATCTCGTTAGTTTAATAAGATTAGAATTTTATTCTAACATAGAATTCTGATCATATGAATATCTTGTTAATTTAACAAGATTAGGAAAATATTTTCCTATGATAGAACTTTATTCTACCAGATGATCACTGTTGGATCTTTGATCCAAAAGTTCTTTGTTTAACAGAGAAGATCTTTTTAGTTTGAGAAAGATCAGGAAAATGTTTCCCAAAATAAAATTTAATTCTAGAATTTGATAGGAGCATTTTAAATTAGGGCGCTCACATGCTTTGCATGTGAGAGGCAAGAGAACTCATGTGTTTAACATATGACCCTTGCTGTGGGTTTTAGCATTGATTGGTTCGAGAGAGTGTGTGTTTGTAGTGAAAGTAACCGCAATCAGAACGGTGTCGCGTGTAGCTAGACCGAGGTGAGTACGGGTCATCCTCAGGAAAACGTTGAACCTTTTACTCACTTCAGAGGTGTTGAAAAAGAGAGGAGGAATAAAGAATTTTGTGGAAAGGTTTCTAGATCTACGTTAAGCACTAATGAAAAAATATAGATTTAGATTATTTTAGGGATGTAGTTAATATAATAAGGCGGCTTGTAGGGTTCGTTAGGATTTAGTAGTTATGGATGATTAATTAAAAGTTATCCTTTTTATCCTTTAATAGATTTAAAACTAGAACGACGGTGATGCGTGTAGATTAGGGTTTCTGGAGGGAAAAGGAATCCCACTCTTATCTCGACACGGAACTCCGTTCATATCTAGCCTTTACCAAAACAATCATTAATCTAATCTCTAATCGCGGTCGGGACTAACAAAGAATTGTTAGCGCGCCCGATTAGGATGTTAATGATTCTTTTGATAAAGTTCATAAACTTTATAGGACTTAAAAAAGGTTTAGGGATGTTCATCATCCATTAGCTTACCCTAATCCTACGAACCCTAACAAGCGGAGAATTACTCGCGCATGTTGGGAGAAAAAGAGATGGAGAGAAAATGCATAATTAAACTACGAAGAAATAGAATAAGAAAAAGAAAGCTACCTTTATTAATCAACAATATTCATTACACTTTGATTCCTTAGAAAATGATTACAAAGTCTAGTTTGCTTCTCGATCTCTTCCAAGGAGGTAGACGAACAGGTGATGATTAGCCTGGATGTATGAGCAGTCTTGGACTTCGTGATCTCGTCGGCTTGATGATTTTTCCAAGAGGCTCTCGGTCTTTATTTATAGTCCCAAAGACAGAACCTTTGCTTCCAAATATGGAAGATAACAGAAAAGATTCACCCATGAAAAGCGCAGCCCCTAACTCTTCAAGATTGCCGCGGATCCGCGGCCCAAAGGGGGTATGGCCGCGGATCTGCGGCCATTTAATCCGGTCCCTTGATCAAATTTTTGGGGCTTCGTGTGTGTGACATTTGGCGATCCTTGGAACCTTTGGAACTTGGAAATCTTCTCGTAATTACTGCCAGACTTGATTTCTAAGTTTTGGTTTCTTAATTAGGCAGGTTTGCTTTAACAACTTGATTTCCTTGATTTTAGACCTGAAAATTCTGCACAACAACTCAAATAATATTTAGTAGAGTTAAGATTTGGTCAATGATATTATTTGCCTACATTTTCCTACCAAATGCTAATTATAATATATCAACATATGGAAAATGTTATTTTTACAGATAAACCCTCATATGTATCATATATTATAATAAACACCTTTTCTAATATAGAAATAGTAGGAAAAATGTAATAACAAATGTGCAGTTTTATCAACTGAACAAATACCCCCAACTTATCGTTGATCGTCCCGAGCAAACTAGTTTATTCAAGAGAAGGAGAAAAAAGAAAGGAGAAAACTAAGCACACTTTCGTAGGCAAACACCATTGCACTGAGCACGTGCAACAAGCCGTTAAACCTTTAGGTGTCCCTAGTAGGAGGAGTGTTGTCTCCTGAGGGTTTTCAGCGGATTACACCCACAAAATCCTATAATAAAAGAGAGATGGTGAAATTTACATATAAAGATAAGAACCATAAAAGAAAGACTTTGAAAATTTAGAGTTTCCAAGTACACCAGCTTTTCAGTTGTCATGAGCCCTATCTTAATAGTCATGATAAGATATTAAAAATCACATCATCCCTCAATAAAATATCGTCTTTATTCTTCATTCCTACCTTTCATCCAAACATCGATCATATAACCCTACGTGTGTGTAAATAACATCCCTACACCCGGAGAATTCAATTCAAGCTATCATACTCTTGTCCATCTACCTCAGTACTTTTTAACTTGATGAATATTTAGATTTGCTCACACATTTTCATGCGACCGTTAATACTTCTTGAGGTACTAACCGACCGATTACTCATGTGCTTGCTGATTAGGTGATGGTATTTTCCTCGTCTTGCACCACCTAAGGCTTAGCAGTGACTCCCAAACCAGTTGGTCTAAGGCACTAGGTGATGAAGCACCCTCGCTATATTTTTTTATTGCTGCCTGGCGATAACAAAAAACAGTGTTCATTTTTCTTTTCACCATTTTATATTTTATTCATTTTTTATTTCCTTCGTACTTTGGCTTTTAGACAAGAGCATTTCAAGGTATCCTCTACTATCCCGAGTTTCAAGACGTGTGTAAGTGCGTATAATAGGGTATCAACATTCAAATGTTTGGCTTCCAGAATAGAAACTATTTTTCAGACTTATTTTTATTCTCAGATTAGTGACTTCCTTCATCTTACCAACCCTTGGGACAACAGCTCATAACTACTTATTACTAGTTCGTTTAAGAAAACTTCTAATTTTCTTGGTTTTCTTAAACTATTCCTATCTTTCATATATAATTTTTCACTTTCTATTCTTTTATTATCAAAAAAAAATTTGTGCTTATATATAGTATAATGCAAAGTATACGTAAATAAGCACAAACCTCCCCCAAACTTGTTTTCAACAGTGTCCTCACTGTTGCTATCTGCTGGATCACAAAAACCTGTAAGCTTGGAAGGACAATATTAATGGGGGCAAGAATATATGAAAGTGAAAATCCTCCCCCAAATTTATTTTTGGCTCACAAATTTGAGGACAAAAGTTATGTTCAAGAGCCAAAAATATACCCCCTCAAACATGAGTTAGACAATACGAAGCATTTTAAGAGGGGGTGAGTCATTTGGTCAAAGTAAGACTTTACAAAGACCAAAAGTTAACACCAACCATTCAAAGATTTTATCAGTATAGCGTATAGGTTGGTGGAAAAATGTGTTGTATCGAGTCAAGAAAAAATGGAGAAGGGATAAGAGGTGGTCTGGAAAGGGTTTGAAATTAGAGAAAAGAAAGAATGAGGATGAATGCGAATGATTAGGAAGAAATAAGAAGTAAGAGTAAAAGAAAGAATGAAATTAGTGCTGCTCCCACTGGCAGAGTCATATACACGTACACTTCTAAATCCAATCTAGAAAAACGTTATAGTTATCCACATGCCAGATAGCATAGTCATGAAAGACAACAATAGCAAGTTATATCCATATGGACTTCAGTCCAGACACTGAAATAATAGTTTCATCATAATCCACATCGAGTATTTGATGAAACCTTTTACTACAAATCTAGCTTTATTAGGTTGGTACCTTTCCATTTGCACCGATCTCGTAAGATCTATTTGCTCCTAATAGGTTTTATCCCTTCAGAAGCACCCAACAAAGTCCATACTTTATTACAGTGTATGGAGTCCAACTAGGATAACTTGGTATCCGGCCATCAGTCAGAAGTCATCACTTCCCACGGCCTGCTGATACAGTAGGGTCATCATCTCATGATGCAAGCCTCCATGTCCCTGTTTATGAGAAAACCTAAGTATCTCTCGGATGGCCTAGGTCACCTACTAAATCTGCAAAGTGGCCAAGGTTTGTCAGGATCAATTGAATCTCGAGGTTCTTACTAAATTTTTAGTAACTGTTTGTGGTTCTGGAATCACTTCCAGTTCTACCATACTCCTACTAATTTCTTTTGCAATAAATTCTTTTTGTAAAAAGATGGAAAGTTAAGAACAAAACACTTTTGATCTTGCAAATGGTAGAAAGTTAAACCATCGACAATGTCCGGGATAACCCACAAACTACTATTACTGAAATGTGCCTTGAGTTTATCGAATTTTGGTTTTAAGTATAAACCGGACAACTCAACATCTTAACAATCTTAAAATAATAACCCATTCTATATCACATATAGAACTTGAGACATTGATTTAGGTGGAACCAGTATCAATTGATATGCATCTATTTCTAATGTATCCCCTTAATTAAAAAGGGCGATTCAACATTACTTATCATGGAGCGCACCCGTAAATGAGCAATCTGAAAGAGAATCAAATTCTCGATTATTTAACTACGGAATACCTGGCATAAATATCCACATTTTCGAACGCTTTGAAGAATCTTGATACTTCCAACGTTTGGTTCTCTGCTTTATTCTTATATCCTATGAATTTCTCGGAATCTTTGGACCATGCATTTCAACATGAATGCGTGTCTAAAATCAGAGAACTCATAGGGAAACGGAATGAAATATGAGTGTCAACCCCTTGTCCAGATGGACACCGGACAACATACATCATTATGTATAAGTCTTATGAGATCATTAACTCATACTATGTGTTGTAATTTGAAAACTCTATTTTGGTTAAGAATATTTTCTCTGTTATCTTCATGCATCTTACCCAATCATCTAATGATAAAGGTAAATGTTCAGAACATAATTTTTGAAAATTTATATCCTACATTATCAAATAAAGAGACGGATATATGAGTTTTTAAAAGTTGGTGCATAATAACAAATATTCAAAATCAAAAGTTTGCCGAAGGCAAATCCAATATCTAACCCTTCTGTGCATCTGTGACAACTTACAGATGTGGGATGTTAATCCGGTATCTATACCCAGGAATCAAAATTAATTGGAAAACAGTTTTTGATTACTATCATATAGAAAACACGAAATATCAAAATGTTTCGAGGGGTGCCCGGGTATTTCTAGTAATGCCTCTTTCACTACCCAGGTTCATGACAGTAGTTGCATTTTCTTTTCTGCTCATTTCAATCCCTATTGTTGCCTCTCTATCTTACTTCGTGTATACCAGACTTATGCTAGTTGGTTTTTTTCTTACCTTTCCTATCAGCTCTAGTATCGGGATTAGAAGAAAACTATCCAACAAGCGTAACCGGTATATACTTCTTATTTAAGAAGCTCTCAAGCTTGAGATAACGTAGAGAGGAGAGATGGTCTTCCATGCAATATAGATCTCTATATCGGATATAAAGTGTTCTGGAGGAAGTAAAGGGGTAAGTGCGAGGGGTAAGGACATATGGGACTATGTCGTGAAAATAGAGCAATCATGACAGTCTAAAGTCGATGCTTGTAAAAAGGTTCGGTCAACTTGGTTTACGAGTTTTAATTTAAGGTCGGTTTTGGGTCGCTGCTAGAAAGAGAAAATAAACGCTCGCCGTGCACTCTAATCAAGATTAGATTGGTAAATTAATCCATCTAATTTGGTCTCCCACTGTTTTGTCGAATTCTCCTTTAAATTCTAAAAAGAGAACCAGTCGGAATCATATCCCGAGAGTAACTATTATTCACAGTGAGAATCGGGATCCAAACCATTATGGAGTGGTAATCTTAACATGGTCAACAAGTCACCCCACACCATAGAAAGCATGCAATCTCATTGCAAATTTCATCACTTGAAACTCCTGATGTTGGTTTTTATCCCTAACGGCTTATGATCTTAATGAGGTCAACAAACCATAAGTCGCTAATCAAGTTCAACCCTTCATTTCGTGATTAATTTAGACTCATCCACACGACCTATAACGAGGTTAACAAAGTTGTACGACTGTTATAACTAATCGCATCGCATGCTAGCAGGAAGACATCACTTAGCCACCGTACACTACGCCTCAATGAGATCGACAAACGTAGCACGAATACTAAGTAATCTATTTCCTAAAATGACTGAGAGCTACGGATGATTTTAAAGAAAACTCTCAACGTTATGAACTTGATGTCATCATAGGAACCGAGTGGTTTTGCCTATTTATAGTTACGTAAACTATTGCTAAGTGCAGAGTCCCCGTGAAGGGATTAGGGCTTATACCTCATTGAATGAGGTGCGGGATATTCCTAATTGAATACCTTGATACAAAACAAGACTATGGCTATTTAATTTGCAAATTTATAGTAACACAATATTTTGCCAAAGAGGTCGCTCACTGTGAATGGATCTAGACTCTTTTCTCATCGAATGAGGTGCATGATATTCCTAACCAAATATCTCGATGCAAAGTAAAAGAATCGACTATAACATCAATATCTAATATTTGGTTTCTACAACGTATAGGTTTGTATTTAACTTTGCATTAATCGTATTAACGCAATCCCATCATTTAGATAATCGTATTATTTAGCATGTTTTCACACAATTTTCACATAAAAAGCATGAAAAGCATGTTGACTGCACGTATATGCCATCCGCATTTTCCACAGAGTCTCGGGTCTTCACCGTAATGTTACTTAACTTACGGCAGGGCGGGGACAAGACTAGCGCGGATGCAAAACATATACAACATTTATATATATCACTATATATATCATCGCAGGCAGATAATCATCATTACAGGCAAGCGACAAATATCATCACGGGCAGGTAATCACATTACCGGCATGCAATGAATATCACGGAAATGGAATGACTGGATTTTTTAAGAATCCCGTGTTTCGTTCGATCCACAAACGAAACACAGAATTCTCCTGTCGCATGAATAACCCGTACATATCCAACTGAAGACCCCTACGAGTGCGGTAAGCCACCAGCTAACCTAAGAAACGAGATAACCGAGCATCATCACCAAGAGGGGGCCACCCAGCACTTTCTTGAATCCGGTGAAACACTTCTTGTCGGGTCTATCCTATACCCTTACCAGCGCGGCAAGCAACCCACCAATCCTAAACTCGAGTGACCCGATCTCAACTCCTTGAGATGGCCACCCGTTGCAATCTAGAACCCGTCTGTTCGTGCGTTTCTTCACGGGGTAATCCTAAACCTGTATTAAATACAACGGTGATAACGACCGCAACCTGAATAATACAACCACGGAAATGACGACCACAAGTCGGCCGCTTGTCCCGAATAAAAGAATATATATGAATCAGAAACGACGGCCATAAGCCGACCGCTCGTCCCGAAATAGAATACACATTTGACAAATGCAAGAATTGAAATTATAACATGAATTACAAACAATTCACACGAGGGGCTATTCGTCGCGACAATCTAAACCAAACCATACATAACAACACATATCCGTATATGTACAAAATAATTTGATTAAACAATTTAATCAAACTATTTTGCTTGTTGATGGTCCAATAAGCATTAAACATCTCCAATACTAATCCGGCACACACACACCACAACCAAACCTCCAAATTTTTTTTGGGAAGAACCAGACTGAGCCTAAAAAGATGGGATCGGTATGTCTCATGTGATGGTGGGAAAATTTGTTGGGAGCGGTGAAAAGAAAAACAAGCAATATTACATTGATTAATCAATTAATCAATGTAATGTGCAGTGTGTGGATAAGGATAAGTGGCAGCATGAAGCTTGCAATAGTTAATTAAAAAAACACATCAACATGTTTGCAACATGTTGCAACAGAGAACAAAAAGGGCTCGGTTTCAAAATTTTCTTGCAACATGTTTGCAACATTAATTTTTAAAAAACTTATGCAAACAACTTTGGACATATAATCATCAAGAGCAATTACATGTATTTGATTCGGGTCTGTTGGGCAGACAGTGAACCCCATCAAATGGGGTCGCCGTCACCGTGGCACCTACGGGTCCCTCAGCAGCTACTTTTTTACGCATGCCCTCTCACGAGGACTACAATCCGCCGGAACCTTTCCAGTCTAGGGACACCCTGGGGTAAGAACCTATGCTTCGCCGCACAGTCACATAGTGAGAACCCCCATGAGTCGCCATCCAATGTCTGGTAGCTCTGATACCACCGTAGGGTTTCAGTTCTATGGTCATGACAGTCACGGACCGCGGCGGCATAAGAAAACAACAATTTTTCAAAAATAGAACCAAAACCTAACCAAGATCATCAAATAGATGCAATTGCAAAAAGAAAAGAGAGCAAGTTAGTGTGCTACAATCTTTATAGCGTGTTTGATCGCCATCGGAAGACCCAAGCTTGATTTCGCGATCTTCGGAGAGTCTACTAACCGACCGTTTCGCCATAGATGATTCGCGATGAAGAGTGGCCACCCGAAACTCCATCTTCACTTCAAGTGAAGAAACTCGCACATTGAACTAGCTAGGTTAATGTGTGAGGTGACGTAATCAAGAAAAACACTCCTTTTGAATTCTAGACTCATTTCTAACCTCTACCTTTTTTGTAGAGAGGAGGAAGAAGATGAAGAAGACGGCTCATGGAAAATATATCAATTATAATTAACATAAAAGAATAAGAATAAGAAGAGAAGAGAAGAGAAGGAGTGAGTCATCAAAGAAAAGAGAATAGAAGTAAGAAGAAGTCCACTCTTCTTATTTCTTTTCATTTCATTTCTCTTTATGTTTATTCTTAATATATATCATATCTCTTTATTTTATATATATATATATATATATAAATACATATTTATAAAGAGAAGAAAACATGTATCAAATATATTCCATTTTACGTATCGTATACGCAATAATAATATATCGATATCGCATACTAATATAATAAAAATAAAGAGAGTGTATTCAATATACAATACTAGAAACCATATCATAATACGGTTATTAAATCAACACTTGACTTAATATTCCGGTTTTAAACCAGCTAGTATTTTTTGGACATTCGATTAAATCATACATTTAATCGAACCCCCGTACATATCCTATATGCATGTCATATCAACATTTTGCCTGGGTTGGCACTTTTTTTGCAGAACTTTAAAGACTTATCAATACGCTGGTAGTAGGTTATATAAGATCATATCCGATTGAATCCGAAACCCTTTCGGATCTGATCCCCTGACGGGGTAGCCCACAAGTACGTCAGTGACACTAACTGTACGTAACGGCTACCCAGGTATGAGCAAGATAAAAGTAGGTCGACGAGCAAACTCATTCAGACCGTACAAAGTCTATAAGTGACGGTCATCATACAGTCCGGTCTCTTCGTCTACGAGTATCCTAAATCGGGTCTAGGGTTTGGAATCTGTCAGACCCCAATAACTCGATAAGTCGTGCGGCAGATGACTTATAACCAACCGGAGATACAACTGATAACACTTATTAGTTTATCTCCATTGCGGTGGCCACCGACTTGTGGTTGCAGTCATGTCCTGCACATCGTGACATCAACTCCCTATACCTGGAGAGACGGATCTCCTCAACCGTTCACTGCTTCTACGTGCTTCAGGATTATACCTAACAAAAATCTGTTTGCACGACTCCTTAAAACCGTGGTAGGGTAGAAGTCTAAGTATAGTGGGAACACACATAAGAGATATGGCGATCTCAGGTCTAGGGACTACCCTGTACTTATGTCATTAGCGAACTGCTATCTGACACTGGTATATTACCAATTAGGAGTTTTCGGTGAGTTCATCCAGTGTAACTCATCTAATGAGCACATGTATACAATCCTCGATGTCAAACACCAATAGCTGCAGGATCAACTGTCGCCCTCCAACCGGGTCAGGAAGCGTACACACTAGTCTAAACTGGATTACCGATACCCAGTCTCGATACTCTTATGACTAGGGACTTTTAAGGATGTGTTTATCGACTAGTATGATCTCCATCATCGTCATGATAGTCAAGTAAAATCCTAAGAGTTTTATCTCATGTCTAAACGATACGTGATAATGAATAAATACATCACATGAAAGATAAAGAGAAACCAGATAGTATATTATCATCTCGAGATTGTTCTCTCGTATAGGCCCTCCTTAAATTTCAATAATTGCCTTGAGGGCATCTATATCCAACATCTATATAGAGAGAGGTTATAATACCTACACCTACTATAGATCACCTATCATCTCACCTACTATACTTTAGTCTACATCCCACATACTACACTTTAGTTCAAAGTCTAACAGTTTTCTTGGATTCTTTTTTTTATTTCAGCATGCTCATGTTCATTAGAAACAATTGAAATTATTATACTTCTAATCATGGATTCCCAAAGGTAAATTCACAACTTTCTAGTCTTAATGAGAAATTTATATAGAAAAGTAATCTTGGATCTAAGTTTTTGAAGAGAAAGGTGGATAATTATGCCACCCAGATTTCATTAAAAAATCTTGGATCTAAGTTATACAGAAAGGGTTGCCTATTTTATTGGAAGGGAGGATCCTAAGCGCCACCACTGCCACCATCATCACCGTTACAATCTTGGCCGTTTCACATGAAATGCGGATGGCTATGAAGCAACATTCCATCAACATCTGACATCATCAGATATTTCCTTGGTATCAACCCTATCTTATTTGGGGACACATGCCTTGTTGAGGAAATTTGACCAAGGGACTGTTTGGTCTCCAAAACTTTTTAGTCAAATGGTGTAGTCAAGAAGAAGTGGAAAGATGATAGATTTTCGACAGGCGTGTTCAACTCTAGATCATATATAAAGCCACATTCCCTAAAATTCAGTCTGGGTGATGGGATTTGAACTTCTTGATTAAAAATAATTCATCGAAAAATGAAAAGAAATTAACTTCTTAAAAAAAACACTACCACTTCTTGATGAAATGCCACTTTTGACTTCTATGTCGTGATATCGTATGTCTTTGTACTTCCTTAAAATGTGCAAAAAAGATAGTAACTCTCCCTTAGGTAATGTAAGATCTGGCAGAAAGCAGTTCTTGGACTATCCATTTCCCACATACGTGTTAGACTACATAATAATAGATCTCCTGCGGTCCTACCGGGTTTTGAATTCTTTTTTATTGTAGGCATGTTATTGTTGATATTCTATGATTAATGGAAATATGCTTAAAGGAATTAGAAAATAATATCATGTCTTATTTAGGCTATCTATGTGCTAATTCATTCTCGCTTCTATCAAGTTACCAGATTCTCTATCAAGATTCCTAACAACTTATTTATTCCTTTTGCAGCTGGTTTTCTCTCTTCTCCTACCTTGTCTTATATTCTCTCAACTGGGACGAGCTATCACGTTGAAGACGCTGCTAGATTGGTAAGCTCCCTTTTTAAGTAATTAGAAAACATTTAAATATTGGCTTGTGGTGTGGTTCATATCCTTCCATTTTGGAGTCCTTTTTTGTCAGGTTGTTTTCTTAATTTTAAAAAAAAATCGTAGTTACTGATAATTTGGTGTTAATTCTTGCTTATACTGTTGCTTAGTCACACACAATTAGTGTTTTACGGTGCAGTACCTAGCAGTACTGCGTAAGGCCTGTGACTCAGTTTGTCACAATTTTTTAATGTATGGTTATTATTTTAAATTTGTTACTTCAGATGTTCTAGTATATTATCTATGTACCTACCAATACCACCGAGGACCTGTGACTCAGTTTTTCACAATTTGTTGATGTATCATAAATCTTTTAAATTTTGTCTTTTAAGATGTTCTACTTTATTATTCTCTATGTGCTATGATGAGTACAAACTTTCTGCGTTTCAAATAAACAATGTCAACAGATAACAACATTGCTGATACAGGTGGTTTATTCCCGTCAATGTCGTTTTGGGTTCAATATCCGGGTCGTTGATTGGATTCGCTGTGGCATCTATTGTTCAACCCCCATATCCATACTTCAAATTCACCATTATACATATCGGAATAGGTATGCATCTCAAAGAAATTCTGACATTTACCTTTTATGTTCTGAAGAAAAATATCTTTTTTCTTTGCTGATTGCTATTCATCTCCTGATTATGTGACTATATTTGATTAGCCAGTGCTCTTTTATGTATATTTCCTTCTCATCGTTCTCTGATATGATAATATCACATTAGCCACATGCTTTTCCATTTTTTATTTCCTTAACAGCACATCTGATGTGCTTTTCTGTTCTCTATTTAATTCAGAGCATGCATGCAATGGATTTTTGTTCTGTATTTGTATGTATAGTAGGTCTCTGGTCACTTCACAACTTGCATGTTCTATGTATTGGTTGCTTCTATGATGGAGACATGTACTGAAATGCGTCAAAGCAATTTTGATATAACCACTGATGTATTCATGTGGATACACATAAAAGGTAGCCTAACATTTGAGAAACTAATTTTTGCACGAAGTATTTCATAATAATCTTGAAATGTGTCAAGTTATAATTCTTCTGCTCATTTCTTCAAATAATCTTTTCATTTTAACCCCCTACTAAAGTTGCACTAAGAAATTCCTATTTGTCTTGTAATTAAAAAGTCAAAAGTGGCGGAGCACCAATCTGCTCTTGCAGATCAAGTGCTGCAATGAAACTTCTCGAGCTAGCTTAATCTTTGTGTCAACTTTTAAATGGATTGATTTAAATTGGAAAATTGGGATGACAAGGTGATAAAAACGCTTGTGGAGAATCACAATGATTCTTTTGACGTTTCTTTAAAGTAGATGATGCTTAGTGCATTGAACTAAAGCAGGAAAATGCAATAGCTATGAACTCGATACACTAAATAGGGGACAAAATAAAGATAAATGTGTTTTTGTTGGTATTGTGAGTGGCTGGAGTTATTCTAAATATTTGATAGTGTATTAATTGAAACTCATGATTTTCTGTTCAATAAATGTAATAGTGTCTAGGTTGGCAACATTTAAAACTAATTTTCCTTTAATTTCAGTTTTTTGATGAGTCTGTGTTTTTTTTATTGTGATTAAGTCATTCTTATCAAAAACATTGAACACCTTGTCTTTAATAAATGGTCTCCATATTGCTTTTACCATATAATATGCTTCCTGATGGCAGTAACATTATAGGTTGGACATAAATTTTTTTAATGCTATTTATGACTTCCTTAATCTTGTATTCAGGGAACATTGGAAATATTCCTCTCGTGTTAATCGCAGCTTTATGCCGAGATGAATCCAACCCATTCGGTGATACATGCGCCCAAGATGGAAATGCTTATATCTCATTTGGTCAGTGGGTAGGTCCTTGAATTTTTTGGGGAACTATTTATACTTACTTTTTTTTATGTGAAATTTTTAGTCGGATTCTTATGTTATAGTCTATTATGCTCATCTTTGTTGAAACTTCCATATTCTACAATGTGTGTTTTATCAGCAAATTTCTATCTCATCTTCAGTAAGATGCATGCTCTCAGATTCCTTTAAATATTAATATTATTTTGTACGATTTCAAAATGACAGTTGTGCATTGATATGCATATTGGTATGTATTTGTTCTCACTAGTTTCACGAATGGAAGCAGAAATATATGAAATAATATTCCTAATCATTTGAGTGTTCTTTATCAACTTTGTTATCATCATCATAATCGTGTAAGAGTTTCCCATCAATGAGGTTAGCTCTGGAGCAGTAGGCTCTTCAACCTGTGTCAATCATCTCTGTTCCTGGCTCAGGAAAGGGTTCTCCCATAAATCATTCAAGCCCAAATAACACAATATGTGACCCATTTTATATTTTTGATGTTAAGCTTATGAAACCAGAAAGCCACCTCCAAAATTCTCCCAGAATTCAGAATTGGGGAAAGTTGGTAGATTACATAAAGGAGTTGCATTAATTACTAGGTATTTAACATATTTTTGCTCATACTTTATGATATTGTTATGTTAGCTATGTAGTTTCCTATTTAAATGCATTATGCAACTTGTAAAACAACTATAACCTCAGAAAATATGTTAAATGCATTGTATAACTCATGACATTTATTAAAAAACTCTATAATAAAATTCTTTAAACATGATTAGATTAGATATGTGGCATAGACAGGTCTCCGTCGAACCGGAATGAAGAGGAGGGAACGTGTAGAAGATAACTATTGATAATTTGATCTCATACATAATTTTTATCAGATTTGTATATATCTCTTCTAAAAATCACCTAATTTCATATATTTGACTTCTCAGAATCGCTGATGGCTATATTAACTGCCGTTTTGGAATATTATATTATGTTCTCGTTAGTTTACAAAGAGAATATTTTTAAATGTCTTAAAATATAATAGGGGTGTGTTTGCAAATATCAAATTAAGAGGGCGATATATGGAATTAGACAAGGGGGTTGATGCAAATTGACAAGAGCTTCGTTGAGTTAAGATTTTTAATCAAATTTAAGTCTATTCTTAGTCTGTTAGTTTGAGCCAGGCTAGATTTATTAGTTTGAGTCTAGCTACTAGTTAGGCTAGTTAATATTTTTGTTCTAGAATATTGTTGAATAGATTTGGTTAATATTAAAGCCGATATTTTTGTTTCTAGAAGTTTTCTAAATAAGATTTGATTGTTGTTAAATTTTATCCCTTATCTAGTTTACTACTATTGAAGAAAATCTATGTAACCGAAGAAAACATATATGGTTGATGAATAAAATTTTCCTAGGATTCATTGTGTTCATTTCTTTATGTTGTATTTCTTGTTTAACTTCTATTCTCTTCCCATTCTACCCAAACTTGGTATTAGATCTTCAACCATGATACGTACCTTTTTGCTAACTGGGTTTTTTGCTCATCGTTCATTCACCCTAAGTTTCAATACCACCACTGGCATTTTAATATACTGTGATCCTAAACGTGAAGAAATTGCTTTATATGGAGTCTAATGCTCCTTTTTTAAGACCCCTATTGAAGATCGACACTATATATTGTCAATTATGACTACAATTATGAAGATGACTGTTTTGATGATGACCATCATTGTAAAAAAATTCGTTCTAAAACAATCAAGATTTCCAATATGAAGGATCAATGATAACCATACTGAATATACCATTCGAGTTCAAATCGAGCGAGATCGTCTCCTTTTGAGAGGGGGGAGGGGATTGGTCCAGATCAATGCAGAAATTCATTGAGTTATTTAGGATTTTTAATTGACTTTTGGTATATCTTTTAGTTCTTAGTTTGAGTATATTTTATTTGTTTATTACTTTGGGTTGGTTTAGATATATTAATTTAATTTAATTTATGTTATGTTTAGTTGTCTTTTAGTTTATAGAATTAGTTAGATAAAGTTGGTTGTTATAAGTCATTCTTTAGTTTCGGAAAATGATTAGGTTCTTAGATCTTATCTTTATTATTTAATTTGCTTTTATAAAGAAAAGACCTATGTAACCAAATAAAATATATTTAGTTGAATAAAATTCTTAAACAAATGTTTTTCTCAATTCTTTGATGCCACTCCCATTTTCCATTTCTGAACATCTTCTAATTTTTTCTTAAAGTTCTGTCTTTTATCTAATTTCTTTTCATTTTCATCTAATTTTATTTTTATTCTCTTTCTCATTTCCTATTATACACCAATTTTATTGTAATCGGAGGAAAAGGAGAACAAATGAGAAAAATTTGGGGAAAAAGAATAAAAAGCATAGTAAGGAAATGGGAAATAATAGAATATACAAAGGGAACAAGAAGAAGACAACAAAGTTTAGAGAAGAAAATAAGAAAAAAATAGAGAAGAGATGAGAAGTAGTGATGTAAAGGTGATCTATATAGTGAATAGAGTAGAATTTAGAGATGAGGATGTTAAGAAAAAGATGTATGATGTCATAAATTATATTCATCGGTCAACCATGTTTTCTTTGCTTACATAGGTAGGTACTAGATAATTGAGCATGTAATAACCCAGTCTTATTTAAATCAATTTGAAAATCTAAAATATTGATCAATAACTAAACTTAATTAAAATAATGCTAAAAACAAAAAATTAATTCAAATATATTGCGTAAACTTCAAACAAATAAAGATATACTCAAACCAACAATTAAAAGATGCATTTAACATTAACAGAAAATCCTGACTCAATAAAGCTTTGGATTGATCTACATCAATTCTATCCTCTTGAAAGGTGTCCTAGTTAGAAATATGAAGGTCTATTCAATATAGTTAATTGTTTTTTTTCCTGGTTGAAATCTTGGTAGCGACTTTGGAATTTTCTTCTCAGAACAGTTGTCATATTCAAAATAGTCATCATACTCAGAGTCATCATCTTTAAAATTGACTATTGGGTCGGTCATACAAGAACAATCTATCAGGTCGAGCAATAGACTTTTTGAGCACTTTCTTCAGAATTAGGATCATGATATATTGAATTGCCTAAAGACAGAACCTTGGGCGGATCAATGGCAAGCCCATGATTCGGTTAGTGAATAATGAGAATGATGATTGAAGCTCTAATACGAAATTGGTATAGAGTTGAACGAGAAAGGAGAAAAAATGGTGTAGAGTTGAAAGAGAGGAGAAAAAATGGTGTAGAATTGAAAGAGAGAAGGAGAATACAAACATGCTTTAGTGATATATAAGAAGTTAAACAAGCGATAGAACTTGGAGAAGAGAATGCGAAGAATTTAAAGAAAGAATGTATGAGGGAATTAAAAATGAAGAGAAATCACTTTATAAATAAATTCATTATTCATTTTATAAATTTTATTCAGTAATCAAATATGATTTCCTTGGTTACATAGGTCATCTTTTGTAGGGATAAATGAGATAATAAATATAATATTTAATAGTATTAGCATCACAATCTTACGTAAATAGATTACATTAATCGAAATGTTAGCTTCATAACAGTCTAAATCTTATCTAAAATAATTGTAGAAAATGAAAGGTAACTAACCGTATTGACTCAAACTAATCAACCCGAATTGACTCAAACTAAGAAACCAATAAATATGTAGTCAAATTAATAGACTCTTATAGATTTCGAGCAGTAACCAATGACTATGGTGTGTCTTATTTGGAATCTCAGAACCTCTAGATTTATCCAATCAAGTAACGTGGAATTGAAATGCAGTAGAATTACAGATACCAACCTATAAATGACAAGTAACTTAGACGTGGTCGGTTTTGCCATTCTATGATTCTTAACTCATGAATTACAAAAATATGATGAGCCTTTGGACTTCATGAAAACTTGGGATCCAAATTAAACCTTCTTAGAAGTTGCAGAATGCTTCAAATTTTATTCATCTGACATATCTGCTAGGTAAATGTGTTACTGCTGTGAGCCTTAGTAAAAATTGGAAACCCTTCAAGATTTTACGTTGTCAACTAATGTGGCACAAATGCCGACTAGTATCAGTTAATATGGGCATTGTTACCCTTATTTATAATATACTGGCCAGTTCTTGAGCCTTTGTAAATTTTAGGCACCTTGATTTGCTCACTTATCTTCCGTAATGGCATTTCTTCCCTTAATTGCTTTGTTTTAAATTAAACTTTGTTCAAAATGCGCTCCTGCATCTCCAAAGGGACTCACAAGCAGGAAGATAACCTTATGTGGTGCAGCTAAATATCATGTGGCTTTGTGAGTTGCTATATGTTATATTGAGTACTAATTAGTGGGATACTGAGTCTCTAGTCTTGGTAGCACATGGATTTTTCGCATGTGCTATTAGAGCAAGTTGCATGTTTGTTTGTTAAAGCCCATGCAAAACAACCCTTTTAAGTACCTTCTAGGAATACTTTAGACATCCTTGATTGGGATATGCTTGTTTCTGAATGCAGATGACATAAATTCATTTATTTTGAAATATTTCAAGTGAGGTTTTACTAACAATATATTATGTTTTTGTCTGCAAGATCATAATTCCTTAATTGGGTATTGACAAGCTTTTTGGGTTATACTTTATAAGAATATAAGTTCAAGATTTGCTGTGCAATGCAAGTCATTCTATGTTATTCATTCTCTCATTTTGTCAATCTATAGATATGTTCTTTACGATACCAAGTCTTTCTTTTGTATCCATCAAAATATTTTTAATGTTTTTGCATCTTAATACCATACGTAATCTCATGAACTTGTGTATTGTAGGTTGGTGCAATCATATTGTACACATATGTGTTTCAAATGCTTGCTCTTCCTCCTGGAGAAACCTACGACAGCCTTGCTGAGGATAAGCTTCCAATTAAGGCCCCTGTCAGCAATCCTATTCCTGAATATGTGCCTTTGCTAGGTCCAGAAGAGCCAGAAACAACAGAATTAGATACTTCAGTTAAGAAAAAGGTATTTTTCGTACCTGCAATTTTCAATTAATTGCGTCTGGAAAAAGCTTTTGTTGTTTCTTGTTACTATTGGTGGGAATATTTTTTTCAGTGCGATTTTGTGAAAGCTTGTTGCCTATAATTTATTGCTAACACAAGTAACTTCTATATATGATTAGAGCGAATTAAAAATTCCAAATTTGTGGGCATTTTTACTTCTGTTGCTTGAATATTGAATATTGTATATAAAAAGCTGTTCAGAGTCACCAAAATTGCTTATATAGCATCTGTAAGTTGTAGATGCCATGGAAAACATTTTTCCTTTTCCAACATATTTGAACTTCAATTTCCATTTCATAGAAATCGAATTTTTTTTTTTTGGGGGGGGGGGCTTTCTTAGAACTCAAAAAAAATGTGTTAGCATATGGCTCTAATTAAAGTATCATACCTTATGCAACCAAAGAATAAATCTGTAGTAATCATCTTAGACTAGGAAGAGCATAGAAGATGGGGTTTTCCCTATGGATGATTGGTTTGTTGGATTCTATCGTTGGCCATATTTTTTGTAGTAACTGAGCTAGAAATTGGGTTCTAGGAGACTGTCACGTCATGTTGTATAACTTCGTAAAAGTTTCCCTTGCATAGTTTAAAGTAGCCAGCATAAAGTTGTGAACAATCTCCAGCCACATTTTAGTGGGAGAAGGCTCAGGTGCACATAAAAGCGCCTGTACACCTACCTTCCTTTTAGGCAGAAATTTGGCTCACTTAATCCAAAATTGACTGATCCAGATCAAAAAAGGCCCCAAGAAACAAAATTTTGAATCTGGAACTTTAGCATTAATTGATTGGTAGAGGCACACCCATACAGAAAATTTAGCTAATTCTATCGATAACTATTAGCAACTGCAATGGATAGCTCTTTTTCTTTCTTTTTGGATTGTGTACTGTAGCTTGGAATCCCCCCTCCCCTCCCCTCCCCCCCAAGATCATTATAAACTGCAAGACATATTTCGCATAATATAGAAGTCATATTCCTAATCAGAATAAGTGGATTTTAAACCGCCAGTTTTGGCTTAACTGTTTTAGAGACAATTTTTTTTGCTTGCTTTCGGGGATTATTGGGTGTGAGGAATTGTGTTTTGGAATTTTGGGCTGATATGTGATGCAGGCCTGGACTACATGGCTCGTAAATGCAATGGCCCACATATTCAATTTAAACTACCCCCTAAAATATAAGACAACAATCGATCTGTTTATAAGGTCTCTGAATGCCAACTAATAATACCATGACAATCCTAAAGAAGAAAACAAAGAATTAAAATTAAACGGTTCCTGGTGACATGAAACAATCCAATTAATTCTAGAAAATATGCCGGAAACAAAGAATTGTATAAACTTCAGCTAGCAAGTCATTTAAAAAATGCTTTGATATATTTTTTAAATAGTGACAGCTATATTGTCCTGTCTCCTTCCATGGCAAAAAAGGTTGTCCGAAATGACGAAATCATTGAACTTAAAGAACTAGAGAAGGACATCCATGATTAGAGAGCACAAGAATGTTTTCTCACTTTGGGGAGTCATTTGAGGTCCTCAGGGGTTCGGATAAAGTATTTGAAAGGAAATCAGGGTCTTCTAGGATTGATTAATCTCTGCTTGGGTTTAGTAGGCTCCAATTTGTTGATTCGGATTTTGAGAGAGTTCTGGATTCCTGCTAAGGTTTGTATATGCCCTATAGGGATAGGTTTGGCCTAACAGAATTTGAGATGAGAAAAACAATACGGAAAGATGTTAAAGGAGGTAGAGAAGGTAACTAAAGATTAATAACTGAAGGCTTCACAGTTTCTTTAAGGACATCACACCTAGAATTATCTCCAGTAATTTAAAAAATACAACAATTCTGCACCGATCTAGGGTGAGCTGCCGTTGATCAAGGTTTATGTAATCCTGCTTCAAACGAAAGATTATTAGACCCTTAAATCATTAATCTCCAACATTGCCATAAAGTAAATAAGAGCTAAAGAAGAAACACATTGACTCTCAAATGGCCCAAACCCTACCAATTCATCTGCCAACTATAGGAAATCTAAGAGTAGTGGTCAGTGATGATGTATTGAAAAGACACGAGATGCTCCAAGTTTCCCTTCACTATGCATATCTGAGGCAGTTTCAGGTGTTAGCTATAGTCTTGTGACACTTAATTTATAGATACTAGTAAATTTATTGAAGGTCGTGTAAGTTAAGGAACCTATACCATAGCTTGTTGTATGTCTTTGGTTACTTATTTACATTCTCCATAGAGACTAATAAATGTTTATGTTTGTTTATTTACTAATGTTCTACATATGTTTGCTATTTATTTACATTCTCAATCCTGTAGTTATTATTATATTTTTCATTCTTTCATGAAGCGCTGAAGCTGACATGTACGCATGGTTGCATTTGTATCATTTTTTTATGTTGTATTTGGATTAGTTGATGTTGGCGTACTGATACTCTCCCTGATGTAGATACTTACCACGCTCGGGTATATTGTTAAAAAGTTGAAGCTGAAAGAAATCTTTCAGCCACCTATACTTGCCTCTGTAAGTATTTATCCTCCCAAATGTGCCGATTCGCATGCAATCAATAGCTTGAGCTGAAAACGTGAAACTTTTAATATTATATGAATCTTTTCCGAGGTATATTATTCATGTCCTTGATATCCCCCCATCTACAGAATTAAGCTAATTTGAAATTTCTTATTAAAATCAATTTATCTTCGTCCAGACTTATGTCTTATTCATGAAAATTAATACTCCATATTATTGATAAATCATCCCAAACTTTACTGACCTATCAATCTGTTTATAACCAAATAACTTGAAAGTTTCCATGTCAATCAACTAATTTATACTTAATAAAAACCTTCCAAATTCTGATGTATTGAAATTGATATTCAATTATCATAAAATAGAAGGATGTTTCTTGCTTGTAAAATATGCTCGATATGTGCTATATGTTTTCTAATTTTCTATTATAGTTTTTCAAAGATGTCTTAGTGGAATTATATTTCCGTAAATATTGCCATACAAATTAATTTGTATGTATACATGCTTGCTACAGGTTATGGCGATCGTTATTGGTGTGGTACCATTTTTGAAGCGCTTGATTTTGACAGACGATGCTCCATTATTCTTTTTCACTGACAGCTGTCTCATTCTTGGGTAATGATGAACTCTGTCCCTTCAGTATTCTTTGTACTATTTGGGATCTTTTAGCAGTTACATTAGTTTGTCATTTTAATCATATTTTATTATTATTCCATCGCGATGTTATCTAATATATCAACCCATGATATGGAAATTGATTCATCCTGTAAATCGACCTTGTTATATAATAACGGAATTTAAGAGACTTCATAGTTAACGTTATTACTTTGTGCACATCACCGATGTCTGTCTGGACAAAGGGCCAGATTTTCCTTGGACGAACACTGTTGTTATCACATATTAGCATTGTCTGTGCTAAATCACTCTTGTTAAGTTAGGAAATATTGTATTTATTTCAGATACTAACTCTATATTGTGCAGTTTTTATATCTAATTGTGTATGAGTCTTCTTCATTCTCTCATTTCATAACAGAATGAATTATTACGATAGAAAGGTGTAGTAGCTGATGAGAACTAAAATAGATTATTAATTCTGACCTTTACTGGACTGATGCGTCTCCTTCTAGTTGTCTGGTTTCTTGGTTTATTTTGATTTTTGTAAGTTTGTTATTGTTATCTTCTCAATTTGCACTTCCATTTTGTTTAAATCAATTGCAGAAATGAATATGACATCACTTATGTTGGAATACAGCATGCTTGTATTTTATATGTTTCGGATTTTACTATATGAAACAGTTTTTTGGTTCATACTTTTTGTCTCATGGAGTAATTAACATTAGATTTACCTTCACTTGCTCTAATTCAAATATCTAATTATTTCCCCTATCTTGTTGCCAGGGAAGCTATGATTCCATGCATTTTACTAGCTTTGGGTGGTAATCTTGTTGACGGTAAGCATTTTAATATGCACACTTCTTTTCTTTAACAGTTTCCACTAGTACTAATAGTGCTGTTGGTTGTATATTTCGCGTGTTATTTTCTTCGTGTTGGACTTTGGTAAAGCAGTTTATAAGGCAATTGCCCATTTCATGGAAAATGCATTTTATTCTCGGTTTAGTCTTGCATGCATGTGGGTCTTGTGCATAATATTTAGGTGCAAAATCACACTATTCTATGTTCCTTGCATAATGGTTTCTATCCTATAACCCCCTTCATGCTTGAATTTGTTAGGTTGTGGTAAAGATGACATGTGGATAGGTTCAATGTGCATCAAGCTTTGAACTATGTCTTAGGTTTGGCTCATCTACTATTATAGTGCTAAAGGAAAGGGGTCTTTTGAATTTGAAATTGATCGCTGATGTAGCTTCCCCATTCTTTAAGAAAAATCAATAAAAAACATTAAAAATCCAACCAAGATTCATGAACGCATCTAACCCCATCACTTATTATCCATAAAGCTAACCCCATCATTTAAAACTACTTGGGCTATATCATAATCATAGTTTTTAATGAAAAATAAAAAAGCACAAATAAAGTAACTGAAGTTTGACATATACATGCATCACACATGCAAATTGCTAGTATTATTGAGAAGGAAATCAAACAGTTGGGGTAAAATTTAGAGAAACCATGACATATTACAATTTGACCTGCAAATTTTTAAATGAAATAATGGAAGTGTTATTAAATCAATCTTCAAGCTGAAAATCTTTCTAGAATTTTTTAAAGGAAATCCCTGTATGTACAATTTGATTGTTAAACATATGGAAATAACTATGCATAAATATTATCTATCAAGTGATGCTTGTATCCCACCGTACTACCGTAGTACACAAAAGCAGCTGCAACAAAAAAGCCATGTTATTCTCTCTTTTTTTTTCTTTTTTCTTTTAAGCGGAACATAGACTAAGAGGTCTGGCCCTGCACTCAGAACATCCAGACACGAGAGCATGTCAAGCATTTGCATGAGCAAGCAAGCAAGCTTTCGTACCCAATTTATTTGTTTTTTTTATTTGAAGAAAAGTAGTTCCAAAAAACAGCCCATCTCACTAATCAATTATTAGCATTTTGGGTCAAATTATAGAATTATTTTTCATTGTTCAGCCATATATAATCCTCTTCAAAAAAAAACCATCACATCTTTGTCACGTGAAATTTTTGGTTTTGCTATATTTATTGAAGAGTTTCCCTTGTACTCTTATATTGAACAGAGAAATCTAATTAATTTAAAGTACAATTTTCTCTGTCTGTATAACCTGAATGTTTAGTGAGATACTCTTCCTATATATGATGTCTAGTAAATTTCTATTACATCTCTATCCTCATTTTTTTCAGTAGTTGATATTATGTGACAATCAAATAACACATATGAAGGACTCTCATAATATTAGAGTAAAATATGTGAGGTGGTGGTAAGCCCACCATTTTTCTGATAACTGATAGGCCATCCTTTTGCATCCATAATCACAAAACATTGATTTGTTACTTTTAGTGGCAGCTCAGAACCGTATGATTGCATGATGGTGCACTAATTACTGATTGCTTTTAGAATACAACCTAAAAAAGGAGCTTGATATAAATTGATACATTCTGGACATAGTGTGGTGGATAAGTTTGATGATTAGTAAAGATTCATGTTGCTGCCTTGGAAAATGGTTAATGACAGATAATTGTAGTTTATAGTTGACTATGTATGACATGATCCCTATTGCCAAATATAGAAAGAAAAATTTCCTACATCTTCACAATACAAGCATTTAAAGGTAATATAATTCTGTCTAATTTTGGGGTCTAGTTAAAAATAATTGACTGTTTTCCCCTTTATTGCCTTCAGGTCCAGGTGCAGGAAGTTCACGGCTTGGATTCCGCACAACTGCTGCTATTATATTTGCTCGGTTGGTACTTGTACCTCCAGCAGGGATTGGTATCGTCACAATGGCTGACAAACTTGGATTTCTCCCTCCGGGAGACAAAATGTTCAAATTCGTTCTCCTCCTTCAGCATACGATGCCAACTTCCGTGCTTTCTGGTATGTATTACTTGTTTCAAAAGCATATCCATTGGATGAATTAGTGATCTTTTTTTAAGAAAGCTATATTTATTTCATTGAACTGCCCTTAATTATCACCATTTACTGTACTAAATGTTTTCTTGTTATTGTGAACTCTCTTTAACTTTGGTTTTACTGGAGTGTTTTAACTAAATGTCCTTAAATATTATATAGCATCTTAAGGGAGCTTATTGTAATTAAAAAGACTTTAAGGTAGGTAACTGGAAAACTCTAGGGGAGAGGGGGGGGGGGGGTGTTGCGGCAGGGGTGCTTCCACCACCACCCCCCCCCCCCACACACACACAAAGGAGGAGAACAAGAAAATTTGGTAACTTTTCATTATATATATCTAATATAATTGTTCGTTTGATGTACACAATTATAAAATTTATGGTCTACTAGCAAAGGCATAGGATTGTTGTGTGTTGTCCCGAGTTCGAGGCAGCGACTGGTGCATTTTCCCCCACACTTTGCCACACCTTCATACTTTAAAAAGGAAATTTTAATTTAAAAAACCTATGATGTGCATATTTCTAACCAAACCCTTACTAGATTTATATTAGCTTATAGTTTCTTAAAAATTTGTTTATATTTTGAAACAGTAATTTTCCATTGCTTTTTTTGTTTTTGGAAAGAGTTTTTAAATGGTGAAATCTATATTAAATATTACTATAAAAGATAAAAGAAACCTTTTTCTCTAGCCTATCATATGATTCATCTAAAAAAAGAAATAACCAACCTTATTCTCATAAGTGTGAAAAAGATATAGCTTGGACGTGAGATTGAATATGAGAAAATTTGTTAATCATATTGTGCCATCTCTACTTTTTTGATTGAGATTGTGATCAATTTTCTATAAATTATTTTTATATGAATATTTTAGCAACGTAAAATGTAAAGAACAGTTGCATATAATTTACCAGCACTCAAACTTAATATTTGTATATAAAGCTTCTCCATATTCGGATTTAGAGCCGCCCCTGCTTAAGAGTGGCTTAGTGAAATTTAGCCAAATAAATGGTAATGCTTTTGTTCTGAAGTATATCCTAAGTCCTAACCCAAAACACACAACTGGAGCAATTCTTGTGTGGAAGAAAACGAACTCTTAGCTTGGACTAACTGAAATGGAGAAGAGAAAAATCGTAGACAAAGTGGAACTGAAAAGTACATTGAGACAACAATCAGTAATTATGTATAATTACTTGGCTAAATGGGACAAGATTTGAAAACCTGCCTAATTTCTCGGGCCACTTGTTTATTCCATATTACCTCTACCCCACCCTCACCCCTTTTTCCCCAATGCACGCAAAAAAAAATACACTCACAGACACGGGAAAAAAGAAACCCCTTCCCCCCCCCCCCCCACCAACACACACACACACACACTTTTTTTTGATGTTTATAATCTGTCATGAAAGGTTAATCTGCAAAGAAAAATAAAATCGCAGAAACAGAGTCAAATGTTGTGAAACCTTGGTAAAGTTTAGGTTTTTTAAAGTCGGGTTGGGTTTCTGATATATGGGCAAAAATTAATGGACATTCATGCATCTTTAGCCTAATTACTGCTGTAGTTTATTCTCATCCTCACTACTCATTGAAAGGAGCCAAGAAAAAAACAAAAGTGGTTTTGGGTCTATTACTAAGAAAGTATATAGCAACCATCCTTTATATTCTGTGACACACTTATCACCGTGTCCTGACCTGAGCGTGTCATGCTCTTGTGATGTTCAACATGAAATTTAAATGTCTTTTACTCCGAAGCCCTTTTTTCCTTGATATCGGTACATGCTTGGACATAATACGTCAGTAATATGCCATACAAATATTCAAAAAAAAAGGCATCTTTCTATATATTGTCATTGTTACATTTTTTTAAAAAGAAAAGATATATGATAAGAGGATATATAGCTCCAAATAATTTGCATTTAAATGTTATCTTCTTCAAGCCATACTTTTAAAGTTAGAGACAGAAAGCTTAAAATACCGCTTACAAATGTAATCTTCCTGAATTAATGGTTTTGCTGTTCTTCTATTGCACTACACTTCATTTCTAGTATTAATTTGAACATTTTTTTCTTGCACACCTTCCATTCGAAGGTGGGTTGCGAGAAAACCTAAAACTGTAGATCTAACTAGATCAACATTTGACTTCTGTATTTATGTTTGCAGGTGCTGTGTCAAATTTAAGAGGTTGTGGGAAGGAATCGGCTGCTATTTTGTTCTGGGTTCACATCTTTGCAATCTTCTCGATGGCTGGATGGATGACATTATATCTTTCAATACTTTTCTAGAAAACTTCGTCCTTCACCATTCCACTAATTTATATCCCCTTATTTCGTACAAATCGAAGAAGAGAGATCGCTCGATGGAAAGGTATGCAAATTACAAGATAAATTTCGTTCTCATATAAGGAGCGCGGAAGGCTTGAGCAAACTAGGAAATGCAGTAGTAATGTTCATAATGAATCCTATTTATTTCATCATCGAGTCTCCTTTTTTCTTCATTTACAATTTATTGTACATAGAAAAATTGTGGCAACATGGTGGAAGGACCACATGGGCTATGCAAAATGTTCCCCTTTATAGGTTATTTAGTTTGCTTCTTTGTGTAATTAGTCTAGGTACCGTGAATGTTTCAGAATATATATATTTTTTATTTTTTGTTATGCCTATAGCTTTTTTGGCCCATTTAGCTGATGTTTTCAGTAACCGTTATACAATGTCTGCCTTTGATTACACAATATTCTTCAATTTGAGTTTCCAAACTAAAAAAATGCCGAACATACAGTATTTCTAATGCATTGACGATGAAACTGGTTATTCGAATGAAATTAATTGAGCTGAATCAAAATTTTGAGATATTCTAAGTTGAATTTGATTTGTGTCCGATTAGAATACAAGAACAAGCTATAAGCATTTTTTTTTGACGAATGGAGCAAGGCAACTTGCCCGTGTAACACCCTAGTTTATTTATACCAATTGTATTTTGGGTATTTCTTTATTTATGGCTATTTCTTGATTTATTGTGTTTTGGGTACGAATAGTGTAATTGGTATCTGCGTTTGCATCCGACCCGATCCGCATGCTGAAAATCCGTCTTGATTCCTGTTTATGATTTATCCCGGCTAGTTATGAGAATCCGTGCACTTTCATGTTGTATAACTGCATTATATCTGGCATTTGCATTTTTCAATATAAAATATAAAGTCAAATAAAATATTTTAAAAACATCTTGCATGGTCTGCATCCTATCCCTAACCCTGTTGTAGCATCCGTATATCGTGTGCTCGTACGGACTCGTTTGGATAGCTACGTGCACGCTACGTGTATCCGTTCTTGGGTTATGCATTTTCGTTACCCGTATATCCTATTTTGGTTTTGGTTGACACGTATATTATCCGTATTTTCAAACCGTAATTTTAGACCCGACCCGGACGTGTTTTGGAGTAATTTTGTATTAACCAAAATCTCAAAATTAACAAATATTATATAATATACTTAACAGTTTACATACCTTATATATTTTATTAACAAAAAAATATTTTTCCGTTCAATTCCTAACACCCTCACTCTCTCTCTAAATAATCTTCAAACAAATCTCACAACTCTCTCTCTCTCTCTCTTATATATTTTTAATATTTTCTTTTATAAATTTTTTTAACCCAATACCCACAACCACACATACCTCTCTCTTCTCCTTCCTCCTCGTTTTCCCGCCGTCTTCGCTCGCGAAACCATAGCCCTGCCCTCGTCTCGCGCTCATCGCCGTCGTGATCATAGACGACCCTCGCCGGCATCCTCGTCCACGCTTCGACCTACTCCCCACGACTCCTCCCCTGCAACCCTCACCGCACCCATCTCCCCCGTGACGAGACCCACCGCACCCATCTCCTCCGCTGCCGGAAAACTTCGCCGTCACCCTCTCACCGTCATCCCCTCCGTCTCCTCACCTCCTCCCGACACTACCACCGTCACCTGCACACCCGAAACCCCCTGCAACCTAACCCATCCTCGTTGCACCAATCGCCTCGCCGTCGCCGACGTTGCTCTGACCTTGTCGACACCTCTTCTTCCTCTCCTCTCCTCTCTCTCCAACCCAGTACCACCCTCTCCCCTGCGACCACAAAACCCACTGCAACCCATCACCCGAAGCCCCAGCACACCCCGCCGCCGGAGCTCCGACCATCTCGCCGTCGGCCTCACCCCATCACCGCTACCTCTCCCCTCTCTCCTGACACCACAACTACCATCCTCGACTCTTCCCTGCAAGAACCCGACCCCAACAATTAAGAACCCTTGATCCCCACTGTCATCGCCGTGGACCTCGCTGTCGATGGCCCATCGTCGACTTCACCCCCTCGTCTTCCTCTCTGAACCCAGAGAACAGCCATAGCCCCTTCACTTTCTTCTTCTTCTCTCTTCTTTTGCTTTCTTGATTTCTTGGTTTCCCGATCATCGCCGGAGCCGTGCTCGTCGCCGACAATCCGGACGACCCTGTAGACATCCCTAGCCAGCGTGGTCATGTTCTTGCTTCGCCTGGTCCTGTTCCCGTGCGCGTGTGTACATTGCGACGTTTACCCGACGTCGGACGCAGCGTACGCATCCCGTCGTGAGATCCGATCAGGCAAGTTTATCTTGCTATATGCTATGCTATTATATTTGCATCTATATGAATAAAAATATCACATATTTACTGCATTGTACATCCATGTGTTAGTTATGTATATGCCCTAGAGGCCATTGTTGTACATATGATATATATTATGATGGATGCTTGGATATATACAGAGAGGACTTTCTTGCTCGTCATGATAGTATGCTATTTGGTTTCACTTTATCTTAACATGTTGACTTGTATTGGTTTACTGTCTTTCTCTCACATGTTGATAAAGCTCTTAGGATCTGTACTCGACTACTGGGATTATGATGAGATCATACTAGTGGGGCCACAGTAGTCGATGAGTGCATCCTATAAATGTTCCTAGTCGAGGGTATATTGAGACAGGGCATCGATACACCAGAGTAGACTAGCGTATACGCATCTTGACCCATATGATGGGCGATGGATGATCCCATATCCATCGGTGTTTGGCATCAAGGATGGTGTACGGGTGCTCAGTGGAGACTGGGTACACTGGACGGACTCGCCGAGAACTCCCAGATGGTGATATACCACACGTCAGATGGCAGTTCTCCGGTGACACTGGTACAGGGTAGTCTGTAGACCCGAGATCGTCATAGAGTCTTGTGTGATTCCCACTGTGTTTTGATTTCCATCTTACCACGTCCAAGAGGGCGTGCAAAACGGTGGCTTTTGGGTACAGTCCCGAATCACATGGAGGCAATGAGTGATAGGAGGGGATTCGTCTCTCCCGGTATAGGGAGTTGATGTTGTGCAGTGTTCGATTGGCTATAACTGGAAGTCCCTGGCCAGGGCTGATATAGAGATATACTGGTAAGTGTTACCAGCAGTTTCTCGACCTGTTATGAGCCTCACATCGACATGACTTATCGGTTATTGGGGTCTGACGTATACCACCCCTAGACTTGATATGCGACATATCAGACGAACAGACCGGACTGTACGGGAGTGTTACTGATTGGATTCACAGGAGAACGGACAGGCTAGCTTGTTGATCTTCTGATCGCTCAATACCTGGGTGGCTGTTACGTTTAGCTGACCGCTTGCGGCTTGTGGGTGTTTGATATGATCATCACCTGCTACCAGCGTATTGACGATTCTTTAGAGTCCTACACAGAGGTTTCTTGGCTCAGGCAAAATGGAGTAGAGGCACATATGTGATATGCGCAGGACCGAGGATAATGCGATACGAGATACCGTATTATATTCTCGCAATATTTAGATATGAACCGGATCATCGGATCAAGTATTGATTCGATGAATCGGTACATGATATATTAGTCGGTTATATTCGATATAGCCGGATCGTCGGATCAAGTGTTGATTCGATGATTTAATGAATAATGATATATATGATATATTGTATTACATTATCTAATATTGGCTCGCTTTATTATTTCATTTTCTCACCGGATTAATACATTGATATATATGCGATATATGTTAATTGTATTATTTTCTTTTGTTGCAAATATATAATATATATATGATATATATTATTGTGACATGATATGATTTATTATGAAACATGTTTAGTGATGATAAAAAGATATTAGGGTTTGATTAGGGTTAGCTCCTTCTTGCTCATTCTAGAAGGATATCCTTTTGTCTTGGTTAAGATATTATGGTTGATACTTATCCATGACTCATTCTTAACCTAACCAAACCCTAGCTCTAGTTTATTCTCTACAAAGGTTTAGCCTCTCATCCTTACCATGGTTCCATAATAAATCATATATTCTTTACTACTATTCATCACAAAAGGATTATCTTTTTCATTCTTCATCTTCTTCTCTCTTGAGTTTTGGAAAGAGCTCACTAGTTAATTCTTTTGTGATGATTTCTTGTGAGAAAATGATATAAAAAGAAAGCATAAATACGACTCCATCATCCTCATCTAATCTAGCCCATTAGATTAGGGTGTTCACCTCTTTAGAGTGAGAGAGCTTGAGTTATAGCAACTTCGACGTAGATCATCGGAGAAGCGGAACACTACAAGCTAGCATGGATCGTTCGAGTCGTGGAGCCTCTCTTGAGTCCGGGAGATCGTGGATAGCGGCGAAGGGACTTCTACTCGGAGCTTGTGAAGCGAAAGAGCGGACTACAAAAGTTGTAATCCCTCACACTTAGTAATATAGATATTTACTTGCATGTTAAACTCTAATAATCTAGCAAAGATTCCGGCTTTGGGTTGTTCGGCACGTCTAAAATTTTATTCGGGCTTGTTTGATGCCTTATGAATCTTCACAAGAGTGCCTAGGAACCCTACTGTGGTATCAGAGCCTAGCTAGAGCATTAGGCGACGTGTATACGAAGTTAAAACTCCGATCGAACCAAATACGACGAAAATGAATCCCTCTCTGGACTTTTTCTAATATCTGGGATTTTTCTGAATTAAAAATTCCTAAAAAATTCAGCAGGTAAATATAAATATTATTGTGAAAAACGTGTCACCAATCCGTACATACCACCGTGGAACTGCGGCCGTACTGCGCTTGGGCCGCGGATCCGCGGTGGGAATGTGGAGTTGGGTCTTAGGTTTTCTACAGTAATATCAGTATCTGTATTTTATATTTTCTGGGTATTTTTAATCTGACTCAAGTGTTGAGTGTTCTGGGGTTTATTTTGTAATCGTTGATTCGATCGGAAAATTTAAATTCGTTATTATTTTCGGATATTTAGAAACTGTTAAAATGTTCGAACGGATATCATTAACTCACTTTTTCCCGGCATGTAAAACTTTCAATTGTTGAATTTTTATCGGGTTTAAATCTTTCGGAAAAATTGTACAAGTAACACGGTGGACCCTCTAGAAGACAACAAACCTTAACTCGATTATGTGACCGTCTTGAACTGCCTCTAAACCTTAGGGTTTGGGGCAGTACGGCGTGCCACATGTGAGGCGTTAGCTTGACCCTTCTACGGCTGGATCACCGGTACTGTGACATATTCTGGGATTATTTGAACCCCGCTCAAGTGTTGAGCAATTTAGGAAATTTTGGGTATTTGATTATCTGTTCGGAAAGTTTAATACTGTCTATTTATCTGGAATGTGATACAATATGTGGAATTCATATAGTTAGGCATGAAATGCGAAGTATGTGATATTTCGGATTTACGATGTCTAAAGTGATTGTGGATTCCAAATATTATAGTTTTACAATTTCTTTTCTGTGACCGTAAGTGTAGTATGTAGTTGTATTGCCGGTTTTCGTTGCTATACGACAACGACGATTGGTGTATGCATACTTACTTACGTTGATGATATGTGATATTATGTGTTGCTGTGATATGTTATATTGGATCGTCGTGTTCTGAATAGCCGGGGGTTTTATGTGAGATGAGGGTTTTTATTTTCATTCATGTAAAATTCATATGTAATGTAATATTCTTTTATTTGGGGCACTTCCGAGTTGAGGTTGATGTCACTAGTGTTGTATATTATTTACTTTTCCGCATTAGGTAGACCCAAGGAGGGGAGCACAACTAACCGGGTTCTAGGGTCCAGTGGGAGGCCATCTCGAGGAGTCGAGACCGGGTCTCCTAACCCTAGAATTAGCAGTGTTACTTGCCGCTCTCGTAGGGGTCTAGGGATGTGGGTTTGGCTATTCATCGCGACCATGGAATCCGTGTTTTATACAGGCTCGTATTGAAAACACGGACGTCCTAGTATATCCAATATTTCATATATGTTCTTCTGCTGCAATGTTCTGTGATGAGATCATATTATTGCCTGAGACGAATGCTTATACTATATATATATGCTGATATATAAATATTACTGCTTTCGTTTCTTCTGTGATACTTAAGAAACATAAGCTGATGGGATTTTATTAATGAGATTAATAAAAAGAAAAGAAACCTAAAAGATGTTGTAGAATCAAAACTTTATAAAAATGGTAGCTATAGTTTTGCTTTGCATAACGGTATATATGATATACCCTGCACCTTATTCGATGAGGAAAGAGCCGAGATCCCTTCACCGGGAGTGACCTCTTTAGAGAAACTGGCAGATGCTACAAAACTCGGTTTGTCTTTTGATTGCTTTTAGAGTTTTGCTTTGCATAGAGGTATATATGATATACCCTGCATCTTATTCAATGAGGAAAGAGCCGAGATCCCTTCACCGGGAATGACCGCTTTAGCAAAACTAATGAAAGCCTAAAAAATACTCCATTTCAAAATTTCACATGATTCTACGACGATATCAAGTTCATTACGCTCATGGTTTTCTGAAAAACATGCGTAGCCCTCCGTCAATTCAGATAAAGACCAGTTAGTATTCATGCTACGTTTGTTGACTATGTTAAGGCGTAGTGTGCGGTAGCTAATTAGTACTTATCTGCTAAAACATGAGATGTGATTGGATTAGGGTAGTTGTACGACTTTGTTGACTATGTTAAGGGTCGTGTAGGTGAGTTTAATTCAATCGGGAAATGAGGGGTTGAACTTGACTAGCAATTATGATTTGTTGACTATGTTAAGGTCATAAGTTGCTAGGGGCAAAATATTATCGGGAATTTCAAGTGTTGAAATTTGCAATGGGATTGCATACCTCCTATGAGATAGTTGGATCCCGATACCCACTGCGAGTAAGAGTTACTCCTGGAAGAGTTTTACACAGGAAAATTAGCCGATCAAGTAGGTGTCTAGAAAAGTGTTAACGGGGTTACGCCTCTGGGAAAACGAGGTTTACTTTAATTAGGTCCGTGCGAAAGCACGGGGAACCTCCCTCAAGTACCGACACTGATCTGGCTGAAAGATTGACGAAATTGTAGGGTGTAATTAATCCCGGCTAATCTTACCTTTTAGGGTTTGAAGGAAGATTTGATAAAAACAGTGGGAGACATCCTGATTAGATAAGATAATAACCAATCTAATCTTGCAAGAGCATACGCTAAAGTGTTTTCTTCTCTCTCTCTTCAGGTAGCGACCATGTCAGGCCATAATCAAGATAATAATATGGATGTATTGACTGAACCCGCTTATTATACTGAGCAGGGGAACGTTGGACCCGTTCTTTCTTATAAGAGTTATAAGACTGAACAGGGAATAGGAGAATATCTGGATTCTCAAGCCGCCCAAAAGAACATGCATGTTGATGCATCTTCTTCAGGTGTGTTAATTATTGAGAACTGTTTCTCAGTTCACCCTACGTCCTGGGTATTAGATACCGGGTCAGGATCCCATATATGTAAATTGTTACATGGGTTACGGAAAGGTAGAGAACTGGGAAAAGGTGATCATTCCGTTCAAGTAGGAAACGGTGCAAGTATTGCAGCCAAAGCAGTTGGCGAATATCACCTAGTATTGCCAAGTCGTAATACACTGATTCTAAATTAGTGCTATTATATACCGAACATGATGTGCAACATTATATCAGTTTCTTTATTAAGTAAAGAAGGATATAATTTTATAGTAAAGGATAATGTTATGAACATATTCCTAGATCAAAAGTTGATTGCATCAGGCTCGTTACATAATGACATATTCATTCTAAATCAGAATACAGTCCTCAATATACAAAACACACACAAGAGGAAAAGTTCAGAAATGAACAAATCCTTCTTGTGGTATTGTAGACTTGGTCATATCAATGCGACACGACTAGCTAAGTTACATAAAGATGGATATTTGAACCCGTTCGAATTATCATCTTATGATACTTGCCATTCATGTCTCAAAGGAAAAATGACCAAAGCTCCGTTTAGTGGACACGGAGAAAGAGTTACCGAACTCTTAGGACTGGTACATAGTGATGTATGCGGTCCCATGTCTACGCATGCCAGGAACGGTTCTTCCTACTTCATTACATTCACTGACGATCTCTCTAGATTCGGACATGTGTTCCTGATGAAACACAAGTCTGAAGCTTTTGAGAAATTCAGAGAAAATAAGCATGAAGTAGAGAATCAAACGGGCAAAAGTATTAAGATTCTTCGATCTGATCGAGGAGGAGAATACTTAAGCAATGAGTTCCTAGATTATCTAAAAGAGAATGGGATTCTCTCTCAGCTTACTCCTCCTTATACACCACAGCACAACGGTGTATCGGAACGGAGGAATCGCATCCTATTAGATATGGTGCGCTCTATGATGAGCGAGGCTGAGTTGCCTATTTCCTTCTGGGGTTATGCGCTTGAGACAGCAGCATACCTATTGAATCAAGTTCCGTCTAAATCTGTACCTACCACACCATATGAGATATGGAGTGGGAAGAGACCATATTTTAAACGAGTTAAGATATGGAGTTGTCCGGCCTATGTCAAAAGGCAAAATCCAGACAAACTCGAGGCACGGTCAGTTCTTTGCAAGTTTGTGGGATATCCTAAGAATTCCCAAGGATATTTTTTCTACCATGCTGAAGAACAAAAAGTGTTTGTTTCTCAATATGCCACCTTTTTGGAAAAGGAATTTCTTGCAAAAGAAATTAGTGGCAAAGAGGTAGAGCTGGAAGAGGTTCCAGAAACACAAACTGCAACTGAAGATTTAGTAGAACCAGAGAATTCAGTAGTACCCGACGAACCCCAGCCTCTCCGCCGATCTAGTAGGGTTTCTCGTCCACCTGAGAGATACTACGGTTTTCTCATTGATGGTGGAAGCGAGGATTGCATCATGGAAGATGATGACCCAACTAGTTTCTAGCAGGCCATCACGAGTGGTGACTCTGTGAAATAGCTGGATGCAATGTGATCTGAGATGGAATCCATGTACACCAATAAAGTATGGACTTTGGAAAATGCTCCTGAAGGGGTAAAACCCATTGGGAGCAAGTTGATTTTTAAAAAGAAATTTGGTGTAGATGGAAAAGTTGAGACTTTCAAAGCTAAACTTGTAGCAAAGGATTTTCGTTAACGACCAGGTGTGGATTATGACGAAACTTTTTCTCCAGTGGCTATACTTAAGTCCATCTGGATCTTACTTGCCATTGCTGCATACCATGACTACGAAATCTGGCAAATGGATGTTAAGACCGCCTTTCTAAATGGTGATTTAGAAGAGTGCGTGTACATGACTCAGCCAGAGGGCTTCGTAGATAGTGGGAGCAGCGGAAAGGTGTGCAAACTGCTTAAATCCATTTATGGGTTAAAGCAAGCATCGCGGAGTTGGAATATCTGTTTTGATGTTGTAGTCAAAGAGTTTGACTTCATCAAAAATATAGATGAACCTTGTATCTATAAAAAGGTAGCAGAGAGTAAGGTTGTCTTCCTCGTATTGTACGTGGATGACATACTCTTGATAGGAAATGATATTCCTATGCTGCAATCAGTCAAGCTCTTCTTATCACAAAGATTCTCAATGAAAGATCTAGGTGATGCCTCCTGCATATTGGGAATAATGATCTATAGAGATAGATCTAAACGGATACTGGGATTGTCCCAATCCAGGTACATTGACACCATACTAAAGAGGTTTAGTATGGAAGAATCCAAGCGTGGGAACCAACCCACGGTCTCTGGAATCACTCTCTCCAAAAAGATGTCTCCCAAGACTGATTTGGAGAGAGCTCGCATGCAAGGGATACCCTATGCTTCGGCAGTAGGCTCTATCATGTATGCGATGCTATGTACCAGACCCGATGTAGCATACTCACTAAGTGTAGTGAGTCGGTATCAAGAAGATCCTGGAGAGAGTCACTGGACAGCTGTGAAGAACATTCTCAAGTACTTGCGAAGGACTAGAGACATGTTCTTGGTGTATGGTAACGGAGAACTCCGGGTGGAGTCCTTTACCGATTCCAGCTTCCAAAGTGATAAGGACGACTCTAAGTCGCACTCGGGATTTGTCTTTACCCTCAATGGAGGAGCGGTATGTTGGAAGAGTTCCAAACAGGATACCGTTGCAGACTCGACGATGGAGGCTGAATACATCGCTGCCAACGATGCTGCCAAAGAGGCTGTCTGGATAAAGAAGTTCATCACTGAACTTGGTGTGGTTCCATCCATTGAGCATCCAATACCTCTGTATTGCGATAACAATGGAGCTGTGGCTTTGGCCAAGGAACCCAGGTCCCATCAGAAGTCCAGACATATTCTGAGGCGGTATCACCTGATCAGGGAGATAGTTGATCGCCGGGAGATCGAGGTCAGGAGAGTAGATACGAAGGACAACACTGCGGATCCACTCACGAAGGCCATTCCCCAGATACAGTTTGAGAGATTATTCGGGATGCTGGGTATGAGATACTACAGCAGCTGGCCTCAGTGCAAGTGGGAGATTGCTAGTTATGTATATGCCCTAGAGGCCATTGTTGTACATATGATGTATATTATGATGGATGCTTGGATATATACAGAGAGGACTTTCTTGCTCTTCATGATAGTATGCTATTTGGTTTCACTTTATCTTAACATGTTGACTTGTATTGGTTTACTGTCTTTCTCTCACATGTTGATAAAGCCCTTAGGATCTGTACTCGACTACTGGGATTATGATGAGATCATACTAGTGGGGCCACGGTAGTCGATGAGTGCATCTTATAAATGTTCCTAGTCGAGGGTATATCGAGACAGGGCATCGATACACCAGAGTAGACTAGCGTATACGCATCTTGACCCATATGATGGGCGATGGATGATCCCATATCCATCGGTGTTTGACATCAAGGATGGTGTACGGGTGCTCAGTGGAGACTGGGTACACTGGACGGATTTGCCGAGAACTCCCAGATGGTGATATACCACACATCAGATGGCAGTTCTCCGGTGACACTGGTACAGGGTAGTCTCCCGAGATCGTCATAGAGTCTTGTGTGATTCCCACTGTGTTTTGATTTCCACCTTACCACGTTCAAGAGGGCATGCAAAACGGTGGCTTTTAGGTACAGTCCCGAATCACATGGAGGCAATGAGCGATAGGAGGGGATTCGTCTCTCCCGGTATAGGGAGTTGATGTTGTGCAGTGTTCGATTGGCTATAACTGGAAGTCCCTGGCCAGGGCTGATATAGAGATATACTGGTAAGTGTTACCAGTAGTTTCTCGACCTGTTATGAGCCTCACATCGACATGACTTATCGGTTATTGAGGTCTGACGTATACCACCCCTAGACTTGATATGCGACATATCAGACGAACAGACCGGACTGTACGGGAGTGTTACTGATTGGATTCGCAGGAGAACGGACAGACTAGCTTGTTGATCTTCTGATCGCTCAATACCTGGGTGGCTGTTACGTTTAGCTGACCGCTTGCGGCTTGTGGGTGTTTGATATGATCATCACCTGCTACCGGCGTATTGATGATTCATTAGAGTCCTACACAGAGGTTTCTTGGCTCAGGAAAAACGGAGTAGAGGCACATATGTGATATGCGCAGGACCGAGGATAATGCGATATGAGATACCGTATTATATTCTCGCAATATTTAGATATGAACCGGATCATCGGATCAAGTGTTGATTCGATGAATCGGTACATGATATATTAGTCGGTTATATTCGATATAGCCGGATCGTCGGATCAAGTGTTGATTCGATGATTTAATGTATAATGATATATATGATATATTGTATTACATTATCTAATATTGGCTCGCTTTATTATTTCATTTTCTCACCGGATTAATACATTGATATATATGCGATATATGTTAATTGTATTATTTTCTTTTGTTGCAAATATATAATATATATATGATATATATTATTGTGACATGATATGATTTATTATGAAACATGTTTAGTGATGATAAAAAGAGATTAGGGTTTGATTAGGGTTAGCTCCTTCTTGCTCATTCTAGAAGGATATCCTTTTGTCTTGGTTAAGATATTATGGTTGATACTTATCCATGACTCATTCTTAACCTAACCAAACCCTAGCTCTAGTTTATTCTCTACAAAGGTTTAGCCTCTCATCCTTAACCATGGTTCCATAATAAATCATATATTCTTTACTACTATTCATCACAAAAGGATTATCTTTTTCATTCTTCATCTTCTTCTCTCTTGAGTTTTGGAAAGAGCTCACTAGTTAATTCTTTTGTGATGATTTCTTGTGAGAAAATGATATAAAAAGAAAGTATAAATACCACTCCATCATCCTCATCTAATCTAGCCCATTAGATTAGGGTGTTCACCTCTTTAGAGTGAGAGAGCTTGAGTTATAGCAACTTCGACGTAGATCATCGGAGAAGCGGAACACTACAAGCTAGCATGGATCGTTCGAGTCGTGGAGCCTCTCTTGAGTCCGGGAGATCGTGGATCCCGGTGAAGGGACTTCTACTCGGAGCTTGTGAAGCGAAGGAGCGGACTACAAAGGTTGTAATCCCTCACACTTAGTAATAAAGATATTTACTTACATGTTAAACCCTAATAATCTAGCAAAGATCCCGGCTTTGGGTTGTTCGGCACGTCTAAAATTTTATTCGGGCATATTTGATGCCTTATGAACCTTCACAAGAGTGCCTAGGAACCCTACACCATGTTACTGTTTTACTGTTTTCGGATAGCCGTTCGTATCCGTATCATTTATCACATATATAGTCGCATGCAAGATTATCTTGCTACATGCCATATTATTATATTGCATCCATATGAATAAAAATATTACATGTTTCTTGTATTGTGCATCCGTGTTACAGTTTACCGTTTTCACGATTGTAACAGCCCTATTTGAATGCAGTAGTTCAAGATCTATCAAGATTCTTTTTCCATAAATTTTTGAACTTTTAGTTGGCTGCTAATATATTTTATTTTGGATTTTTACTGTAAACAATTTTGATATGGAGAAATATTCAGTTTTTATATTATATATAATATTTTCTTAGTGGCAGCAAAATAACATTTTGCCTATCTGTTTACTGTTAATATGAGAACAAAAAAATCTGTGCCGAATCTCTAAATGCAACCAATTGAAGATATGTATCTTTATAAGTATATTTATAAAATTTGTTTATATATACAAAACAAATATCTCTCTCTATCTCTCATACTCACATTTCTCTCTCTCTCCCCTGCTGCTCCTCAAATTCCCCATCACCGCCACAGACCCCGACCCCTCCTCTCGCCACCATCACCGCCGCAACCCTCGACTCCCGCTCCTCACTCGCTGACCCTCGCCTCCCTCTCCTTCCTCTTTCACCGTCGCCTTCGCCCTCGCCCTCGTCTTCATCCCACCGACGCCGCCCCATCCCTCGCCGCGGCCACAAACCCCGATCCCCTCATCTTATCCCATCACCATCGCCTTCGCCTCTTCGCACCACCATCTCCGACTCCACCACAACCCCCAGCGATCTGCACAGAGCCCTCGTCTTCGCCTCGCAGCAGCCCTCATCTTCGCCTCGCAGCTGCTCCCCTCTCTCCTCCTCCGACGACGTCGCTTGCTCCACCATCAACCCAGCCTTTTCATCGCCAGATCTGAACCCTCGACGCTTTCTCGGCTCGACCCAGGACTCATCCAAACTCTAGCAACTGCCACGATCATCCTCTGTAAGTTTTCCCTGATCCCTGTTTTTTCAGGAAAAAAAAAGAATAAATAAATAAAATGAAATGGTGAGAAAACAGTGAATATTGAAAGGGAAATTTATGATTTAAAATTCTAAGTTGATATAATTGTGCTTGGTTGTGTAACAATATTTATGTAGATATTTATGGTTTAACCGATGAAATTTATCTAGGCGGATCGTATAATTCAGATCCCAAGTCGCACCTTAGCTGAGATCGTGCCCCGTATTTTCGTACATCGTTTTCCGTGATCGTTATCCTCAGGCAAGTACTCTTGCTCTTTTCATTTTGTGGACGCAATATCGGCGACTATCTAAATTAGTTCTTAACCTATGCAAGTTTGGATATTAGATAAAAGAGGTTTCTTTCGCAGTTTTATCATCTGTCCTTATCGGAACACTTGCTGATATATTGCTGACTGTAAACTTGCAACTACAAATTTCATTATAAATTAGGAGCAATTTAGTTGTACAAAATATTGCTAAATATTCCCCCTAAAGTATGAGTGAGTATAGGCACAAAGTTATGAACTTTTTCTAAGGGTCACATAAATTTTCCCCCATCGAGCTATACTTGAAAACCATTTCTTTTGCTAATTACCAACTACTGCTTGCTTTTTCTTTATGTGATGCTATGACATGATTACTATGCACAAGAATCTTTTTACATGCTTTATACACATTCGAGACTCATGTTGATTTACATGTATAGAACACCTTGATTTGACATGCCTATTCATGATCCTTGTTATTTATATTAAAATGAAATCATTAATTGGAATGCTGAACTACATGCCATGACACCACTATTCACCAATTTTATTTCCATACAATTACCATACCACAAGTTCCTGTCTGTTCAGCATTTGTAATTTAATGATTTAATCTTTACCATAGTAGCTATAAATACGCGGGTATTGGGGTAGTTTGAGTGTGCGTTGTACAACAGGATCTCAGGAGTCCTATGCCGGCAGCTTGTACCGGGCTATATCGGTCTCATGTTTACAGCTCGTACCTGGCTATATCGGTCTCTTGTTCATTCCACAGTTGGGCCCGTGTTTCCTAGCCTCTAGGGCACCACTCTTGGGTTAGAAATACTCCTGCAGAGGTTGACGCACACACTCGAGCTTACGATAGGATAGTTTACCTTTCAGTGACCAGTTAGGTTATGACCTGACCCCTTACATACATGTTTCATAGTGTTAATACATCTATTTATTTATATATCTGTTTTTCTTGCACATTCGGGCTTCACTACTTTCTTATATTCTTGTTATTATACTACACACACCTTATACGTTGAGTACTTGCTGGGGTGTTCTGACATCCCTGAGATTTGCCATCTCAGGTTTAGAGACAGGTTTTCAGGCCGAGCAGGATCAGAGCGGCTACCAGGACTTTGCTGAAGATCAGTAACCGTAGGTTTATTTTCACCTTTTCAATTAGCTTTTAGCATGTGCGCCCTTATGGGACATTAGGACTTATGTATCTCTTTTGGATCTTATTTTATTTCCGAATCTTTTGTTTTGGATCTTTAATTGCATCAATTATCTAGCGGACCCATTTTAAGGATTTTTTGTGGTTTCATTGCAGCATGATTGTCAGTATTATTTCTTTTGGTATTGGATTTTATTTTTGACAGGTTAATCTAGACAGCCTTATGTGATTATGGAAGGATTTTTCCTTACCGTAGGTAGCATGGCTGGCCTTCGTCGCTTTTCGTATTCCGTATTTTGAGAAGCGGGGCGTGACAACGATACCCGTTCATATCCGTACTGTACATTACATATTTAATTGCATGCCGGAACCTGATTGCTTCGTGTTACTGCTAGATTCATATACCATGCTTGCTAGTATGCATCATACGACTCATGAACTCATTATATGTTATCGCTGATTTCCATTCGTGCATCCGTGCTTTTACCGTGATTCGATACTTGTTACATTTTACTGTTGGGCATCCACTTGATACATATGCACCACATGACATGACCTGATACACTACTGCTTGACTTGATGCCTGATCCTGTTACTAATGCCGTCAACCCTGACTTGTTGTCCTGATGGACGTTGCCGTTGTCTGTATAAACAAAACCTGTACATGCTTATCCCGTGTCGACATTAGCTCCAGATTTATCAATACCTGACTTGAACACATAACCTTGGGGTAAGGGGAAATCAATAATGAAATCTGACTTGTAACTCAACAGTTCGACGCTTATATTGATCAGTTTTGGGGGGTAGGCCAGTCCCGGGATGCGGCTGCTGACATCATTCGTCTGTACATGTTTCCTGTTTTGTGCTTAGCGACACGTCTCGGATTCAGTCCCGAGAGTCTGGACCGTGGTCCCGGGTATGCACGGGATACTATTGAGTTACATCAACGATTCATTAAATTGATTTCAAAGAATTGAGAGTAATTAACCCAGTAGCATAGATTACTCACCGCATGCACATACACTTCACTGTTCCATATCCGTGTTACTGTTATACACTCATTACTGTTCATACTCATGCCTACATATCTTGTTACCTCCTGATTATATTTTATTGTTTGATATTATGACGTACTGACGTCTGGGTTTTGCATGGCCCAGATCCTCTGTCTCTTTTGCAGGCTGATCAGGAGTATTTCTGCCGTCAGGCCGAGCAGTGAGGATCCTGTTAGTATCTAGTTTAGTTTAGTTTTATTGTTGTACTTCCATTTCCTGCTGTGAGCCCGTATTTGGGACGTACTTTCCTGATGCTGTTGTTTATTGGATTTATTGCTTCCGCATATTATTTCTTGACTCGTTTATTCTGGCATATGGACACGTACTAGATAGTTTATTTTATTTTACTGTTCTTGATATCTTATAGACAGCCGTAATGTGACTGTGTAGGGATGTTTCCTAACCACAGGTAGCATAGTTGGCTCTGTCACATACCGATCTTAGCGCACTCTGGGAAGCGGGGCGTGACATGGTTTGTTTGGTATCAGAGCACATAGGATTTAGGTTAATCGGGTTTGATTATTTTGTAGTTGGGTATTGGACCCCATACACGAGTCAGAAAACCCGTAATTAGGAACATGTTCTGCCACATTGTTATCGTGATTCTTGAATCATAACTTTCTCTTGACCCTGTGTCTTGACGATATGCAAACAACTTTACATCTCTGCTTGAAATCCTTTTTGGTTCGTTATTGTTTCTCCCTCCCTGTTCCTTTGATTCTGATACTAGGATTTAGGCGACTTGAGTGGAGTTATGTGATTGTAACTATGTACCGCGGCATGGTTACAATGCGGTACTCTATTTAAGTAACTTGAAGTCTTATTCTTGAGTCATTTCCTTGATTTATGGTCGTTATATTATCCTTGCTTCTCTCGGTTTCATTGCTTACCAGTTCATGTTGTATCGCAAGCTTGAATCCTGTTTATCGTGCTAATCTTCTTTAGTGTCTTGGCTTCAGATGAAGTCGTTTCAGGTATCCTACTTGTTCATGATTTTCCTGCTTTAGCATTATTCGATTCTGGTGCATCCCATTGTTTTATGTTATCCAAGTTTATTGTTGCACACTCGATTTCTTGCACGGCCCTATCTAGTTGTTGGGACATACACACAGGGAATAGGAAGATCATATCTACCAGTGAGTGTAAGGATTGTTCAGTTATCTGCGGACGAGAGTTATTTACAGATTTCTTGGTGATCGATACTGGCAGCTATGATGTTGTCTTGGGAATGGATTTTCTCGGCACTTTCCATGCTCATATCGATTGTAGGGCAAATAAGGTGATTTTCCATATTCCCGAACATCCGGAATTTGTTTTGCTGGAAGTAGCAGTTCTGTCGTGCCAGTCGAGTTTAGGGCTAAGCCGACAAACGCCGTTCTGTCGTCGATGGAAGTTGATAAGGAGGAAGAGCCGGCTGTAGTTCGAGAGTTTATGAACGCGTTTGAGAACATCTCGGGTTTACCGCCAAAACGAGATGTGGAGTTCGCGATTGATCTTGTACCTGGTGCAGCGCCAATCTCAAAGGCGTATTATCCGATGGCACCAGTGGAGTTGGAAGAAGTCAAGAATCAAGTGTTCCCCTCCGAAAGACAGGGACGCGACCGCGTAGGTCCGTCTTGCCTGAAATTCGGGGCAGATGCTAGCTGGTGCTATCCGTCCACCTCTCCGAAGATGCCAAGTTGATTTATGGCACCATGTATCGAAGGTTTAAACGGATGCGGCCGGTATAGCAGACTTCGTCAGATCCCCCCTCGTTTGAGGGGTTTTTGATCGTGGGGACGCTCTTCCCTGCAGGCGCAAGCCCCTGTAGTTAATTACGCTACAGCATCGCGGTAACAACTTTCTCCTTCTCCATATGGTCACTTCGTGTCGTGGATGTTTGTTTGGTTGCCCGTGGATTGTATACGGAGACTAAGTTATGTTATCGCCCGTAGAGCGTGGACTAGTCCAAATCCGTATCTTTCTTAGATTTGGGTTTGGGGGGGTTATGTTTAAGGATACGTTAGCCTTATTTGGGGCTAAGATCAACTAAAACGTTTGTTAAGGACACGTTAGTCTAATTTTAGACTAAGATCAACTTAACGGGATCGTTTAGATCCGACAAGAGAGCAATTGGGCTCTATTGTTTAGTTTAATGACATTGTGGTCGATAATTAGTTTAAGGACATTACGGTCCATTGTTAGTTTTAGGACATTGTGGTCGAGATTAAGGACATCACAGTCCGATGTTAGTTTTAAGACATCTCGGTCGAGGTTAATGACATCATAGTCCGTGGATTTAAGGATTCCACAGTCCGATATTAGTTTTAAGACATCACGGTCGAGGTTAAGGACATCATAGTCCATGGATTTAAGGACTCCACAGTCCGATATTAGTTTTAAGACATCACGGTCGAGGTTAAGGACATCATAGTCCGTGAGTTTAAGGACCCCACAGTCCGTAGTAACGTGTAGTTGTCGGGACCCGTTATTTCTCTGACGACGTTGAGGGATTACAATGACAGATATCAGAGGAGTAAAGAGATGTACCCTCGAACCGGATGTAAATTGATTGGAAGAGCAGATGAGCTCAGTTCAATTTAAATTGAGGACTTATGGCCAGAATTGGGCTAAGTCCAGTTAAAATGTTTAACATTTTATTTTTTGTTCTGCATGTTAGGCTTTTATTTGGGCTCTGCCCTTTTAATAATGCCAAGCATTGGGCTCTGACATTTTTTTGTCTTATACTGAATGCATAGCATTTATTAGAACAAAGTATGTTCTGACAGCGCGCCACGTGGCGCACTAGGTGCTTTGCGCCAGTCAAAGAGCGCATTGCGCTTCTGTCGGTTAGCGCACACGAGGAGGACATGTGTCGCTTAGCGCTAAGCGCTAGTTTGTTAGCGCACTGTGTTTTTAATTTATGAGCGCGCTGCGCTATTTTATGGGTGCGCCAGTGAGTGACACGTGGCGCGCTTGGCGCTGAGCGCCAACCCAAGAGCGCAGTGCGCTGTTTTCAGGAGCGCAAAGCGCAGATTGTGTCTATGGTTGACAAGTGGCATGTTTTGGCGCTAAGCGCCGATTCAAGGAGCGCAAAGGCGCAGTTTATGAGTGCAAAGCATTTTCCAATAGCGCAAAGCGCGTTTTGATCAATTTTAAGATCAAAGAACAAGTTTATGTTCTTCTTAAAGGAGGCTTTGCCTCAAGATTCAAGAACTAAGTTCTTATTCTTATTAAAGGCTCTGCCTTTATAGATCAGAATATCTGTGAAGCAAAAATACTTCTTTTTATGATTAGATCTTGATCTTTTCTTTTTATTCAAAGACCTCGGTCTTTTCTATAGATCTAAGATTTTTTTAGAAGATGTTTCTTCTTTTTACGAGATGATTTCATCTCTATTGTTCAAGAGTTCATTCTTTACCTTAAAGATGAAGAAGTGATCTTCTTTTTCCTAAAGGCTTACCTTTATTTTCCTTTAAGTTTTTCTCAAAGTTTGCAGAGGGTTTTCTCTATCTGAGACTTGAAGTCTTGGGGCCTTTTTATAGGGCCAATTGATTTGTTAAATTAGTTGAAGAGATCTTTCTCTGATTGATTTGGGGATATTTTCCCACCGTTGGATCTTTGATCCTAGGGTTTCTATTTTACAGAAGGAAATCTTCTTGTTTTCAACAAGATTGGAAAGATCTTTCCAGAACAGAATTTTAATTCTTATTAATTAATAATTTATTATTATTAGATCTTTTGATCTAACGGTGGGGAATTCTTTTAATTCCAGCGCTGGCACACCTGCGTTTGACGCGCAACTGCGCTAGCGCACCCTTGCTTGACACGTGGCGTGCAGCGCGCAGCGCATGGGATCTGAAGCGTTGCTTCAACTTTTAAAATTTGAATTTTGAAACAGAGCTTTGCTCTGATTGGGATGTGCTGCCTAGGGCGCAGCGCTCCTGGCGCTGGCGTGTCTGCTTTTGACACGTGGCGCGCAGCGCGCAGCGCACGGGATCTGAAGCGTTGCTTCAATTTTTGAATTTTGAAATTCAAAAAAGAGTTTTACTCTGATTGGGGAAACAAATGCCCCCCCCACCGTTGCGCTCACGTGGCGCACACGTGAGTGCAGCGGTGGCAACATCTGAGCCTTTGGATCACCTCAGAAGTTGAGGAGGCGGTTTAGCGCCTATAAATAGGACCTTTTGGTCCTCAGATTATCTTCATCATCTTCTTAAGAATTTTATTCAGAGCCTTGCTCTCTTGTTCAAGAACATTCAAGAGTTGAAACTCTGCTAAATTTAGGTAAAATTAAATTAAATTAATTCTAATAAATTGGGTTTTTTACCCATTAACAGAGCCTTTCTCTTCATAGATCTTTTGATCTAAAGAAAACCCCTTTAGGGTTTCATAAACAGAGCCTTGCTCTCATGAACCCACAGATCTAAACAGATCTTTTCTTAGGGTTTCTTAGCCCATGAGTCAGAGCTCTGCTCTTTTGACAATATATAGATCTTTTGATCTTTTGATGAAGAACTTTTAAGAGTTTCTTCATGGATCTTTAAGATCCCAAAATTTTAATTCTCAAGAATGAATTTTCATTAATCTTTGATGGATTTTCCATCATCACTACAGAGCTAGGCTCGTTAAGGAATTTTATTCCCTTTTGACCAGAGTTTGACAAGTGTCACTCTATTATAGAGCTTTGCTCTGAAAGGGAGATTTTCTCCTTCTCTCGAGAGATTTCTCATTCAATGAGAATATTCTTTGAGGATTTCCCCATTAATTGACAGTCTCATCCAATGATGAGGCTGTCTTATTAATTGATGCATTGTCATCTAGATTTTGTGGGTCCCCCTTTGGTCCCCTCTCCACTGCATTGCAGTGTGGTACAGATTTTAAAGTACCGAGCGTCGGGATTTTTAAAAAAAAAAATATTAAATTATGACACTGATAATTGAATTTCGTTCTTTCTTGCAGGCGACATGTCTTCTGACCTCTCTTTCTCGTTTTTCCGCTCAGAGGGAGGATTCCCTGAAGCACCGGTAGACCGGGAGGTTCTCGCTCTTATTAAGGACTATGACCCGGAATACAAAAACCTTCACTTGTGGGGTAGGTGGTATGACCAAATTATCAAAGATCGCCGAAGCTTCTCTTGTGCGACGCCATCGGATCCGATCTCGTATGCAGATGTACCCCCGGTGAACTATGCCGTGGAAGTCGTTAATTGGACTTCGGAGGGCCTCCTTCAACATTCGATTGCTGCCATACCCATGCAGCTGCCGACAACTTTGGATATTTTGGGACGGCGCATATGCCAGGGCGAGTCGCGCCCTTGGGGACAACCCTACAACATCGGGTTGACCCCTCGACACTCGGCCGGGTATCTGCAGTGGGCCAGGTACATTTTGTCAGCGAAGAAGGTGCATTTGCTGAAGATCGGTCTATACCCTACGGTTTACGCCTTGCTGTTCCAGTATTCTGCTCCTCCGACATGGTGGATTAAGGCGTTCGTGGAGCAATGGAACATCCCCACCCATACCTTTCTTCTATTGGACAGAGAAGTTTCCATCTCTCTAGAAGAATTTGCTGAGATTTTCGGTCTGCCGGTGAGGGGGGAGCACTATGAGGAGCTGCTTCCTCCAGATGAATACGTTTTTGCCACCAAGCCGTTGGTGATGGACCTAACGCCAGAAAACGCTATTCAGCACCAGTTTCTGAGTCTGATAAAGGTGCTAAATATGTACGAGAGTCTTTTCTTGGAGTCCGGAGGCCGGGGAGTTAGTTTCGCAGACTTCATTGCCCGTTTTCTTCGACCGGAGATTCTATCGCAACGGGGAGAAAAATTTGCCAAGCTCGACGATCCCTTCGGCTTTGGCTTAGATCATCGACCAGTATTGGAAGATGATCAGAAAGGCTTTTATCTCCCCGATGCCGCGATCATTCCTCTGTCAGAAATTGCTGCACCAGGCATCGACGAGGAGAATTTCTTTCTCGGATTTCTGGGGCTATGGTTGTGCTGATTCGCGCTCCCCATACACCCTCACTATATGAGGCCGTCAGTCTTTTACCTAGCACATCGAATGGTGGCTGGCATACAATTGGCCATCGGGATTGCCGGGCTGGCCCACCTGTACCATGGTCTTAGCGTAGCGGTGGACACAACTGAACCGGGGGTGCAAGCTGCCAATCTCCCGATGCACTACTTTACTTCGTGGATGGAAATGCACGTGCTCGGGGTGTTTGGTATTCATAAAAGACCCTCATTTTACGAGAAGTACAGATTCCCGAGAATTATACGGCTGATCGACACTTCTATCGTGAATCCGCCTCAGCGGGAGGCTATGAGGTTGCTTCTTCGTCCGCGCACGGTCGGAACGGGTATGTTTTTCACGGATAAGGTCCTGACAATCGGCCAGGAAACTTCCAAGATTGTGCTGGCCTTGCACGACAATTTCAAGGACGGGGCCCCCGTGTTGAAAGCTCGAGAGATTCTACATTTATACTCCATCAGGCCGGGCTTCCTCGTATTCAGGCAAAATGATGCGGCACTTTTTATGAGATACAACCCCCAACGTTTTGCTCAGCGGCTAAGTTATAACCAGGGGGTCCCACTGGAGGCGTTTTTGGAAGAGCCTGCGGCCACCAGAGAGGGAATACGGAGTGCACTGCATCACTTTATGCGGTTAAATATGGGCTCCCACTTCTTCATTAGCGAGCCGAGTTGCATTCCAAGGGCCCTTAATGTATACGGGGCCTGGTATCAACACGCGATGGGCGCTGTCATCAGGGAAGAGAAGCGGCTGCTGCTCGATCGCAAGAGTGCGCCCCCCGCCAGCGATCGCAATGTCCCCTTAAAGCGAAGGACCCCTGTCCCTCCTCCACTAAGAGGAGATGCTGGAGTTGAGCCTCCACGTGTGCTAAGCCCCACGCATGGATTGCCCTGTGATCCTGTGGACGTGCCATCAGCGCCCCGTGCTCCCGTGGAGACGGTAAATGTGGTTTCACCCAAATCCGGCGTGGGCTCGGATATCGGGACCCGCCGTCCCAAGGTGCCCATGAAGCGTAAGCTGATTTTGGGTGCGACCGGAATTCGTGCGCAGAAGAGGAAGAAGAAGTCGATCCTCTCTGCTGACGTTGTATTTAGTCAGGAACCTCATGCTCCTTATAGCGAGGGCTTGAGTGAGTACGGGACCAACGACGGCCTATTCACGCCGCCAGATAACACTGATCTGGCGGCTGCCATCGCAGCTTCCGAGCGATTGGCAAGGCGCGACGAGTGGTTGGCTAAACTCGCGCAATCAGGTAATTATTAGCTGTATTTTTCGTTATTGCATCGTACCTCTATCGTTGTTTTTGACTAACGCTTTTCCTTCTTTAATAGGCATTTCTACCGAAGAAGCCCTTGCTGCTTCTCTCAAGACTTTCGAGGAGGAGGAACGACTTAGAGCATCCTTAGGCCTTGGTACATTTCGGTTTGCTATGTTTCTGCTTCCATTTCTTATGAGTAATCTGACCCTCTCTTTGTCTTATCGCAGGGACTACAAAACCTACCTCGCAAGCCGATGCGGAAGTTCTCCCCGGGCCAGCTACCGAAGTCCCGGCCTCTTCGGGATTGCCGCAAGAGGCCCTACTTAAAAAACCGATGATGGACGCCTTGACGGCTCTGGAGGTAACCCTGAATGCGGACGACGACGCCTTGCTGAAGGAGGCCTCTAAAAGGTCCGTTGTGACGGCCCGGGAGGAAAGGAAGCGCCTGAGGCGCGCAGCAAGGGAGCGTAGCGCCGCTTTGGCCGCGGGAGCAGGTTCAAGCGCCATTTCTCCCGCTGCTATTCCTTCAGAGGAGCTCCCGGTCGCCTTGTCTACTGCTCATAGACGGGCGGCACGTGCAGCTCGGGAAGCCAATGGTAAATCAACCCCAGGTAATGTGTTTTGAGGCTTCGTTGTCAAAGTTTTAATCTATCAGTTCTTATATATCTTGTCCTGCAAGGCCGAGCCTTACCGAAAGAGTGGCGGCGACCGTTGAGCCTGAGGGGGTGGTGGAGAAGGTAGCTGCTAAACCCGAGACGACGGTAGGCGATGTAACCATGGTTGCCGGGCCCGAGATAGTGGCTGACGAGACAGTCACGACTACTATGCCCGAGATGGCTACCAATGCTGAGCCTGAGGTGGCGGCAGGTGAGACGGCTGCTACGGCCGAGCCTGAGGTAGCAGTGGACGAAACGGCTGTGACCACTGAGCCCGAGGTGGTAGCGGGCGAAACGGGTATGATAGCTGGGCACGAGATGGCCGCTCTTTCTCAAGAGTCGGGCACCGCTCCAATTATTGCTCTCCCCGCTTACGGTTCTTTGTCGTCTCCCGGCGTCGCGAGCGTGACGACGGCTCCTGTGGAGTCAGGGGATGAGGCAACGGGAGGTGAGACCACCCCAATGGAGGAGGGAGACGCCACCGTTGTATTAAGTGACGCCCTCATCACGGCTCCGGCTGGCGACTCATCAGGTAAATTTTGGGTCACCGTCCTTCTTTTTTTTTTTATTCTGCAATCTTTCCTAATAAAGTTTATCTTGCTTCTAATGCAGGTGTGGCTAGTGTTGAAATCGAGCTGCTCGAGACAACGCCGTCAGTTACTGCCCTGACGGTAACCACCTCTCTGCCTTCTCTCGTACCGTCGCAGATGCTGGAAGGTATGGATTTGTGACCCATCAGTCTTGTTTTTAAGCTGCACAACCTACGTACTGACGTTGCACTATTGCGTCTTTGTAGGAGTCCTTTTTGACCACCTGTACCAGGTGCTGCACCCACACTTCTCCTTCTTGTCAAAGATTAGTCCACCTGCCGATATAGGTGAGTATTTTTTTAAATGACATCCTTTTCTTCAACGGGCAGTCGCATTATTTTTAACTCTTCTTTATATTGCTTATAGCCTTACGAATCGAAGGAGGGGATGAGGCTGTCGTTGCGCCACCAGTACTCCCAGCTCTGCCCCCTGCTGCAGCCGGTATAGTAGACTCTACTTTTTGCGTGTTTTCTTTATTTCCTGAGCCGACATCTGATTATGATCTATTTTGCAGCAATCACATCGACTCCAACCCCGTTTGAGTCTCGTATTATAATGCCGACAGGCTCTTTTTCCAGGCGTCCATCATCCAAAGGTGCTGGACCAGTCTACGCATGCTGAGCGAGTATATTGAGGAGTTTGACGCAGAGACTCCCACATCTGCTGCGGATTTTGATGTAGAGGTTAACCCTATGCTGGCGACGCTCATGAACTTTCATGGTGAAGGCGTCGTTGAGTTTTGGGTTAATCGCTGCAGGGAGATCGAGGCTTTCTTGCATGAGCTTGAGCTTAAGCGTCCCGCACCTGAGATTCTGGCTATGAGCACTCAACGGGCGGTATAGATCGAGCAGAGCGCTTCTTATTTCCGCCATCTTGAACAAGAAGTGGCTTTAAAGCGAAGGGAATGTAAAGAAACTTCAAGCGAGTCTGCTCGACTGCATGCTGAGGTTGACGTGAACGCTGCCCAGTTGAAAGTTATCTTCAAGGGCCTTCTGCAATGTATCTCTGATAGGTTAACATTGAGGCAGAAGCTCGATGTCATTGAGCGTGATGCACAAGATCGTGAAGCAGCTCAGGGAGCCGTCGAGGAACAACTCTCGTCTTACTTGCAGCAGCGAGCCCAGGTCGAAGCAGAGTTGGCCGCGGCGGCTGATCAGGAAGAGGGGCTGAGGGAAGTGCGCGAGCGGCTGACTGGATTATTGAAAGCGCTTTCCTCTCAATAAAATTTTTTGTACCATTTGTAATTTTGAATAAATTGTATTTGTTCTTTTATTCTTTCATATGGTGTATTTTGTACCCAATCGAATTCATGAATAAAAGATACACGTTCTTCGTAATGTCTTGTGTCATTTCTCTGCTTTCTTCTTTCTTGCTGTGTTGTTTGCCATGTGACTTTAGCAAGTGCTGTCTGTAGATAGCGTATAGATGTCAGTTTTAGGCTGTTTGTAGAGTGGCGATGGCTTAGAAACAGGGTTAGGATCTGTCACCTAAGACTTTTCAACTTTATGAGTCATGAGAGTCTCATAAAGAATTTTCTCCCTACCGGTCAAGAGGATCCCGTAGGTGTAATTTTTCCTTAAGAATCGTGAGGATTCCTAAGCGTGTTTTCTTCTGAAAGTCCTAAAGACCTTACAAGAGAATTTACTCCCTTACGAGCCGTGAGGGCCCGCAAGTGATGGATGAAGTTGTCTTTTATCCGCATTTCACGGAGTTAAGGGTTGCTCTGGATGCTTCCCACGGGTTCATTGCCGTGTTTGGCGAGGACCAGGCTTCGCTCTGGATGTTTTCCAGGATACCATAGTTTAAAGACATCGCGGTCGAGGTTAAGGACATCATAGTCCGTGAGTTTAAGGACCTCACAGTCCGATGTTAGTTTTAAGACATCACGGTCGAGCTTAAGGACATCATAATCCATGAGTTTAAGGGCCTCACAGTCCATGAAATGTGTGGTTGTCGGGACCCGTCACCTCTTTGAAGACGTTGAGGAATTACAACGACAAATATCAAAGGAGTGAAGAGATGTACCCCTGAACCAAGGTAAAATTAGTTTAAGGACATTAAGGTCCATTGTTAGTTTTAAGACATCATGGTCGAGGTTAAGGGCATCATAGTCCGTGGATTTAAGGACTCCACAGTCCAATGTTAGTTTTAAGACATCGCGGTCAAGGTTAAGGACATCATAGTCCGTGGATTTAAGGACTCCACAGTCCAATGTTAGTTTTAAGACATCACGGTCAAGGTTAAGGACATCATAATCCGTGAGTTTAAGGACCTCACAGTCCAATGTTAGTTTTAAGACATCACGGTCGAGGTTAAGGACATCATAGTCCATGGATTTAAGGACCCCACAGTCCGTGAAATGTGTGGTTGTTGGGACCCGTCACCTCTTTGAAGACGTTGGGAAATTACAACGACAAATATCAAAGGAGTGAAGAGATGTACCCTTGAACCAATGGTAAAATTAGTTTAAGGACATTACGGTCCATTGTTAGTTTTAAGACATCACGGTCGAGGTTAAGGACATCATAGTCCGTGAGTTTAAGGACCTCACAGTCCGATGTTAGTTTTAAGACATCATGATCGAGGTTAAGGACATCATAGTCCGTGGATTTAAGGACTCCACAGTCCGATGTTTGCTCTGGATGCTTCCCACGGGTTCATTGCCGTGCTCTGCGAGGACCAGGCTCCGCTCTGGACGTTTTCCACGGGGTCAGAAGTGACATAATCCGTGTTCCACGTAGTCAGGAATTTTGCTCTAGATGCTTCCCACGGGTTCACTGCCGTGTTCGGCGAGGACCAGGCTCCGCTCTGGATGCTTCACACGGGTTCACTGCTGTGCTCTGCAAGGACCAGGATCCGCTCTGGACGTTTTCCATGGGGTCAGAAGTGACATAATCCGCGTTCCACGTAGCCAGGAATTTTGCTCTCGATGCTTCCCACGGGTTCACTGCCGTGTTCGGCGAGGACTAGGCTCCGCTCTGAATGCTTCATACGGGTTCACTGCTGTGCTCTGCGAGGACCAGGATCCGCTCTGGACGTTTTCCACGGGGTCAGAAGTGACATAATCCGCGTTCCACGTAGCCAGGAATTTTGCTCTGGATGCTTCCTACGGGTTCACTGCCGTGTTCGGCGAGGACTAGGCTCCGCTCTGGATGCTTCACACGGGTTCACTGCCGTGCTCTGTGAGGACCAGGATCCGCTCTGGACGTTTTCCACGGGGTCAGAAGTGACATAATCAGCGTTCCACGTAGCCAGGAATTTTGCTCTAGATGCTTCCCACGGGTTCACTGCCGTGTTCGGCGAGGACTAGGCTCCGCTCTGGATGCTTCACACGGGTTCACTGCCGTGCTCTGCGAGGACCAGGATCCACTCTGGACGTTTTCCACGGGGTCAGAAGTGACATAATCCGCGTTCTATGTAGCCAGGAAGGGTTGACTTTATCCGCATTTCACGGAGTTGGAATTTGACTCTCGGTCATCTGTACACCGCCGAGTCATAGAACTGGGGGTTGCCGCTGTTCCGCTTTGCTTGATGTTGTGTCTGCTGTAATGAGACGAATGTTGAGATGATCTCCAGGCTATCTGTGACCCGTCGAGATTTGGCTTCTTCTTCTGATGAAATCTGGGGAGGAGGAGTGTGATTCCTTTTTTGTTTGCGCCCCTGGATTGTATACAGGGATTGATGTAATATCACCTGTAGGGCATAAATTTCATTTTTATTTTTATTTTATTTCTTTCCGCAATGCTCTATCATTTCATCTTTTATATCGCGAAGGTCGCGATTGCCCCATCATTTCGGCTATTTTTCGCGGTGCCCAATCATTTCGGCTATTTGTTTTATTTTTACTCGCTGCTTTTTATTGCGAGTTGCCCAATCATTTCGGCTATTTTGCATGCATATATTTTTACTTGCTGATTTTGTTTGCAAGTTGCCCCATCATTTCGGCTATTTCGTATGCATGTGTGGCTCACTAGCTTCTTACTGCAAGTTTGGAATCAGACACCGATTTCGGCATCAGCGCCGCTACAACTGGGATATTGCCAGGAGCGAATCATCATTTGCCTCTGTCGATGTCGAACAAAGGTGGCTTAGTAAACAGGGTTAGGATTCTGTCGACTAAGGCTTTTGACTTCATGAGCCGTAAGGGTCTCACAAAGGTATTTCTTCCTACAAGTCGTGAGGATCTCGTAGGTGTGTTTTCTCCTTAGGAATCGTGAGGACTCCTAAGTGTATGGATTCTCGTAAGTTGTAAGGATCTTACAAGAGAGTTTTCCCCTTATAAGTCGAGAGGACTCACAAGGGTTGTTCACCGTGCGAACATATCCCTAGTCACGGGTGGGACTTGGTTAGGGAAATGTTTATTCGCGCCCGTGAATTGTATACAAGGGTCAGTGTTGCACCGCTTGTAGGGCAGTATTGGAGGTTGTGGGGGCTGCTTAAGAACAGGTTCAGGTCTCTGGAAGTTAAGACTTTTGAATCTTATGAGCCGTGAGGGTCCCATAAGAGAGTTCTCCTTACGAGTCGTGAGGATCTCGCAAGCGTAATTTCTCCCTAGGGATCGTGGGGATCCCTAAGTGTGTTTCTCCCTTGTGAGTCGTAAGGATCTCACGCAGGTGGTTTCTCCTTACAAGGTCGAGAGGACCTTGCAAGTGTCTTTTAACGAGGCTGCTTCCTTTCGGGTTTTCACAAATACTCGCCGGTAGCCCTGCTGTTTTTACTCACGGAGCCCTTTCGGGTTTTCATCCGTGCCCATTTTGCTTATGGACATACCGTTTTCTCTCTTCTTTTTTTATTCTTTTTTTTATTCTAACGAGGTTGCGCCCTTTCGGATTTTCACAAGACTCGCCGGTAGCCCTGCTATTTTTACTCACGGAGCCCTTTCGGGTTTTCATCCGTGCCCATTTTGCTTATGGACATACCATTTTTTTATTCTTTTTTTTCTTGTATCAGCTTTGGGATGCTGCAATCCACCGTAGTTTATCGACATCTCAGTCAACAGCTAGTTTTAGGACATAGTGGTCCGTTGCTAGTTTAAGGACGTTTTGGTCCGTTGTTAGTTTAAGGACGTTTCGGTCCGCTGTTAAGTCAGCCGGTTACTACTTGTAGAGTTTGGGCTTAGGAAGATAGCGAGTGGACATAGTCGTCGTCATCTATCATTGACCTAGGCCGTGACTTGTCAAGCGTAGTACTTCTTCAAGAAGCGACCGTTTATTGGCCTGAAAGGTCTTTCACTATGCATGTCCATGAGTAGATAAGCTCCACCCTGGTAGACCTTGTTTATGATATATGGGCCTTCATAGTTCGGCTCAAATTTCCCCCGCTTGGCACGATTGGGAATCATAGGATTTTTGACCACTAGCACGAGTTCGCCTTGGCGGAATGTTCTCGGCCTAACCAATTTTTCGTATGAGCGCGTCATCTTTGCTTTGTAAGCCTCCAGATTTTATTACGCAATGAGCCGGGTTTCATCAAGGGCATCGAGCTCCTCAAGCCGAAGGTGAGCATTCTCTTCATCCGTTAGCTCATAATGGACTGCCACTCGTAGAGAGGGTAACTCTATTTCGAGGGGGAGTACCGCTTCTGTACCGAATACCAACGCGTACGGCGTTGTGTTCGTGGCCGTCTTGAACGTAGTTCGATACGCCCAGAGAGCTTCTTGCAGTCTTTCATGCCAGTCCTTCTTATTTCGGGACACTGTCTTCTTCACGATCTTTGTCAAGGTCTTGTTAAAAGCTTCAGCTAGACCGTTGGCTCGGGGATTATAAACTGAAGAGTATCTCCAGTCTATGTTGTGCTGTTGTGCGAAGCGGCTGATCTTGTGGCTTCTGTAGGCTGGCCCTTTATCGGAGATGATCCGTCGCGGAGTTCCAAACCGATAAATAACGTGCGTCTTGAAGAAATGGAGGATATTCTCCGTCTTCACTTCCCTCAGCGGTATTGCTTCTGCCCATTTGGAGAAGTAATCGGTTGTCGCCAAAATGAAACGATGTCCTCTGGACGATACTGTCTCGATGGGACCGATTATATCAGTTCCCCACATTTCGAACGGCCAGCTAGCCACTGTCGGGTGTAGTGGATTTGGATGCTGGTGGATAAATTCCCCTTGAATCTGGCACGAGTGGCATTGCTTCGCATACTCGAGGCAGTCCTGGATCATCGTGGGCCAATAATAACCCATCCGTTTAATCTTCAACTTCATCTTCGGGCCTGCTTGGTGAGAACCGCAGAGTCCGTCGTGAACTTCTTGGACGACTCTTTTCGCCTCTTCCGGTCCCAGGCATCTCAACCACAGTGAATCAAATGATCTCTTGTACAGAGTATCATTGACGAAGGCGAAAGATAGGGCTCGCTTCATGAGCTGATGCTTTGAGGACGCATCTTCAGGTGTTCGACGGGATTTGAAGTAGTCTATAAAGACTTCTCTCCAATCTTCGACATTTTCTTGGTCTTTCACTTGTAGAGCCATTTGCTCGGTCGCTCCCTTTTCCTCGGACGACTCCGGAGATATTTCCGCCGGCGCAAGAACCCGACGGCTTTGCACAACGATTCTCACGTCATCGAGGTTCTCGTCGGCCAGTTCTTAAGCGAGCTTAGCTAGTGCATCCGCTTTGCTATTTTCCGCACGCGGTATGCTTTCCAAGATGTAGGAAGGTATTTGGGTTAGCAGTTGCTGTACCCTCTCGCCGTACCTTACCAGTTCTGGTTTGCATGTTTGATAGTCACCGTTTACTTGACTAACTACCAGTTGGGAGTCTCCGTATATGAGGAGATTCTCAATCCCAATGTCGATGGCGATCTCGAGACCTTCTACTAAAGCTTCGTATTCGGCTTCATTGTTCATCTTCGGCTCTGTCAAGGAGAAGGCGAAGCGCATTATCCCTCCTTGTGGGGTCACGAAGATGAGGCCCACCCCCGATTTGATTATGGGCGTGTTCTGTTTGCGCTTCTTCATGGAAGACACTCCATCAAAATAAAGTTCCTATCGGGTATCACCACCGTCGATCGCATCAAACGCATGTTCGTCAGGCAGTTCGCAATTCAAAGGGGAATCGGCCGGTATCGGATGCTCAGCGAGGAAGTCGGCGATGGCCTGGCCTTTCACTGCCTTAAGAGGCTGATAAGTTATTGAGAACTCCATTAAGAGCAAGGCCCATTTAGCGAGCCGTCCCGTCAATATGGCCTTCGACATCAAATACTTGAGAGGGTCCACCTTCGATATGAGGCGGACTTCATGCGCCAATGCATAGTGCCGGAGTTTCGTTATCGCGAAGATCAACGCCAGGCAGTGTTTTTCGATGGGAGAATAATTGCTTTCTTCCCCCAGGAGAACTCGACTCAAATAGTAGAGGGCTCTCTCCTTCCCTTGGTCATTCTCTTGTGCCCATAATGCGTCTAAGGAACCTTCAAGGGCTGTTGTATAAAGAATGAGAGGCTTTCCCTTGACCGGAGCAGCCAGCACTGGCGGGTTCTGTAGATACTGCTTGATCTCGTCCAGTGCACCTTGGCATTTATGATCCCAGACGAACGGGGTTCTCTTCTTCATCAGGTGATTGTAAGGACGACATTTTCCTGAAAGATTGGCTATAAATCACCGGATATACACGAGCTTCCCTTAGAGAGACCACAACTGCTTAAGGGTCCTTGGCAGAGGCATTTCCATGATCGCTTTGATCTTTGACGGATCTATCTCGATACCTCGGTGTCGGACAATGAATCCTAGGAATTTGCCCGAGGACACCCCGAACGCGCATTTGAGAGGGTTCATTTTCAAGTTGTATTGCTGAAGGCGTTGAAATACGATCTTCAGATGTTCGAGATGTTCCTCGTATGATTTACTTTTAACCATGAGGTCGTCGATATAGCATTCGACAATTTCATGTATGAGGTCATTGAAGATCTTCGTCATGGCCCTCTAATAGGTGGCACCGGCGTTCTTTAGACCGAAGGGCACCGCCTTGTAGCAGAATATACCCAAAAGGATCCGGAAAGCGGTGTGCTTCTGGTCCTCGGGATGCATCTTTATCTGATTATATCCTGATGAGCCGTCCATGAAGGAGAAAACTTCGTGAGTGGACGTGTTATCTATCATCAGCTCGGTGACTGGTACCGGGAAGTCATCCTTCGGGCAGGCTTTATTGAGATCCCGAAAGTCTACGCAGATGCGCACCGTCCTATTTTTCTTCATTACTGGGACGATGTTGGCGATCCAGTCAGGGTACTGAACTTCTTGGATGAAGCCAGAGTCTATCAGCTTCTTGACCTCGGTTTGTTAATGCTCATCTCAAGCTCGAGCCGCATTCTTCTCGGTGCTTGTTTGATTGGCTTGACGTCCGGGGATATTGCTAGTTTGTGGACAACAATCTCTGGGTCTAGTCCTGGCATTTCAGAATAGTTCCACGCGAAGCAATCCTTATGCTGCATAAGCACGTCTTTTAGTGTAGCTACCCTTTCCTCAGATAGCAACTCACTGACGAATGTCGGTCGCGGGTCACTTGTCGTCCCCAAATCAATTTTCTTGAGGTTATCTGCAGTGGTATGTATTCCATCTTCCAGCTCTTTTGGTGCTGGTGGAAATTCTGAGATCACCTCGTCATCATTGTTTTCGAAGCACCAGGGGAGGTCATCCATATTCTCGGGTTCTTCTTTTGATATCGTTATCATATGACATGTAAGTCTACGGTAGCGTCCCGGCCATCTTTCAGACGCCAAATGCGGAACAAAAACTTTTATAACTGGCGCTATCGCATACTATAACCCGGATCTGCCATTAATGCTAAACTAACAAACTACAAAGTGGGTAGAAAGGTTATACCGAACGATCCGAGTCCTTCGTTCTTTAACCATCATCCCACGCTCCGTTGCGGCTGCGCCGATCTCCTGGCTCCTCGTCGAGGTGGCACCACATCTACGGATCTTTAAACGGGCTCCCGTCTCTGACCCGAGGCAACTCGGTCATCAAGTTTGCTAAAAGAGATGACCAAGATTGATATAGAGAATGAGTAGAACAGTTTGTCTTATTTCGTCCAAAGCCACGGACGAACGGTTAATGAAGTTGCCATTGAATCGGGTGATGGAATAAAAGGAGCTATGAAATTTCCATACACCAAAAACTATCATCTTTTTAAACAACAACCATGATGCCTTCATCAAGAAGGGGCCAGCCACTTTAAAGGAGGAGGGAGGTGAGTGTAGGAGAAGAGGGGGTGACCATAAGCAATACTTATCATGAAGAAATATCAAAGCAAAAACAAAATGCATTAATGGTAAAGGTGACTCACTAATACACCTAGCAAACCATTAAATGAACAATAATGAGTCACTAACCTAGTCACCATTCTAGAACCTTCTAGAAACACGACTCACCTCATGACTCATCCAATGAAGGAAAGATAAATCCATATTAAACCGAATGTTTAATACAGGTGATAGAAAACTGGAAACTGGCAACTTCCAAAAGCGATCCTGAAACGAATTTCAGGACAACCCCGTAACAGTATAAACATACCCGAATTTGTATTACGACCGAATACAAATGCAACTGAGACAAAGATATTATATCTACACAGTATAATACTCGGATCCGGCTTAAACCAAAGCCCACCAGTATTATCTTCCCGAAATATGACACGTGCGTAAACGCACGTGCATTTTCCGAACCCTGCCATAAAACCATACGGCCTCTACAACGTTTCGCCCGAACTTGGGAAACTATCTGTGGGGGACTCTAATGACTCGTCAGTACCCTGGCAGTGGGTTTAACCACAAGCCGTCAGCGGCACTGGCTGTGCGTAACTGCTGTCCATGTACTGACCACAAGGGAGGCCGATGAGCGAACTCATCCGGAAACCCTACTGAGCCTAACAATGACAATGTATATACAGTCCGGTCCGTTCGCCTATGAGTATCGCATATCGTCCTAGGGGGCTGGTAATGTCAGACCCCCAATAGCAGTATAAGTCGTGTCGGAGTGTATCCCAAAAACACCCTGAGATACTACTGGAGTACCTACCAGTAAATCTCCTGCCTCGGCCGAGGGCTACGTATAATGGCTCTCCTAGACACAGCGCGATCTCACCCCCAATACCGGGAGAGACGAATCCCCTGCCGATCCGCTCACTTGCCTCCATGTGGCTCGGGACTGTACCCAAAAACTACCTGTTTGCACGACTCCTTTGAGCCGTGGTAGGGTAAAAATCAAAGCACAGTGGGAACTCACACGAGACAAATGACGACCTCAGGTTGATGAACTAACCTGTACACATGTCACCAGGGAACTGCTATCTGACGATAGATATAATACCAATTAGCAGGTTCCCGACGAGTCCTGTCCGGTGTACTCATAACCCAATGAGCACCTGTATACATCTTAGGTGATCCAACTGACACCAGTGGCTTGTGAGACCGGCCACCGCCCCTCGTCGGGGTCTCGACTGTATACACTAGTCTACTCCGGAGTATCGATGCCCTGTCTCGAAACTCCTACGACTAGGGACCACAATTAAGGATATGCTTATAGACTACCCAACTCTCACGTATATGATCGCCATCATACTGTTGGTAGTCAAGCAAGATCCTAAGGGCTCTATCAAAGTGTAACAATGATCAGTCACCTGAACCTGTACACGACTGATAAAGGCAAACCAGATAGCATACTATCATCTCGAGTAAGACTGTCCTACCGGTATAGGTCCTCCGCAATCATTGCAATCACGTGCCTGCGATCCAATAATTGACTTTGAGGGCACTATATCCAACAATCTCCCACTTGCACTTAAGGCTAATTATTGCGATGTCGCATACTCACAGCCCGTGTGAAACTGAACATCCAACTCCTCTACTAATCAGTTTTACAAAGCCCGTTTGTAAAACTATTGTGTTCGAGAAATAACCTCAGTGAGTGGATCCGCCCTGATGTTTCTTTCTATATCTCTCTTAATCTCAAGTTCGCGGAGAAAGCCATCTCCCGAATTGAGTAATACCTATCTTAGAATATGTATGGATATCTGATGGGACCTAGTTCATAAATGAACTCCAAATCCAAACTTCTTAGACTGTATCGATCACTGAACCTAATCAGTATCCTGCACCATGCCTCCCACAGTATCCTCTTGGACCACCTGTCCATAATACTGTCCCTCGTTATAGGGAAAACTATAACTTTGACAATCACTCTGTCATCCATGTCACCTTTGAAGCCTGGAATGATAACCGTCTCCATAAGGAGGCTGCCGTCATCAAATCCGTAGAACATGCACTTATGTTCTAAAACTGCTTCCTTATGTTCCTTCAGGATTGGATTAATATAAACTTATCGCATCTAGTGCAAAAACAACATCTGGTGTGGTACTTGACATCTCATGATTGACTCAATTGCCTAAGCAAGTGATCTGCCAATCATGCATATCCCTCTCCCCTTTAGTCTGTAAGACACCTTTAGAGAGGGTGACTCCATCACCTGCAGGTCCACCACCATGCCAGGAGTCATCTATTCTAAAAACTATTAGAATACTGTCAAAGTACCCACATTGGGAAACTACCCAAATCTAGATCTAAAACCATGGATCTAGAAACCAGAATGTCTGATATTATATCCATATCCTGTCTGGAGAAACAACTGTGTGACAACCACAGTACAACCGATCGTAGTATAGGAATTTTACTTCCTACTCTGTATATGTCATCCAAATACCAGGACATCACACCCTACTACCTTCTCAACAGATCCATCCCCTATTCTGATGAAGTCATTCCCATGACTGTCACATCAAAAATAGATGATCTATCTTCGCTATAACTGCTTAAGTCTATAAATAGACATAAGCTACTTGCCCACTATGCTTCCGCTGCTCCCACTGACCACAACAACCCTCTGGCATAATAATATATACGTGCACTTCTAAAGCTAGTTTAGAACGACGCTATACTTAACCTCCTGCCGGGTCTCATAGCCTGGAACAACAATAGTGTCAAGTCTGGGTAAACAAGAACCTCCCTGTCACCGTCCTTGAGGCTACCGGAGTACCTCTCGGGTGTCTGAGGTTACCCACCATATCTGCGGAGTGGCTAATGGAATATCAAACCTGATTGAATCTTTAGTTCCTATTAAATTTTCCGTAATCGTTTGCGGTTCTGGAATCACTTCCAGTTCTACCATACTCCCACTACTGTTTTCTGAAAAAATCCATTTTACTAAAACTGTGGCGAGTCAAGAACAATATCACTATTGATCTTCCAGATGGTAGAAAATCAACCCTCGTCATAGCCAGGGTCAACCCACAAACTGCCATTACAGAAACGTGCCTTGAGTTATCCAGTATCTGATTTTAAGCATAAGCTGGATAACTCATCGTACCTTAACATCGTTAAGATATGAACCATTCTATATCCAATATAGAAACTTTGGCACTTATTTAATTGGAACCAGATTCAATCATGCAGCTATCTCCAGTGCATATCAACTTAATGGAGAGAGGCTAATCAGCATTACTCAACTTAGGAATCCATCCAATTATGAGTAACCTGAAAGAGAAACAAGTTTCTCGAAACCATTACTTGAATACCAATCACAAGTATCTACATCTTCGATCTCTTTGAAGAATCCCGATACTTGCGACACCTGGTTCTCTACTTTATTCTTATACCCACAACTTCTCAAAACTTAGACCTTGTATTTCTACGAAACACTTGTCTAAAAACTAGAGAAGTCATAAGTAAACAGAACATAGTACGAGGACCAACCCCTTTGTCCTGATGGACACTGGACAATATACAATACTCTGTATAAGTCCACTGAGTTGAATAACTCAAAACTTGTGCGTCGTAGGTTGAAAACTGTACCCAGTCGATTTCCTCAAATATCACCAATTACAACGAATTCCGATATAATGAGGATGATCACATAATTCCCAATAACTTACTCCCACTTATCATCTGTAAAACTATACAGATATGAGAATCATACCTGGTAAATACATACCTTGGAGTAAGTATCTAATCGGGAAATCAGTTTTCTTTTAACAATGCACTGAAACATGAAAATGTTTCGTAGGGGTATCTTGGTATTCCTAATAATGCCTCTTCCATAATCCAATTCATGACTGTAACCCTATATTTCAATTGCCATCTCTCCAAATCCCTTTTTTTGTCTTTAGTCGTTACCTTCTGTACACCATCGTTAGGCTAAATGGTTTTCTTCCTTCCCTACCGTTCGGCACCAGCCTATGGTTTGGAAGAAGACTATCCAGTAAGCATAATAGGTGTACCCTCCTAAACCAAGGAGTACTCGCAACTTGAGAGAAGATGATGATAAAAGACTACTGAATAATATCTTATTCTATTTCTCCCGAACTGGGGAAAAAAAGCAAAGGTGAAATAGGAGTGGCGATGAAGTACGCGGTTTGGTCGTGAATGATAGCAGTCGTAATTTACTTTGCTCTCTTTCTAATCCCTTTATTTTGTCTTTACATATTACCTTCTGTACACCCTACTTAGGCTAATTGGTTTTCTTCATTCCCTACCTTTCGGCACCTGCCTATGGTTTGGAAGAAGACTATCCAATAAGCGTAATAGGTGTACTCTCCTAAACCAAGGAGCCCTCGTAACCTGAGAGAAGGTGATAATAAAAGACAACTGAATAAACCAATTCTATTTCTCCTGAACCTTGATCCATCCTCGAAGAAGTACCTCCGAGTTCGTATATAACCATACGATGGATCTATCCAATGGAAGTGAATGTCCGTAGTAATACGGGGTGTTCTGAGAAATGCAAAGGGTAAAAGAAGGAGCGGCAATGACTTATGCAACTGAGACAATCCAAAATCCAGTATTTTAAGAAGGTTCGGTCAACTTGGTCCCTGAGTCATAGTCTAGGGTCGGTCAAAGGTCGCTGCCAAAGAGAGAGAGAAAAGAAACACTCTGCGTGCACTCTAACCTAGATCAGAATGGTTATCACTTTATCTAATCCGGAAACCTCCCACTGTACTGTCAAATTCTCCTCCAAACCTGAAAGAAGAATCAATCGGGATCACCCGAAGAGTAAACCAACTCATCAGTGGGAATCGGGATCCAACTCTCATCGTATGATAACGTGACGGAATCCACTCATGTTATCACACTCCAGAAGGTATCCGCATACTTGGCAAGTTTCAGTTTCTTTAAAAACTCTCGATATGATTTTTTGCCCCATGCTCTTATGACCTTGGCGTTGGTCAAAATGTCATAAGTCACATGCCAAGTTCTACCCGTCACTATCTTGTCAATTTGAACCCACCCGCACATGCCCTTGACGTTGGCCAAAATGGCAGAACGACTGTCCCAAACCAACTCATCTATCTATGCAACAAATGAATACCCAGCAGCTACCAAACACTATGCTTTGGCGTTGGTCAAAATACATAGCTTGAATACTACTGAATACCCAAAAGAAATGACGAAGGGCTACGGCTAGTTTTTGGCGAAAAACCTTTAACGTAATGAACTTGATCTCGTTGAAAGAACCAGATAGCTTTTTATAAAAATATAGTGGCGAAAACGTTTGCTAAAGAGGTCACTCCCGGTGAAGGGATCTCGGCTCTTTTCTCGTGGAATGAGGTGCAGGATATTCCAACTGAATACCGCGATGCAAAGCAACTTGTAATCGACTATAGTGAAGTTATTACCCTGACGCAAACTTCTGCCTAAAGGGTCACTCCCGGTGAAGGGATATCGGCCCTTGCCCCGTCGAATGAGGTGCATGATATTCCAACTGAATACCACTATGCATGACAAAAGGAAACGTCTTTGCAATAACACTTTTTAAAACTGTTCCAACAACATCCAAATAGGTTTGTTTTCCTTTGCATTGATCAAAATCAATGCAGTCCCATCAATTAATCACACCAGAAAAGAACGAAAATAAAATGTACGTATATGCCATCCGCATTCGTCACTGGGTTCCGTCATCACCCGTTAGGTTACTTAATTAACGACAGAGCGGGGACTGGACTAGCGCGGGTGTAAAACATATACAACATCTTATAGTATATATACCAATATACAATAATCGCTCCAGCCGTGATAATATGCAACATTACAGAAAAGTAATAAGCATCACAGAACAATACAGATAATCTGGGATCCCCGGGTTTCACAGAGCCGCTACTGAAACCCGACGTTCCCCTGGTCGTGTGGATAGCCTGTGCAATGAAACCTAGACCCCTACGGGTGCGGCAAGTTACCCGCCAAAACCTGAAGCGAGGCAGCCCCCTACAACAAAGTGAATGGACCACCCTGCACTTCACGGAATCCGATAACTTGAGCACCCCTCCTTGGGTCAACCTGTACCCCCTACGAGTGCGGCGAATAGTCTGCCAATTCTAGAGTGAGGCCCCTCTGCCTCTCAAAGCCATGAGATGCGAACCCGTTGCCCTCCAGAACCCGGCTATCCGTGCACTCCGTCGCGGGGTAAACCTAGTACAGAAATAAAAATATGTACAACGGGTACATCGACCTCAGCCCGGTCGTGCCCCAAAAGAAAATTATACAAACAAGCAGTGACGGCAGGCCACATGTTGAACGCTCGCCCCGCAATATCAAATGTACAAATAAATCCAAACTGCACTACCATTGCACACTGCTATCCACCACGACAAATCCGCAACATCACAGCACAACACAGAACATCAACGCGAATGTCACGTTCGCAAATCCGTCTAAAAGAACTATAGCAATTAGACGCAATTTACCGCTCGAATAACATTCACGGTCGGAGATATAATGTAAGTACTGTAAACTAACACGTTTAAATTTCGATCGACAAAACTTCCCGAAGTGGGCCCCACATACATCTGCTGTACAGTAACAAAAACTGGGCCCAAATGAACAGTTCCAGAAACCACAATTTCCAACAAAGAAACACCAGAAGAAAAATGGCCAGGTGAATCACCAAGACGGCCGCGGTTCCGCGGTCAACGCTAGGCTTTGACCGCGTTTCCGCGGCCGTATGGTCGGTTCACTTGATCGAATTTCTTCTGCTACCTTAAAAAAGCCTGTTTGATTTTCTGGTATGGTCAAAATGATTTTTAGACCAGATTTAAAATCAACAGAAACTTTAACACTGAAAATTATGATTTTCGAAAATCCGTTCGATCGATATTTTAAACGCGTTAGCACAAGTTGGTAAAGCTTAATGGCGAGGCTCTGATACCATGTAAATCTATGGTAGCGCCCCGGCCATCTTTCAGAATCCAAATGCGGAACAAAAACTTTTATAACCGGCGCTATCGCATACTATAACCCGGATCTGCCATTAACGCTAAACTAACAAACTACAAAGTGGGTAGAAAGGTTATACCGAACGATCCGAGTCCTTCGTTCTTTAACCATCATCCCACGCTCTGTTGCGGCTGCGCCGATCTCCTGGCTCCTCGTCGAGGTGGCACCACATCTACGGATCTTTAAACGGGCTCCCGTCTCTGACCCGAGGCAACTCGGTCATCAAGTTTGCTAAAAGAGATGACCAAGATTGATGTAGAGAATGAGTAAAACACTTTGTCTCACTTCGTCCAAAGCCACGGACGAACGGTTAATGAAGTTGCCATTGAATCGGGTGATGGAATAAAAGGAGCTATGAAATTTCCATACACCAAAAACTATCATCTTTTTAAACAACAACCATGATGCCTTCATCAAGAAGGGGCCGGCCACTTTAAAGGAGGAAGGAGGTGAGTGTAGGAGAAGAGGGGGTGACCATAAGCAATACTTATCATGAAGAAATATCAAAGCAAAAACAAAATGGATTAATGGTAAAGGTGACTCACTAATACACCTAGCAAACCATTAAATGAACAATAATGAGTCACTAACCTAGTCACCATTCTAGAACCTTCTAGAAACACGACTCACCTCATGACTCATCCAATGAAGGAAAGATAAATCCATATTAAACCGAATGTTTAATACAGGTGATAGAAAACTGGAAACTGGCAACTTCCAAAAGCGATCCTGAAACGAATTTCAGGACAACCCCGTAACAGTATAAACATACCCGCATTTGTATTACGACCGAATACAAATGCAACTGAGACAAAGATATTATATCTACACAGTATAATACTCGGATCCGGCTTAAACCAAAGCCCACCAGTATTATCTTCCCGAAATATGACACGTGCGTAAACGCACGTGCATTTTCCGAACCCTGCCATAAAACCATACGGCCTCTACAACGTTTCGCCCGAACTTGGGAAACTATCTGTGGGGGACTCTAATGACTCGTCAGTACCCTGGCAGTGGGTTTAACCACAAGCCGTCAGCGGCACTGGCTGTGCGTAACGGCTGCCCATGTACTGACCGCAAGGGAGGCCGATGAGCGAACTCATCCGGAAACCCTACTGAGCCTAACAGTGACAATGTATATACAGTCCGGTCCGTTCGCCTATGAGTATCGCATATCGGCCTAGGGGGCTGGTAATGTCAGACCCCCAATAGCAGTATAAGTCGTGTCGGAGTGTAGCCTAAAAACACCCTGAGATACTACTGGAGTACCTACCAGTAAATCTCCTGCCTCGGCCGAGGGCTACGTATAATGGCTCTCCTAGACACAGCGCGATCTCACCCCCAATACCGGGAGAGACGAATCCTCTGCCGATCCGCTCACTTGCCTCCATGTGGCTCGGGACTGTACCCAAAAACTACCTGTTTGCACGATTCCTTTGAGCCGTGGTAGGGTAGAAATCAAAGCACAGTGGGAACTCACACGAGAAAAATGACGACCTCAGGTCGATGATCTAACCTGTACACATGTCACCAGGGAACTGCTATCTGACGATAGGTATAATACCAACTAGCAGGTTCCCGGCGAGTCCTGTCCGGTGTACTCATAACCCAATGAGCACCTGTATACATCTTAGGTGATCCAACTGACACCAGTGGCTTGTGAGACCGGCCACCGCCCCTCGTCGGCGTCTCGACTGTATACACTAGTCTACTCCGGAGTATCGATGCCCTGTTTCGAAACTCCCATGACTAGGGACCACAATTAAGGATATGCTTATAGACTACCCAACTCTCACTTATATGATCGCCATCATACTGTTGGTAGTCAAGCAAGATCCTAAGGGCTCTATCAAAGTGTAACAGTGATCAGTCATCTGAACCTGTACACGACTGATAAAGGCAAACCAGATAGCATACTATCATCTCGAGTAAGACCGTCCAACCGGTATAGGTCCTCCACAATCATTGCAATCACGTGCCTGCGATCCAATAATTGACTTTGAGGGCACTATATCCAACATGACAAGTACGAGCTCGCTTCCAAGACCGATGTGGACCTGGGTCTACCCTCGAGGATTTGGGTTCATGCTTCTGCGGAGGTGTTACCCTCCAGCTGCTTGATAGAGCGAATTTGCCGAGCTGATATTGGTCTTCGACCCAATTCTTAAAGGTGAAGCAGTCTTCGAGAGGATGTCCTATCGCTCGGTGATAAGAGCAATAGTCTGGGTGAGAGATCTCGTTGGCTTGCTCGGGGTACTTGGACTCCGGAAGTGTAATCATCTGATATTTTATAGCGAGGTCAAGTATCTTCTTCGTCTTGTCTTGAGGAAAAGAGTATGCTCGACCCATCTTCTTTATAAGAGATGAATCCATTTTGCTCGATTCTCAATCGCGTGACTTCTTGGTCCCGCTTTGTCGCTGTCGAACGCCTTTCCCGCTCTTTGTTTTGTTTCTGCCTCTGCGTCGGGCCTTTTGCACAACGGGTTGACAGGGAGGAGCATTTTCATCTTTCGCAGCCTGTTGAAGAAGGCGTTGCGTCCTGGCTTTCTCGTAGATGGCCATTTCGCGATTATGGTCGTCTCGAACTTTTTGACCAGCTTCCCTTATAAGCTTGTCCATTTGTTCTTCGAACGACGGACTGGGCATTTTCACGTCGGGGGCTCTTTCTGGTTCATGGTTAGCATTCTCCCATTGAGCATCTCCTTCTTCATCAAAGTCATGTACGACATAGCAGTCGCGGAGTAGCTCCCGTTTCTTGGACCGAACATATCCAAGCCCGATCGCTTCCATTCTCCCGTTGGGCAACTTGCGCTGAGTTCCGGGAACGTTCCAGATCCTGTCATAGAACTTAGCTTTTCGAGCGGTCTGTTTGAAGGGTATCCCTTGGCGCTTCAATAGCCTTTTCAAGCCTTCTGTGTAATATCTAGACAGACGGATGGGCTGGAGCCTGTCAAGTATAAAATCCGCGCCGTGCCAGATTTCTTTCTCCACTTTGGTTTCCCCGGAATGGTAGAATAGGATCGCCTTTTTACCTTCTCGCCTGGAAGGGACATAGAACGTCTGCAGCTCTTCCACACTGTAGGTATCAAATGCATCTAGTTCTTTATGATGCTTGGGTGGAACCATGGCAACTTGCAGACTTTGCTCTTCATCAGCGAATGTTTGTATTGAAGGCCGAGCAGAGAATATAGCATTGACCTCATCTTCCGAATCACTGACAAAGATCAACATAGGAGCGGACGGTCCCGGCTTGTTGTACTGGGGTGGACCTGAATAAACTATCTCTTCCTCTTCTTCAGTATCACTCCCAAAGACCGGAATGATGTTGATAGCTTTGTTCTCCGGCTTGCGACATCTCTCTGAGTCCTCAAAATCTGGTAAAAAGTATTTTGCATTTTCGTACTTGCGGACTTCGTTCATGGAATGGGTTCAGCTCTCCCGTTACGGTATACTCGAGACCATCGTTAAAGTATTTCATACACTGATATTGTATAGAAGGGATGATGTTGTACTCGTGTAACCAAGGCCGGTCGAGCAAAGCGTTATAGCATGTCTTGGCGTCAACGACGTGAAATTTAATATCCGTGACAAGTAGCCCGAATCGTAACGTCAGTATCACAGACCCGAAAGTCCGCGATGACCGGGAGTCAAAACCGGAAATGGTGATTTTATCACGAGCGAGATGCTGTACGTTCATGCAGATTTCCTTCAACACTCGCACGTTGAGAAGATTGACGGAAGACCCATTGTCGACTAGGATTTTGCCTATCTTTATATCGTGGTAGTATCCTGAGACATAGAGGGGACGGTTGTGCTCGCACGTCCCAAGGAGGAGGTCTTCGTCGCCAAAGGTGATATCGGCTGTGTGTACTTCCTCCAGCTCGTTCTTCATATTTTCTTCGGCGAGAAAAGCTTGGAATTGCTCTGGCTCTTGTAGCGCCTTGATCAGTGAATCTCTCGCTTCTTTGAATAGTAGATGGGCGTCAAGAATACTGAGCTGCGAGGGTAACTTCCTTAAGTGTGCCAGAGCGTTATAGTCCACCTTACTCTTTTTTGGCGGGTCCTTGGCGGTCAGTTCTTTCATGACTTGGTCGTCCAGGGCGATATCCTCGGAGACCTTTTCTTTTCCCTTATCTTTTCTACTCGTAGGTCTGAGATTCTTTTCTGGAAGCGTGCGATTGCGCAGCTGAATGTTTTCACAGGCCTTCGGTTCTTCTTCCTTCCCCAAGGTGGATTATTTAAAGAGAAGGGCAAGAGCCATCTCTTCGTCAGAGTTGCTTCCGAAAGTGAGAATCTGCGATCCCCCGGTGTTGTCCATGCGACAGTTACCGGTATTTCTTTTATGCTCCTCAGTCGCACTTCTTTGCTCCCGACGAGTTTTGCGTTTCATTTGCTTAAAATGTTGCCGGTGAGCAACATATCCCTGCCACCATCTTTTAAAAGCGTCGCACTCTTCGGTAGGGTGCGAAATCTTTCAATGATATAAGCAGTAGCTAGGATGTGTTTCTGTTTCACCAGGAGTGTTTCCTTCAGAGGGTGGTAGCTTCATTCCCATTGATATGGCTTTAGCAAACCTTTTCCTCGTCTTGAACTTGTTTTTATCCGCGACGGACGTTCCTTGATTCGGCGGGAGTGTCTCGACTCTTTCGTCTAGTCGCCGGCGTTTGGCTCTTTCAAATATGGCCATCTCACGCTCCCGATTGGCTTTACTTTTCAGATGAATCTCATTCAGGATGGCGTCGATCATTTCGTCTGACGGCCATAGAAGTTCTGGCTCGGGACCTGCCTCCAGTCTCTCTGTGCAGGGAGCTTCTTCATTGTCTAGCGATGAATGAGAGATCACATGGCAACTTGCTACGTAATCCTCAGATCCATCCGACGAGTCTTTTCCATCCTTTTCGTCCTCAAGGACGTGGTTGAGGAACTCTTGGAGCGTGATTGGAGTCCGCGCCTTCTGATTATATTCTTCCAGCGCGTCAATCTGCTTCTGTAAGTCCGTGCGCTTGTCGCCAGGTTTCACGGGCTTCTTGGATTTCTTCTTCTTTTTCGAAGATTTCGGCGGCTGGGCATGAACGCTTTGGCTATCACCACCAATCTTTGGAGTTGGGCGCGGCTTCAGCATCCCTTCGATGACCTCAGGTTCCAACGGATTCTTCCATCTAATTGCCGGGCATGTCTGGAGATCATTCAGCATCCTTTTGGTTTTGGCTGAAAGAGCCACCTCTCATGGAGCTTCTTCAACAAAAGAGCACGTTGCCCCCGATGTGTCCGTATTTTTAGGAGTGTGCGTTTGTGCTGGGTTTACTTTCCACTTCTCAGACAGCGCAAACTTGCCTTGTAGGTACTGATCTTCGATCCATCCCTTAAAGACGAAGCAATCCTCGATCGGATGGCTTACCGTTTGATGGTAAGGGCAATAATTAGGATTATTCACTTCGCTGGGTTGCGGTGGTCGCCTTGGATTCGGCAAATTGATAAGCCTGTTGCGCATTGCCAGCTCGAACAGCCTTTTCGTTTTATCCCGCGAGAATGAGTAAGGGCGCTTCATTTTCTCATTGTAATAGCGCCGTCTCTCCTCCAGTTGATCCGCTAGCTGTGGGGCACTGGGCTGCTGTTGGGTGTTTGCAATGAAGATCGCCTTCCCTTTACCCTTTTCGTTCCGCGGTTCCGGTTTCGGGGGAGACGGTCTATGACCCATCTGATCCATCTGGGCCAACTTATTGATTAAGGCCTGGAACGTGGTCGGTTTGAAGAACATCATGAACTGTGAAATAGTTGCATGAGGGTCTAGAGTGTCCACGAACATGCCCACCGCTGGTGCTTCTTCGATGCGTTGTTCGCACTTTGACCACAGATTCCGCCATCGGATTGCGTACTGAACCCACGTCTCGCCCGGCTTCACCCTGGCATTGATCAATGCCGTTATTGGGGTGCGTTCACTTACGCTCGCAAATCGTTGGGTGAACAACAACTCCATTTCCGTGAAAGTTTTGACGGAGTCGTTTGGTAGTTCGGAGTACCATTCAAACGCCGTCTCTGATAAGCTGCCGACGAATTAGCGAAGCAAGAGCTAATCATCGCTGCCGGTGTTGCCACAAAGATCCCTGAACTGGGCGACATGTTGATGGGGATTGCCGGTCCCCTTGTAGACATCGAATTTCGGGATCGTGTAGCCCGGCGGGTACTTTATCTGATCATACCAGCCTGGATACGGTCGCCCTGTTTTGACAACTTGGCCGGCTGCCTCATTTGCCTGGTGAACTCTTATTTGCTGAGCAATATAGTCATCCAGGGCAGCTTTAGAGATTGTTTCCTCTTTGGCTGTTGACAGAGCCGGTAGAGGATTCGATGTCTCTCCTCTGTCATCTTCGAGGATAATTGGAGGATCTTCGGCTGGAGGGTCCTGCTGGATTATCATACCCACCATGTCCTGGAACAAAAGAGCCATTTGCTTTATATTGACCACTTGTTCCGCAGCCTCCTTGTCCTTCTTCTCGAGCATCCTCCGAAGGAATTCAGCATCAGTCTCGTATTCGCGACGTTGTTCCGATGATGCCTCCGGGCTTTCTTTTGGCCCGGTGAGTGCGGCCATGGCAGTCAGCATCTCCTGAAGCTTCTGCTGTTGTTGTTCCTGAGCCCTTGTTATTGATCGGGTGAGCGGTCGGTGGCCCGTCGAAGCGCGGCTATCCTCTTTCCCGGATGCCATGTAGACGGTGTGGACCACCATGCCCCCAGACTTAGGGCATTTGGGCTCAGTGCCTTTGACGTTTGTCGCAGGCACAGGGGTCTTCTCCGGCCTTCTTGTAAGCGGTCGAAGTTGAGGGGGCCGTGGCGGTGGGCACCTAGATAGCTTTTCGTGGCTTTGCAAGATGGCTTTCTTCTTCTTGAACCTTCGCCCTTTTTTGTCGGTGAGGGTAATCTTGATCAACCACTGAGTTCCGGACCTGCCGTCAGACTTTGTAGATCTTGGAGGACAGCCGCTGAGGGGACTATTCTGGCTTTGCTTCCGCAACATTCTCCACCGGAGGAGGAGATCTTTTCAGTACGGCGGTAGGAGAATTCCTACGCATATTATTCAGCAGCTCGAAGCTGTTCTCGGTTGAAACAACAGCATTAATTTCCGCCGTCGGGGCTGGTGGGGTTAGCCCAGAAGGGGAGTTGCCTCCAGCCTTTCTCACTCGGCGCCAGTGGCGACGTCGAGCGTGTCGAGCTGATAGAGTTGGCTTGGTGACGGGGATGACCTTGTCTTGCCCTCTGTTCAGGTGAGGGGCCGTTGCTGGCGTCAGCCTGTTGAAGACTGATGTCCTTTGAGTAGCAGGAGCGGGAGTTGGGATAGTCTGTCTTGTAAAGACCGACCCCTTGGCAGGAGAAGCCGCCTTGACGACTTCAGGAGCAGGGTTGGTTACTCTCTTCGGAATAACCTTCTCTGGGATTGCAGGCTTCGTTGTGGGCCTACAGGAATTTTGGCCCAATCTAGAGAAGACCGAGGCGCCGGTGTTGGACGACCCGTTGAGAGGGGCTGCAGTAGCTGTAAGTCGATCGAAGACCGACTTCTTGGGAGCTTCTGGTATGGGCACGGGAGCGGTGAATCTCGTTGGCGGGAGCATGGTCCCGAAAAACAGCCCTGTGGTGGCTTGAGTGACCTGTTCTACGGGCATCGTGAACAGGGAAGCCACTTGGGGCCCGTAGGTTATGCCCCCAGTTGAGGCAGGATGTGGGTTGCAGTTGCATGTGGAACATTTTGAGCAGGTGAACGCCATTGATCCTTTGCTTTCTGCACCAAGCAAAACGCCAAATCTTAGTACCTTGAAACCCAAGGGCAACCATTAGTAAACCGCGATTGGTTCGCGAAACACAACACACGAAGTGTGGAGTGGAAAGAGGAAGAGGTCCCACCGGGCGTGCCCGAATTTGTTCCCCTCCGAAAGACAGGGACGCGACCGGGTAGGTCCGTCTTGCCTGAAATTCGGGGCAGATGCTAATTGGTGCTATCTTTCCACCTCTCCGAAGATGCCAAGTTTATTTATGGCACCATGTATCGAAGGTTTAAACGGATGCGGCCGATATAACAGACTTCATCAGATTCCCCCTCGTTTGAGGGGTTTTTGATTGTGGGAACGCTCTTCCCTGCAGGCGCAAGCCCCTGCAGTTAATTACGCTACCGCATCGCAGTAACAACTTTCTCCTTCTCCATATGGTCACTTCGTATCGTGGATGTTTGTTTGGTTGCCCATGAATTGTATACGGAGACTAAGTTATGTTGTCGCTCGTAGGGTGTGGACTAGTCCAAATCCGTATCTTTCTTAGATTTGGGTTTGGGGAGGTTATGTTTAAGGATACGTTAGCCTTATTTGGGGCTAAGATCAACTTAAACGTTTGTTAAGGATACGTTAGTCTAATTTTAGACTAAGATTAACTTAACGGGATCGTTTAGATCCGACAAGAGAGCAATTGGGCTCTGTTTTTTAGTTTAATGACATTGCGGTCGATAATTAGTTTAAGAACATTACGGTCCATTGTTAGTTTTAAGACATCGCGGTCGAGGTTAAGGATATTATAGTCCGTGAGTTTAAGGACCTCACAGTCCGATGTTAGTTTTAAGACATCTCGGTCGAGGTTAAGGACATCATAGTCCGTGGATTTAAGGACTCCACAGTCCGATGTTAGTTTTAAGACATCACGGTTGAGGTTAAGGACATCATAGTCCATGGATTTAAGTACTCCACAGTCCGATATTAGTTTTAAGACATCACGGTCGAGGTTAAGGACATCATAGTCCGTGGATTTAAGGACTCCACAGTCCAATGTTAGTTTTAAGACATTACGGTCGAGGTTAAGGACATCATAGTCTGTGAGTTTAAGGACCCCACAGTCCGTAGTAATGTGTGGTTGTCGGGACCCGTTACCTCTATGACGACGTTGAGGGATTACAACGACAGATATCAGAGGAGTAAAGAGATGTACCCTCGAACCGGGTGTAAATTGATTGGAAGAGCAGATGAGCTCAGTTCAATTTAAATTGAGGACTTATGGCCAGAATTGGGCTAAGTCCAGTTAAAATGTTTAACATTTTATTTTTTGTTCTGCCTGTTAGGCCTTTATTTGGGCTCTGCCCTTTTAATAATTCCAAGCATTGGGCTCTGACATTTTTTTGTCTTATACTGAATGCATAGCATTTATTAGAACAAAGTATGTTCTGACAGCGCGCCACGTGGTGCACTAGGTGCTTTGCGCCAGTCAAAGAACGCATTGCGCTTCTGTCGGTTAGCGCACACGAGGAGGACACGTGTCGCTTACCGCTAAGCGCTAGTTTGTTAGCGCACTGCACTTTTAATTTATGAGCGCGCTATGCTAGTTTATGGGTGCACCAGTGAGTGACACGTAGCGCGCTTGGCGCTGAGCGCTAACCCAAGAGCGCAGTGCGCTGTTTTTAAGAGCGCACAGCGCAGATCGTGTCTATGGTTGACACGTGGCATGTTTTGGCGCTAAGCGCCGATCCAAGGAGCGCAAAGGCGCAGTTTATGAGTGCAAAGAACTTTCCAATAGCGCAAAGCGCGTTTTGATCAATTTTAAGATCAAAGAACAAGTTTATGTTCTTCTTAAAGGAGGCTTTGCCTCAAGATTTAAGAACTAAGTTCTTATTCTTATTAAAGGCTTTGCCTTTATAGATCAGAAGATCTGTGAAGCAAAAATACTTCTTTTTATGATTAGATCTTGATCTTTTCTTTTTATTCAAAGACCTCGGTCTTTTTTATAGATCTAAGATCTTTTTAGAAGATGTTTCTTCTTTTTACGAGATGATTTCATCTCTGTTGTTCAAGAGTTCATTCTTTACCTTAAAGATGAAGAAGTGATCATCTTTTTCCTCAAGGCTTGCCTTTCTTTTCCTTTGAGTTTTTCTCAAAGTTTGCAGATGGTTTTCTCTATCTGAGACTTGAAGTCTTGGGGCCTTTTTATAGGGCCAATTGATTTGTTAAATTAGTTGATGAGATCTTTCTCTGATTGATTTGGGGATATTTCCCCACCGTTGGATCTTTGATCATAGAGTTTCTGTTTTACAGAAGGCAATTTTCTTGTTTTCAACAAGATTGGAAAGATCTTTCCAGAACAGAATTTTAATTCTTATTAATTAATAATTTATTATTATTAGATCTTTTGATCTAACGGTGGGGAATTCTTTTAATTCCAGCGCTGGCGCACTTGGCGCGAGCGCACCTGCGTTTGACACGTGGCGCACAGCGCAGAGCGCAGCGCAACTGCGCTATCGCGCTCGTGCTTGACACGTGGCGCGCAGCGCAACTGCGCTAGCGCGTCCGTGCTTGACACGTGGCACACAGCGCAGAGCGCAGCGCAACTGCGCTAGCGCACCTATGTTTGACACGTGGCGCGCAGCGCGCAGTGCACGGGATCTGAAGCGTTGCTTCAACTTTTAAAATTTGAATTTTGAAACAGAGCTTTGTTCTGATTGGGGTGCACTGCCTAGGGCGCAGCGCTCCTGGCGCTGGCGTGTCTGCTTTTGACACGTGGCGCGTAGCGCACGGGATCTGAAGTGTTGCTTCAATTTTTGAATTTTGAAATTTAAAACAGAGCTTTGCTCTGATTGGGGAAACAATAGGTTACCGAATTGCTAGAGAAGGGTTGGATTCGCAGCAGCAATTTACCATGGGGAGCTCCAGTTCTTCTAGTCAAGAAGAAAGATGGCACACGGAGGATGTGCATCGATTATCGAGAATTAAACCGGGTGACTATTAAGAACAAGTACCCGATCCCTCGCATTGGCGAATTATTCGAGCAGCTTAGTGGCACGAGAGTATTCTCGAAGCTGGATTTGCGATCCGGATATCATCAAGTTCGAGTTAAATCAGAGGATATTTGCGAGACTGCGTTCCGAACTCGATATGGACATTACAAGTATTTAGTGATGTCATTCGGAGTCACGAACGCATCGGCGATATTTATGGACTTGATGAACTAAATCTTTTCACCGTTCTTGGACCAGTTTATAGTGGTATTCATCGATGATATTCTGGTCTACTCGAGGAGCCTAGAAGAGCATGCAGAACACTTGAAGATTGCACTGCAGACATTGAGGCATGAAAGATTGTATGCAAAGATGAGCAAGTGCGAATTTTGGCTCGAAGAAGTGAAGTTTTTGGGGCATGTCGTATCCGGAGATGGAATCGCCGTTGACCCTGAGAAGATTGCAGCAGTTCAGGATTGGCCGATTCCGAGGAATGTAGCGGAGATCATAAGTTTTCTTGGACTTGCAGGATACTACAGAAGATTCGTGGAGAATTTTGCTCGATTGGCTGAGCCTTTGACCAAGCTTACGCGGAAAGAAGTACTGTTCGTTTGGACGGATAATTGTACATCAACTTTTGAGGCGTTGAAGTAAAGGTTGATAACCGCTCCTATTTTGACCGTACCAGACGGTTCCGGAGGATTGGTGATTCACAGCGACGCATCTGGGAAAGGTTTGGGATGTGTTTTGATGCAGCATGGGAAAGTTATAGCCTATGCATCGAGACAGTTGAAGACCCATGAGAAGAATTACCCAACTCATGATTTAGAGCTAGCAGCTGTGATTTTCGCTTTGAAGATTTGGAGACACTACTTATTGGGCGAAAAGATCGAAGTATTCACCGATCACAAAAACCTAAAGTATGTGTTCACGCAGAAAGAGCTTAACATGAGGCAACGTAGATGGTTGGAGCTGATGACTGACTATGATCTTGATCTCAAGCATCATCCGGGGAAAATTAATGTAGTGCCGGATGCGCTTAGTCGGTTACCAGCAATTCGGATGTTGACTGCACAGAAAGAGCTTATCGATGGTTTCCAGAGATTCGAGTTGGAGTTCGTGCTACCGCATCTTCCAGGACAGTTGTTGCAGCTGCAAGTACAGTCGTCGTTGATCGATAATATTAAAGCAGCGCAGTCACAGGATCCACGATTGCAGAAGTTTCGAGAACAGGTTGAAGCGGGACTTCGAACGGACTTGTTGATTCATGAGGATGGTTCGTTGCGATATGGTAGCCGTTTGTGTGTGCCGAAGGGATATATTCGCGAAGAAGTTATGAAGGAGGCGCACATTTCCGCATATTCCGTACATCCATGAGGCATGAAGATGTACCGTGATCTACGACAACATTTCTGATGGGGAAGGCATGAAAAGGAAGATTGCCCGATTTGTAGCGAAGTGCTTGGTGTGTTAGTAAGTTAAGGCTGAACATCAAAGGGTGGCTGGTTTATTGCAACCACTTCCAATTCCTCAATGGAAGTGGGAATATATAACCATGGATTTCGTGACAGCTCTACCGCGGAGTCGAAAGGGCAACAATGCAGTTTGGGTGATTGTTGATCGATTGACCAAGGCAGCTTATTTCATACCATTTCGAGTTGGTCAGTCGACGGAAGCGTTAGCAGAACGGTACATGCAGAAGGTTGTGAGATTGCATGGAGTACCTGTGAGCATCGTTTCCGATCGTGATACCCGATTCTTATCGCACTTCTGGAGGAGTTTACAGGAAAGTTTGGGGACGCGATTGAAGTTTAGCACCGCTTATCATCCCCAGACAGATGGCCAGTCGGAGAGAATGATCCAAACTCTTGAAGACATGTTGAGAGCTTGCATGCTAGACTTCAAGGGTTCATGGGAGGATCATCTCTACTTGGTGGAGTTTTCGTATAAGAACAGTTTTCTGGCGACTATCCAGATGGCTCCATTCGAAGCGTTGTATGGTCGCAAATGTCGCTCACCCATTTATTGGGACGATGTTGGAGAACGAATATTGTTGGGACCGGATCTGATCGTACAAGCCGTGGAGAAAGTTAATACTATTCGGAATCACATGAGTGCAGCATAGGATCGGCAAAAGAGTTGGGCAGATATATCGAGAAGACCTCTAGAGTTTGTTGTTGGTGATCTTGTATTCTTGAAGATATCACCGACTAGAGGAGTGATTCGTTTTGGGAGTCGAGGCAAGCTCAGCCCTCGATTCGTGGGGCCTTTCGAGATTATTGAGCGTGTTGGAGAAGTGGCTTATCGATTGGCGCTACCACCATTTTTGGCGAGTGTTCATGACGTGTTTCATGTATATCAACTCCGTAAGTATGTTCGAGATGAGTCGTACGTGCTGGATCATTCGGAGCTGACAGTAAGGGAGGACCTGACATATGAAGAACGACCGATGTCGATTGTTGATCGAAGAGAAAAGATCCCCGAACAAGGTTATCCCTCTCGTACTTGTTTCATGGGGGAATCGCTCGCACGGAGAATCGACTTGGGAACGAGAAGATGAGATTCGACAGAAGTTTCCACATCTCTTCTCGTAGATTCATGTTTGTTTATCTTTTCTTGTTCCGGGAATTTTGAGAACGAAATTCTTTTTGTAGTTGGGTATAATGTAACACCCTAGTTCATTTATACCAGTTGTATTTTGGGTATTTCTTTATTTATGGCTATTTCTTGATTTATTGTGTTTTGGGTGCGAATAGTGTAATTGGTATCCGTGTTTGCATCTGACCCGACCCGCATGCTGGAAACCCGTCTTGATTCCTGTTTATGATTTATCCCGGCTAGTTATGAAAATCCGTGCACTTTCATGTTGTATAACTGCATTATATCTAGCATCTGTATTTTTCAATATAACATATAAAGTCAAATAAAATATTTTGAAAATATCTTGCATGGCCTGCATCATACCCCTAACCCTGTTGTAGCATCCGTACATTGTGTTTTCGTTTCGTTCAGTGAAACAGACTCGTTTGAATAGCTACGTGCATGCTACGTGTATCCGTTCTTGGGGGTATGCATTTTCGTTACCCGGATATCCTATTTAGGTTTTGGTTGACACGTATATTATCCGTATTTTCAAACCGTAATTTAGACCCGACCCGGACGTGTTTTGGAGTAATTTTGTATTAAACAAAATCTCAAAATTAACAAATATTATATAATATACTTAACTGTTTACATATTTTAACCTTGTATATTTTATTAACAAAAAAATATTTTTCCTATCAATTCCTAACACCCTCGCTCCCTCTCTCTCTAAATAATCTTCAAACAAATCTCACAGCTCTCTCTCTCTCTCTCTTATATATATTTTTAATATTTTCTTTTATAAATTTTTTTAACCCATACCCACAACCACACACACCTCTCTCTTCTCCTTCCTCTTCGTTTTCCCGCCGCCTTCGCTCGCGAAACCATAGCCCTGCCTTCGTCTCTCGCTCGTTGCCGTCGCGATCACAGACGACCCTCGCCGGCATCCTCATCCACGCCTCAACCTACTCCCCTCACCTCCCCACGATTCCTCCCCTGCAACCCTCACCGCACCCATCTCCCCCGTGATGAGACCCACCGCACCCATCTCCTCCACTGCCGGAAAACTTCGCCGTCACCTCCTCACTGTCATCCCCTCCGTCTCCTCACCTCCTCCCGACACCACCACGTCACCTGCACACCTGAAACCGCCTGCAACCTAACCCATCCTCGCTGCACCAGTCGCCACCGTCGCCTTGCCGTCGCCGATGTTGCTCCGACCTTGTTGACACCTCTTCTTCCTCTCCTCTCCTTTCTCTCCAACCCAGTACCACCCTCTCCCCTGCGACGACAAACCCTACTGCAACCCATCACCCGATCCCCCAGCACACCTTGCCGCCGGAGCTCTGACCACCTTGCCGTCGGCCTCACCCCATCACCATCACCTCTCCCCTCTCTCCTGACACCACAACTACCATCCCCAACTCTTCCCTGCAAGAACCCAGCCCCAACAATCAAGAACCCTTGATCCCCACTGTCATCGTCATGGACCTCGCTGTCGACGGCCCATCGTCGACGTCACCCCCTCGTCTTCCTCTCTGAACCCAGAGAATAGCCACAGCCCCTTCTCTTTCTTCTTCTTCTCTCTTCTCTTGCTTTTTTGATTTCTTGGTTTTCCGGTCATTGCCGGAGCCGTGCTCATCACCGACAATCCGAACGACCCTGTGGACATCCCTAGCCAGCGTAGTCACATTCTTGTTTCGCCTGGTTTTGTTCCCGTGCGCGTGTGTACATTGCGACGTTTACCCGACGTCGGACGCAGCGTACGCATCCCGTTGTGAGATCCGATCAAGCAAGTTTATCTTGCTACATGCTATGCTATTATATTTGCATCTATATGAATAAAAATATCACATATTTACTGCATTGTACATCCATGTTACTGTTTTACTGTTTTTGGATAGCCATTCGTATCCGTATCATTTATCACATATATAGTCGCATGCAAGTTTATCTTGCTACATGCCATATTATTATATTGCATCCATATGAATAAAAATATTACATGTTTATTGCATTGTGCATCCGTGTTACAGTTTACCGTTTTTACGATACCCGTTCATATCCGTACTGTACATTACATATTTAATTGCATGACGGAACCTGATTGCTTCATGTTACTGCTAGATTCATATACCATGCTTGCTAGTATGCATCATACGACTCATGAACTCATTATATGTTATCGCTGATTTCCATTCGTGCATCCGTGCTTTTACCGTGATTCGATACTTGTTACATTTTACTGTTGGGCATCCACTTGATACATATGCACTACATGACATGACCTGATACACTACTGCTTGACTTGATACCTGATCCTGTTACTAATGCCGACAATCCTGACTTGTTGTCCCGATGGACATTACCGTTGTCTGTATAAACAAAACCTGTACATGCTTGATCCTGTGTCGGTATTAGCTCCAGATTTATCAATACCTGACTTGAACACATAATCTTGGGGGTAAGGGGAAATCAATAATGAAATCTGACTTGTAACTCAACAGTTCGACGCTTATACTGATCAGTTTTGGGGGTTAGGCCAGTCCCGGGATGCTGCTGCTGACATCATTTGTCTGTACATGTTTCCTGTTTTGTGCTTAGCAGCACGTCTTGAATTCAGCCCCTAGAGTCTGGACCGTGGTCCCGGATATGCACGGGATACTATTGAGTTACATCGACGATTCATTAATTTGATTTCAAAGACTTGAGAGTAATTAACCCAGTAGCATAGATTACTCACCGCATGCACATACACTTCACTGTTCCATATTCGTGTTACTGTTATACACTCATTACTGTTCATACTCATACCTGCATATCTTGTTACCTCCTGATTATATTTTATTGTTGGATATTATGACGCACCGACGTCTGGGTTTTGCATGGCCCAGATCCTCTGTCTCTTTCGCAGGCTGATCAGGAGTATTTCCGCTGTCAGGCCGAGCAGTGAGGATCCTGTTAGTATCTAATTTAGTTTAGTTTTATCGTTGTACTTCCATTTCCTGATGTGAGCCCGTATTCGTGACGTACTTTCCGGATGCTATTGTTTATTGGATTTATTGTTTCCGCATATTATTTCTTGACTCGTTTATTTTGGCATATGGATATGTACTAGATAGTTTATTTTATTTTACTGTTTTTGATATCTTATAGACAGCCGTAATGTGACTGTGGAGGGATATTACCTAGCCACAGATAGCATGGTTGGCTCTGTCACGTACCGATCTTAGCGCACTCTGGGAAGCGGGGCGTGACAGCCCATTTCGAAAGCTATATTAAAAAAAGAAAGTTTACAAAAATTCAAACCACAACTTATACAGCTCCAGCTCATCAAGCAAGAAAAACAAAACATTGAGAAAAAGGCAAAAAAAAAACCCAAAAGGGAAGGAGAGGCAAGAAGCATCCATATCAGCAGCTCCATTTTCAAGCAGTCCTGAAAAAGCAAAACCAAAACAACACCAGATTACTGCAGAAAAAAGAGCAGGAGCAAGATGCAGAGAAGGAAGGAAGAAACATGCAATTCACAGAAAAGAGAAGAAAGAACACATGCAATTCACAGAGGGTTGTGGCGGGGGACCGACAAAGAAACTCTCAAAGCTTGAAACAGGCAAAAAGCTTCAGTATATAGAAAGAAACTCAATATCATAGCCTCAAACTTAAGTGTACCACCAAAGAACAACCCCAGCAAAACCAATATTGTACCGAAACAAGGGATAACAAGCATCATATATAGTTTTGCATTATAAAAGAACCAACCATCCAACCCCCTCAATAATCTGCAATCAAAAGTCAGAGCACGTATCCCCTTAATCCCCTCACCAGATTCAACTAAATACTGAGGTAAACAAGCCTAGCAAAGATGAACCGAGGTATCAGGTGTAACAATTTAGGCAATAGGACCACATACTAAAACTGATATGACCAAACAAACAACACAGGCAATAGATCAAGTGTAAGAATAAAATGAACCCAAAGAAATGTCGATGGTGTCAATATAGACCCAACTTTTTTCCAACTTAAACCGATGGACTAATTCTATCCAACCTTTTTCCTGTTTAAGAAGATGGTGTCAAAATTTTAAGACCCAACATTTTTCCAGCATACCAAGAGTCATTAAGAGGTAAAGACATGAAACAAAGCCATGATGGAGAAAGTGAGGTCATAGAGCAGCACAAATAAAAACAATAACATGAACTAAGCCTAAAAGTTACACCTGATCACTCGGAACAAAAAAGAAGACCAGTGACCAAACTACAAGAAAAAAATGTGAGGGTTTCAGAAAGTAAGGCCAAATACAGAGATTCCAGAAAACTGTGTAGAACTGAGAGACTCAGGTTTATCAAAACCAGAGGCAAAACATACATATAGCCACAAGTCAAACCCAGAATGATAAAAAACAAATTGGGGTAGAAAAGGAGGTACCATTTTGAAAATATAGTAGGCTCAAGGGAAGTTAGAAAAGGATACATCATCAGCACTGATCAAGTTGAGAGAGATTAATTGCTAGAAGGTAAATCAATCACGCCCCGCTTCTCAAAATACAAAAAATATGGAACGCGACTCGGCCAGTCATGCTACCTATGGTAAAGATAAGCCGAACTGTGTGGCTCCTTCTTAACTTCTTCATGAATCTTTCCTTTCGGCGCACTTAAGCGACTTTCGTATCTTAACGATCTATCTTCATAAATTAGTAAATTTGTTCGAAGACCTTCCTCCACTTGGTTTCGAAACTTCAGTACGCAGCCTTGAAGCGATCTATCAATGATGACTACACTTGTAGCTGCATCAGTTGCCCTAAAGAATCCGGTAATACTAGCTCCAGCTCGAATCTCTGAAAATCTGCTATAATCTCCTTTTGCGGGGTTAAAATCCTTATGGCTAGCAATCGACTCAAGGCATCCAGCACTACATTCAGATCCAAGTCATAATCAACCATCGGCTCTAACCACCTTTGATGTCTCATGTTGAGCTCTTTTTGCATGAACACGTACTTTACACTCTTATGATCGGTAAATATTTCAACCTTCTCGCCTAACAAGTAGTGTCTCCATAATTTAAGCGCAAATATAACAGCGGCTAGCTTCAAATCATGTGTTGGGCAGTTCTTTTCATGTGTTTTCAGCTGTCTTGACGCATAAGCTATCATACGTCCATGCTGCATCAATACGCAGCTCAAACATTTTCCCGATGTATCACTGTGTATCACTAACCCTCCTCCGGAACCATTTGGCACAGTTAGAATAAGAGTGGTTGTTAACTTATGCTTCAGTAAGTCAAATGGCTGCATACACTTCTCGGACCAAACGAATAGTACTTCCTTTCTAGTCAACTTGGTCAACGCCTCTGCTATCTGTAACACCCGAGCCCAATAATACTATTTATATTACTAGTTGAGGGTTATATATTGCTCATTTTCAGTTATTCTGATTTTCTGGTGTTTATTGCTAAATTTTAACCGGTTAAGTCACTTTGGCACATAACAAATTTTAACTCCTAAAATGAAATTTAAAATGTCCATGCTGGCCTACTCATCGCCACTAGTCGCGTGGTAGCGTCCGCGTGTCGAGATTCCGTCCCGTTCGGCTAAACGGGCAAACTTGGACGACTACGCGCGCGTGCAAGTGTCCGACTTGGGGGCATGCATTTTAATCATTAAACACCTCTTTTCAAAATTTGGAAACCGCTTAAAATCCTATAATTTGAATTTGGAACATTTGGGCGCAATCCGGGCGCGATTTGGAAATGTTTCATTTGGCGCCAAAAAGGCCCATTTTAATTTAATATCTTAAACTAATTTATATACGAATTTTACCTTAACTGTTAAAATTATTCACAAATCCTTTCAAATTTCCTTTTCGAATCTCGTGATCAGCCAATCACGAGCTCAGAATCTCCCGTGGGCCCCCTATTCTCCTTCTCTTTCTCACTCTAAATCCCTTTCCCTATCTCTCTCTCTCTTCCCTCATTCTCTCTCTCCCTCTAACAACTCTCCCTCTCCTCTATTTATATTCTCATGCAGCCGCCCCCATCCGCTTCCTCCTCCATCACGAGAACCCGCCGAACCCAAATCCTAGCCACCTCGTAACCGCGCCGCCGACCTCCCCGCGACCTCGCCGTCGCCGCTCTCGCCACCGCGAGCCCAGCCGCACCTCTTCCTCCTTCCTTCGCCGCTTCCCGTGCCTGCACCCAACCCCGATGCCTCCACTCGGCCGCAGAGCCCGACGTCGACGCCGCCTCCCATCGCCGACGACGCCGCGACTCCCTCTCACCCTCCTCGTCCCGACCTCGTCGTCGCTTCCCTCCTCCCCTCGCCGGACCACCAACCCGAGCCCATAACCCCATCACCTACCCTCTGCTGTTCGCCGGAGAACGCGCCGATGATCCTCGCGCCGTCACCAGCGCCACCTCCGTCTCCCCCTCGACCACCGGAGCAGACCAGCACTCCTCCACCCGTCGCAACACCCTCTCCACCGAACCCCCGAGGCCGTTCAAGTCTTCGCAGCCGCCGTCGCTGCCTCGCCGGCGTTCCAGCGCCGTCGAGCCCGCCGGGGTTACCCTGGTATCTCTCTGTAAGCTTCCTCATCTTTCCTTTTGTGCATTAACCCCCCGCTGATCGTATTAAGTTTATCTTTGTTGCTAACTTCGTTGCCGATGTTTTTGCCGGAATCCGACCGTGCCGTCTCGGTGAACCCGACGCTCCAGCGAAGTACCCTGGTCTGGGTGATCCCGTTGTTCTCTGTTGGGACTCGATCTGTGGCCCGTGCTATCATATCGTGTTTCTGCCGACATCGCATCCGTGTTCCGGTTTGCAAAACCGTCGAGGCAAGTATCTGAATACTTGCTTTAACATGCTAGCGTGCGAGATCTAGTCTTGCCACGCAGTTGAATTCATATTATATAATACTACAACTTAATGATGGTAATTGATATTACATTATAAGTTAGAATTGACAGTTGCAGTTATCTTTAACACGGAATCGTTATAATAGTTTCTCGTAATTAATCAACCCACTATCAATCCATAGTTCAACTAATTAAACAATTGGATCATATCTGCTTTAATTGTTAAATCATTCACGAGACAATTATTATACTTAGTGCAAATTCATGTAGCTTCATTACTTTATGATTGTGGATATTGCTTCACCTTGTGGCTATTGCACCCCAAAGGTGCGTGAACCTGTTAATAAGAGAATACAAAACATCATTGTGTTTACATGGAATAATATGGTTATTTACTGTTTCCTGCTGCTGTTCATTATTTGACTGTATACCTGTTGTGAGCACATACTCGATTGCACTACATATTGGCCTGACCCTGCTACACATGACATATACATACATACCAACTCATTCTGTTGTACCATGACATTACTTGTTTCATGATTTCATGCCTAATGCCGACAAACCCGACCATCCCTGCTGTCTATCCAGACAGACCTACTTTTATTGATCATATGTTGGCATTGATCCTTGACTACTGAATACCTGACCTGACATACATAGCTTGGGGGTATGGGGAAATCAAAGGTGAAACCGACTTGTAACTCGACAGTTCACTACCGTTCGAGTGTACACATTCCTATTCTGTGCCCAGCGGCATGTCTCGGTTTCGGCCGAGAATATTGTGGCCGTGATCCCGGGTATGTACGGGGTAATACCGAGTGTACACATTCCTATTCTGTGCCTAACGGCATGTCTCGGCTGCAGCCGAGAATATTGTGGCCGTGGTCCCGGGTATGTACGGGATACTATTGAGTTACATCGACGATTCATCAATTGATTTCAAAGACTATAGAGTAGAAACCTGACAGGATAGTTTAGTCACCATTGCACATTACCCTGCTCTGTTGTTTCTTAGTACTGCTTTATTCATGTTCATACTTGCATTGCTTATTACTATGTCTATACTTTATACTTGATGTTATGACGCGCTGACGTCTGGGTTTTGCATGGCCCAGATTCCGTACCACTGTCGACGACCGAGCAGGAGTACTTCAGCCAGCAGGCTGAACTGTGAGTTCCTTAGGGTTTAGTTTATTTATTTCATTTCATTTCCAGATGTGAGCCCGCATTACAGGACGTACTGTTTATTCATTGTATTGGATCATTAGCTTCCGCACTTATTATTTATTGATTCTTGTTATTATGGATTTGGACATGTGTTAGATTAGTACTTTATCTTGTTCTTGATATCCTTACAACCGTAATGTGACTGTGGATGGATATTTCCTACCCACAGGTAGCATGGTTGGCTATGTCACGTGCCCAATCTTGCGTACTCTGGGAAGCGGGGCGTGACACTATCCGCATGAAGTCATGCACGAACCTTCAATAATAACCCGTGAGTCCAAGAAAACTTTGAACCTCCGCTATGGTGCTCGGAATCGGCCAACCTCGCACTGTCACAATATATTCCGAGTCCACTGCGATTTCATCTCCTGACATGACATGATCCAAGAACTTTACTTCATCAAGCCAAAACTGAACTTGGACAAGTGCGAGCTTTGGCATACAATCTCTCTTTCCTCAATGTCCAAAAGTACAGACCTTAAACGTTCTTCATGCTCCTCCTTATTCTTCAAAATTCCGAAGGACTATGCCACTACTGGACAAGGTATAGATAACGTGGTTGTTAGATTCAAAGTTCAAGATAAGACATGAATTTGTAAGTAATTGAACAAAGGGAAAAACAAAGTAGTATCAAGGAAAATGAATCTAGAGTTGGACTCTAAGTTACTTAAGCAGAGTACCGAATTATAACCATGTCACGGTACATAGTTACAATCACATAACTCCATCTAAGTCGTCTAAATTCTACTATCAGAATCAATGGAATAAGATTTAAGAAGACAATAAGGAATCAAGAAGATTACAAGATAAGATCAAACGGAGATGAAGGGCTCGCAGTTTCATTTTCTTTTCGTCGAGATGTGATCGTCCGAGAAAGCAAGAAGGAATTCAAGAGAATAGGCTTTAAGAATGAATTTGTGGTGGAAATAAAACCCTTCTCCAACAGTTCCGAAACTTGCTTCTTTACTTCTTCTAGTTCCACCTATGCCATCGGGTACTACGATTTGGAAATCGACGCTGCTCTAGGAATTAAGTCAATCGCAAATTCTACATCTTTCTTTAACACTATCTCGGGTTTGCCGCCATGAACTCCCGAACTACTAACAATGCTTCCTCTTTCTTCACCTCTATCACCAATAAAACAATATTCTTCGGCTTAGCCCTAAACTCGACTGGCCCGACGGATCTACTGTGTCACGCCCTGCTTTCCAGAGTGCGCTAAGATCGGCACGTGACAGAGCCAACCATGCTATTTGTGGCTAGGAAACATCCCTCCACAGTCACATTACGACTGTCTATAGATATCAAGAACAGTAGAAATTGTCACGCCCCGCTTCCCAGAGTACGCTAAGGTAGGCACGTGACATAGCCAACCATGCTACCTGTGGATAGGAATTATCCTTCCACAGTCACATTACGGCTGTAGAGATATCAAGAACAGAAAAGTAAACTAACTATCTAGTACATGTCCATGAGCCAGAATGAATGTGTCAAGAAATAATGATATGCGGAAGCAAAAGATACAGTAAATGAAACACCTGGAAAGTAAGGCTACATACTGACAGGAACTTCACCACTCTGTGTAACAGCGGCAATACTCCTGATCAGTCTTCAACAAAAGTAGAAGGATCTGGGCCATGTAAAACCCAGACGTCAGCGCGTCATAACATCGAGCGACAATATGTAAATAGGGTAGCAAGACATGCAAGTATAATCATAAATAGTAAAGCAGGTGTAAAGCAATCTAAATCAGGGCAGTGAAAGGTAGCGTGCAATGAGTAAACTAAACTGGTCTGTTGGTTATCTATTCTCAAGTCTTTGAAATCAATTTGATGAATCGTCGATGTAACTCGATAGTATCCCGTGCATGCCCGGGACCACGGTCTAAGACTCTCGGGCTGATACCGAGACGTGCCGCTAGGCACTAAAAGGAAAAGGATAAAGACCAACGATGTCAGCAGCATCGTCACGAGGCGGGCCTGGCCTCTAAAAACTGATCAGTAAAAGCAAGCAACTGTCGAGTTACAAGTCAGGATTTCATTATTGATTTCCCATACCCCCAAGTTATGTATGTCAAGTCAGGTATTCAGTAATCAAGAACTAATGCCAACACAGGATCAGGTAGGAGCAGGTTTGTTTGGATAGACAACAGGAACGGTCCGTAAGGACTACGTGTCAGGTTTGTTGGCATTAGACACAAGATCAGGTAACAGGTAAAGCCATGGTACATCAGGTCAAGTCGAGTAGTGTATTAGATGTCATGTCATGTAAAGAGTGTACAGTACCATGTCAGGTCAAGTAATATGTGTAACAAGTCACGTCAGGGTGTACAAACTAACATGTGGATGCTCATAATCGACTAGCATAATCATGGTTATGAATAAACAAGCATGGTACTATCAGAACAATAAACAAGCACAGTAACATGATAGCAATAGGTGCATATTAACTACTTAGTTGTACGGTTATCCGTTTGGTTTAAGGAATAGTTCTAACATTGCAGGAATGCAGTATTACATATGTGGATGATAAAATCATATTAATATGTATTAAACAATCTAGAGATGCAATTAAATGTGAATAAGGCTAAATGTATGCAATCGGTCGTCCGATAGGGTAAAACTACAAAAAGGGGTAATATGGCTATAAAACAATTGTGATTATGAGATCTATATATAAATGTGATTACTAGGTATAGTCAACTAAATGCAATAATCAGGTTTCAAGTTTAGATCTGAAATATATAAACGGAACATTGTACTGTTAATCGGGATTTCAAAGCTTTAGATTTTATTTATAGATTAATAGGAAAATAGATAGATTGATATATGAATAGTATAACTAGCATGTAGCAAGATTAACTTGCCTCGACGGATCGCGTAGCGGTAAACGGAACGTCACGCGTCGACGGAAAACGTCGCGACGCGCGCACGGTACACGGAATCAATCCAAAAAACACACGATGGGATCATACGGGTCAGGTACACTCGCTGGTTCGTCGGGATCGTCGTCGGCACCACCGGATTCCGGCAAGACAGAAAACAGTAAATATTACAACGGACAAGAGATGCATGGAAAAAGAAGCAAGAAGAATGAAAGAGAACAGGGGGAATTGATGAAAGAACGTATCCACTGGACTGCAGGGGGTGACAGCGTCGTCGGTGAGACGTCGACGGCGAGATCAACGGTGAGGCAACGAAGTCCCAGGTTGCAGGGAAAGGCTCGGGGCTAGGGTTAGCTTTGGTTTGATGTTTGGTGGGGTTTTGTTGCAGGGTTAGGTGTTCTGGAAGGAGCAGAGGGAGAGGGAGGTGGTGACGACGGGAAGAGGGGGGTCGGCGGCGATGGAACGATGGGTTCCTGGGTTCGCTGAAGGGTGTGTGTGCAGGGGAAGGAGACTCTGGAGGAAGAAAGAGAAGGAGAAGATGCAAAGGAGGAGAAGAGGAGATGCTGAGTCGGTTTGGGTTTGATGCAGTTAGGGTTAAGGTTTACACGAGGCGATGGGTTTTTTTTAAAGGAGAGGAAGAACTGCAGGGGTTTTTAAACGAGAGAGAAAGAGAAAACATGAAGGGAGGTGACGGGATCTCCATCGCGGTGACGGGACTCGAGAAGTGAATAGTGATCGCGAGAGGAGAGAGAGTGGGTGCGAGAGGAGAGAGAAAGAGAAGGGAGAGAGAGAGAGACTGCGCTCGGGGAGAGAGAGAAGGAGAAGGAGAAAGAAAGAGAGAGGGACGCGGGCCCACGCTGAGGAGAAAGGGGAGCTGCGATTGGCTCAGGAAAAACGTAAAAGATTTATGGGGTTTTTCTTTGATTGGCTAAGGAAATATGAAAAGATTTCTTTGAATGTTTAGAGAGCCATATTATTGGCTGGGAAGGAAAATGAAGAATTTTGATTGGCTGTAGAAAAAATAATTGGTTTAGGGAAAAAATTTGGAAAAGATTTTATTTTGTTTTTTTTCGTTTGGTTTAACAAATTGATAGGCTGAAAATTTACTTTGGCTGATAAAAGATTTAGGAAAAATAGGATTTGGCGGAAATACAAAATATTTTAGAATTGCGTCCGGATCGGGTCCAAAAATTTGGATTTGAAATATAAAAATTATTGGCAGACTCCAAAATTTAAAATGAAGGATTTATAGGGTGTTTTTCGTCACCCCATTGAGATGGGAATACGCGCACGTTTCTCAGGCGTACTACAGATTCCCCCTGCCTAGGGTGGGCCGGGGTTTAATGATTGTGGGGATCCGAATCTCCGGCAGCCGCGGACTAAGCTGCCGTTAATTACCCCTCGCCTTTGGGGCGAGAGAACCTCCGATTAACGGGTTAAACTGGTCATGCGAACTTAATGTGCAGTGTACGTGTGTTTTGTTTTGAAAGGGGGTTTTGGATATATCGGGAGCCACGCAGAGTTTTTACGGGGGTCCCGCTACCCGGATAGCGGGCTGGGGGTCAAGGGGGCTAGCAGCCCCCTTGCGGGGTTCGGGGCAGCGCCCCGGCCCAAAATTTTTTTGGAGGGGGAGAATGTTGCGGAGTATGTGTATGTGTACATATGTATATATATACATGTATATATAAACAAAAGGGGGGAAAAGACATCCAAAGGATGCGTGGGGCCAGCGCCTTGAGCGCTGTGCGCTTAGGTGCTGTGCGCAAGACGCTGGAGCGCAAGCGCGCGCGCCACGTGTCGGCACGTGGGCGCTTTGCGCTCGGGCGCAGTGCGCCGGAGCGCAAGCGCGCCACGTGTCGGCACATGGGCGCTTTGAGCTCGGGCGCAGTGCGCCGGAGCGCAAGCGCGCCACGTGGGCGTTTTGCGCTCGGGCGCAGTGCGCTGGAGCGCAAGCGCGCGCCACGTGTCGGCACGTGGGCGCTTTGCGCTCGGGCGCAGTGCGCTGAAACGCAAGCGCGCGCTCCACGTGTCGGCACGTGGGCGCTTTGCGCTCGCGCGCAGTGCGCTGGAGCGCAAACGCGCCACGTGTCGGCACGTAGGTGCTTTGCGCTCAAGCGCTAGCGCGCCGGCGAGGAAAAGAGGGCTTTTAGCCCCAGAAACTCCCGGAAGAGAAATTAGTGGAGTTAAACTCCTGAAAAAAAAAAATATATTTTGATTGAGGAAATGGGTTCTTCTTCTTCCTCCTCTGTTGGCTGGCTCAAGAGATGTGAGATCTAAAAATCTCTTCTTTTTGAGATCTAATGATAGATCCAAGTTCCCATTTGTGGGTTTTGTGGTGAAAAACTAATTTGTTTTATAAAAAGAAGAGTAAAACTCTTGATTTAATTCAAGAGAAAAAAGAAGGTTTTGGAACCTTGAAGAAGGAGAAAAGATCTCAGATCTGAAGAAAATTTTGAGAGAGAGAAAAAGTTGTTGGGATATTTCATTATCTTTGCCTTTATAGGCTATACACTTTACACATAGCCCCTTGGGCTTCACAAAATGGCATTTTGCCTATCCCATGGCTCATGAGCCATTTCTTTTTGCACATAAGCCATGGGCTTTACAAAAATTTGGCTTTATGCCTATTTTTCTTACATTTATCCATAAAACAAAATAAAAGAAATGCAACAAAATTATTTATTACAAAATTTTTATCTCGGCATGGGGGGAGGCCGACCGCTTCATGTTCGGGCTCGACCCGGGCATGGGCCCACTGGATCTGGGCTTGGGCCCACTTGGCTTGGGGTTGACTTTGATTTTGACTTGATCAACCGGGGTGTAAATTTTTACCCCAACAGGATTTTGTAATGAAAAAGCATACTCCCAAGAACGGACGCACGTACGTGCGCGTAGTCGTCCAAACCCATCCGTTTCACTGAACGGGACGAGAACACGATGCAAGGACGCTACCACAGGGTTAGGGGTATCAAGCAGGCCATGACAAGTATTTTTAAACTATTTTAAGTAACTTAATTGTAATATGCAAACATATGTAATGTCGGGGTAAATTATAACTAGTAACAGTCAAAGCATGATCAATGAAATAAATACCACACACCACACATACGGTAACAGAAATTTGTAGAACTGGACTCGGTTGTTACATTATACCCAACTACAAAAAGAATTTTGTCCTCGAAATTCCAAGAATACAAAGATAGACGACAAACAAATTACAAGAAAAGATGGGGAAACTTCTGCCGGATTTCATCTTCTCGTTCCCAAGTGGACTCTCCATGTAAGCGACTATCCCAAGAAATAAGTACAAGAGGGATAACTTTGTTCTTAAGAACCTTTTCCCTCCGATCCACAATCGCAACCGGTCGCTCCTCAAAAGTCAAGTCTTCTCGTACCGTCAGCTCCGAATGATCCAACACATGTGTTTCATCTCGAACATACTTACGGAGTTGAGATACGTGAAACACATCGTGCACATTCGCCAAGGACTGCGGTAATGCCAAACGATACGCTACCTCACCAACACACTCCAAGATCTCAAAGGGTCCAACGAATCGAGGACTGAGCTTTCCTCGACTTCCAAAACGAATCACCCCTCTAGTCGGTGATATCTTCAAGAATACCAAATCACCCACGGCGAACTCTAGAGGTCTTCTCGACGTATCTGCCCAACTCTTCTGTCTGTTTTGAGCTGCTTTCATATGATTCCGAATTGCATTAACTTTCTCAACTGTCTGCACAACCAAATCTGGTCCCAACAATCTTCGTTCACCGACATCGTCCCAACAAACAGGTGAACGACACCTGCGACCATACAAAGCTTCAAATGGAGCCATCTGAATAGTTGCCTGGAAACTGTTGTTGTAAGAAAACTCCACCAAATGTAGATGATCCTCCCAAGAACCCTTGAAGTCCAACATGTACGCTCTCAACATATCTTCGAGAGTTTAGATCGTTCTCTCCGACTGGCCATCTGTTTGAGGATGATAAGCTGTGCTGAACTTCAATCGAGTCCCCAAACTTTCCTGTAAGCTCCGCCCAAAGTGTGATAAGAACCAAGTGTCACGATCGGACACGATGCTCACCGGTACTCCATGCAATCTTACAATCTCCTGCATGTACCGTTCTGCCAAAGCTTCTGTTGATTGACCAACCCGAAAAGGAATGAAATTAGCTGCCTTGGTCAAATGATCAACAATCACCCAAACTGCATTGTTGCCCTTTGGACTCCGCGGTAGAGCTGTCACGAAATCCATGGTTATATATTCCCACTTCCACTGAGGAATCGGAAGTGGTTGTAATAAACCAGCAACCCTTTGATGTTCAGCCTTAACTTGCTGACACACCAAGCACTTTGCCACAAAGCGGGCAATCTCCCGTTTCATGCCTTCCCTCCAGAAATGCTGCCGTATATCTCGGTATATCTTCGTGCCTCCTAGATGTACGGAATAAGCTGAGCTGTGCGTCTCCTTCATAAGTTCTTCATGAATATCTCCCTTTGGCACACATAAACGGCTACCATATCTCAACGAACCATCCTCATGGATCAGTAAGTCTGTTCGAAGTCCCGCTTCAACCTGTTCTCGAAACTTTTGCAATCTAGGGTCCTGCGATTGCGCTGCTTTAATATTCTCGATCAACGACGAATGTACTTGCAGCTGCATCAACTGTCCCGAAGAATGCGGTAGCACAACCTCCAAATCAAACCTTCGAAATTCTTCAACGAGTTCCTTTTGCGTAGTCAACATCTGAATTGCTAGTAACCGACTGAGTGCATCCGACACGACATTAACCTTCCCCGGATGGTACTTAAGATCAAGATCGTAGTCAGCCATCAGCTCCAACTATCTACGTTGCCTCATATTAAGCTCCTTCTGCGTGAACACATACTTCAAGCTCTTATGATCAGAGAACACCTCGAACCTTTCGCCCAAAAGACAGTGTCTCCAAATCTTCAAATCGAAGATCACAGCCGCAAGCTCCAAGTCGTGAGTTAGGTAATTCTTCTCATGGATCTTCAACTGTCTCGATGCGTACGCTACAATCTTCCCATGCTGCATCAAAACACATCCCAATCCTTTTCCAGATGCGTCGCTGTGGATCACTAATCCTCCGGAACTGTCTGGCACGGTCAGAATATGGGCGGTTATCAATCTCCGCTTCAACGTCTCGAAAGCTGACGCACACCTATCCGTCCACACAAAAGGTACCTCCTTGCGCGTAAGCTTGGTCAACGGCTCCGCCAGACGAGCAAAGTTCTCCACAAATCTTCTGTAATACCCGGCGAGTCCAAGAAAACTTCTTATCTCCGCAACATTCTTCAGAATCGGCCAATCTCGAACTGTTGCAATCTTTTCTGGATCGACGGCGATTCCATCGCCAGATACGACATGCCCCAAAAACTTTACTTCTTCCAGCCAAAACTCGTACTTGCTCATCTTCGCATATAATTTCTCTTGTCTCAACGTCTGCAGTGCGATCTTCAAATGTTCTGCATGCTCTTCAATACTCTTCGAGTACACCGGAATATCGTTAATGAACACCACAATAAACTGGTCCAAGAATAGCGAAAAGATTCGGTTCATTAAGTCCATGAATATAGCTGGTGCATTCGTAACTCCGAAGGGCATCACTAAGTATTCGTAATGTCCATACCGAGTTCGGAACGCCGTCTTGCAAATATCCTCTGCTTTCACTCGGACCTGATGATATCCGGATCGCAAATCCAGCTTCGAGAATACCCTCACACCACTAAGATGCTCAAATAGTTCGCCAATGCGAGGGATCGGGTACTTGTTCTTAATAGTCACCCGGTTTAATTCTCGATAGTCGATGCACATCCTTCTTGTGCCATCCTTCTTCTTGACTAGAAGAACTGGAGCTCCCCAAGGCGAGTTACTATTTCGAATCCAACCCTTCTCGAGTAACCCAGTAACCTGCTTCTTAACTTCTTCCAATTCCACTGGTGCCATTGGATAATACGCTTTAGATACTGGCGCTGCACCAGGAATAAGATCAATCACGAACTCCACGTCTCGCTTCGGCGGTAATCCTGATATATCTTCAAACACGTCCATAAAATCTCGAACAACAGTTGGCGCTTCACTTTCATCAACCTCCATTGCTGCAAGAATATTAGTCGTCGGCCTAGCCCTAAACTCGACTGGCCCGACAGAACTGCTTCCTCCAGTGAAGATAAACTCGGGATGTCCAGGAATCTGGAAAATTACTTTCTTTGCCCTACAATCAATGTGAGCATGGAAAGTGCCGAGAAAATCCATTCCCAAGACGACTTCGTAGCTGCCTGTATCAATCACCAAGAAATCTGCAAAGAGCTCCCGTCCGCAAACAACAACTGCACAATCTTTATATTCTCTACTAGATATGATTTTCCCATTCCCAGTGTGTGTGTCCCAGAAACTAGACAGGGTCATGCAGGTGATCGAGTGTGTAGCAATGAACTTGGACGACATAAAACAATGGGATGCACCAGAATCAAATAATGCTAATGCGGGAAAACTATGAACGAGTAGAATACCTGAAACAACTTCTCCCGAAACCTTAGCTTCCTCAGCCGTCAAGGTAAAAGCTCGAGCCTGATTAGGTCTTTGAGTCAGCTGCTTCTGTCCCTGAAATGATTTCTGCGGAGGCTTCTGAATATCATCCCTTGTGCGAAGCTTCGACGGACAAGAATTAATAGTATGATCCGCCGATCCACAAACCAGACAAAGTCCCCGCATCCTGCGACATTCCCTTTGCAAATGTCCGGGTAAGTAGCAATAGCTACAAATCACGTGCTTCCTCTGATCAACGACAACAGGCTTCTTCATCGGTGTTACACCACGACGGTCCACCGGAATACCTCTGCGTCCATGAGCTCGGTTTGGTACAAATGCCGGCTTCCTTACTGTAACTGCGGTCTGCTGTGTACTCCCAGTCTTCCCAGATAAGCTCTGCTGTTCTCGGGCTGCCGTAAGTACCTGTGAGAAAGTGGTCAAACCCAGGGAGACAATCTGCCTCTGGATGTCTACATCCAAACTGCGCATGAACCTCCTTGCCTTGTCTGCATCATTGGCAACTAAAGGTCCAGCGAACCTACTGAGCCGTGTCCACTCAGCTACATGTACATCTACAGGTGCCCCATTCTGCCTTAGACTGATGAACTTCTCTTCCATTTCCTCCCGTGCAGTCCGCGGGAAGAACTTCTCCAGGAAACTCTTTGAAAAATCCGCCCACTTGATCGGCTTGGGCAAGCGGGTCTCCTCCACAAGCCACCATTCACGGGCGTAATCCACCAACTGGATGCGTACCACATCCACCCTCTTATCATCCGGAATCTGCGCTGTAATGAGTAGATTCTCCGTGTCAACCAGCCACTGCTCCGCTGGCAACGGCTCCTCCAGGCCAGTAAAGACAGACGGACCCAGTCTCCTGAAATTTGCTACGGTCCCCACACGATCTACTGGTCTGGCCCCAACATTGTTCACGGACTGCTGAACGGTCCGCAAACCCTCCTGAAAAGATTCAGCTTGCTGCTGGATCAGCTCGGTCTGTCTCTTTTGATTCTCCAACATTTCACGTATTACTCCAAGCATAGCGGCTTCGTCAACACGCCTTTGGTACGTCTTCAGATTCTTGTCTGCTATATTCCTGAAATCAAAACACCCAAGAATTAGTAAGATAACAGATTCAAAATATAGATTAAGGCTAGAACTCCGAGTTACTTAAATAGAGTACCGTATTGTAACCATGCCGCGGTATCATAGCTACAATTACATAACTCCATCCAAGTCGCCTAAGTTATAGAGATAACAAGGAATCAGGTTTCGAGTCGATATGCAAAGGAAGTTTGCACACCGTAAAGATATAATCAGGAAGAAGTTAGATTCAAGAACGGTAAAACGGCAAGATGGCAGGACATGTTTCCTAAACACGAGTATTCTGATTCGTGTATTGGGTACAATACCCAACTACAAAAGAATCAACCCGACCAACCTACGGCTCTATACCAAAAGAACCATGTCACGCCCCGCTTCCCAGAGCACGCTAAGGTAGGCACGTGACATAGCCAACCATACTACCCGTGGATAGAAATTATCCTTCCACAGTCACATTACGGCTGTAGAGATATCAATAACAGAAAAGTAAACTAACTATCTAGTACATGTCCATGAGCCAGAATAAATGAGTCAAGAAATAATGATATGCGGAAGCAAAAGATACAGTAAATGAAACACCTGGAAAGTAAGGCTACATACCGACAGGAACTTCACCGCTCGGTCTAACAGCGACAATACTTCTGATCAGTTTGCAACAAAGGTAGAAGGATCTGGGCCATGCAAAACCCAGACGTCAGCGCGTCATAACATCGAGTGACAATATGTAAACAGGATAGAAAGACATGCAAGTATAATCATAAATAGTAAAGCAGGTGTAAAGCAATCTAAATCAGGGCAGTGAAAGATAGCGTGCAGTGAGTAAGCTAAACTGGTCTGTTGGTTATCTATTCTCAAGTCTTTGAAATCAATTTGATGAATCGTCGATATAACTCGATAGTATCCCGTGCATGCCCGGGACCACGGTCTAAGACTCTCGGGATGATACCGAGACGTGCTGCTAGGCACTAAAAGGAAAAGGATAAAGACTAACGATGTCAGCAGCATCGTCACGAGGCGGGCCTGGCCTCTAAAAACTGATCAGTAAAAGCAAGCAACTGTCGAGTTACAAGTCAGGATTTCATCATTGATTTCCCCATACCCCCAAGTTATGTATGTCAAGTCAAGTATTCAATAATCAAGAACTATTGCCAACACAGGAACATTGTACTGTTAATCGGGAATTCAAACTTTAGATTTTATTTATAGATTAATAGGAAAATAGATAGATTGATATACGAATAGTATGACTAGCATGTAGCAAGATTAACTTGCCTCGACGGATCGCGTAGCGGTAAACGGAACGTCACGCGTCGGCGGAAAACGTCGCGACGCGCGCACGGTACACGGAATCAATCCAAAAAACACACGATGGGATCACACGAGTCAGGTACACTAGCTAGGTCGTCGGGATCGTCGTCGGCACCACCGGATTCCGGCAAGACAGAAAACAGTAAATATTACAACGGACAAGAGATGCATGGAAAAAGAAGCAAGAAGAATGAAAGAGAACAGGGGGAATTGATGAAAGAACTTACCCACTAGACTGCAGGGGGTGACAGCGTCGTCGGTGAGGCGTCGACGGCGAGATCAACGGCGAGGCAACGAAGTCCCAGGTTGCAGGGAAAGGCTCATGGCTAGGGTTAGCTTTGGTTTGATGTTTGGTGGGGTTTTGTTGCAGGGTTAGGTGTTCGGGAAAGAGCAGAGGGAGAGGGAGGTGGTGACGACGGGAAGAGGGGGGTCGGCGGCGATGGAACGATGGGTTCCTGGGTTTGCTGAAGGGTGTGTGTGCAGGGGAAGGAGACTCTGGAGGAACAAAGAGAAGGAGAAGATGCAAAGGAGGAGAAGAGGAGATGCTGAGTCGGTTTGGGTTTGATGCAGTTAGGGTTAGGGTTTACACGAGGCGATGGGTTTTTTTTAAAGGAGAGGAAGAACTGCGGGGGTTTTTAAATGAGAGAGAAAGAGAAAACATGAAGGGAGGTGGCGGGATCTCCATCGCGGTGACGGGACTCGAGAAGTGAATAGTGATCGCGAGAGGAGAGAGAGTGGGTGCGAGAGGAGAGAGAAAGAGAAGGGAGAGAGAGAGACTGCGTTCGGGGAGAGAGAGAAGGAGAAGGAGAAGGAGAAAGAAAGAGAGAGGGACGCAGGCCCATGCTGAGGAGAAAGGGGAGCTACGATTGGCTCAGGAAAAACGTAAAAGATTTATGGGGTTTTTCTTTGATTAGCTAAGAAAATATGAAAAGATTTCTTTGAATGTTTAGAGAGCCATATTATCGGCTGGGAAGGAAAATGAAGAATTTTGATTGGCTGTAGGAAAAATAATTGGTTTAGGGAAAAAATTTGGAAAAGATTTTATTTTGTTTTCTTTCGTTTGGTTTAACAAATTGATAGGCTGAAAATTTACTTTGGCTGATAAAAGATTTAGGGAAAATAGAATTTGGTGGAAATACAAAATATTTCAGAATTGCGCCCGGGCCGGGTCCAAAAATTTGGATTTGAAATATAAAAATTATTGGCAGACTCCAAAATTTAAAATGAAGGATTTTGTAATGAAAATGCATACCCCCAAGAACGGACGCACGTACGTGCGCGTAGTCGTCCAAACCCGTCTGTTTCACTGAACGGGACGAGAACACGATGTAAGGACGTTACCACAGGGTTAGGGTATCAAGCAGGCCATGACAAGTATTTTTAAACTATTTTAAGTAACTTAATTGTAATATGCAAACATATGTAATGTCGGGGTAAATTATAACTAGTAACAGACAAAGCATGATCAATGAAATAAATACACCACACACCACACATACGGTAACAGAAATTTGTAGAACTGGACTCGGTTGTTACAGAAATAAAATAAACTATCTAGTACATGTCCACGAGCCAGAATAAACGAGTCAAGAAATAATATGCGGAAGGAATAGATCCAAGTAACAATAACAATCTGGAAAGTACGTCCCAAATACGGGCTCACAACAGGAAATACAAGTGCTGAAAGAAAACTAAACTAAAATACTAACGGGTTCTCACTGCTCGGTCTGCTGACTGAAATACTCATGAACAGCCTGCAATAGGGAGAGAGGATCTGGGCCATGCAAAACCCATACGTCTGTGCGTCATAATATCAACAATAATACAATCAGGAGGTAACAAGACATGCAGGCATGGGTATGAACAGTAATAAGAGTATAACAGTATCACGAATAAGGAACAGTGAAGGGTATAAGCACATGTGATGTGGAGTGAGTAATCTAAACTGTGCTACTGGGTTATCTATTCTAAAGTCTTCGAAATCAATTAATATAATCCTCATCGTAACCCATCGGTGATTATTCCGTAACGTCCGGAACAACGGCAAACAATATATATTCCGTAACGCCCGGAAAAATGGCAAACAATATGTATTCCGTAACTCCCGGAAAAACGGCAAACAATATGATAGTCCTTTGAGTTACATTCGGTTACATTCTTGGTTTCTCCATACCCTCAAGTTATATGTTCAAGTCAGGTATTGCCAATTGATATCTAATGCCAACACAGGATCAAGCAGGTACAGCTTTTGTCTATGCAGGCAACAATAACGTCCATCAGGACAACATGTCAGGATTGTCGGCATTAGAAACAGGATCAGGTAACATGTCAAGTAGTGATATATCAGGTCATGTCAGGTAATGTACATGTATCAAGTCATGTCAAGCAGTGGTGTATCAGGTCATGTCAAGTAGTGCACATGTATCAAGCGGGCGCTCATAATCAAATTGTAGCAAGTATTGAATCAGGGTGAAAGTATGGATGTACAATAAAAACATGGATGCACAAATATCAATCAGCGGTTACATCATGACTAAGTAGGATGCACAATATCAAGCATGGGGTACTAATGTATTAATAATATGAGTTAATGTAATATGGTATGCAACTAGGTATGCAGAATTAATGGTATGGATACACAATAAAACATGGATGCATAAATAACCATCACGGGTTGCAACTACAACTCCAAGACTAAGTGGGATGCATATTATTAAATATGGGGTGTTACTACAATAATATCATGAATTAATATGATCTATAGATGCAGTTATATATATTTTAAATGATATGGATGCAAACGAGTATCCGAAAACGACAAAACTTTAATATGGATGTATAATGTGATAAACGGGTAACATTTTACTAATATAGATGCATAATAATATACCTAGCATGTAGCAAGATGAATTAGCATGCAACTAGATATGTAAATAACGATATGGATGCATACGGATATCTGAAAATAGTAAAACTGTAAAACGGTAATGTGGGATGCAAAACTAACATTATGTGATGTTATTATTCAAATGGGTGCAGTATATTGTAGTATAGCATGTAGCAAGATTAACTTTCCTCGATTGGATCACACGACGGATGCGTACGGCACGTCCGACGTCGGTAAACTGTCGCAACGCACACACGGCACACGAGACGGGTCTAGGCGAGGCAAGAGGATAACCACGCACGTAAGGGACGTTTGGTTCTCCCGGATCGGCGGCGGCGAGCACAACTCCGGCGATCACCGGAAAGTGCGAAATCAAGAAAGAGAAAGAGAAAAGAAGAAGAAAGAAGAAGAAAAAGAAGGTGGTCTGGGGTTGGTGTTTAAGGGTTCTCTGGTGTACGGGGACAGAGACGGGGCGAGGTTAAGATGGTCGGCGGTAATGGCGGACGGTTCTACGGTTGCAGGGTGTTGGGTCGGTTGGTGCAGGGTTCTTGGGTTTGCAGGTTGCAGGGGATGGAGAGGAAAGAGGAGAGGAGAAGGGGAAGGTGACTAGGGGAGGTCGACGGCAAGGCGAGGGCAGCGGCGGGTGCAACGACGAGGTCGGGGCTGTGGGTTCTTGGTTGGGTTGCGGTGGGTTTTGTGGTCGCAGGGGAGAGGGTGTGAAGGTGAGGCGGAGGTGACGAAAAGGTGGTGGTGATGAGGGTAAGCGGTCGTCGGGTGATCAGAGCTTCGGCGAGGAGGGTTAGGGTTCTAGGTTGATGGGTCGGGTGATGGGTTTAGGCAGTGGGGATTCTTGGTCGAAGGGGTGTGCAGGATTAGTGGGTGAAGGTGAGGTGTTGGGGAGAAGAAGAGAGGAAAGAGGAGGAAAGTGGTGGCGAGGGTTGAGGTGATCGGCGACGAGGGGTTGCTCGGGTGAAGATGGGTGCACGGTGAAAGTTAGGTTCTTGGTTGGAGGTCGTCGGAGATGGGTGTCGGGGAAAAAGAGGAGGAGAGGGAAGGAGGTGAGGTCGAGGAAGATGAAAGGAGATGAGGGGCGAGGTCGGGGAAAAAAAGAGAGGAGGCGGCTAGGGTTTCGCGGGGATCTCGTGGCGAGCTCGGTTTAAAAGAAGAGGGAGAAGAAAAGAAGAGGAGGGAGGTGACGAGAACGCGAGGGGCGGTGACCAGAGTCGAGAAGCGAACAGTGTTCGCGAGAGGAGAGAGAGTGGGCTCGAAAGGAGAGAGAAAAAGAAGAGGGGAGAGATGCGCTGAGGGGGAGAGAGAAAGAAAGGAAGAGAGAATGAGTGGGGCAGGAGATGGAGAGAAAGGCCGTTAGTAAGTTAAGATTTTAAATTTAAAAAATATGTTTAGTTATATAAATTTAAACCGTGTTAATTTTTAATAAAAATATTATATTAATAAAATTTGATTTTTTGGTAAATACAAATATAGTCCAAAACACGCCGGGTCGGGTCTAAAAATCTAGTTTTAAAATACGAAAAATATATGTGTCGACCAAAACTAAAATTGGATATCGGGGTAACGAAAATGCATATCCCCAAGAACGGATGCACGTACGTGCGCGTAGCCATCCAAACAAGTCTGTTTCACTGAACGGGACGAGAACAAGATGCACGGATGTTACGACAGGGTTAGGGGTATCATGCAGGTCATGCAATGTATTTTTTGAAATATTTTATGTGACTTTAAATGTTATACTTAAAAATACAGATGCCAGATAATTGCCAGTATGCAGTATACAATAATGTAAGTGCACGGATCCATATAATAAGCCAGGATAAATTATAAACATGAATCAAGACAGATTTCAAGCAATCGGGTCGGGTCGGATGCAAATACAGATATCAAATATACTATTCGCACCCAAAACACAGTAAATCAGGAAAAATACCATAAATAAAGAAATACGTGAACTAGAACTGGTATAAATGAACTAGGGTGTTACATTATACCCAACTACAAAAAGAATTTCGTCCTCGAATTCCTAAAACAGAAAAAGATAAACAATCAAGAATCTACAAGAATAGGTGTGGAAACTTCTGTCGAATCTCATTTTCACGTTCCCAAGTTGATTCTCCGTGCGAGCGATTTCCCTAAGTTACAGGTACGAGAGGGATAACCTTGTTCTTAAGGACCTTTTCTTTTCGATCAACAATCGACATCGGTCGTTCCTCAAAGGTCAAATCCTCTCTTACAGTCAACTCCGAATGATCCAGCACATGTGTTTCATCTCGAACATACTTACGGAGGTGAGATACATGAAACACGTCATGAACATTCGCCAAAGGTTGTAGTAACGCCAATCGATAAGCCACTTCTCCAACACGCTCCATAATCTCAAAAGGCCCCACGAATCAAGAACTAAACTTGCCTCGACTCCTAAAATGAATCACTCCTCTAGTCGGTGATATCTTCAAGAATACTAGATCACCAACAGCGAACTCTAGAGGTCTTCTCGACGTATCGGCCCAACTTTTTTGCCGATCTTGTGCTGCCTTCATAAGATTTCGGATAGTATTAACTTTCTCCACGGTTTGCACAATCAAATCTGGTCCCAACAATCTTTGTTCTCCAACATTGTCCCAACAAACATGTGAACGACACTTGCGACCATACAATGCTTCGAATGGAGCCATCTGACTAGTCGCCTGAAAACTGTTGTGGTACGAAAACTCCACTAAGTGTAGATGATCTCCTATGAACCCTTGAAGTCTAACATGCAAGCTCTCAGCATGACTTCAAGAGTTCAACATGCTCTTCAATGCTCCTTGAGTAGACTAGAATATCATCGATGAACACCACTATAAACTGGTCCAAGAACGGTGAAAAGATTCGGTTCATCAAGTCCATAAATATCGCCGGTGCATTCATGACTCCGAATGGCATCACTAAATATTCGTAATGTCCATACCGAGTTCGGAACGCATACTTGCAAATATCTTTTGATTTAACTTGGACCTGATGATATCCGGTCCGGATCACAAATCCAGCTTCGAGAATACCCTCGCGCCACTGAGTTGCTCGAACAATTCGCCAATGCGAGGGATCGGGTACTTATTCTTAATAGTCACCCGGTTCAATTCTCGATAATCGATGCACATCCTCCTTGTGCCATCTTTCTTCTTGACTAGAAGAACTGGAGCTCCCCAAGATGAATTGCTGCTGTGAATCCAACCCTTCTCAAGCATTCGGTAACCTGCTTCCTGACTTCTTCCAACTCCACTGGTGCCATCGGATAGTACGCCTTTGAGATTGGCGCTGCACCAGGAATAAGATCGATCGCGAACTCCATATCTCATTTTGGTGGTAAACCCGAGATGTCCTCGAACACGTCCATGAACTCTCGAACTACAGCTGGCGCTTCCTCCTTATCAACTTTCATCAACGAAAGAACATTGTTTGTCGGCCTAGCCCTAAACTCGACTGGCCCGACAGAACTGCTTCCTCCAGCAAAAACAAACTCCGGATGTCCGGGAATCTGGAAAATCACTTTCTTTGCTATACAATCAATGTGAGCATGGAAAGTGCCGAGAAAATCCATTCCCAAGACAACTTCATAACTGCTAGTATCAATCACTAAGAAATCTGCAAACAACTCCTGTCCACAAATAACAACTGAACAATCCTTACATTCTCTACTAGCTATGATCTTCCCATTCCCAGTGTGTATGTCCCAAAAACTAGACAGGGTCGTGCAATAAATTGAATGTGCAGTAATAAACTTGGACGACATAAAACAATGGGATGCACCAGAATCGAATAATACTAATGCGGGAAAATCATGAACAAGTAGGATACCTGAAACAACTTCATCTGAATCCTTGGCCTCTTCAGCCGTCAGGGTAAAGGCTCGAGATTGATTAGGTCCCTGAGTTATCTGCTTCTGCCCCTGAAACTGCTTCTGCGGTGGCCTCTGAGTATCTTCCTTCAAACGTAGCTTCGACGGACAAGTATCAATGGTGTGATCAGCTGATCCGCAAATAAAACAATGTCCAAGCCTCTTACGACAATCTCTTCGATAGTGACCCGGTCGTTGGCAGTAATCACACAACACCCTTCCTTTATGCTCGGGCAAAACTGGCCTCTTCATCGGTACAACACCACGCCTGTCCACCGGGACACCTCTGCATATAGGCGTTCGGTTCGACGCAAACGCCGGTTTCCGCACCACAACTGCCTGTAGCTGCGTACCCCAGTCTTCAATGATAAGCTCTGCTACTCTCTGGCCGCTTTAAGCACTTGCGAAAAAGTGGTCAATCCCAGAGATATAATGTGCCTCTGGATTTCCACGTCTAAACTGCGCATGAACCTCCGTGCCCTATCAGTATCGTTGGCAACCAAAGGTCCAGCGAATCTACCGAGCCCTGTCCACTCAGCCGCATGTGTATCCACGGATCCGCCATTCTGCTTCAAACTGATAAACTTTTCTTCCATTTCCTCCCGTACAGTCTGCGGAAAGAACTTCTCCAAGAAACTCTGTGAGAAAGTTGCCTAACTGATTGGCTTAGGCAAACGGGGTCTTCCACGAGCCACCACTCACGGGCATAATCCACCAATTGGATGTGTACAACATCCACTCTCTTGTCTTCGGGGATCTGTGCTGCAACGAGCAGATTCTCCGTATCGACTAGCCACTGCTCTGCTGGCAACGGCTCCTCCAAACTAGTGAAAGTGGACGGACCAAGTCTCCTGAAATCCTCCACGGCACCCACACGCTCTACCGGTTTAGCCGCAACATTGTTTACGGACTGCTGGACGGTCCGCAAACCTTCCTGAAAAACTTCGGCTTGCCGCTGGTTCAGCTCGGTCTGCCTCTTTTGGTTCTCCAGCATCTCACGAATTACTCCAAGTAAAGCGCGTCATCAACACGCCTCTGGTATGCTCGCAGATTTCTGTCCGCAATGATTTTGCAACCAAGACACCGAAGAGGATTAGTATGATAAACAAGATTCAAAACTTGCGATGAATGATGACCATAAATCAAGGATATGAATCAAGACTAGAACTCCAAGTTACTTAAATAGAGTACCGCATTGTAACCATGCCGCGGTACATAGTTACAATCACATAACTCTACTCAAGTCGCCCAAATCCTAGTATCAGAATCAAAGGAACAGGGAGAAACAATAGGGAACCAAAAGGTTTCAAGCCGAGATGCAAAGTTGTTTGCATATCGTCAAGACAAGGGTCAAGAGAAAGATATGATTCAAGAATCACGATAACAATGTGGCAGGACATGTTCCTAATCAAGGATTTTCTGATTCGTGTATTGGGTCTAATACCCAACTACAAAAGAATCAAACCCGATTAACCTAAATCCTATGTCTCTAATACCAAACAAACCCTATCACGCCCCGCTTTCCAGAGTGCGCTAAGATCGGCACGTGACAGAGCCAACCATGCTACCTGTGGCTAGGAAACATCCCTCCACAGTCACATTACGGCTGTCTATAGATATCAAGAACAGTAGAAATAAAATAAACTATCTAGTACATGTCCATGACCTAGAATAAACGAGTCAAGAAATAATATGCGGAAGCAATAGATCCAAGTAACAATAACAATCTGGAAAGTACGTCCCAAATACGGGCTCACAACAGGAAATACAAGTGCTGAAAGAAAATTAAACTAAAATACTAACAGGTCCTCACTGCTCGGCCTGCTGACTGAAATACTCCTGAACGGCCTGCGATAGGGAGAGAGGATCTTGGCCATGCAAAACCCAGACGTCAGTGCATCATAATATCAACAATAATACAATCAGGAGGTAACAAGACATGCATGCATGGGTATGAACAGTAATAAGAGTATAACAGTATCACGAATAAGGAACAGTGAAGGGTATAAGCACATGTGATGTGCAGTGAGTAATCTAAACTGTGCTACTGGGTTATCTATTCTAAAGTCTTCGAAATCAATTAATGTAATTCTCATCGTAACCCATCGGTGATTATTCCGCAACGCCCGGAACAACGGCAAACAATATGTATTCCGTAACGCCCGGAAAAACGGCAAACAATATGATAGTCCTTTGAATTACGTTCAGTTACATTCTTGATTTCCCCATACCCCTAAGTTATGTGTTCAAGTCAGGTATTGCCAATTGATATCTAATGCCAACACAAGATCAAGCGGGTACAGCTTTTGTCTATGCAGACAACAATAACGTCCATCAGGACAACATGTCAGGATCGTTGGCATTAGAAACAAGATCAGGTAACATGTCAAGTAGTGATACATCAGGTCATGTTAGGTAATGTATATGTATCAAGTCATGTCAAGTAGTGGTGTATCAGGTCATGTCAAGTAGTGCACAGGTATCAAGCGGGTGCTCATAATCAAACTGTAGCAAGTATTGAATCAGGGTGAAAGTACGGATGTACAATAAAAACATGGATGCACAAATATCGATCAGGGGTTACATCATGACTAAGTAGGATGCACAATATCAAGCATAGGGTACTAATGTAATAATAATATGAGTTAATGTAATATGGCATGCAACTAGGTATGCGGAATTAATGGTATGGATACACAATAAAGCATGGATGGATAAATAACTATCACGGGTTACAACTACAGCTCTAAGACTAAGTGGGATGCATATTATTAAGCATGGGGTGTTACTACAATAATATCATGAATTAATATGATCTATAGATGCAGTTATATATATTTTAAATGATATGGATGCAAACGGGTATCCGAAAACGACAAAATTTTAATATGGATGCATAATGTGATAAACGGGTAACATTTTACTCATATAGATGCATAATAATATACCTAGCATGTAGCAAGATGAATTAGCATGCGACTAGATATGTAAATAACGATATGGATGCATACGGATATCCGAAAACAGTAAAACTGTAAAATGGTAATGTGGGATGCAAAACTAACATTATGTGATGTTATTATTCAAATGGGTGCAGTATATTGTAGTATAGCATGTAGCAAGATTAACTTTTCTCGATTGGATCACACGACGGATGCGTACGGCACGTCCGACGTCGGTAAATCGTCGCAACGCACACGCGGCACACGGGACGGGTCCAGGCGAGGCAAGAGGATAACGACGCAGGTAGGGGACGTTCACTGGTTCTCCCGGATCGGCGGTGGCGAGCACGGCTCCGGCGATCACCGGAAAGTGCGAAATCAAGAAAGAGAAAGAGAAAAGAAGAAGAAAAAGAAAGTGGTCTGGGGTTGGTGTTTAGAGGTTCTCTGGTGTACGGGGACAGAGACGGAGCGAGGTCAAGGTGGTCGGCGGCAATGGCGGACGGTTCTACGGTTGCAGGGTGTTGGGTCGGTTAGTGCAGGGTTCTTGGGTTTGCAGGTTGCAGGGGATGGAGAGGAAAGAAGAGAGGAGAAGGGGAAGGTGACCAGGGGAGGTCGACGGCAAGGCGAGGGCGGCGACGAGGTCGGGGCTGTGGGTTCTTGGTTGGGTTTGCAGTGGGTTTTGTGGTCGCAGGGGAGAGGGTGTGAAGGTGAGGAGGAGGTGATGAAAAGGTGGTGGTGATGAGGGTAAACGGTCGTCTGGTGATCGGAGCTTCGGCGAGGAGGGTTAGGGTTCTAGGTTGATGGATCGGGTGATGGGTTTAGGCAGTGGGGATTCTTTGTCGAAGGGGTTTGCAAGGTTAGTCGGTGCAGGCGAGGTGTTGGGGAGAAGAAGAGAGGAAAGAGGAGGAAAGTGGTGGCGAGGGTTGAGGTGATCGGCGACGAGGGGTTGCTCGAGTGAAGATGGGTGCACGGTGAAAGTTAGGTTCTTGGTTGGAGGTCATCGGAGATGGGTGTCGGGGAAAGAGAGGAGGAGAGGGAAGGAGGTGAGGTCGAGGAAGATGAGAGGAGATGAGGGGCGAGGTCGGGGAAAAAAAGAGAGGAGGCGGCTAGGGTTTCATGGGGATCTCGTGGCAAGCTCAGTTTAAAAAGAAGAGGGAGAAGAAAAGAAGAGGAGGGAGGTGACGAGAACGCGGAGGGGCGATGACCAGAGTCGAGAAGCGAACAGTGTTCGCGAGAGGAGAGAGAAAAAGAAGAGAGAGAGATGCGCTGAGGGGGAGAGAGAAAGAAAGGAAGAGAGAGAAAGGTTGTTATTAAGTTAAGATTTTAAATTTAAAAGATATGTTTAGTTATATAAATTTAAACTGTGTTAATTTTTAATAAAAATATTATATTAATAAAATTTGATTTTTTGGTAAATACAAATTTAGTCCAAAACACGCCCGGGTCGGGTCTAAAAATCCACTTTTAAAATACGAAAAATATATGTGTCGACTAAAACTAAAATTGGATATCCGGGTAACGAAAATGCATACCCCCAAGAACGGATGCACGTACGTGCGCGTAGCCATCCAAACAAGTCTGTTTCACTAAACGGGACGAGAACAAAATGCACGGATGCTATGACAGGGTTAGGGGTATCATGCAGGCCATGCAATGTATTTTTTGAAATATTTTATGTGATTTTAAATGTTATACTTAAAAATGCAGATGCCAGATAAATGTCAGATAAATGCCAGTATACAGTATACAATAATGTAAGTGCACGGATCCGTATAATAAACCAGGATAAATTATAAACATGAATCAAGATAGGTTTCAAGCAAGCGGGGCGGGTCGGATGCAAATACAGATGTCAAATATACTATTCGCACCCAAAACACAGTAAATCAGGAAAAATACCATAAATAAAGAAATACGTGAACTAGAACTGGTATAAATGAACTAGGGTGTTACATACTGCCTCCCAAGAATTCAAACTCCGGATGACTAGGAATTTGGAAAACCACGTTTGCTCTGCAATCTATTCGAGCGTGAAAGGTACTAAGAAAATCCATCCCTAAAACTACGTCATATCTGCCGGTAATGACTAAGAAATCCGCAAACAACTCCCGTCCACTTACTACGACGGAATACTCCTTACATTCCTTCCTAAAAATAATCCTCCCATTCTCGGTGTGTATGTCCGAGTTTCTAGATAGACTCGTGTGTGGAATAAAGTGTGCACAAATAAACTTAGAAGACATAATCAATGGGGTGCATCAGAATCAAACAAAACCAACGCTGGAAATTACAAACTAGTAGGTTACCTGGAATCATACCCTCCGAAGTCTCTACCTCCTCTACAGTCAGGGTGAAGGCTCGTCCTTGATCTGGCCCTTGCATGATTTACCTCTGCTCAAAAGCATGTTCCTACGGTACGAGCGGTGCTTTCGGAGCATCTCCTCCCAACTGATACCTTGAAGGACAGGTGCTGACCTGATGGACAATAGCTCCGCAAATCAGACACTGCCCATTCTTCCATCGACATTCTCTCTGAAGATGGTCCGGTCGTTGGCCGAAGTCACAAATCAGGTTTTTTTCTTCTGAGCTGAAACAAACGGTCGCTTCATGGGAACTGTTCCTTGTCTTCGGATAGGAATACCCCTATGACCTGTAACTCTGGTTGGCGTCTGTACTGCCTTACGTGCCGGAACATCCTGCTGATGTGTACCCTTCTCTGTGTCTGTGGATCTCTGTTTATCTCTGTTGCTCGCTAGTCGCTCATTCAATGATAGTGGTAGCGGTCTGTTGGGTTGTCCTTATGCCCATCTGAAACATTTCAGCCTGTTGTTGGATCAACTCTGTCTAGCGTTGCTGATTCTTCAGCATCCTTTGTATGATACCAAGAAGCGCGTCATTGTCATCAAGTGAAGCGAGTTGATTCCATCTAGCATAGCTATTATAACACCCTAGTTCAGTTATACCAGGCTCGATTTGATTATCATATTTATATTGTGGCTAATTCTTGATTTTATTCGCTCTTAGGTGCGGACAGTGTTTTAGTATTCTGTGCTTGGAATCCGACCCGACCCGCATGCTTGAACCCGTCTTGGTTCTTGATTACGTGTTATCCCTGCTGGTGTTGAAGATCTGTTCTTGCATATGGTCCGTTTACTTGCATTATATCTGGCATCTGCATTTTTTTAATAATACAATTATAATCAAATAATATATTTTAAAAATATCTAGTATGGCCTGCATCATACTCCTGACCCTGTGGTAACATCTGTGCATCGTGTTCACGTCCCTTTTAGTGAAGCAGACTCGTTTGGATCGCTACGTGCATACTACATATATCCGTTCTTGGGATATGCATTTTGTTTAGCCGGACACCGCTTTTGGGTTTTGGTTGACACGTATATTATCCGTATTTTCGAACCATAATTTTAGACCCAATCCGGGCGTATTTTGGAGTAATTTTGTCTTAGCCAAAAACACAAATTTTCTTAATATTATATTCTAATATATTTAACTGTTTTATATACGATTTTAGTACAAATATATATTTCCATATATATATTTTTCAGATATCATTCATTCTCTCTCTCTCTCTCTTCTTCATTATTTTATATATAATCTTTATATATTTGTTAACAAATCACATCTCTCTCTCTCTCTCTGCACACATGTATTTATATCAATTCTTTTAAAACCCAAACCCCATACTTTCCCCACATCCCCCAGAACCCATGTCTTCTTCCTTCTTGTTCTTCCCGCCACCTTCGTCACGAACTGATGATGCTCATAGGTGGGAACTCTCCGGATCGTGACACGCGGCAGATGATGTGTCCCGATGCACACGGAGAGAGGGAAAGGACTGCATATTGGAGGATCCTCTGGGCTATCGTCCCGTTGCAAGGACCCGACCTTCGAGAATTCCCTGAACAGTCCTATGGTCGGTGGGTATACGACCATTGGCTCACCTCCAAGCCCTCATACACGCTGAGCTTCCTCAGCCCTCCCAGCTTGCCTCCGAGCTATCACAGAACCGAGCTTCTTCGGCCTCCCGCTCGCCTCCGAGCCTCCCGCCGAGCTAAGCTTCCTCGGTTCTATTGAGCAACCCAGAACATAGATCATAGGTGTCTCTGCCACAGCTCCGCGAATCTTGCCAGACGCGAGATATCTGCCTCCCCACAATCCCGCGTTCCATGCCGTCGCATCCCCCATTAACGAGCGTATCTCATCATTAATGGGGGATCCCTCCATTCTCGCAAGGGCAACGCCAGAGGCGTAATAGCCGGCGAGAATCTCGAGCCCGCTAGCCCATAGCTGCCGCTATATAAACCCCTCTTTCAAACGACTCGGGTAAGGCGATTCTTATCCAATAGGCCGCTACTCTGCCCAAATACCTTGACTAACTTGATCGTCGGAGGGTCCACGGTGGTACAATTACCCCGGGACTTCTTTGCAGGTAGCTCGGGTTCACACCAAACCAAACACATTAAGATCCACATGCCTCAGGAGACAATCCTCAAACCCAATCTCAGCCGTTCGCCAACGCTGTCGGCAGATCGTCGGAAGACAACATCTCTAGAGCTCCATCAGTTGGCGCCGTCTGTGGGAAGATAAAATTCCACTCATCAAAAGTTGATCTTTCGATCTCGAGCTAATGGCGAGTGATCATCGTGACGATCCCAGCACTAGCTGTCGTCCTCCCCACAATGGAGACGTGGACGGATCCTCTCCTCCCCCTAACGTCGTTCACGCCCTGTCTGCACGGATCTTCATGCTCGCGTCCATCGTGGATGCTCTTGTCCATGTCCAAACAGCTAGACAAGCCCCCCAGGTCGCCGTTCCCCCATCTCGAGGCCGTGACCTCCGCAGAGGGGGAGATGCCACTGCCCACGCTGGCACAACTGAACATCGTCTCGCTATTTCCAGCGGCCACAGATCCCACGTGGCGACCAATTCAATGACCCGCTAGGCACCTCACAGCTCCATGCCGAGATCTCATGAAAGAGCACCCCGCCCCAAGGCCCATCACGCTCCTGTCCCTCCCGATAAGGTGTCGGTCAGCTGGCCTGCTCTCAGGCAAGGCCGGCACCCTCTCCCTCGACAGGGTCGCGCGAACGGCACTCACTACGATGGCTCGAGGACGACCTCGCCAAGGGACCTGAGGAACCTCATAGAACGGAACCGGAACCGCGGCCAGGCGCAGGATGCCAGTGGGAGGGGCCATAACTCCGAGTACGCTGAATCCTCGGGATACCATGACCGCCTCGATGCCCTCGAAAAGAAGATCGAAGGTATACATCGGGAGAGTCGTCCTTCAAGCGAGAGAGCCAGGTATGCCGCCGACTCACTTACGAAGCCCTTCACTGAAGAACTGCTCGCTGTCCACATCTCCTCCAGAAACAAGCCTCCAAAGGTAGCCCTCTTCGATGGAAAGTCCGACCCGAAAGACCACCTAGACACGTTCACGGCGGGGATGAGCTTCTAGGACAACTCTGACGTCGCCCAATGCCGAGCGTTCCCCGCTACTCTCATCCGCGCCGGATGAGATTGGTTCCGAGGACTCATGCCACGCTCCATCTCTACCTTCAATGAGCTGGACGCCCAGTTCCTCGGGCATTTCGTTGGAAACAGACGGTAGAAGCGGACCGTCGATTACCTCTTCACTATAAAGAGCGAGGACAAGAAATCCTTCAAAGAATACGTCACCCACTTCTACAACGCTCTTCTTGAGGTTCCAGAGCACCGAGACGAGACTGTCATCACAGCCCTTAGGTCGGGTCTTAGGCACAAGGAATGGCTCCGCTCCTTTGTATTAGCACAACCTAAGACCATGGACAAGGTAAAAGCCTGGACCGAGCGAAAAATCCAGCTCGAGTCTACCCCGGAGCGACTAGGCCGATCAAAAGAAGAGGGGTAGAGAAGAGAAGAAGAAGGTTGACCGGCCAAAGCCATAGTCCCCGAAGTTCCAGGAGATTACACCGCTCAACATCTCTTAGACAGAGCTGTTGGAGGAGGCAAAGGGCGAGCGATTTTTCAAACTCCCTCCGGTCACTAATAGGCGGCCAAACGGGCATGAGGCCCTTACTGTGCCTTCCACAGGTCGCAGGGACACCCAACCGAGAACTGCAAACAGCTCCGTGACTACATCGAGGAGTTGATTCGCTCGGGGCACCTGGCAAAGTACTTGCGGGAAAAGTGACAAGCAGACCGGGAGCAAGAGAACCATCCCCCTCCCGTCGAGTTGACAATTAGCCAAATCATGGTCGTATCAACGGGGAGTGTGCCTGTAATCGGCGAGATTCGACGCCTCCTGCCGGTCGAGGGGACTAGCAGGCAGCCCCGGAAGAAGAGCAAAGCAGCCGAGTCCATCACCTTCACCGACGAGGACCTCCTCGGGATATCCTTGCCTCACAACGACCCCCTAGTGATTACAGCATGGGTCCACCGCTACGAGGTTCAAAGGATACTGGTCGGCTCGGGGAGCTCGGCAGACATCCTTTTCTACGACTGCTTTTTACGTATGGGGCTTGGCCCGTCGGACCTGAGGCCAACCGCCCACATTCTGTCGGGGTTTACTAACCACTCCATCCCAGCAGAAGGAGTGGTCACCCTCCTACTCAACATCAGAGAGGGAGGCCGTACGCGAACCATACCATTGGAGTTCATCGTCGCTAGAATTCCATCGACCTACAATATCCTCTTGGGATGCCCGATGCTAAACTCCCTTCGGGCCCAGATCTCGACCTACCACCTCGCGATCAAGTTTCCATTCGACCAAGGCGGAATAGGCCGGGCCTACAGGAACCAGCAAACCACAAAGATTTGCTTAACAGCGACATCTATGCCCGAGGAACAAAGCGACGACCTTGAAAGCGCGGGTGATTTCCAGGGGTCCTTGGATCTTCGGGACGGAAAAAAAGAAATCCGAGGGGCCCCGGTGGAGCCGCTAACAGAGGTCCCCCTCGTCAAAGGGGACAATGAACGAACCGTTCAAATCGGATCACTCTTAACAGGGGCCTGGCGTGACGACTTGGTCCACTTCTTCAGAGAGAACTCGGACTTGTTCGCTTGGGCGCCCACCAACATGCCCGGATCGACCCCAAAGTAATATCACATAAGCTCGGGGTTAACCCGACGATCCGACCCGTCAGGTAGAAGAAACGAAGCTTCACTCCGATCAAACAAAAGGCGATCGAGGATGAAATTGACAGGTTGCTTGCAGCCAGCTTCATTCAAAACATGGCCTACTCAGAATGGCTGGCGAATGTGGTAATGGTTAAAAAAGCAAGCGTAAAGTGGCGCATGTGCGTCGACTTCAGTGATCTCAATAAGGCCTGTCCAAAAGACAACTATCCCCTCCCTCGGATAGATCAGCTCGTCGACAGTTCGATAGGCTACGAATTACTCAGCTTCATGGATGTTTTCTCCGGCTACAACCAGATCCATATGAAACTGGCGGACGAAGAGCTCACCGCATTCACAACGAGCCGAGGGGTATACTGCTATAAAGTGATGCCCTTCGGCCTCAAAAACGCCGGGGCTACATACCAACGCTTGGTCAACAGAATGTTTAAACCACAGATCGAGAGGAACATGGAAGTTTACGTCGACGACATGCTCATTAAGTCGACCTCGTCAGATGAGCATACCAAAGATCTTGGCGAGACTTTCGACATCCTCCGCAAATACAAAATGAACCTGAATCCCGCCAAGTACGCGTTCGGGGTCATTAGTGGAAAGTTCCTCGGGTTCATGGTTACCCACCGAGGAATCGAGGCTAACCCAGAGAAAATCCGTAACACCATAGTTCATTTATACCAATTCTGTTTTGGGTATTTCTTTATTTATGGCTCTTTCTTGATTTATTGTGTTTTGGGTGCGAATAATGTAATTGGTATCCGTGTTTGCATCCGACCCGACCCGCATGCTAGAAACCCGTCTTGATTCCTGTTTATGATTTATCCACGCTAGTGAAGAGGATCCATGCACTCTCGTGTTCTATATTCTGTATACTTGCATTATATCGGGAATCTGATAACGGGACAGAGTCATTCGTGACTCTCACTGCCTGATCCGTGGACCCGGGGGATAATGGGACATATTCTTTTGAGTTAAATGGAGGAGTACACTAATTGATTTCAAACAAACTTTAGAATAGATAACCTAGCAGTATAGTTCATATTGTTCACCGCACATCACATACACTGATACACTTCACTGTTCTATATCCGTGTTTACTTATTACATTCATGTTACTGTTTATACGCATGCATGTATATCTCATTACATCTTGATTCTTGTTATTATTTGAAATTATGACACACTGACGTCTGGGTTCTGCATGACCCAGATCCTCTATCTTTGTCGATAACGGGACATATTCTTTTGAGTTACATGGAGGAGTACACTAATTGATTTCAAACAAACTTTAGAATAGATAACCTAGCAGTATAGTTCATATTTCTTACCGCACGTCACATACACTGATACACTTCACTGTTCTATATCCGTGTTTACTTATTACATTCATGTTACTGTTTATACGCATGCATGTATATCTCGTTACATCTTGGTTCCTGTTATTTTTTGATATTATGACGCACTGACGTCTGGGTTCTGCATGGCCCAGATCCTCTATCTTTGTCGCAGGCTGACCAGGAGTATTTCAGCCGACAGGCCGAACAGTGAGGAGCATGCTAGTGTTTAGCTTTGTTTATTTTCCTTTCCGTACTTTCATTTCCTGATGTGAGCCCGTATTTGGGACCTACTTTCCAGATGTTATTGCTTATTGGATTTATTGCTTCCGCATATTTATATTTCTTGACTCGTTTATTCTGGCATATGGACATGTACTAGATAGTTTATTTTATTTTACTGTTCTTGATATCTTATAGACAACCGTAATGTGACTGTGGATGGATGTTTCCTAACCACAGGTAGTATGGTTGGCTCTGTTACGTGCCGATCTTAATGCACTCTGGGAAGCGGGGCGTGACAAAATCAGCGCCATCCTCAACATGGTCGTGCCAAAGACTAACGTCGAAATTATGCGGCTCACTGGGAGAGTAGCCGCTCTGAGTCGCTTCATGTCAAGGTCCGGAGAAAAGTGTCTCCCATTCTTCAAAGCCCTGAGAAAAATCCAAGGTTCGAATGGTCGGAGGAGTGTCAGATCGCTTTCGAGAAATTGAAAATGCACCTAGCGACTCCCCCACAGCTCACCCGGCTAATTAAAGCAGACGAGCTATCACTGTATCTAGCGATGTCCGATCAGGCTGCAGGCTCGGTGCTCATCCGAGTAATCGAAGGAGTCCAGAAGCCGGTCTACTACGTAAGCCACGTCTTTAAAGACGCGAAAATAAGGTACTCGGCCATAGAAAAGATTGTCTTGACGCTTATCGTGGCCTCAAAAAAACTACGGCACTACTTCAAAGTACACACCATCCTTGTCCTCACCGAGCGTCCCTTAGGGGCTATTCTCGCTTCCCCCGAGTCATCTGGTCGCTTGGAAAAATGGAGGTGGGAGTTATCTTAATTCGACATCAAGTATCGCCCAAGGCAGGCTATCAAGGCACAAGTCCTGGCTGACTTTATTGTCTAATGCACTATCCCCAACAAGGGGGCAGTGTTGGCGCCGGCCCCGGGGTTTCAACCCTCGATCGAGGAGAGGCCCGACTCCGTCCCCGATTGGGTCCTTTACGTCGATAGGTCATCTAACGAGGACGTGAGCAGTGTCGGCCTCATCATTCGAGGGCCGAACGAGGTAGAGATGGAGTATTCTTTTAAGCTCGTTTTCAAAGCCTCAAACAACGCCGCGGAGTATGAGGCCTTACTGGCTGGACTACAAATCGCCTCCGGAGTGGGGCTGAAGACGGTCCGAATCCGCAGTAACTCCGCCCTGGTCGTGGGCCAGGTGACTGGCCGTTTCGAGGCACGAGAGCCTCTGATAGTGAAATATTTAGCCCAGGTAAGAAGACTACGAAAATACTTAGACGAAGTTTAAGTGGAGCAGATCCCCTGGCACCTAAACGCCCAGGCCGACGCTCTGAGCAAGCTAGCTTCCTTCTATACGGCCAACAACAGTAGAAATATCCTCTTCGAGGTCTTGCCACGGCCCAGCGTGGAAGACAGAGCGACAACATGTCACGCCCTGCTTCCCGGTATACGGCGAAGAGGACGCGACGAGGTCCGCTACGTATATACTCAGAAGTACATACGCTAAGCGTATCTAAGCAATATAAAAGTAATTACAAGAGACAAGAGATATAAAAATAACAGCAACTTTATTTAATAACATTCTTTTGTACAATGCATGAAAAGTAAATACAACTGGAATAAAAAGCGATGCCTAAACAATGGCATAACAGGAAATAAAAAATACTGAATAGGAAAAGTACAATGTTTAGAGCTTAGTGTATTCGAGAAACTGATCCAAGTCTTCACTGGTGGGCTCGATCTCCGCTGTGTCCAGATCACCTGACGACATTCAAAGAAGAAAGAAATAGAATGTCGTTAGCGAACAGGTCGCTCGGTAAGTCCCAAAATTAAGGGAGAAGTAGAAAAGACAGAATAAGAATGTATCTTTTAAAGTTGTATAATATTGTGTTAACGCTGTTGTTTATAGCTTGGTACAGAAAGATACCAGTGTATACGAGAGGGGTCTCTATATGCTAGAGACCAGGGCAAACTGAAAGTACAAGGAACCGTTATGCCACGGTACAACATCAACAGGATTCATGTTAGGTGTCTTAATCTTACTGTCTCGTGCCACTTTTAACACCTTCCGTACCAATCTACCCCTTAAATCCCGTAGTATCTTGATTGTATTGTTATATTGTATTGTATATGTTGTATAGTTGGGTGACTGACCGAAACCATGATATCAGTAACGGATGTAAACTGGATTCATATAAATGGAAAGTATATCCATGGTTTGGTTCAGTCAAGTTGAATAGATTGATAACTGGATTCATGGATTCGTGTGTTCATGTTGAATTGTAATATTGTAGATTTAGAGATTGACTTGAATCATATTCAAGTCAAATTAATCAGACTCAAACCCGAGTCGGACAGAAGAAATGTAAATCGAAGTCTTATATTTACTAGGATCCTTAGAGTAATTTATAAAACTTGAGGGGGTTTTATGTAAAAATACTTTTGTATAGTTTTCAAGATACACCCCAAGTATTTAATATTCGTCTTTAGAGTTGTAATGAGGGTGGATTTTATATTGTGACATTTCTAGTGAAAATATATCCTAGTTTTATAAATAAGGGTATTTATCGGTAATATTGATTTATTTGAAGTTCATGGTATTTTAATGTAAAATTTATTCTTGTGATTTTTAGAAAAAAAGTGGAACATTTATATTAGAATAAAATAGATATTTAAATGATAAATATACATATATTTATACAAAAATAATTTTAATAAATATTTTATATTCTAAAAATCGTGTTTTCTTAAGATGTCGTATTTTAAACCTTTCGAGACCGAATGCTCCTTGCGGAGGTCTGAATCTCGCACTACTAAGCCCGAGGGTGCACGATAAACCGTACTATCCCGAATGGGTTCCCCAAAATGGGTTGTAAAGGCGCTTTGCAAAGATTTTAAAAATACAAACCTTTAGAATACGGTTTTATTAAGTAAATGGTATTTATTTGCAAAAGTCGATTTTCCGTATTTTAGATTCTAGGGTTTTCTATTTCAACTAGACTATCTCTAAATGGTCTAAACAACAAGTTGTTAGAAGCCTCAAATCGCCTCTTCACCGCTAATTGTGGCCAGGTAAGTACAACTGAGGAAGGAGGGATCCGCTCACGAATCGTGAGACGGGCCTTTTAAAATTACCTTTGCTCACTTGCCTAGCCTAGACACCACAAAGTCAGCTTTAGATAAACGATCGATGTCCACAACTTACCGTATTTTTCTATTAAAAGATATTTGTTTTAAAAGTGTAACAAACCTAAAACTTTTAGAAAATGTTTTATTAAGAAAATGGTATTTAAATGTAAAATCTTGTTTTATCGTATTCTAAGTTTTCAAGGTAGCGTGTTATGTTTGCATATGAGTGTGTGAGGAGGTAGGTCATTACCTCGTGATCTACTTTAAGGTATAGCAAAGTTAAGGGGGTTAAATGTGAAAACAAAATATTATGGTATTTAAGTGAAAAAATACGATATATTGAAAAAGCTATCATTTCATGTGAGGAAACTTGTTCAAATCATTTGTTAAGTGATTAATAGTCTACATAAAGATATTTAAGCATGAATGTATTGGTGAGAAGTGATATTTTATAGAAAACCGAATCGGAAATCGGATTTGTTCCGATTCCGTCAGGTTTTGTAAATTCGTATTTTTATGAGAGAAGAAAGATAGAAAGGGGGACTTACGGGTTTGGACAACACTAGAGAGTGAGAGGGAAGTAGAGGATCCGCCGGTGCGTCGATTCGTCGTCGAGAGTTCCTAGCACGATCACCGGAATTTCGCCGTCGATTTCGTCAGCGCTTCGCCTTTCGCTCGTTTCCAAAGTACCAAAGTTTTCTTGAGATTTTGAGAGAGTGGGCTCAGAATTTTGGGATGAGAGGGTAGGAAGTAGGGGTGTATTTATAGGGTTAGGCTAGGGTTAGGGTAGGTGTAGAGTTTTTAATTAAAAATGTAAAAAGAAATATGAAAAATCATTAAAATTTGGAGTAAAAGAGGTTTAATGTGCTCTCTGAAATTTAACTCAGAATTTAGAGTATGCAGGCGAGTGGGGAAGGTGAAGGGGCCCAAATTTTATGTTGATGACTCGGCCGACCGGCCAAGTCCGACCGGCGGCGCCGGCCCGAGTCGCCCGGTCCGCCGGTCGACTCGGCCGAGTCGAGCTGAGTCGGGGTGCCGGAAGTTGGGGGGTCACCGGAGGTAGCCACTGGAACTTCTAACTTTTTGGGTGTAGTGGGAAATTTTGGAGTCATGGCTGTTGGACTGTTGGGCTTCTATAAAATTTAAAACAAAACAATATTAAAAATAATGTGGGGAAGGGGATTTGAACTCTGGTGTCTTGGTTCAGCAGTGTAAGGTATTACCAATGAGCTACAAGCTCTTTCTTGTAATTATGGTGTGAAATAAATACTTAAAGAGATATCAGCAAAATTAAATACTCCAAGTATACTTTGAATTTAAATCAATTCTTTGTAAATTAAAAATGGAGTTGTTACAGTCTACCCTCCTTACAAAAATTTCGTCCTCGAAATTTACAACTTTTATTTGAGGACTAGTTTACAAAGAGGTGTGGATATCTAGTACGCATTTCATCTTCCCTTTCGCAAGTGGACTCTCCTGGAGTGTCTTTCCTCCACATCACTCGGACCAAGTTAACTTCCTTGTTCTGAAGTGTCTTCACTTTCTTGTCCAGGATCTCCACAGGCTGTTGCTCACAAGACAAATCGGGCTGTATAGTGAGCTCGGAATGATCGAGAACATGGCTGGGGTCACTCACATACCTTCTGAGTTGGGATATGTGGAACACGTTATGCACTCCTTCCAATGAAGGTGGAAGCGCTAAGCGGTATGCCACTTCACCGATTCGTTCGAGTATGTCGAACGGTCCAATATATCTCGGACTTAGCTTACCCCGTCTTCCAAACCGGATCACTCCGCGGTTCGGAGATATCTTCAAGAATACGTGATCTCCTGGCTGGAACTCCAAGTGTCATCTCTTCGCATCAGCCCAGTGCTTCTGTCGATTTTGGGCTATGCGCATTCTTTCCCTAATAGTACGAACCACATCAACAGTCGCTACTATCATCTCTGGTTCAAGAAGTTCCCTATCTCCGATGTCGTCCCAACTTAATGGTGATCGACACTTCCTTCTATACAATGCTGCAAAAGGTGCCATTCCTATGCTTGCTTGGTAGCTGTTGTTGTACGAAAACTCCACAAGATGTAGGTGATCATCCCACGATCCTTTGAAATCTAATATACATGCTCTGAGCATATCCTCCAAGATCTGAATAGTTCGTTCCGACTGACCATCTGTTTGTGGATGATAAGCCGTGCTGAAGTTCAGACTTGTTCCCAAGCTTGCTTGCAGACTTTGCCAAAATTGCGATCGAAACCCGGTGTCACGATCGGAGACAATGCAGACCGGTACTCCATGAAGTCTCACAATTTCCTCCATGTACTTCTTTGCTAGTATCTCAGTTGATTGGCCAACTCGAAATGGGATGAAGTGAGCCGACTTTGTGAGTCGATCCACAATGACCAATACGGCATCGTTACCCTTTATGCTGCGAGGAAGAGCAGTCACAAAATCTATTGTGATGTGCTACCACTTCCATTCTGGGATTGGTAACGGTTGAAGTAATCCAGCAGTCCTGTGATGTTCATCCTTTACTTGCTGACACACCAAGCATTTTGCGACGCTTCTGGCTACTTCATGCTTCATTCCATGCCACCAATAATTTTGACGTAGATCTTTGTATATTTTGGTACCTCCAGGGTGTACTGAGTAGGGAGAGCTGTGAGCTTCTTTCATTAACTCTTCCCGAACAGTACCTTTTGGTACACACAATCTGCTGCCGTATCTCAAAGATCCGTCTTCATGAATGATGAAGTCTGTTCTGAGTCCATTCTCCACTTGTTCTCTGATCTTTTGCAACTTAGCATCACTTGCTTAGGCTGCTTTGATCTGATTGACAATGGTTGATTGAACTTATAAATTCATCAAACTTGAAGCATTACCTGGCATGACTACTTCAATCTCCATCTGATGCAAGTCTTGTTGAAGCTTCCACTGAGCAGTGAGATTCATCGATAATGATTGGCGACTAAGTGCATCAGGTACCACATTCACCTTCCCTGGGTGATATTGCAAGTTGATGTCAAAGTCCGCCATGAGTTCTAACCATCTTCTCTGCCACATATTCAACTCCTTCTGAGTAAACACGTACTTCAGGCTCTTATGATCTGTGTAGATGTTCACTCGTTCACCAAGTAGATAATGGCGCCAAATCTTGATAGCAAAGATGACGGCTGCCAATTCCAAATCATGCGTCGGATAATTGCGCTCGTGAATCTTCAGCTGTCTTGAAGCATAAGCCACAACTTTACCGTGCTGATGTAGAACACATCATAATCCCTTACCGGATGCATCGCAATGCACTTCGAATCCTCCAGATTGATCCGGTATAACGAGAATAGGTGCTGATGTCAACCTTGACTTGAGTTCTACGAAAGCTTGTTCGCATGCTTTTGACCACACAAATTCTTCATCTTTACGTGTGAGCTTGGTCAGGGGTGTTGCAATCTTCGAAAATCCTTCAATGAATCTTCCGTAATATTCAGCTAAGCCTAAGAAACTCCGAATATCCTTCACTGAGTTTGGTGTAGGCCATTCGCTAACTGCTGAAACTTTTGCTGGATCCACCGAGATTCCTTCTCCTGATACGATGTGTCCAAGAAAACCAACTTGATTTAGCCAAAACTCGCACATGCTGTACTTGGCATAGAGCTGATGTTGTCGAAGAGTTTCTAGGACAATTCGTAGATGTTCTGCATGCTCCTTCCGATTCTTAGAATACACCAGGATGTCGTCGATGAAGATGACAACAAACCTGTCTAAGTATTCTCGAAAACTTGATTCATTAGGTTCATGAATATTGCGGGTGCGTTGGTCACTCCAAATGGCATAACTAGAAATTCGTAATGTCCATAGCGAGTTCTGAAAGCTGTTTTGTGAATATCAGTTTCATTGACCTTCACCTGATGATAACCTGAACGAAGATCCAATTTAGAGAAAACACAAGATCCACTTAGCTGATCGAATAAATCGTCGATGCGCGGGAGTGGATACTTGTTCTTTATAGTGACTTCGTTCAAGGCTCTGTAATCGATGCACATTCTGTATAAACCTTCCTTCTTCTTCATAAATAGTACAGGTGATCCCCAATTTGAAGTGCTGGGACGAATCCATCCTTTCGCCAGTAATTCGTCCAACTGTGTTTGGACTTCCTTCAAACCTTCCGGACTTAAACGATAGGGTGCTTTGATCACCGGTTGTGCTCCTGGTACTAAATCAATACTGAATTCAAGAGCTCGATCGGGAGGCAAACCTGATATATCGTCAGGAAATACATCGTCGAACTCTCGAACCACATCTGGCCTTGATTCTTCCTCTGCTTGAGCTGCTGCAACTACTGCTTCTCTTGGCTTCGCTTTGTAGGTACTTGGCCCCAGTGTACGGTCTCCGCTTTTGAAATAGAAGACCGGATGGTCTAGAATCTCGAATACTACCCTCCTTTGACGACAGTCAATAGTAGCATAAAAAGTTCCAAGCCAATCCATTCCTAGAACCACATCAAAGTTCGGTATGTCCAGCACTTTGAAGTCAGCATAAAACTCTCTGCTGCAGATGATGACTGGACACAAACGGTATCCCATGGTTGCCTTTAGAACTCCATTTCCTGAACTGACATTCCAGCTGGATACAAGCGGTGAGACTGGAATCGCATGGGTTCGGACAAACCGTTGCAACATAAAGCAGTGAGATGCTCCAGTATCAAACAGTGCTAGTGCAGGGATTGAAGATACTAAGATTGTACCTAAGGTGTGTGGGATTTGTTTTAGGTATAGGGAAAGTGTGTAGATAAACAAGATTAAAGAAAAGTTTAAGAAGAAAATTTTACCAGTGATGACTTGGCCAGTGGTCTCAGCTTCTTCCACTGACATAGTGAAAGCCTGGCGCCTTGGTACATTCCTCCTGGCCGGAGGAGCATTCCTCGGAACGTTCCTTTGAGCTTGATGGAACTGATGAGGAGGTGGTGCAGTTTGTGATCCTCTGGGTGGTGCAGGTAGTGCAAGTCTTGGAGCAGGTGCTTGAAGAGCTGGTCGCTGCGGATAGGTAACTGCTGGCCTGGATGCAGCAACTGGGTTTTGCTTTTGGGGACAAGACCCAATATCATGAGCAGCTGAGCTGCAGATCAAGCAAAGATGGTTGGCTAGCCGGCAGTATTTCATCATATGTCCAGTTCTCTTGCAGTAGGTACAAAAGGCCGGGCTGGGACGGTTGTTCTGTACTCCGGGTCGTCTTGGCACAAAAGATGGCATGGACGAGGCTCCTCCTGCCATTTGGTTGGCAGGACGCTTAAATCCAGCAGATTGAGGTCTTCCTCTCGCCTTTACCACTGCCTCATAACGGCGGGCAGCTTTCAGAGCCGATTCATGAGTCGGAAAATCTCCTGTGGCCAGTGCAGCCTGGATTTCCGAATCCAAACCTTGTTGAAAGCGACGGGCTCTGATCTCATCCGTCGGTATAAGGTGTGCCACAAATCTGTTAAAAATATTGTGTTAGCTGTGTAATATGTGATATAAAATTTTTGAATTATTGAGACATATCTTACCGACTGAGCATGGTGAACTCAGCGTCATATTCATTTACTGACTTGGTCTACATCGAATCTTGTTGTAGATGGATGAACTGCTGTTCCATGTCGAACCTGGCAGTCTCAGGGAAGTACTTAGCGTCGAACATGTCGCGGAAAGTCTTCCATTCGATAGGCTGTTCAAGACGGCTTTCTTCCGCCTTCCACCAGTTGCGAGCATTGTCTGTGAGCTGCAGCTTCGCCACACGAACCCAAGCTATGTCTGGCACTTGTGCTGCCGCCAGATCATCCTCTATACTCTGTGCCCATTCCTCAGCTTCAAGTAGGCTTCCCTTTCCGGAGAACTGTTTGGGGTGTAAAGCCCTAAATTGCTTTACCCCAGGTGCGTCTGCCTCGGGACGGTTCATCAAAAGAGCAGTCTGCCACCGCTGTCCCTCGAGGAGGCTTCGGATTGCCTCAAGCAGAACTGTCTGCTCATTGATCGGAGCAGGGACGGCAGGTGTGAGTGGTAGGGCTGGAGGTGTGTTGTTCACATTGGTGCTGGTATTGTTCGGGGAATCCATAAGCTTGAAGAAAAATTTGGGTTAGGACAGATTCAAAATATTTGAAATGATAAGATTCAATGAATATGAAATTGTAAGATTCAAGGAACATGAATTGTAAAGAATGTTTTAGTTGCTGGTTCTTGTGTTATATTGCTTAGGTTGTTCACGCAGAACAAAACTGCATAGTATGATCCTATACAGCTCTGACCTGCATGGGCCACCAACAAAACCTGTCACGCCCCGCTTCCCGGTATACGGTGAAGAGGACGCGACGAGGTCCGCTACGTATATACTCAGAAGTACATAGCTAAGCGTATCTAAGCAATATAAAAGTAATCACAAGAGACAAGAGATATAAAAATAACAGCAACTTTATTTAATAACATTCTTTTGTACAATGCATGAAAAGTAAATACAACTGGAAAAAAAAGCGATGCCTAAACAATGGCATAACAGGAAATAAAAAATACTGAATAGGAAAAGTACAATGTTTAGAGCTCAGGGTCTTCGAGAAACTGATCCAAGTCTTCACTGGTGGGCTCGATTTCCGCTGTGTCCAGATCACCTGACGACATTCAAAGAAGAAAGAAATAGAATGTCGTCAGCGAACAGGTCGCTCGATAAGTCCCAAAGTTAAGGGAGAAGTAGAAAAGACAGAATAAGAATGTATCTTTTAAAGTTGTATAATATTGTGTTAACGTTGTTTATAGCTTGGTACAGAAAGATGCCAGTGTATACGAGAGGGGTCTCTATATGCTAGAGACCAGGGCAAACTGAAAGTACAAGGAACCGTTATGCCACGGTACAACATCAACAGGATTCATGTTAGGTGTCTTAATCTTACTGTCTCGTGCCACTTTTAACACCTTCCGTACCAATCTACCCCTTAAACCCCGTAGTGTTTTGATTGTATTGTTATATTGTATTGTATAAGTTGTATAGTTGGGTGACTGACCGAAACCATGATATCAGTAACGGATGTAAACTGGATTCATGTAAATAGAAAGTATATCCATGGTTTAGTTCAGTTAAGTTGAATAGATTGATAACTGGATTCATGGATTCGTGTGTTCATATTGAATTGTAATATTGTAGATTTAGAGATTGACTTGAATCATATTCAAGTCAGATTAATCAGACTCAAACCCGAGTCGGACAGAAGAAATGTAAATCGAAGTCCTATATTTACTAGGGTCCTTAGAGTAATTTATAAAACTTGAGGGTGTTTTATGTAAAAATACTTTTGTATAGTTTTCAAGATACACCCCAAGTATTTAATATTCGTTTTTAGAGTTGTAATGAGGGTGGATTTTATATTGTGACATTTCTAGTGAAAATATATCCTAGTTTTATAACTAAGGGTATTTATCGGTAATATTGATTTATTTGAAGTTCATGGTATTTTAATGTAAAATTTATTCTTGTGATTTTTAGAAAAAAAGTGGAACATTTATATTATAATAAAATAGATATTTAAATGATAAATATACATATATTTATACAAAATAATTTTAATAAATATTTTATATTCTAAAATTCGTGTTTTCTTAAGATGTCGTATTTTAAACCTTTCGAGACCGAATGCTCCTTGCGGAGGTCTGAATCTTGCACTACTAAGCCCGAGAGTGTACGATAAACCGTACTATCCCAAACGGGTTCCCCAAAATGGATTGTAGTGGCGCTTTGCAAAGATTTTAAAAATACAAACCTTTAGAATACGGTTTTATTAAGTAAATGGTATTTATTTGCAAAAGTCGATTTTCCGTATTTTAGATTCTAGGGTTTTCTATTTTAACTAGACTATATCTAAATAGTCTAAACAATAAGTTGTTAGAAGCCTTAAATCGCCTCTTCACCGCTAATTGTGGCCAGGTAAGTACAAGTGAGGAAGGAGGGATCCGCTCACGAATCGTGAGACGGGCCTTTTAAAATTACCTTTGCTCACTTGCCTAGCCTAGACACCACAAAGTCAGGTTTAGATAAACGATCGATGTCCACAACTTATCGTATTTTCCTATTAAAAGATATTTGTTTTAAAAGTGTAACAAACCTAAAACTTTTAGAAAAGGTTTTATTAAGAAAATAGTATTTAAATGTAAAATCTTGCTTTATCGTATTCTAAGTTTTCAAGATAGCGTGTTATATTTGCATATGAGTGTGTGAGGAGGTAGGTCATTACCTCGTGATCTACTTTAAAGTATAGCAAAGTTAAGGGGGTTAAATGTGGAAACAAAACATTGTGGTATTTAAGTGAAAAAAATACGATATATTGAAAAAGCTATCATTTCATGTGAGGAAACTTGTTCAAATTATTTGTTAAGTGATTAATAGTCAACATAAAGATGTTTAAGTATGAATGTATTGGTGAGAAGTGAGATTTTATAGAAAACCGAATCGGAAATCGGATTTGTTCCGATTCCGTCGGGTTTTGTAAATTCGTATTTTTATGAGAGAAAAGAAAGATAGAAAGGGGGACTTACGGGTTTGGACAACACTAGAGAGTGAGAGGAAAGTAGAGGATCCGCCGGTGCGTCGATTCGTCGTCGAGAGTTCCTAGCACGATCACCGGAATTTCGCCGTCGATTTCGTCAGCGCTTCGCCTTTCGCTCGTTTCCAAAGTACCAAAGTTTTCTTGAGATTTTGAGAGAGTGGGCTCAGAATTTTAGGATGAGAGGGTAGGAGGTAGGGGTGTATTTATAGGGTTAGGCTAGGGTTAGGGTAGGTGTAGAGTTTTTAATTAAAAATGTAAAAAGAAATATGAAAAATCATTAAAATTTGGAGTAAAAGAGGTTTAATGTACTCTCTGGACTTTAACTCAGAATTTAGAGTATGCAGGGGAGTGGGGAAGGTGAAGGGGCGCAAATTTTATGTTGATGACTCGGCCGAGTCGGGCCGAGTCGGGGTGCCGGAAGTTGGGGGGTCGCCGGAGGTAGCCACTGGAACTTCTAACTTTTTCGGTGTAGTAGGAAATTTTGGAGTCATGGCTGTTGGACTGTTGGGCTTCTATAAAATTTAAAACAAAACAATATTAAAAATAATATGGGGCAGGGGATTTAAACTCTGGTGGCTTGGTTCAGCAGTGCAAAGTATTACCAATGAGCTACAAGCTTCTTCTTGTAATTATGGTGTGAAATAAATACTTAAAGAGATATCAGCAACATTAAATACTCCAAGTATATTTTGAATTTAAATCAATTCTTTGTACATTGAAAATGGAGTTGTTACACAACACTTCAAGTTTACGTTGCATAGGAAGAAGACCGGGATTAGAGAAAGCCCCTTATAGAATTCCTGAAGGAGGGTACGCTCCCAGAAGATCAAGGGGAAGCACAGCGCCTCTGAGCCAAAGCCCGCCATTTCGTTTGGAGTAGTGGAAACCTCTACAAGAAATCCTTCACTCAATCTCTGCTTCGGTGCATCGACCCCCACGAGGCCGACTACGTCCTCCGTGAGGTTTACGAAAGGGTCGGCAGAGCACATCAAGGGCCCCGCACCTTAGTCTAGAAGACGCTACTCCAATGATACTATTGGCTAACCATCCATCAGGACGCTCAGAAGCTCGTCAGAAGGTGCAGGAGCTGCCAGCTCCATGGCAACATACCCCATCTTCCGGCTACCGAGCTAATGGCCCTGACCTCCCCATGGCCGTTTGCCCAGTGGGGAACGGACATGTCTGGCCAACTCCCTACTGGTAAGGACGGGCACAGATACATCCTCGTCGTGGTGGACTACTTTACGAAGTGGATCGAGGCCGTCCCCATCAAAAAACCGAACACCACCACGACCATCAAATTCCTGCAAAACAATATAATATCCCGGTTAGGGATCCCGAGGTGTATCGTTATCGACCACGGGACGAACTTCGAAAATGACAATGTCAAAAGATTCTGCAGCGAATACCATATACAGATGAAGTTTGCCGCGGTCGCGCATCCTCAATGCAACGGGCAGGCCGAGGTCGCTAACCGAGATGTCATCCGAGGTCTTCAAACTCGTCTGGAAGGAAGACAGGGCGGTTGGGTCAACGAAGTTCCTCGGGTCCTATGGGCCCTACGCATATCGGAGACGACCCCCACCGGAGAGACCCCCTTCAGCCTCTGCTATAGCATCGAGGCGATGGTCCCAACAGAGATCGGACTGCCCAGTCACAGAGTCGAGAACTTCGACGACGAGGCTAATACCATGACGCTCTGAACTAATTTGGACATCTTGATGGAGAAACAGGACCGGGCGCAGATCAAAGCCGCCGCTTACCAACAACAAACTTCTCGCTACTATAACGCCCGAGTCAAGATCGCACCTTTAAGACTGGGGATCTGGTCTTAAGGCGAAAAGAGTTCGTAGACCAAAGTAAGTTGCACATGTTTTCCCCGAAGTGGGACGGCCCATTCCTCGTCTCTGAAGTATTGCCCGGCGGGGCCTATCGCTTGCAAGACGCGGCGGGTCCCAAATTTCTATGGCCTTACAACGCCGAGAAGCTCAAGTTGTACAAGTGAATTTGAAAATTGTATCTGTGAATATATGTTTTTTCTTTGCCAAAGCGATGTAAATTTTTCTAAGTCTTTTGAATTAGAAGAAACTCCTCCTATGTGTTTTCCTCTTCCTCGGTTCAAAGGTCACTGGTTCCGTTTCGTGAAAATACTCAGACGCACCAAGAAGAAAAAAAGGAAACAATAGTACGTCGCAAAAAGATAATTTTATTTATCAAAGGTATTGTGGGCTCCTCAGCCTTACATGAAAATTAAAATTACAACAGAAGGGGTACGGGGTCGAGAGAGCACTGCTGGTGGTACTCTGTGGAGATCTCCGCCTGCCAAGCCCTGGCCCCTTCAGCCCGCTCCCTCTGATGCTGCCAACGTACCCGGGACGCCACGGAAGCACCGGAACTTCTATCTTCCGGGCAAAAGTCCGCGATCTGCCTCTTTTGGAAACACTCTAAAAGAAGGGCCGCCGACCGATCTTGCTTGTTCTTCGAGATAAGGCCGAGGGCATAGAGCGTGTACAGCTTATCGAGTGTATCATCCTGTAGTTCCTCGGAGAGGGGGTTGTACAGCCCCGAGGACCTCCTCTAAATTGCATACATCAGCAATTGGAGGATGGACGACCGACGACGAAGTAGACGGCCGAAATGGTCCTCGATGCGCTGGACTACACCCCGGTACGTCTCCTCGGAGAGGGACTGGTTGTATAAGTAGACGTCATCGGAAGTGGCGATCTCTTCAATCGCGTAGATGTGCCCGGCTATCTCAGAAAAGCAATGCTGAAAGAAACCCATCTCCTTCTCTATTTATAGACTCAACAGAATCCCCCAAGGGCCGAAATTTGCACGCGCATGGGCGCGAATCCTGGGATATTTTCAATTTTTCCAATATAGGACTGCCAAGTGGCTAGCATCCCGTGCCTCACGGCCGACCGAAGTCGGAACAACTCGGATCTTGGAATGCCTCACCTATGCGTTTCAGCTACATGCCGCTCGCGACGGTAACTCTTCTAGATTTTCACACGTCGGGGGGGGGGGGTGTCGGGCGACGCCTCACAAAACCGAGCAGCTTCCCTGATCGGTAAATCCATGGCTGGTAGTTTACTACCCACCGATGCCAAGGATCAAAAGCCCTCATCAAAAGGCCATCGTGCAGCTTCCCTGCTCGGTCCATCCTTAGTGGGTAACTTCTTACCCATTTACGCTAAAGATCAAAGCCTTTCTCAAAAGGCCACCGAGCAGCTTCCCTGCTCGGTCAATCCATGGCTGGTAGTTTACCACCCATCGACGCCAAGGATCAAAAGCCCTCATCAAGTGGCCACCTAGCAGCTTCCCTGCTCGATCCATCTTTAATGGGTAACTTCTTACCCATCTACGCTAAGGATCAAAGCCCTCCTCAAGATGCCACCGAGCAGATTCCCTGCTCGGTCAATCCATGGCTGGTAGTTTACTACCCACCTACGCCAAGAATCAAAAGCCCTCATCAAGAGGCCATAGAGCAGCTTCCCTGCTCGGTTCATCCTTGGCTAGTAGTTTACTACCCACCGACGCCAAGGATCGAAAGCCCTCATCAAGAGGACACCGAGCAACTTCCTTGCTCGGTCCATCCTTTGTGGGTAACTTTTTATCCATCTACGCTAAGGATCAAAGCCCTCCTCAAGAGGCCACCGAGCAGTTTCCCTGCTCGGTCAATCCATGGCTGGTAGTTTACCACCCACTGACGCTAAGGATCAAAAGCCCTCATCAAGAGGCCACCGAGCAGCTTCCCTGCTTGGTCCATCCTTAGTGGGTAACTTCTTACCCATCTACGCTAAGGATCAAAGTCCTTCTCAAGAGGCCACCGAGCAGCTTCCCTGCTCGGTCAATCCATGGCTGGTAGTTTACTACCCACCGATGCCAAGGATCAAAAACTCTCATCAAGAGGCCACCGAGCAGCTTCCCTGCTCGGTCCATCCATGGCTGGTAGTTTACTACCCACCGATGCCAAGAATTGAAAGCCCCCCTCAAGAGGCCACTGAGCAGCTTCCCTGCTCGGTCCATCCTTAGCGGGTAACTTCTTACCCATCTACGCTAAGGATCAAAGCCCTCCTGAAGAGGCCACCGAGCAGCTTCCCTGCTCGGTCAATCCATGGTTGGTAGTTTACTACCCACCGACGCCAATGATCAAAAGCCCTCATCAAGAGGCCACCGAGCAGCTTCCCTGATCGGTCCATCCATGGCTGGTAGTTTACTATCCACCGACGTCAAGGATCGAAAGCCCTTATCAAGAGGCCCCTGAGCAGCCTCCCTGCTCGGTCCAACCTTAGTGGGTAACTTCTTACCTATCTACGCTAAGGATCAAAGCCCTCCTCAAGAGACCACCGAGCAGCTTCCCCACTCGGTCAATCCATAGCTAGTAGTTTACGACCCACTGACGCCAAGGATCAAAAGCCCTCATCAAGAGGCCACCGAGCAGCTTCCCTGCTCGGTCCATCCTTAGTGGGTAACTTCTTACCTATCTACGCTAAGGATCAAAGCCCTCCTCAAGAGACCACCGAGCAGCTTTCCTGCTCGGTCAATCCATAGCTGGTAGTTTACTAGCCACCGACGCCAAGGATCAAAAGCCCTCATCAAAAGGCCACCGAGCAGCTTCCCTGCTCGATCGATCCATGGCTGGTAGTTTACTACCCATCGACGCCAAGGATCGAAATCCTTCCTCAAAAGGCCACCAAGCAGCTTCCCTGCTCGGTCCATTCTTAGTGGATAACTTCTTAACCATCTACTCTAAGGATCAAAGCCCTCCTCAAGAGGTCACCGAGCAGCTTCCCTACTCGGTCCATCCACGGCTGGTAGTTTACTACCCACCGACGCCAAGGATCGAAAGCTCTCATCAAGAGGCCACCGAGCAGCTTCCCTGCTCGGTCTATCTCTGGCTGGTAGTTTACTACCCATCGATGCCAAAGATTAAGCCCTCACCAAAAGGCCACCGAGTAGCTTCCATGCACGGCCAATCCTTAGCGGGCAACTTCCTACCCATCTGTACTAAGGATCAGAAGCCCTCAACCTCAGCAAACACCGACGAATCCAAACTAGGCTCTTGTCTAACTCATTCTAAGAGAAGTGGTCACCGGTCCAACTCAAAGGAATGGGCAAATCTATACTTTTCTACTTGAAGGAGCCAACTGACGTACCTTTAAGTGAGCGATCACCATCTCGACTTCGGGGCCATAAGGACACCGGCCTTAGTATACTTGACAACTAATTGGATTTCACTCAACGCGCGATTGCCAACTAAAGGATCGGTCACCGACCTGCGGTCTGACTCATCAGGCGAGGAAAACGCTAACAGGCTCACACAAGAAAACATTGCCATGCAAAAATTTGCAAAACGGCTTTATTCACAACTTGGGAGCCTTTACAAAGGTATTATAGGCTTCTCGGCCTTACAAAATTGCCCGAAGGCTTACAAGATTCCAAAACAAAAAAAAGAAGAAGAAGGCTGAAAGGCTCAGGCATCGGGATCGGGGAGGACCTTGATTTGCTCCGCGCTAGCATCGGTAGCCGGGGTGGTGGCTTTAGGGTCGGCGCCCCCACCAGGAGCTTCGGCACTGGGAGCTGGGGTGATCGCCTTATCCCCAACACTCCCACTGGAAGCCTCTCCCCCGGCGGCACTTCCGGCGGCATCCCCTTGCGTCTCATCCTTGAGTAGGTACTCGAGACGGAGCCCGCCATCGGAAAACTCCAGCATCAATGCCTTGACGGCATCGAGAGCCTGATGCCAGATGAGGGCCGAGGCATCAGCAAGGTCGGTGTAGAATTGATCCGCGTCTTGTACCTCTCCACCGCCTTTGCGGCCCGGAGGTCGGAAAGCTTCATCCCTTCCTTCACCGCCTCCTTTTCCCTCTTAAAGGAGTCCCGCGTCTTCTTCATCATGGCGTTAAGCACCCTGGCCTTCTTTAACTTAGCCTCGACGGCCTTGTTGGACTCCTTCAAAATTCGGATGGACTCCCTGCATTTGGAGTTCACCCCCTCCTCGGCGGCCACCCGATCTTCGAGGGTGGTGATCCTCTCCATCGCCTGACGCAGCTCCCGGCACAGACCCTCCTCTGGCGAGGAAGACTCGCTCGCTATCTGCATCGCCGGGCAATTTCCTCGTGCTCTATGTTGGCGATGAGGGTGCAATGCTGGAGGACCTGAGGATAACAAAAGAAGGGGTTAAAAAGTATCCGATCCGACAAACAAAAGATGCTTAACAAAAACCCAAACGGGTGGCGGATACTGACCTGTACAGCCTCCTGAGCAATGGCGGCGACTTAGGCCTTGAGGGTCCCCTGGGGGATTTTGCCTCCGGCCGATCGTTCCATCTCCGAGAGCAAGTTATCGACGACAGAAAGCCCTGAGGGCACCTCGAAGCAAACGTACCCCTCATGCACGAAGATCGGGGAGGACGAAGATCGAGATACTGTCCTTTTGTACCGCTTGAAGGGGACTTCAGGGGGGCTCATCCTCCACCTCCAAAGCCCGGGGCTCCAGCTCCGGAGCATATTTACGGCTCTCCCCACGGCTGGTCTCCAGAGCCCGGGGCGTGGTGGAACGCCTAGCCGATGCGGCTACCGACGGGGCCTGGCTCGGAGCGAGGCGGGACGAGCCGGCGCCTTCGGCCTTCCTCCGGCCTTCCTCCCCTTCTTCTCGGCCATAACAGCCAGGAATTTAGATCGGTCCATCGGTTCTGCAAAAAAAAAGGAAAGTACACAAAGGGAGTTAGTGATGCCAGAAAAAATAGAAGAAGAATATGCAAGTCTAGACAGGTCACCTAGGCTCTTAACTTACCCATGGATTGAGTGGGGCTGAGCCCGGTCCAACTGAGGGCCTGCTCGGAAAGCAAAACATCGGCCCGTTGGATAGGCTCCCACGCCGACACCATCCTCGCTTCGGGAGTGGACGACCGCTTCACCCGCGGGCAGTCGGCCCTGTGCCACTGTACAGGTACAGGCCAATCCTCACCCTCTGGTGGCCCGACAAATATGAACTTCTCCTTCCATTCATAGATGGAAGAAGGAAATGCTACGACCCCTGACCCGGCCGCCCCTCCCCTATGTTTTCTAAAGGAAATATACACCCAGCTCGGCTCATCCTTACGGGTGCCGGGATGATTTTTATAGCAAAGGGAGGAAAGGAGAAGGGTCAAGCTGAAGGGGATTTCTTCGAGTCTCAACCGGACCAGGAACCCGAGAAGACTCCTCCACGAGTTCGGCACTAGCTGGCCCGGAGCTAATTGAAAACAACACAGCGCCCCGCATACCTCGGGAGAGAAGGGAAGACACATTCCAGCCCAAAAGGCATCCAGGTACAAGGCGATCTCCTTGCCCTGCATCTGGTTCACCCTCTCTCCCTCCCTAGCCAAGCGAAGCGAATAGCTAGGGGAAATGTGGAAGCGAGCCCGGATTGTGGTAAGCTCGTCCACGTTCCTCAGGAGGGAGGGCGCATCGTGAGCATTCCTGATGCGCACTTTGGGGACTCTCCCCGTCGCATGACCACGGGAAGCACGAGTAACCCTAACTCTATGGGGAAAATCCGACTCGGATGGGGCAGAAGAAGAAACAGCGGGAGACTCCCTAGACTCTACCCTAACTATCTCAATAGATTCCTCAGAAGAAGAAATCTAACCTGAGTCAAAGGAGTCCTCCGAGGAAAGAGCGGGAGAGATCCGACCTAAACGAAAGAGCGTCGAGCTAACTCTCGCAGCGATGGAGAAATGACAGCGAAGTGTGGACCCTAGGGGGATCCCACCTCTATTTATAGCGCATCGGCAAACACATCCGATGGCTCTGATCTTTTCCCGCCAAAACAACGCTTCGTGCTCGACGGCCGTCGGCGTTCCACGTGTTGCACGACCATTGAACGCGTCCCTTCAAGCTCAGAGGACAGCGGTGACCCATCACGTCAGCCAACTGCCGTCGGACACATGGCCTGGCGCCTCAACGAACGTACGATCGAATCGGCGCACCCTCTTTAATGCACGATCTTCTCTTTGATCCGCTGACGTCATCCAAGGATACGACTAACCACCTTGGGAATACACGCCGACGAGGTCTTCAACTAAGAACTGAGCCCAGGTGACCAATCGGACCACTCTTGTCCCGACCCATGAATAGGTCGGCACGAGAGTGGGTTGCTAATGATGATTCTCGTAGGTGGGAACTCCCCGGATCATGACACGCGGCAGATGACGTGTCCCGATGCACACGGAGAGAGGGCAAGGATCGCACATTGGAGGCGTCCCCTGGGCTATCGTCCTGCTGCCTGGACCTGACCTTCGAGGATTCCCTGAACAATCCTCTGGTCGGTGGATATACGACCATTGGTTCACCTCCGAGCCCTCCTACACGCTGAGCTTTCTCAGCCTTCCCAGCTCGCCTCCGAGCTATCACAGAACCGAGCTTCCTCGACCTCCCGCTCACCTCCTACTGTGCTAAGCTTCCTCGGTTCTATTGAGCGACCTAGAACACAGATCACAGGCATCTCCGCCACGGCCCCGCGAATCTCGCCAGACCCGAGATACCCGCCGCCCCACGATCCCGCGTTCCACGTCATCGCATCCCCCATTAACGAGCGTATCTCGTCATTAATGGGGATCCCGCCATTCTCACAGGTGCAACACCAGGGGCGTAACGGCCAGCGAGAATCTCGCGCCCGCTAGCCCATAGCTGCCGCTATATAAACCCCTCTCTTAGACGACTCAGGTAAGACGATTCTTATCCAATAGGCCGCTGCTCTACCCAAATACCTCGACTAACTTGATCGTCGGAGGGTCCACGGTGGTACAACTACCCCGGGACTTCTTTGCAGGTAGCTCGGCTTCACACCAAACCAAACCCATCGAGATCCACACGCCTCAAGAGACAATCCTCAAACCCAATCTCAGTCGTTCTCCAACGCTGTTGGAAGATCGTCGGAAGACAACATCTGAAGGAAATCCAGAGCTCCATCATGAACCCTAACCCTAGCTTCGACCGCGCCTTCGCCCGCGCCTCGCCGTCACCACCTCCACCCCCGACCCCGATCTTCTCCTCTCATCTCCCTCGATCACCTCACCTCACCTCATCTCCCTCTCCACCCCAGTACAAACCTCGCCTGCAAACCCACGGTGACGAGATCCCTGCACACCTGAACCCATAGCCCCGACCTCGCCCGCACCTCATCGTCGCCTCATCATCATTGTCGACCATCACTTCCCCTCCTCGACCTCCCCACGACCTCCCTTTCTGTCCTCTCCTCTACACACGACGAGAATCGACAAGAACCCTCGACCCTCTGCAACTCACGCCTGCACCCTCCTCGCCGGAGCTCCAACCCCGTCGTCTTCATGCCCTCGCCACCACCTTCTCTCCCTCTCTCCTCTCTCCTACTCCTCATAGCACCCGAGTCTTTTCCCTGCACACCCGAGCACCTTACCTGACGTCAAAAACCCGATCCACCGCCCATCGCCGAAAAACCCACCGTCGATGTCCCCCTCGCCTTGTCTCTGTCCCCGAACACCAGAGAACCCCAGATCACCAAACCATAGTGCAACCCTCCTCCTCCTCCTCCTCTTCTTCTTCTTCTTCTTCTCTTTCTTTTTCTTGATCTAGTGTTTCCCGGTGATCGCCGGAGTCGTGCTCGTCGCCGACGATCCGGGAAATCCATTAGACATTCTAATCCAGCGTGGTTACGCTCTTGCTTAGCTTGGTCCTGTTCTGTATGCGCGTGTATGCATCATGACGTTTACCAGACGTCGGACGCAGCGTATGCACCCCGTCGTGAGATCCGATCAGGCAAGTATTCTTGCTTTACTTTTGGTCGATATACATCGGCATTCCTGTTAGAATAAAAAAGAAATGTGTTAGCACCTATTTTTCATTATACCGTACAAAAATATATAGGCATACTTTTATGCAGCAAGTAAGAAAAATTAGCAAGTGTGGTTTTAAAATGAAATTTATTTTAACTACAAATAAAGTTCGAAAGTTGTTAACCTATCTCACATTTATATATTTCTAGCCAGATTGTGATTAATATATCCATATTAAGGTTAACGGTAAAAATAACAATTGTGACTCATACCAGCTTGTGCATCTGTCATGCCCCGCTTCCCAGAGTACGCTAGAATGGGCACGTGACATAGCCAACCATGCTACCTATGGGTAGGAAGTATCCATCCACAGTCACATTACGGCTGTAGAGATATCAAGAATCAAAATATAACTATCTAATACATGTCCATAAGCCAAGATAACATGAGTCAAGAATAATAAAAGTGCGGAAGCAAAAGATCCAATACAAAATAACTGGAATGTATGTCCCATAATGCGGGCTCACATCAGGAATAAAATGCAGAAAATAAAAGAACTAACTACTACAGAAACCTCACTGCTCAGCCTGCTGGCTGAAGAACTCCTGCTCGGACTGCAGCAAAGGTACGGAATCTGGGCCATGCAAAACCCAGACGTCAGCGCGTCATGTCATCAAGTAATAAAGTATAAACAGGGTAACAGGCAATGCACATATAATCATGAATGATAAAGCAGGTGTAACAGTAATATAAATCAGGGCAGTGAAGGGTAGTGTGCAGTGAGTAAACTAAACTATTCTATTGGGTTTTCTACTCTCAAGTCTTTGAAATCAATTTGATGAATAATCGATTTAACTCAATAGTATCCCGTGCATGCCCGGGACCACGGTCTAAGACTCTCGGGCTGAAACCGAGACGTGCCGCTGGGCATTAACAGGAAAAGGGTACCGACCAACGATGTCAGCAGTATCGTCACGAGGCGGGCCTAGCCTCTAAACTAATCAGTAAAAGCAAGCAACTGTCGAGTTACAAGTCAGGATTTCATCATTGATTTCCCCATACCCCCAAGTTATGTATGTCAAGTCAGGTATTCAGTAATCAAGAACTAATACCAACACAGGATCAGGTAAGAGCAAGTTTATCTGGATAGACAACAGGAACCGTCCGTGAGGACTACATGTCAGGTTTGTTGGCATTAGACACAAGATCAGGTAACATGTCAAGCCATGGTACATCAGGTTAAGTCAAGTAGTGTACGGTACCATGTCGGGTCAAGTAATATGTGTGTAGCAAGTTATGTCAGGGTGTAAAAGATAGCATGTGGGTGCTCATAAACAGCTAGCATAATCATGGTTATAAATAATCAAGCATGGTTATCAACAACACAATACATGTAATAGGTTAAGCAATAAATGCAGATTTAACTAATTAGCCGTACGGTTATCAGTGTGTGTTTAAGAGATGGTGTCAGCATTATATGATACCGTATGACAGATGTGAATGCTAAAAACCAGGTTAATAAGTATTGAGTAATCTAGGGATGCGACACCATGTATAATCGGTTCAATGGATGCAATTGTAATTAAACCGGTTTAAGATGCACACGGATGTCCGATAGGTTAATACTAGAGAAAAAGGTATCATGGCTATAAAACAATTGTGATCATGTGGTCTAACATTTACATGTGATTACTAGGTATAAATAATTAGATGCAACAATTAAGTTTCAATTTCGAGATCATAAAATATGTAACGGAACTTTATACGGTTAACTTGAAATCCAATACTTTCGATTCTATTTAGAGATTTAATAGGAAATAAATAAATTAGCATAAGAATAGTTTAAATAGCATATAGCAAGTTTCACTTGCCTCGACGGGTCGCGATACGGAAAACGGAACGTTACACGTCGGTGGGGAAAAGTCGCGACGCGTGCACGGTACACGGAATGAACCCAAACGACGAACAGTGGAGTCACACGGATCAGAGGTTCTCGCTGGGTCGTCGGGAAACGTCGTCGGCACGGTCGAATTCCAGCAAATCACAAAAACAGTAAACGTCTAAGATTTCAAGAACTGTATAAAAGAGAAACGAGAAGAAGAGAAGGAGAATGATAGGGAAGAGGCTTACAATGTTCTGGAGAGGGATCGTTAGGGTCGATGGCGTCGATGGAGCTCCGACGAGGTACCTGCAGCGACCATCGGCGATCAAGAACAGAACTGAAAGAAAAGAGAAGAAAAGAAAAGAAGGAGAAGGAAAGAGAAGAAGAAGATGAGGAAGGGAAGCCATGCTCACAGAGGGGTGCACGAGGGCCAGGGACACGGAACAAGATCACCGACGGCGATCCCACGGTGGTGCAGCAGTGTGCAGGGGTGCGCGGTTGCTTGGTGCAGGGTGCTGGGTGCTCGGGGAAGGAGGGAAAAGAGAAGGTGGAGGTGACGAGGGTGAGCAGCGACGATGAACGGCGACGATGGCGTCGGCGCTAGGGCAACAGCGAGAGGAGGAAAGGCGGCTAGGGTTTTTCAGGGATGGGTTTTAGTTGTTTAACGAAGAAGAAGGAAGAAAATATAAAGAGAAGAAGAGAGAGAGAGAGAGAGAGAGAGAGAGAAAGAGATTCGCGAGAGGAGAGAGAAGAGGAGAGAGACAGAGCGGAAGAGAGAGATCGAGAGGAGAGAGAAAAGAAAGAGGAGAAAGAATCCTGGCGTTTAGCGCAGGAGAGAGAGAGAGAAAGAGAAGGAGAAAGGAGAGAGGGAGAGGAAGGCGTGGGGTCCAGGGAGAAAAAAATAGGGAAATGTGATTGGCTAAGGGAGTTAGGGAAAAATTGTTTGGAAATTTTTATTAAAGATTCCTAATATTTTAAAGGAGTGATTCCAAGACTGGGAAAAGATTTTCCTTCATAAAAAAAATATTTTCCCCTGTTAAACCTACCCAAAATCTTTAGCTGGTGAAAGTTTAAATGAATAAAATATTTAAATAATTAGAATTTGGCGAAATGCAAAATAATTCAGAATTGCACCCGGGTCGGGTCCAAAAATTTGAATTTGAAATATGAAATTTATTGGCAGGTTCCAAAAATTAAAATGAAGGATTTTATAATTAAAAAGCATACCCCCAAGAACGGACGCACGTACGTGCGCGTAGCCGCCCAAGCACGTCCGTTTCACTGAACGGGACGAGAGCACGATGCAAGGATTCTACTACAGGGTTAGGGGTGCCAAGCAGGCCATGTCAATTATTTTTAATTTATTTTAAATGACTTAAATTGTTATATGCAGAATATGACATGTCGGTGTACATTATAACTAGTAACAGCCAAAGCAGGATAAATGAAATAAATACCACACACCACACATACGGTAACAGAAATCTGTAGAACTGGACTCGGTTGTTACATTATACCCAACTACAAAAAGAATTTCGTCCTTGAAATTCCAAGAATACAAAGATAGACGACAAACAACTACAAGAAAAGATGAGGGAACTTCTGCCGGATTTCATCTTCTCGTTCCCAAGTGGACTCTCCATGCGAGCGATTACCCCCAAGAAACAAGTACAAGAGTGATAACCTTGTTCTTAAGAACATTTTTCCTTCGATCCACAATTTCAACCGGTCGCTCCTCAAAAGTCAAGTCTTCTCGTACCGTCAGCTCCGAATGATCCAACACATGTGTTTCATCTTGAACATGCCTACGGAGTTGAGATACGTGAAACACATCGTGCACATTCGTCAAGGACTGCGGTAACACCAAACGATACGCAACCTCACCAACACGCTCCAAGATCTCAAAGGGTCCAACGAATCGAGGACTGAGCTTTTCTCGACTTCCAAAACGAATCACCCCTCTAGACGGTGATATTCTCAAGAATACCAAATCCCCCACGGCGAACTCTAAAGGTCTTCTCGACGTATCTGCCCAACTCTTCTGTTGGTTTTGTGCTGCTTTCATATGGTTCCGGATAGCGTTAACCTTCTCAACAGTCTGCACAACCAAGTCTGGTCCCAACAAACTTCGTTCACCGACATCGTCCCAACAAACAGGTGAACGACACTTGCGACCATACAAAGCTTCGAATGGAGCCATCTGAATCGTCGCCTGGAAACTGTTGTTGTAAGAAAACTCCACCAAATGTAGATGATCCTCCCAAGAACCCTTAAAGTCCAACATGCACGCTCTCAACATATCTTCAAGAGTTTGGATCGTTCTCTCCGACTGGCCATCAGTTTGAGGGTGATAAGCTGTGCTAAACTTCAATTGAGTCCCCAAACTTTCCTGTAAGCTCCGCCAAAAGTGTGATAAGAACCGAGTGTTACGATCGGACACGATGCTCACCGGTACTCCATACAATCTTACAATCTCCTGCATGTACCGCTCCGCCAAAGTCTCTGTTGATTGACCAACCTGGAAATGAATGAAATGAGCTGCCTTGGTCAACCACCCATACTGCATTGTTGCCTTTTGGACTCTGCGGTAGAGCTGTCACGAAATCCATGGTTATATGTTCCCACTTCCACTGAGGAATCGGAAGTGGTTGCAATAAACCAGCAACCCTTTGATGTTCAGCCTTAACTTGCTGACACACCAAGCACTTTGCCACAAAGCGGGCAATCTCCCGTTTCATGCCTTCCCACCAGAAATGCTGTCGTATATCTCGGTACATCTTCGTGGCTCCTGGATGTACGGAATAAGCTGAGTTGTGCGCCTCCATCATATGCTCTTCGCGAATATCTCCCTTTGGCACACACAAACGTCTACCATATCTCAACGAACCATCTTCATGGATCAGTAAATCTGTTCATAGTCCGGCTTCAACCTGTTCTCGAAACTTTTGCAATCTAGGGACCTGCGGTTGCGCTGCTTTAATATTCTCGATCAACGACGAATGTACTTGCAGCTGCATCAACTGTCCCGAAGAATGCGGTAGCACAACCTCCAACTCAAATCTTCGAAAGTCTTCAACGAGTTCCTTCTGCGTAGTCAATATCTGAATAGCTGGTAACGGACTGAGCGCATCCGGCACGACATTAACCTTCCCCGGATGGTACTTAAGATCAAGATCGTAGTCAGCCATCAGCTCCAACCATCTACGCTGCCTCATATTAAGCTCCTTCTGCGTGAACACATACTTCAAGCTCTTATGATCCGTGAAAACTTCGACCCTTTCGCCCAAAAGGTAGTGTCTCCAAATCTTTAAAGCAAAAATCACAGCCGCAAGCTCCAAGTCGTGAGTTGGGTAATTCTTCTCATGGGTCTTCAACTGTCTCGATGCGTACGCTACAACCTTCCAATGCTGCATCAAAACGCATCCCAATCCTTTTCCAGATGTGTCGCTGTGAATCACTAATCCTCCGGAACTGTCTGGCACGGTCAGAATAGGGGCGGTTATCAATCTCTGCTTCAACGTCTCGGAAGCTGACGCACACCTATCCGTCCACACAAAAGGTACCTCCTTGCGCGTAAGCTTGGTCAACGGCTCCGCCAGACGAGCAAAGTTCTCCACAAATCTTCTGTAATACCCGGCGAGTCCCAGAAAGCTTCTTATCTCTGCAACATTCTCTGGAATCGGCCAATCTTGAACTGCTGCGATCTTTTCTGGATCGACGGCGATTCCATCGCCAGACACAACATACCCCAAAAACTTTACTTCCTCCAGCCAAAACACGCACTTGCTCATCTTCGCATACAATTTCTCTTGTCTCAACGTCTGCAGTGCGATCTTCAAATGTTCTGCATGCTCTTCAATGCTCTTCGAATAGACCAGAATATCGTCAATGAACACCTCAATAAACTGGTCCAAGAAAGGTAAAAAGATTAGGTTCATCAAGTCCATGAATATCGCCGGTGCATTCATTACTCCGAAGGGCATCACTAAGTACTCGTAATGTCCATACCGAGTTCGGAACGCCGTCTTGCAAATATCTTCTGCTTTCACTCGGACCTGATGATATCCGGATCGCAAATCCAGCTTCGAGAATACCCTCGCGCCACTAAGCTGCTCAAATAGTTCGCCAATGCGAGGGATCGGGTACTTGTTCTTAATAGTCACCCTGTTTAATTCTCGATAGTCGATGCACATCCTTTTTGTGCCATCCTTCTTCTTGACTAGAAGAACTGGAGCTCCCCAAGGCGAGTTACTGCTTCGAATCCAACCCTTCTCAAGCAATTCAGCAACCTGTTTCTTGACTTCTTCCAACTCCACTGGTGCCATTGGATAATACGCTTTAGAAACTGGTGCTGCACCAGGAATGAGATCAATTACGAACTCCACGTCTCGCTTCGGCGGTAATCCCGATATATCTTCAAACACGTCCATAAAATCACGGACAACAGCTGGCTCTTCACTTTTATCAGCCTCCATTGATGCAAGAATATTAGTTGTCGGCCTAGCCCTAAACTCGACTGGCCCGACAGAACTGCTTCCTCCAGTGAAGGTAAACTCGGGATGTCCGGGAATCTGGAAAATGAATTTCTTTACCCTACAATCAATGTGACCGTGGAAAGTGCCAAGAAAATCCATTCCCAAGACGACTTCATAGCTGCCTGTATCAATCACCAAGAAATCTGCAAAAAGCTCCCGTCCGCAAACAACAACTGTACAATCTTTACATTCTCTACTAGATATGATTTTCCCATTCCCAGTGTGTATGTCCCAGAAACTAGACAGGGTCGTGCAGGTAATCGAGTGTGTAGTTATAAACTTGGACGACATAAAACAATGGGATGCATCAGAATCAAATAACGCTAATGCGGGAAAACCATGAATGAGTAGAATACCTAAAACAACTTCTCCCGAAGCCTTAGCTTCCTCAGCCGTCAAGGAAAAAGCTTAAGCCTGATTAGGTCCTTGAGTCAGCTGCTTCTGTCCCTGAAATGGTTTCTGCGGAGGCTTCTGAATATCATCCCTTGTGCGAAGCTTCGACGGACAAGAATTAACAGTATGATCCACCGATCCACAAACCAGACAAAGTCCCCGCATCCTGCGACATTCCCTTTGCAAATGTCCGGGTAAGTGGCAATAGCTGCAAACCACGTGCTTCCTCTGATCAACGACAGCAGGCTTCTTCATCGGTGTTACACCACGACGGTCCACTGGAATACCTCTGCGACCATGAGCTCGGTTTGGTACAAATGTCGGCTTCCTTACCGTAACTGCTGTCTGCTGTGAACTCCCAGTCTCTGTTGTTCTCGGGCTGCCGTAAGTACCTGTGAGAAAGCGGTCAAACCCAGGGAGACAATCTGCCTCTGGATGTCCACATCCAAGCTGCGCATGAACCTCCTTGCCCTGTCTGCATCGTTGGTAACTAAAGGTCCAGCGAACCTACTGAGCCGTGTCTACTCAGCTGCATGTACATCTACGGGTGCACCATTCTGCTTTAAACTGATGAACTTCTCTTCCATTTCCTCCCGTGCAGTCCGCGGGAAGAACTTCTCCAAGAAACTCTTCGAAAAATCCGCCACTTGATCGGCTTGGGCAAGCGGGTCTCCTCCACAAGCCACCATTCACGGGCGTAGTCCACTAACTGAATGCGCACCACATCCACTCTTTTATCATTTGGGATCTACGCCGCAATAAGTAAGTTCTCCATGTCAACTAGCCACTGCTCCGCTGGCAACGGCTCCTTCAAACCAGTAAAGAAAGACGGACCCAAACGCCTGAAATCTGCTACGGTCCCCACACGATCAACTGGCTTAGCTCCAACATTGTTCACAGACTGCTGAACGGTCCGCAAACCTTCCTGAAATGATTCAGCTTGCTGCTGGATCAGCTCGGTCTGTCTCTTTTGATTCTCCAGCATTCCCCGTATCACTCCAAGCATGGCGGCTTCGTCAACACGCCTTTGGTACGTCTTCAGATTCTTGTCTGCCATATTCCTGAAATCAAAACACCCAAGATTAGTATGATAACAGTTTCAAAATGTAGATCAATACTAGAACTCCGAGTTACTTAAATAGAGTACCGCATTGTAACCATGCCGCGGTATCATAGCTACAATTACATAACTCCACCCAAGTCGCCTAAGTTCTAGAGATACCAAGGAATCAGGTTTCGAGTCGATATGCAAAGGAAGTTTGCATACCATAAAAGATATAATCAGGAAGAACTTAGATTCAAAAACGGTAAAATGGCAAGGTGGCAGGACATGTTTCCTAAACACGGGTATTCTGATTCGTGTATTGGGTACAATACCAAACTACAAAAAGAATCAACCCGACTAACCTATGGCTCTGATACCAAAAGAACCATGTCACGCCCCGCTTCCCAGAGTACGCTAGAATGGGCACGTGACATAGCCAACCATACTACCTGTGGGTAGGAAGTATCCATCCACGGTCACATTACGGCTGTAGAGATATCAAGAATCAAAATATAACTATCTAATACATGTCCATAAGCCAAGATAACATGAGTCAAGAATAATAAAAGTGTGGAAGCAAAAGATCCAATACAAAATAACTGGAATGTATGTCCCATAATGCGGGCTCACATCAGGAATAAAATGCAGAAAATAAAAGAACTAACTACTACAGAAACCTCACTGCTCAGCCTGCTGGCTGAAGAACTCCTGCTCGGACTACAGCAAAGGTACGGAATCTGGGCCATGCAAAACCCAGACGTCAGCGCGTCATGTCATCAAGTAATAAAGTATAAACATGGTAACAGGCAATGCACATATAATCATGAATGATAAAGCAGGTGTAACAGTAATATAAATCAGGGCAGTGAAGGGTAGTGTGCAGTGAGTAAACTAAACTATTCTATTGGGTTTTCTACTCTCTTGGGTTTTCTACTCTCAAGTCTTTGAAATCAATTTGATGAATTATCGATGTAACTCAATAGTATCCCGTGCATGCCCGGGACCACGGTCTAAGACTCTCGGGCTGAAACCGAGACGTGCCGCTGGGCACTAACAGGAAAAGGGTACCGACCAACGATGTCAGCAACATCGTCACGAGGCGGGCCTAGCCTCTAAACTGATCAGTAAAAGCAAGCAACTGTCGAGTTACAAGTCAGGATTTCATCATTGATTTCCCCATACCCCCAAGTTATGTATGTCAAGTCAGGTATTCAGTAATCAAGAACTAATGCGAACACAGGATCAGGTAAGAGCAAGTTTGTCTGGATAGACAACAGGAACGGTCCGTGAGGACTACATGTCAGGTTTGTTGGTATTAGACATAAGATCAGATAACATGTCAAGCCATGGTACATCAGGTCAAGTCAAGTAGTGTACGGTACCATGTCGGGTCAAGTAATATGTGTGTAGCAAGTCATGTCAGGGTGTAAAAGATAGCATGTGGGTGCTCATAAATAGCTAGCATAATCATGGTTATAAATAATCAAGCATGGTTATCAACAACACAATACATGTAATAGGTTAAGCAATAAATGCAGATTTAACTAATTAGCCGTACGGTTATCAGTGAGTATTTAAGAGATGGTGTCAGCATTATATGAATACCGTATGACAGATGTGAATGCTAAAAACCAGGTTAATAAGTATTGAGTAATCTAGGGATGCAACACCATGTATAATCGGTTCAATGGATGCAATTGTATTTAAACAGGTTTAAGATGCACACGGATGTCCGATAGGTTAATACTAGAGAAAAAGGTATCATGGCTATAAAACAATTGTGATCATGTGGTCTAACATTTACAGGTGTGTTTACCGCCGGAAACCGGGAAAGTCTGACGTCTTGCCTGAATCTGGGGGCAGATGCTATTTGGTTTTATCCGTCCACCTCTCCGAAGATGCCAAGTTGATTTATGGCACCGTGTATCGGAGGTTTAGACGGATGCAGCCGATGTAGCAGACTTCGTCAGATTACCCCTCGCATGAGGGGTTTTTGATTGTGGGGATGCTCTTCCCTGCAGGCGCAAGCCCCTGCAGTTAATTACGTTACCGTATCGCGGTAACAACTTTCTCCTTCTCCAGAATTTCACTTCGTATCGTGTGTGTTTGTTTTGTTTGTGGTTGCCCGTAGATTGTATACGGAGACTAAGTCATGCCGTCGCCCGTAGGACGTGGATTAGTCCAAATCCGTATTTTCTTAGATTTGGGTTTGGGGTTTTGGTTTAAGGATACGTTAGCCCTATTTAAGGCTAAGATCAACTTAAACTTTTGTTAAGGATACATTAGCCTAATCTCCAAACTAAGATCAACTTAACGGGATCGTTTGGATCCGACAAGAGAGCAATTGGCTCTATTGTTTAGTTTAATGACGTTGCGGTCGATTTTCAGTTTAGGGACATGGTGGTCCATCATTCCCATTTGGGGACGAACATTAGTTTAAGGACATTTCGGTCCAATGTTCCCATTTTAGGACGAATATTAGTTTAAGGACGTTTCGGTCCACGAGTTTAAAGACCCCGCAGTCCGTATCGATGTATGGTTGTCGGAACCCGTCACCTCCCTGACGTCGTTGAAGGATTACAACGATAGGTGTCAGAGGAGTTCAGAGATGTACCCTTGAACCAAATGTAAATTGATTTAAGAGAGCAGTCTTGCTCAGTCAATTTAATTTGAGGACTTACGGCCATGATTGGGCTAAGTCCAGTTCAGAATATTCAACGTTTTTATCTTTGGCCTATTAGGCCTGTGCTAAGGCTTTGCCCCTATTTGATAAAGCACTGCATTTTCTGTTGGCCTGCTAGGCCTTTTTGATTTGGGCTCTGTCCCTTTTAAATGATGCACAGCATCTGTTTTTGTTTGGGCTCTGCCCTTTTTAAAATAATGCATTGCATTTTATTAGGCCTGTTAGGCCTTTTTTAATTGGACTTGGCCCTTCTGTAAATAATGCAGTGCATTAATCAAACTGACAGTGGCCATGTGGCCTGTCAGGCGCTTTGCGCCAATTATGGAGCGCAAGCGCATATAGAGGTGACACGTGTCACACTCGGGTGAGCGCAAGCGCAACAGCGCAGTGCGCTGCGCCTGTGCACTACGCTGTTGCGCTGCTGACACGTGGCACGCTCTGGTGAGTTGCGCCAATTTCAGAGAGCAATACTCTATCTTAAAAGCGCATAGCGCAAGTTATTCTGGTGCTGATACGTGGTGCTCTCTGGTGGCTTGCGCCAACCCAGGAGCGCAACTGTGCAGATTCGCAAGTGCAAGGCACTATTTTAATATCTTGATCCAATTTTGGATTCAAGAGAAGAATTTTTAAGATTCCAGAACCAATGGTTCATAAAAAAGGCAATGCCTTTGTTATTATTTATTTTTCATTGAAGATCCTTGATCTTGTTCTTAGATCAATGATCTATTCAGAAGAAATTCTTCTTTTTTATTCAAAGGTTTTACCTTCTTCTTTTTTTTCCTCTTCTCGAGCTCTTCTCAAAATTCTTTTGAGTTCTCTCTCTGTTTTTCTCTCTATTCTCTGTGTTCTTGTTCTCTCTTTAGACTTGGGGTCTAGGGGCCTTTATATAGTGCCAATTAGTTTGTTAAATTAGTTAAAAAGATTTTTCTCTGAGTGATTTAGAGATTTTTCCCTACCGTTGGATCTTTGATCCAAGGGCTTCTGTTTTACAGAAGACAATCTTCTTGTTTTAACAAGAACAGAAAGATCTTACTGGAATTTTAATTCTGTTTGGCGCAAATGCATCTGCGCTTGACACGTGTCACGCAGCGCAACTGCGCCAGAGCAGCTGCGCTGACACGTGTCGCGCAGCGCACATCCTAGCGCAACTGCGCCGGCACAGCTGCGCCGGCGCAGCTGCGCTGACACGTGTCGCGCAGCGCAAGGCGCAGCGCAACTGCGCCAGCACAACTGAAGCGTTGCTTCCTTTAATTTTGTTTTAAATAGAGCATTGCTCTGATTGGCTGCGCTGCCTTAGGCGCTGCGCTCTCTGCGTTGGCGTGCCTGATTTTGACACGTGGCGTTCTGCGCACAGTGCAGGGGATCTGAAGCGTTGCTTCATTTATTTTAATTTTAATTTTCACTTTAATTTTCAAAAACAAAGCTTTGCTCTGATTGGGGGAAACAGAAGCGTTGCTTCGTTCCCCGCCTTGGAATTGGAACAGAAGTTTGCTCTGATTGGGGTAAACAAATGCCCCCCCCACCGTTGCGCTTACGCGGCCCTCCAAACGTGAGCGCAGCGGTGGCAGAATTCCAACCGTCATGGCAACTCTTGGAAGTTGAAAGGGCATTTGATGCCTATAAATAAGACCTTTGGTCCTCCACAGATGATCATCATCTTTTAAGATTTTTACTTTCAAAATTTCAGAGCCTTGCTCTTGCCTTCAAGAATTCTAAGAGTTAGAATTTCTTTAGAAAATACTTTTTAGGTAAATTTTTTAATTAAATTAAATTAATTTTCATTGACAGAGCCTTGCTCTCAATAGATCCCTGATCTAAAGAAAACCCTTTTAGGATTTCACTTAGCAGAGCTTTGCTCTAAAAACATCTAAAGAGAACTAAAGAGAACCCTGTTAGGATTCCATCAATAGAGTCCTGCTCTCTGAAATATTTCATTTATAATTTCTTGATTCATTAATGGAGCTTTGCTCCTTTTAAATCATATAGCCGAACTCTTAAGAGTTGCTGATTTTTGTCGATCTTCTTTTATAGGAGTGATGGACGCCCACATGTACGACCTCGACGAGATTATCTCCTACGGGGACATCCGCCGACTCGGCCGTTCCCAAAATCGAGAACTTACTAATGCCGAGTGTGCCGAGATTATGAGTCACTTCGACGCATACAACGGTTAATTGCTTCCCCGACGTTCCTCTCTCCTGAAGCTTATCGTGGGAGCTATCTGGGAAGCACTTTCCTTATTCTTTTCCGGTGTGCCGCTTAGGGCATTGGATGCCGCCGAGGATAAGGTGCACTCGGTGTACCTGATGAACTTAATCTCGAAGAGACGGCGAGGCAATCTTGTCGATCTCCTACACCAGGCCTTCCAACAGTCTGCCATACTCGCCGCTTATTGGAGGGAGGATGACATCTGTGGGGACCCCGACGCTCGTGCTCGCGAAAGAAGAGAGAGAAAGAGAAAAGAAGGAGAAGGAAGGAGAAGAAGAAGAGGAGGAAGGGAAGCCATGCTCATAGAGGGGTGCACGAGGGCCAGGGACACGGAACAAGATCACCGGCGGCGATCCCACGGTGGTGCAGCAGTGTGCAGGGGTGCGCGGTTGCTTGGTGCAGGGTGCTGGGTGCTCGGGGAAGGAGGAAAAAGAGAAGGTGGAGGTGACGAGGGTGAGCAGCGGCGATGAACGGCGATGATGGCGTCGGCGCTAGGGCAACAGCGAGAGGAGGAAAGGCGGCTAGGATTTTTCAGGGATGGGTTTCAGTTGTTTAACGAAGAAGAATGAAGAAAATATAAAGAGAAGAAGAGAGAGAGAGAGACGCGGGGGAGAGAGAGAGATTCGCGAGAGGAGAGAGACATAGAGGAAGAGAGAGATCGAGAGGAAAGAGAAAAGGAAGAGGAGAAAGAATCCTGGCGTTTAGCGCAGGAGAGAGAGAGAGAAAGAGAAGGAGAAAGGAGAGAGGGAGAGGAAGGCGTGGGGCCCAGGGAGAAAAAATGGGGAAATGCGATTGGCTAAGGGAGTTAGGGAAAAATTGTTTGGAAATTTTTATTAAAGATTCCTAATATTTTAAAGGAGTGATTCCAAGGCTTGGAAAAGATTTTCCTTCGTAAAAAAAATATTTTCCCCTGTTAAACCTACCCAAAATCTTTAGCTGGTGAAAGTTTAAATGAATAAAATATTTAAATAATTAGAATTTGGCGGAATGCAAAATAATTCAGAATTGCGCCCGGGTCGGGTCCAAAAATTTGAATTTGAATTATGAAATTTATTGGCAGGTTCCAAAAATTAAAACGAAGGATTTTATAATTAAAAAGCATATCCCCAAGAACGGACGCACGTACGTGCGCGTAGCCGCCCAAGCACGTCCGTTTCACTGAACGGGATGAGAACACGATGCAAGGAAGCTACCACAGGGTTAGGGGTGCCAAGCAGGCCATGTCAATTATTTTTAATTTATTTTAAATGACTTAAATTGTTATATGCAGAATATGACATGTCGGTGTACACTATAACTAGTAACAGCCAAAGCAGGATAAATGAAATAAATACCACACACCACACATACGGTAACAGAAATCTGTAGAACTGGACTCGGTTGTTACAGCATCGCCTTCATGCAGTTACTATTACCAGATAACTATTACATTTGACCAGTCATGACTATTCAATATTTTAGTCTTTATGAACGAGATCTCTGATTTGGATGCTGAACTACATGACAGGACACACTACTATTTACCAGTTTCATTTCTGTACAATTACTATATCACAAGTTCCAGTCTTTTCAGCATTCTTAATTAGTGCTCTAATTATTACCATAGTAGCTATAAATACGTGGGTGTTGGAATAGTTTGAGTGTGTATTCGTACAACAGGATCTCAGGAGTCCCATGTCGGCAGCTCGTACCGGGCTATATCGGTCGCATGTCATTACAGCTCGTACCCGGCTATATCGGTCGCATATTATATAGCTCGTAACGGGCTATATCGGTCGCATGTTATTACAGCTCGTAACGGGCAATATCGGTCGCATGTTATTATAGCTCGTACCGGGCTATATCAGTCGCATGTTCATTCCACAGTTGGGCCCGTGTTTCCTAGCCCCTGTGGCACTACTCTTGGGTTAGGAATACTACTGCAGAGGTTGACGCACACACTCGAACTCACGATAGGATAGTTTACCTTTTAGTGACCAGTAGGATGTGACATGATCTGTTTACAAGCCTGTTTCATAGTTTTAATACATATATATTTACATCTATTTCTACTTGCACACACGGGCTTCACTACATTCATATATTCATGTTATCATACCATACACACATCTTATACGCTGAGTACTTGCTGAGATATTCTAACATCCCTGAGATTTGCCATCTCAGGTTTAGAGACAGATTTTCAGACTGAGCAAGACCGCAGCTGCCACACCCCGCTTCCCAGAGTGCGCTAAGATCGACACGTGACAGAGCCAACCATGCTACCTGTAGCTAGGAAACATCCCTCCACAGTCATATTATGGCTGTCTATAAGATATCAAGAACAGTAAAATAAAATGAACTATCTAGTATATGTCCATATGCCAGAAAAAATGAGTCAAGAAATATAAATGTGCGGAAGCAATAAATCCGATAAGCAATAACATCTGGAAAGTACGTCCCAAATACGGGCTCACATCAGGAAATGAAAGTACGGAAATAAAACTAAACTAAACTGGGTACTAACAGGATCCTCACTGCTCGGCCTGTCGACTGAAATACTCCTGATCAGCCTGCGAAAGAGATAAAGGATCTGGGCCATGCAAAACCCAGACGTCGGTGCGTCATAATATCAAACAATAATAAATGAACAGGATACACGAGATATGCAGGCATGAGTATGAACAGTAATGAGTGTATAACAAGTAACACGGGTATAAAATAGTGAAGTGTATACGTGCGGGTGAAGTGCGGTAAATAATCTAAACTGTGCTACTGGGTTATCTATTCTAAAGTTATTCGAAATCAATTGATGTACTGCTCATGTAACTCAAAGAATATGCCCCGTTACCCCCCGGGACCACGGATCAAGATATGTGAACTAAGAATGACTCTGTCCCGTTACCCCCCGGGACCACGGATCAAGAAGAATCATGAATGATTCTGTCCCGTTACCCCCCGGGACCATGGATCAAGTAATATCCTTTTAAGTTACACTCGGTTACACCTTTGATTTCCCCATACCCCCAAGGTTATGTGTTCAAGTCAGGTATTGATAAATCTGGAGCTAATGCCAACACGGGATCAAGCAGGAACAGGTTTGTCTATGTAGACAACAGGATACATCCGTCAGGACGACAAGTCAGGATTGTCGGCATCAGTAACAAGATCAGGTATCAAGTCAAGCAGTGGTGTATTAGGTCATGTCAGGTAGTGCACAGGTATCAAACGGATGCTCATAATAAAACTGTAGCAAGTACGGATGCACGATAAAAGTACGGATGCACAGTAAAACACGGATGCACAAATAACTATCAGGGATTACATCTGCAACTCCATGACTACGTATGATATACATTATCAAGCATGGGGTGCTAATGTATTGGTAACATGATATAATGTGATCTGGCATGCAACTAGATATATAATAAATGATACGGATGCGAACGGATATCGGAAAACAGTAAAACTGTAACATGGATGCACAATACCATAAACATGCAATATTCTTATTAATATAGATGTGAGTATAATAATATAGCCTGTATCAAGCTACTTGCATGCAACCAGATATGTAATTAATGATATGGATACGTACGAATATCCGAAAACAGTAAAACAATGATATGGATGTACAATGCATTCAACATGTGATATTTTTATTCATTTGGATGCAACATATGTATCATAGCATGTAGCAAGATAAACTTGCATGCGACTAGATATGTAAATAACGGTATGGATGCATACGGGTATCGAAAAACTGTAAAATAGTAATATGGATGCATAACTAAACAATATGTAATATTATTATTCGCATGAATGCAAAATATAGTAGTATAGCATGTAGCAAGATAAACTTGCCTGATCGGAACTCACGACGGGGTGCGTACGCTGCGTCCGACGTCAGGTAAACGTCTCAATATCTACACGGCGTACAGAACAGAACTAGGCAAGGCAAGAACGTGACCACGCTGGCTGGGGATGTCCATAGGGTCGCCCGGATTGTCGGCGACGGCACGGCTCTGGCGATCACCGGAAAACCAAGAAACAAGAAAAGAAAGAGAAGAAGTAGAAGAAGAAGGAAGAAGAGGCTGTGGTGGTGTTCAATGGGGTTGTATCGGGTCAGAAGAGATGGCAAGGTAATGTCGACGAGGCTGGTCAGCGGTGAGGGTGCTGATAACGGCGACGTGGGCGAGACGGAGGTTGCAGGGAGTGCAGTTTCTTGTTGTCGGGGGTGTGCAGGGAAAGCTCGGGGTGCAGGGAGGATGAGAGGAGGTCGAGGTGATAGGGATGGAGACGACGGAGGTTGGAGCTCCGGCGACGTGGGCATGCAGGTGAGGGTGAGGTGAAGGCTGTGGGTTGCAGGGTGTGCGGGGGTTCACGTCAGGGAGAAGGGGAGTGGAGGAAGAAGAGGAGACAGGGATGGAGATGAAGGTGAGGCTACGACGGAGAGGCGACGATGAGACGATGGGGTTCTTGGGTTCGTCGTGGCAGGTTCTTGGGTTTGTCGTCGGAAGTGGGTTGTGCAGGGGGGAGAAGAGGAGATGGTGTCGGAAAGGGCGTAGAGACGAGGGTGAGAAGGCAGCAACGGCGACGAGGCGAGCGCGAGGCGATGGGTTGCTGCAGTTGGGTTCTCGCGACGAGGGCACAAGGCAGGAGAAAGAAGATGAGGGAGGTGAGAATAGGAGACGGGGTGGTGAATATAAATATAGGGAAGAGAGAAAGAGGGTTCCGATAGGAGAGAGAGTAGGGATCAGGATATTTAAAAAAATATATTTTAATATATTTTGTTAAACAAATCCTATGTAGATCAAAATAGTCATCAGTTTAGGTAAAGAAATATAATGTTATATTTTTTTTGAGATTTTTGGCTAATACAAAAATAGTCCAAAACACGTCCGGGTCGGGTCTAAAATTATGGTTTGAAAATACCGATAATATACGTAACAACCAAAACCAAAATAAGATATCCGGCTAACAAAAAAGCATACCCCCAAGAACGGATGCACGTAGCGTGCACGTAGCTGACCAAACGAGTCCGTTTCACTGAACGGAACGAAAACACGATGTACGGACGTCACGACAGGGTTAGGGATATCATGCAAACCATGCTAGATATTTTTTAAAAAAATATTTTATTTGATTATATTTGTATTATTAAAAAAATGCAAATGCGAGATATAATGCAGGTGAACAGGAAATACAATATGAAAGTGCACAGATCCTCATAACTAGCAGGGATAGATCATAAACAGGGATCGAGACAGGTTTCCAGCAAGCGGGCCGGGTCGGATGCAAATACAGATACCAATACACTATTCACACTCAAAACACAATAAATCAAGAATAGCCACAAATAAATGAATGCCCAGAATAGAATTGATATAAATGAACTAGGGTGTTACATTATACCCAACTACAAAAAGAATTTCGTCCTCGAAATTTCCGGAACAAGAAAAGATAAACAAACATGAAACTACGAGAAGAGGTGTGGAAACTTCTGTCGAATCTCGTCTTCTCGTTCCCAAGTCGATTCTCCATGCGAGCGATTCCCCCATGAAACAAGTACGAGAGGGATAATCTTGTTCTTGAGGACCTTTTCTCTTCGATCAACAATCGACGTTGGTCGTTCCTGATAGGTCAAATCCTCCCTTACAGTTAGCTCCGAATGATCTAGTACGTGCGTTTCATCTCGAACATACTTACGGAGTTGAGATATATGAAACACGTTATGAACACTCGCCAAAGATGGTGGTAACGCCAATCGATAAGCCACTTCTCCAACACGCTCAATAATCTCGAAAGGCCCCATGAATCGAGGACTAAGCTTGCCTCAACTCCCAAAACGAATCACTCCTCTAGTCGGTGATATCTTCAAGAATACAAGATCACCAACAGCGAACTCTAGAGGTCTTCTCGATGTATCGGCCCAACTCTTCTGCCGATCTTGTGCTGCCTTCATGTGATTCCGAATAGTATTAACTTTCTCCACGGTTTGCACGATCAAATCCGGTCCCAACAATCTTTGTTCTCCAACATCGTCCCAACAGACGGGTGAGCGACACTTGTGGCCATACAATGCTTCGAATGGAGCCATCTGAATAGTCGTCTGAAAGCTGTTATTATATGAAAACTCCACCAAGTGTAGATGATCCTCCCATGAACTCTTGAATTCTAACATGCAAGCTCTCAACATATCTTCAAGAGTTTGGATCGTTCTTTCCGACTGGCCATCTGTCTGAGGATGATAAGCGGTGCTAAACTTCAATCGCGTCCCCAAACTTTCCTGTAAACTCCTCCAGAAGTGTGATAAGAATCGAGTATCACGATCGGAAACGATGCTCACAGGTACTCCATGCAATCTCACAATCTCCTGGATGTACCATTTTTCTAATGCTTCCGTCGACTGACCAACTCGAAATGGTATGAAATGAGCTGCCTTGGCCAATCGATCAACAATCACCTAAACTGCATTGTTGTCCTTTGGACTCCACGGTAAAACAGTCACGAAATCCATGGTTATATGTTCCCACTTCCATTAAGGAATAGGAAGTGGTTGGAATAAACCAGCTACCCTTTGATGTTCAGCCTTAACTTGCTAACACACCAAGCACTTCACTACAAAATGAGCAATCTCCCTTTTCATGCCTTCCCACCAGAAATGCTGTCGTAGATCACGGTACATCTTCGTGCCTCCTGGATGTACAGAATATGTGGAACTATGTGCCACTTTCATAACTTCTTCACGAATGTCTCCTTTCGGCACACACAAACGGCTACCAAATCGCAACGAACCTTCTTCATAAATCAACAAGTCTGTTCGAAGTCCCGCTTCAACCTGTTCTCGAAACTTCTGCAATCGTGGGTCATGTGGCTGCGCTTATTTTATATTATCGATCAATGATGACTGTACTTGCAGCTGCATTAAATGTCCTGAAGAATGCGGTAACACAATCTCCAACTCGAATCTCCGAAAATCTTTGATAAGCTCCTTCTGTGCAGTCAACATCCGAATTGCTAGCAACCGACTAAGCGCATCCGGCACTACATTAACCTTCCCCGGATGGTACTTGAGATCAAGATCATAGTCAGCCATCAGCTTCAACCGTCTATGCTGCCTCATGTTAATCTCTTTCTGCTTGAACACATACTTTAGGTTTTTGTGATCGGTGAATACTTCGACCAATTCGCCCAATAAGTAGTGTCTGCAAATCTTCAAAGCAAAAGATCACTGCTGCAAGCTCCAAATCATGAGTTGGGTAATTCTTCTCATAAGTCTTCAACTGTCTCGATGCGTAGGCTATAACTTTTCTATGCTGCATCAAAACACATCCCAAACCTTTCCCAGATGCGTCGTTGTGAATCACCAATCCTCCGGAATAGTCTGGTACGGTCAAAATAAGAGCGGTTATCAACCTTTGCTTCAATGCCTCAAAAGCTGATGCACAACTATCCGTCTATAGGAACGGTACATCCTTCCGTGTAAGCTTGGTCAAAGGCTCAGCCAATCGAGCAAAATTCTCCACGAATCTTCTGTAGTATTCTGCAAGTCCCAGAAAACTTCTGATCACCGCTACATTCCTCGGAATCGGCCAATCTTGAACTGCTGTAATCTTTTCAGGATCAACGGCGATTTCGTCTCCGGATACGACGTGCCCCAAAAACTTCACTTCTTCAAGCCAAAACTCGCACTTGCTTATCTTTGCATATAATCTTTCTTGCCTCAACGTCTGTAGTGCGATCTTCAAGTGTTCAGCATGCTTTTCTAGGCCCCTCGAGTAGACCAGAATATCATCGATGAACAGCACTATAAACTGGTCCAAGAATGGTGAAAAGATTCAGTACATCAAGTCCATAAATATCGCCGGTGCATTCGTGACTCCGAATGGCATCACTAAATACTCGAAATGTTCATATCGAGTTCGGAACGCAGTCCTGCAAATATCCTCTGATTTAACTCGAACTTGATGATATCCGGATCGCAAATCCGGATTCGAGAATACCCTCGCGCCACTGAGTTGCTCGAATAATTCGCCAATGCGAGAGATCGGGTACTTGTTCTTAATAGTCATCTGGTTTAATTCTCGATAGTCGATGCACATCCTCCTGGTGCCATCTTTCTTCTTGACTAGAAGAACTGGAGCTCCCCAAGGTGAATTACTGCTTCGAATCCAACCTTTCTCTAGCAATTCGGTAACCTGCTTCTTTACTTCTTCCAACTCCACTGGTGCCATCGGATAGTACGCCTTTGAGATTGGCGCTACCCTAGGAACAAGATCGATTGCGAACTCCATATCTCGTTTTGGTGGTAAACCCGAGATGTCCTCGAACACATCCATGAACTCTCGAACTGCAGCTGTAGCTTCCTCCTTATCAACCTCCATCGACAAAAGAACACTGTTTGTCGGCCTAGCCCTGAACTCGACTGGCCCGACAGAACTGCTACCTCCAGCAAAAACAAACTCCGTATGTCCGGAAACCTGGAAATCACTTTCTTTGACCTACAATCAATGTGAGCGTGGAAAGTGCCGAGAAAGTCCATTCCCAAGACAACATCAACAATGGGATGCACCAGAATCGAATAATGCTAATGCAGGAAAAACATGAACAAGTAGGATACAAGAAACGACTTCATCTAAAGCCAAGACACTGAAGAAGATAAGCACGGTAAACAGGATTCAAGCTTGTGATAAAACAATGTAACAACCCTAATTTTCTTATACACTTTTTCCTATACAAATTTTTCAAATATTTTTTTTCAAAAATCTACAAAGGGGTATTTTAGCCTGAGCACAAGATATAGGTAATTATTTTGTTTTTAATTACAAGCTACAAGAATGTAATAACTCCATTTTTAGTGTACAAGAAATTACTTTAAATTTAATGTATACTTGGAGTATTTACGCTTGCTGCTATCATTTTAAGTAATTAAATAACACCATAATTACAAGAAGGAGCTTGTAGCTCATTGGTAATACCTTGCACTGCTGAACCAAGCCACCAGAGTTCGAATCCCATGCCCCACATTATTTTTAGATTATTTTTCTTTTAAAATTATTGGAAGCCCAACAGTCCACAGGCCATAACTCCCAAAAGTTGAACTGAACCCTAAAAAGTGAGTATACCAGAGCCTACATCAGGCGAACCCACGCCCAACGGCCCCCCGACTCGGCCGAGTCGGCCGGCGGACCGGCCGACTCGGGCCGGCGCCGCCGGCCGGACTCGGCCGGACGGCCGAGTCGTCTAAATGAAAATTTTGCCTCTTCTTCTTCCCAACTCCCCTGTTTACTCCATTTTATTAGATCGGTTTCCGAATGTTAATTACACACAATTTAATACAAATTTTAATGATTTTTCTTTAATTTTTACAATTTTTTTAAAATAAAAACCTTTCACCTACCCTACTCTAGCCTACCCTATAAATAGACCCCCTACCCCCTACCCTCTCATTCCAAAACACTAGGTTTACTCTCTTGAAATTTTCACAAGAAGGGTGTGCCTTGAAACCGAGTTCACGGCGAAGCGCTGACGGAATTCCGGCGACGTTTCTTTGAAACAACCGGCGACGAAACAACACCTCGGCCACTCACCTAGTTCCTCTATACTCTTTAGTATAGATCGAAACCCGTAAGTCCCATTCTTTCCTTCTTTCTACTTCTTAAAATACAAAATTTCGAAACCCGACGGAAATCGGAACAAACCGATTTCCAATTCGGTTTTTTTCTATAAAATCTCACTTGTCACTAATTGCATAATACATAAACTTATCCATGTTGACTATTAATCACATAACAATTAATTTGGACAAAGTTTCGCACATGAAATGATAGCTTTTGCAATATCGTATTATTTTTCACATTAATACCATAATGTTTATTTTTCTTCTTCTAATCAATTCAATCATTCCTAAACACCTTCATCTTGACCACTAAACTTGTAAAAATCAATTTGAATAAGTTTTCCCACATGAAATGATAAGCTTTTCAATTTACCGTATTTTCACTTTAATACCATGAAGTTTCAATTTCACATTTAACCCCTTAACCTTAATATACATTTAAAGTAGAGCACGAGGTAATGACCTACATCCACACACACGCAAAGACAACCCTAAAATGATAACATCAAAACTAAGAATACGATAAAACGAAATTTTCATTAAAATACCATAATCTTCATAAAACCATTCTTAAAGGTTTTAGATTGTTACACTTTTAAGTAAATATTTCTTACTAGGAAACTACGATAAGTTGTGGACATCGATCGTTTATCTAAACTGACTTTGTGGTGTCTAGGCTAGGCAAGTGAGCTTGGGTAACTTTAAAAGGCCCGCCTCACGATTCGTGAGCGGATCCCTCCCTCCTCACTTGTACTTATCTGGCCACAATTGGCGGTGAAGAGGCGATTTGAGGCTTCTAACGACTTGTCGTTTAGACCTTTTAGAATAGGCTAGTTGGCTTATGAAACCCTAGAATCTAAAATACGGAAAAATTACACTTTGCAACTAAATACCTTTTACTTTATAAAACCGTTTTCTAAAGGATTAGTATTTTACAATCTTTGCAAAGCGCCGCTACAACCCATCTTTGGGGAACCCGTTCGGGATTGTGCGGTTTATCGCGCACCCTCGGGCTAGTAGTGCGAGATTCAGACCTCCGCAAGGAGCATTCGGTCTCGAAAGGTTTAAAATACGACATCTTAAGAAAATGAGATTTTTGAAATATAAAATATTTATTAAAATTATTTTTGTATAGACATATGTATATCTATCTTTTAAATACCTATTTTATTATAATATAAATTTTCCACCTTTTTCTAAAAATCACAAAAGAATAAAAGTTACACTAAAATACCATGAATTTCAAATAATCAATATTACAGATAAATACCATTATTTATGAAACTAGGATATTTTCAATAGAAATGTCACAAGATAAAATCCACAACTCTAAAGACGAGTAATAAATACTTGAGGTGTATTTTGAAAAGTATATAAAAGTATTTTTACATAAAACCCCCTCAAGTTTTATAAATTACCCTAAGGACCCTAGCAATTATAAGACTTCGTTTCAAATTTCTGATTGTCTGACTCGGGTTTGAGTCTGATCAATCTGACTTGAATATGATTCAAGTCAATCCATAATCTACAAGTTTCCAATTCAATACGAACACATGAATCCATGAATACAATTACCAGTTTATACAATCCGGCTGAACCGAACCATGGATATATTCCTTTTACATGATTCACAGTATTCCATTTACATGACTCTACGGTTATAACCGTTTCCTGATATCATGGTTTCGGTCGGTCAGTCAATCAATCATACAACCAACACAATTTACAAGATAACAATACAAACAAGATATCGCGGGGTTTAAGGGGTAGATTGGTACGGAAGGTGTTAAAGGTGGCACGAGACGGTAAGATTAAGACACCTAACATGAATCCAATTGCCGTTGTTCCGGGTTGTATAACGGAGCCTTGTACTTCCATTTGCCCTGGTCTCTGGCATACTGAGACCCCTCTCGTATACACTGGCATCCTTCTGTACCAAGCTACAACAACAGCGTTAACACAATACTACAATAATATAACAATGTAATACAACTGTAACAGCCTCTCTCTCTCTCTCTCTTACTCTCTAGCTATTCTCCTCTTATCTTTGGGACTTACCGAGCGATTTGTTCGCTGACGACATTCTTTTTCTCTCTTCTTGGAATGTCGTCAGGTGATTTGGACCTGGGAGAGGTTGAGCCATCGCGAGAAGACTTGGGGCAGTTTACTGAAGACCCGGCACAGTAGTTTCATTGTACACTTTTCTTTTCAGTACTTTTCATTTCCTGTTATGCCACTGTTTAGGCATCTTTTATTCCAGTTGTATTTCCTTTCATGCATTGTACAAAGAATGTTAATAAATAAAAGTTGCTGTTCTTTTTATTTCTTGTCTCTTGTGTACTTATTTTATATTGCTTAGATACGCTTAGCGTATGTACTTCTGAGTATATACGTAGCGGACCCCGTCGCGTCCCCTTCGCCGTACACTGGGAAGCGGGGCGTGACAAACATAAACTGGTAAGCAAGAGAAGCAAGGTAAAATAACGATCATACAATAAGGAAATGAATCAAGACTATGACTCCAAGTTATTTAAGTAGAGTACCGCATTGTAACCATACTCAGTTCATAGTTACAATCACATAACTCCGTTCAAGTCATCCAAATCCTAGTATCAGAATCAAAAGAACAGGAAGGGAGAAACAATAGGAAATCAAAAGGATTTCAAGCCGAGATGCAAAGTTGTTTGCATATCGTCAAGACAAAGGATCAAGAGATAGATAAGATTCAAGAATCATGAGATCAATGTGGCAGGACATGTTCCTAATTATGAGTTTTCTGATTCGTGTATTGGGTCCAATACCCAACTACAAAAGAATCAAAATCGATTAACCTAAATCCAATATCTCTGATACCAAACAAACACTGTCACGCCCCGCTTCCCAGAGTGCGCTAAGATCGACATGTGACAGAGCCAACCATGCTACCTGTGGCTAGGAAATATCCCTCCACAGTCACATTACGGCTGTCTATAAGATATCAAGAACAGTAAAATAAAATGAACTATCTAGTACATGTCCATATGCAAGAATAAACGAGTCAAGAAATATAACTGTGCGGAAGAAATAAATCCGATAAGCAATAACATCTGGAAAGTACGTCCCAAATACAGGCTCACATCAGGAAATGAAAGTACGGAAATAAAACTAAACTAAACTGGATACTAACAGGGTCCTCACTGCTCGGCATGTCGACTGAAATACTCCTGATCAGCCTGCGAAAGAGATAAAGGATCTGGGCCATGCAAAACCCAGACGTCGGTGCGTCATAATATCAAACAATAATAAATGAACAGGATACACGAGATATGCAGGCATGAGTATGAACGGTAATGAGTGTGTAACAAGTAACACGGGTATGAAACAGTGAAGTGTATACGTGCGGGTGAAGTACGGTAAATAATCTAAACTGTGCTACTGGGTTATCTATTCTAAAGTTATTCGAAATCAATTGATGTACTCCTCATGTAACTCAAAGAAAATGCCCTGTTACCCCCCGGGACCACGGATCAAGATATGTGAACCAAGAATGGCTCTGTCCCGTTACCCCCCCCCCCCGGGGGGGCCACGGATCAAGAAGAATCACGAATGATTCTGTCTCGTTACCCCCCGGGACCACGGATCAAGTAATATCCTTGTAAGTTACACTCAGTTACACCTTTGATTTCCCTATACCTCCAAGGTTATGTGTTCAAGTCAGGTATTGATAAATCTGGAGCTAATGCCAACACGGGATCAAGCAGGAATAGGTTTGTCTATGTAGACAACAGGATACATCCGTCAGGACAACAAGTCAGGATTGTCGGCATTATTAACAAGATCAGGTATCAAGTCAAGCAGTGGTTTATTAGGTCATGTTAGGTAGTGCACAGGTATCAAACAGATGCTCATAATAAAACTATAGCAAGTACGGATGCACGATAAAAATACGGATGCACAGTAAAACACTGATGCACAAATAACTATCAGGGATTACATCTATAACTCCATGACTACGTATGATGTACATTATTAAGCATGGGGTGCTAATGTAATGGGAACATGATATAATGTGATCTGGCATGCAACTAGATATATAATAAATGATATGGATGCGAACGGATATCGGAAAACAGTAAAACTGTAACATGGATGCACAATACCATAAACATGCAATATACTTATTAATATAGATGCGAGTATAATAATATAGCCTGTATCAAGCTACTTGCATGCAACTAGATATGTAATTAATGATATGGATGCGTACGGATATCTAAAACAGTAAATCAATGATATGGATGTACAATGCATTCAACATGTGATATTTGTATTCATTTGGATGCAACATATGTATCATAGCATGTAGCAAGATAAACTTGCATGCGACTAGATATGTAAATAACGGTATGGATGCATACGGGTATCGAAAAACTGTAAAATAGTAATATGGATACATAACTAAACAATATGTATTATTATTATTCGCATGAATGCAAAATATAGTAGTATAGCATGTAGCAAGATAAACTTGCATGATCGGATCTCACGACGGGGTGCATACGCTGCGTCTGACGTCGGGTAAATGTCGCAATATCTACACGACGTACAGAACAGAACTAGGCAAGGCAAGAACGTAACCACGCTGGATGGGGATGTCCACAGGGTCGCCCGGATCGTCGGCGACAGCACGGCTCCGGCGATCACCGGAAAACCAAGAAACAAGAAAAGAGAGAGAAGAAGAAGTAGAAGAAGAAGGAGGAAGAGGTTGTGGTGGTGTTCAATAAGGTTGTATCGGGTCAGAGGAGATGGCAAGGTAACATCGATGAGGCCGGTCGGCTGTGAGGGTGCCGGCAACGGCGATGTGGGCGAGACGGAGGTTGCAGGGAGTGCAGTTTCTTGGTGTCGGGGGGTGTGCAGGGAAAGCTCGGGGTGAAGGGACGATGAGAGGAGGTCGAGGTGATAGGGATGGAGACGACGGAGGCCGGAGCTCCGGCGACGTGGGCGTGCTGGCGAGGGTGAGGTGAAGGCTGTGGGTTATAGGGTGTGCGGGGGTTCACGTCGGGGAGAAAGGGAGTGGAGGAAGAAGAGGAGACAGGGATGGAGATGAAGGTGAGGCTACGACGGCGAGGCGACGATGAGACGATGGGGTTCTTGAGTTCGTCACGGCGGGGTCTTGGGTTTGTCGTCGGGATTGGGTTGTGCAGGGGGGAGAAGAGGAGATGGTGTCGGAAAGGGCGTGGAGACGAGGGTGAGAAGGCAGCAACGGTGACGAGGCGAGCACGAGGCGATGGGTTGCTGCAGTTGGGTTCTCGCGACGAGGGCACGAGGCAGGAGAAAGAAGATGAGAGAGGTGAGAATCGGAGACGGGGCGGTGAATATAAATATAGGGAAGAGAGAGAGAGTCACGAGAGGAGAGAGAGAGTAGGGATCAGGATATTTTAAAAAATATATTTTAATATATTTTGTTAAACAAATCCTGTGTATATCAAAATAGTCATCAGTTTATGTAAAGAAATATAATTTTATATATTTTTTTGAGATTTTTGGCTAATACAAAAATTGTCCAAAACATGTCCGGGTCGGGTCTAAAATTATGGTTTGAAAATACGGATAATATACGTAACAACCAAAACCAAAATAGGATATTCGGGTAACGAAAAAGCATACCTCCAAGAACAGATTCACGTAGCGTGCACGTAGCTAACCAAACGAGTCCGTTTCACTGAACGGAACGAGAACACGATATACGGACGCTACGACAGGGTTAGGGGTATCATGCAGGCCATGCTAGATATTTTTTAAAAAAAATATTTTATTTGATTATATTTGTATTATTAAAAAAATGCAAATGCCAAATATAATGCAGGTGAACAGGAAATACAACATGAAAGTGCACGAATCCTCATAACTAGCAGGGATAGATCATAAACCGGGATCGAGACGGGTTTCCAACAAGCGGGTCGGGTCGGATGCAAATACATATACCAATACACTATTCGCACCCAAAACACGATAAATCAAGATTAGCCACAAATAAATGAATGCCTAGAATAGAATTGGTATAAATGAATTAGGGTGTTACAGCAGCGGCTACCAGGATTTTGCCGAAGATCAGTAACCCGTATATTTATTTCCTTTCTGCTAATATTTAGCATGTGCGCTCTTATGGGACATTAGGACTTTTGTATCTTTTCAGATTTTGTCTTCTTTTCGAACCTAATGTATTGGGTATTTATTTGCATCGATTATCTAGTGGACCCAATTTTTTTAGTATTCCTTATGGTTTTGTTGCAGTATGATTATCAGTATTATCCCTTTTGGTATTGGATTTTATTTTTGACAGGTTAATCTAGACAGCCTTATGTGACTATGGAAGGATCTTTCCTTACCGTAGGTAGCACGGCCGGCCTTCGTCGCTCTCCGTATTCCGTATTTTGGGAAGCGGGGCGTGACAGCTATGAAGTCGAGGATGAAGGACGAGGTTAGCAATGGAACAAGATTCAATAAAATGAGAGATTCAAGAATTTGGATGATAAGGCAATAATGTGGCAAGATATGTTCCTATAGTTCAAGGGTTTTAAGGTCAATGTATTGGGTACAATGCCCAACTACAAATTGAACCCAAGCCCAAACTAAACCTAAATATAGGCTCTGATACCAACGAAACCTAAATCTAGGCTCTGGTGGTATTCATCGATGATATTCTGGTTTGCTCGAGGAGTAAAGAAGAGCATGAAGAACACTTAAGGATCGCACTGCAAATATTGAGACAAGAAAAGATGTATGCTAAGATGAGCAAGTACGAGTTTTGGCTTGATGAAGTGAAGTTCTTGGGTCATGTTGTATCCGGAGATGGAATCGCAGTAGACCCTGAAAAGATTGCAGCTGTTCATGATTAGCCGACTTCAAAAAATGCAGGGGGGATCAGAACTTTCCTTGGGCTTGCTGGATACTATCAAAGGTTTGTGGAGAACTTCGCTCGGATAGCAGAACCATTAACTAAGCTAACACAAAAGGTGGCAGCGTTTGTTTGGTCCGAGAAGTGTGCATTAGTTTTTGAGACTCTGAAGCATAGGTTGACAACCGCTCTTATTTTAACCGTGCCAGATGGTTCCGGATGATTTGTTATTCACAGCGACGCATCGGGAAAGGGTTTGGGGTGTATTTTGATGCAGCATGGAAAAGTTGTGGCTTATGCATCGAGGCATTTGAAGACTCATAAAAAGAACTACCCAACTCATGACTTGGAACTAGCAGCAGTTATCTTTGCGCTAAAAATCTACTTATTGAGCGAGAAGGCCGACGTGTTTACCGATCATAAAAGCCTAAAATATGTGTTCATACAGAAAGAGCTCAACATGAGGCAGCGTAGGTGGTTGGATCTGATGGCCGCGACTGTGATCTTAATCTAAAGTACCATCCGGGAAAATTTAATGTAGTACCGGATGCTTTAAATCAGTTGCCAGCAATACGGATGCTGACTTCGCAGAAGAAGATTATAGCAGATTTTCTGAGATTCGAGTTGGAGCTCATACTACCAGATTCTTCGGACAGTTGTTACAATTGCGAGTTCAGTTATCGTTGATTGATAGTATTAAGGCAGCGCAGTTGCACGATCCTAGATTGTAGAAATTTCGAAGACAAGTAGAGGCAGGACTTCAAACGGATTTATTGATTCATAAAGATGGTTCTTTGAGATATAGAAGTTGTTTGTGTGTGTCTAAAGGAGAAGTTTATGAAGAAGTCATGAAAAAGGCTCATAGTTCCGCATATTCGGTACATCCAGGAGGTACGAAAATGTATAGAGATTTGCGATAACACATTTGATGGGAAGGCATGAAAAGAGAGATCGCTCATTACGTGTAGAGGTGCTTGGTGTGTTAGCAAGTCAAGGCTGAATATCAAAAGGTTGCTGGTTTGTTGCAACCACTTCCGATTCCCCAATAGAATGGGAATATATAACCATTGATTTCGTGATAGTATGCTATCTGCTTTGTTTTTATCATCGTGTACATACATTGGTGATATTACAGATCATTATTACATGTTGATAGAGCACATAGGATTCTTGCTTGACTACCATCGTTATGATGGCGATCATATATATGGGGGCTAGGTAGTCCATAAGGACATCCTTAAATGTTCCTAGTCGTGGAAGTATCGAGACCGGGCATCGATATTCTGGAGTAGATTGGTGTATACGTTTCTAGACCCCGCCGAGGGGCGATGGTTGGTCCTACAGCCATTGGTCTTTCACACCTAAGATCGTATATAGGTGCTCACTGGGGGTGAGTACACTGGACGGACTCGCCGGGAACATACTAGATGGTATTATATATATTTTCAGATAGCAGTTCTCAGGTGACATGAGTACAGGTTAGTCCTTCAACCTGAGATCGTCATTTGTCTCGTGTAAATTCCAACCGTGCTTTGATTACTATCCTACCACGACTCAAAGGAGTAATGCAAACAGGTTTTAGTTGGGTACAGTCCCGAGCCACATGGAGGCAGTAAGTGGATCGTCGGGGATTCGTCTCTCCTGGTATTGCGGGTTGATGTCACGCTGTGCACGGGTGGCCATCACCAAAAATCCTTGGCCAAGGTGGACGAGAATTACTGATTTGGATCAGTTGTTTCTTAGTGGGTGATGGGCTTCACACCGACATGAAATATCGTATTATTAGGGATCTGACTTTATCCACCCTCTAGACCCGATATGCGAAAATCTTAGACGAAAAAACCGGATTGTACGGAGATTGTCACAGATAGGCTCAGTACGGATCCGGATGAGTTTCCTCGTCGGCTTTCCTTTTCGACAGACACCCGGATAGCCGTTACGTACAGCCAGTGCCGCTGACGTGCTTGTGGTTATGGATTTATCCAGTAACTCACTGCCGGCGTACTGTCGAGTCTTTAGAGTCCCACACAGAGGGTTTCCCCGGTTCAGGCGAAATGATGTAGTAGCCGTATTTTAATACGTGTAGTGTTCCGATCGAATGATAGTACTAGTTACCCGGACTTTCGATTGGACGGTTGATAATACTAGCTGGCTTAGAATTGAGCCGAATTATTAAACCAGGTATTGATTTAATAATTTACATATATATATTTCGATATGTATATTCTAGTATTATGTTATTTGTGTTATTCTATCTCTTTGGGTATTCGTATTTTGATACGAATATAGGTATGTATATACAGTTGAGTGTATTCCGTATTTATACGGAAAACATTCTAGAAGGTGAACACCTCATTTTAGATTTATCAATTTATTCTTTAAATGGAAAATGAGGTGTAAAGGTACTGAGGTGAAAATGGTGAGAACCATGCTTGAATAGTGTCGACAAATGAATTATTAATTCATTTGTGCAAACTATTCAAGTATGGCTGCTATATGTTTATTGGAAAATATGTTTTATAAAACCATGCTTCATATTTTTTTCTTTCACTTTGTTTTTGGTTGGATGAAAATCATTCTCATATTTTTGGTTATCTCTCATCACTAGCCTTTCTTGAGCTTCTCATCTTTCTTCTTGATGTTCCATCCTACCATTTCATGTGTTGAGAATCAAGAGTGGATGAGAGATAGAAATACATTAAGAACAACTCACTACATCCTTAGGCACTCTAAATTAGCAACCTAGAGTTTCTAGTTCCTCCACTAGATTTTTAGTGTGGAGTTAGAGCCATGGACCCTATCTCTCGGGTGGATCATCTTCAATGGAGGAAGACCGGCTGCCAAGCTTGATCAAGGAGACCTTAAGGAGCTAAGAAAGAGGGTAGAAGACCGAAGGACACGGATCTTTTGGTAAAACACTTCTATCACAGTAGATAGATCTCCTTTTGTTAGTTAGTTTAGGTTTATGGTTTGATTCTAAGACGGGTTTTTAGCGCCAGTTTTTAAACGCCAAATTTTGTTCCGCAACGACCACGGTAGATGGCCAGGGCACTAGGAAACCCAATATGGTATCAGAGACACCCCATAAACCTTTACTACCTATTTTGTACAAGTTTAAAATATCGATCGACAAAATTTTCCGAATCGCGTTTCCATTTTGACATGCCCTCTGCTGTTTTTGAAAGTTGTTCAAAAAATATTTCAGATTGCCTTAAAAATACGTGTAGGCATTTTTAGAGACCCTGAAGAAATTTGGGCACATAAGCCCAACATACGGTTGTGGAACCGATGCCTAACTTGCTTGTTGGCCGCGGTTCCGCGGTCGAAATGGGGCCGTTGTGCTCCAAATTCTTTCTGGCACTCTATAGTATGGAAATGTGATTTTTAGGATGTATGATTTTGGCCCAGATTTGTTTGAGTACTGGTTTGCACTTGGGGCCAATGTGGAAATGTTTTAGTCGGTCGAAAATTTGAATACGTATTTATCAGTGCATATGTTAATATCTGCGACCGTGATATCATTGAGCGGTATAACCCGACTAATTGCTATATGTTCAATTAGACGGATTTGCGAATATGACATTCACGTTGATGTTCTGTATTGTGCTGATATTGTGGATGGATTGTCACGGTGGATAGCCTATAGTGTGTAAGTCTACGGTAGCGCCCCGGCCGTCTGTCCGAGGCCAAAATGCGGAAACGAAAACTTTTTCAAACTAGAAACCGGCGCTATCGTATGCTTAAAATCTGGATCGAACCATTAACCTACAACTAGCTATCTAGAGAAGGGATAGAAAGGCTATACCGATCGATCCGTGTCCTTCGGTCTTTGGCCACCATCCCAAGCTCCTCGCGGCAACTCCGGTCTCGATCTCCTCGTCGGAAAGGGCACCACATATACGAGTCTTTTTATGGGCTCCCACCTCTGAACCGAGGCAACTCGAACATGAAGTTTGCTAGCCGATGTGTCCAAGATTGCTGTAGAATATACGTAGAAACCTTTGTCTCAAGGGGTTATTAGAAGTTGCCATTTAGAGTGGAGGTGGAGAAATGAGCTTTAGAGATGAACTAAGGATTTTGTGCAAGGAAAAATGAGATCAAAATTCCCACACCAAATGAAAGAGGGGCTGCCCTTTCATGTGGCCGGCCATGCCCATATGAGGAGGAAAAAGGGGTAAGCTAAACAAAAGAAAATGGATGATAACAAGGAAAAAAGGTCACACCAAAGTCTTTCTCAAATCCCATCACATTAATGCAAGACATGAGCACAAATAATGCACAAAGAAAACAAAGCAAATCAAGGAGCTTGCTGGAAAAGCGCTGGAGCCCCGGCAACCACAAAAGACACCCTCTTTTTATAAATCCCCACTTTGCAAATAAGCCTCCCTTCAATGCAAAAATCAGTCAAGAAGAGAAAGAAAGGAAAATGGCTGAAATGGAATGCAACCTGGCAACTTAAAAAAACTATCCCGTAATAAATTACAGGATAACCCCGCGACTGTATATACATACCCGCATTTGCATCCGACCGAATACAAATGCAATGAGACAAAATCTACACAGTATAATACTAGGATCCGGCTTAAACCAATGCCCGCTAGTATTATCCGTCCGAAATACTACACGTGCACAAGTGTACGCGTATGTTCGAACCCTGCCATAAATCCATACGGTCTCTACAATGTTTCGCCCGAAACTTGAGAAACTGTCTGTGGGGGACTCTAAAGACTCGTCAATACTTTGGCTGTGGATTTAACCACTAGCACGTCAGAGGTATTAGCCATACGTAACGAGCTACCAGGTATTGACCAAAAGGGAGGTCGATAAGCGAAATCATCCTGACACCCTACTGAGCCTGTCAGTGACAATATCCGTACAGTCCGGTCCGTTCGTCTATGAGCATCGCATGTCGGGCCTAGGGGGTTGGTAAAAGTCAGACCCCCAAAAGCGGTACAAGTCGTGTCGGAGTGTAGCCCAGAACACCCTGAGATATTACTGGAATACCTACCAGTAAATCTCCTGCCTTGGCCAAGAACTTCGTGTAATGGCTCTCCTAGACATAGCGTGACCTCACTCCCAATACCGGGAGAGACGAACCCCTGCCGACCCGCCCACTGCCTCCATGTGGCTCGGGACTGTACCCAACTAAAACCTGTTTGTACGATTCCTTTGAGCCGTGGTAGGGTAATAATCAAAGCACAGTGGGAACTCACACGAGACAAATGACGATCTCAGCTCGATGAACTAACCTGTACACATGTCACCAGGGAACTGCTATCTGACGTCAGGTATAATACCAACTAGCATGTTCCCGGTGAGTCCTGTCCGGTGTACTCATAACCCAATGAGCACCTATATACATCTTAGGTGAACCAACTGACACCAATGGCTTATGAGACCGGCCATCGCCCCTCATCGGGGTCTCGACTGTATACACTAGTCTACTAATGGAGTATCGATGCCCAGTCTCGAAACTCCCACGACTAGGGACCACTTTAAGGATGTGCTTATAGACTACCCAACTCTCACGTATATGATCGCCATCATACTGCTGGTAGTCAAGCAAGAATCCTATGGACTCTATCAACGTGCAATAGTGACCTGTAAGGTCACCTAAAGCAGTATACGATGATAAAGATAAACCATGGTAGCATATTATTCTCTATCAATGTGTAATAGTGAACTACAATGTCACCTAAAGCATGTACATGATGATAAAAACAAACCAGATAGTATACAAACCTCTTGAGTAAGAATGTCCTACCGGTATAGGTCCTCCCTCAATCATTGCAATCACGTACCTGCGATCCAATAATTGACTCTGAGGGCACTATATCCAACATAGTGCAATGGTTGTAGTACAGTTCTGATTATTTTGTATATTCATTATTGCAGGGTGAGCGTCCGGCATGTGGATAGCCGTCTCTGCTAGATTGTATATTCTTTTATTGGGGCACGACCAGGTTGAGGTCGATGTCGCCATTGTATATATACTTTTCTTTTCTGTACCAGGATTACCTCGCGGTGGAGTGCTCGAGTAGCCGGGTTCTAGAGGGCAACGGTCCCGCATCGCATGGCGTTGAGACGGAGGGGGCCATACTCTAGAATTGGCGGGCTATTCACCGGACTCGTAGGGGGTATAGGATGTCCCACAGAGGGGTGCTCAAGTTACCGAATTCCGTGAAGTGCTGGGTGGCCCATTGACTTTGTTGATTGGAGTTGCCTCACTTCTGGGATTGGCGGGTAACTTTCTGCACTCATAGGGGTCTTGGTTTTACATTGTACAGGCTATCCACACGACCGGGGAACGTCGGGTTTCATTTGCGGCTCAAAGGAAATCCGGGGCTTCTGGATTATCCGTTATTCTATTTTACTTATCGTTTTTTGTGATGTTGCTTATATCATGCCTGGGACGAATGATTATATATATTTATATATATACTAGTAGATGTTGTATATGTTTTACACCCGCGCTAGTCCAGCCCCGCTCTGCCGTAAGTAAAGTAACCTAATGGTGCATGACGGCCCCCGCGGCGAATGCGGATGGTATATACGTATATTGTATTTTCGTTCTTTTCTGCTGTGATATGGATTAATTGATGGGACCACATTAATTTTAATTAATGCAAGGAAAATAAACATAAATGATGCTGTTGGAACCAATTTTTTAAAACTGATATTACATATGTTTCCTTTTGCTTTGCACAGCGATATTCAGTTATGAATATCCGCACCTCATTCGACGAGAAAAGAGCCGAGATCCCTTCATAGGGAGTGACCTCTTGGGCAAAAGTTTGCGTCATTGTAATAGCTTCACTATAATCGATTCTTTTGTTTTGCACAGCGGCATTCCGTCATGAATATCCAACACCTCATTCGATGAGGAAAGAACCTAGATCCCTTCACTGGGAGTGACCTCTTTGGCAAAAGTTTACGCTACTATATATTTGTAAAACCACTCGGTTTCTTCAACGATATCAAGTTCATTACGTTAAAGGGTTTTTCGCCAAAAATCCAGCCATAGCCCTCCGTCATTTCCTACGAGTAGTACTTAGTATTTGTGTTGCGTTTGTTGACCGTGTCAAGGCGTAGTGTGCGGTATCTAAGTGGTGCTTGTTTGTAGCATGCGATGCGATTGGTTAAGACAGTCGTGCGGCCTTATTGACTGTGTCAAGAGCTCGTGCGGGTGGGTTTAATGCAATCAAGATAATGACGGGTTAAACTTGAATAGGACCTTTTGATTTGTTGACTGTGTCAATGTCACTTGGGTCCTAGAGGCAAAAACCATATCGGGAGTTTCAAATATACAGGAAACTTGCTAGTGCTGCTTACCTTCTGGAGTATGGTAAATAGAATGGCTTCCATCAAGTTATCATATGATGATAGTTGGGTCCTGATTCCCACTGATGAGTTGGTGTTACTCCTCGGGTGATTTTCGGACGATCCCGACTAATTCTCTTTTTAGGTTTTGAAGGAGAATTTGAGGAAACAGTGGGAACCATCCTGATTAGATAAAATGATTAATCAATCTAATTTAGGTTAGAGCGCACGCTGTGTGTTTCTTTTCTCTCTCTCTCTCTCTCTCTCTCTAGCAGCGATCATGATCTGTCCTTAAACTATGTAACACCCTCGTTCATTTATACCAGTTCTATTTCAAGTATTTTTTTATTTATAATATTTTCCTGATTTACTGTATTTTGGGTGTGAATAGTGTATTTGACATTTGTATTTGCATCCAACCTGACCCGCTTGCTTGAAACCTGTCTTGATTCATATTTATGACTTATCCTGACTTGTTACGTAGACTCGTGCACTTCCATATTTACATACTGCATATTGGCATTTATTTGGCATCTGCATTTTTAAATATAACAATTAGAGTCACATTAAATGTTTTTAAAAAAATATCTTGCATAGCCTGCGTGATGCCCCTGACCCTGTGGTAGCATCCGCGCATCTTGTTCTCGTCCCGTTCAGTGAAACGAACTTATTTGGATGACTACGTGCACGTGCGTGCATCCGTTCTTGGAGGTATGCATTTCGTTACCCGGGTATCCAATTTTAATTTTGGTCTATATGTATATTTTTCATATTTTGAAACTGAATTTTAGACCCGACCCGGGCATGTTTTGGACTATGTTTGTGTTTACCAGAATATCAAATTTTATTTATATAATATTAATTTTATAAACTGATACAAATTAAAATTTAGTTAACTAATAAAATATTTTTTAAAATTTAAATCTAAACTAATTTCCTAACAAACTAACAACCCCTTTTTCTCTCTCCTCTCTCTCCCTCTCTCTGTGTTACTTTATAAATATTAATTCTTTCAATATTTACAACCCCTGCATCTCTTCTCCACATATATATATTTGATATACTTTTTAAATCCCATATAAAGAAAATCACTGTTCCCTTTCTTCTTCACGTTTTCCCACCTACGAACGAAACCCACGCCTCGCCTCTGCCCTCGTCCCGCGTGCCGTGTGTGCGTTGCGATGATTTACCAACGTCGGACGTGCCGTACGTATCCGTCGTGTGATCCGATCGAGGCAAGTTTATCTTGCCATATGCTATACTATTATATAATGCACCCAATTGAATAATAACATTTCATATTGCTTAGTTGTACATCCCACATTACCATTTTTTTTTACCATTTTACTGTTATACGACGTCCGTGTGCATCCATATCGTTATTTACATATCCAGTCGCATGCTAATTCATCTTGCTACATGTTAGGTATATCATTATGCATCCATATGAATAGAAATATCACATGTTGATTGCATTATACATCCATATCAAAGTTTTACTGTTTTTGGATATCCGTATGCATCCATATCATTTAATATATATATATATATATATATATATATATATATGCATCTATAGATCACATTAATTCATACTATTATTGTAGTAACACCCCATGCTTAATAATATGCATCCCACTTAGTCTTGGAACTGTAAATATAACCCTAATCGATAATTGTGCATTCATACCATTAATTATATATCTATTTGCATTCTGAGTCACGTTATTTCATATTACTGCAACATTAACACCCCATGCTAGATAATGTGCATCCTACATAGTCATGAAACTATAGTTGTAACCCCTGATAGTTATTTATGCATCCATGTTTATTTGTATATCCATACCATTAATTCTGCATAACTAGTTGCACCCCATATTACTTAACTCATATTATTAATACATTAATACCCCATGCTTGATATTGTGCATTCTACTTAGTCATGATGTAACCCCTGATCGATATTTGTGCATCCATGCTTTTATTGTACGTCCGTACTTTCACCCTGATTCAATACTTGCTACAGTTTGATTATGAGCACCCGCTTGATACCTGTGCACTACTTGACATGACCTGATACACCACTACTTGACATGACTTGATACATGTACACTACCTGACATGACCTGATATATCATTACTTGACATGTTACCTGATCCTGTTTCTAATGCCGACAATCCTGAAATGTTGTCCCGATGGACATATCCTGTTGTCTGTATAGACAAACATGTTCCTGCTTGATCATATGTTGGCATTAGTCTCAGATTTATCAATACCTGACTTGAACACATAACTTGGGGGTATGGGGAAATCAATGATGAAACCTGACTTGTAACTCGACAGTTCGATACTTATACTGATCAGTTTTAGGGGCTAGGCCAGCCCTGGGATGATGCTGCTGACATCATTCATCTGTACATGTTTCCTGTTTAGTGCCTAGCGGCATGTCTCGGTTTCAGCCTGAGAATCTGGACCGTGGTCCCGGGCATGCACGGGATACTATTGAGTTACATCGACGATTCATTAAATTGATTTCAAAGACTTGAGAGTAATTAACCCAGTAGCTTAGTTCAGATTACTCACTGCACATCACATATGCTTTTACCCTTCACTGTTCCTTATTCGTGTTACTGTTCTACTTTTATTACTATTCATACTCGTGCCTGCATGTCTTGCTACCCCCTGATTATATTATTATTGATATTTTGACGCACTGACGTCTGGGTTTTGCATGGCCCAGATCCTCTACCTTTATCGCAGGCTGATCAGGAGTATTTCCGCCGTCAGGCCGAGCAGTGAGGATCCTGTTAGTATCCAGTTAGTTTAGTTATTTCCGTACTTTCCAGATGTTACTGTTTATTGGATTTATTTCTTCCGCATATTATTTCTTGACTCGTTTATTCTGGCATATGGACATGTACTAGATAGTTTATTTTACTTTCCTGTTCTTGATATCTTATAGACAGCCGTAATGTGACTGTGGAGGGATGTTTCCTATCCACAGGTAGCATGGTTGGCTCTGTTACGTACCGATCTTAACGCACTCTGGGAAGCGGGACGTGACAAACTAAAACTCCTAAACCAAGTTAACCGAACCTTCTTAAAGACTTTAACTTTTGGATTGTCATGATTCACGACAAAGTCGCATATATCCCCGCCGCTCCTACTTTCTCTTTGCATTTCTCCAGAACACTCCGTATCATTATGAAGATCCATATTGCTTGGGTATGCCATCGTATAGTTACATACAAACTCGAAGAAACTTGTTTCAGTTCGAGGATGGCTTCCAGTTCTTGAGAAATTGAATAGGATTATTCGGTTAACTTTTCTCTTTACCTTCTCTCTGGTTGCGAGGGCTTCTGGTATTAGGAGAGTACACCTATTACGCTTATTGGATAGTGTTCTTCCAAACCATAGGCAGGTGCTGAAAGGTAGGAAAGGAAAAAAAACCAATTAGCCTAAGTATGGTGTATAGAAAGTAAGAAGTAATGACATATAAAGGGGGTTAGAGTGATGGCAAAGGAAATTGCGACTACTATCATTCGCGATGAAGCCGCACATATCCCTGCCACTCCTACTTCCCTTTTGCGTTTATCTAGAACACTCCGTATTACTACGAAGATCCATATTACTTGGGTATATGTCACCGTATAGTTACATATGAACTCGAAAAAACTTGTTTCTGTTCGAGGATGGATTATGGTTCTGGAAAAAATTGAATAAAATTATTCGGTTGTCTTTTCCCTTTAGCTTCTCTCGGGTTGTGAGAGCTCCTAATATTAAGAGAGTACGCATATTACGCTTATTGGATAGTCTTATTCCAAATCTTAGGCAGGTGTCAAAAGATAGGGAAGGAAGAAAACCAATTAGCCTAAGTATGGTGTACAGAAGGCAAGAAGTAAAGACATATAAAGGGATTGGAGTGAGGGTAAGGAAAATTGCGACTACCGTCATGAATTTGGATGGTGGAAGAGGCATTACTGGGAATACCCGACCACACCCCACGAAACATTTTCATGTTTCAGTCTTACAGTGCGGTGTTAATTGAAAATTATTTTCCCAATTAGATTCCGACTCCAAGGTATGTATTTACCAAACTTTATTCTCACATCTGTATAGCATTACAGATGCTGAGTGGGAGTAGAACATTGGGAATTGGGTGATTAGATTTTCAACATCAGAATTCTTTGTAATTGGTGATATTTAAGGAAATCGCCTGGATTATGCGTAACGGCAAATATTTGGTTTTGAATATCCATTGTTATGCACCAATTTCAAATTGATATATATGTACGTCTATTTTATAAAGTGAGATATAACCTTTTGAAATTATGTTTATGATGTTTACCTATATCAGTTGATAGTTAGGTAAGGTGCATTCAACAATAGTGTAATTCTTCTTAACCATAACATAGTTTTCAATTTACGACGCACAAGGTTTGAGTTATAAACTCGGAGGACTTATACAAAGTATTGTATGTTGTCTGATATCCATTAGGACAAAGGGGTTGGTACTCGTACTATATTCCATTTACTTATGACTTCTCTGGTTTTAGACACGCATTTCTTTGAAATAGAAGGTCTAAATTTTGAGAAGTTATAGGTATAAGAATAAAGTAAAGAACCATACGTTGCATGTATCAGGATTCTTCGTGCTGATCGAAAGTGTAGATACTCATGCTAGGTATTCCGTCATAAGTAATATATTTAAGAACTTGCTTCTCTCTCAGGTTACTCATCCGTGAGTATGCTCCATGATGAGTAATGCTGCTTAGCCTTCTTCCATTTAGTCAATATGCACTGGAGCTGCATATATTTTGAATCTGATTCAAATTAAATTGGTGCCTTTATTTCTATATTGGATATAGAATGGATCCATATCTTAACACTGTTAAGGTATATGGAGTAGTCCAGATTATGCTTAAAACCAGAATCTGGATAAACTCAAGGCATGTTTCAGTAATGGCAATTTGTGGGTTATCCTAGGCATTAACGAGGGTTAACAATCTACCATTTGTAGGATTAATAGTTATATTATTCTTGACTAGCCATATTTTTAATAAAATGAATTCTTTTCAGAAAACACAAGTGGAGGTATGGTAGAACTGGAAATGATTCCAGAACCACAAACAGTTACTAAAAATTTAGTAGAACCTAATAATTCAATTAGATTCGACAATACATTAGCCACTCCGCAGATATGCTGGGTAACCTCAGCCACCCGAGAAGTATTTCGGTCTCCTTAAAGACAGTGACATGGAGGTTTTTGATGATCCAAGCTTGCCACTACTGCAGTGTTAGACTATGAGATCTAGCAGGTGGATGAATATAACGTCATTTTAAATCAGCTTTAGAAGTGCACGTGTATATGACTCTACTAGAGGGTTGTTATAGTCAGTGGGAGCAGCGGAAGCGTGGTAGGCCAGTAGCTTATGTCTATTTATAGACTAAAGCAAGTATAGCAAAGATAGATCGTCTATTTTTTATGTGACAGTCATAGAGTTTGACTTCATCAAAACAATAGATGGACCTGGTAAGAAGATGGTAGGGAGTGATGTCCTGATATTTGGATGGCGTACTCCTTATAGGAAGTGATATTCCTATATTACGATCGGTTATATTATGGTTGTCACAAGATGTTTCTCCACATAGGATCTGGATAAAGTATCAGGGATTCTGGTCACTAGATCTATGGTTTTAGATCTAGATTTGTGAAGTGTTCCAATTTGGGTACTTTGACACTATTCTAAAGTGTTTTAGAATAGATAACTCCTGGCGTGGTGGTGTACCCGCAGATGATAGAGTCGCCCTCTCTAAAGAGATATCTTCTAGACTGATGAGGAGAGAGATTTGCATGATTGATATATCACTTGCTTAGGCAATTGAGTCAATTATGAAATGTCAAGTACCACACAAGATATTGCTTTTGCACTGGATGCAATAAGCATATATATTAATCAAATTCTGGAGAAACATTAGGAAGCAGTTGTGAACATAAGTGGATTTTCTTTGTATATGGCAACGACAGCCTCCTTCAGGAGGTGGTTATCATTTCAGGCTTCCAAGATGACCTGGATGACAAAATAACTGTCAGAATTAACAGTTTTCCCTCTTTTGAGGGGCAGTATGTTGGACAGGTGGTCCAAGCGGATACTAAGGAAGGCATGGCGCAGGATACTGATTAAATTCAGTGGAAGATACGGTCTAAGAAGTTTGTTGGATTTGGAGTTCATTTGTGAACTGAGTCCCATCAGATATCCAGACAAATTCTAAGACATGTATCACTCATTTCAGGGGATAGTCTTTCTCCATGAAGTTGAGATATAAGGAGATAAAGATAGAAACATTGGAGCGGATCCACTCACTGAGGCTATTTCTTGAACGCAATAGTTTCACAAACATGCTTTGCGAGACTGATTAGTAGAAAAGTTGGATGTTCGGTATAACACGGACTGTGAGTATACGACACCGCAATAATTAGCCTTAAGTGCAAGTGGAAGATTGTTGGATATAGTGCCCTCAAGTCAATTATTGTAATCGCAGGCACGCGATTGTGATGATTGAGGGAGGACCTATACTGGCAGAACAGTCTTACTCAAAATGATAGTAAGCTATCTGGTTTGTCTTTATCATCATGTACATGCATTATGTGGTATTACAGATCACTATTACATGTTGATAGAGGCTATAAGATTCTTGCTTGACTACCAGCGTTATGATGGCGATCATACATATGGGGGTCGGGTAGTCCATAAGCACATCCTTAAATGTCCCTAGTCGTGGGAGTATTGAGACTGGGCATCGATATTCTGGAGTAGACTGGTGTATACGTTTCTAGACCCCGACGAGAGGCGATGGTTGGTCCCACAGCTATTGGTCTTTCACACCTAAGATCATATACAGGTGCTCACTGGGGGTGAGTACACTGGACGGACTCGCCGGGAACATACTAGATGGTATTATACCTATTGTTAGATAGCAGTTCTCAGGTGACATGAGTACAGGTTAGTCCTTCGACTTGAGATCATCATTTGTCTCATGTGAGTTCCCATTGTGCTTTGATTACTACCCTGCCACGGCTCAAAAGAGTCGTGCAAACATGTTTTAGTTGGATACAGTCCTGAGCCATATGGAGGCAGCGAGCGGATCGTCGGGGATTCGTCTCTCCTGGTATTAGGGGTTGATGTCGCACTGTGCACGGGTGGCCATCACCAGAAATACTTGGCCAAGGAGGACAAGAATTACTGATTTGGATCAGTAGTTTCTCAGTGGGTGATGGGCTTTACACCGACATGAAATATCGCGTTATTAGGGGTCTGACTTTATCCACCCCCTAGACTCGATATGCAATACTCTTAGACGAAGAGACCAGGCTGTATGGAGATTGTCACAGATAGGCTCGGTAGGGATCTGGATGAGTTTGCTCGTCGGCCTTCCTTTTCGACAGGTACCCGGGTAGCCATTACGTACAGCTAGTGCCGCTGACGTGCTTGTGGTTATGGATTTATCCAGTAACTCACTATCGGTGTACTGTCGAGTCTTTAGAGTCCCACAGAGAGGATTTCCCTGGTTCAGGCGAAATGATGTAGTAGCCGTATTTTGATACGTGTAGGATTCCGATCGAATGATTGTACTAGTTACCCGGACATTCAATCGGACGGTTGATAATACTAGCCGGCTTAGGATTGAGCCGGATTATTAAATCAGGCATTGATTTAATAATTTACATATATATTTCGATATGTATATTCTAGTATTATATTCTTTGTGTTATTCTATCTCTTTAGGTATTCATATTTTGATATGAATACAGATATGTATATACAGTTGAGTGTATTCCGTATTTATACGAAAAACATTCTAGAAGGTGGACACCTCATTTTAGATTTATCCATTTATTCTTTAAATGGAAAATGAGATATAAAGATAGTGAGGTGAGAATGGTGAGAACCATGCTTGAATAGTGTTAACAAATAAATTATTAATTCATTTGTGCTAACTATTCAAGTATGGTTGCTATATGTTTATTGGAAAATATGTTTTACAAAACCATGCTTCATTTTTTTTCTCTCACTTTGTTTTTGGTTGGATGAAAATCATTCTCACATTTTTTGTTATCTCTCCCCACTAGCCTTTCTTGAGCTTCTCCTCCTTCTTCTTGATCTTCCACCCTACCATCTCATGTGTTGAGAATCAAGAATGGATGAGAGATAGAAATACATTAAGAACAACCCACTACATCTTTAGGCACTCTAGATTAGAAACCTAGAGTCCCTAGTTGCTCCACTGAATTTTTACTGTGGAGTTAGAGCCATGGCCACATCCCTCGGGTGGATTATCTTCGACGGAGGAAGACCGGCAGCCAAGCTTGATCAAGGAGACCTCAAGGAGCTAAGGAAGAGGGTAGAAGGCCGAAGGACATGGATCTTTTGGTAAAACACTTCTATCACAATAGATAGACTCTTTTAGATTGCTAGTTTCATATTTGGTTTCGATTCTAGGTAGTTATTTCTAGCGTCAAGTTTTTTAAACACCAAATTTTTCGTTCCGCAACGGCCGCGGTCGATGGCCAGGGCGCTAGGAACCCCAACATATGGGTGATTGTCGATCGACTGACCAAGGCAACTCATTTTATACCATTTCGAGTTGGTCAGACGATAAAGGCTTTGGTAGAGAGGTACGTACAGAAGATTGTGAGATTGCATGGAGTACCAGTGAGTATTGTTTCTGATCGTGACACCCGGTTCCTATCACATTTTTTGAGGAGTTTGCCAGAAAGTTTAGGAACTCGCTTGAAATTTAGTATGGCCTATCACCCTCAGACAGATGGACAGTTCGAAAGAACGATCCAAACTCTTGAAAATATATTGAGAGCTTGTATGTTAGACTTTAAGGGTTTGTAGGAGGATCATTTATATTTAGTGGAGTTCTCGTACAACAGTTTTTAGGCGACTATACAGATGGCTCCATTTGAAGTACTCTACGGTCGTAAGTGTCGCTCGCCGGTATGTTGGGACAATGTTGGAGAAAAAAGACTGTTAGGACCGGAATTAATTGTGCAAACTGTGGATAAAGTTAGCTTGATTTGTTATCATATGAAGGTGGCACAAGATCGATAAAAAGTGTAACATTTCAGGAAAAAAATACTATTTTTGGGATTTAAATAATTAAAATAATAATTTTTAAGAATATTAGAAAAATATGGAAATTGGTTTTAATGAAATAGTATAATTATATACCAATAGTTCGGAAAATATTTGGAAATTTATATGAAATATTGATTTGGATATTTTATAAATATTTATACAAATATTTGTATATGAGTTTATTACTAAACTCAATTAATACTTCACTAATTATGCATTAATCTTGTTTATGCATATGGTTGCAAAAATACTTGTTTCATTTCCTTATTATGAACCATGGCTTTATTTCTTTTTCTAAAAATAGTTTTGGTTTTATTTGAAAAGAAAATAAAAGAAAAGGAATGGGAAGATATTTTGTTGATGGGGGACACATAGGTATGGGCAAAGAATGAGAGAGAGAGAGAGACATGCATTGCTCTAGATATTTCCTCACCCTTCGTCTATTTTTCTCACCTCCTTTCTTCTTCTCCTCCTTCCACCTCCTCTTTCACCCACAAAACACCTTAAAAACTCAATCAAAAACCTCATCTCCCTTTACAAAAATGGTGCACAAGCTCACTACAAGCATGATGGATGAAATAAGTTGTGATTTTGAAGACTTTGGGCAACTCAAGAAATTTCTTGAGTTGCCAAATGAGGTATAATTCCACACTTTTAGTTAAGATTTTAGCTTTCCTTATATCCTATAGTGTTTAAAGTTCAACCGATGAAGACTAGTGATCTTTGAAAATTTCTAGTTGAGATTTAGGTAATATTTTGATGTGTGAAGGTGAAATTGAGGATTAGATAGTGACTAAACCCCTGTAGTGTTAGTATTTTGAACTAAACCAGAGACAAAACCCCAGACTTGAACTTAGAATTTTCTGATATCGTATTTTGTGGATTTTATGGTGATATTATACAATATGGAGCAACTTAGAGTGTTTAAAGGAAAATCAAACAACTACTTTGACCTAGTTAGACCGCCGTAGGATTACCACAGAAGAATGAGACACCGGCTCTTTGGTTTGACCGGCGCTGCCGGGTCCTGTAGCTCTTCTCGCCGGCCACCTTGTGGGTATAGGTGTAGGGGTTTGTTCTGTAGCTCACACACCTATAACCTAGCCCCTGTATTGCTAATTTTGTCCCAGTATACCTGAGCAAAAATCTGGGAGCATTTTGAGTTGGTTTTGGCGATGTTTTCCAATTTCTAATACTTGGTTTTTGGTATGTGAATTTGGTTTTGGTCGTTGGACGTTTGTACGTCAACGATGAGGGTTATTTAGTTGTTTTTGCATGCGTAGGCTATAGGTTCTAACCTATGAGCATTTCGCGTGTCGTTACGGTTTTCGGATAGGATTTTAATGCGATACGATGTGTTTGATATGTAGGTATCTTCGCATGGACTTCGGGACGACAAGGGAGAACAAGGCATCATCGACTTCGGCAAGCGAGAATTGTAGGTGAGTAAATGTATATCTAAGGGGGAAGTCGGGTGGATGGCGTATAGCACCCCCGCAACCGTAGAATAGGTTATTATATATATTGTAGATATGTGTTGATGCTAGACTTGGATACCTAGAAAATAGGGTTACTAGGAGACTACAGGTTAGATTAAGTGTACTTGTAGGATAGTTTACTCTTAGTTTAATTCCTTAGTCGTAAGTCGTCGGTTTACTTTGTCGTGCATACACACACTTGTTATGATATGTTTGTATATGTATGTGTGTGTGTGTGTATGGGTATGTGATACACACACACACACACACACACTATACATATATGTGTATGATGAAGGTATGATGTATTATATAGTTTGAGTCGATACGATCGAGCAGGATGTCAAGAGATAATTGATATATGATTTGGGATGAGACATCGTTTATGATGCGATATATTAGCGGATTGTTGGGCGTTATATACATACATGCGATAACATGTGACTTGATATATAATAGATTATACGAGACCTTAGATCCGTACCCCTGATTATTGATATTGTATGAAGATTGATACCGTACGAACTATATGAGATATATGATTACCTGCCACGATGAGCGAGGGCGACACCGTCTGCGGATACATGGTGGACCCGGTGCGGTACCCCGGGGCATGATTGACGAATATAGAGAGATAGAGACGTTGAGCCTGGCAGGAGAGCACTACCGACCGGTGATAGTTTGGGCCGATCCGGACCGACGGAGCCCGAGATTCAGATGGTATGAGCTGATCCGGACTGACGGAGCCCGAGATACGAGGATTATGTGTCGCTGATGGACACGGTTTTCATGATATTTTCGATTGTCGATACTTAGCACTCAGGTTTTATCATGATTTTGTGTGTCGTTACTAGACACACGTTGATTGATGCAATTATACATGATACACATGACATGTAGTTACTTCGTGACACAGACACGAGTACTTGGCTTTACATATATGCTTATATTATTACCTTTACCGCTACTCGATGTTATCACGTTACTTTTATTTCTGTAGCGCACTGTATGACTTAGGAGATATTCATACATTCGGTTTCTACTCGGTGATGTGTTCTACTTACGAGTTGGTAACTCACCCCCGTTGTGCCACAGTTTCTTGCAGGTTTGACCACACGGGTTTTCGTAGCGGTTTTGCTGTTAGTTATATGTATGCCCTAGAGGCCATTACTATACATGAGATGTATATTGTAGTGGATGCTTGGACATATATATGGAGGACTTTCTTGCTCGACATGATAGTATGCTATCTGGTTACTCTTTACCTTAACGTGTACACTGATTGTCTCTCTGTTACATGTTGGTAAAGCCCTTAGGATGTGTACTTGACTACCTGGACTATGATGCGGATCATACTAGTGGGGACATGGTAGTCCATAAGTACATTCTTCATGGTCCCTAGTCGTGGGTGTATCGAGACGGGGCATCGATATACCAGAGTAGACTAGCGTATGCCTTCTCGACCCATACAGATGGGCGATGGATGATCCCATATCCATTGGTGTTTGACATCAGAGATGATATATGGGTGATCAGTAGAGACTGGGTACACTGGACGGACTCGCCGAGAACTCCCAGATGGTATTATACCTTACGTCAGATGGCAGTTCTCTGGTGACACTGGTACAGATTAGTCTGTAGACCCGAGATCGTCATAGAGTCTTGCGTGATTCCCACTGTGCTTTAATTTCCATCTTACCACGTCCAAGAGGGCGTGCAAAACGGTGGTTTTTGGGTACAGTCCCGAGTCACATGGAGGCAATGAGCGATAGGAGGGGTTTCGTCTCTCCCGGTATTGGGGTTGATGTTGCGCTATGCTCGATTGGCCAGGGCTGGTTTAGAGATTTACTGGTAAGTGTTACTAGTAGTTTCTCGACCCGTTATGAGCCTCATATTGGCATGACTTATCGGTTATTGGGGTCTGACGTTTACCACCCCTAGACTTGATATGCGACATATCAGACGAGGAGACCGGACTGTACGGTAGTGTCACTGTCAGGCTTTTTGGAGGAGTTGGAGCGGGCTTGCTTGCTGATCTTCTGATCGCTCAATACCCGGGTAGCCGTTACGTCCAGCTAGTACCGCTGACGGCTTGTGGGTGCTTGATATGATCATCACCTACTGCCGGCATATTGACGAGTCTTTAGAGTGCAACATAGAGGTTTAACTGGCTCAGGCAAAACGAAATAGGAGCGTATATGTGATATGTGCAGGACCGACAATAATGCATGTATGTGATACCGTATTCTATTCTCGCGATGTTTGTGTCGATCGGTTATATGCGATATAACCATGTTATCGAATCAAGGGTTGATTCGATAAGTCGATACATTGAATGTTAGTCGGTTATATGTGATATAACTGGATTATTAAGTCAAGTGTTGATTTAATAATTTAGTGTATAATTGTATATGTGATATACTAATTTACATTAACTAACATTGGTTCACTTAAGCATTTGTTTTTCTCACTTGTGCACAAGTTAATATATATATGATATATATTCATTTGTGTACATTTTGTATCATGGTTGTTGATACAACTATCATGGGTGTATGAGACATACACCATTATAAATATATTGGTATGGTTTTTAATAATCAAAGTAAATACAAAATTAGTGGATATTTTTTAATTGCATGAAGCTTGTAGAAGCTTGTAAGTGCTTTGACAAATTCAACCCTTTTTGTTTTGCTTTGGATATTAATTAACCTAACCAATATATTTAGCCATGGTTATGTCTCTACATGAGTTAGTATATGATACTCACTCACCATGGTTAGCAAAATCTCTCTCTTGATTAGTTTCATTCTCATTTTAAGCTCATCTTCTTCCTCCTTGATTTTCTTTCTAGGGTTTGAAAAAGAGAGAGAAACAAAGTGAGAAAAGAAATTCTAAAGTGTACCCATTTTCTATTTCACCATCCTCTACTAGACTAGCACTTTAGTTTAGGGTGTTTGCTTCACTAATTCTTTGGTTAGTGAAGTAGAAACTTGTGTTCGTATCCCCTCGACGTAGATCATCTTCGGCCTCGATGACTTCAAGCAATACCGTTGCCTCTTCTCATGGAGCCGTCCGAGAGTCCGGGAGTTCGATGATCGCAGCGAAGGGAATACTACAAGGAGCTTACGAAGTGAAGGACCGATCTGCAAAGGTTGTATTTCGTATTCACTTAGTGTTAAAGAGTTCAACTTGCATGTCTTACCCTAATTATCTAGCAAAGATCTTGTTTAGAGTTATTCGGCACGGCTAAAATTTGAATCCGGTATGGTTGATACCTAGTAGAACCTTATTAGAGTGCCTAGTAACCCTACACTCGTATCAGAGCCTAGCTAGAGCATTAGGCGATGTGTTTACGAAGTTAAAACTCTGAACGAACCCCGATACGTCAAATTATACCCTTCTCTGGAAAAATTTTTTAAAATGTGATTTTTCTGAATTAAAAATACACAAAAAAATCAGCAGGCAATTATAAGAATTACCATGAAAAACGAGCCCCCAAATCCTCTACGTGGCTGCGGAACCGTGGCAATAAGCCACTTGTCGCGGCGGTTCCGCGACAAGAAAAGAGTATTGGGGACGGTTCTTTATGCAGTAATATCAGTTACTATTCCTGCATCTTTCTGGGTAGTTTTTATTCTGACTCAAGTGTTGAGTATTCTGGGGTTTATTTTGTAATCGTTGATTCGATCGGAATATTTAATTTTGTTTTGTTTTCCGGATATTTAGAAAATATTAAAAAATTCAAACGGATATCAATAACTCACTTTTTCCCGACCCGGGAAATTTCCAAGTGTTGGATTTTTCCCGTAGTTGAAGAACGTCTAAATCGTGCAACTTACGCGATGGACCCTTTAGAAGACAACAAACCTTAACTCGATTATATGACCGTCTTGAACTGTCTTTTGAACCTTAGGGTTTGGGGCAGTACGGCGTGCCATATGTGAGGCATTGGCTTGACCCTTCTACGGCTGGACCATTGATACCGTGGCATATGATGGATGTTTTTAAACTCTCATCAAGTGTTGAGAACTATTTGGAAAACTTAGGTGTTTGATCATTCGATCGGAAAGTTTAACATTGTCTATTTATCTGCAATGTGATACAATATTTGGAATCCATAAGTAGTTATGAGATAACTAATTTGAATGTTATAAACATAGCAGTTTAGTCTCAAATGATCGGTTGCCACGGAATTTTGATGCGATCAAAAGTCCGTCGCAATCACGTAGCGTACGCGGATACTCGCCGGGTAAACTTAATAGATAGCCACGCCCTTTAGCCCCGACCAAGTGACTGTAGGAGAACCCCGTCGCCGAAAGCATCCGTTCGGGTGCTCGCAGCAGCGGTGTTCCGCCTTAGTGCACTTCGTCGACGGCATCCGGGGGTGCGGCCGTCTACTAAAGTTTGCGGCGAGCATTTGATCACCTATCGGAAATTTTGTTGAATTGCCCGACTAGATATTGAAAAGTGTTTTCGATATAGAGACTAAAATGCGGGGTTTATAATTGTTAGGCATGTGATGTCTAAGGAGGTTGCGGATTCCAACTGTTGTAGTTTTACACTTTCTTTCTGCGACCGTAAGTGTAATATGTGATATCGCCGGTATCGTTGCTATATGTCAACGATAATTGGGATGCGCATATTTACTTACGTTGATGACATGTGATGTTATGTGTTGCTGGATATGTTATATTGGATCGTCGCGTTTTGAATAGCCGGGGGTTTTATGTGAGATGAGGGTTTTTATTTTCGTTCATGTAAAATTCAATGTATGTAATATTCTTTTATTGGGGCACTTCCGGGATGAGGTTGATGTCACCACTTGTATATTATTTATTTTTCCGCACTAGGATAGACCCAAGGAGGAGAGCACAAGTAACCGGGTTCTAGGGTCCAGTGGGAGACCAACTCGAGGAGTCGAGTCCGGGTCTCCTAACTCTAGAATTGGTAGGGTTGCTTGCCGCTCTCGTAGAGGTCTAAGGGTGTGGATTTGGATATTCATCGCGAGTGTGGAATTCGTGTTTTATAGAGGCTCAAAATAAAACACGGACGTCCTAGTATATCCAATGTTTCATATGTTTCTTGTAACAACTCCAATTTTGTATAACAAAAAAATTTGCTTTAAATATAGTGTACACTTGGAGTATAAATGTTGCTGGAAACAATTTAAGTATCTAATTCCTTACAATAATTATAAAAAGGAGCTTGTAGCTCATTGGTAATACCTTGCATTGCTGAACCAAGCCACCCGAGTTCGAATCCCATACCCTACATAATTTTTATATCCTTTTGTTTTAATTTTTTTAGAAGTCAAACGGCCAAACAGCCATAACTTACAATTTATTGCAAATCAGAAAAAAAAAATAAACTATACCAAAATTCCCCCCAGACCAGACCCGACCCAACGGCGCTTGACTCGGCCGCGACTCGGCCGAATCGGCCGGCGGCGCCGGCCGAACTCGGCCGGTCGGCCGAGTCGTCAACACGAAAAAAATTCGTGTTGACCTGGTCTTTTCAACTGCATACTCTAAATTTTTTCTACTGTTACCCAATTCTCAATAAATCTCTTTTAAGACCAAATTTAATGATATTTTAATGATTTTTATATTTATTTTTAATATTTTTTAATCCAAACCCTAACCCTAGCCTAGCCCTATATAAAAACCCCTACCCTCTACCTTTTCCCTTCACAACTCTAAGTCCACTCTCTCAAATTCTCGAGAACTCGGTACGAAGAGCGAGAAGCGAAGCGCTGCCGAAATCGACGACAGATTCCGGCGACGCGATCGGGACCTTCGCGACGCTTTTGACGAATCGGCAACCACCACGACCTCTAGCTTCCTTAGCTTGTCCAAATCGTAAGTCCCACCTTCTTCTATCTCTCTTTTCTTTAAGATAAAAATACGGATTTTTGGAACCCGACGGAAATCGGACTAACCGATTTCCGATTCGATTTTTCTCTAAATTTCCACTTGTCGCCTAATACATATTATCTACCCATATGCATGTTGACTATTAATCACCCATAAACCAATTTAATCAAACTTTTTCACACAAAATGATAAGTTCTTTGCAAAACCGTATCCTTTTCATTAAAATACCATGAAGTTCATTTTTCTTAGTTTAATCAATTACCTCACTCATAAATATGTTTATCTTGATCACAAAACTTGTATAACTCAAATTGAATGAAATTTCACACATAAAATGATAACGTTTTCGAATACCGTATTCTTGCACTTTAATACCTTCAACTTTAACTTGTCATGTTTTACCTTTAAACTTCACCAAAATCTAAAATAAGTCACGGGGTAATGACCTACCCCTACATACACTCAATATAACCCTAATTGATAAACATCAAAATACAGAATACGAGATTACAGGACTTTTCACTAAAATACCATAATCTTTATAACTTTTATTTAAAGCTTTAAGTTGTAAACTTTTTAGATAAAATATTTTAATAAAATGAAAACACGATTGGTCATGGACATCGATCGTTTATCTAAACTGTCTTGTGGTGTCTAGGCTAGGCAAGTGAGCTTGGGTAACTTTAAAAGGCCCGTTTCACGATTCGTGAGCGGATCCCTCCCTCCTCACGTGTACTTACCTGGCCGTAATTGACGGTGAAGAGGCGATTTGAGCCTTCTAATGACTTATCGTTTAGACTTTAGAAATAGGCTAGTTGGTTTAGGAAACCCTAATAACTAAAAATACAGAAACTATACTTTTTGCAAATAAATACCCTATATTAATAAAACCGTTTTTCCTAAATGAAAAGTATTTATAAAACCTAAGCAAAGTGCCGCTACAACCCACTTTTGGGGAACCTGTTAGGGAAAGTACGGTTCATCGTGCACCCGCAGGCTAGTAGTGCGAGATTCGGACCTCCGCAAGGAGCATTCGGTCTCGAAAGGTTTAAAATACGATATTTAAGGAAAATGAGATTTTTAAAGATAAAATACTCATTTAAAAATTATTCATGTGTTAATATATATATAATTATCATTTTAACACCTATTTTATCCTAATATAAAGTTTCCACATTTTTCTAAAAATTACAAGATTAAAAGTTACACTAAAATACCATGAACTTCAGATAAAACAAATAATACTTTTATTAGGATATATTCACTAGAATAATACAAATAAAATTCACATTCATTATAACAATTAAAGACGAATATTAACTACTTGAGGTGTATTTTGAAAACTATACAAAAGTATTTTTACATAAAACCCCCTCAAGTTTCACAAATTACAATAAGGCCCCTAGCTAATATTGAACTTCAAATTCTTTTCTTTTAGTCTGACTCGGGTTAGAGTCTGACTATTCTTGACTCGAATATGATTCAAGTCAATCTATATGCTTTTATATTCCAATACAATTTGAATACATGAATCCATGAACCCAGTTAACAATATATTCCTTTTTGACTGAATCAAACCATGGATATTCATCCATTATCCTGATATTCCATTTACCTGATTAAACAGTTGCAACATGCCCACTGATATCATGGTTTTGGTCAGTCAACCAACTTACATATTCCAATACTACAATACTGTTAAAACATTACGGGGTTTAAGGGGTAGATTGGTACGGAAGATGTTAAAGGTGGCACGAGGTGGTCAGATTAAGACACCTAACCTGAATCCTGTTGTTGTTGTACCGTGGAATAACGGTTCCTTGTACTTTCCGTTTACCCTGATCTCTAGCATATAGAGATCCCCTCGTATACACTGGCATTCTTCTGTACCAAGCTACAAACAACAGCGTTACACAATGTTCCATAATATTCAACATTATAATACTTTAGAAAATACTGTTACTCTGTCCTACTCATTCTTCTTATCTTTGGGACTTACCGAACGACCTGTTCGCTGACGACATTCTATCTCTTTCTTCTTTGAATGTCGTCAGGTGCGTTGGACCAAGCTGAGATTGAGCCCACCGGTGAAGATTTGGAGCAGTTCCAGGCAGACCCAGAGCGCTAGATAATTGTACCTTGTTCTTTCCAGTTTATTTCATTTCCTGTTATGCCACTGTTTAGGCATTGTTTTTTTCATTCCAGTTGTATTTCCTTTTCCTGCATTGTAAAAAGAATGTTATTAATAAAGGTTGCTGTTATTTCCATATTATTAGTCTCTTGTGATTTACTTTATATTGCTTAGTTATGCTTAGCGTAAATACTTCTGAGTATTTACGTAGCGGGTCTCGTCGCGTCCACTTCGCCGTACACTGGGAAGCGGGGCGTGACAGGTTTTGTTGGTGGCCCATGCAGGTCAGAGCTGTATGAATCCCTGTCATGCAGTTCTGGTCTGCGTGAACAACCTAAGCAATGTAACATAAGAACCAGCAACTAAAACATTCTTTACATATCATGTTCTTTGAATCTTGCAAATTTCTATTCCTTGAATCTTATCATTTCATGTATTTGAATCTGTCCTAATCCAAATTTTTCTTCAGGATCATGGATTCCCCGAACAACACCAGCACCAACATCAACAACACCCCTCCAGCACTACCTCTCACACCTGTTGTTACCACACCACCCACTGAGCAAACGATGCTATTCGATGCGATCCGCAGTCTTCTCGAGGGACAGCAACAACTTCTGAGCCGTCCTGATAACGATGCACCGGGAGTAAAACAATTTTGGGCTTTGCACCCAAAGCAGTTCTCTGGTAAAGGAAGCCCTCTCGAAGCAGAAGAATGGGCACAAAGCATCGAAGACGATCTGGCAGCAGCTCAAGTGCCAGATAACGCTTGGGTCCGTGTAGCGAAGCTACAGCTCACGGATAATGCTCGAAATTGGTGGAAGGCGGAAGAAACCCGTCTAGCACAGCCGATTGAATGGAAGAAATTTCGCGAGAAGTTTGACGCGAAATATTTTCCAGTGACTGCCAGGTTCGCTATGGAGCAGCAGTTTATTCATCTACAGCAAGGATCAATGTGGGAGAAATCGGTAGATGAATGCGATGCTGGGTTCACTATGTTGAGCCGGTAAGATATGTCACAAGAGTTCAATTTTTAATTATCACATATTATACAGCTAACACAATCTTTAAACAGATTCGCGGCACACCTGATACCGACGGACGAGATCAGAGCCCGTCGTTTTCAGCAAGGTTTGGATACAGAGATCAAGGCTGCTCTAGCCACAGGAAAGTTTTTGACTCATGAGGAAGCCCTAGAAGCTGCCCGCAGTTATGAGACAGTCATAAAAGAGAGGGGCAGACCTCAGTCTGCAGGAGTCAAACGCCCTGCCAACCAGATGGCAGGTGGAGCTACATCCAGACCATCTTTCGTGCCGAGGCGACCCGGAGTACCAACTCATCGTCCTAGCCCAGCCTTTTGCTCTTACTGCAAGAGAACTGGACATATGATGAAGGACTGCCGTCGAGCCAACCGCCTCTGCTTAATCTGCGGTTCAGCCACTCATGATATTGGATCTTGTCCTCAAAGGCAGAACTCAGTTGCTGCACCCAGGCCAGCAAATACTTATCAGCAGCGACCAGCTCTTCCGGCACCTCCTCCCAGACTTGCACTGCCTGCACCACCTAGGGGACCACAAGCTGCACCACCTCCTTGACAGTTCCATCAAGCTCAAAGGAACGTTCAGAGGAATGCTCCTCAGGCCAGGAGGAATGTGCCGAAGCGCCAGGCTTTCATGATGTCTGTGGAAGAAGCTGAGGCCACTGGCCAAGTCATTACTGGTAAATTTCCTTCTCAAACTTATCTTTTAGTTTGGTTACCTACACACTTTCCCTATACCTGAACCTATCCCATATACCTTAGGTACAATCCTAGTAGCTTCACTACCTGCACTTGCACTGTTTGATACTGGGGCATCCCACTGCTTTATGTCGCAACGGTTTGTCCGAACCCATGCGATTCCAGTCTCACCGCTTGTATCCAGCTGGAACGTCAGTTCTGGAAATGGTGTTCTAAAGGCAACTATGGGATACAGCATGTGTCCAGTCATCGTCTGCAGTCGAGAGTTTTACGCCGACTTCAAAGTACTGGACATACCAAACTTCGATGTGGTTCTAGGAATGGACTGGCTTGGAACTTTTTATGCTACCATCGACTGTCGTCAAAGGAGGGTAGTATTTGAGATTCCAGATCATCCGGTCTTCTAATTAAAGAGTGGAGATCGTACATTGGAGCCAAGTACTTACAAAGCGAAGCCAAAGGAAGCAGTAGTTGCAGCAGCTCATGCAGAGGAAGAATCAAGACCGGAGGTAGTTCGAGAGTTCGACGACGTATTCCCTGACGATATATCAGGTTTGCCTCCCGATCGAGCTCTTGAATTCAGTATTGACTTAGTACCAGGAGCACAACCAGTGATCAAAGCACCGTATAGACTAAGTCCAGAAGGTTTGAAAGAAGTTCGAACACAGTTGGACGAATTACTGGAGAAAGGATGGATTCGTCCCAGCACTTTAAGTTGGGGAGCACCTGTACTATTGGTGAAGAAGAAGGAAGGTTCATACTGAATGTGCATCGACTATAGGGCCTTGAACGAAGTTACTATAAAGAACAAGTATCCACTCCCGCGCATCGACGATTTGTTCGATCAGCTAAGTGGATCTTGTGTCTTCTCTAAACTAGATCTTCGTTCAAGTTATCATCAAATGAAGGTCAAGGAGGCTGATATTCACAAAACAGCTTTCAGAACTCGCTATGGACATTACGAATTTCTAGTAATGCCATTGGGAGTGACCAATGCACCAGCAATCTTCATGAACCTTATGAACCAAGTTTTCCGGGAGTATTTAGACAGGTTCGTTGTCATCTTCATCGACGACATCCTGGTATATTCTAAGAATCGGAAGGAGCTTGCGGAGCACTTACGAATTGTCCTGGAAACACTTCGACAACATAAGCTTTATGCCAAGTACAGCAAGTGCGAGTTTTGGCTAAAACAAGTTGGTTTTCTTGGACACATCGTATCAGGAGAAGGGATTTCTGTAGATCCAGCAAAGGTTTCAGCAGTCAGCGAATGGCCTACACCAAAATCAGTGAAGGATGTTCGGAGTTTCTTGGGCTTAGCTGGATATTACAGAAGATTCATTGAAGGCTTTTCGAAGATAGCAACACCCCTGACCAAGCTCACAAGAAAAGATGAAGAATTTGTGTGGTCAGAAGCATGCGAGCAAGTTTTCGTAGAACTCAAGTCAAGACGGACATCTGCACCTATTCTCGTCATACCGGATCAATCTGGAGGATTCGAGGTGCATTGTGATGCATCCGGTAAGGGACTAGGATGTGTTCTACATCAGCACGGTAAGGTTGTGGCTTATACTTCAAGACAACTGAAGACTCATGAGCGCAATTATCCGACGCATGATCTAGAGTTGGCAGCCGTCATTTTTGCTCTCAAGATTTAGCGCCACTACTTACTTGGTGAACGAGTGAACATCTACACAGATCACAAGAGTCTGAAGTATGTGTTTACTCAGAAGGAGTTGAATATGCGGCAGAGAAGATGGTTAGAACTCATGGCGGACTTCGACATCAATTTGCAATATCATCCAGGAAAGGTGAACGTAGTACCTGATGCTCTTAGTCGCCAACCATTAGCAATGAATCTCACCGCCCAGTGGAAGCTTCGGCAAGACCTACATCAGATGGAGATCGAACTAGTCATGCCAGGTGATGTTTCAAATTTGATGAATCTACAAGTTCAATCAACTATTGTCAATCAGATCAAAGCAGCTCAAGCCAGCGATGCTAAGTTGCAAAAGATCAGAGAACAAGTGGAGAATGGACTCAGAACAGATTTCATCATCCATGAAGACGGATCTTTGAGATACGGCAGCAGATTGTGTGTACCAAAGGGTCCTGTTCGGGAAGAGTTAATGAAAGAAGCTCACAGCTCTCCCTATTCAGTACATCCTGGAGGTACCAAAATGTACAAAGATCTACGTCAATTATTGGTGGCATGGAAGGAAGCGTGAAGTAGCCAGAAGCGTCGCAAAATGCTTGGTGTGTCAGCAAGTAAAGGCTGAACATCACAGGACAGCTGGACTACTTCAACCGTTACCAATCCCAGAATGGAAGTGGCAGCACATCACGATGGACTTTGTAACTGCTCTTCCTCGCAGCACAAAGGGTAACGATGCAATTTGGGTCATTGTGGATCGACTCACAAAGTCGGCTCACTTCATCCCATTTCGAGTTGGCCAATCAACTGAGACATTAGCGAAGAAGTACATGGAGGTAATAATCTAAATTAAGATTTAAACTCTTCATAACGTACTATCTCTGATACCCATGAACTCATACAGGAAATTGTGAGACTTCATGGAGTACCGGTCTGCATTGTCTCCGATCGTGACACCAGGTTCCGATCGCAATTTTGGCAAAATCTGCAAGCTAGCTTGGGAACAAGTCTGAACTTCAGCACGGCTTATCATCCACAAACAGATGGTCAGTCGGAACGAACAATTCAGATCTTGGAGGATATGCTCAAAGCATGTATGCTCGACTTCAAAGGATCGTGGGAAGATCACCTACACCTTGTGGAGTTTGCGTACAACAACAGCTACCAAGTAAGCATAGGAATGGCACCTTTTGCAGCATTATATGGAAGGAAGTGTCGATCGCCATTAAGTTGGGAGGACATCGGAGATAGAGAACTCCTTGGACCAGAGATGATAGTAGAAACCGTTGATGTGGTTCGTACTATCAGGGAAAGAATGCGCATAGCCCAAGATAGACAGAAACATTGGGCTGATGCGAAGAGACGACACTTGGAGTTCCAGCCAGGAGAGCATGTATTTCTGAAAATCTCTCCGAACCGCGGAGTGATCAGATTTGGAAGACGGGGAAAGTTGAGTCCGAGATACATTGGACCGTTCGATATACTCGAACGAGTCGGTGAAGTGGCATATCGTTTAGCGCTTCCACCCTCATTAGAAGGAGTGCATAACGTGTTCCACATATCCCAACTCAGAAGGTATGTGAGTGACCCTAGCCATGTACTTGATCATTCCGAGCTCACGATACAGCCCGATTTATCTTGTGAGCAGCAACCTGTGGAGATCCTGGACAGAAAAGTGAAGACACTTCGGAACAAAGAAGTTAATTTGGTCCGGGTAATGTGGAGGAAAGACACTCCAGGAGAATCCACGTGGGAAAGGGAGGATGAGATGCTTGCAAGATATCCGCACCTTTTTTTAAATTAGTCCTTAAATAAAAGTTGTAAATTTCGAGGACGAAATTTTTGTAAGGAGAGTAGATTGTAACAACTCCAATTTTGTATAACAAAAAAAATTTGCTTTAAATATAGTGTACACTTGGAGTATAAATGTTGCTGGAAACAATTTAAGTATTTAATTCCTTACAATAATTACAAGAAGGAGCTTGTAGCTCATTGGTAATACCTTGCATTGCTGAACCAAGCCACCCGAGTTCGAATCCCATACCCTACATAATTTTTATATCCTTTTGTTTTAATTTTTTTAGAAGTCAAACGGCCAAACAGCCATAACTTACAATTTATTGCAAATCAGAAAAAAAATAAACTATACCAAAATTCCCCCCAGACCAGACCCGACCCAACGGTGCTTGACTCGGCCGCGACTCGGCCGAATCGGCCGGCGCCGCCGGCCGGACTCGGCCTGTCGGCCGAGTCGTCAACACGAAAAAAATTCGTGTTGACCTGGTCTTTTCAACTGTATACTCTAAATTTTTCTACTGTTACCCAATTCTCAATAAATCCCTTTTAAGACCAAATTTAATGAAATTTTAATGATTTTTATATTTATTTTTAATATTTTTTAATCCAAACCCTAACCCTAGCCTAGCCCTATATAAAGACCCCTACCCTCTACCTTTTCCCTTCACAACTCTAAGTCCACTCTCTCAAATTCTCGAGAACTCGGTACGAAGAGCGAGAAGCGAAGCGCTGCCGAAATCGACGACGGATTCCGGCGACCGGATCGGGACCTTCGCGACGCTTTCGACGAATCGGCAACCTCCACGACCTCTAGCTTCCTTAGCTTGTCCAAATCGTAAGTCCCACCTTCTTCTATCTCTCTTTTCTTTAAGATAAAAATACGGATTTTTGGAACCCGACGGAAATCGGACTAACCGATTTCCGATTCGGTTTTTCTCTAAATTTCCACTTGTCGCCTAATACATATTATCTACCCATATGCATGTTGACTATTAATCACCCATAAACCAATTTAATCAAACTTTTCACATAAAATGATAAGTTCTTTGCAAAACCGTACTCTTTTCATTAAAATACCATGAAGTTCATTTTTCTTAGTTTAATCAATTACCTCACTCATAAATATGTTTATCTTGATCACAAAACTTGTATAACTCAAATTGAATGAAATTTCACACATAAAATGATAACGTTTTCGAATACCGTATTCTTGCACTTTAATACCTTCAACTTTAACTTGTCATGTTTTACCTTTAAACTTCACCAAAATCTAAAATAAGTCATGGGGTAATGACCTACCCCTACACACACTCAATATAACCCTAATTGATAAACATCAAAATACAGAATACGAGATTACAGGACTTTTCACTAAAATACCATAATCTTTATAACTTTTATTTAAAGCTTTAAGTTGTAAACTTTTTAGATAAAATATTTTAATAAAATGAAAACACGATTGGTCATGGACATCGATCGTTTATCTAAACTGTCTTGTGGTGTCTAGGCTAGGCAAGTGAGCTTGGGTAACTTTAAAAGGCCCGTTTCACGATTCGTGAGCGGATCCCTCCCTCCTCACTTGTACTTACCTGGCCGCAATTGATGGTGAAGAGGCGATTTGAGCCTTCTAATGACTCATCGTTTAGACTTTAGAAATAGGCTAGTTGGTTTAGGAAACCCTAATAACTAAAAATACGGAAAACTATACTTTTTGCAAATAAATACCCTATATTAATAAAACCGTTTTTCCTAAATGAAAAGTATTTATAAAACCTAAGCAAAGTACCGCTACAACCCACTTTTGGGGAACCTGTTAGGGAAAGTACAGTTCATCGTGCACCCGCAGGCTAGTAGTGCGAGATTCAGACCTCCGCAAGGAGCATTCGGTCTCGAAAGGTTTAAAATACGATATTTAAGGAAAATGAGATTTTTAAAGATAAAATACTCATTTAAAAATTATTCATGTGTTAATATATATATAATTATCATTTTAACACCTATTTTATCCTAATATAAAGTTTCCACATTTTTCTAAAAATTACAAGATTAAAAGTTACACTAAAATACCATGAACTTCAGATAAAACAAATAATACTTTTATTAGGATATATTCACTAGAATAACTCAAATAAAATTCACATTCATTATAACAATTAAAGACGAATATTAAATACTTGAGGTGTATTTTGAAAACTATACAAAAGTATTTTTATATAAAACCCCCTCAAGTTTCACAAATTACAATAAGGCCCCTAGCTAATATTGAACTTCAAATTCTTTTCTTTTAGTCTGACTCGGGTTAGAGTCTGACTATTCTTGACTCGAATATGATTCAAGTCAATCTATATGCTTTTATATTCCAATACAATTTGAATACATGAATCCATGAACCCAGTTAACAATATATTCCTTTTTGACTGAATCAAACCATGGATATTCATCCATTATCCTGATATTCCATTTACCTGATTAAACAGTTGCAACATGTCTACTGATATCATGGTTTTGGTCAGTCAACCAACTTACATATTCCAATACTACAATACTGTTAAAACATTACGGGGTTTAAGGGGTAGATTGGTATGGAAGATATTAAAGGTGGCACGAGGTGGTCAGATTAAGACACCTAACCTGAATCCTGTTGTTGTTGTACCGTGGCATAACGGTTCCTTGTACTTTCCGTTTGCCCTGATCTCTAGCATATAGAGATCCCCCTCGTATACACTGGCATCCTTCTGTACCAAGCTACAAACAACAGCGTTACACAATATTCCATAATATTCAACATTATAATACTTTAGAAAATACTGTTACTCTGTCCTACTCATTCTTCTTATCTTTGGGACTTACCGAGCGACCTGTTCGCTGACGACATTCTATCTCTTTTTTCTTTGAATGTCGTCAGGTGCGTTGGACCAAGCTGAGATTGAGCCTACAGGTGAAGATTTGGAGCAGTTCCAGGCAGACCCAGAGCTCTAGATAATTGTACCTTGTTCTTTCCAGTTTATTTCATTTCCTGTTATGCCACTGTTTAGGCATTGTTTTTTTTCATTCCAGTTGTATTTCCTTTTCCTGCATTGTAAAAAGAATGTTATTAATAAAGGTTGCTGTTATTTCCATATTATTAGTCTCTTGTGATTTACTTTATATTGCTTAGTTACGCTTAGCGTATATACTTCTGAGTATATACGTAGCGGGCCTCGTCGCGTCCACTTCGCCGTACACTGGGAAGCGGGGCGTGACATTTCTTCTGCTGCGATATCTGTGATGTAATCATTTGATATATTGTGATAAATACTGCATATAGTATATATGATATATTATATAGACGTTACTTATGTTTTACACCCGCGCTAGCCCTGCCCCGCTCTGCCGTTAGTTACCTAACCTAACGGTGCACGAGGGGACATCGAGGCGAATGCAGATGGCATAAGTGTACGTCGTATTTATCTGTGATGTTTAGGTGATTTAAATGATGGGACTTTATTAATATGATTAATGAAAGAAAAGAAAGCTAAAAGATGTTGTGGAATCGAATTTTCAAAAACAGGTAGCTACAGTTCTTGCTTTGCATCGCGGTGTTCCTTGTAGAACATCCTGCACCTTATTCGATAAGGAAAGGGCCGAGATCCCTTCACCGGGAGTAACCCCTTTAGCAATAACTGGCAGATGCTACAACACTCGGTTTTGTCTTTTGATTGCTTTTCTAGTTCTTGCTTTGCACAGTGATATATATGATATGTCCTGCACCTCATTCGACGAGGAAAGAGCCGAGATCCATTCACCAGGAGTGACCTCTTTAGAGAAACAAGTAAAAGCCTAAAAACACTCCATTTTAAAATCTTTTGATTCTACAACGATATCAAGTTCATTACGCAATAGGTTTTCAGAAAAACTTGTCGTAGTCCTCCGTCATTTCAGATAAGTCCTACTTAGTATTCGTGCTACGTTTGTTGGCCTGCGTCAAGGTGTAGTGTGCGGTAGCTAACTAGTATTTATCTACTTATGCATATGATGCAGATTGTATTAGGGTAGTCGTGCGACTTTGTTGGCCTGCGTCAAGGGTCGTGCGGATGGGTTTAATTCAATCAAGAAATGACGGGTTGAACTTGACTAGCGCACTATGGTTTGTTGGCCTGCGTCAAGGTCATGGGACGCTAGGGGCAAAATATTATCGGGAATTTCAAGTGTTGAAATTTGCAATAAAATTGCATACCTTCTATGAGGTAGTTGGATCCCGATACCCACTGCGAGTAATTGTTACTCCTGGGAGAGTTTTACACATTACAATTAGCCGATCAAGTAGGTGTCTAGAAAGGTGTCAACGGGGTTACGCCTCTGGGAAAATGAGGTTTACTTTAATTAGGTCCGTGCGAAAGCACGGGGAACCTCCCTCAAAGTACCGACACTGGCCTGGCTGAAAGATTGGCGAAATTGTAGGGTGTAATTAATCCCGGCTAGTCTTTCCTTTTAGGGTTTGAAGGAAGATTTGATAAAAACAGTGGGAGCCATCCTGATTAGATAAAATCATAACCAATCTGATCTTGCAAGAGCGCATGCAGAGTGTTTTCTTCTCTCTCTCCAGGTAGCGACCATGTCACGCCTTAATCAAGATAATAATACGGATGTATTGACCGAACCCGCTTGTTATACGAAGCTGGGGAACGTTGGTCCCGCTCCAACTTATAAATGTTATAAGACAGAGCAGGAAATTAGGGATTACCAGAATTCCCGTGCCGCCCAAACGAAGAAAGTGCATGCTGATGCATCTTCTTCGGGTGTGTTCATTACAGAGAACTGTTTCTCAGTATCCTTTACGTCCTGGGTATGAGATATCGGATCAGGATCCCGCATTTGTAATCTGTTACATGGGCTACTGATAGGTAAAGAACTGAGAACGGGTGATAGGTTTCATGAGATAGAAAACGGTGCAAGTATTACAGCCAAGTCTGTTGGTCACTATCACCCTGTATTACAGAATACATTCATTCTGAACGAATGTTGTTAGATACCGAACCTGATATACAACATCATATCAGTCTCTTTATTAGTAAAGAAAGGATATAATTTTGTATTGTTGGATAATATTTTGAACATTTTCTATATCAAGAGTTGATCGGTTCAGGCATGTTATCTAAAAGCATTGACGTTCTAAATCAAACTACAGTTCTTAGTATACAGAACACACACAAGAGGAAGAGTTCAGAAATGAACGAATCCTTCTTGAGGTATTGTAGACTAGGTCATATCAATGCGACCCGACTAGCTGAAGTTACATTGAGATGCATATTTAAATTAGTTTGAATTTACATCTTGTGAAACTTGCCAGTCATGTCACAGAGATAAGATGACCATAGCTCTGTTAATAGAAAACAGAGAAAGAGTTAGTGAACTCTTGGGATAATACATGTTGATGTATGAAGGTCCCCTGTCTACACATGCCAAGACCGGTTCTTTGTACTTCATTACATTCTCTGATGATCTCTCAAGATTCAGACATATGTTTCTATTGAAACACAAGTCCGAAGCTTTTAAGATATTCACAGAATATAAGTTAGAAGTAGAGAACCAAAACGGGTATAAGTATTATGTCCTTTGATGTGATCAAGGAGGAGAATACTTGAGCACGGAATTCCTGGACTATTCTAAAGGAGAATAAGATTCTCTCTCAGCATTACTCCTCCGAATACACCACAGCACGTCGGTGTATCGGGACGGAGCAATCACACCCTATTTGATAAGGTGTGCTCTATGATGAGTACTACTGAGTTACCTATTTCCTTATGGAGGTTATGCACTTGTGAAGCTGCATACCTATTGAATGGCGTTCCAACCAAATCAATTGCCTACCACTCCATATGTGATATGGAAAGGGAAAAGCCTATATCTTAAGTTTGTTAAGATTTGGGGTTGTTCGGCCTATGTCTAAAAGCAAAATCCGGACAAGCTCGAGACAAGGTCTGTTATAAAGAACTGAAAATGTTTCAGCTATACAAACTGCAGCTGATGATTTGGTAGAACTAAAGGATTCAATAGTTTCCAACGAACCTCAGCTTCTCCGCCGATCTAGCAGGGTTCCTCACCCACCTGAGAGATACTTTGGTTTCTCTATGACAGTGGGAGCGAGGATTGCATCATGAGATGATGACCCAACTAGTTTCGAGCTGGCCATCAGGAGTGGGACTCTGTAAGAATGGCTGGATGTTTTACGATCTGAGATGGAATCCTTATACACCAACAAAGTATGGACTTTGGTTGCTTTATCTGAAGGGTTAAATCCCCATCAGGAGCAAGTATATCTTGAGAAGATTACTTGGTGTACATGGAAAAGTTGAGACTTTCAAAACTAAACTTGTTAAAGGTTTACATCATTGACCAGGTATGGATTATGATGAAACCTTTTCTAAATAGCTATGCTTAAGTCCATCCAGATCCTACTTGCCACGGCTACATACCATGACTACGATATCTGGCGGTTGGGTGTCATGACTTCTTTTCTAAATGTTGATTTGGAAGGGAGCGTCTATAAGTACACAGCCAGAGGGCTTCGTAGATAGTGGGAGCAGCGGAAGCGTGTACAAGATGTTTTATGTGATAAAGCAAGCATCGCGGAGTTGGAATGTCTATTTTGATGTGGTAGTCAAAGAGTTTGACTTCATCAAGATGGTAGATGAACCTTGTATATACAAAAAGGTAGTAGAGAGTATGGTGGAGATCCTCGTAGAGTACGTGGATAACATACTCTTGATAGGAAAGGAGTTTCCTATGCTACGCTCCGTCAATCTCCGCTTATCATAAGGATTCTCCATATAGGATCAAAGTGATACCTCCTAAATCCTCAGTTTTGATCTATGAGATAGATGTAATTGGATGTTAGAATACTCACTAGTTGTAGTGATATGGTATCAATCGATCCTGGGGAGAATCACTGGAAAGGTTCCAGGGTGATAAGGACGACTGAATATCAGTTACAGGCATTGTCTTTACCCTCAGTAAAGGGACGGTATGTTGGAAGAGTTCCAAGATAGATACCGTGGCATACTAGACGATAAAGGCTAGATAAATCGCTACCAAAGTTGCTACCAAAGAGGAAGTCTGGGTGTATATTAGTTCATGAGATGAACTTCGTTCCTACCATTGTGAGACAGTGGAGTTGTGGCTTATGCCTAGGAACGCCCGTTCCATCAGTGATCCAGACATATTCTAAGGCAGTGTCACCGGATCATGGAGATGGTTGATCTCCAGGGGATCGAGGTCAGGAGAGTAGACTCAGAGGACAACACGGCGGATCCACTCACAAAGGCCTTTTCCCAGAGAGAGACTATTATGGGATGGTTGAGTATGTGATACTACAACCACTGTTATCAGATGGCCCTAGTGCAAGTGGGAGATTGCTAGTTATATGTATACCCTAGAGGCCATTACTATACATGAGATGTATATTGTAGTGGATGCTTGGACATATATAGGGAGGACTTTCTTGCTCGACATGATAGTATGCTATCTGGTTACTCTTTACCTTAACGTGTACACTGATTGTCTCTCTGTTACATGTTGGTAAAGCCATTAGGATGTGTACTTGACTACCTGGACTATGATGCGGATCATACTAGTGGGGACATGGTAGTCCATAAGTACATCCTTCATGGTCCCTAGTCGTGGGTGTATCGAGACGGGGCATCGATATACCAGAGTAGACTAGCGTATGCCTTCTCGACCCATACAGATGGGCGATGGATGGTCCCATATCCATTGGTGTTTGACATCAGAGATGATATACGGGTGCTCAGTAAAGACTGGGTACACTGGACGGACTCGCCGAGAACTCCCAGATGGTATTATACCTTACGTCAGATGGCAGTTCTCTGGTGACACTGGTACAGGTTAGTCTGTAGACCCGAGATCGTCATAGAGTCTTGTGTGATTCCCACTGTGCTTTAATTTCCATCTTACCACGTCCAAGAGGGTGTGCAAAATGGTGGTTTTTGGGTACAGTCCCGAGTCACATGGAGGCAATGAGCGATAGGAGGGGTTTCGTCTCTCCCGGTATTGGGGGTTAATGTTGCGCTATGCTCGATTGGCCATAACTGGGAAGTCCCTGGCCAGGGCTGGTTTAGAGATTTACTGGTAAGTGTTACCAGTAGTTTCTCGACCCGTTATGAGCCTCATATCAGCATGACTTATCGGTTATTGGGGTCTGACGTTTACCACCCCTAGACTTGATATGCGACATATCAGACGAGGAGACCGGACTGTACGGTAGTGTCACTGTCAGGCTTTTTGCAGGAGTTGGAGCAGGCTTGCTTGCTGATCTTCTGATCGCTCAATACCCGGGTAGCCGTTACGTCCAGCTAGTACCGCTGACGGCTTGTGGGTGCTTGATATGATCATCACCTACTGCCGGCATATTGACGAGTCTTTAGAGTGCTACATAGAGGTTTAACTGGCTCAGGCAAAACGAAATAGGAGCGTATATGTGATATGTGCGAGACCGAGAATAATGCATGTATGTGATACCGTATTCTATTCTCGCGATGTTTGTGTCGATCGGTTATATGCGATATAACCATGTTATCGAATCAAGGGTTGATTCGATAAGTCGATACATTGAATGTTTGTCGGTTATATGTGATATAACCGGATTATTAAGTCAAGTGTTGATTTAATAATTTAGTGTATAATTGTATATGTGATATACTAATTTACATTAACTAACATTGGTTCACTTAAGCATTTGTTTTTCTCACTTGTGCACAAGTTAATATATATGTGATATATATTCATTTGTGTACATTTTGTATCATGGTTGTTGATACAACTATCATGGGTGTATGAGACATACACCATTATATATATATTGGTATGGTTTTTAATAATCAAAGTAAATACAAAATTAGTGGATATTTGTTAAATGCATGAAGCTTGTAGAAGCTTGTAAGTGCTTTGACAAATTCAACCCTTTTTGTTTTGTTTTGGATATTAATTAACCTAACCAATATATTTAGCCATGGTTATGTCTCTACATGAGTTAGTATATGATACTCACTCACCATGGTTAGCAAAATCTCTCTCTTGATTAGTTTCATTCTCATTTTGAGCTCATCTTCTTCCTCCTTGATTTTCTTTCTAGGGTTTGAAAAAGAAAGAGAAACAAAGTGAGAAAAGAAATTCTAAAGTGTACCCATTTCCTATTTCACCATCCTCTACTAGACTAGCACTTTAGTTTAGGGTGTTTGCTTCACTAATTCTTTGGTTAGTGAAGTTGAAGCTTGAGTTCGTATCCCCTCGACATAGATCATCTTCGGCCTCGAAGACTTCAAGCAATACCGTTGCCTCTTCTCATGGAGCCGTCCGAGAGTCCGGGAGTTCGATGATCGCAGCGAAGGGACTACTACAAGGAGCTTAAGAAGTGAAGGACCGATCTACAAAGGTTGTATTTCGTATTCACTTAGTGCTAAAGAGTTCAACTTGCATGTCTTACCCAAATTATCTAGCAAAGATCTTGTTTAGAGTTATTCGGCACGGCTACAATTTGAATCCGGCATGGTTGATGCCTAGTTGAACCTTATTAGAGTGCCTAGTAACCCTACACTTGCTGGCACACTGCTTTTCTTCCAGATGATTTGCTTTGGTTGGTGGGGTTCACATGCGTCGTGACCACCATTGTACTTGTATATTTATTTCAATTGTATCTAGTTAAAAGCTCTATCAACCAGACTTTGTATATTTGTAGACTTAGAAACACCGTTTGTATATTCTTTTCGGACTTAGAGTCACGCTCGCGTATTTATTCTTATTGTTGGTTCTTGATGATGTTTTTATGGTTTCTTTATTTTCTTTCTGTGTTTGATCCTTGTCTTCGGTGTTGTTATATCATTACGTGGTTGTTTCCGCCAATTGGCGAAGGGCTGGCTCCCGCTTGGGGATACCTTTTATTATTATTACTTGTATTTGTTTTTGGGTTAAAATATACAAAGGAGATTTCTGCCGAAATTTTCAATGACGAAACATGTTTTCAAGATAGCTACAATTGTGTTTTCATATTCTATTACTTATCTTTTAAAAAAAGAACTTGTTTTCATTATGCCGTCATTTTAAAACTTCACCTCCACTATTTTCCCTAAAAGGTTTAGATTTCTGGGCTTTTGGTTTACTTGAATTAGGTGGGGTCTTATAAACTTCACATGATTCAAGTACCAGTCACGTGCCTTTTACGGGTCATGATAAAAAGACGGGCTGATACTGAAAGAAGACCATTAGAGTTTGCTGTTAGTGATCATGTGTTCTTGAAGATATCACCGACTAGGGGAGTAATCCAGTTTGGTAGTCGAGACAGGCTTAGTTCTCGATTCGTGGGGCCTTTCTATATTATTGAGCGTATTGGAGAAGTGGCGTATCGATTGGTTTTACCACCATCCTTGGAGGGTGTTCATGACGTGTTTCATGTATCTCAACTTCGCAAGTATGTTTGAGATGAGACGCACGTCCCAGACCACTCGGAATTGACAGTGAGGGATGATATAACTTATAAAAAGCAACAATAGTTGTTGTAGATCGACGAGAAAAGGTTCTTAAGAATAGAGTGATCCTCTAGTGCTTGTTTCGTGGGAAAATCGTTATCATGGAGAATCTACTCGGGAACGTGAAGACGAAATTCGATAAAAGTTTCCAAACCTTTTTCCTTAGATCTGTATTTTCCTTATTCTTGTTTTTTTCCTGTTTCTGTGAATTTCGATGACGAAATTCTTTTTGTAGTTAGGTATAATGTAACACCCTAGCACAATCGTACACTATTTAACGATATTAATTAATACTTTGAGTTCCTTTTAATTATTATTGTTTGGGTTGTGGTCGGTATTTGGATAGTATGTGTGTTTATCGGACCCGACCCGCTTGCGTAAAATCCGCTATAGGTTGATATTTAGATATAGTATATTTTTATTGATATTTATCCATAAAATAAATCTATATGAATCTCAAATAATAGATATATAATATTTAAACTGTATGTATTCTTGGTAGCCATACGTTATGGGTATTTTATATCTAACTTTTAACTATTAGTGTGCTTTTATCTTATGTAAATATCCCATGATATTTTATTAACGGTTATCTATTACATATAAATCCTAAACATCCTAAAATACTGCATATGATATATTAGATTAGAATATATTTTCCTATCCATTATATTATGTTGTAAGCGGGCTGTTAAGATAATACCCTTGTGTAGATAATTTTTGATATATTTTTTAGATTTAGTAGACACGGATAGGGGATCATAATATCTTTATATAATATTATTTAGTTATTTAGTTATATACAAATCCCTCTCTCTATATATATAATATATACTTATACCTAATGTCACGCCCCGCTTCCCAGAGTACGCTAAGATAGGCATGTGACAAAGCCAACCATGCTACCTGTGGGTAGAAAATATCCCACCATAGTCACATTACGGCTGTAGAGATATCAAGAACAATAATAATAACTATCTAATACATGTCCATGAGCCAGAATAACGAGTCAAGAAATAAATAATGCGGAAGCAAAAGATCCAATACAATGATAAACTGGAATGTACGTCTCATAATGCGGGCTCACATCAGGAATGAAAATGCATAAATAAAACTAAAATACTAACAGGTCCTCACTGCTCAGCCTGCTGACTGAAATACTCCTGCTCGGCCCGCGGCAATGGTAGAGGATCTGGGCCATGCAAAACCCAGACGTCAGTACGTCATAATATCAACAATAATATAATCAGGGGGTAGCAAGACATGCAGGCACGAGTATGAACAGTAATAAAGGTATAACAGTAACATAAATAAGGACTGTTTCCTGATTTAAAATCAGGAAAGTTACGGAAAAGGCATCACGTGCTACCAAGTGACCAGCAGTCACGTGTTGGCACGTGACATTTAAAAGCAGCGGCAAAGGCGAAGTCAGCTCCTTGATTAAATCAAAGAAAAGGCTCCAGAAAGGGTCACGTGCTCACACGTGACCAGAGGTCACGTGGTGGCACGTGACGGCTAAGCAGCGGCCAGAAGACAGAGCGCAAAAAGAAGAAGAAAGCTCGTTCCAGGGGGTCACGTGCCTACACGTGATCATGGGTCACATGCCTACACGTGACCATGGGTCACGTGGCCACACGTGACCGGCTTTCAAAACCTATCTATTTAACAGAATTAAATTCTGAACAGCATTCAAATCTTTCCAAAGGAAAATGATTACTTGGAACCGATTGGACTAAAGATTTAAAGGTGATTAAATATCATCTATTTGTGGAAAAATCCTGAACTTGGAAAGATTTCCCTTTAAAATCTAACCGAAATAACAAAGGAAAATCTCTGGATTTAAAATCCAACGGTAAATAGAATTCACCTAATAATCCAAAGGACCAGATGAATGATGAATGCAAATCAAATCTCTCAATGAAAGATTCATCAAAACTAATTGATTCTGCTTCTTCTCCTATAAATAGGAGCCAAGAAAGATACAGAAGGATATACAGAAAAAGAGAGATAGAAAAAGAGAAATATAGAGCCTTGAGACTCTGGAAGAATTTGATCTTCTGCAGAAGAAAATCCTAGGTAAGAAAGGGAAGGCCCTTAAAAGAGAATTTAATTCTCAAACGAGTTTAACTTTGATATTAAAAAGAAGAACTTAGTTCTCTCTTTAGTAGAGGATCTGCAAAGTGCACATCTCCCCATGAATTGAGAATTTAATTCTCATTGGGTTGAGATCCTGCCATGCAGATCCAAAGCATAGAGAGGGAATAGAAATTTGAGAATTTAATTCTCACAGAATTATAGGAATTTAATTCCTTTAAGATAAAATTAGGGTTTAACCCTATGTTATAGGAATTTAATTCCTTCAGAATGAACAGAATCAGAGTTTAACCCTAGTTAAGAACTTAGTTCTGTCAAAATAACAGGAATTTAATTCCCTTAAGAAAGAAGAAATTAGGGTTTCACCCTATAACAGAATCTCATTCCTCAGAATATAAATTAGGGTTTAACCCTATTTAAGAATAATTCTCTAAAAGAGAATGGGAATATAATTCCTCTAAAGCTTTTATTAGGGTTTAACCCTAAGATAAAATTCAGTTCTTCACATATATGAGGAATTTAATTCCTACAGGAAAATCAGAATTCAACTCTATCAGAGAATATAATTCTTCAGAAGAAAATGGAGATTTAATGAAGAATTTAATCAGAAATTGCAAAGAGGCAGGGTCACGTGCTACCACGTGACCCCTAGAAAGATCTACAGAGAAGGGCTTTTGAGGCAATACCTCACGTGACCCACGTGACCCTTGGCAGAAGCTTTAACGCACAAACACTTAAATGCCCATCACGTGACAGCACGTGATGCTCCAAAGTATTCAATATTCTCAGCAGAACAAATAAAGGGAGGGCGCCCTCACGTACTACCACGTGACCCCTCTTGCCTTAGTGTTTAACACTAAATTGGAACCTCTGAATCCAGTGTTTAACACTGTTTTGCCTTACTGTTCAACACTGATCGAAGAGCCTTTCTTGCAGTGTTTAACACTGAATTTCTTAGTGTTTAACACTAAATTAAATCTCTGTTAACAGAGTTTAACATTAATTTTCTTAGTCTTCGACACTAAATTAAAATCTCTGTCACCAGTGTTTAACACTGATTATTTTAGTGTTTGACACTAGTTTGAGATCTCTGTTGCTAGTGTTCGACACTGATTTGTTTTAGTGTTTAACACTAATTTGAACCCCCTGTTGCTGGTGTTTAACACCAACTGTCTTTTAGTGTTAAAACACTAACTTGTTCCCAGTGTTCAACACTGCTGGTCTTTAGTGTTTAACACTAATTTTAGCCCAATTGGCTAAATGGCCCGAGGCAAAGCCTCTCCTTCAATTGACCAATAGGAAGCCAATATTCCAAACATGATTGGACTTAGCCCAAGATGGCCATAAGTCCTCAATTCAAACTTAACTGGGCTGATGGGCTCATAACATAATTAATTGGTCCTGGTCCCAAGCTGGACCAAAGACTGTTTAATCTACCTTGGTTTAAGGGTACATCTCTTCACTCCTTTGATACTTGGCGTTGTAATCCCTCGACGTCTTCAAAGAGGTGACGGGTCCCGATGACCACACATTGATACGGACTGTGGGGTCCTTAAACTCATGGACTATGAGGTCCTTAACCTTGACCGGAATGTCTTAAAACTAACAACGGACTATGACGTCCTTAACCTTGACCGAGATGTCTTAAAACTAACAACGGACTGTGGGGTCCTTAAACCCATGGACTATGACGTCCTTAACCTTGACCGAAATGTCTTAAAACTAACCTTGGACTGTGGAGTCCTTAAATCCATGGACTATGAGGTCCTTAACCTTGACCGCAACGTCTTAAAACTAACATTAGACCGCAATGTCCTTAAACTACCTACGGACCGCAATGTCCTTAAACTACCTATTGACCGCAACGTCACTAAACTAAATAACTGGGCTCCCTTAATAGCTCTATTGTTGGATCTAAATGATCCCGTTAAGTCGATCTTAGTCTAAAAACTAGACTAACGTGTCCTTAACAAACGTTTAAGTCGATCTTAGTCTCCAATAAGGCTAACGTATCCTTAAACCCAAACCCCCAAACCCAAATCTAAGATAATACGGATTTGGACTAGTCCACGCCCTACGGGCGATGACATAACTCAGTCTCCGTATACAATCCACGGGCAACCAAACACAAAATAAACACACAAGACACGAAGTGACCATCTGGAGAAGGAGAAAGTGGTTACCGCAGTGCGGTAGCGTAATTAACTGCAGGGGCTTGCGCCTGCAGGGAAGAGCGTCCCTACAATAAAAAAACCCCTTAAGCGAGGGGGAATCTGATGAAGTCTGCTACATCGGACGCATCCGTTTAAACCTTCGATACACGGTGTCATAAATCAACTTGGCATTTTCGGAGAGGTAGACGGATAGCACCAATTAGCATCTGCCCCAAATCTCAGGCAAGACGTACGCCGTCGAGCCGTCTTTCGGAGGGAAACAGATTCTGGCATGCCCGGTGGGACCTTTTCCTCTTTCCACTCCACACTTCATGTGTCGTGTTCGTGAACCAAACACGGTTTGCTAATAGTTGCCCTGGGGTTTCAAGGTACTAAGATTCGGCGTCTTGCTTATTGCAGAAAGCAAGGAATCAATGGCTTCCACTTGTGCGACATGCTCGGACTGCTATTGCAACCAACGCTCTGTCTTGCCAGGAGGTATAGCCTACGGACCCCAAGCTGCTTCGCTATTCATAATGCCCGTGGAACAAGTCACTCGAGCCACCACAGGATTGTTTTTTGGGACCATGCTTCCGCCAACAAGCTTCACCACTCCTGTGCTGACAACGGAAGCTCCCGAGAAGTCGGTCTTTGATCGACTTGCCCCTGCTGCGGCCTCTCTCAACGGGTCGCCCAACACCAGCGCCTCGGTCTTCTCCAGCCTAGGCCAGAGCTCCTGTGAAACCGCAATGGGGCCTGCAATCCTAGAGAAGGCTGCTCCTGAGAAAATAACCAGTCCTGCTCCTGAATTCATCAAGGCGGCTTCCCCTACCAAAAAGTCGGTCTTTACAAGATTGACTGTTCCAGCTCCCGCTCCTGCCACCCAAAGGACATCAGTCTTTAACAGGCTGACACCAGCAGTGACCCCCCACATACACAGGGGGCAAGACGAGGCTATCGCCATCACCGAGCCAATGCCATCAGCACGACACGCTCGATGTCTTTACTGGCACCGAGTGAGAAAGGCCAGAGGCAACTCCCCTTCTAGGCTAACTCCTCCAGCCCCGACGACAGAAGTTAATGCTGCTGTTCCAACTGGGAACAGCTTTGAGATGCTAAATAAGGTGCGTAGGAATTCTCCTACCGCGGTGCTAAAGAGGTCTCCCCCTCCGCTGAAAAGGGCTATAGAAGTGAAGCCAGAACAGCCCCAATCTCCTCAACGGCTGTCCTCTCGAATCTATAAAGTCTGGCGGCAGACCCGAGACTCGATGATCGATCCAAATTTCTCCCGCCAGCATAAGAAGCTGAAAATCCAATAGGAAGTTAGTCGCCAGGCTAAGCCACGAAAACCTGTCTGGGTGCCCACCTCAACGGCCCCTTCAATTTCCACTGCTCATAAAAAGAGAAAGCCAGAGAAGATCCCCCAGCCTACAATGAGAGCTAAAGGCACTAAGCCCAGACGCCCTAAGTCTGGGGGTATGATGGTCCATACCGTATACATGGCGTCAGGAAAGGAAGACAGCCGTGCGTTTACAGGTCATAGACCGCTTACACGGTCAGTGACCAAAGCGCAGGAGCAGCAACAGTAGCTCCAAGAGATGATGAATGCTATGGCCGCACTTACCGAGCCAAAAGAAAACTCAGAAACGTCCTCGGATGAACGCCAGGAGGAAGAAACCGACGCCGAATTCCTTCGCCGAATATTGGAGAAGAAGGACAAAGAGGCTGCTGAACAAGCAGCCAACATACAGCGTATGGGCCTTCTCTTCCAAGATATGATAGGGATGATGATACAACAAGATCCTCCGGCTGAAGAGCCCCCGATTGTCTTCAGAGACGATAGGGGAGAGACATCAAATCCCCCGCCGGCTTTATCAACGGCTAAAGAGGATACAATCTCTAAAACTGATTTGGACGAGTACATAGCCCAGCAAATACGGGTTCATCATGCGACTGAAGCAGCCGGCCAGGTCATAAAAACGGGACGGCCATATCCAAGCTGGTACGACCAAATCAAGTACCCGCCGGGTTACACAATTCCCAAGTTCCATGTTTACAAGGGAACGGGCAATCCTCACCAGCATGTTGCCCAGTTCAGGGCACTCTGCGGTAACACCGGTGGTGATGACAAGCTTTTACTTCGCCAGTTTGTTGGAAGTTTATCAGATACGGCGTTCGAGTGGTACTCTGAGCTCCCGAACGACTCTATCAAGACCTTCGCAGAGATGGAATTCTTGTTTACCCAACGCTTCGCGAGGGCAAGCGAGCGTACCCCGATAACGGCATTGATCAATGCCAGGGTAAAGCCGGGCAAAACATGGGTCCAATATGCTATACGGTGGCGTAATTTATGGTCAAAATGCGAGCAGCGTATAGAAGAAGCTCCTGCGGTAGGAATGTTTGTGGGAACTCTAGACCCTCATGCAACTATCTCCCAGTTCATGATGTTCTTTAAGCCGACCACGTTTCAGGCTTTGATCGACAAGTTGGTCCAGATGGACCAGATGGGTCACAGACCGTCTCCCCCGAAGCCAGAACCCCGGAATGACAAGGGTAAAGGGAAGGCAACCTTCGTTGCGAACGCTCAGCAGCAGCCCAGTAACCCAAAGCTGGCGGATCAACTGGAAGAAAGACGCCGATATTATAATGAGAAGATGAAGCGCCCCTACTCGTTCCCACGGGACAAGGCGAAACGGTTATTCGAGCTCGCAGTACGCAACAGGCTTATAAACTTGCCAAATCCAAGGCGACCGCCACAACCCACTGAGGTGAATAGCCCCAACTATTGCCCTTACCATCAAACGGTAAGCCATCCGATTGAGGATTGCTTCGTTTTCAAAGGATGGATTGAAGACCAATACCTCCAGGAAAAGTTTGCGCTGTCCGAAAAATGGAAGGTGAACCCGCCACAGCCGCATGCTCCTAAGAAAGCAGATACACCGGGGGCAACCTGCTCCTTTATTGAAGAAGCTCCATGGGAGGTCGTGCTATCAACTAAAACCAAAAGAATGCTGAGGGACCTTCATGCGTGCCCGGTGGTCGAATGGAAGAACCCGCTTGAACCTCAAATCATCGAAGGGATGCTGAAGCCACGTCCAACTATAAAAATCGGTGGTGATAGCCCAAGTACTCACACCCAACCGTCAAAATCTTCGAAGAAAAAGAAGAAGAAGTCCAGAAAGTTCGTGAAGCCTGGAGACAAGCGCACGGATTTGCAGAAACAGATTGATGCGCTGGAGGAGTACAATCAAAAGGCGCGGAATCCCGTCACATTGCAAGAGTTCTTTAACCACGTCTTTCAGGAGAAAGATGATGGAGAGAGCTCATCGGATGAATCCGAGGGATATGTGGCGCGTTGTCATGTGATTTCCCACTCAGAAGATGAGAAAACTCTTGGCACTGAGAAACTGGGAGCACAGCCTGAGCCAGAACTTGTATGGCCAACAGATGAAATGATCGACGCCTTTCTAGACGAAATTCGTTTGAAGAGTAAAGCCGATCAGGAGCGTGAGATGGCTGCATTGGAAGGAGCCAAGCATAGGCGACTAAACGAAAGAGTCGAAGCACTCCCGCCAGATCAAAAGACATCTGATACGGATAAAAACAAGTACAAGACGAGGAAGAGGTTCGCCAAAGCCATGTCAGTAGGGATGAAGCTACCACCTTCGGAAGAGAACGCGTTCGATGGGGCGGAGAGGCGCCCTAATTATTGCTCATATCATCGGAAAATTTCACACCCTACGGAGGAGTGTGACGCCTTTAGGATATGGTGGCAGGGATATGTTGCTCACCGGCAACATTTTAAGCGCATGAAACGCAGAACTCGTCGGGAGCAAAGAAGTACAACCGACAGGCACAAAAGAACTACCGGCAGCTGTTATGTGGTCGACGCCAGAGGATCACAAGTTCTCACCTTTGGGAGCGACTCTAATGAGGAAATGGTTCTGGGCCCTCTCTTTAAAGAATCTGTTTTAGGGAAAGAGAAAGAACCAGAGGCCTGCGAAAACATTCAGCTGCGCAATCGCACGCTCCCGGAAAAGAATCTCGGGCCCGCAAATAGAAAAGATAAGAGAAAGGAGAAGGTCACTGGGGATATCGCCTTAGATGACCAAATCATGAAAGAGCTGACTGCCAAGGACCCTCCCAGGAAGGGTAAGGTGGACTACAACATCCTAGCGCACCTAAGGAAGCTACCTTCTCAGCTCAGCATTCTCGATGCCTTCCTATTATCGAAAGAAGCGCGAGATTCATTAATCAAGGCGTTACAAGAACCCGAGCAATTCCAAGCCTTCCTCGCCGAAGAAAGGATGAAGAATGAACTGGAAGAAGTGCATACGGCCGACATCACTTTCGGTGACGAAGACCTCCTCCTCGGGACGTACGACCACAACCGTCCCCTATATGTCTCTGGATACTGCCATGATTTCAAGATAGGCAAGATCCTGGTGGATAATGGATCCTCCGTCAATCTCCTTAATGTTCGGGTGTTGAAGGAAATCTGCATGAGTGTGCACCACCTCGCTCGTGACAAAATTACCATCTCCGGTTTCGACTCCCAGTCATCACGGACTCTCGGATCTGTAATACTAACATTACGCTTCGGACTGCTCGTCACGGACATCAAGTTTCACGTCATTGACGCCAAGACCTGCTACAACGCCTTGCTCGGTCGTCCTTGGTTACATGAGTACAACATCATCCCTTCTACACAGCATCAGTGTATGAAATACTTCAAGGATGGCTTCGAATATACCGTAACAGGCGAGCTGAACCCATTTTCCGTGAACGAAGTCCGCAAGTACAAAGATACGAAGTACTTTTTGTCAGACTTCGAGGATACAGAAAAGTGTCACAAGCCGGAGAACAAAGCCGCCGCCATCATCCCTGTTTTCGGGAGCGATACCGAAGAAGAAGAAGAAGAGATAGTCTACGCTGGTCCGTCCCGACGCAACAACCTGGGACTGTCCGCCCCCATGTTGATCTTCGGAAGTGACTCGGAAGATGAAGTTAATGCCATGTTCTCCAGTCGGCCGTCAATACAAGCATCCCCTGGCGATGATCAGAGTTTGCAAATCACCATGGTGCCGCAGGAACACTACAAGGATCTCGACACACTTCAAGCTTACAATGTGCAGGACCTGCAGACGTTTTACGTCCCTCCCAGGCGAAAGGGTGAAAAGGTGATCCTATTCTACCAATCCACAGAAACGAGAGTAGAGAAAGAGATATGGCATGGCGCGGATGCTACACTCGACAGGCTCCAACCCATCCGTTTGCCCAGATATTACACAAATAGTCTAAAGAGGCTATTGAAGTGCCAAGGTGTACCCTTAAAATAGACTGTTCGACAAGCTCGGTTCTACAACAGGATTTGGAATGTCCCTGGGACTCAGCGCAAATTGCCCAACGGGAGAATGGAAACGCTTGGGCTTGGATATGTGAGATCCAGGAAACGGGAGCGAGTCCACGGCAGCTACGCCATATATAACTTCGATGAGGAGGAGGACACCCTGTCGGGGAATGTTAACCCCTCGTCAAAACTGGATCCCACGAGTGAAGTGCCGAGTCCGTCGTTTGAAAAACAAGTGGACAAGCTTATCAGGAAAGCAGGTCAAAAGGCTCGGGAAGACCACAATCGCGAGATGGCCATCTACGAGAAGGCCAGGACGCAACGTCTGTTTCAACAGGCCGCAAAAGACGAAGATGCTCCTCCCTGTCAACCCGTTGTACAAAAGGCCCGACGCAGAGGCAGAAGTAGGTCAAGAAGCGGAAAGAGGAGTCGACAACAACGACGCAGGATTAGAGAGTCGTGTGATCAGGCATTGCGCGGTCCGGATTTGTCCCTCATGAAGAAGATGAGTCGAGCGTATTCCTTCCCTCGAGACAAGACAAAGAAGCTACTCGACCTCGCCATAAAACATCAAATGATCGCACTTCCGGAGTCTAAGCACCCTGAGCAGGTTAACGAGGTTTCTCATTCGGGCTATTGATCTTATCACCGAGCCATAGGACACCCTATCGAAGACTGCTTCACGTTCAAGAACTGGGTCGAAGACCAGTACCAGCAAGGCAGATTTGCTTTATCCAGCAGCTGGAGGGTAACGCCGCCACAAAAGCACGAACCCAAAGCCGCAAGAGCAGAGCCAGATCCACATCAATCTTGGAAGCGAATTCTCACCTGTTACATGATTACAATATTAAAAGAAGAGCCCGAGAACATAGACGAGCTCCCTTGGTGCTTCGAAAACAATGACAATGAGGTAATCTCAGAATTTCCACCGGCTCCGAAAGAACTGGAAGAAGGCATACATACTACTGCAGATAACCTCAAGAAGATTGAGTTGGGATCGACAGACGATCCGCGACCGACATTCGTCAGCGAACTGCTATCTGAAGAAAGGGTGGCTGCGTTAAAGGACGTGCTTCTATAGCATAGAGATTGCTTCGCGTGGAACTATTCCGAGATGCCAGGATTAGATCCAGAGATTGCGGTACATAAATTAGCAATATCACCAGATATCAAGCCAGTCAAACAGGCGCCGAGACGGATGCGGCTCGAGCTTGAAATGAGCATTAATGCCAAAGTCAAGAAACTAATCGATTCCGGGTTTATCCAAGAGGTACAGTATCCTGATTGGGTCGCCAACATCGTCCCGGTGATGAAGAAGAATGGGACAGTACGCATATGTGTGGACTTTCGAGATCTCAATAAAGCCTACCCGAAGGACGATTTCCCAGTGCCGGTCACCGAACTGATGATAGACAATACGTCCACTCATGAGGTTTTCTCCTTTATGGATGGTTCATCAGGGTACAATCAGATAAAGATGCATCCCGACGACCAGAAGCACACCGCTTTCCGGACTCCTTTGGGTATATTCTGCTACAAAGTTATGCCCTTCGGTCTAAAGAACGCCGGTGCTACCTATCAAAGGGCCATAACAAAGATCTTCGATGATCTCATACATATAATCGTCGAGTGCTATATTGATGACCTCGTAGTGAAGAGCATGTCATACGAAGAGCATTTAGAGCATCTGAAGACCGTGTTTCAATGCCTTCGGCAATATAATTTGAAGATGAATCCCCTCAAATGCGCGTTCGGAGTCTCCTCGGGTAAATTCCTGGGATTCATCATCCGACACTGAGGTATCGAAATAGATCCATCCAAGATCAAGGCGATCATGGAAATGCCACCCCCATGGACTCTCAAACAGCTGCGGTCTCTCCAGGGGAAGCTCGCGTATATCCGACGGTTTATCGCCAACCTGTCAGGCAAGTGTCGTCCTTACAGTCACCTGATGAAGAAGGGAACCCCGTTCGTCTGGAACCAAAAGGGCCAGAGCGCGCTAGATGAAATCAAGCAGTACCTGCAGAACCCGCCGGTGTTAGCTGCTCCAGTCAAGGGAAAGCCCCTTATTCTTTATACAACAGCCCTTGAGGATTCCTTAGGCGCATTATGGGCGCAAGAGAATGACCAGGAGAAAGAAAGAGCACTCTACTGCTTAAGTCGAGTTCTTCTGGGGGCAGAAAGCAACTATTCTCCCATTGAAAAACACTGCCTGGCATTGATCTTTGCGATAACAAAGCTCAGGAACTACGCATTGGCACATGAAGTCCGTCTCATTTCGAAGGTGGACCCTCTTAAATATTTAATGTCGAAGGCCATATTGACGGGGAGACTCGCTAAATGGGCCTTGCTCTTGATGGAGTTTTCAATAACTTATCAGCCTCTCAAGGCAGTGAAAGGCCAAGCCATCGCCGACTTCCTTGCTGAGCATCCGGTACCTGCCGGTTCACCTCTAAACTGCGATTTGCCGGACGAACATGCGTTTGACGCGATCGACGGTGGTGATACCCGATGGGAACTTTATTTCGATGGAGCGTCCTCCGTAAAGAAGCGCAAACAAAGTGCCCCAATGATCAAATCAGGGGTAGGCCTCATCTTCGTAACTCCACAAGGAGGGATAATGCTCTTTGCTTTCTCCTTAACAGAACCGAGGACGAACAATGAAGCCGAATACGAAGCTTTGATAGCAGGCCTCGAGATCGCCATTGACATGGGAATTGAAAACCTCCTCATATACGGGGATTATCAACTGGTCGTTAGTCAAGTAAACGGCGACTACCAAACGTGCAAACCGGAGTTGGTAAGGTACGGTGAAAAGGTGCAAAAACTATTGACCCAGATTCCCTCCCATACTTTGGAAAGCATACCACGCGCGGAAAATAGCAAAGCGGACGCGTTAGCTAAGCTTGCTAAAGAACTGGCTGACGAGAACCTCGATGACGTCAGAATCGTGGTACAAAGCCGTCGAGTGCTCGCCCCAGCAGAAATATCTCTGGAATCTTCCGAAGAAAATGGAGCGACTGAGCAGACGACCATACAAATAAAAGACCGTGAAAAGGCTGAGGACTGGAGGGAAGTCTTCATAGACTACTTTAAGTCCCACCGAATGCCCGAAGAAGCGTCCACAAGACATCAGCTCATGAAACGAGCTCTGTCTTTCGCCCTCGTCAATAATACTCTGTACAAGAGGTCATTCGATTCTCTGTGGCTGAGATGCTTAGGACCTGACGAAGCAGAAAGAGTCGTTCAGGAAGTTCATGACGGAATCTGTGGTTCTCACCAAGCAGGCCCGAAGATGAAGTTAAAAATTAAACGGATGGGTTACTACTGGCCCACGATGATTCAGGATTGTCTCGAATATGCGAAGCAATGTCACTCATGCCAAATCCACGAGGATTTCATCCACCAGCATCCGAATCCACTACATCCAACGGTGGCCAGCTGGCCGTTCGAGATGTGGGGAACTGACATAGTCGGTCCCATCGAACCGGCATCGCCTAGAGAACATCGTTTCATCCTGGCGACGACTGATTACTTCTCCAAATGGGCGGAAGCAGTACCGCTGAGGGAAGTGAGGACGGAAAATATTCTCCACTTTTTCAAAACGCACATCATTTATCGGTTTGGAACTCCATGGAGGATTATCTCCGATAACGGGCCAGCCTACAGAAGCCATAAGATTAGCCGCTTCGCGCAACAGCATAATATAGACTGGAGATACTCATCAGTTTATAATCCACGAGCTAACGGTCTGGCCGAGGCCTTCAATAAGACCTTGACAAAGATCATAAAAAAGACGGTGTCCCGAAATAAAAAGGACTGGCACGAGAAACTGTAAGAAGTTCTCTGGGCATATCGAACTACGTTCAAGACAGCCACAAACACGACGCCATACGCATTGGTATTCGGTACGGAAGCAATACTCCCCCTCGAGATAGAGCTACCTTCTCTATGAGTGGCAGTCCACTGCGAGTTGACGAGCGAAGAAAATGCTCACCTTTGGCTAGAAGAGCTTGATGCCCTTGATGAAACACGGCTTGTAGCACAACAAAACTTGGAGGCTTACAAAGAAAAAATGACACGCTCGTATGAAAGATTGACCAGGCCGAGGATATTCCGCCAAGGCGAACTCGTATTAGTGGTCAAAAGGCCTATGATCCCCAATCGCGCCAAGCGAGGAAAATTCGAGCCGAACTATGAAGGCCCGTACATCATAGACAAGGTCTACCAGGGTGGAGCCTATCTACTCATGGATATGCACGGTGAAAGGCCTTTCACCGTGCATAAACGACCGCTTCCTAAAGAAATACTGCGCTTAATGAGCCACAGCCTAGGTCAATGATAGATGACGACGACTATGTCCGCTCGCTATCTTCCTAAGCTCAAGCTCTATAAGTAGTAGCCGGCCCTCTCAATGACGGACCGAAATGTCCTTAAACTAACGACGGACCGAAACGTCCTTAAACTAACGACGGACCGAAATGTCCTTAAAACTACCGCAGCATCCTTAGGCTGACGAGATAAATAAAAAAAGGGTATGTCCATAAGCAAGAAGGGCACGGATGAAAACCCGAAAGGGCTCCGTGAGTAAAAACAGCAGGGCTACCGGCGAGTATTCGTGAAAACCCGAAAGGGCACAACCTCGTAAAAAAAATTAAAAAAATAATAAAATAATAAAATAAAAAAAACAGTATGTCCATAAGCAAGAAGGGCACGGATGAAAAACCGAAAGGGCTCCGTGAGTAAAAACAGCAGGACTACCGGCAAGTGTTTGTGAAAACCCGAAAGGGCGCAACCTCGTTAAAGGACACTTGCAGGGTCCTCACGACCTTGTAGGGAGAAACCACCCGCGTGAGATCCTTACGACTCACAAGGGAGCAATATACTTAGGGATCCCCATGATTCCTAAGGAGAAAATACACTTGCGAGATCCTCACGACTCGTAAGGAGAACTCTCTTATGGGACCCTCACGGCTCATAAGACTTGAAAGTCTTAAGTCACAGAGACCTAAACCTGTGCTTAAGCAAAATCCCCCACAACCCTCGACAATGCCCTACAAGTGGTCCAATATTGGCCCTTGTATACAATCCACGGGCGCGAATAAACATTTCCCCGGCAAAGATTCACCCTATGACTAGGGGTATGTCCATATGGTGAACAACCCTTATAAATCCTCTCGGCTTATAAGGAGAAAACTCTCTTGTAGGATCCTTATGACTTACAGAGGAACATACACTTAGGAATCCTCACGACTCCTAGGAAGAAAATACACCTACAAGATCCTCACGACTTGTAGGGAGAAATACCTTTGTGAGACCCTTACGGCTCATGAAGTCAAAAGCCTTAGTCGACAGGACCCTAACCCTGTTTGCTAAGCCACCTTTGTCCAACATCGACAGAGGCAGATGATGATTCGCTCCTGGCATTATCCCAGTTGTAGCGGTGCTGATGCCGAAATCGGTGTCTAATTTCAGATTTATGGCGAAAAGCCAGTAGGCCGCACGTGCATACAAAACAGCCGAAATGATGGGGCAGCTTGCAATAAAAAAAACAGCAAGTAAAAATGTATGCATGAAAAATAGCCGAAATGATGGGGCAACTCCCAATAAAAAGCAGCGAGTAAAAATGAAATAAATAGCCGAAATGATTGGGCACCGCGAAAAATAGCCGAAATGATAGGGCAATCGCGACCTTCGCGATATAAAAGCTGAAATGATAGAGCATCGCGGAAAAAGAAATAAAAAAAAAAGTTTTAATTTATGCCCTACAGGTGATGTTCCATCACTCCCTGTATACAATCCAAGGGCGTAAACAAAGAAGTGATCACATGTCCCCCAGGTTTCATCAAAGAAAGGAGTCGAATCTCGACGGGCCGCAAGCGACCTAGAGATCATCCCAACACTCGTCGCGTAACGACAGACACAACTTCAAGCAAAGCGGAACAGTAGCAACCCCCCCAGTTCCATGGCTCGGCGATACACATATCACCAACAGTCAAACCTCCATTCCGTAAAATGCAGATACAATCAGCAAAATTCCTGGTTACGTGGAACGCGGATAACGTCACTCTTTGACCCCGTGGAAAACGTCCAGAGCGGATCCTGGTCCTCGCAGAGCACGGCAGTGAACCCGTGTGAAGCATCCAGAGCGGAGCCTAGTCCTCGCCGAACACGGCAGTGAACCCGTGTGAAGCATCTAGCGCAAAATTCCTGGTTACGTGGAACGTGGATAACGTCACTCTTTGACCCGGTGGAAAACGTCCAGAGCGGATCCTGGTCCTCGCAGAGCACGGCAGTGAACCCGTGTGAAGCATCCAGAGCGGAGTCTAGTCCTCGCCGAACACGGCAGTGAACCCGTGGGAAGCATCTAGTGCAAAATTCCTGGTTACGTGGAACGCGGATAACGTCACTCTTTGACCCCGTGGAAAACGCCCAGAGCGGATCCTGGTCCTCGCAGAGCACGGCAGTGAACCCGTGTGAAGCATCCAGAGCGGAGCCTAGTCCTCGCCGAACACGGCAGTGAACCCATTGGAAGCATCTAGTGCAAAATTCCTGGTTACGTGGAACGCGGATAACGTCACTCTTTGACCCCGTAGAAAACGCCCAGAGCGGATCCTGGTCCTCGCAGAGCACGGCAGTGAACCCGTGTGAAGCATCCAGAGCGGAGCCTAGTCCTCGCCGAACACGGCAGTGAACCCGTGTGAAGCATCTAGCGCAAAATTCCTGGTTACGTGGAACGCGGATAACGTCACTCTTTGACCCCGTGGAAAACGCCCAGAGCGGATCCTGGTCCTCGCAGAGCACGGCAGTGAACCCGTGTGAAGCATCCAGAGCGGAGCCTAGTCCTCCCCGAACACGGCAGTGAACCCGTGTGAAGCATCTAGCGCAAAATTCCTGGTTACGTGGAACGCGGATAACGTCACTCTTTGACCCCGTGGAAAACGTCCAGAGCAGATCCTGGTCCTCGCAGAGCACGGCAGTGAATCCATGTGAAGCATCCAGAGCGGAGCCTAGTCCTCGCCGAACACGGTAGTGAACCCGTGGGAAGCATCTAGTGCAAAATTCCTGGTTACGTGGAACGCGGATAACGTCACTCTTTGACCCCGTGGAAAATGCCCAGAGCGGATCCTGGTCCTCGCAGAGCACGGCAGTGAACCCGTTGAAGCATCCAGAGCGGAGCCTAGTCCTCGCCGAACACGGCAGTGAACCCGTGTGAAGCATCTAGCGCAAAATTCCTGGTTATGTGGAACGCGGATAACGTCACTCTTTGACCCCGTGGAAAACGTCCAGAGCGGATCCTTGTCCTCGCAGAGCACGGCAGTGAACCCGTGTGAAGCATCCAGAGCGGAGCCTAGTCCTCGCCGAGCACGGCAGTGAACCCGTGTGAAGCATCTAGTGCAAAATTCCTGGTTACGTGGAACGCGGATAACGTCACTCTTTGACCCCACGGAAAACGCCCAGAGCGGAGCCTGGTCCTCGCCAAGCACGGCAGTGAACCCGTGTGAAGCATCCAGAGCAAACACCGGACTGTGGAGTCCTTAAAATCCACGAACTATGATATCCTTAACCTTGACCGTGATGTCTTAAAACTAACAATCAACCAACCTGATTCTATATTGGTGCCACCTCGGTTTAGGGGTACATCTCTTCACTCCTTTGATACCTGGCATTGTAATTCCTCAACGTCTTCAAAGAGGTGACGGGTCCCTGCAACCAAACATCGGACTGTGGAGTCCTTAAATCCTCGGACTATGAGGTCCTTAACCTTGACCGTGATGTCTTAAAACTAACATCGGACTGTGGAGTCCTTAAATCCACGGACTATGAGGTCCTTAACCTTGACCATGATGTCTTAAAACTAACATCGGACTGTGGAGTCCTTAAATCCACGGACTATAAGGTCCTTAACCTTGACCGTAATGTCTTAAAACTAACAACAGACTGTGGAGTCCTTAAATCCACAGACTATGAGGTCCTTAACCTTGACCGTGATGTTTTAAAACTAACATCGGACTGTGGAGTCCTTAAATCCACGGACTATGAGGTCCTTAACCTTGACTGTGATGTCTTAAAACTAACATCGGACTGTGGAGTCCTTAAATCCACGGACTATGAGGTCCTTAACCTTGACCGTGACGTCTTCAAACTATGATACCTTGAGTGACCCCTGACCCCGTGAACACGGATAAGGGCGACCACATCCAGCACTTGCAGGTCCTCACGACCTGTAAGGAATAAAACTCTCTTGTGAGATCATTACGACTCTCAAGGGAAAAACCCGCTTAGGAATCCTCACGATTCTTAAGAAGGACTTACACCTATGGGATCCTCTCGACCTGTAGGGAGAAAAACTCTTTATGAGACCCTTGTGGCTCATAAAGCGCAAAAGTATTAGGAAGCAGATCTTAACCCTGAATCCTAAGCCATCGTTGCCCTGCAAGTAGGCCAAGATAAATTGTCCGCAGAATACATTCAATAAAAGAGACACATCATTGAGAAGAAAAATGTATCTTTTATTCATAAACCAAAATGGATACCAAGTACAATTCATGAAAGAACAAAAGAAAATACTCTCATCTATGAGTTTATACAAGAAGGAAGGAAAAGATACAAATGTTTCAAGCCGGCGGGCGATTTAGCAGCTTGGTCAGCTCATCCTGCTTTTGGTTGGCCACGGCCTCATGATTTAAGATCGCCAAAAGACGGGCCTCCGCCTGAGCCTGCTGGGCCTGATACGAAGCAAGCCGGCCTCCAAAAGGGGGCGGTGTTGCCACAGGCGGTGGTGCTACTACTGGGGCCCTTCTACCCCGCGATCGGGAACCCAGGGGCATACCAGCCGTTGGAGTAAGGTCTACCTTCGATTCTCCTGGGATGAGCGCAGTGCCAGTATCCCTTAGAGGGAAGTGGACCGGAGCCCTCGGTCGCGGCTTAGCTTTTGGAACCAGAGGAGGGGCGTCGTGACCAAGAAGCACCCTCCTTTCCTCAAGAATAATTGGGTTGATCCGATGAAGATACCAACCTGTAAACGTGCCCACGCACCGGGGCAGGTACTCAGCTTCAGGGACCATGAAGTGGGAGCCGGTGTTTAGCCTCATGAAATGATGAGCGGCATCGCGAACGGCATCGAGTGAAGGGATCGGGGCGACTATAAAAGCCTCGAAAGGAACACCCTGGTCGTATCAAAGCTGTCGGGCGAATCGATGCGGATTGTACCGCATGTAGAGAGCTGCGCTGTCCTGGCAAAACACCAAGTAGCCCGGTCTAATTGTATACAAGTGTGCGGCCTCCCGGGGCTTCAAAAAAGGTGCGTTGTCTTTTGACAAGTCCCAGAGTTGTTGAACTAGACCTGAGGGAGTAGACAAGACCCGATCATTAAAAACCATCCCCCCAGCGGCAGCGTAAGGAGAAATCAGCACCCGAATAGCCCCAAATTGGGTCGGGTGGGCCGCAGAAGCATCCACTAATCGCATAAGTCACGGGAAGGGGCAGGCATCGTAAAATGTGGGCCTCTGATGCATAGCGAAAGCCCCCAACACGTGCATCTCGATCCAAGATGTGAAGTAATGAAGCGAAAAATTCACCACGTCTACGCCAGCGCTGGAAGTGTTAGCCGCAGCGCCCAACCCGTGGTAAAGATGCGCCAGCGCCGGGATGCCGATAGCCAATCGCGTCCCCTCAGCAATACAATGAGCCGGGTAGATAACCAAGGCTCACATGAAGCGGTGGTGCATGGGGATAACGAACCAACTGAGCCAGACACTGACAAACCCCACGAAGAACGTCTCCTCATCCATACCGGGTGCTGCAATGGACTCAAAAGACATCGGCGACATGATGGGGATATAGTATTGAGGTAGATCCGATTCAGTGGTCGGCAGCTTCTTCGGACCAAACCCAAAGGGATCTTTGACGTTGGCAAACTTCGGAGCTGTCTTCGACACGACATCTTCGCGAAGGAAGCATGCAATGAAGCTTTTAAAAGTGACGCCCTGCTCCTCAGATTCGGTGAACAATCGGTCAAAGATACCTAGCACCTTGATCAAGCTGGGACGCTTGTGGCGAACGGCGTTCTCAACAGACAAGCCGTCAACCGGTGCAGGCTCGGGCTCGAAGACGTACTCATCAGGAGGCAACAACTCCTCATACAGTGTACCCCTGATTGGCAATCCCGAGATTTCATAAAATTCTGCCAGAGAAATCGAAACCTCGCGATCTCCTAAGATAAAAGTGTTGGTGGGAAGATTCCATTGATTCAAGAACGCCCTAACCCACCAGACATGAGGGGACTTATAATGGAAGAGTGACGCGTATATTGCCTAATAAAGCCCGACCTTCTGCAGCCGCGCACGATGGATGGCAAGGATATAGCAAGCCCAGAGAAGGTAGCCCATGGGGTGTCGAGGAGTAAGCCATATCTTATAAATCTACCCCCATGGGTGGGCCTCACCCTGACAAATGCGACGCCTCAGGATATCTATAGCGGGGATCGGGTGGTTCGGGATACCTGTTGTTGAAGGCTCAAGTCGTCCCGTTGGAATCCAGTTGGGCATCTCCACAGCAAAAACCGTCCTCGGAGGATCCTTCGTCGAAAATGGGAAAGTGGGCTCTGTCGGCACTTCACAGAGGAAACTCCGGCGACCCCGGATAATATGGCTGTACCAAGTTCCCCACAGAAGCAAGTTGGTGCAGTTCAAGTCATAAGCCCGGATCATCGCCGTCGCTTCCTCGTCATATGGTGATTGAGGAAAAGCGGCCTCCGAACGAGTAAAGGGAAAGCACGGAGCAGAAGCCATCGCACCTGAAATCGAATAAAAGAAGACTGTCAAAAGCAAAGCCAGCAATATATATACATGCATGAACATGAAGACAAGTTGAAGAAAGCAACAGCAGACACTTTTCACGGGACCATTGGTTACAAAACACATGGGCCCCACGGAATCAAGATGACGGCTCGTTAATAGTGAGACCAAGCAGTTATAATGAGACAAAGGGGATACCCTCATTAAATAAAAAGTGGGTTTCAAGTGGCCCTACATCTTCTCCTAAAGGACAAATCTACCTTGGGCTCTACAACAAATCAAACAAGATCAGGAGAATTAAATTCCCACAAAAGACATTATTGCAACCGTCTTCTTCACTGATCACAAAAGGACAACCTGGGGCGAAGGAAACCCTAAGAAGCCTCTATGGGGAAGAACTTAGTTCTTCACAGGAATTGAATTCCTTTTGGAAAGGGGAATTAAATCCCCAGAAACTTTTTTCTGTGAACGGAATTAAACTCCATGGATTTGAACTGTCATCATCATCTCCTTGGAGGATCAGATGAACCCTAAAAGCAATTTACTGCTGAAGATTAATTGGTTTCATGGGTTCAAATTTAAAGGGTAAAAACCCTTGTTTTGGATTTAAAATCCAGAGGAATGTGAAAGTTCATCGTTTGTTTAAAGACATTACCTGAGGAAAAGAGTCTTTCTGAACAGAGTTAAACTCGGAAAAGGTTTCAAGGCAGAGAACTAAGCTCTGGAAGAAGAGAATTAAATTCTCAGAAAAAGTTTGCAAGAGAAGAAGATGAGCAAAGCGGAGGCTCTTCTGAAAGGACATAGGTATTTATAGGATGTGATGGAGACGCTTCATCTCCCCGAATCCCTAGAGGAATCCAACGGTCATAAAAGTGACAGCGTTGCACTCACGTGCAGACACGTGAGAACAACGCTGTGGGGGCATTTGTTTCCTGATTTAAAATCAGGAAAGTTACAGAAGAGGCATCACGTGCTACCACGTGACCAGCAGTCACGTGTTGGCACGTGACATCTAAAAGCAGTGGCAAAGGCGAAGTCAGCTCCTTGATTAAATCAAAGAAAAGGCTCTAGAAAGGGTCACGTGCTCACACGTGACCAGGGGTCACATGGTGGCACGTGACGGCTAAGCAGCGGCCAGAAGAAAGAGCGCAAAAAGAAGAAGAAAGCTCGTTCTAGGGGGTCACGTGCCTACACGTGACCAAGGGTCACGTGACCGGCTTTCAAAGCCTATCTATTTAACAGAATTAAATTCTGAACAGCATTCAAATCTTTCCAAAGGAAAATGATTACTTGGAACCGATTGGACTAAAGATTTAAAGGTGATTAAATATCATCTATTTATGGAAAAATCCTGAACTTGGAAAGATTTCCCCTTAAAATCTAACCGAAATAACAAAGGAAAATCTCTGGATTTAAAATCCAATGGTGAATAGAATCCAAAGGACCAGATGAATGATGAATGCAAATCAAATCTCTCAATGAAAGATTCACCAAAACTAATTGATTCTGCTTATTCTCCTATAAATAGGAGCCAAGAGAGATACAGAGAGATATACAGAAAAAGAGAGATAGAAAAAGAGAAATATAGAGCCTTGAGACTCTGGAAGAATTTGATCTTCTGCAGAAGAAAATCCTAGGTAAGAAAGGGAAGGCCCTTAAAAGAGAATTTAATTCTCAAAAGAGTTTAACTCTGATATTAAAAAGAAGAGCTTAGTTCTCTCTTCAGTAGAGGATCTGCAAAGTGCACATCTCCCCATGAATTGAGAATTTAATTCTCATTGGGTTGAGATCCTGCCATGCAGATCCAAAGCATAGAGAGAGAATGGAAATTTGAGAATTTAATTCTCACAGAATTATAGGAATTTAATTCCTTTGAGATAAAATTAGGGTTTAACCCTATGTTATAGGAATTTAATTCCTTCAGAATGAACAGAATCAGGGTTTAACCCTAGTTAAGAACTTAATTCTGTCAAAATAACAGGAATTTAATTCTTTTAAGAAAGAAGAAATTAGGGTTTCACCCTATAACAGAATCTCATTCCTCAGAATATAAATTAGGGTTTAACCCTATTTAAGAATAATTCTCTAAAAGAGAATGGGAATATAATTCCTCTAAAGCTTTTATTAGGGTTTAACCCTAAGATAAAATTCAGTTCTTCACATATATGAGGAATTTAATTCCTACAGGAAAATCAGAATTCAACTCTATCAGAGAATATAATTCTTCAGAAGAAAATGGGGATTTAATGAAGAATTTAATCAGAAATTGCAAAAAGGCAGGGTCGCGTGCTACCACGTGACCCCCGGAAAGATCTACAGAGAAGGGCTTTTGAGGCAATGCCTCACGTGACCCACGTGACCCTTGGCAGAAGCTTTAACGCACAAACACTTAAATGCCCATCACGTGACAGCACGTGATACTCCAAAGTATTCAATATTCTCAGCAGAACAAATAAAGGGAGGGCGCTCTCACGTGCTACCACGTGACCCCTCTTGCCTTAGTGTTTAACACTAAATTGGAACCTCTGAATCCAGTGTTTAACACTGTTTTGCCTTACTGTTCAACACTGATCGAAGAGCCTTTCTTGCAGTGTTTAACACTGAATTTCTAAGTGTTTAACACTAAATTAAATCTCTGTTAACAGAGTTTAACATTAATTTTCTTAGTCTTCCACACTAAATTAAAATCTCTGTCACCAGTGTTTAACACTGATTATTTTAGTGTTTGACACTAATTTGAGATCTCTGTTGCTAGTGTTCGACACTGATTTGTTTTAGTGTTTAACACTAATTTGAACCCCCTATTGCTGGTGTTTAACACCAACTGTCTTTTAGTGTTAAAACACTAACTTGTTCCCAGTGTTCAACACTGCTGGTCTTTAGTGTTTAACACTAACTTTAGCCCAATTGGCTAAATGGCCAGAGGCAAAGCCTCTCCTTCAATGGACCAATAGGAAGCCAATATTCCAAACATGATTGGACTTAGCCCAAGATGTCCATAAGTCCTCAATTCAAACTTAACTGGGCTGATGGACTCATAACATAATTAATTGGTCCTGGTCCCAAGCTGGACCAAAGACTGTTTAATCTACCTTGGTTTAAGGGTACATCTCTTCACTCCTTTGATACTTGGCGTTGTAATCCCTCGACGTCTTCAAAGAGGTGACGGGTCCCGATGACCACACATTGATATGGACTGTGGGGTCCTTAAACTCATGGACTATGAGGTCCTTAACCTTGACCGGAATGTCTTAAAACTAACAACGGACTATGACGTCCTTAACCTTGACCGAGATGTCTTAAAACTAACAACGGACTGTGGGGTCCTTAAACCCATGGACTATGACGTCCTTAACCTTGACCGAGATGTCTTAAAACTAACCTTGGACTGTGGAGTCCTTAAATCCATGGACTATGAGGTCCTTAACCTTGACCGCAACGTCTTAAAACTAACATTAGACCGCAATGTCCTTAAACTACCTACGGACCGCAATGTCCTTAAACTACCTATTGACCGCAACGTCACTAAACTAAACAACAAGGCTCCCTTAATAGCTCTATTGTTGGATCTAAACGATCCTGTTAAGTCGATCTTAGTCTAAAAACTAGACTAACATGTCCTTAACAAACGTTTAAGTCGATCTTAGTCTCCAATGAGGCTAACGTATCCTTAAACCCAAACCCCCAAACCCAAATCTATGATAATATGGATTTGGACTAGTCCACGCCCTACGGGCGACGACATAACTCAGTCTCCGTATACAATCCACGGGCAACCAAACACAAAATAAACACATACGACACGAAGTGACCATCTAGAGAAGGTGAAAGTGGTTACCACAGTGCGGTAGCGTAATTAACTGCAGGGGCTTGCGCCTGCAGGGAAGAGCGTCCCCATAATCAAAAAACCCCTCAAGCGAGGGGGAATCTGACGAAGTCTGCTACATCGAACGAATCCGTTTAAACCTTCGATACACGGTGTCATAAATCAACTTGGCATTTTCGGAGAGGTGGACGGATAGCACCAATTAGCATCTGCCCCGAATCTCAGGCAAGACATACTCCGTCGAGCCGTCTTTCGGAGGGAAACAAGGATAGTGAAGGGTAAGGCACAGGTGATGTGTAGTGAGTAATCTAAACTGGTCTACTTGGTTAACTACTCTCAAATCTTTGAAATCAATTTGATGAATCATCGATATAACTCAATAGTATCCCGTGCGTGCCCGGGACCATGGTCAAGACTCTCGGGCTGAATCCGAGATGTGCCGCTAGGCAGTAAAAAGGTAGTATGTAAAGACGAATGATGTCAGCAGCATCATTCCGGGGCTGGCCTAGCTCGTAAGACTGATCAGTAAAGGCATCGAACTGTCGAGTTACAAGTCAGGTTTCATCATTGATTTTCCCATACCCCCAAGTTATGTGTTCAAGTCAGGTATTGATAAATCTGGAGCTAATGCCAACACAGGATCAAGCAGATACAGGTTTGTCTGTGTAGACAATAGGATATGTCCGTAGGGACAACAGGTCAAGGTTGTCGGCATTAGTAACAAGATCAGGTAACATGTCAAGCTGTGGTACATCAGGTCATGTCAGGCGGTGTACATGTATCAAGTCATGTCAAGTAGTGCACAGGTATCAAGTCGTGTCAAGTAGTAGTGTATCAAGTCATGTCAGGGGGTGCACAAGTATCACGTGGGTACTCATAATCAAACTGTAATAAGTATGGGTACACAAAAACAAGTATGGAGTACTAATATAACAATAAAATGGAATAATGTGATGTGGTACGCCAATAGATATAAGTTCAAAGATATGGATGCACAATTATCGATTAGGGTTACATTTATAGTTTCAATACTAATTAGGATGCACTTTATTAAACATGGGGTGTTAATATCACAGTATTATGTATTAATATGATCTATGGATACAATTATATATATTGTAAATGGGATGGATGCAAACGGGTATCCGAAAAGTTATAAAACTATAAAATGGTAATGTGGGATGTACAACTAAGCAATATGTGATATAAATATTGATGTGGATGCAGTATATTGTAATCTAGTATGTAACAAGATAAGTTTTCATGACCTAGATCTGAAATGATATGAATGGATGCAAACGGAATATCGAAACGTTATAAAACTAAACATGGGGTACTAGATTTAAACTACAGGTATGATATTTATTTAAATAGGTATAAAATGAGTTATATAGCATATAGCAAGATTAACTTGCCTCGACGGATCAAGAAACGGATGTGTACGGAATGTCTCACGTCGGTGAAAAGTTGCGACGCGTGCACGGTACACGGAACGGTTCCAAACAACGCACAAGGGTGATCACGCAAGCAAGGCACGTTCGCTGGGTCGTCTGGATCGTCGGCGTCGTCAAGACTCCGGCGAACTACAGAAATCAATAATTATAGAAAAGAAAGAAAGAAAGAAAGAGAAGAAAGGAAAGAGGAAGAAGAAGAATGAGAGGAAGAGAAAGCTCACTGTGGTTTGGTCCTCTGGGGTTTCAGGGGACAGAGGAGACAAGGTAGTGGTGTAGGGTTCACCGGCGGTGAGGGGCGATCGAGATGGAGGCTAGGGTTTCGGTGTTGGGGTTCTCGGTTGGGGTTTGGGTTTGCTGGGTTTCTAGGTTAGTTTGTAGGTGCAGGGTTCTGTGAAGGGGAGAAGACAGAGGAGAGAGAAGAGAAGAAGAAGGAGATGGTGACGGGATGAGGTGGTCGGCGGCGAAGGAAAGGTGGCGGTGATTGGTTCTGGGGTGCAGTGGGTTGCTCAGGAATGAAAGGAGAAGCCAGAGGAGGAGGAGATGAGGGGAGGTTGATGAGGCAAAGGGAGTTGTGGTGACGGGCTTAGGGTTAGGGTTGAGAAAAGGTGATGGGTTCTTGAAGGAGCTCGGGTTTTAAAAGAAAATGGAGGAGGGAGAAAGAATATATGGGGAGATTGCGAAGGGAGGTGACGGGATCTCCTAGGGAGGTGACGGGATCACTCTCACCGCGAGATGAGAGAGAGAGAGAGGTGCGAGATGAGAGAGATAGAGAGAGGGCGAGACGAGAGAGAAGGAGGAGGAGAAAGAAAGTTGGCAGTATGTGGGGGAGAGAGAAAGAGAGAAGAGAGAGAAAGATTATGAGGGGGAGAGGACTGAGCGCGAGGGAAGAGAGAAAAGTGGGGGCCACGAGATAGAGGAAGAGAGCTGGAGGGAGAGAGAAAGAATCTGGGTTGTTTTAAGATTTTAGATTTTAGATAAAAAAGATTTTAGTTTGTTAAAAGGAACCTTATGAACTGAACTAAATTTTAAAATTTTAAATAAATTGAATTTTGGCGGGATACAAAAATATTTCAAAACGCGCCCGGGTCGGGTCTAAAAATTCAGATTAAAAATATGAAAAATATTTGCGACTTTCAAAATTCAAAATGAATGTTTAGGTAACGAAAATGCATACCCCCAAGAACGGATGCACGTACGTGCGCGTAGCCATCCAAACACTTCTGTTTCACTGAACGGGACGAGAACAAGATGCGCAGATGCTACCACGGGTTAGGAGTATCATGCAGACCATGTTAAGTAATTTTAAATTATTTTACATGACATAAAATGTTATATGATAAAAGATGTAATGCCAGATAAAATGCCAGTATGCACTAAACATGAAAATGCACAATCTACGTAACAAGTCAGGGTAATTCATAAATATGAATCAAACAGGTTCAAGCAAGCGGGTCGGGTCGAATGCGATGTAAAATGTAAAATACCATTCGCACCCAAAATACGATAAATCAAGAAAATACCACAGATAAGTAAATACGGGAACTGGAAATAGTATAAATGAACTAGGTTGTTACACCTAATATAAAATAATATATATTCCTTTTATTAAAAACTCTCTTTCCTTCTCTCTGTGCCCCATCTCTCCCTCCCTCTCCTTCGTCTCTCTCTCTCTCTCTGTTCCGCTCCTTTTCTCTCATCACCAAGCCCGATAGCCTTACCTCGTCGCCTCCCCCGTTTCCACTTCCGACCACCATCATCACCCGCATCTCCCTCTTCCTCCAGCTGTCCTCGCTCGAGCCTATCGCCAAAACCACCGAGAACCTATTGCCTCACCTCGCCCTCGACGCCTCCAGCCACAACTGTAACAACCCTAATTTTCCTTTACAATTTTTTTTTCAATTTTTTTTTTCAAAAATCCATAAAGGTGTATTTTAGCCTGAGTACAAGTTATAAGTAATTATTTTGCTTTTTAATTACAAATTAAAAGAATGTAACAACTCCATTTTTAGTGTACAAAAATTTGCTTTAAAATTAATGTATATTTGGGGTATTTACATTCACTGTTATTATTGTAAGTAATTAATTAGCTCCATAATTACAAGAAGGTGCTTGTAGCTCATTGGTAATACCTTGCACTGCTGAACCAAGCCACCAGAGTTCAAATCCCATACCCCACATTATTTTTAATATTAATTTTTTAAAAACCTTTAGAATACCAAGGGTTTACACGTGCATATCTCACAAAAAACCCACTACACCCAAAAATGTAACATTGCCATGGGTTAGATGAACAGTCGGGGGGATCCCGGTCGCCTGACTCGGCCGGGAATCGGCCAAATCCGCCTCGACTCGGCCGACTCAGTTCTCAGACCGAGTCACGGCCGAGTCGGCCGATTCCGGCGACGACCCCAACATGAAAGTTGTGTCTTTTCACATTCCCTATACACCTGCAAAATTTCAGCCTCAGACCATTTCCAGAGCTCTTTTAAAACCCCAATTACTCCACTTTTAATACATTTTTAATACATTTTATCACATTTTTCATTTTAACCTTTCATCTACCCTAACCCTAGCTTAACCCTATAAATACCACCCCTACCCTCTACTCTCACCTATAACTCTGAGCCAACTCTCTAAAAAAATTCCAAGAATCTTGTGCACTTTGAAAACGAGCTCAAGGCGAAGCTCCGATGAATTCTCGGCGGAACTTCCGGCGATCGTTTTAGGAACTACCGGCAACGACGCAACACATCGGTGTTTCCCCTATTTCTATTTCACTCTCTTGTGTGACCTAAAACCCGTAAGTCCCAATTTCTACATATATCTTCTATCAAAAAAATACGGTTTTACAAAACCCGACGGAATCGGAACAAATCCGATTTCCGATTCGGTTTCTTATAAAATTCCACTTCTCACTAATACAATCATACTTAAACTTCTTCATGTTGACTATTAAACATTAATCAACCAAATTGATCAAGTTTCATCACATGAAATGATGGCTATTTCAATTTATCGTATTTTTCACTTAAATACCACAGTGTTTCAATTCTACATTTAACTCCATTAAATTTGCTATCCCTTTAAAGTAGAGCACAAGGTAACGACCTACCTCCTCACACACTCATATACAACCTAACACGATACCATCGAAAATTTAGAATACGGGAAAAACAAACATTTTTATTTAAATACCCTTTACTAAATAAAGCCATTTCTAAAAGATTTAGTATTGATACACTTTTTAAATAAATACCACTTACTTCATAAAACCGTTTTCTAAAGAATTGGTATTTATATAATCTTTGCAAAGCGCCACTACAACCCATTTTGGGGAACCCGTTAGGGATGGTGCGGATTATCGCACATCCTCGGGCTTAGTTGTGCGAGATTCAGACCACCGCAAGGAGCATTCGGTCTCAAAAGATTTAAAATACGACATCTTAAGAAAATGAGATTTTTAGAATATAAAAAATATATTAAAATTATTTTTGTATAAATATATGTATATTTATCATTAAAATACCTATTTTGTTATGATATAAATATTCCACCTTTTTCTAAAAATCACAAGAATCAATTTTACACTAAAATACCACGAATTCCATATAAATCAATATTACAAATAAATACCTTTATTTCTGAATTTAGGATATTTTCATTAGAAATATCATAATATAAAATCCACATTCATTACAACCCTAAAGATGAATAATAAATACTTGGGGTATATTTTGAAAAAGTATATAAAAGTAGTTTTACATAAAAACCCCTCAAGTTCTATAAATTACCCTAAGGACCCAAGTAAACATAGGTTTAAGCGGAACCAATCTCTTGAGCCTCAGGGAGTCGGAGAAGTGGGTGCTTGCCTATCTAAGGTAGACAAATTAATAAAAACAATCAGGGCTTCAATTTACTTTGCCGATTGTCTGACTCAGTTTGAGTCTCAGTATAATTTGACTTGAATATAATTCAAGTACAATCTACAATCTTCAATATTACAATTCAACATGAATCCATGAATCCAATTATCAATCTATACAACTTGACCGAACCGAACCATGGATATACATTACATTGACATAGTTCTCCAGTTATTCCATTTACATGATTCTACGGTTACATCCGTTTACTGATATCATGGTTTCGGTCAATCAACCAATTATACAATCAATACAATTTACAAGGCAAACAATACAATAAAAACACTACGGGGTTTAAGGGGTAGATTGGTACGGAAGGTGTTAAAAGTGGTACGAGACGGTAAGATTAAGACACCTAACCTATATTCCGTTGCTGTTGTACCATGGCCCAACGATTCCTTGAGTTCCTGATACCTTAGTCTCCGGGGCAAGTGAGACTCCTCTCGTATACACTGGCATCCTTCTGTACCAAGCTACAAACAACAGCGTTAACACTAAATATAACAATATAACAATATAATACAACTGTAAAAGTCACTCTCTCTCTATCTTACTCTCTGTCTATTCTAATTCTTCTCTTATCTTTGGGACTTACCGAGCGACCTGTTCGCTGACGACATTCTATTTTTTTCTTCTTTGAATGTCGTCGGGTATTTTGGAACTGTCAGAGATCGAGCTAATTGCAGAAGACTTGGATCAGTACAGCGAAGACCCTGAGCTCTAGACATTGTACATTTTCTATTCAGTACCTTTAATTTCCTGTTATGCCATTGTTTAGGCATCGCTTTTATTTCAGTTGTATTTCCTTTTCATGCATTGTACAAAAGAATGTTAATAAATAAAGTTGTTGTTTTTATTATACCTTGTCTCTTATGTATATTCTCTTTTATATTGCTTAGTTACGCTCAGCGTATTTGCTTCTGAGTAAATACGTAGCGGACCAGTCGCGTCCCCTTCGCCGTATACCGGGAAGCAAGGCGTGACAACAACCTAAGAACCTATATCCTTCTTCCATCATCCTCTTCAAAACCCACCTCCGATCACCACCAAACACCCCAGCGCCTTCTCTCCGATCACCTTGAACTCACCTCTTCGCCGTCGCCATCTTCCGCTTCATTTCCTCCTCAAACCCTAGCCGAGCACTGAAGAAGAGACCACTATCGACAGCACCCCTCTCCTTTGCAACCGAAGCCCTTCGTCGCGCCTGAACCTTAACCACGCCACCGGCTTCACCCTCAACAGAGAACCTATCTCGGCCGCTGCCCCATCATTGATCATCTCGATAGCTTGCCATCGATCAACCCTTGTCGACGTCATCTCATCCAAGTCCTCATCGTTAACTAAGACCACCAAGACAAGCAGCAGCCCAATCGTCGTCGAACTTCATCTCCGAGCCAAACAAGCTTGGATTTTGGCTTCATGTTTTTCGTTGTTCAGTGTTTGTTGGTGTTCGTATCTGCATTTGTCGAGACCGAGACAAGTTTCTAACTTGCTACATGCTATACTTTACGCAATATACATATATATTTCGTATTATTATTATTATATTGTTATATATATAATTCGTATACCTAGATAGTTAACATTAATAAGTTTCACAATATACTATTTATGCAAATATATCTAAATAATAAGACCTAGTAATTATAACAAACTATTCTAGTATAGCCAAATCGTTAAATTGAGCTGGTAGGAAGTGATATGGTTGTCTCTTTACATTGCATTTTCGCACCTAGATAACGGTTATGGTCGTATTCATCATGACCTGTTTACACGATATTATTTCAAAATAAACACTTTATCTAATTTACTGCACTATTACTGATATTCTTGTAACCTGCTAGACTATTACTATTTTGTTATCATGTTAATATCTGTTGCCTGAAATACTTACCGATGCCAATAATACTGACTTGTTGTCCTGATGAACGTAACCTGTTTCTTGATAGACATGACATGTACATGTATGTTCCTATGTTGGCATTAGGTAGAAATTATCTTCATACCTGACTTGGAAAAGGAAATATGGGGAAATGGGGAAATCAAAAATGTAACTGAAGTGTAACTCAAAAGAATATTATATGTTTCCGTTGTTCCAGGGGTTAACAGAATAAAATCATTATTGATTTATACATCTTGCATCCGTGGTCCATGGGGGTGATGGAATATATCTTGCATCTGTGGTCCCGGGGGTAACGGGATATATACTTTTACGTTACATGGAGGGGTATATTAATTGGTTTCAAATACATGTAAGATAGATAACCTAGAAACACAGACCTTAGGATACAAATAATATGTTTGACTACCCATAGCTTACTTGTTATATTACATGTGACTGCTTGTTTATACTCATACCTCACTTTTGTACGTGACATCCTATATAAGATATTGTTTAGTTTATTATTATGATGATATTATGACGCACTGATATCTGGGTTTTGCATGACTCGGTTCCTTTGATCTTATCACAGGAGGTTCAAGAACACTTTGACAGGCAAGCCGAGCAGTGAAGAGCTTTCCGCTTATTTAAGTTAGTGATGCTTTAGATTTATTTTCTAGTTATGGATTCGTTGTTGTGATCTCATAAGGGACGAGGTTAGGATATTATTTCTTTGTTGGATCTTTATTTTTACCCGCTACTTTTCGTTATTATTTATTATGGTAGTTTGGACATGAGATAGATAGATGTTTATTTACTGTTCTTGATATCTGATTGACAGCCGTAGCGTGACTATGGAAGGATATTTCCTCTCCATAGGTAGCATGGTTGATTTTGTTACGTTCTGTATTTACATATTTTGGAAACCGGGACATGACAAAGAGGGGGTATCTAGACAAGGGAAGGTTGCTGAGAGACTTTACCCTTGATAGGATCTCTTTCCAGAATCTCAGAAAATAGAGGAGTGTGAACCAGGATACAATTTTTGTCTTGCAGGGCATTAACTTCCTCAGTAATCAAACCAAAAGTGGTAGCAACATCAATACTTGGTGAAAGGAATTCAACATCAGCATCATTTATAAGAGTGGTAGTATGTGATGAAGTGACTACATTACTCACAACGGGTTCTTCATCACATTGTGGTGCATTACTGGGATTAGTCAGAGAGGTAAAACTGTAGGGAGTAACCACATTCAAAATATAGGGACCACATGTTGTCTATATAACCCATATTTATTGGAAACAACATTTAAAAGAACTTTCTGAGGAATATATGCAGTGTCAAAAACCTTAATAGGAATTTTCAAACCCAGAAAATTAGTTCTACTATAAAAATTAGGACAGAATTTGACTATAGAACCAAAATTTGAAACTAAAAGAGAGAAAGTTTCATCAGACCGCATGTGAAGAGGCAAATCGCATAAAGATATCCAAATACATTTGTCCATAAGGATTTTAATACTTCCAATATTCTTGGTCCAAGGAGAAGAGATTACTTTGAAAGAATGAAAAGAGATTTCATTAGCACTCATAGCGAGATGAAAAATGTGTTTGTTAGAAAAGCTTACCAAAAGTTTATTTGCAACAGAAGAGCTAATGAACCAATCTTTCATGTTACCTCCCCAAGTTTCTGCAAACTTATCAATAATGGTTTCCACAGAGAAAGAATCCTCTACAAAGGCATAAGCAGATGTAGATAAAGAACTTGTTAAAAAACAAGGAATTATTCGAAGGTGGAATGAAAATATTGATATTAGAAACTTTATTTTTCCTTTTTATCCCATTTGAGGTGTTGTGATTTGTAGTAAGAGGATGGGATAAATTAGGGAAATTGTAACACCCTAGTTCATTTATACCAATTCTATTACGAGTATTTCTTTATTTATGGTATTTTCCTGATTTACCGTGTTTTGGGCGCGGATAGTGCACTTGACATCTGTATTGCATCCGACCCGACCCGCTTGCTGGAAACCCGGCTTAATTCCTGTTTTTGGTTTATCCTAGCTTGTTTTATAGATCCATGCACTTTCATTTTTTGCATACTGGCATTATATCCAGCATCTGCATTATTTTAATATAACATTTAAAATCAAGAAAAATATTTTAAAAATATATTGCATGGCCTGCGTGATACCCCTAACCCCGTTGTAACATCCGCGCACCTTGTTCTTGTCCCGTTCAGTGTAACGGACCTGTTTGGATGGCTACATGCACATGCGTGCATCCGTTCTTGGGGGTATGCATTTTCGTTACCCGGAAATCCAATTTTGGTTTTGGTTGACACGTATATTTTCCGTATTTTAAAACTGGATTTTTAGATCCGACCTGAGTGCATTTTGGAGTAAGTTTGTATTTGCCAAAATATCAAATTCTATTAATATTATATTTTAAATATTTTAACAGTTTAAAATTTAATTAACTAAAATATATTTTTAAAATTTAAAATCATAACTAAAAACAAAACTATTTCTCCTCTCGCCCTCTCTCTCCTCTCGCTGGCTCTCTCTCTCTCTATCTCTCTCTGCAGGTATATATATACATTACTTCTTTTATTTTTTTTACCCTTTTATTAAACCCACATCCCCTTCTTTCTCCTCCCTTCTTCTTTTAATTCTCGTCGCTTCATCACGAGAACCCATCACCTCTGAACCCTACCCATACTTTCACCCGCGCCTCGCCGTCGCCGCCTCCACCCTCGTCGCTCACCTCTCTCGTCTCCCTCTCCTCTTCACCCTACCTTCTCCCATACTCCAACCACCACCTCCGTTCACCTTCACGACGACGAGAACCCACGCCTCACCCATTCTCGTCGTCGACCCTGTCTCCACCGCCGTCCATCTCCTCGACCTCACCTTTCCCCTCTCCCCGCTGCAAACCCTCATCCCCGACTCCTTCAACCCGACCTTCACCTCACCTCACCTGCACATCGCCGGAGTTCTGACCACCTCTCCGTCGGCCTCACCTCATCATCACCACCTTCTCCTCCTCTTCCTCCACTCCCTTCTTCTCAACACCAGAGCTTTCCCTATACCAAGAAACCCCAACAGCTTGCCCGCAACCTCGCTGCCCTTCACCGTGAAACCTCGCCGGAAAACCCTCGATAGCCTATCATCGACTTCACCCCCTTGCAGCCTCCTCTGACCCCAGAACACCACAACAACCAAACCCAGTCCCTTTCCTCTCTTCTTCTTCTTGCTCTTCTCCTTCTTTCTTATTCTTTTCATTTCTTGATCCGTATTTTCCGGTCACCGCCGGAGCCGTGACCGTCACCGATGATCCAGGCGACCCAGTGGACATCCCCAGCCAGCATGGTCACCTTCTTGATTTGCTTGGTCCAGTTTTGTACGTCCGTGTGTGCGTCGCGACATTTACCGACATCGTACGCGCCGTACGTATCCGTATTGTGATCCATCGAGGCAAGTTTATCTTGCTACATGCTATACTACTATATTTTGCGTTCATGCGAATAATATTATTACATATGTTTAGTTATGCATCCATATGAATAAAATGTTACATGTTTATCACATTATACATCCATATTAAAGTTTTACCGTTTTCTGATACCCGTATGCATCCATATCATATAATATATACGTAATTGCATTTATAGATCACATTACTTTATACATTAACACCCCATGCTTAATATTGTGCATCCTACTTAGTCTTGGAGCTGTAAATGTAATCCCTAATTGATATTTGTGCATCCATACCATTAATTATATATCTAGTTGCATGTCATGTCACGTTATTTCATATTACTGCTACATTAACACCCCATGCTAGATAATGTGCATCCTACTTAGTACAAACAACAACAACAACAACAACTGAGCCTTTTATCCCAAGCATATGGGGTAGGCTACATGAACCAACATGAGAATCACGCCGGGTCCAGCACATGAATCCTCTGTCTCCACTCACTTCTATCGAACAATATACTTTCATTGAGTCCTTTGGCAACCATATCGTTTCGTATCACCTCCATCCATGTTTTCTTCGGTCTCCCTTTTGCCCTTTTGCCATTACCCATATCGAGAGTATCTATTCATCGAACCGGTGCTTCCATAGGTCTGCGTCGCACATGACCAAACCATCTAAGCCGGTTTTCCCGCATCTTCTCCTCCACGGGTGCTACACCAACTTTTGCACGAATATCCTCATTTCGCACCTTGTCTTTTCTAGTGTTACCGCACATCCAACGAAGCATGTGCATCCTACTTAGTAATGGAACTATAATTGCAACTCCTGATAGTTATTTATGCATCCATATTTTATTGTGTATGCATACCATTAATCTTGCATATCTGGTTGCATGCCATGTCGCATTAATCCATATTACTGTTACATTAGTACCCCATGCGTGATTATGTGCATCCTACATAGTGATGATGTAACCCCAGATAGATAATTATGCATCCATGCTTTTACTGTACATTTGTACTTTTGCTGTGATTCGATACTTGCTACATCTTACTATTGGACACCCACTTGACACATGTACACTACCTGACATGACCTGATACACCACTACTTGACATGAACTGATACACCACTACTTGACATGTTACATGATCCTGTTTCTAATGCCGATAATCCTGGCATGTTGTCCCGATGGACATATCATGTTGTCTGTATAGACAAACATGTTCCTGCTTGATCCTGTGTTGGCATTAGCTCTAGATTTATCAATACCAGACTTGAACACATAACTTGGGGGTATGGAGAAATCAATGATGAAACCTGACTTGTAACTCGACAGTTCGATGTTTATACTGATCAGTTTTAGGGGTTAGGCCATCCCTGGGCTGGCGCTGCTGACATCATTCATCTGTACATGTTTCCTGTTTAGTGCCTAGCGGCATGTCTCGGTTTCAGCCCGAGAATTTGGACCGTGGTCCCGGGCACGCACGGGATACTATTGAGTTGCATTGACGATTCATTAAATTGATTTCAAAGAGTTGAGAGTAATTAACCCAGTAGTTTAGTTCAGATTACTCACTGTACGTCGCATGTGCATTTACCATTCACTATTTCATATTCGTGTTACTGTTATACCTTTATTACGGTTCATACTCGTGCCTGCATGTCTTGCTACCCCCTGATTATATTATTGTTGATATTATGACGGACTGACGTCTGGGTTTTGCATGGCCCAGATCCTCTACCTTTGCCGCAGGCCGATCAGGAGTATTTCCGCCGTCAGGCCGAGCAGTGAGGATTCTGTTAGTATCCAGTTAGTTTAGCTATTTCCGTACTTTCCAGATGTTACTGTTTATTGGATTTATTACTTCCGCATATTATTTCTTGACTCGTTTATTCTGGCATATGGACATGTACTAGATAGTTTATTTTATTTCCTGTTCTTGATATCTTCTAGACAGCCGTAATGTGACTGTGGAGAGATGTTTCCTAGCTACAGGTAGCATGGTTGGCTCTGTCACATGCCGATCTTAGCGCACTCTGGGAAGCGGGGCGTGACAGAAATTCTCATGACTGATATTAAATTTCTTATGATTAACCCGCAAATTCTTATCAGATTTAGAGCAAAATCTAGCCTTATGTCCAGAATGGCTACAAATATAATAGACAGGTAGCAATTTTTTGCAGAAAGCCACCAAATGATCAAAACTACCGCATTTAAAACATCTCTATTTTTAATAGTTGAGAAAATATTATTAATAGTGGGCAATTTGGAAGAGATGGGGACTTACCAAACAAACTACATGTTTTGAGAATATCAACTTAGGATTGATCCATATCACCGTTCTGTCTTTCCTGAGCAATAGCAAAGGGCCCAAAAGGAACCAGATGGATGTATTTTTCTCCAAAATTTGAAGGAGCGAAAGGGATTTGCTTAGATCTGAAACCGCAACCATCGTAGAAACCAGCAGTGTAGCCACCAAGAATATATCCTTGCTCGGGGACTCCAGATCCACATTGATCCAACCAGAACACCAGATCTAAGATTAAACAAACTCTAAATCCAACCAAAACACTAGATCCAAGATGGAACAAACCCTAGATCCAACCTAATGGAGGTCTTGATCTCCTCCAGATGTTATCTTCCGTAGATCTGCTACGAGCGCTGATGGACGGCTGAGATCTGTTCTGGAAGTTGTCTCCTTTTGCGTGTGTATCTCAATGGGTCTGGGTTTGAGGTTGAGCCGAGCTACCTGCAGGGAAGTCCCGAGGTCGTTGTGCTACCGAGGACCCTCCGACGATCAAGTTAGTGGTGCAATGTGGGCAGAGTAGCGGCTTAGTGGAAAGAATTGCATACCTCGATCATCTGAGAGAGGGGTTTATATAGCGGCAGCGATGGACAGGCAGGCGCGAGAATCATGCTGGCCGTTACGCTCCCGACGTCATGCTTGCATGATAAGCGGGATCCCACATTAATGGCGAGACAGGCTCGTTAATGGGGGATCGTGATGGCATGGAACGTGGGATCGTGGGCGGCAGATATCCCGCGCATGGCGAAATTCGCGGAGCCGTGGCATGGGAGCCTGTGAGCAGTGCTGCGGGTCGGTCAGGATGAGACTGAGGAAGATGAGCTTGGCGGGAGGCTCGGGGACGAGCGGGAGGCTGAGGTATCTTGGTTCTGCGGTAGCCCGGAGGCGAGCTGAGAGGGCCGAGGAGGCCAACTGTGTAGGGGCTCAGAGGTGAGCCAGCGGTTGTTTGCAAGGCATCACTTGAGTGGTGTGGTTGGTCGCAGAGGGTCGGCTACGTCCATGGGGGGCAGACCCGGGGTATTTTACCGACGTACTGTTCCTGGTCTTTTCTTGCTAGCTTCGGGACACGTCATCCGCCACGTGTCACGATCTGGGAGATCACCGATATCGAGCATCATCATTAGCCCCCCACTCTCGTCCCGACCTGTTCACGGGTCGGGTCGAGAGTGGTCTGCCGTGTCACCCTAGGTGAGCTCCTTTTTGTAGATATCGTAAGCGTGCATTTCTGGGCAATCAGCTGTATTTCCTTGATGATGTCAGCGGATCGGGGGCCAGATCTCACATTAAAGAGGACGCGCCGGATCGTGTGTACGTTCACCGAAGTGACAGCCCACGTGTCCGGCGCTGGTTGGCTGTCGCGATGGGCCGCAGATTTCCGGCGTCGGATGGAGTGCGATCAACGCGCGTGTGACACGTAGAGCGATGGAGGCCGTCGGATGCGATGAGTCATTTTGGCGGGAGATGATCGTCGCCGTTGGATGTGTATGCTGACAGCTATTAATAGAGATGGGATCCTCATCAGGGCCCATACTTCTTCATACTTTCCTCGTCCAGAGTCTTGTTAGCTCGGCACTCTCTTTTTTAGGTAGAATCTCTGCATTTTTCTCCTCCGAGGATCCATTCCCTTTATCAGGTAAGATCTTTTTTGTGATGAGTCTGTAGGGATAGTTCAAGTAGAGTCTAGGGAGCCCCCTATAGATTCTTCCCTTTTATCTTCTGCTCCTTCTTCTCCTGAGTTAAGCATGTTTCCCCATTTGGTAGAACAAATGGACTGATCCAGGATTCTTGCTGCCCTCGGTGCCCAGTCCCAGAAGAGAGCCGGGGGCGTGGCCGAGCCTCGGGTTGACCCGAGTTCTGCTCCAAGGGAGTCACCGGCAACGAGGCCATCCGCCTCGACCCGAGCCCCCGATGATTGCCGCGGCAGTGGCCAGAGGTGTCCGTGGGTTCTCGAACCCCGGACGAGGAAAGCGGGAGAGAACAAAGACGAGGTTCCTCTTAAGAGGAAGAAGATGGTTTCTCGTGTGCCACCGACTGAGATTCCCGAGGGGATTCCTGTGCAGGAGGGGGACGCCTATTTTGTAGTCCCGTCCGGGCTTTTCGTTGCTGCCAGCCAGCCTGCTGATATGGAAGAGTCTGCCAGAGGCAAGATTCCGCGGGAGACCCTAAGGGCCCAAGTGGCAGCTATAGCTCAGGGGGCGGTGCAGGTACGTACTCCCTTATGTGTTATTTTGAGTGCCCTTTTCTTAGTTCGAGGGTCTCTAAGTCTCTCTGTTGTTTCTCATTAGGTCTTTCAGCACTGTGCCCTCGTTGCTCGCATGGAGGCCAAGGAGACCGTCCATGCTATGAGGTTGGCAGGGGAGCCTTCTTCGGAGGCCGAGAACCTGCGACTCGAGCTGTGTCTGGAGAGGGAGAGGATGACCGTCCTCGAAGCCTAATTGGCCGCCGGGGAGCTCACCGTCTCAAAGTGCCGGGAGTCCTATCGCCGGCTAAGTGAGTCCCACCGAGCCATCGAGGCTAAGTTGGAGGAGCTGGCCGATCTCTATACAGCAGTGAAGAGGGCGAGGGATGCCAGCAGACGGGATGCCGAGGCTGCGCTTCAGGCGGCGAAGGTTGCCGAAGTTCGAGCTCGAAGGCGGTAGCCGATTACAAGGGGTCGGACCAGTTTTACGTCGATCTCGGCGAAGCCTCTGCCATTGTATGGCACGAGGCTCTTGACGCCGTCAAGGCGCAGTTTCCGGAGTTTGCCGACGGTGAGCTCCGCACTCAGGTCCCACTTTCGGTGGTCATGCCTCCTGCAGATGGTGACGAGGGAGGTGAGGTTTAGACGGGGCCTACGGCCTGAACTTTTTGGCTTTTCCTTTTTCTCTCTTTTTGTATGCCTCCGGGCAATTTGGTAAGGCTGGAGAGCCCAGAGTACCTTGTAAGAGATTTTGGAAGTTTGAATGAAACTTAGTCTTTTCCTTCTGTGTGACAATGCTTTTCCTGTGTAAGTACTTGAGCTTGTCAGTTCTGACCTCGATTAGGCGTTAGGCCGCAGGTCGATGGCCCATGTTTTAGATAACGATCGCCCTTTGAGTGCTTGTCGGTTAACTGCTATGAAAGAAGGTTGTTGTTTTCCATCCCCCGGAGTCGAGGTGGTGATCGTTTACTTAATCAGTTTGGAGGAACCTTTGTTGCAGGAAGGTCGGCACTTTCCAAAGAATTAGCCAAGCATTGTTGCTGCTCGGGGCCTCTTGGCGAGAGCTTTCATCCTTAGCGCGGGTTTGGCCGTAAGAGGCCTGCTAAGGATTGGCCGAGCAGGGTAGCTGCCTGATGCCTCTTGGCGAGGGCTTGGATCCCTGGCGTCGTGGGGTAGTGAACCACCAATCGGGGATAGCCGAGCGGGATAGCCGCTCGGCCGCCTCTTGGCGAGGGCTTCGATCCCTGGCATTGTGGGGTAGGGAACTACCAGCCAGGGATAACTGAGCAAGGGCGAGCCCGGTTGCCTCTTGGCGAGGGCTTTGATCCTTAGCGCGGGAGGGGCCTGCTAAGGACGGGCCGAGCAGGGTTGCTGCCCGGTGCCTCTTGGCGAGGGCTTTGATCCTTAAGGACGGGCCGAGCAGGGTTACTGCCCGGTGCCTCTTGACGAGGGCTTTGATCTCTGGCGTTGTGGGGTAGGGAGCTACCGGCCAGGGATAACCGAGCAAGGGCGAGCCCGGTTGCCTCTTGATAAGGGCTTTGATCCTTAGCGCGGGAGGGGCCGTAAAGGGCCTGATAAGGACGGGCCGAGCAAAGTTGCTGCCCGGTGCCTCTTGGCGAGGGCTTTGATCTCCGGCATTATGAGGTAGGGAGCTACCAGCCAGGGATAACCGAGGAAGGGCGAGCCCGGTTGCCTCTTGGCGGGGGCTTTGATCCTTAGCGCGGGAGGGGCCTGCTAAGGACAGGCCGAGCAGGGTTGCTGCTCGGTGCCTTTTGGCGAGGGCTTTGATCCATAAGGACGGGCCGAGCAGGGTTAATGCCTGGTGCCTCTTGGCGAGGGCTTTGATCTCTAATGTTGTGGGGTAGGGAGCTACCAGCCAGGGATAACCGAGTAAGGGCGAGCCCGATTGCCTCTTGATGATGGCTTTGATCCTTAGCGCGAGAGGGGCCGTAAAGGGCCTGCTAAGGACGGGCCGAGCAGGGTTGCTGCCCGGTGCCTCTTGGCGAGGGCTTTGATCCTTAAGGATGGGCCGAGCAGGGTTACTGCCCGGTGCCTCTTGGCGAGGGCTTTGATCTCCGGCGTTGTGGGATAGGGAGCTACCAACCAGGGATAACCGAGCAAGGGCGAGCCCGGTTGCCTCTTGATGAGGGCTTTGATCCTTAGCGCGGGAGGGGCCGTAAAGGGCCTGCTAAGAACGGGCCGAGCAGGGTTGCTGCCCGATGCCTCTTGGTGAGGGCTTCGATCCCTGGCGTTGTGGGTACTCGACGCACCCCCTGCCGACATGACCATAATTTGGCCGATTGTCAACTCGCCGGGAAGGGGACGCTGCTCCTGCCCGCGGTCAGCTTGCCGCTTGTCCTGCAAGTACGCTGCCAGGTGTCTTGAACGGATGAGCTCCTCGATATAGTCTCAGAGTTGTTTACAGTTCTCTGTGGAGTGGCCTTGCGACCTGTGGAAACCGCAGTAGGGGCCCCGGGTGCGCTTCGCCGCCATGCGCGAGATCGGGGGGGGCTTGAAGAACCCCTCGCCCTTAGCTTCCTCAAGCAGTACCATCTGGGAGGTGTTGAGCGGGGTGTACTCCTGAAACTTCGGGGAGTAGGGCTTTGGCCGCTTAAGTCTCTTTCTCTCTTCCCTTGCCCTTTTCTTTTGGTCAGTTTGCTCTGCCCTTGTAACAACTCCAATTTTGTATAACAAAAAAATTTGCTTTAAATATAGTGTACACTTGGAGTATAAATGTTGCTGGAAACAATTTAAGTATCTAATTCCTTACAATAATTACAAGAAGGAGCTTGTAGCTCATTGGTAATACCTTGCATTGCTGAACCAAGCCACCCGAGTTCGAATCCCATACCCTACATAATTTTTATATCTTTTATTTAAAGCTTTAAGTTGTAAACTTTTTAGATAAAATATTTTAATAAAATGAAAACACGATTGATCATGGACATCGATCGTTTATCTAAACTGTCTAGGCTAGGCAAGTGAGCTTGGGTAACTTTAAAAGGCCCGTTTCACGATTCGTGAGCGGATCCCTCCCTCCTCACTTGTACTTACCTGGCCGCAATTGACGGTGAAGAGGCGATTTGAGGCTTCTAATGACTTATCGTTTAGACCTTAGAAGTAGGCTAGTTGGCTTAGGAAACCCTAACAACTAAAATACGGAAAACTATACTTTTTGCAATTAAATACCCCATATTTATAAAACCGTTTTCCAAAATGAAAAGTATTGTTAAACCTAAGCAAAGCGCCGCTACAACCCACTTTTGTGGAACCTGTTAGGGATAGTGCGGTTCATCGTGCACCCGCAGGCTAGTAGTGCGAGATTCAGACCTCCGCAAGGAGCATTCGGTCTCGAAAGGTTTTAAATACAATATTAAGGGAAATGAGATTTTTTTAAAATAAAATATTTATATTAAATTATTCATGTGTTAATATATATATATTTATCATTTAAACACCTATTTTATCATAAAATAAAGTTTCCACTTTTTCTAAAAAAATTCCAAGATTAAATGTTATGTTAAAATACCATGAATTTCAAATAAAACAATTAATACTTTGATTAGGATATATTCACTAGAATAACACAAATAAAATTCACATTCATTATAACAATAAAGACGATTATTAAATACTTAAGGTGTATTTTGAAAACTATACAAAAGTACTTTTTACATAAAACCCCTCAAGTTTTACAAATTACAATAAAGCCCCTAGCTAATATTGAACTTCAAATTATCTTCTTTTAGTCTGACTCGGGTTAGAGTCTGACTAATTTCTGACTTGAATATGATTCAAGTCAATCCATATTCATTTATATTCTAACACAATTGAATACATGAATCCCTGAATCCAGTTAACAATATATTCTTTTTGACTGAATCAAACCATGGATATTCATCCATTATCCTGATATTCCATTTACCTGATTATACAGTTACAACATGTTTACTGATATCATGGTTTTGGTCAGTCACTCAACTTACATATTCCAATACTACAATACTGTTAAAACACTACGGGGTTTAAGGGGTAGATTGGTACGGAAGGTGTTAAAAGTGGCACGAGGTGGTCAGATTAAGACACCTAACCTGAATCATGTTGCTGTTGTACCGTGGCATAACGGTTCCTTGTACTTTCCGTTTGCCCTGATCTCTAGCATATAGAGATCCCCCTCGTATACACTGGCATCCTTCTGTACCAAGCTACAAACAACAGCGTTAAACAATGTTCCATAATATTCGACAATATAACACATTAGAAAATACTATTACACTGTCATTCTCATTCTTCTTATTCTTTGGGACTTACCGAGCGACCTGTTCGCTGACGACATTCTATTTCTTTCTTCTTTGAATGTCGTCAGGTGCGTTGGACCAAGCTGAGATCGAGCCCGCCGGTGAAGATTTGGAGCAGTTCCAAGAAGAACCAGAGCTCTAGATAATTGTACCTTGTTCTTTCCAGTTTATTTCATTTCCTGTTATGCCACTGTTTAGGCATTGTTTTTTTTTATTCCAATTGTATTTCCTTTTCCTGCATTGTAAAAAGAATGTTATTAATAAAGGTTGCTGTTATTTCAATATCTTTTGTCTCTTGTGATTATTTTATATTGCTTAGCTACGCTTAGCGTATGTACTTATGAGTACATACGTAGCGGACCTCGTCGCGTCCACTTCGCCGTACACTGGGAAGCGGGGCGTGACAGGTTTTGTTGGTGGCCCATGCAGGTCAGAGCTGTATGAATCCCTGTCATGCAGTTCTGGTCTGCGTGAACAACCTAAGCAATGTAACACAAAAACCAGCAACTAAAACATTCTTTACAATTCATGTTCTTTGAATCTTGCAAATTTCTATTCCTTGAATCTTATCATTTCATGTATTTGAATCTGTCCTAATCCAAATTTTTCTTCAGGATCATGGATTCCCCGAACAACACCAGCACCAACGTCAACAACACCCCTCCAGCACTACCTCTCACACCTGTTGTTACCACACCACCCACTGAGCAAACGATGCTATTCGATGCGATCCGCGGTCTTCTCGAGGGACAGTGTAACACCCGAGCCCAATAATACTATTTATAATACTAGTTGAGGGTTAGATATTGCTCATTCCAATTATCCTGATTTTCTGGTGTTTATTGCTAAATTTTAACCGGCTAAGTCATTTTGGCACATAACAAATTTTAACTCCTAAAATGAAATTTAAAATATCCTTGTTGGCCTACTCGTTGCCACTAGTCGCGTGGTAGCGTCCGCGTGTCGAGATTTCGTCCCGTTCGGCTAAACGGGCAAGTTTGGACGACTACGCACGCGTGCAAGTGTCCGACTTGGGGGCATGCATTTTAATCATTAAACACCTCTTTTCAAAATTTGGAACCCGCTTAAAATCCTATAATTTGAATTTGGAACATTTGGGTGCAACCCGGGCGCGATTTGGAAATGTTTCATTTTGCGCCAAAAAGGCCTATTTAATTTAATATCTTAAACTATATATATACGAATATATAATTTCCTTAACTGTTAAATCTTTCAACTCCCTTCAAATTCCTTTTAAATCTTCGCCTCCTAGCCAATCACGAGCTCGTGATCACCTCGTGGGCCCCACCTTTTCCCACTCTCTCTCTATCTCTCTCCTCATCAAATCTTTCTCTCTCTCTCTCCAATCTCTCTCTCTCTTCCTCTATATATCTTTCCCATGCAGCCGCCTCCCCCTTCCTCTCGATCACGAGAACCCGCCGAACCCAAACCCTAGCCCCTCGTACTCGCGCCGCCGACCTCCCCACGACCTCGCCGTCGCCGCCCTCGCCACCACGAGCCCAGCCGCACCCTCCTACCTCCTTCCTCCGCTCTCTTCCGCGCCTGCACCCAACCCCGACGACGCCACCAACCGCCGCAGGTCTCGTCGTCGACGTCGCCTCCAGTCACCGACGACGCCCGCGACTCCCTCTCTTCCTCCTCGTCCCTCCTCGTCGTCGCCTTCCTCCTCCCCTCGCCGGAACACCACCAGACCGAGCCGACCCTGCACCAATCCCCGGGTCGCCGGAGAACGCGCCGTCGACCCTCGTCGACGTCACCCGCGCCACCTCCGACCACCTCCTTTCCCCCTCGATCACCAGAGCCGACCACCACCCTCCTCTACTCGTCTCACCCCCTCTCCAGCGAACCCGAGGCTGTTCAGGCCTTCACAGCCGCCGTCGCTGCCTTGCCGGCGTTCCAGCGCCGTCGAGCTCGCCGGGGTTACCCCTGGTGTCTCCCGGTAAGCCTTCCTCATCTTTCCTGTTGTGCAAATCCCCCCCCCGCTGATCTTATTCCATATATCTTGTTGCTGACTCGTGCCGATGACTTTTGCCGGAATCCGACCGTGCCGTCTTTTGAACCCGACGCTCCAGCGAGGTACCCTGGTCCGTGTGATCCCGTTGTTCTCTGTTGGGACTCGATCCGTGGCCCGTGCAACCATATCGTGTTTTCTGCCAACATTGCATCCGTGCTTTCCGGTTTGCGAAACCGTCGAGGCAAGTATCCGAATACTTGCTTAAACATGCTACAAACTTAATCATCATATTATAACCACACAGCTATTAGTAACATCGATATCCTTTTATAACTTTGATTTGATAGTCACAATTATCCGTAACGTTAAATCAATATAGTAGTTGCTTGTAATTAACCGGTTTGCTATCAATCCTCGCTTTAAACTAATTAAACCAATTAGAACGTCCTTGCTTAACTTGCTAGATCACCCTTGTGACTATTATCCATGCTGTAGTTTTAATAGCTTCATTGCTTCGTGTTATTAATATCGTTTACCTTGTGACTATTGCACCCCAAAGGTGCGTGAACCGGTTAATGAGAGAATACAAAGCATCACTGTGTTTACATGGAGTAATATTGTTATTTACTGTTCCTGCTGTTGTTTCCTTAATCGTTACTATACCTGTTATCAGTATACATTTGATTGCATTACATATTGACCCGATTTTGATACACCTGACACATGTACTGATACACCGGACAAGATACCCTATACATACTGACCCAACCTATTGGACTACAACATGACTTGGGGTCCTTTTGGACCATTCCTGCTGTCTATCCAGACAGACCTACTTTGATCATGTGTTGGCATTGATCCTTGACTACTGAATACCTGACCTGACATATATAACTTGGGGGTATGGGGAAATCAAAGATGAACCTGACTTGTAACTCGACAGTTCACTACCGTTCGAGTGTACACATTCCTATTCTGTGCCCAGCGGCATGTCTCGGTTTCGGCCGAGAATATTGTGGCCGTGATCCCGGGTATGTACGGGGTAATACCGAGTGTACACATTCCTATTCTGTGCCTAACGGCATGTCTCGGCTGCAGCCGAGAATATTATGGCCGTGGTCCCGGGTATGTACGGGATACTATTGAGATACATCGACGATTCATCAAATTGATTTCAAAGACTATAGAGTAGAAACCTGATAGGACAGTTAGTTACCACTGCACAATATCCTGCACTATTATTTCCTAGTACTGCTTTATTCATGTTCATACCTGCATTGCTTACCACCATATTTGTTATATTATTTGGTTGACATGACGCGCTGACGTCTGGGTTTTGCATGGCCCAGATTCCTTACCACTGTCGACGACCGAGCAGGAGTACTTCAGCCAGCAGGCTGAACTGTGAGTTCCTTAGTGATTAGTTTAGTTTATTTATTTTCATTTCATTTCCAGATGTGAGCCTGCATTATGGGACGTACTGTTTATTTACTGTATTGGATCATTTGCTTCCGCACTTATTGTTTATTGATGCTTGTTATTATGGATTTGGACATGTATTAGATTAGTTTATTTTTATTGTTCTTGATATCTCTACAACCGTAATGTGACTGTGGACGGATACGTCCTACCCACAGGTAGTATGGTTGGCTATGTCACGTGCCCAATCTTGCGTACTCTGGGAAGCGGGGCGTGACATGGTTCTTTGGTATCAGAGCCATAGGTTAATCGGGTTGATTCTTTTGTAGTTGGGTATTGTACCCAATACACGAATCAGAATACCCGTGTTTAGGAAACATGTCCTGCCACCTTGACCGTCTTACCATTCTTGAATCACATTCTTCCGGATTATATCTTTTACGACGTGCAAACTTACTTTGCATGTCGACTCGGAAACCTGATTTCTTGTTATCCCTAGGACTTGGGCGACTTGGGTGGAGTTAAGTAATTGCGGCTATGATACCGCGGCATAGCTACAATGCGGTACTCTATTTAAGTATCTTGGAGTTCTAGCCTTGATCCACATTCAGAATCTATCATCATGCTAATGTTGGGTGTTTTGAGTTCAGGATTACGACAGGTAAGAAGTTGAAGACGTACCGGAGGCGTGTGAACGAAGCCGCCATGCTTGGAGTGATAAGAGGAATGCTGGAAATCGAAGAGACAGACTGAGCCGATCTAGCAATAGCAGATTCGTTTCAGGAAGGTTTGCAGATCGTTCAGCAGTCTGTAAACAACGATGGAACTAGACCAGTTGACCGAGTAGGGACTATAGCAGATTTCAGGCTTTTGGGTCCGTCTACATTTACTGGTTTAAAGGAGCTGTTACCAGCCGAGCAGAGGCTAGTGACACGGAGAATTTACGGATTGCGGCACAGATCCCAGAGGACAAGAGAGTTGTTGTGGTGCGCTTTCAGCTAGTGGATTACGCCCGAGAGTGATGGCTTGTGGAGGAGACCCGCTTGCCCAAGCCGATCAGTTGGGCGGTTTTCTCTAAAAGTTTCCTGGAGAAATTCTTCCCGCGGACTGTACGGGAGGAAATGGAAGAGAAGCTCATCGGACTAAGGCAGAATGGAGCAGCCGTGGACGTGCATGCAGCAGAGTGGACGAGACTCAGTAGTCTCGCTGGACCTTTCGCGGCCAACGATGCAGACAGCAGTTGCGGTAAGGAAGCAGTTCTGTCGGGCCAGTCGAGTTTAGGGCTAGGCAGACAAACAGTGTTCTTGCAGCTATAGAAGTTGATAGTAAAGAGGAGCCGGCAGTTGTTCGCGACTTTATGGGTGTATTTGAGGATATATCAGGCTTACCGCCGAAGCGAGATGTGGAGTTTGCGATTGACCTTATTCCTGGTGCAGCGCCAGTATCAAAATCTTATTATCCGATGGCACCGGTAGAATTGGAGGAAGTTAAGAAACAAGTTGGTGAATTACTCGAGAAAGCTTGGATTCGAAGCAGCAACTCGCCTTGGGGAGCTCCAGTTCTTTTTGTAAAGAAGAAGGATGGCACGAGAAGGATGTGCATTGATTATCGAGAATTGAATCGGGTGACTATTAAGAACAAGTACCCGATCCCTCGCATTGGAGAACTTTTTGAGCAGCATAGTGGCGCGAGAGTATTCTCGAAACTGAATTTGCGATCCGGATATCATCAGGTCCGAGTGAAAGCAGAAGACATTTGCAAGATGGCGTTTCGAACTCGATATGGACATTTCGAGTATCTAGTGATGCCCTTCGGAGTGACTAATGCGCCAGCAATATTTATGGATTTGATGAACAGGGTCTTTTCACCGTTCTTGGACCAGTTTTTTATGGTATTCATTGACGATATTCTGGTGTACTCGAAGAGTCCGGAGGAGCATGCTGAGCACTTAAGGATCGCACTGCAGACGCTGAGACAAGAGAAGTTATTCGCGAAGATGAGTAAGTGCGAATTCTGGCTGGAAGAAGTGAAGTTTCTGGGGCATGTTGTGTCGGGCAATGGAATCGCCGTTGATCCCGAAAAGATTGCAGCCGTTCGAGATTGGCCTATTCTAAGGAATGTTGCGGAGATAAGAAGCTTTCTTGGACTCGCCGGATACTACAGGAGATTTGTGGAGAACTTCGCTCGTTTGGCAGAACCGTTAACCAAGCTTACGCCAAAGGAGGTACCGTTTGTTTGGACAGATGGATGTGCATTGACCTTCGAGGCGTTGAAGCAGAAGTTGATAACCGCCCCTATCCTAACTGTACCGGATAATTCAGGAGGACTGGTGATTCACAGCGACGCATCCGGAAAAGGATTGGGATGTGTTCTGATGCAGAATGGGAAAGTCGTCGCTTACGCATCGAGACAGCTGAAGACTCATGAGAAGAATTATCCGACTCATGACTTGGAGCTTGCAGCCGTGATCTTCGCCCTGAAGATTTGGAGACACTACCTTTTGGGCGAGAGAGTCGAAGTCTTTACAGATCACAAGAGTTTGAAGTATGTATTCACTCAGAAAGAGTTGAACATGAGGCAACGCAGATGGTTGGAGCTGATGGCCGACTACGATCTTGATCTTAAGTACCATCCGGGAAAAGTCAACGTCGTGCCGGATGCGCTGAGTCGGTTACCAGCAATTCAGATATTGACCGCACAAAGGGAGATCATCACGGATTTTTAGAGATTTGACTTGGAAGTTGTGCTACCACATGCTACAGGACAGTTGGTGCAGTTGCAAGTACAGTCGTCCTTAGTTGAGAAGATTAAAGTGGCGCAATCGCAGGATGCTAGGCTGCAAAAGTTTCGAGAGCAGGTTGAAGCCGGACTACGAACCGATTTACTGATCCATGAAGACGGTTCGTTGAGATATGGTAGCCGTGTGTGTGCGCCAAAAGGAGATGTGCGCGAAGAGCTTATGAGGGAGGCACACAGTTCAGCTTACTCTGTACATCCAGGGGGACAAAGATGTACCGAGATATTCGACAGCATTTCTGGTGGGAAGGTATGAAACGGGAAATTGCTCGCTTCGTGGCTAAGTGCTTGGTGTGTCAGCAAGTCAAGGCTGAACACCAAAGGGTTGCTGGTTCGTTGCAACCACTTCCGATCCCTCAGTGGAAGTGGGAAAATATAACCATGGATTTCATGACGGCATTACCGCGGAGTCCAAAAGGCAACAATGCCGTATGGGTGGTTGTCGATCGTTTGACCAAGGCAGCTCACTTTATTCCTTTTCGGGTTGGTCAATCGACGGAGACTTTGGCAAAGCGGTACGTGCAGGAGATTGTCAGGTTGCATGGAGTACCGGTAAGCATCGTGTCCGACCGGGACACTCGGTTCTTGTCGCACTTCTGGAGGAGTTTACAAGAAAGTTTGGGGACTCGATTGAAGTTTAGCACAGCTTATCATCTTCAGACTGATGGACAATCGGAGAGAACGATCCAGACCCTTGAAGATATGTTGAGGGCTTGCATGTTAGACTTCAAAGGTTCTTGGGAGGATCATCTACACCTGGTGGAGTTTTCGTACAACAATAGCTTCCAAGCGACAATTCAGATGGCTCCGTTTGAAGCACTGTATGGTCGTAAGTGCCGTTCACCTGTTTGTTGGGATGATGTTGGTGAACGAAGGTTAACAGGACCAGATTTGGTGGTACAGACAGTCGAGAAGGTGAATACAATCAGGAAGCATATGAAGGCAGCTCAAGACAGACAGAAAAGTTGGGCCGACACGTCAAGAAGACCTCTAGAGTTCGCCGTGGGTGATTTGGTATTCCTGAAGATATCACCGACTAGAGGGGTGATTCGCTTTGGAAGTCGGGGAAAACTTAGTCCTCGATTCGTTGGACCCTTCGAGATATTGAAGCGTGTTGGAGAGGTAGCGTACCGGTTGGCGTTACCGCAGTCATTAGCAGGAGTGCACGATGTGTTCCATGTGTCTCAACTACGGAGGTATGTTCGTGATGAGACTCATGTCTTGGATCATTCGGAGTTGACTGTACGGGAGGACCTAACCTTTGAGGAGCGACCAGTGGAAATCAAGGATCGAAGAGAAAAGGTTCTTAAGAAGAAGGTTATCCCTCTTGTGCTAGTTTCTTGAGGTAATCGATCGAATGGAGAATCCACTTGGGAACGAGAAGACGAGATCCGGCAGAATTTCCCTCACCTTTTCCAGTAATTAGCTATCTTGTATTCTTGGAATTTCGAGGACGAAATTCTTTTGTAGTTGGGTATGATGTAACACCCGAGCCCAATAATACTATTTATAATACTAGTTGAGGGTTAGATATTGCTCATTCCAATTATCCTGATTTTCTGGTGTTTATTGCTAAATTTTAACCGGCTAAGTCATTTTGGCACATAACAAATTTTAACTCCTAAAATGAAATTTAAAATATCCTTGTTGGCCTACTCGTCGCCACTAGTCGCGTGGTAGCGTCCGCGTGTCGAGATTTCGTCCCGTTCGGCTAAACGGGCAAGTTTGGACGACTACGCGCGCGTGCAAGTGTCCGACTTGGGGGCATGCATTTTAATCATTAAACACCTCTTTTCAAAATTTGGAACCCGCTTAAAATCCTATAATTTGAATTTGGAACATTTGGGCGCAACCCGGGCGCGATTTGGAAATGTTTCATTTTGCGCCAAAAAGGCCCATTTAATTTAATATCTTAAACTATATATATACGAATATATAATTTCCTTAACTGTTAAATCTTTCAACTCCCTTCAAATTCCTTTTAAATCTTCGCCTCCTAGCCAATCACGAGCTCGTGATCACCTCGTGGGCCCCACCTTTTCCCACTCTCTCTCTATCTCTCTCCTCATCAAATCTTTCTCTCTCTCTCTCCAATCTCTCTCTCTCTTCCTCTATATATCTTTCCCATGCAGCCGCCTCCCCCTTCCTCTCGATCACGAGAACCCGCCGAACCCAAACCCTAGCCCCTCGTACTCGCGCCGCCGACCTCCCCACGACCTCGCCGTCGCCGCCCTCGCCACCACGAGCCCAGCCGCACCCTCCTACCTCCTTCCTCCGCTCTCTTCCGCGCCTGCACCCAACCCCGACGACGCCACCAACCGCCGCAGGTCTCGTCGTCGACGTCGCCTCCAGTCACCGACGACGCCCGCGACTCCCTCTCTTCCTCCTCGTCCCTACCTCGTCGTCGCCTTCCTCCTCCCCTCGCCGGAACACCACCAGACCGAGCCGACCCTGCACCAATCCCCGGGTCGCCGGAGAACGCGCCGTCGACCCTCGTCGACGTCACCCGCGCCACCTCCGACCACCTCCTTTCCCCCTCGATCACCAGAGCCGACCACCACCCTCCTCTACTCGTCTCACCCCCTCTCCAGCGAACCCGAGGCTGTTCAGGCCTTCACAGCCGCCGTCGCTGCCTCGCCGGCGTTCCATCGCCATCGAGCTCGCCGGGGTTACCCCTGGTGTCTCCCGGTAAGCCTTCCTCATCTTTCCTGTTGTGCAAATCCCCCCCCCCCCGCTGATCTTATTCCATATATCTTGTTGCTGACTCGTGCCGATGACTTTTGCCGGAATCCGACCGTGCCGTCTTTTGAACCTGACGCTCCAGCGAGGTACCCTGGTCCGTGTGATCCCGTTGTTCTCTGTTGGGACTCGATCCGTGGCCCGTGCAACCATATCATGTTTTCTGCCAACATTGCATCCGTGCTTTCCGGTTTGCGAAACCGTCGAGGCAAGTATCCGAATACTTGCTTAAACATGCTACAAACTTAATCATCATATATAACCACACAGCTATTAGTAACATCGATATCCTTTTATAACTTTGATTTGATAGTCACAATTATCCGTAACGTTAAATCAATATAGTAGTTGCTTGTAATTAACCGGTTTGCTATCAATCCTCGCTTTAAACTAATTAAACCAATTAGAACGTCCTTGCTTAACTTGCTAGATCACCCTTGTGACTATTATCCATGCTGTAGTTTTAATAGCTTCATTGCTTCGTGTTATTAATATCGTTTACCTTGTGACTATTGCACCCCAAAGGTGCGTGAACCGGTTAATGAGAGAATACAAAGCATCACTGTGTTTACATGGAGTAATATTGTTATTTACTGTTCCTGCTGTTGTTTCCTTAATCGTTACTATACCTGTTATCAGTATACATTTGATTGCATTACATATTGACCCGATTTTGATACACCTGACACATGTACTGATACACCGGACAAGATACCCTATACATACTGACCCAACCTATTGGACTACAACATGACTTGGGGTCCTTTTGGACCATTCCTGCTGTCTATCCAGACAGACCTACTTTGATCATGTGTTGGCATTGATCCTTGACTACTGAATACCTGACCTGACATATATAACTTGGGGGTATGGGGAAATCAAAGATGAACCTGACTTGTAACTCGACAGTTCACTACCGTTCGAGTGTACACATTCCTATTCTGTGCCCAGCGGCATGTCTCGGTTTCGGCCGAGAATATTGTGGCCGTGATCCCGGGTATGTACGGGGTAATACCGAGTGTACACATTCCTATTCTGTGCCTAACGGTATGTCTCGGCTGCAGCCGAGAATATTGTGGCCGTGGTCCCGGGTATGTACGGGATACTATTGAGATACATCGACGATTCATCAAATTGATTTCAAAGACTATAGAGTAGAAACCTGATAGGACAGTTAGTTACCACTGCACAATATCCTGCACTGTTATTTCCTAGTACTGCTTTATTCATGTTCATACCTGCATTGCTTACCACCATATTTGTTATATTATTTGGTTGACATGACGCGCTGACGTCTGGGTTTTGCATGGCCCAGATTCCTTACCACTGTCGACGACCGAGCAGGAGTACTTCAGCCAGCAGGCTGAACTGTGAGTTCCTTAGTGATTAGTTTAGTTTATTTATTTTCATTTCATTTCCAGATGTGAGCCCGCATTATGGGACGTACTGTTTATTTACTGTATTGGATCATTTGCTTCCGCACTTATTGTTTATTGATGCTTGTTATTATGGATTTGGACATGTATTAGATTAGTTTATTTTTATTGTTCTTGATATCTCTACAACCGTAATGTGACTGTGGACGGATACGTCCTACCCACAGGTAGTATGGTTGGCTATGTCACGTGCCCAATCTTGCGTACTCTGGGAAGCGGGGCATGACAGACAGCAACAACTTCTGAGCCGTCCTAATAACGATGCACCGGGAGTAAAACAATTCCGGGCTTTGCACCCAAAGCAGTTCTCTGGTAAAGGAAGCCCTCTCGAAGCAGAAGAATGGGCACAAAGCATCGAAGATGATCTGGCCGCAGCTCAAGTGCCAGACCACGCTTGGGTCCGTGTAGCGAAGCTACAGCTCACGGATAATGCTCGAAATTGGTGGAAGGCGGAAGAAACCCGTCTAGCGCAGCCGATTGAATGGAAGACATTTCGCGAGAAGTTTGACGCGAAATATTTTCCAGTGACTGCCAGGTTCGCTATGGAGCAGCAGTTTATTCATCTACAGCAAGGATCAATGTGGGAGAAATCGGTAGATGAATACGATGCTGAGTTTACTATGTTGAGCCGGTAAGATATGTCACAATAGTTCAATTCTTTAAAATATCACATATCACACAGCTAACACAATCTTTAAACAGATTCGCGGCACACCTGATACCGACGGACGAGATCAGAGCCCGTCGTTTTCAGCAAGGTTTGGACACAGAGATCAAGGCTGCTCTAGCCACAGGAAAGTTTTTGACTCATGAGGAAGCCCTAGAAGCTGCCCGCAGTTATGAGGCGGTCATAAAAGAGAGGGGCAGACCTCAGTCTGCAGGAGTCAAACGCCCTGCCAACCAGATGGCAGGTGGAGCCACGTCCAGACCATCTTTCGTGCCGAGGCGACCCGGAGTACCAACTCATCGTCCTAGCCCAGCCTTTTGCTCTTACTGCAAGAGAACTGGACATATGATGAAGGACTGCCGTCGAGCTAACCGCCTCTGCTTAATCTGCGGTTCAGCCACTCATGATATTGGATCTTGTCCTCAAAGGCAGAACTCAGTTGCTGCACCCAGGCCAGCAAATACTTATCAGCAGCGACCAGCTCTTCCGGCACCTGCTCCTAGACTTGCACTGCCTGCACCACCTAGGGGACCACAAGCTGCACCACCTCCTCGACAGTTCCATCAAGCTCAAAGGAACGTTCAGGAGAAATGCTCCTCAGGCCAGGAGGAATGTGCCGAAGCGCCAAGCTTTCATGATGTCTGTGGAAGAAGCTGAGACCACTGGCCAAGTCATTACTGGTAAATTTCCTTCTCAAACTTATCTTTTAGTTTGGTTACCTACACACTTTCCCTATACCTGAACCTATCCCATATACCTTAGGTACAATCCTAGTAGCTTCACTACCTGCACTTGCACTGTTTGATACTGGGGCATCCCACTGCTTTATGTCGCAACGGTTTGTCCGAACCCATGCGATTCCAGTCTCACCGCTTGTATCCAGCTGGAACGTCAGTTCTGGAAATAGTGTTCTAAAGGCAACTATGGGATACAGCATGTGTCCAGTCATCGTCTGCAGTCGAGAGTTTTACGCCGACTTCAAAGTACTGGACATACCAAACTTCGATGTGGTTCTAGGAATGGACTGGCTTGGAACTTTTTATGCTACCATCGACTGTCGTCAAAGGAGGGTAGTATTTGAGATTCCAGATCATCCGGTCTTCTAATTCAAGAGTGGAGATCGTACATTGGAGCCAAGTACTTACAAAGCGAAGCCAAAGGAAGCAGTAGTTGCAGCAGCTCATGCAGAGGAAGAATCAAGACCGGAGGTAGTTCAAGAGTTCGACGACGTATTCCCTGACGATATATCAGGTTTGCCTCCCGATCGAGCTCTTGAATTCAGTATTGACTTAGTACCAGGAGCACAACCAGTGATCAAAGCACCGTATAGACTAAGTCCAGAAGGTTTGAAAGAAGTTCGAACACAGTTGGACGAATTACTGAAGAAAGGATGGATTCGTCCCAGCACTTCAAGTTGGGGAGCACCTGTACTATTGGTGAAGAAGAAGGAAGGTTCTTACAGAATGTGCATCGACTATAGGGCCTTGAACGAAGTTACTATAAAGAACAAGTATCCCCTCCCGCGCATCGACGATTTGTTCGATCAGCTAAGTGGATCTTGTGTCTTCTCTAAACTAGATCTTCGTTCAGGTTATCATCAAGTGAAGGTCAAGGAGGCTGATATTCACAAAACAGCTTTCAGAACTCGCTATGGACATTACGAATTTCTAGTAATGCCATTTGGAGTGACCAATGCACCAGCAATCTTCATGAACCTTATGAACCAAGTTTTCCGGGAGTATTTAGAGAGGTTCGTTGTCATCTTCATCGACGACATCCTGATATATTCTAAGAATCGTAAGGAGCATGCGGAGCACTTACGAATTGTCCTGGAAACACTTCGACAACATAAGTTTTATGCCAAGTACAGCAAGTGCGAGTTTTGGCTAAAACAAGTTGGTTTTCTTGGACACATCGTATCAGGAGAAGGGATTTCTGTAGATCCAGCAAAGGTTTCAGCAGTCAGCGAATGGCCTACACCAAAATCAGTGAAGGATATTCGGAGTTTCTTGGGTTTAGCTGGATATTACAGAAGATTCATTGAAGGCTTTTCGAAGATAGCAACACCCCTGACCAAGCTCACAAGAAAAGATGAAGAATTTGTGTGGTCAGAAGCATGCGAGCAAGTTTTCGTAGAACTCAAGTCAAGACTGACATCTGCACCTATTCTCGTCATACCGGATCAATCTGGAGGATTCGAGGTGTATTGTGATGCATCCGGTAAGGGACTAGGATGTGTTCTACATCAGCACGGTAAGATTGTGGCTTATGCTTCAAGACAACTGAAGACTCATGAGCGCAATTATCCGACGCATGATCTAGAGTTGGCAGCCGTCATTTTTGCTCTCAAGATTTAGCGCCACTACTTACTTGGTGAACGAGTGAACATCTACACAGATCACAAGAGTCTGAAGTATGTGTTTACTCAGAAGGAGTTGAATATGCGGCAGAGAAGATGGTTAGAACTCATGGCGGACTTCGACATCAATTTGCAATATCATCCAGAAAAGGTGAATGTAGTACCTGATGCTCTTAGTCGCCAACCATTAGCAATGAATCTCACCGCCCAGTGGAAGCTTCGACAAGACCTACATCAGATGGAGATTGAACTAGTCATGCCAGGTGATGTTTCAAATTTGATGAATCTACAAGTTCAATCAACTATTGTCAATCAGATCAAAGCAGCTCATGCCAGCGATGTTAAGTTGCAAAAGATCAAAGAACAAGTGGAGAATGGACTCAGAACAGATTTCATCATCCATGAAGACGGATCTTTGAGATACGGCAGCAGATTGTGTGTACCAAAGGGTCCTGTTCGGGAAGAGTCAATGAAAGAAGCTCACAGCTCTCCCTATTCAGTACATCCTGAAGGTACCAAAATGTACAAAGATCTACGTCAGAATTATTGGTGGCATGGAATGAAGCGTGAAGTAGCCAGAAGCGTCGCAAAATGCTTGGTATGTCAGCAAGTAAAGGCTGAACATCACAGGACAGCTGGACTACTTCAACCGTTACCAATCCCAGAATGGAAGTGGCAGCACATCACGATGGACTTTGTAACTGCTCTTCCTCGCAGCACAAAGGGTAACGATGCGATTTGGGTCATTGTGGATCGACTCACAAAGTCGGCTCACTTCATCCCATTTCGAGTTGGCCAATCAACTGAGACATTAGCGAAGAAGTACATGGAGGTAATAATCTAAATTAAGATTTAAACTCTTCATAACGTACTATCTCTGATACCCATGAACTCATATAAGAAATGTGAGACTTCATGGAGTACCGGTCTGCATTGTCTCCGATCGTGACACCAGGTTCCGACCGCAATTTTGGCAAAGTCTGCAAGCTAGCTTGGGAACAAGTCTGAACTTCAGCACGGCTTATCATCCACAAACAGATGGTCAGTCGGAACGAACTATTCAGATCTTGGAGGATATGCTCAGAGCATGTATGCTCGACTTCAAAGGATCGTGGGAAGATCACCTGCATCTTGTGGAGTTTGCGTACAACAACAGCTACCAGGCAAGCATAGGAATGGCACCTTTTGCAGCATTGTATGGAAGGAAGTGTCGATCACCATTAAGTTGGGATGACATCGGAGATAGAGAACTCCTTGGACCAGAGATGATAGTAGAAACCGTTGATGTGGTTCGTACTATCAGGGAAAGAATGCGCATAGCCCAAGATAGACAGAAACACTGGGCTGATGCGAAGAGACGACACTTGGAGTTCCATCCAGGAGATCATGTATTTCTGAAAATCTCTCCGAACCGCGGAGTGATCAGATTTGGAAGACGGGGAAAGTTGAGTCCGAGATACATTGGACCGTTCGATATACTCGAACGAGTCGGTGAAGTGGCATATCGTTTAGCGCTTCCACCCTCATTGGAAGGAGTGCATAACGTGTTCCACATATCCCAACTCAGAAGGTATGTGAGTGACCCCAGCCATGTACTTGATCATTCCGAGCTCACGATACAACCCGATTTTTCTTGTGAGCAGCAACCTGTGGTGATCCTGGACAGGAAAGTGAAGACACTTCGGAACAAAGAAGTTAATTTGGTCCGGGTAATGTGGAGGAAAGACACTCCAGGAGAATCCACGTGGGAAAGGGAGGATGAGATGCTTGCAAGATATCCGCACCTTTTTGTAAATTAGTCCTTAAATAAAAGTTGTAAATTTCGAGGACGAAATTTTTGTAAGAAGGGTAGATTGTAACAACTCCAATTTTGTATAACAAAAAAATTTGCTTTAAATATAGTGTACACTTGGAGTATAAATGTTACTGGAAATAATTTAAGTATCTAATTCCTTACAATAATTACAAGAAGGAGCTTGAAGCTCATTGGTAATACCTTGCATTGCTGAACCAAGCCACTCGAGTTCGAATCCCATACCCTACATAATTTTTATATCCTTTTGTTTTAATTTTTTTAGAAGTCAAACGGTCAAACAGCCATAACTCACAATTTATTGCAAATTAGAAAAAAATAAACTATACCAAAATTCCCCCCAGACCAGACCCGGCCCAACGGCGCTTGACTCGGCCGCGACTCGGCCGACTCTGCCGGCGCCGCTGGCCGGACTCGGCCGGTCGGCCGAGTCGTCAACACGAAAAAAATTCGTGTTGACCTGGTCTTTTCAACTGCATACTCTAAATTTTTTCTACTGTTACCCAATTCTCAATAAATCCCTTTTAAGACCAAATTTAATGAAATTTTAATGATTTTTATATTTATTTTTAATATTTTTTAATCCAAACCCTAACCCTAGCCTAGCCCTATATAAAGACCCCTACCCTCTATCTTTTCCCTTCACAACTCTAAGTCCACTCTCTCAAATTCTAGAGAACTCGGTACGAAGAGCGAGAAGCGAAGCGCTGCCGAAATTGACGACGGATTCCGGCGACCGGATCGGGACCTTCACGACGCTTTCGACGAATCGGCAACCACCACGACCTCTAGCTTCCTTAGCTTGTCCAAATCGTAAGTCCCACCTTCTTCTATCTCTCTTTTCTTTAAGATAAAAATACGGATTTTTGGAACCCGACGGAAATCGGACTAACCGATTTCCAATTCGGTTTTTCTCTAAATTTCCACTTGTCGCCTAATACATATTATCTACCCATATGCATGTTGACTATTAATCACCCATAAACCAATTTAATCAAACTTTTTCACATAAAATGATAAGTTCTTTGCAAAACCGTACTCTTTTCATTAAAATACCATGAAGTTCATTTTTCCTAGTTTAATCAATTACCTCACTCATAAATATGTTTATCTTGATCACAAAACTTGTATAACTCAAATTGAATGAAATTTCACACATAAAATGATAACGTTTTCGAATACCGTATTCTTGCACTTTAATACCTTCAACTTTAACTTGTCATGTTATACCTTTAAACTTCACCAAAATCTAAAATAAGTCACGGGGTAATGACCTACCCCTACACACACTCAATATAACCCTAATTGATAAACATCAAAATACAGAATACGAGATTACAGGACTTTTCACTAAAATACCATAATCTTTATAACTTTTATTTAAAGCTTTAAGTTGTAAACTTTTTAGATAAAATATTTTAATAAAATGAAAACACGATTGGTCATGGACATCGATCATTTATCTAAACTGTCTTGTGGTGTCTAGGCTAGGCAAGTGAGCTTGGGTAACTTTAAAAGGCCCGTTTCACGATTCGTGAGCGGATCCCTCCCTCCTCACTTGTACTTACCTGGCCGCAATTGACGGTGAAGAGGCGATTTGAGGTTTCTAATGACTTATCGTTTAGACCTTAGAAGTAGGCTAGTTGGCTTAGGAAACCCTAACAACTAAAATACGGAAAACTATACTTTTTGCAATTAAATACCCCGTATTTATAAAACCGTTTTCCAAAATGAAAAGTATTGTTAAACCTAAGCAAAGCGCCGCTACAACCCACTTTTGGGGAACCTGTTAGGGATAGTGCGGTTCATCGTGCACCCGCAGGCTAGTAGTGCGAGATTCAGACCTCCGCAAGGAGCATTCGGTCTCGAAAGGTTTTAAATACAATATTAAGGGAAATGAGATTTTTTTTAAATAAAATATTTATATTAAATTATTCATGTGTTAATATATATATACTTATCATTTAAACACCTATTTTATCACAAGATAAAGTTTCCACTTTTTCTAAAAAAATTCCAAGACTAAAAGTTACGTTAAAATACCATGAATTTCAAATAAAACAATTAATACTTTGATTAGGATATATTCACTAGAATAACACAAATAAAATTCACATTCATTATAACAATAAAGACGATTATTAAATACTTGAGGTGTATTTTGAAAACTATATAAAAGTACTTTTTACATAAAACCCCTCAAGTTTTACAAATTACAATAAGGCCCCTAGCTAATATTGAACTTCAAATTATCTTCTTTTAGTCTGACTCGGGTTAGAGTCTGACTAATTTCTGACTTGAATATGATTCAAGTCAATCCATATTCATTTATATTCTAACACAATTGAATACATGAATCCCTGAATCCAGTTAACAATATATTCTTTTTGACTGAATCAAACCATGGATATTCATCCATTTTCCTGATATTCCATTTACCTGATTATACAGTTACAACATGTTTACTGATATCATGGTTTTGGTCAGTCACTCAACTTACATATTCCAATACTACAATACTGTTAAAACACTACGGGGTTTAAGGGGTAGATTGGTACGGAAGGTGTTAAAAGTGGCACGAGGTGGTCAGATTAAGACACCTAACCTGAATCCTGTTGCTGTTGTACCGTGGCATAACGGTTCCTTGTACTTTCCGTTTGCCCTGATCTCTAGCATATAGAGATCCCCCTCGTATACACTGGCATCCTTCTGTACCAAGCTACAAACAACAGCGTTAAACAATGTTCCATAATATTCGACAATATAGCACATTAGAAAATACTGTTACACTGTCATTCTCATTCTTCTTATTCTTTGGGACTTATCGAGCGACCTGTTCGCTGACGACATTCTATTTCTTTCTTCTTTGAATGTCGTCAGGTGCGTTGGACCAAGCTGAGATCGAGCCCACCGGTGAAGATTTGGAGCAGTTCCAAGAAGACCCAGAGCTCTAGATAATTGTACCTTATTCTTTCCAGTTTATTTCATTTCCTGTTATGCAACTGTTTAGGCATTGTTTTTTTTCATTCCAATTGTATTTCCTTTTCCTGCATTGTAAAAAGAATGTTATTAATAAAGGTTGCTGTTATTTCAATATCTTTTGTCTCTTGTGATTATTTTATATTGCTTAGCTACGCTTAGTGTATGTACTTCTGAGTACATACGTAGCGGACCTCGTCGCGTCCACTTCGCCGTACACTGGGAAGCGGGGCGTGACAGCCCTGGGGAGATCTGCGTTCATCTCGGACTCGAGCTGAATCTCACGCTCGGTCCAGGCCTTTACCTCGGCCATGGTCTTAGGTTGCGCTAATGCAAAGGAGCGTAATCACTCCTTGTGCCTAAAACCAGACCTAAGTGCTGTAATGACCGTCTCGTCCCGATGTTCTGGGACCTCGAGAAGGGCATTGTAGAAGCGGGTGACGTACCCTTTGAATGTTTTTTTGTCCCCGCTCTTGATTGTGAAGAGATGGTCGACGGTCCGTTTCTGCCGTCTGTTCCCGACGAAGTGGCTGAGGAATTGGGTGGCCAGCTCGTCGAAGGTTGAGATCGAGCGTGAGTCCTCGAAACCAGTCTCGTCTGGAGTGGATGAGAGTGGCCGGGAAAGCTCGGCATTAGACGGCGTCAGAGTTATCTTGGAAGCTCATTCCTGCGGTGAATGCGTCCAAATGGTCCTTCGGGTCAGACTTACCATCGAAGAGAGAGACCTTCGGGGGCTTGTTCCGGGAGGAGATATGGACGACGAGCAGCTCCTCGGTAAAGAGTTTTGTGAGCGAGTCAGCGGCGTATTTAGCCCCATCGCTCGCATGATGGCCCTCCCGATGCATACCCTCAATCTTCTTCTCGAGGGCGTCGAGTCGGCCGTGGTACCCCGATGACTCGGCACATTCTGATCTTTGGCCTCTGCTGTCGGAGACCTGCCTCAGGCCGCGGCCCCGGTTCCTCTCGATGAGGTTCCTTAGGTCCCCTGGCGAGGTAGTCTTTGAGCTGCCGTGACGAGTCCCGTCCGCGCGACCCCGTCGAGGGAGGGGGTGCCGTTCATGTCTGGGTGCGGACAAGCTGACCGATACCTCCTCGGGAGGGACAGAGGCGCGATGGAGCTCGGGGCGAGGCGCTCTGGCGACGGACCTCAGTGTTGAACTGTGGGGCGCCCAGCGGGTCATAGAATATATTTGCCCGTGGGATCTGTGGCCGCCGGAGGTAGCGTGACGGTGGTCGGTAGTGCCGACACGAGCAGAGTCTTCTCTCCCTCTGTAGGGGTCTTGGTCCCGAGGTGGGGGAGCGGCGACTTGAGGAGCCTGCCCCGCCGTTTGGACATGGACGAGCGCATCGACAACGGACGCGGGTCGATCTATTCGAGCGGATAGGGCGTTGATGGCGTTCGGGGGAGGAGATTCGTCCGCGCCTCCGTTGTGGGGGCGGCGGCTAGTGCTTGGATCATCGCGGTGATCGCTCGCCATGAAGTTGGGATCGAAAGATGAACTTTCGTTGAGTGGAACAAGTTTTCCTACAAACGGCGCCAACTGTTGGAGGTCTTGATCTCCTTCAGATGTTATCTTCCGTAGATCTGCTACGAGCGCTGATGGACGACTGAGATCTGTTCTGGAGGTTGTCTCCTTCAGCGTGTGTATCTCAATGGGTTTGGGTTTGAGGTTGAGCCGAGCTACCTGCAGGGAAGTCCCGGAGTGGTTGTGCCACCGAGGACCCTCCGACGATCAAGTTAGTGGTGCAATGTGGGCAGAGTAGCAGCTTAGTGGAAAGAATTGCATACCTCGATCGTCTGAGGGAGGGGTTTATATAGGGGCAGCGATGGACAGGTAGGCGCGAGAATCACGCCGGCCGTTATGCTCCCGACGTCACGCCCGCGTGATAAGCGGGATCCCGCATTAAAGGCGAGACATGCTCGTTAATGGGGGATCGTGATGGCGTGGAACGTGGGATCGTGGGCGGCGGATATCTCGCGCATGGCGAGATTCGCGGAGCCGTGGCGTGGGATCTTGTGAGCAGTGTTGCGGGTGGGTCAGGATGAGACCGAGGAAGATGAGCTCGGCGGGAGGCTCGGGGACGAGTGGGAGGCCGAGGTATCTTGGTTCTGCGGTAGCCCGGAGGCGAGCTGAGAGGGCTGAGGAGGCCAACTGTGCAGGGGCTCGGAGGTGAGCCAGCGGTTGTTTGCAAAGCATCACAGGAGTGGTGTGGTCGGTCGTAGAGGGTCGGCTATGTCCATGGGTCGCAGGCCCGGGGTATTTTACCGACGTACTGTTTCTGGTCTTTTTTTGCTGGCTTCGGGACACGTCATCCGCCATATGTCACGATCTGGAAGATCGCCGATATCGAGCATCATCACAACCAAAACGCCAGATCCAAGATAGAACATGCTATAAGCATTTGGTTTAATATTCTACTGTTTATTGTCGTTGTTAAAAGGTCTTCTCGTCTTTCTTTCCTGTGTAGTTATTAACTAAACATTTATGTAATAAGATTGTGGATATGAGATTGCTTACCTTTGATTCCTTTATTGCAGTAAATTTTCTTGAGAGATTGATACTCTTGAATTGCCAATTCTCCGTAGAACCCATCTCTCTCTGCTTATTAAGAATTGCGAAGAGATATTCAGAATCCATTTAATAGCAGAAAGATTGTTGTAGCATTAGATGTGGTGCTTTTTATCTTTTGTCTTTTAGGACTCCGACCTCTCACTTAGAGATGAAAGTATTGTCGCTAGGCTGTTTGCTCGTGGTATTTCAAAATTTATTTATCTCGACGTGTTATATAGGTATATGTTGGGGATTTTGACCCCCTTAAACCATCAAACACACTAATAGCAGGATTGGTTGAATACAATGAACATGAGAATATACCAGGTTTACATGGTTTGACCATCTCGACATATATCCATATGATAATCATCTTAGATTTGATTTTGTTACGAGGACAAGTAAGAGATTTCTCACTCTCACGGCACACATTTCTCCCTCCTCTTCCCCCATCCCATCTTACACACACAGAGAGAGAGAGAGAGAGAGAGAGAGAGAGAGGATCTTATCCTTAAACCTCACATCTTACGCTTCTACTTAACACTATGCACCGCTTTGGTCTATATGCCTCAAGTCTTATAAATTCCTTATGGCTCGATGGATTGCACAAATAGATATAAGACACAATTTCCATGTTATATCATAAGGATAATAGTTGCAATTTTTGCCTTCAATGGAGATAAAATATTTTCTCATAGGCAATTAAGCGAAGGAGCTAAAGCAATTGTTTGGAGTGGATTGAGAATTTGTTGCTGGTTATCAAAGCTGATTACAAGATTAAGAGAGCAATTGAACCAGATTCGATCACCACCACCACCACATGCTTGAGTTGTTGATTAGGATGCTGGATTTCTCAACTTTTCATAATTAATAAAATTGATAGTTTTCATTAATTTGGTGGATTTCAATTTTTTCTTTTAACTGGCACGCACGCCTACAAATTTGCCCATTTAAATTGATAGCCCACCCATACACACAACACATACGCGCTCAGGCGATCCATGAATCCACAAATTTACCCATTTAAATCGTGATCTATTTTTTTACGGGATCGAACCCCATGCTCATCATGAAAGAAGTGACATGCCAATGGGCTATTGCTCATTGGTCATCTCATTTGAATTGGAACCAAAATTGCATAAAAAAAACCGTTCTCCTTTCACTGGGACGCTATAACGTCCAGAAACACAATTCATCATTGCGCATCCCAAGAACCCAACTCTGTCTGTTGACACCATCACGGCGTCTCCTTTGCGTCCTCCTTATTCCCCTCTCGGGAAAAAAAAATTCTCTCCTCTCTCTCTCTCGGAGATCATCCATTATTCTTTCCCCAAAATTCTAGGGTTTCATTCTTCTCGTGATCTCTGATCTCAAATTTTGACATCATACAATAATGGGCACGAGATTAATTTCAAGGTGCTTTGGTCGAGAGAGGCAAATCTCTAGGCTCAGTCGAGCTCTAGTGGCTGAAGGATGCAGGGATCTCAGAGACGATCGAGCCAAATCTGAGTTTGATCGCGTGAATTGGGGGAGCAGCGATGGGGTTTTCAGACATTTTAGAGGATTTCTTACCGATTCTTCGTCTTGTCCTCGATCAATGGGGAGCAGGCTTGCTATAGATTCGGTACTAATTTACTCTCACTCTTCAAAATTGGTTCATTTTCTCTTTTGCTGACTGGTATTATGCACATGCTTCACAAAGAAGCCCTGTTTGGGAATGGAGTTTAGATAACCATGGTTTATTTTTAAGTGGAGGCAGAGAGATGCCTCAAACTTCAAAAATGAAGTTATCTAAACTTTGATCAGATTGGAGTTTAGATAAGTGCAGTTTTCTCACTTTCAAAGTTGAGATAACTACAGTTATCTCAACTCCAAAATGAGGCCCAAACATGGCAAAGTTAGGATTTTAGGGTTAAGTCTTTCTAACTTTATGAAACCACAGTTTAGAAGACTTAACTCCATTCCCAAACAGGGCCGAAGGAACGAAGGAAAGCCAACATTTTGATTATGACCTATTATCATCACTATTGTTGTTGGGTTGTATAAAGTTAGTCTTTTGGTGGTGAGAAAACTCTAGAATGAAGATCCGGCTTCTCTTTTTTGATGTTTGAAATTTAAAATTTGGAGCCAGTGAAGAGAACTTACGTTTTCTATCGACTTTATTGAGACGACATGACATGCTTGAGTTCATTATGAAGTGCAATCTTTATTTTTTCTTTTCACCGCTTGTATTTTCATAAATTCTAGACATATATAATGAGCTGCTATTCAATTTGGCATCTTAGTTGGAGTTGCTATTATATCAGTAGAGATGTGTAATTTATCAGTTGGAATAAGGTTATATTTCTTTCTGAACTACCTGCAGCTACTACATTTATTATGAGAAAAAACCCAAGTCCAAGTTTTTTTGTTTTTTGGAACTGGCCCGTAAGCCCTAACCTATGCATACAACACACCGACACACCCACACACACCACACACGAGCACACATCACACATACACCCAGGGCCCCCACTAATATGCCCCGGAAGCGTTAAATTGTGGCCACTTCCCCCACTGGGGATTGAACCCCCGCACTCTCCCCAGAGAGGGAAATTCCATACCAACTGAGCTTATGCTTATTGGTCAAGTTTGACTAGCTTTAAATTGAAGTCCAAGGTTGACTAGCATTACTGCTAAAAGCACATTCATATATTCTGAACAAAATTTAGTTAACTACCTTTAAATTGAAGCGGAAGCTAACTAAAGAAGAACCTGCAGGTCCTGTACAAAAATCAGAAAAGCCACAATTGGGAGCTGGTTTTCTATACACAGTATCACACGAGGGAGGTAGTACTTAATAATGAAAGTTGGAGGCAGTAGTTTCTTGTAGTCCGAGGGGTAAAAGTTAAATTGTTCATAATTTACCATTTTCTTATTTTTTAAAGAATAAATATAAGCGCCTTGCCCACATTACCCCCATATGCCACCAGCACATGGGTTATATAATCCCCCTTTAGCTTCATTAAAATCTTTGCCCTTCTAGTTTGTTGAGTGCCTTAAGCCTATGACTACTCTATCATAATTGTCATGCCCTACCAACTCTACCTTCTCTTTCAATGCAATGTCTTCGAGGATGGGGACAATGTTCTTTGAAGATATGCCTTGAAGTTAGCACATATAATGTTTTTGAGGCTGTGTGCAATGTGCTATATAAAGGGTGTATATTCTCTGAGAATCTTGGAATGCCTCCTAATTGCAGTGTTATAACAATTTGTTGTTTTGGTAATTGCATATTCATGTGTATACTTCATTTGGATCGGTTCAAGGTTCTCATTTTGGATCACTAAGCCTTGAACTCCTACTCATGTTACATGCTCGATAATTATAACTTTTAGGCTTATTCAGAATCTATGTTAAGAACACATTTGATGGGGGTTAGAAGTAAACAAACAGACTTTTTGCAATGTTTAGAAGCATGGAAGCGTGCATGTCACAGCATTATACACCAACAGCAAACAAATTCTAAATGGTTGCACCATAGCATATGGAATGGAAAGACGTGTAATGTGTTCGTTATGGGGACAGCTTTTTAGTAGAAGCGTCTGTGCTTCATAGGTACCATGTAATTTGCCAAACTGCATGATATTTGTTGTGAAGAAGTTTGCTGGTGAATTTTTGCATGCCACACTAAAATTTTGACATTCGATGTCCTTTCCAGGTATTGGATTTTGCTAGAAGTTTCTTATGTATGCAAAAGAACTCTTAACAAGTTTCTTTTTCTGTGCAAGAATTATTATCTGATTAGATGTTACTAATATGTTGATGACCTGTCCTTATAACAGAGCTATTTTCATAAGGGGCATTCATTTTTCTCAACAGCTGCTGGTGAATTCACAGCTGGAAAGTCTGCCGGGGGAAGTGGTAAGCAAATTCTAAATGACATGACCGAAAGGGAATCTGTTGATGATGAAATTGCAGACATGAAAATACTCCGGTCCCTTGTGAAGTATTTGTGGTTAAAGGATAACTTTGAGTTCCGTATGAGGGTTGTACTGGCATTGAGTCTCCTTGTGGGAGCAAAGGTCAGTATCATGTTTCATTGGATGGTTCTAGATAGTTTCCTATGGAGATGTCAGATGTGTTTGTTCCAATTGCTTTCATTCTTAGAAATAAGTATGGAACTTGTAAGTTGATTTTGTGCTGTATTATATGCAACATGAGATTACTTGTCCATTTCGCTTGTTTGAGAAACAGTATATTTTTCTGTACTTCAAGCGCTTCTGCTATTTCATGGTTAAGAACTTAAGATATATAATTTTATTGACCTTTAATACTCATTTCTGCTGCATTGAGTCCAAATCATAACAAATTTATCTTGTTTTCTTTCCCCCCTTATTAATCAAGAAAACAGTTGCGATCTTTCATTTCAGTTCGAGTGCTTCTACTATTTTATGGTTAAGATGTACACTTTATATGCGCTAAATGTTTTTTAGAAGTGTTTTACTATCTTATTTTCTTGTTAAGATGTACAATTTGAACTAGTAACAGTACATTTTCCATGTTTTCTTGTTTCTTATAAACCTAGAAAATGGTTGAAATCTTCCATTTTCAGTTTTCCTAAGGACTTGTAACAAATGGTGAAATATTACTTTAGGTTTTCTGAGTTGGGAGGAACATAATTTATCTCATTATGTTCAGAGCCATGGAATATGGTTGAATCAAGTAACCCTTTCGTAACCGAAGTGGATTTCCCTTTTGTAACCGAAGTGGATTTCCCTTTTATAACCGAAGTGGATTTCAAGATTTCAGTCTGGTATCGTCTCTAGAAAAATTTCAGACATCCAGTGGATAATTTGGTTGACCTATAGACAGCTAGGATAGTGCCTTCTGTTATCATCCGTGTCAAAAGTACAGCATCTGTTTATGCATAGGCCACCTAAGCATGGAATGTGGTTTTTCTTAATGTAGAATTGCCTTAAACCATACCGTCTACATTTTTGCTTCAGTATATCTTATCTATTTTTGCAATTTTATGTATTATTCTTTCAATGTGTTTTCCTTTATTAAACTTTTGATTTACTGGATGACATGACCTCATGTGAAATATGATTGCATTTCGCATTTGGTTTGTTTCTTTCCTCAAGCATGAGATATCAAATCTTATAACCTGATTATTTCTCAATAATAGTGTTTGGAGGGTTGCTCCTTGGTTTGGATGAGGTTTAATTGCATAGGCAACCCAAAAAAAAAAAGTCTACCTGCCTGCTTGCCAGCTAGCCATAAAGGTTTTGTTGCAGGACCCTAAAAAATAGTAGTTTAAGAGGAATTTGCACAATTGGTTTGGTTAAAGGTTGAACATCAGATAAATCATAGATCGACTCCTGTTCATAAGAACTTGAGATCAATTTATATATTCTTTTGTTATGTCAGCTTTGTTAAATAAAGCTTAGATATGTTGCAGATAAAATTGACTGTCTCATTTCATCCTCTAGTGTTTTCCTATGGAAAAAACATGTCATGGATCATACTATCTATTTACTCTCTTAGTGAACTTTTGTATCATGATGATCATCTTTCTTTATGCTTCCTTTCACTTCACCCATTTGCAATTTCTCTTCTTTTATTCTACTTTTATGTTTAAGGAGTAATGTTTCTGTCCATATTCACTGGAGGAAGCAGCTTTAGTTTTCTTCTTCTTCTGATTAGATATATTAAGGGTTCTAATAAACTCAGCTTGTTGATAAATAATATGGATTGCTTTTCTTAATTTTATTCAAGTTAAACCTCGATATATGTCTGTTAAGTGCCTAAACCCTCGAAGTTATTAGGTGAAACCTTTAAGTATTCATTCCTTATTAGGTTTATTCTGAAGACTCTCATTATCAGTTGTTTAGAGATGAAGCATTGCACTTTTTCTAGAGTTTATGAAACTGGTTCTAAAATGATAAATCTGATTTGAGTGCCAGGTAATAAATGTGCAAGTACCTTTTCTATTCAAGCTTGCTGTTGATTGGCTCTCAGCAACTGCCGGCTCCAGCGATACATTGGCCACATTCACTGCTGCAAATTCCACTCTGCTTGTGCTTTTTGTTAGTCCATCAGCTGTTCTAGTTGGCTATGGAATAGCAAGGGCTGGGGCATCAGCCTGCAGTGGTATTTATCAGGAAGCAATCTTTTGTATTTGCCATGACTAGGATTAAATACATGCCTGATCATCATTTTCTTCTTTGTATAATCAATTGCATCTATTATCTAGGCACTAACGCTTTTTATGCAATTATTTTCTCTCAGAATTGCGGAATGCTGTATTTTCTAAAGTAGCATTGAGGGCTATCCGCACTGTTTCTAAGAAGGCACAGTTTTTACACCTATCATCCTTTACTTTGATATTCCAAGTGATCTGAGTTTTAATGCAAATAAAGGGCCTCATAATTATTACTCAATGTTCTTCTTTATTCATTTTCGTTTTAGATTCTTCATTAGGTAGTATATTTTCCTTAATTTACTACTTAAATTAAAAAAAACTGCTAATTATTTTTGCAGGTGTTCGCACATCTGCATGACCTTGATCTTCGATACCATTTGAGGTAACCATTTAGAAAATTCTAATATTTATCTTGTAGAACACGGATTATGACGGATGCATATTTTTACTTTAATTTAAATATTTTTCATTATGACTCTAAAACCTTCGGTATTTCCCCTGAATCTCCATATTCTGATGTAAAACCTTACATTTTTTTATTTGAACTATTTAAACCTGAACTGTCAACATAAATGGCAATTTTGGGAATATCTTATCACAGTGGTAAATGAGATGCTTGTGTAAGTGAAATGATGCTGTTTCCATCTTCTTCCTCCAGGTCCTACTAGCCATGTTCTATTGTTTGTCCTCTCCCTAACCATCCACCTCCACTACAAATGTTATCCTACTCCAACAAAGGGTCTAAGTTATGTAAATGAGAAAAAAATTAAGGAACTATTTGAAACATGCAAATGATTAGGTGTTATTATTAGAAGTATGAAGGATTTGAGAGTTCTATATTAAAATACCCTTGACAAAAAGATCTCAAGTCATAGCTTCATTAACCATAATTCTTGCTGTAACGTTTAGAAATATACTAAATCATATCTATAAGTTAACCTCAAATTTATGTCAATATCTAATCATTTCTATCCTCACATATATAAAGCTTCAACGATTATTTAAAATTTTAAAAGACAAGATGAGAGATATCGTGCATTGTCAAGAGATAGGTATTGCAATTGTTAGAATACTAAATAGGGGTGTAATTGTTAAATGGTATTTCATATATAAAGAGGATGGGCTAATCCCAATCTATCCTTTTATATTCCCCAAGACATTTCTCTCCTAATCTTCTCTCTCTTCTCTAATTCTTGATATGGTATGAGAGCCATCCATTTTCCACCTTGAACCCTTCTTCTCACAAAAGAACAAATCCTCACCATCCATCATCAAACTCAACAAATGAACCCAAAACCCTAACCCTAGTCACCGCTGCCACCCAAGTCGACCTCACCACCGTCCTCTCTGAAGCTCACCTCCGCACAAGCAGCCTCGCTGGACCTCGGTCGACTCAGATTGAAGCCTCATCGAAGGTTTCTACTGATCGATGGCCATCACTTGAAGACTCGACGGACATCGATCTCGATATCGAGATGGAGATCATCGATCTTGCTGTGGAGGCGTCGATCTGGCTGCAAAAGTCGAGTTTGACCTCGAATGCTTCAATCAACCTTCGTTTTTTCTTCGATTCCTCATTGTTTTGAGTTGATTTCTTGCTGTTTTTGGGCCATTTCTTGTTGATTTGGATTTATTCTTGCTGATTGATGGCTTAGTTTTGCTGATTTGGCCATTTCTTGCTGTTTGGAGGTGATTTGAGGAGATTTGGGGCTGTTTTTGTCGATTTGGGGCAGATTGGTACAGTAAACCGAGAGTTTCTTAGGATTTTGGAGGTTTCTCATGTCTATTTTCGCGATGCTTTGGTGTATTGATTGTGTTGTTGAGGAGTTTGCACTCTAGGAGGCCGTGATCGGAACCGATTGAGTTGATTGTTTGCTTGATTGGTGTTTGGGTAGTTGTGGATCGAATCTTGGAAGATCGATTGTAGTAGTTCTTCGCTTGTTCTTGTTTGACGTGTGGTTCTTGGAGATGGAGAGTAAATATGAGGGCAAGCAGATCTTTTCCACAGATATCTTAGCCACCAAAATTGTGGACTTCAAACTTGACGATCAGAATTTTTACAACTGGAAAATCATAGTTGAGCGATACAGCAAGGGGAAGTGAAAGGACGACCACTTGATGAAGCTTCCCTCCGATCCGGACGATGCCCAACTCAGTCACCTCATGCTTAGTTCGAAGGAGCGACGGATCATGGATGGGCTCGTCCACTTAGGATCCGTGAAGACGATTTAGGATCAGCTACATAAGCTTTATTCATCATTGGAGACCCTTTTTAAGGCATACGATTTGGTGCATCAACTATACAAGATTCAGCAAGGGGCCGTTCACTGCATCAGCCTTACTCAGAGTTTGGGAGGCTTGCCCAGCTGGTCTCGGAGGTGTTCCCGATCACGAGTGACGTTGTGAAGATGAGGAGGCAACATGAGGCCCTCCTAGTGATCATCTTAGTGGGCTACGGCCCGGGTATTAGACTGCACGTCCAGCCTTATTTTGGAAGGCATATATTACTCTTTCAACCACTTACCACACGCTCCACTAGATATTACAGTCGGAGATTTCCGATGAGCAACCTGCATCTGGTAAGCACAATGCTCTTATCAGGCCAGAGAGTTCTCCCACCTATTACTATCCATGAGGAAGAGGGGGAGCTGGTCCTAGAGGAGGTAGAGCCGGAGGCAGAGACCGAGCAAAGCCTCGTTTTTGTGATTACTGCCATCAGGAGGGACATATTCGCAATACTTGCTGAAAGTTGAATAGGAGGCCTCCTCAGCGTTCTCGCCATGTCCGTGCATGTTGGGACTTCCTGTTCTGCATCCTCTACTACTTCGATGGATTCAGCATCATCCGAGGGTTCCGTCAAGTCTATGAAGGAGGAGATTGCTCGATTGAGAGTTCTTGTGACCTTGTCTGCTTCTAGTAGCCAGGCTGGATTGGCTACACCTCGGGCTTTAGCTGTGATCACTTTGGGTCTTTCGAAAGGTAACCATACAGTTTTTATTACACCGGCTTCTGTTTGTCGTCCCTAAGTGATCGACACAGGAGCGACATATCATATGACAGGAGACATGGGCATATTATCCTCATACATGCTAAGGCCTGGGTGTATCCCAGTGACCTTAACAAACGACACACCATTGCTATAGAGGGAGTGGAGCCTGTTCTTGCCACATCACAGTTGCCTCTGTCTATTGTCTTGTACTTGCCTCACTTTCTTTTCAACTTGCTTTCTATTACCTAGTTGCCCTGAGATTTGAACTGTGACGCCACCTTTTTCTCCGATGGTTGTGTTTTTCTGAAGCTTGGGATGGGGCGGATGATTGACACAGGGACCGAGGTTGACGAGTTGTACCACATTGATACCATCCGGGCCCTATAGCCCGCCTGACAACATTCACATCTGTTTTTGATGCCCATTGTCGGTTTGGTCATCCTTCTCTGCAGACCTTGAATAAGATAGTTCTCTCTTAGTAATTTTTCTAGTTTAGAGTGAGTCTTATGAGTTGGGTAAGATCGCTCTAGCTACCCATCTCACATCAATAAGAGCTTCAAAACCTTTTGATTTTGTGCATTCTGATGTTTGGGGTCATGTCCTGTTGCCCAAGGAGGTTTTCGCTGCTATGTGACTTTTATTGATTATTTTTCTCGAATCTTATTATTGTATTTGATAAAATCTAGAAATGAAGTGTTTTCTCATTTTCAGATTTTTCGTTCTGAAGTTTAGACTCAATTTGGGGTTAATGTTGGTACCTTGAGGAGTGATAATGCCAAGGAGTATTTTAGTACACCCTTTAGGGAGTATATGGAGAAACTTGGTATTATTTATGAATCTTCTTGTCCTTATATTCCAGCAAAATGGGTGGCAGAAAAGAAGAATATGCATCTTTTAGAGGTCACTCATACCCTTTTGTTTTATATGTGAGTGCCTAAATCTTTTTGGGATGTTCTTACTGCCAATTATTTGATTAATCGTTTGCCCTTCTTTGTTCTAGATGGGTAGATTCCTCATTCTATGCTGTTCCCTTCGGCTGTCTCATTCCCCGTTCCTTCTGTTTTGTCATGATCTATGACCTTAGGGATCTAAACTAGACCCAAGGCCGTTAAGAGTGTCTTTCTTCGGTACTCTCGGACTTAAAAGGGGTATTGATGTTATAGTCATGTGTTACAACATCGATTTATATCGGCTGACTTGACCTTTCACGAGTCTACCTCATATTTTTCTACTTCTCACACCTTTGTAGACATGGACAGTGGCTTTCCCTTGAATATCTCTTATCTTTTGTCATAAGAGAGCACCCCTTCCGATTCGATTATTCACCCATGTGTTGGAGGTTATCCATACTGTTTTCGTTGACCCACCTCCTGCTCCTGATACACTACTGTTGGGCCCCACACCACCAGTTACAAGGGTATATGTTCGTCGGGACCGTCTGACTCTTGAACCTCATCCTCCTGCTGCAAATCTTCCAGAGTCTCAATCTTCCTATTGCCTTACGAAAAGGCATCCGAAACTGCATTTCTCACCCTGTAGCTTATCATGTGTTGAGTTCCTATTTATCTTCTGCATATCCGGCGTTCCTCTTCCTCGATCATCATGCTTTACCTAAGTTACTCTCAGATGCTTTATCTCATAAAGGTTGGACGGATGCTATAGCTGATGAGATGCTAGCCTTTGATCAGAATCAGACATAGAATTTAGTCTCTTCCGGTTGGAAAGAAGACGGTGGGGGTGTCGTTGGGTGTACACTGTAAAACTTCATCCTAATGGGACCCTTTTCCGCTTGAAAGCGCGTTTGGTTGCTAAAAGATACTCGCAGACTTGTGTGATTGATTATGAGGAGTCATTTTCTCCTGTGGCCAAGACGACTTCTGTTCGCCTGCATTGGCCTTTGCATCAACGCGATGTGAAGAATGAATTTCTTCATGGTTCTTTGGCAGAGGAGGTTTATATGGAGCAACCACCTGGTTTTGTTACTCGGGGGGAGTCTGGCTTAGTTTGCCGATTGAAGAAATCATTGTATGATTTGAAACCGTCTTTACAAGTATGGTTTGGGAAATTTACCAAGGTGGTTATTTCGTTTGGTCTTAGACGGTGTGCTCATGACCATTTAGTGTTCTACCATAATAACATCAACGGCCTTCGTATTTTATTGGTGGTATATGTCGATGACAGTGATTATCGGCGATGATGTGGTCGGTATTGCACAGCTTAAGCACCATCTTCAAGTGAAGATTACTAAGGACCTTGGAAGCCTTAAATACTTTTTGGTATCGAGGTCGCTCGATTGAAGGATGACATCTGTATCTCACAGCGAAAGTATGTGCTCGATATACTGACTGAAACTGGATGTTAGGGTGCATACTTATAGAGGCTCCAATGAATCCTAATACTAAGCCGTTTCAAGGACAAGGTGATCTATTTGAGGATCCCGGAAGATGCCGACGATTGGTCGGTAAGCTTAATTACTTCACCGTCACTCGACTTGATATTGCATATCCCGTCTGCGTCGTGAGCCAGTTCATAGCTAATCCTCGAGTTGCCCATTGGGATGCAGTGATTCAGATACTTCGATACTTGAAGAATGCTCCTGGAAAGGGTCTATTGTATTCAGACCATGGACATTCTCATGTAGCAAGGTTCACTGATGCAAATTGGGCTGGGTCCCCATTTGATCGCAGATCAACTACAGGATCTGTGTGTTTGTAGGAGGCAACTTGGTCTCCTGGAAGAGTAAGAAGTAGGGCGTAGTGTCTTGTTCCGGTGCCGAGTCAGAGTATCGAGTCATGACAAACACTACTTGTGAGCTTGTATGGATCAGCTTTCTGCTTGGAGAGGATGGTTTTGGTCCCACTTCTTCTATGCGACTATATTGTGACAATAAAGCTGTAATTTAGATCGCCTCGAATTCTGTTTTCCACGAGCGAACAAAACACATCGAAATTGATTGCCACTTTGTGCGGGAGAAAGTTGAAAATGAACCATCGACACTTATTATGTTCAATCTGCTTATCAGTTAGCATATTTGTTCACAAAGCCTTTGGGAATGAATATAAACTAATTTATTTGTAACAAGATGGGCATGTATGATATGTATACTTCTGCTTGAGAGGGAGTGTTAGAATACTAAGTAGGGGTGTAATTGTTAAATGGTTTTTCATTCATATATAAAGAGGAGGATGTGCTAATCCCAATCTATCCTTTTACATTCCCCAAAACATCTCTCTCCGTATCTTCTCTCTGTCTTCTCTAATTCTTGATAGCAATCAACCAATATTTTACTGATCACCATGTCCGTTGGCGTACGATGTCCTTTTCCTTTCTTTTGATATTGAACTTTAAGCAGTTTATACTTTCTTTTGAAAGTTGAAATATTCTTATATATTGTATTCTTACGGTTTCAAAATTTGATGTTTCATTAGTTCACACAGCGTAACAGAAGACAATTATTTTCTCCACTATCTTGTTGCATTGGTATTTCATAGAGGAGAGAGTACCCATTTGCGTATTAGATACCAGTCTCATACTCGGACACTCACAAGTCACAAAACTTGGTGGATAGTAGTTGGATACTTCATAATATTTATAACATATTACAGATGTACCAGAAACATATTTACGAAGAAGTTAATAATTGGACGATCATATTACTGATTTTGATACTTTATTTTCGATTAGGAGGATTCATAAATATAATGATCATAAGTTGTACTGCAAACGTGAACCCCTTGCTTCCACAATTAAATATTATGCTTTCCTTCTTTTTTTAGAGGAAACTCTTTGCCATCCTTTTTGATTCTTGAAAATACACAACGTGAAATTTCCTCTGTATTTTCTATTTGAGTGTGATGGAAGTCACAAAATATCTTCATTGCCCCTTGATTGGTAATAGATGTCGGAGGGAGAAAAAATGGGACTGAGGGGGAGAACCCGCTAAGAAAACAACTATGAAATTACTTCATTTTACGGAAGAGGAACATTTTGTTGTTAATCATAGGCTTTAAGCAGGTTGATATCTATATGGCAAGCATTGAACCTACCTAAGCAACCAGTACGTATATATATGGACTGTTTGCCAACCGCCACTGTAGTCTGAAAGAGACAAGCTGTCTGAAAGCTTCGCTAGGATTCAAGCATAGGTTATAATGTTTCTATTCCTCTGTAAACTTAAAGACAATCTTTCAGAAATCTCCAGAAGAATCATTACATTCATGGAATTAAACTATTCAATGAGTAGGGGTCAGAGTTTCTACCCAGTAAAATTATCCTAAACTACGGTCTGCATGATCTATGCTGACCTCACCAGATGAGATCAAAGAGTGCCTAACGATAACTCATGTAGCTTTTAAATATGTTCTTATCAGGGCGAATCCTTCAATTTCTCCTGTTTTCATGCAGTCTTACCTGCACATTCTGTTTGTGAACAAATAGATCAAAATGTTAAATCACATGTGCACTTGTTTGGACTTAGCAGTTTCTCTTCGCTTCGCTGATATTCCATATTTCCAGTCGGCAAACAGGGGCATTGAATCGCATAATTGATCGAGGCAGTCGAGCAATAAACTTTATTCTTTCGGCAATGATATTCAATGTTGTACCTACCATACTTGAGGTACTTCTCACTGCTTATTCATTCTTTTACCTGCACCAGTACTTTTATATTATTTTCTAGTTCTACCCACCAGTTGTCTACAGATCACACCACTAAAGTTTGACCTGAGATTTGTTAAGTTTTTATATGTTATATATAATAATTTTATGTGTGGTCTCCACAAAACATGGTTTAGATCTCTCTCCTCTCTCTCTCTCACACACACACACATGCACGCACGCATGCGCGCACACAAAAAACGGGGAAAGAACACGTATTCTTTCTTGTCCCTTTGAAATAGAAGCCTTAGAATACCCATTTTTTTCCTTTACAGATTGCTATGGTATCAGGTATTCTTGCGTACAGTTTTGGTGCTTCTTTTGCATGGATCACTTCTCTTTCTGTCGCTGCATATGTTTCTTTCACTTTAATTGTTACACAGGTATGATGCTCACAACCCTACCATTCACCTGTTTAATAGTTTTCTGGTATATTTACTTGCTTTTCTGATCCCAGTTATAGTTCTTTGCTGGTCCGGTTTTGGCATATAGTCTTTTCATTGAAGATTCTTCTGCAAATGTAAATCTCGTCGGAGCTACTTCATTGATATTCTCTGTTTTGTTGCCAGTGGCGTACCAAGTTTCGGCAGGCCATGAATAAAGCGGATAATGATGCTAGCTCAAGAGCAATTGATTCACTGCTAAATTATGAGGTAATTTGTAGGTTTTTTCATGTTCTGTTTTATTATTGATTTTTCTATTTCCCACCAGATTTATGCGTGCCGTCAATTTTTTCTCATGCTATATTTTTTACTTCCTAGACTGTCAAGTATTTCAACAATGAAGCATATGAAGTCAAGAAATACGACGTGTATCTAAAAAGTAAGTTATATGTTGTTGTAGATTAGATTTTACAATGGTTTTAATAACTTAGTTACCTGTTCTCATATGTGCTCTCTCTTATTTTCATTTCTGCTCTTCCTCTGTTTTCCCTCTCGAGTTATTTGAAACCTTATGTTATCAGTTAGGCTGATGTATCTATAATTAATGCCAGAATCTCCTGTTAACTTAATATCTTTTTAATTTAAGTTTATGATAGATTTGTTGTTGCTTTATGTAATTTTGTCTTCTTTGTGAAAAAGAATGTTTATATATATATATATATATATATAGTTTGTAACATGTAATTTATTCTCCTGTAACTAATTGTTCACAATGATATAAAAATATATCTCAATTCAATATGTATAAATTTGCTTACATATATAGTAAGGGCGTATGTGTTTGTCAAATATAGTAATACAGAAAACATTGACGTACGCATACATAAGTATAGAATATATATCGAGGTAGTACTTTTTATATTAGTCAAAAGTAATCTTTCTATGGATGACCAATATCATATATGTTAATCTTCATGAGGAAAACATAGATACAGTAATGTTCATATGAATTAACTTAATACTCTTCGCCAAATGATCTATAGGTGTTGTGATTATATTGTTGAGAGACTGTTAATTTTCCAACCATCTGATGCACAAACTAACCGTAAAGGGTATGCAAGTCACAAAATCTCTATTATAAGTTTTTTTTAGGCTGGAGATCAAGACGAAGTTCTTCCAAGCAAGTTGGAGAAATGCCCGTCAGTGATACTTCTTATTCTTTAGCCTCATTTGTGTAGTTATATACACAATTACACAATAGATTTTCAAAGAAAAATGCAGGACAGATGAGGTCCTATATTATAAGAGGTGGTGCCCAAAAAGGCGATTGCTTGAGCTAAGGCAGGAGAGAACAATTGAAAGTGCCAAAAGTAGTTTAACATAATTTGTATATGCTATGTATATTCTGATTAATTCAATATTGCTAGAATGGATGACATTATCATTTTAGTAAACTATTATGCAAGTTATTGAAGTGTCAAACTATCAGTCATATTATTAGAAAAATTATATTATCAAGACAATGGCCCAATTAAATAACTTGGTGTCTTGATGGAGACTCAAACCACCTAATATTAATTACACTGTTTCATAATTAGAAGAAATTTATAATCTTCTAAATAAGAAAAAAGCAGAAAGACAATTAGCTGACCAAATCGCCCCCCAAAACCCAATAAAAACAAGAAATAAAAAAATTAAAAAAACAAAAAACCAAAGAAAAGGGAAAAAAAAACTTTCTGATGGTCAATAGTGGTGCTTGTGGTCTCCAAAGTGTTATTATTGGTTGTTTGAGGCCTATGGCGGCATATGGTGGAGGCAGAAGAAAGAGAGAGAGGGAGGACATGGCTACTGGAGGCCGAGAGAAAGAAGAGGAAGGGATTGCAAATCGTAAAACTTAATTGTTCTGTAAGGGCTTGTTATTCTTACCCATAACTTGTATTATGTCTCCTTGGGGTATACAGGGGAGGAAATAATGCAATAGGAACCCTTCTAGTTTACATCAGCTTCATTTGGGGTTCCTCACGCGTGCATATGAGGAGAGAGACACTTGCATGAGCTAAACTAGCAACTAGCTGTATAGCGAGGCTCCAAAGCCAGACTTTGCTCCGCTTAGGGGCCGGAGCAGCTCAATTGAGATACCTTTAAATGCAAAACATAGATGAAGCCAAGCCCATTTATACACTTATCTGAATGCAAAACATGCATAGCAGTAAGTGTGGTGTGTCCCGCAAATCACAGTTTCAAGGTCTTATGATCTTGCTGATGCAAGCTTAACTTCCATTATGACATGAATCCTAACTCTTCTTTGCAGATGCCCATGTGCTCAAGATGACATTATCTAAACATGAACTTGTGCACAACTGTATATATTATATCTTTAATGAGATCCATTGCTTGCAAGTTTGTTGTCAGAACTTTAAAAAATCAATCAAGTGCACAAATCTCCATTGCCATAATTTAGCAATACAATGCATGAATAACTATGGCCTACATTGGAAATTGATGATCTGATGTTTATTAATTTATGCTTACTCACTCTCATGCTATTAAGGCATTTTTATGATGATATACAATACTTTTCTATATATTTTAGTTATGAAACCTTTGTAGCACAACTTGAATGTATGTGATGATACACAAATATAGTATATGGAAACCGTAAAACTTGGGATAAATATGAAGCTAAGATTGCATAAAATTCTGTGTATGAACTTGACAGTGATATTCTAAATCACTAGAACTTGACAAGGAAACAATAGAATACGTGTATTCTATTAATTATTTATCCGAGTATGAAATAGTGATTTTTGAATCCCATATATATATATATATATATATATATATATATATATATATATATAAATCATGGCTTTTCATTTTCGACTTTTATAGAGTAGATTGATATATCCCACTTGATACATTGAAACATACCCTAAATTTATGTGTTGTTATGAACTACTAGTCCAACGAAGCTTCATAAACATTTAATATTTGTATGAAAATTACATAACGGAATATATACAGTATGTGCAATGCATATCAAAGAACTGCTTAAGAAATTTCAAGGATGTGTTTGAAGACTGTCAAACAACTTTCAAATGTTTAAGATATATCTAATGTTTTCATCAGTCGATTGATTATTGTTTGCTATATCCAGGGTCTGAAGATGCTGCTTTAAAAACTCAAAGCAGCCTAGCGTTCTTGAACTTTGGGCAAAATGTAATCTTTAGCACTGCTCTATCAGCAGCAATGGTATTGAATTCATATGGCATAATGAGTGGTGCTATGACTGTCGGAGATTTGGTAAATTTTTCTGCTAAAATCCTTTTAGGCGCCTGTTTGTCTCTGATATATGAAAATGTGGATTATTAAGCTTAAGCAACAAAGTAATTACTAAGAAAGATCAGTGTTCAAGATTGAGGTTATTTTATACTGAACCTGCAAAGAGTTTCTAAATTCCTGCAGCTGAAGCTTGTCTATTCTTTTCTTAATGTTCCTTATTACTTGATTAGCTGTCCTAATTAGTCACATATACAAATACTTGTACATCTCTTAAGTTGTAATTACATTCCGGCACCATGTGAGTTATTGTAGCATGTGGAGTCTGACGGCGTGTTATGCTTTCACTGTAAACGCATCTTTTTTGTTGGATTTTGGATGTCGTAAACAATAATTTTAATGAAACAATGCAGTCAATCCTTTTTTATGTCATTATTAGTTATAAACGGTATCTTTAGGACTTTTCAAATATTTAAGGTGTCTTCATACTCCCATGAAACCAACATTGTTTATTAGGATTGGACCCTATTTCATAATCTTTGTATATCTTTTTCATGCGGGGTACATTTGGATGGTGATTACTTTCTTCAGTGATACATCTTTGTCATGGTTAATAACAAGCTTTTAGGATATAGTATCGGAGTTGTTTATAGGCGATTTATATCCTGTATGAACAATTATCCACTTGTGTTTGTTTGAGCCTCATCAGTAATTTTTTATTTGCCCTTCTCTTCACAGCATTTTCAATCTTTACTTTATTGAGCGACGAAATAAAAAAATAATCGCCTTTTAGCATTATTCGGCTCCATCCACAGGCTTAGGACAATGCATGACTTTTTTATTTTATTTTGGTACTACGCATGTATGCAAGTGTTCAATCAAATTCCTCTGCATTTCTCTTGGATTTACTAAATACATTTTATGTCTCTGCCTTGGCCCCATTAGCTGGGATTGATGCTTAATGCTTCCACATAGTGGATGTGTTTGCTTGATTTATTTGTCTAGCATCAAACAAACGGAACAGGGACACTTAGACGCATTATGAGAAATATGATCAAGATATTAAAAAAGATAAAAATCTCATGTTGGTTCATCTATTATTTTCTTGGCTTGTTTGGTGGCTTTCATTTACCTGGCTGCATTCTTTCTTGATAGGTGATGAAACCTATTAAACTGTCTGCTCAGGGGTCAAAACCAGCAAAGTAGACTGAAGTCAGACAGAAATTAAATCCTTCTCCTATGTAGAATGATGGTGCCAGAATTACTAATTAGCCTGCTTTTTTCCGCAATAGTAATGAACATTAATTAAGGTTATCTATTTTTGCTGCTTTCTATATGAGGCGTTTGTTGGTCTCACCCTGTTGAGTTTGATTATTGCCAAACAAATTCCATGTAAGTGTCAATCATGAAGTATATACAATAAATCATGAGACAAATATTCAAAGTTGGAACATAGCTTCAATTGCCATGTCTATAGAAGAAAGGAAGGTCAACAAAGTTAAGCTCAAAAATCAAGTTTAACCCATCAGAATAGAAATGAGTTTTCACTAGCCATAGAAATATAAACTCATGAAAAAAATGTAGAATAGTTTGTTTTTGGTTTTGTGTAATGTTTTTTTAATATGATTACAAGTTTAAGAGGACTAGAAATATTTGGGAATTTGTGCCATGCACTGTTTTTTTAAATTTTTTTATTTGTGCATTTTGTTTGATATTAAAAAATCTGATCATTTCATTACTTCACGTTTCATTTTATCACACATGAAATAATATCAAATAATAAAGCATCATGCTCATTGTATTATTCTAAGTTCGATGTTGCGAAACTCTATTGAGCTTTGGAATATTTCAATTATATTTTAACTGAAAAATCATTCCTATTATTAGATATTTGAGCTCAATTATTTTTATTTATTTTATATGTAGTATATTTTCCGAAATAGAGTCAATAAATTATCTCCATTTTTGTGACATTAAATTATATTTTAGGGCACCGAGTATACATTGAATTGAAGGACTGAGGCCTCTAAAAGTCAAAGATACACCAATTTTTTTCGATGATCGGCACCGGCCATATCGATCTCCATGGCCTAACCTATGGGTACACCAATTTCAAGTTGTTTGGATACCCTTTGCCGGTTTGCCCATTCATCTAGCCTTATGAAATGTTCTATTTTCGGACAACCATTGATTTTGCAATCATTCGATGCAAGGATAAAAGGGTCCAAATTATATGAAAATTGACATGAAGATCAAGATGTCCGGTGTATTGTCAAAAAAATCGACGGATGGTTGAACTTTAGAGTGCCAATTAGGAAATTCCCTGCGGCGACAATGTATAGTTTGTCTCTTATTATATTTTTCAATAGTTTTTAGGAGACGATACCTATTTTTCTTGGATTATATATACTAGTTATTTGCACCTGCGATGCTCGCGAAAGATGTTAATATTTAAGGACTATGTTCCATTTCTCTCTTGGCTCTATCAGTGTCTAAAGTCGAACATAACTTCATATAGAAAATATATCGTCTTTTCCCCTTCTTTTAGACTTCATCATACTTTATGAGAATTTTGAGGATGTCAACTAGTCATTTATGACTATGGCAAATCCTCCCTTGTCAAAGTTTTCTGAATCAAGAATTTGACATTTATTTGGTGAGGGTTGATGTCAGGTCGACAGCCAGTCGTAAAACTTCATCAGGTCTTTTATTTTGATGGGGAAAGGCTTTGATGATGATATTTTCTAGTGAAAAAGGCAAGGTCTTAAACTTTTATACAACTTTGAGATTGAATTTAGAGAGAGAGAGAGAGAGAGGGAGAAAGAGATTGAATTTAGAAAAGCTAATTTAAAATTTTTATTAAGAAGAATGATGATGTGAATAGCTTTGGAATGCGAGGAATTTAAAATTTTGAAAATTTGATGTCGTGGAAAGCTTGAAATGAGAAAATCCATCGAGAATTTTTCAGATATATTATATTCTCTTTTTAAACGATAGGCCATCAATTGAAGACGTGATGTGTACGCTCATAGAGTTTGCATTATAAGAGTAGACATATAGGTTTATTTAATTATTTTTTTTATAACATACATTCTTCGCTAATATTGTGCTTAAATGTCTTTTTCTTTTTCGTTCTCTCCTAATCAAGGATAAAAGTGAGGTTGTCAACATAAAACATAGTCGAATCTCGATAATGAATTTTAAGAAACATGACGCTCAATTTAATCTAGGAGATGGCCCTTGAATACCATTGTTTTGCTCATCTCTTGTAGCCTTTAAACTTTGATGCTTTATTATATGCGGTAGTTGTTAATTGTGGTGTGTGACTTATTTATTTGTTGATCTTATAAGTTATGTTTGAAACTTGTTCACCCTCTCCATGGCAGCATCTTGGTCTTGCAGCTGTTATATAGTCTAATTTATTTCTATAATTCATATATTATTTGGTTCCGTGTTTACAAATTTTTGAAGTTATTTTTCGACAGCTAAACTTATCTGTATTTGTTTTACTGAATGTTTCAAGGGTTTCTGACTATCTCATTCCCTTTCTTAAGTTTGTTTATTATATGACTGATCCCTATCTTTGCTTCTTTCTCTCCTTCTATTATATGCTGATTGAAATAGAATTATCATTTATCATAGTATAACTTCCCCCTAGTTTTAATAAGTTTCTGCTTACTTTATCTATTCTTAAGGTTTTCCTAGTCCAATACATATAATTTCTACTTTTCCATTACCTGTTTACACACAGAACAGTCGTTTAAGAGTGGTTGGTTCCTGTGTTTCCGCTAATTGCTTAACCATTTGCGATTTGCATTTAGAGCATTCATTCGCAATCGGGAGACACTAACATTCAGGATTGGAAAAATTATTGTTCCAATTTAAGCCAATAAGAATTAAGTTATATGGGCATAAAGTCTGGTTGTGTTAAAGTTTACTAAATTTTTTAAATTTCTTTTTCAAGAGCTTAATTAGGTAACAGAAGAGATTGAATTATATATATGTATATATCGCACGCACACAAACGTTCCATAAACACTCCATGTTTGGGAGCTAGGTTTTATGTCCGTATAAGCATATCGAAGAATACTACTACTATTGTACCATGTTCCATGAAAAGTGGCGTTCCTTGTTCCTTGCTCTCGTTTTGGGCTACGTAGCGAAGCATTCCGTGTTCTGGGTAACATGGAGTTGTTCTGTATGTGGGAATGCCGAAACACATGTGTATGTAGTCCTCTTGTTTGTTCAAATGCCATTTATGGAGAAGTGATCTTTTTCTGCATCAAGTTCTTAAAGTAAAATTCAAAAGAAACTGAACTCCAGCTTCTCTCTTGGATTTTACATCCCCCCTTAAATCTGAGTTTTCTGCATGATATGAGCTTGATCTGTCATAGAGAGGGAAAAAAATGAAAACTGGAATGACCTGGCAGATATTCCCTATCTATCCGGGGTTAATCAGTTGGATATAAGAGTAGGAACATTTGGCTGATAGTTGTTGTGTAAACATAAATCTTATACATACAGCATACTGTTAATATTCCACTTTACATACTGATAGGGTGCTGCGATTGCTGGTCTTCTGATTGTAACAAATTATTTTTGGTATGCATACACTATCATTTGCAAGTGTTTGTCACTGGCATTGTATTTTTTTCCCGTGGGAATCGCTAAATGATCACAGAGATATTGTGTATCAAAAAAATCATATATTTGTACTGTTCTATTATGAAAATTTTAATCCTAAACGTGTAAATATCTGTAATTTGTTCAGGTCATGATTAACGGACTTCTGTTCCAGTTATCCTTACCTCTGAATTTCCTTGGAACTGTATATCGTGAAACTAGGCAGAGCCTTATTGATATGAAAGCGATGTTTCAATTACTTGAGGTAATACTACCATTTTTGAATCATATGATTTCCTTTTAGCTGCTTTATTTGTGGGTTGTATTACAAATAATTATTCTGAAGTTTCTCTTAATTGCATGTACTTTACTTATATTTATCTGGTAAATCTTATACTTGTCCTGGCATCGTCAGTGGATCAGTATAAATTTTAGTAAAATCGAAAACCTTTCCAACTAGGGAATAAGGGTTTTGTATTTTATTAGAACTTCTATTGTTTCTGAAAAAAAAAACTTGTTTCTTAAAAAAAAAACCCTGTATTATAGAGCACCTTAAAAACCTTTTGTTCTTAGAGTGTCCATCCTTTTCATCTCTTTTTCCTGTCTCATCATTATCATCATCATCATCTCCTCCTTCCTTCTCCTCCTCTTCTCTGCGCCCTTCATTTATTTGGTATAACCCATTTGAACCTGGTAGTCAAACTTCTTATGATGAAACCCATTCGAATCGGGTGCAAGAGAGATTATTAGCTCATTCGTCATGAACCCATCCAAGAGAATATGCAATTACACCATCACACTCATCCAACACCATGTGGCCATTGCTGCATGAACTAAGAGGGTCTGTTTGGTATGTTTAACGTAACACTTTTCTGGAATCACATTGCTATATTCCTAGGCAATGAAGTTATGATAAGTAGCATTGTTGTGATTATTATAATTTGAACGTTTCTAGAATATAATATTCAAGTTTTTTAAGACATTAGAAGGATCATTATAAATGTGACACCCAGAGCATAATATTTCCAAACTGGTTTTATGGACTGTTGTGGGGTGAGAGAGATGATTAGAAGTTGGAACAATGATTGTGGCGACAATGATACCACCGGTGGTCATCACGACGGTGATGAAAGAAATGGCATGGAGGAGGAAATGGTTTTGAAGTTGCAGTTAGATATCTGTATGTAGTCATAAAGCCAAGAATTGAGAAGCTATGCAGAAGTGATTTTTCTTCTGACCAAAGATTTTCTTCCCATGAACTATTGGAGCTAAAAAAACCCGCCAGCGCTCTTCATACATAAAATACAAAGCATGTGATTTGGTGTATGAAGGATGTTGACAGAAGATAAATACACCAACTAAAAGTTGCAAATTTTTTGTGATTCAGGCTTTTGTTGGTCATGTTTATAAACTGCAGTTCAACCTCAGAATCACTAGCAGAAAAAAGGACATACACACCTAAATATTACATGACCAAGATTATTTATGAAATCCGTTCGGTACAATCTTTCTGCGCTTATCTATTAGTCTTTGTATTTAATTAACTTTCATGGCTGTATGATAATATAAGTTCACATATCATATATAACATCTCTGTTAGCAAAGTCATTACCTGCAAAGATCAAGAATTATGTGGAAACTGCATCTTTCCATTTAGGACATTGAAATTATAATAATGATATTTCAACTTTGTTTCTAGGTAACTCATTTGTGTTAAAAATAGCCCTAATTATTATTTTTAATCTTTTCTACTTCCTATTTTCAATTTGCTGTAATGGGATACTAAATTATAGCCTAAAACTGCTTGATATTGCATGTCAAATTCTCTAGTAAGACATCTTATGGTTCCTTTAATTCAGTCTATATTAGGACTCTTTGCTAAGCTTGATCCTTCTTGCTGTTGTTTCTTAATGATACCTAGTAAAGTTGATGCAATCCTTTAAGAGGGATTTCCATACCATTTTCCAAATATCATTGGATTCCTTCCAAAATGAAATAAAATGTATTTGTAAATTGCATAGTTGTCAGCTCCTCTACTTTCTTGTTGCGTGCTTTTTGGATATATGGAGAGGATAATAGATAGCAATGTTGTAAGGAACGGATTCAGAGTTTGTTCGGTTGGCCGGCGAATAAAGAATTTCGTTTTATTTGTTTTATTCAGATTATGCGGCCATCAATATTTTCATATAAATATTACATAAAAAAAATTCAAAAAATATAAAGATATAGAAAACTAATATACACATGGCCTAATAGTAAGACTTCCGAATTAAATCGGAAGATTGTGGGTTTGAGTCTCAGTTGAGAAAGAAGCATGAGGAGTGAGAAATGAGGAGAGTGCGTTTTGTGAAATAATAAGTGTGAGTCCCACTTGTTTTTTTAAATTAAGTTGTGGATGCCACACTTGAGTTTTTAGTTGTGGGTTTTTGTTTTGGGCCTAATAAGACAATTCGTCCGAATGTTCGCGTTATTCACCCGAATATACGGTGTGGTAATTATTCGGTTTGACTGCATGTTTGACCGAATATTGCAGTGTTTTATTCGTTTTGCCACCGAATCCGAATATTCGGCCAAATATTCCGTTTTTTTCAACACTGATAGATAGGGCTCCAAAGTTGGTCAAACCATAGAGTAAGTATTTGTGAAAGATGGCATAATGTGTTAAAAAACATTTCATGATAGCTAACGATTTCTTCCACTTGAATAATGAAACTTTTCTATTGTTTTATCAATGCTTTTTGCAGGAAAGGTCAGAAGTCACGGATGTTAATGCAAAGCCATTAAAGTTGACTGGAGGTAGCATTGAATTTGATGAAGTTTGCTTTGGGTACATATCCCTTTTTTGTTGATATTTAGATTTCACACCTTGAGGATCATGTACTTCTTTCCTTGCTTTGTTGCATGATTAAATTGTGTGATATGTCTGTCTTCTTCTAGATAGGCATTAACTAAAAGGGTACACTTAAGATGAATAGGGAGCTTGTGCAAAACTTGTTTAGAAATGGGCTTGGTATATATTTATGGTTGGCACTTGCATTGGCATGACTGCAAGGATCTAAAGTAGTTTAAATTCTATAGCTACTGGAAGAGATCTTCTAAGTTCCAAAATGTTGTGGTTGCGTTTTCTGTTGGTGGCATGACTTGAACTTATTACCTCTTTGTCAACAATTCTCATACCCAATCTCCCCCCTCCAAGCCCCAAAAAGCAAAACATTACAATCGTCAGAGATAAATCTACGCGATTCATTAAAAAGTGCAGTTCGTGCTGTCTTCGGTTGAGGGATAATTGACTTCTCAGCTTCGGTTGTGTTATAGATTAAATAAGGAATTTGGTACCAATTTAATCATTTATTTATATTATCAATGAAATTTGTTCCAACTTAACAATAGGACAATCAGGGCCTTAAACCTCAAACCAATTTATAAAAGGAATATTAGGAGGATATAACGGGGAGTTATTTAATTTTGGTAAGATATGATATCAAAGATAGGCAGCCATCAAGCTATTTATTGTTCATAGAAACTGAACGATGTATTTGACTATTTTTTGAAGGGCCCAAGTTTACAAATAAAACCTACATATATAATAACTAAGTTGAGACCATTGTGTAAAACTGACAGTGTAACCAGTAACAAGCAATTAATTTTGGGATCCGAATTGGCCATCTTGTCTATATTGATGGTCTTGGCTATATTGGCTGAATGTCAGATTATTTGTCGATTGACCAATATTATTTTAAAACATAATTGAAATCTTGGAATAAATTGTAAAGATAACTATAATCATTTCGACATAATCGTCAGTAACTAATGTCGTCCAGAGAGTTTTTTTTAAGAAAAAGAAAATACATACGAAAGAAAGTATGACTTTTTGACATTTCCCAGTAATCAATGATGTAAAACAAACCAGTAACCCATTGATAAATGCATTAACCTATTAATAAACCCACTAACCTGGTAATAAACTTAATACTAAAACTTCACTAATCAATTGGTGAGCCCAATTCCAATGTATGAATTCTCGGTACTCAGATGGTTATTTTCGGTTGCCTCAGGTCGAGTTTGACCGAGTTTTGAAACCATGGTAGGAACCCCGTTCCTCTTAGAAGCCCAGGACTTGTCTTGGCGAGGGTACAGTTAGTGCTCTTATCTACGGAACTTCACTCTTCGGGTATCTGTTACGCAATATGTATTGTTGAATTCGTGACATATTTTCTGATTAAACCAGCAGAAACATTTGTTCTTAAATTGGGTGTCATCATTATTCTTAACATATTTTCTGATTACAAAACAGCAGAACCATATGTTTAAGATATTGTGTCTGCAATTGTTTTTTTGGTTCCTTATTGATGCTTTCAGTTACTGGAAAGTGTTATCAGTGGTTTAACAACATATGCATTCGCATGGATTCTTTCGTAGAAATCCGGCTATGTTTTATGTTATGTCGTCTGTCAGCCACCTAATGCAAAATTTCATCCTTTATCTTGGCTTGGGATAGGCAGTGACATGATAAGATGCTTTAAGAACGGTACGATTGAAGTAGTTGTTCAGTGTAACTGTATAACAGATATACTACAGTGTTTTCTTGAAGTTTCTTGTGTTGTAAGTTTGTCAACACCTTGACCTTTGATACTCAATATGCGGTGAAACTGTAAAGTTACTGTTTTATAATCTGTTTTCCCAGGGCTACATTCTCTATTGAATATGTTCTTAGGGGATGCATTACATTATGCTATCTCATATACACTTCCACTTTCTGTAATTACTAGTGTTGTAAAATGTGAATTAGGAGTCTGCCTAGGAAACAGTCTTCAAGCCACCTGGATTAGGCAGGCGCGTAGGCTTCTCTAGGCATTATGGAGCACCTAGGTGCCCATTCCTGCTCAGCATATTTTACCACCCTTTTGTAGACTTTAATTCCATCTATACTATAAATTTTGACTTTAAATACTTTTGTGGTTTCGGTTGTCTATAGGCAAACCCATTGTTGTAAAAAGCCCCTTAAAACCGGACTAAAACTTTGCTTTAGCGGAAAGCAGCCATGAGCCACATCACTTTTGCATTAAGCGGTAGTATGAAGCTCTTGTGTGGCTTTAGAGTATTGAAGCGCCTGCTTTCACCTGCCTTGTGTACGAAAATCCCTGCTTAATTCTTCTTTTAAGCTAATGAAATAGGATAAAACCAGTATTCTATCAGAAATTGCAAACAATCATATTAAATCATAGAACATTTGAATCTCACCGTCGTTCTAATTTATGAAACTATCTTGAACCATATATATATATATAAAGAAAAACAACCATTTTATTTTTTAATTTCTTTGTTTCTAAAAGTTTCTATTTATCTAATGTTTTCATAATTTTATTTTTTCTTTTTATATTAAAAACTCTAGGTACTTTTTGCTGCGAAAGCCTAAGCCCTGATCTCCGCTTCGCTACGCATTGCACTTTCCACAACATTATGCAAAGATATATTAGAAGCAGAGTCATGAAGTATCATCTTGTTATATTTTTAGATAAATCAATGTGATGTTAAAATGGAGAAATTCCCATGGAAATCCTAATGAGTTGGATAGTGTGAAGTCAGTTATCAATCTGGGACTTGAGTTTGACTACCACATGCTTTAGAAGTTTAGAATGTTCACAATCATTTCAGTTTTTTTTTTTGCAAGATTTAATAATATGAAGTCTTTAATTTACCTGTTTAGGACTCCCTATCTTTTTTGCTTGGATTTTATGGTAACAGTCATTTAATAAACTAGTTATGTTATAGAAAATAATATGGAATATAGAACAGTAAGCACCGTAAGCACTTTTTATTCCTTAAGAAGCGCTTCGGATATCATCAAGCACTTGCACACCACATTCTAGAACGATGCATTCATTCTCTTTTATGTATCTAAAACTAAACTCCTATTTAGGTGGGGCACTGAATTTGTGAGCACTTCTATGTCAGGTTATTAGAAAGGAGAAAATCATGTGAAACGAATAATATCTTTCTGATGTTCTCAAATTAGGAAATAAATTTCTTTAGTTCTGGCCCTTGTGGGTCCACAGCTGGGTTCAATTGGGTTGTGACAAAGCCTTTATTCAAAATATCTACTATTGGCGGTCAACTATGTTCACATTAAATGTTTTTGTCCTTCATTTCAAAAAAATTCTATTAATTAGTGAACGTAAATGTTATACACATTTATAACATTGTCGGTTACATTTTTGTTTTTCATGTTTATGTTCCCATTTATCTTTTTGTCACATTATTAATTACAGTTGTTATGCCATTTTTCTTATTTCAGATACCTGTCAGACAGAAGAATTCTTGATGGTGCATCTTTTGTTGTACCAGCAGGAAGCAGCGTTGCTATTGTTGGGACCAGTGGCAGTGGTAAGACTGATCTTTTGAACGCTTCCTCTTTCTTTATCATAATTCTTAGATTTATACTTATCATATGATATTTAAGCACTGTGTTATTGAAGAGTTCTGAATTGTTCCATAAGCACAACATCTAATTTAAAATTCTTCCAAGTGTTTTGCTGCATTATCATTCTGTCATTCAGTGTTCAGTAAACTTCGATTTTTCTCCTGCTTATTATGTTCCTTTTGTGATCCTGTCAATTGACTGTTATTCAATGTTTGTTAACTTCAATATGTTCATTTAGCTGTTAAATTTATAAGTTTTAGATACCATACTATAAATACCATAAATCTAGAAGTAAGATTTTGAGAAGTTCACATACTGGAATTCACTTGTCAAGATGGTGTTTCCGGTGGAAATCGGGGCTTTCGCGTTCATTTCCATTAAACGGTTACACGCAATTTTCTCTTTTTATAAGTATGTAAATGTATGCAAAAAGAAGAAAAATAATAAAAAATTATAGAGATATGGGGATTCGAGGTGGCGGTAGGATCCTTCGTAAACACGAGGTGCCCTTTAACCGTATGGCACGAAAGAAGCGTCAGACATAACCTCAGCGAAATGCGCTACAAGGTTTCGACCGATCGACCAGATTTTGGCTTCAAGGCTTCAAGTCTTCGATGCCTTGAACCTTCGGATTTTCAAGTCTTGGTCTTTGAAGTCTTGATCTTGAAAAGCTTCGAGAAGAGTTTTCAATGGAGGAGTCTGAGCGAGAGAGCAATGGCGTCCATCTTTGCGAAGTCTCAAAACTCCAAGAAGAGACAATGGCCGAGAGAGAGAAAGATGGCAAAGGCAGAGCTCCGTGCAAAAATTCCCACCCCTTCTGAAAATGAGCCATTAAGGGCTCAATTTATAGAGAAATTGAGCTAGATAGTGTATCAGCCCATGGACGGTGGGCGACGGGGGCTGCGGACAATGGGCATGCCGGACGACTGGGGCCGCGGAAGACGGGCAATGCCGGATGACGGGGGCCGCAGACGACGGGGCCGCGGACGATGGACGACGGTCATGCCGGATGACTTACGACGAGGCCGGGGACGACGGGCCGCAGATGCGGGGCACGAACACGGGCGTGTTCTTGACTTAGTTTTCTTAATGTGGGGTCCACACTTTTGCTCTCGAGTCTTTACGGATTCGATTTCTATTTTACCCGCTTACAAGACCCATTTCAAAGTTTTCGAAATCCGTGGTTGGATCTTTGAGAACTTTGAACAGAGTCGGGCTGACAAAAGGGAGGCTGCATCAGGTGAACCGTCCCGTAATATCCGGAGATTTGGAAAGTGGGAACATTGGTCTTTGGGCCATACCATCTCTTCGAAGACGCCGAGAGATTACATCGACGCATATCAAAGGTGTAGAGGGATGTATCCTTAAACTATGCCCTATTCAGTGGTGACCTTCCAACAGGCGAGCTGAAATAGGTATAGCGATAACTTTCTAATAGGCGCGCCGACTAAAGCAGAAAGTTGAACATAGCGGTAACCTTTCAATAGACGCGCTGGTTCAGGTACAGTGGTAAACTTTCAATAGGCACACCGACGAAAGAGATGTCAAACCTTTTAGTAGGCGCACTGATCAAAAAGTGGCTTTGATTATGGCGGTAACATTTCAATATGCATACTGGTCCAAGTGTAGTGATAACCTTTCAATAGGTGCACTGGACAAAAAGAGAGAACGAACACGGCGTCAACATGTCAATATGCGTGCCGATTCAGGTGCAGTGATAGCCTTTTAATAGGCGCACTGTCAAAGAGGGAGAACGCCGCTTGGGGTCTTAAAGCGCTGTAACATTCTAGTTTTGGTTACACTATTTTTTTAAAGATTTATCAAAGTATTTTTGTGATTAAATAAAACTATTATATTTATTTTTAGAGTTTAATAATGAGTAGTTATTTTAAAGAGTAGTTATTTTAAATCTGGTTGTTAATTTAGCTATATCCAAATTTTATGCATACAATATTTTGCTTTAACATTATTTGTTGTTTGTTGAACCATAAAATATATTGTAGAGTATCGTTGGTATAAGAATAAAATTAAATCACTGTCAAATTTTTAAACACATAAATATATACATAATTATCCAAATACAATTAAATCCCTAAACTATTTCTTTCTCTCTCCAACTTAATATATATAAAATTATTTTTCTCTCCCCAGTTTTCATCATCATCCCCATCTCTCTCTTAATATTTCTTTTCTTCCTCCAAAACCTACCGAAGCTTCGTTGCCACCTCCATCAACGCCACCGCATCCTCCGACCCCGACCACCATCACCTCCACCGCACAATGTCTCCCTCCTCTGTTATTGCCGCAACCACCTTCCTCGCTCTCATCCTCGACACGACCCAAACACCATCTCACCGAACCCAACTCCAAGCACAACCCTATCACTACCACCGTTGCCTCCCCCTCACACCTAAGCACAACCCCTCACCGACGCCTTCACCCATCCACCGTCGACACCGAACCCAACCCCTCCATCCCCGTCGCCGATACCCTCACCTGCACCCATCTCCAAACCACCAAGCACTTCCTATTCTACAACCGTGAACCCATTAGCCCTCGCCATCGCCTCGTCGTAACCATCCCAGCGACCTTTATCTCCCCAGCCGCTCCCTCCATCGATTTCTTCTCTCGTCGACAGCAACCTCCGACCTTGTCGTTTCCTTCACCGTCGATCTCTTTCGCCGGCGACCCCCTTTCACCATTGCCTCCTCATCACCATCGCAGCGATCCAAACCCCATAGCCGAGCCTTCAAGCTTGGGTTTTTGCGTGGTATCGTTGTGTTTATTTGTCTCGAGGCAAGTATTCTTGCTTTTCTTTTTGGTCGAGCAACATCGGCGATCCCTCAAATATAACTTTAACCTGCACTGTTCGAATAAAACTATGTTCTCAATTTTATATCGTTATAATAAACTCTTATGCAGTAAAATGATAGAAATAGATTAAGTATAGATCTATAATGAAATTTAAACAAGTACAAATAAAATTTGAAAGATGTTAATATATTATATATATATATATATATATCTTATTATATATATCTTGTTAGCGAGTCTGTGATTAAGAAAAATACAATTAGTATATCTATAATTAACATTTGAGACTTGTACTATTCACAAGCTTGTACATCACTTACATGCGATTACAATTGCTTGATAACAACCATATTTGACATGCCATGATCATTCATTACTCCAGCCCGTTTATTTAAAAAAACGAGATCTCTAATTAGAATGCTGAACTACATGCCATGCCATAACCTACTGTTTACAAGTTTCGTTTCTATACAATTAACATGCTATTACAAGTTCCGGTCTATTCAGTATTCTTAATTAGTGATTCAGTTATTACCATATTAGATATGAATACGTAGGGTGTTGGGTTAGTTTGAGTGTGCGTTCATACAACAAGATTTCACGAGTCCCATGCCGGCAGCTCGTACCGGGCTATATCGGCCGCATGTTACTACAGCTCGTACCGGGCTATATCGATCTCTTGTTCATTCCACATTTGGGTCCGTGTTTCCTAACCCCTGGGGACCTACCCTTGGGTTAGGAATACTCCTGTAGAGGTTAACACACACTCGAACTCATGATAGGATAGATTACCTTTTAGTGGCCAGTTAGGATGTGACTTGACCGACTTGACCTGTTTACATGTTTATTTCATATTACTACTATATCCATATATGTATTAACATGCGCACACGGGCTTCACTACATACATATTCCTGATATTACACCACATACACACACTTTTACGTTGAGTACTTGTCGGGATGTTCTGACATCCTGAGATTTGCCATCTCAGGTTTAGAGACGGATTTTCTGGCCGAGCAGGATCCGAGCGATTTCCAGGAGTTTGCAGAAGATCGAAGTTCGTAGGTTTATTTCCTTTCTGTTAGCATTTAGCATGTGCGTCCTTGCGGGACATTAGGATTTATGTATCTTTTCGGATTTTGTATTATTTAGAACCTATTGTATCATAACTTTATTCTTTGCATCTTTTTATCTTATGAACCTATTGCTAGTATTTTTTGTGGTTTCGTGGCAGCATGATTATCAGTGTTATCAATTTTGTTTTGGACATTATCTTGACAGGTTTAGCTAGACAGTCTTTATATGATTATGGAAGGATCTTTCCTTACCGTAGGTAGCATAGCTGGCCTTCGTTACTCTCCGTATTTCCGTATTTTGGGAAGCGGGGTGTGACAAGTGTCATGGCGTCTACTGGAGATATAAGTGTGATCTATATCACTTCACTGGGGTTTTTTCATGTATCGTTGGAGTTGACCTTGGTAGAAACTCTGGCTGTGGGAGAAGGGTGTTGCATGGCGGCGGGTGTAAAAATCGTTATTCTATGATCTTAAATCAACGGGTTTAGTTTTACGATTAATTGGGTCAAACTCCCCAATTAATAAGGAGTCCGGCTCGCAAAATTAATCGTCTTGCGATGTCCAAAAGTGTGAGGAGGGAGCATTGGTCATTGGGACCCACCATCTCTCCGAAAACGCTGAGAGATTACAATGACATGAATCGAAGGTGTGTTGGAATGTACCCTTGAATCACGTTCCATTCATAAGAAAATGAGAGTAAGCTCTCAACTTTCAAAGAAGCTGTTTCTGCGGCTTACGTGCGCTGCACATCGATTTAGGCGCTGGCGCATGTGCATAGCGTGTGCAACATTTGGTACCGATGCACGTAATACATTTGGTATTAGTACACGTGCAGTGCACGTAGTAGATTTGGTGGAGAATTAAATCCAAATCATGATGATAATTAATTGCCTAAGATAAGAGATTGGTTGGTTAAACTAATTCCCTAAATTTAAATTAGGAAATTAGTTTATTATTTAAAACTAATTCCCTAAACTAAATTAGGCAACTAAATGGTTTGAATTTGATCTCTTAAGATATGAAATCAATTCAAATCCAAGGATTATTTAAATTTAATTTCTTGAGATATGAAATCAATTTAAATCCAAGTCCTATTTAAAAAATAAAAATAGGATTCCTTCTCCTCATAATTCATACTTCCTCATTAATTTTTGTTCTTCAAAACCATGGCGAGAGACGGAGATACTGTGATCCATCTTTAAGACGAACAATTTTCCGATCATGAAGACGATCCACTGAAGGGTAAGAAAATAAATTTATTTGTCTTTCTAACGAATTTTTTTCTGCAGTGAAGAAGACGGAGAGGGGGGTCGCCACCGCCGACTGAGGACCGCCGGAGTCGCACCGCCGCTGGCGGACAGTTGATGTCGAAGAGGTCGAACTTATCAGGACCATGACGAGCACTGATGCGGAGATCGACGAGGTTGCCTCACATCACCTTGGTGAAGAGGAGTTAGATCGGCGGGCGACCATCAAGGGTGAGCATCGCCATGCTGAGCAGATCCAGCGAGCCATTGCCATGTTGGAGTCGGTTATGCATCGCCTTACTTCTGCCCTCCAAGGGTTATTTCTTTTTGGCCATGCGTCTTTTTGTCGAGACTTTTAGTTAGCGTAATTTTACATGTTCTTTTTACTACACTTACTATATCTCTAATCGAGTACATTTTATTCTATGTCTATGATTGTCCGCACTTTATTTTCCCGTTCCTTATGCGACTTAATACCCCTGCTTTACGGATAATACCGCTTCAGGAATTGACAATTGATTGGGTACATCTGTAAGTTCCTTTTCTCGTCAATGAGCCGATACGCCCCATTTGACAGGACCGTGTTAATTACGAACGGTCCTCACCACTTTTGTTCCTATTTGCCCTTTGACTTGTGGGTGGAGATCATGGGCATCCGCATGGATAATACCAAGTCTCCTTTCTGGATGGCTTTCACTCGCACATTTTTATTGAAGGCCCTATAGGTCCTAGCTTGGTACAACTTTATGCGTTGTCGCGCAGCTAGACGCTTCTTATCGAGCATTTCCAACTCTTGAAGACGGAGCCGGATGTTATCATCGGTCGTCATCTGGGCTGCCATTGCTGTGCGATACGATGGGATTTGCATCAACGGGTTCACCGCCTCGCATCCGTAGGTTAGCGTGAATGGCGTGTTTCCTGTAGGAGTCCGTACCGTCGTGCGATACGCCCAAAGACACTCACCAAGTTTGTCGTCCCAGTCTCGGTTATTATCGGAGACGAACTTCTTCACTATCTTGATGATAGTCTTGTCGAAGGCCTCCGCCAGCCCATTAGCGTCCGGATTATAAGGAGTCGAGGCCACACTTTGGATTCCGAACTTTACACCGAACCGCTCAAATGCTTGACTGGTAAATTAGGGGACCGTTATCATGCACAATGCGCCTCGGGACCCCGAATCTGTACCTCTTCTGTACAAGACGTGGTGTCTCAGGAAGCCGGTCACCTGACTGGTCTTGACTTCCTTAAGTGGCGCCGCTTTCGTCCATTTGGAAAAGTAATCGGTCACCGGTAAGATAAAACAGTGCCCCCTAGTTAACAAAGGGCTGATGAGGCTGACGATATCCATACCCCACATCTCGATTGGCTATGAAAACATCGTCGGATGCAAGAACTCCGGGGCTTGGTGAATGAAATCGGCATGGTACTGGCACGCCAGACACCTTTTGGCATATTCCATTACATCGGCTACCATGCTTGGCCAATAGTAGCCGAGATGCCTCAATCGATCTTGCAACTTAGGGCCAGGATGATGGGCCCCACAAGTTCCATCGTGGGATTCTTTCAAGGCGGCTTTGGCTTTGGATTTGACTAGACATCGAAGTAATATACCGTTGAAAGAGCGACGATATAGATTCTTCGTGGTCGGATCGTAATAGAAACGCGTCGATCTCTGTTTTATCGACGCGGTCTTTTTTGGGTCCTCACGGACAATGCCATGGATGGTGAAGTCTATGATGGCGAAGCGCCAATCTTTCCCACGGAAGGTGATGTAGAGAAGGTTGCTACCATCTTCAATTCTCGGGTCTCGAGTTTTGGACAGTACAGATGATAGCTAACGACATGTACGATTTGCTTCTTTCCACAGGGTAGGGAAAGGACAGCCGCAAGGCCTTCCAATGCATCTGCTTGTGGGTTTTCATTCTGCATAATATGTTCAAGGCTGAAGGTCTTGAATCCATCGATGATTTCTTTCGCAACTTGGTAGTATGGTAGAAGACCTTTGTGACGGACCTCGTACTCTTCGTTAATTTGCATCACAATCAACTGAGAGTCGCCTTTTGCCTCCAAGCTTTCCACCCCCAGCTCTTTAGCTAGGGCCAAACCGATGAGTAGGGCATTATACCCGGCTACATTATTAGAGCAAGGTTCGGTCAAGGAAAATGGTCGGAGTATGAGCTCATTTTCGGGTGTAAGGAAGACTATACCTACGCCAGCTACTATTGTGTTCTCTGGGCCAACTCTAGATGCGCCATCGACCCATAGCTTTCACGGCCTTGGCCCCGTGGTGAGGTTGGCCTTATAAACCTCATTGGGTATCTCGTCGTGTAGCTTTGAGTACCTTGGGACTGGAAGGTCAGCTAGGAACTTAATGATGGCGTGACCCTTAACAGCCTTTCGTGGGACGAACTCCATGTCGTACCGCGACAACAAGATAGCCCACTTCGCTAATCTCGAGTTCAAAGTGCCTGGCTTGGTCATAAGGATTCTCAAATGGGTTAACATTGGAAATCACTTTAATTGTTTGACCCATTAGGTAACGTCGCATCTTTTGGACTGCGAATACTAGTGCCGGGTATTCTCTCTACTGGGGTGTATCGGACTCCGCGCCGACCATTGTGCGGCTGAGGAAGTAGACGACTTGCTCGTGTCCCTGTTCGTTGGGTTGTGCCTGCACCGCGCCCAAAAAGTGACTCGCTGCGTGCACATAGAGCAGGAAGGGTTTCCTAGAGGTTGGTGGCACCAAGACCGGCGGCTTCGTAAGATAGGCCTTAATATCTTCGAACGCCTTCCGACTTCATCCCAGGCGAAGCAAACATTTTTGCGCATCAAACTGGAGAACGGGCTGGCATTTGATCGACATATTATTGATGAATATTCGGATGTATGCTAAACACCCTTGGAAGCCCCGGAGCTTTTTTAAATTTCTCGGGGACATCTCTATGATGGACCTGACTTTGTCGGGGTCGACGCGGATTCCAGTAGCTGTTATTACGAACCCATGAAACTTTCAACTCGACACTCCGAAGGACTTAACGAGGTTCATCTTTGGATAGTGCTCTCGCATAATGTCGAAAGCGGTCTTCAGGTCTTGGAGATGAGTCTCCTTTTGCTTTCTCTTGATGGCAATGTCAACGATGTAACACTCGATCGTCTTGCCGGGATATTTAGAGAAGATTCGATTCATAGCCCTCTGATAGGCAGCTCCAGCATTTTTCAATCCGAAATGTATCACATTATACGCGTAGATTCCCCGTGCTGGGGTTCTGAACGCAGTGTGTTGCGAGTCGTCTTTATGCATCTTGATCTGATTGTAACCCGAGTAGCCATCCATGAAGGATATCCGCTCGAAGCCACAAGTGTTGTCGATCATGATATCGGTGATCGGTAACGGGAACTCATCTTTCGGATAAGCCATGTTCAAATCACGGAAGTCGATGCATATTCGCACTTTCATTTTTCTATGGCACCAGAACAATGTTAGATACCCAGAGTGGGCGTTGGACCTCTTTGACGAAGCCGGACATTATGAGCTTCTCCACCTCTTTATCGATGGCGTCCATCAACTCCGGCTTGAACCGTCGCCGTGTCTGGACCACAGGTTTGAGTTTGGACCGGATGCTTAAATGATGAACTGCTACATCTTTCAATCCCGACATATCTTTGTATGTCCATGCGAATATATTAATGTATCCGCGAAGCAGTGCAATGAGCTCTTGTAGCTCTTCAGGAGGAAGACCCGCACTGATGGAAATGGGTTTCGGAGTGCCGTCATTTCCAAGATTTACTTGTTCCACTTTGTCATTTGTGGGTGGCTCTCGTAATTCAAAGCGGGCCTCCCACAGTTCGTCTTGAAGTATTGTCCATAAGTCGTCTTCAGGTTCTTCTGATAACGCAGATTCTTCTTCGTTATAGGTCATAGAGGCCATGTTAATTGAGAATTCTTGAAAAAGACCATTGATCTCTATATCAGATTCAGAATCCCATTATTAAGTGTCCGAAGAGTGTGAAGGACCCATCAGTACCATCTTCCTGCTAAGATGCTTCAGGAGGGGTGATATAACCCAATCCCCGATCTGTTTGGTTGTAATAATTTGCAGCGCGCCCCTTAGGCACGAAGAGTTTGAGCCTTCCGGCTCGTCCTTATGATGGTTAAAACCAAAGCGAGCTTCTAAGTCATATCCTGATTCTTCATCATCTGGCGCGCACCTTCACTATAGTGGTGGAACTCTGGCACTACTGATTCTGATTCTTCTGAGGTCCAATCATTGTCCGCTTCGAAATGACCAAAGTGTATTGTTGTTTCGTTCTTGAACTTAGCAAGGACAACGAAGTAAGTCCTATTCGGACGCTGAGACTCTCAGAGTTTATATGATATCCTAATTATGGGCACATTTAGTGTAGGATTAGAATTCATACGCAACACCTGCTGCGAGACATTGTCTTCGAGTCTAGGTGAGGTCTTTGCACACAACTCGTAATTAAACTTCACTTTATTAATGATGAACTTGGATTCGGGCGCACCAGCCTCATTTCCATCCTCATTTCCAGCTTCATTTCGAATCTAGGTGAGGTCTTACAAACATTTTTTAGATCTATTACAAAGGGTTTTATAACATCGGGGAATGTTCTCAGACTCGGTGTCCGCTTCATTTCCATCCTCATGGTTCTCTAAAGGATATGCCTTCGGATGAGACTCGTCTAGGGCTATGCTTTGATAAAGCTGAGCGTCCGTGAAGTAGGTCTCGAGTCCTTTAAACGGGGTCGGATCCGCCGTTATTGAATTTTGGGCTCCTTCTGCATCGATGCATTTCATTACCTGGTGCAGCGTCGAAGGCACGATCTCATTTTCATGGATTTAAGGCCTTCCGGGTAGCATGTTGTAGGATGGGTCAGCATCAATCACAAAAACCGTGACGTTCGATCTCAAATCCCCGACATGCAATTTCAATCTTATTTTCCCTAGAGCCAAGCTACTCTGGGCATCGAAGCCGGAGATATTCGTGTTGGTGTGCGCTAGCTTCTGCTCTGGTATGCTGAGGAAGTGTAGCATTCTTCGGGTCATGATACTCACCGCTGCACCGGGATCCACCAAAACACGCGATACCTTTTGGCTGTCGATATACGCTGTGAAGTATAGCGGCCTCTTGTGCTTGATTGACGGGGTGTTCATGTCCTGAGAGAAGGTGATGACCCGATCCTCCCGTGCAATCTGCTTGACGTTCTTTTCAGCAGAGTTTTTGAACATCAATGATGAATGCCTCTGGATCCTATAGTGCCTCCTAAAGGGCTGCTCGGGTCTCAGGAGATAACTTGAGCAACTCAAGCATAGTAATTCTGGCCGGGATACTAGCAAGCCGACTCATGATGTCAAACGGATGCAGTCACACAGTGGCCGTGCCATTTTTCTGACCTTTTTCTGCTGGCACGACTAAGGCAGGGGACCGAGTTTCAACCTGAACGTCCCGGCGGAAGTAAGACTTTCCGAAGCGCGATCGCCTTGCGACGGTTGCGCTGTGGTAGCGGCAAATATCTCCTCGTTCTTCAAATTGGAGAGGGCGTGAGGAATATCTTCATTCTCATTTTGGACGACGGACACCACATGTCAAGTTTTTGACTTTCCTTTCTTTGATGAAGATGTCCACTGCTCGTCGTCCACTAGATCAGGGTGGACCCATATGTCCTCTCCCGTTGGCAACACCAGTAGGACCAATCCTTTGCTTTTCCTGTCGTGGGGTCAGAACTGACCACTTCCCACTCGACCATTGGGATCGGGACTACTTCGTCTTTGACGGCCTCTGGAGGGAAGTCACCAAATTGGGCTAACGTAAAGTTTGCCGAGACTTGGCGCTATTGCTCATCCAATTGTAACATCCCAGCATCTACTGGTGTCTAGATTTTGTTATGGAGAACGTAGCAATTCCGTATGGGATGCTGCACGTACCCGTGGAAAATGCAATAGTTGGGATCACCCTTGAGGTCAACTTCTTTAGGACGCAAGGGTGTAGGTATAGGGTGTTTTTCGTCACTACATTGAGATGGGAATACGCGCGCGCTTGTCATGCGTACTACAGATTCCCCCTGCCTAGGGTAGGCTGGGGTTTATTGATTGTGGGGATCCGAATCTCCGGCAGCCGCGGACTAAACTGCCGTTAATTACCCCTCGCTAGGGAACTTCCGATTGACGGGTTAAACTGGTCATGTAAACTCAACGTGCAGTGTTGTGTTTTGAAGGGTCTTGGATGTATCGGGGGCCCCGCAGAGTTTTTACGGGGGTCCTGCTACCCGAATAGCGGGCTGGGGGTCAAGGGGCCTAGCAGCCCCCTTGTGGGGTGCGGGGCAGCGTCCCGGCCCAAATTTTTTTTGAGAGGGATAGTGTTGTAGAGTATGTGTGTGTGTGAATATATACATATATATAAAATAAAAAAAGGAAAAGGACATCCAAAGGATGCGTGGGAAAAAGCGCCAGCGCTTTGGAAGCGCTAGCGCCCCACGTGTCAGCACCTGGACGCTCGGGCGCAAGAGCGCTAGCGCTTTGAACGCTAGCGCCCCACGTATCAGCACGTGGGCGCTAGCGCTCTGAGCTCAAAGAGCTAGCGCCCTACGTGTCAGCACGTGGGCGTTCGGGCGGCAAAAGGGAGTTGGTCCCTGCAATGGGAGTTGTACTCCCAGAAAGGAGCACTTATTATTATTATTATTTGTGTGTGTGTGTGTGTATATATATATATATGAGGAGTTAAACTCCTAGAATATTCTGAAGCTGATGAAAGGGCTTCTCCCTTTGAGCCCTAGTTCTTCGCCAGAGTGGGGTTTCTGGAGATGGTTCTCCTTCTTCTTCCTCTGTTGGCAGGATCTTGAAGATCAAGAAATATGAGATTTTAAAAATCTCTCCTTTCTGAGATCTGATGGCAGATTTGAGTTCCCCATTGTGGGTTTTATGGTGAAAAACTATTTAGTTTTGGAAAAGGAAGAGAAACTCTTGATTTAATTCAAAAAAAGAAGCAGCTTTTAGAACCTTGAGAAAGGAGAAAGAGGCACAGGCCCTAATTTTTGAGAGTGAAGGAAAAGTCTATTAGATATTTTCATCATGTTACCTTATATAGGCTTACATATTTACATATAGCCTCCTGGGCTTTACAAAATGGTATTTTGCCCATCCCATGTCTCATGCGCCATTTCTTTTTGCACATAAGCCATTGGCTTACAAAAATTTGGCTTTATGCCCATTTTGTTTACATTCATGCATAAAAAATTATATAAAAATTATTTATTACATGATTTCATTTTGGCATGGGGGAGGGTCGACCGCTTCATGTTCGGACTCGACCTGGGCATGGGCCCACTTGGCTTGGGGTTGACTTTGACTTTGACTTGGTCAACCGGGGTGTAATTTTCGACTTCAACAAAGTGCCCCCCATCAATAAATGCACACCACATAGTCGTGTGCATGAAATTGATGGATCTTCTTTCATGTGGAAGCGACTTGCTTTGGTTCCCACTTTTTGGGATGCATTGCCCTTTTTACGACATGGACGGTCGACGTTTGCGTCTCCGAGGCGGAGTGTCCGTGGTAGACGTTTCCCTGGCCTGGAGCGATTTGGTTCCCGATTTGTGGGAAGCCTGCACTGCTCTTTTTACGACATGGACGGTCGACGCTATGATCCGAAGCGATTTGGTTCCCGATTTGTGGGAAGCCTGCACTGCCATTTTGGCGACATGGACGGTCGACGCTCTGACCCGGAGCGATTTGGTTCCCGATTTATGGGAAGTCTGCACTGCCCTTTTTACGACATGGACGGTCGACGCTCTGATCCGGAGCGATTTGATTCCCGATTTGTGGGAAGCCTGCATTGCCTTTTTTGCGACATGGACGGTCGACGCTCTGATCCGGAGCGATTTGGTTCCCGCTTTGTAGAAAGCCTGCGCTGCCCTTTTTGCGACATGGACGGTCGACGCTCTGATCCGGAGCGATTTGGTTTCCGATTTGTGGGAAGCATGCACTGCCCTTTTTGTGACATGGACGGTCGACGCTTGACGCATCTCCGAGACGGAGGGTCCGTGGTAAACGTTTCCCTGGCCCGGAGTGATCTGGTTCCTGCTTTGTAGGAAGCCTGCACTGCCCTTTTTGCGACATGGACGGTCGACGCTTGACGCGTCTCCGAGGCGGAGTGTCCGTGTTAGACGTTTCTCTGGCCCGGAGTGATCTGGTTCCTGTTTTGTAGGAGATGGAGTGTCCATGGTAGACTTTTCTCTGGCCCGGAGTGATCTGGTTCCTGCTTTGTAGGAAGCCTGCACTGCTCTTTTTGCGACATGAATGGTCGACGCTCTATTTGACTTGCTCTGCTTCCTGCAGTGTCGGGGGTGAACTTGACTTGCTCCGTTTCTTGCGGTGTCGAGATTGGATTCTGACTTGCTCCGCTTTCTGCGGTGTCAGAGTTGAAGTTGACTCGTTGATTGTGATTTGGGTTGACATCAGCATCGCTACACTGGGATATGGTACCAGGAGCGAATCATCCGTCTTTGAGAGGATTTTAGGATTTTGGTTTTTGTTTGGCATCTGTATTGCTGCACTAGAATAATGCAGGAGCAACTCATCATTTGCCCCGGGAGGATTTGGGAATTGGTTTTTGCTTGGCATCAGTATCGCTACACTGGAATATGGTACCAGGAGCAAATCATCATTTGCGCTTGCTTATCAGGAAGCAATGGCTTAGGAGACAGGTTTTAGGTCCCTATCACCTAAAACTTTTCAATTTCGTGAGCCGTAAGGGTCTCACAAAGCATTTTCTCCCTACGGGTCGTAAGGATCCCGTAGATGTATTTTTTCCTTAGGAGTCGTGAGGACCCCCAAGTGTGTGGCTCCTTTGTGAGTCGTAAGGATCTCACGCGGGAATTTTCTCACAAAGTCGCGAGGACTTTGCGAGTGTATTTCATCTCTTTTTTTTTACGAGTTTGCGCCCTTTCGGGTTTTCACAAACTCGCCGGCAGTCCTGCTGTTTTTACTCACGGAGCCCTTTCGGGTTTTCATCCGTGCCCATTTTGCTTGTGGACATACCATTTTTTTTATTTTTTATTTATTTATTTATTTATTATTTTTTGGTGGGACTTTGAATGTGGTCTCACCGGTAGGACTTGGGAGAGTTTGGGATTGTTTTATGCCCGTGGATTGTATACGGTTTTACAGGATGTATGATCCAGACCGTAGGGCCGAAAAAATTTCGGGACTTTGTCGGCGTCTGCATTGCTGCACTGGAATATGGTACCAGGAGCGACTCATCATTCGCCGTTGGGATTTGAGAAATTTGGAATTTTGGTTGGCGTCTGCATCGCTGCACTGGAATACGATACCAGGAGCGACTCATCATTCGCCGTTGGGAATTTGAGTTTTGGACGGCGTCTGCATCACTGCAGTGGAATATGGTACCAAGAGCGACTCATCATTCGCCGTTGGGATTTGAGAAATTTGGAAATTTGGTTGGCGTCTGCATCGCTGCACTGGAATATGATACCAGGAGCGACTCATCATTCGCCGTTTGTGAGTTTGGGTTTGGTTGACGTCTGCATCGCTGTACTGGAATATGGTACCAGGAGCGACTCATCATTCGCCGTTGGGGTATGCGATTTGGAATTTGGTTGGCGTCTGCATCGCTACACTGGAATATGGTACCAGGAGCGACTCATCATTCACCACTTAGGGATTTGGATTTTGGCTGGCGTCTGCATTGCTGCACTGGAATATGGTACCAGGAGCGACTCATCATTCACCATTTCCTGTTAGGGAGCGATGGCTTAGGAGACATGTTTAGGTCCCTATCACCTAAGGCTTTTCAATTTTATGGGCCGTAAGGGTCCCATAAAAGCAATTTCTTCCTACGGGTCGTAAGGATCCCGTAGGTGTATTTTTTCCTTAGGAATCGTGAGGACTCCCAAATGGGTTTTTCCTTTGTGAGTCGTAAGGATCCCACTGTAGGGTGTTTTTCGTCACCCCATTGAGATGGGAATACGCGCGTGCTTGTCAGGCGTACTACATACTACAGATTCCCCCTGCCTAGGGTAGGCCGGGGTTTAATGATTGTGGGGATCCGAATCTCCGGCAGCCGCGGACTAAACTGCCGTTAATTACCCCTCGCCTTTGGGGCGAGGGAACCTCCGATTAACGGGTTAAACTGGTCATGCGAACCCAATGTGCGGTGTGCGTGTGTTCTGTTTTGAAAGGGGGGTTTTGGATATATCGGGAGCCACGCAGAGTTTTTACGGGGGTCCCGCTACCCGGATAGCGGGCCGGGGGTCAAGGGGGCTAGCAGCCCCTTTGCGGGGTTCGGGGCAGCGCTCCGGCCCGAAAATTTTTTTGAGGGGGAGAATGTTGCGGAGTATGTGTATGTGTACATTTGTATACAAATGTATATATATACATATATATATAAATAAAGGGGAAAAGGCATCCAAAGGATGCGTGGGGCAGCACCTTGGGCGCTGTGCGCTTAGGTGCTGTGCGCTCAGGGGCAAGCGCGCCACGTGTCGGCACGTGGGCGCTTTGCGCATGAGCGCTGCGCGCCGGTGCGCAAGCGCGCGCGCCACGTGTCGGCGCGTGGGCGCTTTGCGCATGAGCGCTGCGCGCCGGTGCGCAAGCGCGCGCGCCACGCGTGGGCGCTTTGCGCATGAACGCTGCGCGCCGGTGCGCAAGCGCGCGCGCCACGTGTCGGCGCGTGGGCGCTTTGCGCATGAACGCTGCGCGCCGGAGCGTAAGCGCGCGCGCCACGTGTCGGCGCGTGGGCGTTTTGCGCATGAGCGCTGCGTGCTGGAGCGCAAGCGCGCAGGTGCGCAAGTGCGCGCGCCACGTGTCGACACGTGGGCGCTTTGCGCATCGCGTTGGTGCGCAAGCGCGCGCCACGTGTCGGTACGTGGGCGCTTTGCTCACGAGTGCTGTGCGCTGGAGCACAAGCGCGCTCGCCACGTGTCGGCACGTGGGCGCTCTGCGCTTGAGCGCCGGCAAGAAAAGAGGCTTTTAGCCTAAAAGATTTCTCTGAAGAGAAATCAGAGAGGAGTTGGACTCCTGAGTGTATTCTTTTCTTTGGGGGTTTAATGAAAGATCTTCTTCTTCTTCCTCCTCTGTTAAGCTGGATCTTAAAGATCAAGAGATGTGAGATCTCAAAATTTCTCCTTTTTGAGATCTGATGACAGATCCAAGTTCCCCTTTGTGGGTTTTGTGATGAAAAACTATTTTGTTTTGAAAAAGGAGGAGTAAAACTCTTGATTTAATTCAAAAAAAAGAAGAAGGTTTTGGAACCTTGAAGAAGGAAGAAAGATCTCAGATCTGAAACCTTTTTGGAGAGAGAAAAAAGTTGTTGAGATATTTCCATTATCTTTGCCTTTATAGGCCATACATTTTTACACATAGCCCCTTGGGCTTCACAAAATGGCATTTTGCCATCCCATGGTTCATGTGCCATTTCATTTTTGCACATAAGCCATGGGCTTACAAAATATTGGCCTTATGCCCATTTTGTTTACATTCATGCATAAAAAATTACATAAAAATTATTTATGACATGATTTATATTTTAGCATGGGGAGGGTCGGCCGCTTCATATTTCGGACTCGACCTGGGCATGGGCCCACTTGACCCGGGCTTGGGCCCACCTGGCTTGGGGTTGACCTTGACTTTGACTCGGTCAACCGGGGTGTAAATTTTTACCCCAACAAAGTGCCCCCCATCAATAAATGCACACCGCTCATTTGAGTTGTGTGCATGAAATTGATGGATCTTGAAGCTGAACTTCGAGGTGGAACATCATTCCGGAGGCGAAGCATCATCCCGGGGAGCATGATTCCCGATTCGCGGAGCATAATTCCAATGTCAGAGCATCATTCCGAGGCGAAGCATCATCCCGGGGAGCATGATTCCCGAGGATCGGAGCATCATTCCGATTCGCGGAGCATAATTCCAATGTCAGAGCATCATTCCGAAGCGCGGAGCATAATTCCAAGGATCGGAGCATCATTCCGAAGAGCGGAGCATGATTCCAAAGTTTGGAGCATCTTTCCGAAGAGCGGAGCATAATTCCAGGATTCGGAGCATCATTCCGAAAAGCGGAGCATAATTCCAGGATTCGGAGCATCATTCCGAAGGGCGGGGCATGATTCCAGGGATCGGAGCATCTTTCCGAAGCGCGGAGCATGATTCCAGGGATCGGAGCATCATTCCGATGAGCGGAGCATGATTCCAAGGTTCGGAGCATCTTTCCGATGAGCGGAGCATGATTCCAAAGTTCGGAGCATCTTTCCGAAGAGCGGAGCATAATTCCAGGATTCGGAGCATCATTCCGAAGGGCGGAGCATGATTCCAGGATTCGGAGCATCATTCCGAAGGGCGGAGCATGATTCCAGGGATCGGAGCATCTTTCCGAAGAGCGGAGCATGATTCCAGGATTTGGAGCATCATTCCGAAGGGCGGAGCATAATTCCAGGATTCGGAGCATCATTCCGAAGGGCGGAGCATGATTCCAGGGATCGGAGCATCTTTCCGAAGAGCGGAGCATGATTCCAGGGATCGGAGCATCATTCCGATGAGCGGAGCATGATTCCAAAGTTCGGAGCATCTTTCCGAAGAGCGGAGCATAATTCCAGGATTCGGAGCATCATTCCGAAGGGCGGAGCATAATTCCAGGATTCGGAGCATCATTCCGAAGGGCGGAGCATGATTTCAGGGATCGGAGCATCTTTCCGAAGGGCGGAGCATGATTCCAGGATTCGGAGCATCATTCCGAAGGGCGGAGCATGATTCCAGGGATCGGAGCATCTTTCCGAAGAGCGGAGCATGATTCCAGGGATCGGAGCATCATTCCGATGAGCGGAGCATGATTCCAGGGGATCGGAGCATCATTCCGAAGAGTGGCAGACATTTTGACCGAAGCATAATTTCGATGCAGAGGTTGATTCCCAGGCGAAGCGTAATTTCGACAAGGAAGTCAGATATTCCGAGGTGAAGCATTAATTTCGACACGGGATACATTCTGAGACGGAGCATGATTCCGGCGCAGAACTTGTTGGCTGACTTGATTCCGAGACGAAGCATAATTTCGACAGGGAAGGCAGATATACCGAGGCGAAGCATCATTTCGACACGGGGTGCATATTCTGAGACGAAGCATGATTCCGACGCAGAATTTGTTGGTTGATTTGATTTCGAGGCGGAGCATAATTCCGGCAGGGAAGGTAGATATCCCGAGGCAAAGCATGATTTTGATACGGGGTAAATTCTGGGACGGAGCATGATTCCGCCACAGAGGTTAGTTTGATTTGATTTGGGTTGACATCAGCATCGCTAATACTGGAATATGGTACCAGGAGCGAACCATCATCTGTCATGGAGAGGATTTTGGAATTTTGGTTTTTGTTTGGCATCTGCATTGCTGCACTGGAATAATGCCAGGAGCAACTCATCATTTGCCCCGAGAGAATTTGAGAATTGATGGCTTAGGAGGCAGGTTTAGATCCCTATCACCTAAGACTTTTCAATTTTATGGGCCGTGAGGGTCCCATAAAAGCATTTTCTCCCTACGAGTCGAAAGGATCTCGTAGGCGTATTTTCTCCATAGGAGTCGTGGGGACTCCCAAGTGTGTTACTCCTTTGTGAGTCGTAAGGATCTCATGCGGGAATTTTCTCCTCTCAAAGTCGAGAGGACTTTGAGAGTGCATTTCATCTTCTTTTCACGAGTTTGCGCCCTTTCAGGTTTTCACAAACTCGTCGGCAGTCCTGCTGTTTTTACTCACGGAGCCCTTTCGGGTTTTCCTCCGTGCCCATTTTGCTTGCGGACATACCCTTTTTTTTCTTCTTTTTTTTAGTGGGACTTTGAATGTGGTCTCACCGGTAGGACTTAGGAGAGTTTGGGATTGTTTTACGCCCGTGGATTGTATACGGTTTTGCAGGATGTATGATCCAGACCGTAGGGCCAGAAAGATTTCAGGGATTTGTTGGCGTCTGCATCGCTGCACTGGAATATGGTACCAGTTGGTATGAGATTTGGAATTTGGTTGGCGTCTGCATCGCTATACTGGAATATGGTACCAGGAGCGACTCATCATTCGCCGTTGGGGATTGGGATTTGGAATTTGGTTGGCGTCTGCATCGCTGCACTGGAATATGGTACCAGGAGCGACTCATCATTTGCCACTTGGGGATTGGGGAGCGATGGCTTAGGAGACAGGTTTGGATTCCTATCACCTAAGACTTTTCAATTTTATGGGCCGTGAGGGTCCCATAAAAGCATTTTCTCCCTACGAGTCGTAAGGATCCCGCAGGTGTATTTTCTCCTTAAGAGTCGTGAGGACTCCTAAGTGTGTTTTTCCTTGGTGAGTCGTAAGGATCTCACGAAGGTTTGTTCTCCTCATGCATCGTGAGGACACATGAGTGGGTCTTTCCAATGAAGCATAATTCCAAAGGCGGAGACCAGCCGCGTAACTGGTGGTTGCGGTGGGGCATGGGTATGCTGAGAATTATTTGAGCCCGTGGATTGTATACGGTTAGGGACTGGCCGTAGGGCTGAAAGAATTTTGGGAAATTGGATTTTGTTTGGCGTCTGCATTGCTGCACTGGAATAATCCCAGGAGCAACTCATCATCCGCCCTTATTTTTTTTTGTTTTTTTGTTGTTTTTTTTATTTTACCGCGATTGCTCTATCATTTCAGCTTTTCTTATCGCGAAGGTCGCGATCGCCCTATCATTTCGGCTATTTATTCGCGGTTGCCCCATCATTTCGGCTTTATTTTCATTTTCATTTTTACTCGCTGATTTTTATTGCGAGTTGCCCCATCATTTCGGCTTTATTTTCATTTTCATTTTTACTCGCTGATTTTTATTGCGAGTTGCCCTATCATTTCGGCTTTTCTTTATTTTTCTTTTATTTACACATTTTTTTTTATTTACATTTTTTTTACATTCCCAGTTTAACGACTTAGAGGTCGATTGTTCCCAGTTTAATGACGTGGTGGTCGATTGTTTTCAGAGAAAGGCAGATGCCTGAGAGAATCGGTTTCACGAAGAACTTCGGTCTCCGTTTGTATGAAATTGGTGGTTGCAGCTTGACTGTTTGTTAACACGCCTTTGGACAGTTCTATCTCTCCTGCCTTGTATTGCTTTTCGATCCAATCTTTGAAGACGAAGCAGTCCTCAATGGCATGGCCTATCACTCTGTGATAGGGGCAGTATTTAGGGTCGTCGGTCCTATTCGCTTCCTGCGGTCTTTGACTCTGGCAGTTGTAGACCGTTCTTCAGGGCGTCTTTGAATATTTTACGGATTTTGTCCCTTCTGAAGGAATAGACCTTATCCAGCTTCTCTTTCAGTGGAGATTCTCCTCCCTCTCCGAACATTGGCTTCCGAGGCTGGTTGGCGCTAGGCCCGCTCATCCCTTGCTTATTTCGGTTAGTCGAAGTGTTAAAAGATTCAGTATCGTCAGAACCTCCGCCTTTGCGATTTTCGTCCTTTCGGTTTCTCCAGGACCTATTGTTATTTTGGGAGTCAGAGGAGGACTCCTGCTTTGAGCGTTCCAACATCTGGACTTTTCTGGTCAGCTCTTGGAATGTTTTGAGACCCGCGGTGCATAGAAACGGGGCCATCCAATTGTTGAGATTTCCGACGAGGAGACAGACAGATTGGTCATGCTCTATCGGTGGTTCACATTTGACGGAGAGATTGCGCCATCGGGTTATAAAATCCGTGTTGCTTTCGTTGTTCTTGGGCTTGGTCCTTACGAGCTCGGCAATGGTGATCTTATCGCTGACGCCCATGAACCTTTGTCGAAACAAAGATTCCATTTGGACGAAAGTAGTAACGGAGCCATCTGGTATGCTCGCGTACCAGTCGAAAGCAACATCGGTCAGGCTATTAACGAACTGGCGGAGGAGAAGCGCATCATTGCCCCCAGTATTCCCGCAAGAGGCTTTGAAGTGGGCGATGTGTTGATTCGCATTTCCCATCCCATCGAATCTTCCGAATTTAGGGATGACATAGCCGCTAGGAAATTCTACCAGATCATATTGAGCAGGATATGGTCTCCCGCTACTGCTAACATCTTTTTGCGCTTCAGCTTCGGCTACCAGTGTTTTGACTTTGCTTGCAACCAAATCCATGATTTGAACTTGAGTTAGCGGGCTACTGTCATCGGTAGCCAAGACATTTACTGAGATAGGATGCGACTGATTTTCATGCGGTCCGCCAACTTTTGGATTTGAGGGAACGGGCGTCGGCTGTCTCGGGACACCGTTTCCCGGTTCATGAGCTGAGCCCTGTGTTTGATTGGGCGGCTGAGAGGCAAGTTGGGCCGTAAGCCGTAAGACGACATTTGTCAAGTCGTCGATCTTTGAGTAGAGCTTGGCCATCTCCTTATCTTTGCTTCTGAGCTGTTTTCGGAACTCTTGGAGAAGTTGCTGCTCTGCGGTCTTAGGACGGAAAGTTGGCTCATCTTTGCTTTCCGAGCCTGACTCCTCATGAATTGAGGGCTCTCTCTGCCTATCAGCCTCATCGAGAGGGTTTTCATCATCCAACGGAGGCGGCTGTTCTTGGAAAGTGGCAACCACATTAAAGCTAGATTGGATTTGAGATGTGGTAGCCCCGTCCTTGCTCTTGCTGCGCGTGCCCACCACGTAGATAGTGTGGATAACACATTCAGCCATCCCCTCATCTTTGGCGGGGTAACCCTGTTCTTCGAACCTCATGAGGTTTAGCCTGGCAGTAGCCTTAGCCCTTTTGTTGGCTCTATATCTGAGCCTTTTCTCCCTCAGCTTCTCGATTTTGAAGGCTTGGCCGGCATCTGCTACCCGGGAAGCCATTGTGAGTTGATCAGAGGGGAGTTTAGAGAAGACACCCGATCGAGCAGTGGTCAAGGGCACCGCTGGAGCTTGCTCAGGACGCGTTGTAGCTTTATTGGTGTTGATGGCCTTGCCCCCAGCTGGGGCCAAGGAAAATCGTTCAGACACCGACTTCCGTTTGGGTTGGGGCGCCCTTAAGATCACCACATTTGGTCTCTTGCCTTTCGAGACCGATTTGTCTGCCACCGGGGGTTGAGGAGCTGGGATGGCGCCAACTGGCATGAACAGAATAGAGCCGAATGGTAGCAGCGGCTCCTCCCATTGTCGCCCGAGACTGGCCGGGAGGACCGTCCTGGAGTCTATCTTCATTGTGTAGGAGACGGGAGCTGAGTTCATCTTCGGAGACATTGTTGAAAGGTGATCGCTTGAAAATCCTGCATGAAAAAAGCATTATTTTTAGTATAAATATAGGTATGTATATTGATTGAGTTCGCATGAACGCTTAACCCGAAATATGGGAGGAGAGATTGGTCCCACCGGGCGTGCCAGAGTCTGTAGGGTGTTTTTCGTCACCCCATTGAGATGGGAATACGCGCGCGCTTGTCAGGCGTACTACAGATTCCCCCTGCCTAGGGTAGGCCGGGGTTTAATGATTGTGGGGATCCGAATCTCCGGCAGCCGCGGACTAAACTGCCGTTAATTACCCCTCGCCTTTGGGGCGAGGGAACCTCCGATTAACGGGTTAAACTGGTCATGCGAACCCAATGTGCGGTGTGCGTGTGTTCTGTTTTGAAAGGGGGGTTTTGGATATATCGGGAGCCACGCAAAGTTTTTACGGGGGTCCCGCTACCCGTATAGCGGGCCGGGGGTCGAGGGGGCTAGCAGCCCCCTTGCGGGGTTCGGGGAAGCGCCCCGGCCAGAAATTTTTTTTGAGGGGGAGAATGTTGCGGAGTATGTGTATGTGTACATTTGTATACAAATGTATATATATACATATATATATAAATAAAGGGGAAAAGGCATCCAAAGGATGCGTGGGGCAGCACCTTGGGCGCTGTGCGCTCAGGTGCAAGCGCGCCGTGTCGGCACGTGGGCGCTTTGCGCATGAGCGCTGCGCGCTGGAGCGCAAGCGCGCAGGTGCGCAAGTGCGCGCGCCACGTGTCGGCACGTGGGCGCTTTGCGTATCGCGTTGGTGCGCAAGCGCGCGCGCCACGTGTCGGCACGTGGGCGCTTTGCGCACGAGCGCTGTACGCTGGAGCACAAGCGCGCGCGCCACGTGTCGGCACGTGGGCGCTCTGCACTTGAGCGCCGGCAAGAAAAGAGGCTTTTAGCCTAAAAGATTTCTCTGAAGAGAAATCAGAGAGGAGTTGGACTCCTGAGTGTATTCTTTTCTTTGGGGGTTTAATGAAAGATCTTCTTCTTCCTCCTCTGTTAAGCTGGATCTTGAAGATCAAGAGATGTGAGATCTCAAAATCTCTCCTTTTTGAGATCTGATGACAGATCCAAGTTCCCCTTTGTGGGTTTTGTGATGAAAAACTATTTTGTTTTGAAAAAGGAGTAAAACTCTTGATTTAATTCAAAAAAAAGAAGAAGGTTTTGGAACCTTGAAGAAGGAAGAAAGATCTCAGATCTGAAACCCTTTTGGAGAGAGAAAAAAGTTGTTGAGATATTTCCATTATCTTTGCCTTTATAGGCCATATATTTTTACACATAGCCCCTTGGGCTTCACAAAATGGCATTTTGCCATCCCATGGTTCATGTGCCATTTCATTTTTGCACATAAGCCATGGGCTTACAAAATATTGGCCTTATGCCCATTTTGTTTACATTCATGCATAAAAAATTACATAAAAATTATTTATGACATGATTTATATTTTAGCATGGGGAGGGTCGGCCGCTTCATATTTCGGACTCGACCTAGGCATGGGCCCACTTGACCCGGGCTTGGGCCCACCTGGCTTGGGGTTGACCTTGACTTTGACTCGGTCAACCGGGGTGTAAATTTTTACCCCAACAACGAAGGTTTGTTCTCCTCATGTATCGTGATGATACATGAGCGGGTCTTCCCAATGGAGCATAGTTCCAAGGGCGGAAACCAGCCGCGTAACTGGTGATTACGTTGGGGGTACGGGTATGATGAGAATTATTTGAGCCCGTGGATTGTATACGGCAGTCAATTTGGGGACCAACCGTAGGGCCGGGGAAATTTTGAAAAATCGGATTTTGGTTGACGTCTGCATCGCTGCACTGGAATATGGTACCAGGAGCGATTCATCATTCGCCACTTTTTTTGTTTTTTGTTTTGTTTTTGTTTGTTTTTTTTTGTTTTATCGTGATTGCTCTATCATTTCAGCTTTTCTTATCGCGAAGGTCGCGATTGCCCTATCATTTCGGCTTTTTATTCGCGGCTGCCCCATCATTTCGGTTTTATTTTCATCTTTATTTTACTCGCTGATTTTTTATTACGAGTTGCCCCATCATTTCGGCTTTTATTTTTCTTTTATTTACACATTTTTTTGTTTATATATATATATATATATATATATATTTTTTTTTTTTACATTCTCAGTTTAACGACTTAGATCGACCGTTCCCAGTTTAAAGACTTAGCGGTCTATTGTTCCCAGTTTAATGACGTGGTGGTCGATTGTTTTCAGAGAAAGGCAGATGTCTGAGAGAATCAGTTTCACGAAGAACTTCGGTCTCCGTTTATATGAAATGGCGGTCGCTCCTGGACTGTTTGTTAATACGCCTTTAGACAGTTCTCTCTTCTGCCTTGTATTGTTTTTCGACCCAATCTTTGAAGACGAAGCAGTCCTCAATGGCATGAACTATCACTCTGTGATAGGGGTAGTATTTAGGGTCGTCGGTCATATTCGCTTTCTGCGGTCTTTTTGACTCTGGCAGTTGTAGACCGTTCTTCAGGGCGTCTTTGAATATTTTACGGATTTTGTCCCCTTCTGAAGGAATAGACCTTATCTAGCTTCTCTTTAAGTGGAGATTCTCCTCCCTCTCCGAGCACTGGCTTCCGAGGTTAGTTGGCACTAGGCCCGCTCATCCCTCGCTTATTTCGGTTAGCCGAAGTGTTGAAAGATTCAGAATCGTCGGGATTTTCGCCTTTGCGATTATCATCCTTTCTGTTTCTCTAGGACTTATTGTTATTTTGGGAATCCGAGGAGGACTCCTGCTTTGAGCGCTCCAGCATCCGAACTTTCCTGGTCAGCTCTTGGAATGTTTTGAGACCCGCGGTGTATAGAAACGGGGCCATCCAATTGTTGAGATTTCCGACGAGGAGACTGACAGATTGGTCCTGCTCTATCGGCGTTTCACATTTGACGAAGAGATTGCGCCATCGGGTTATAAAGTCCGTGCCGCTTTCGTTGTTCTTTGGCTTGGTCCTTACGAGATCGGCAATGGTGATTTTATCGCTGACGCTCATGAACCTCTGCCGAAACATAGACTCCATTTGGACGAAAGTTGTGACGGAGCCATCCGGTATGCTCGCGTACCAGTCGAAAGCAACATCGGTCAAGCTATTAATGAACTGTCGGAGGAGAAGCGCATCATTGCCCCCAGTATTCCCGCATGAGGCTTTAAAGTGGGCGATGTGCTCGTTCGCATTTGCCGTCCCATCGAATCTTCCGAATTTAGGGATGACATAGCCGCTGGGAAATTCTACCATATCATACTGAGCATGATACGGTCTCCCACTGCTACTGATATCTTTTTGCGCTTCGGCTTCAGCTACCAATGTTTTGATTTTATTGGCAACCAAATCCATGATTTGATCTTGAGTTAGCGGGCTATTGTCATCGGTAGCCAAGACATTTCCTGAGATAGGATGCGACTGGCTTCCATATGGGCCGCCTACCTTTGGATTTGGGGGAATAGGCGTCGGCTGTCTCGGGACACCGTTTCCCGGTTCATGAGCAGAGCCCTGCGCTTGATTGGGCGGCTGAAGGCAAGTTGGGCCGTAAGCCGTAAGACGACATTTGTCAAGTCGTCGATCTTTGAGTAGAGTTTGGCCATCTCCTTGTCTTTGCTTCTGAGCTGTTTTTGGAGCTCTTGGAGAAGTTGCTGCTCTGCGGTCTTAGGATGGAAAGTTGGCTCATCTTCACTTTCTGTGCCCGACTTCTCATGAACTGAGGGCTCTCTCTGCCTATCATCGTCATCGAAAGGGTTTTCATCATCCAGAGAAAGCGGCTGTTCTTGGGAAGTGGCAACCACATTCAAACCAGATTGGATTTGAGATGTGGGGCCCTTTCTTTGCTCTTGCTGCACGTGCCCACCATGTAGACAGTGTGGACCACATATCCAGTCATTTCCTCATCTTTGGTGGGGTAACCCTGTTCCTCGAACCTCATGAGGTTCAGCCTAGCAGGAGCCCTAGCCCTTTTGTTGGCTCTGTACCTGAGCCTTTTCTGTCTTAGCTTCTCGATTTTGAAGGCTCGGCGGGCATCCGTTATCCGGGAAGCCATTGTGAGTCGATTAGCGAGGAGCTTAGAGAAGACACCCGATCGAACAGTTGTTAGGGGCACCGCCGGAGCTTGCTCAAAACGCGTTGTAGCTTTGTTGGTGTTGATGGCCTTGCCCCCAGCTGGGACCAAGGAAAGTCGTTCAGACACCGACTTGCGTTTGGGTTGGGGCGCCCTCGAGATCACCACATTTAGTCTCCTGCCTTTCGAGACCGGTCTGTCTGTTGCTGGAGTTTGAGGAGCTGGAATGGCGTTAGCTGGCACGAACAGAATAGAGCCGAACTGTTGCAGCGTCTCCTCCGACTGTCGCCGAAGACTGGCCGGGAGGACCGTCCTGGAGTCCATCTTCATCGTGTATGAGACGGGAGCCGTGCTGAGAGCTGAGTTCATCTTTGGAGACATTGTTGAAAAATGATTGCTTGAAAACCTGCATGAAAGAGTATTATTTTAGTATAAATATATGTATGTATATTAATTGAGTTCGCATGAACATTTAACTCGAAATATGGGGGGAGGGATAGGGCCCACCGGGCGTGCTAGAATCTGTAGGGTGTTTTTCATCAACCCATTGAGATGGGAATATGCGCGCGCTTGTCATGCGTACTACAGATTCCCTCTGTCTACGGTAGGCTGGGGTTTATTGATTGTCGGGATCCGAATCTCCGGCAGCCGCGGACTAAACTGCCGTTAATTACCCCTCGCCTTTGGAGCGAGGGAACCTCCGATTGACGGGCTAAACTGGTCATGCGAACTCAACGTACAGTGTTGTGTTTTGAAGTTTTCTTGGATGTATCGGGGCCCCGCAGAGTTTTTACGGGTGTCCCACTACCTGGATAGCGGGCTGGGGGTCAAGGGGGCTAGCAGCTCCCTTTGCGGGATGCTGGGCAGCGCCCCGGCCCAAATTTTTTTGGAGAGGGATAGTGTTGTAGAGTATGTGTGTGTGTGTGAATATATACATATATATAAAATAAAAAAAAGGAAAAGGGCATCCCAAGGATGCATGGGAAAAAGCGCTAGCGCTTTGGGAGCTTGCGCTTTGAGCGCAAGCGTGCTAGCACCCCACGTGTCGGCGCTCGGGCGCTAGCGCTCTGAGCGCTAGCGTCCCACGTGTCAGCATGTGGGCGCTCGGGCGCTAGCGCCCAAAGCGCTAGCGCTCTGAGCGCAAGAGCTCTGGCGCCCCACGTGTCAGCACGTGGGCGCTCGGGCGCTAGCGCTCGCGCTTTGAACGCTAGCGCCCCACGTGTCAACACGTGGGCGCTCGGGCGCGCTCTGAGAGCTAGCGCCCCACGTGTCAACACGTGGGCGCTCGGGCGGTAAAAGGGAGTTGGTCCCTGCAATGGGAGTTGTACTCCCAGAAAGGAGCACTTATTATTTTGTGTGTGTGTATATGAGGAGTTAAAACTCTTAGGATATTCTGAAGCCGATGAAGGGGCTTCTTCCCTTGAGCCCTAGTTCTTCCCCAGAGTAGGGTTCTGAAGATGGGTCTCCTTCTTCCTCTGTTGGCAGGATCTTGAAGATCAAGAAATATGAGATTTTAAAAATCTCTCCTTTCTGAGATCTGATGGCAGATCTGAGTTCCCCTTTGTGGGTTTTATGGTGAAAAACTATTTAGTTTTGGAAAAGGAAGAGTAAAACTCTTGATTTAATTCAAAGAAAGAAAAAAGGTTTTAGAACCTTGAGGAAGGAGAAAGAGGCACAAGCCTTAATTTTTGAGAGAAGGAAAAGTCTATTAGATATTTTCATCATGTTACCTTATATAGGCTTACATATTTACATATAGCCTCTTGGGCTTTACAAAATGGTATTTTGCCCATCTCATGTCTCATGTGCCATTTCTTTTTGCACATAAGCCATGAGCTTACAAAATTTGGCTTTATGCCCATTTTGTTTACATTCATGCATAAAAAATTACATAAAAATTATTTATTACATGATTTCATTTTGGCATGGGGGAGGGCCGGCCGCTTCATGTTCGGACTCGACCTGGGCATGGGCCCACTGGGCTTGGGGTTGACTTTGACTGACTTAGTCAACCGGGGTGCAATTTTCGACTTCAACAGTAGGTAGCCGAATGAACCCTCCTTTGATCAGCGCGTCTGCCAGGGCTGTAACAACTTCAACCTTGAAAGACAGTGGAATGTCCATGCGCGGCTTTGTGCGCGGAGCCGCTTGTCCTTGTCCAGGTGGAGGAGGCACTTGGCTCTAGACCGACTTACCATCCTTTCTAGGTGCTTGCCATTTTTTGTTAGGATCTTGAGGAGGGATATTGATCGCCATTGCTTCTTTGGTCTTCTTCTTGGTCCATTTGCTTACGGTGTCACCTGGCTTACTGTCTGTGCGTGACTTGGAGTTTGGGAGGTTTCCCAATTGGGTGGTTGTATCCTCCGCAGCTTCAGCCATTTGAATGAGCTCGACCTGTTTGCACCTAAATATCTTCGGATGTGGTTCGGGAAGTTGTCCCGACACATATCTATGGAGACATTGAACAAGATCTCACCTTTGAACTGTTGGGCGACATCGTGAAACCTATCGATAAAAGTTCGAATTTTCTTGCCGGAGCGATAAGTTTCTCCCTTCAAACTCGAATAGGTTTTACGGGCCTCGATCTCGTAGAACTTTTCTCGGAATACCTGTCGTGTTGTAATCCACGAAGACAGTGTCCCTTGGGTGATAACCTTCACCCAATCGAAAGCTGCATCTTTGAGGGTCCCGACAAACAATTTGACCAGCAGTGGGTCATTCCCCATCCTATGTCCGGCTTGCGCCTCAAACTGGTAGACATGTTGCTGAGCTGAGCCGGTTCCTTTGTAGGATTGGAAGCCGACCGGTTTGTATTTCGACGCATAGGAGATATCATCCCATTCTGCTGGTACGGTTTGGCAAAGCCACAGGCCATCATTTTCTTCCATGTCTGAATCGCTGTCATCATCACCCGTATTTCGGCGAGCTCGGTTTTGACGGATGACTCCTCATGGTCACACTGGTTTCCTAAGTCGCGACGTATTTGCTCGCCTGCATACTCAGGGTTAGATTCTCGCAAGGTCCCAATCGGACCTTCCTCAGCGTAAACTGGGCTTGGCTGGACGTGGCGAACACTAGGCGCCTCCATGTGGAATTGGGGTACCTGCGGATCGTTTAGTAGTGGAACAGTTGCGGGATCGGCTCCACGGTTGATTTCACTCTGGACAGGGATAGGCTGTCTCCGCGATTGCTGGTTCCCCATCTCGGCAACTTGTACCGCAGGTGCAATGACAGCGCTCGAGGACGGCGCTGAGTGAATTGGGACACTACCTCCTGCGTTTGATCTTGCCGACATCTGCAGACTGGCCGCAGTTGGTGGTGGTGGAAGAACTCCGGGCAGAGGAACCACCGGCACCCCCAGCCCCAGCTGCTGCATGGTGAGCTACATCTGCTGATGAGATTGCATCATTTGCATCATCACTTTCATAGCCTCGATGGAGGTGTTATGTTCTCGGACCTCTTGTCGGGATCTCTGAACTTGGAGCAACATATTTGCGACATCAGGAGTGGCTTGATTGCTATTTTTGACGTCATCGTCCCCTTGATCATCGGGGTCTGTCCCTGCCATCTGAACTTCCACTTCCCGGGGTTGGTGGGAGCTTACTATACCGTCTGTCACATACACGGACAGTTCATAGTCGAGTTGTCGACGGTACATGAAATCTTTGGCCCTTTGAGCCAACTGGTCTCGGGTTCTCGTTGCAGGAGTCCCAGATCCATAGAAGGTGGGGAATTACATTGGAGAAATTCCACCCAGCCTCAACCAGCGAGGAGGTTCTTGGCGGTCAACCATGTGCACGGATGCGTAGGTCGACTCATCGAATCTTTTTGTTGCTCTTCTTTTTCGTTCCCTGTTGGCCGAGAACGAGACCGAGCCTATGGACAATCGGTCGAAAACGGAGATTCGACCTGATTGCACTGGATCGTCCATCGGAACACAGCACGTGGGAACGGACAAAGGGCAATGGGGAAAACACTGCATCTGGCCCACAGTTATAATTAGGTCATGGCAGTGTGCGTTGCCGGCGAAGGGCTTAGACGCTGGACGGGCGGTCGCCCGATCATTAGCAATGGCTTTTGCACGTACTTTAGTACTTCCGTACTTGATGGTTGGAGGCGGCGTTGGCTTCGCCTTAACTTTTCTCTTCATTCCCCGATGCGACGGGCACCAACGAGGGAACTCTTTCTCTTTGAGCTGGAAGGAAAATTCCTGCTTGCGTCGGACGCTTTTACTTTGGCATGAGTTTCCTTTATTAGCCGTAGTGACAGGCGTCATGATTTTGAATCTCAGCCTTAGACGGGATGACATTTCAGCTTGACGGACCGAAAGTTATCATTTTGGCTTGACGGGCCGCAAGTCTCTTCCACTTTATCGTGCGGCGAGAGACAACATGAGTCCATTCCTTCTTTGTGGAGGTCTTTTCGACAAGTGGAGCATGGTCGGGGCCGGCGGCGGTGGCTGCCGGTCGATGAGTGACGGCGCTGCGGCACGCGCCCGACGCAAAGCGGCACGGGACTTTGACACAGAAGCGGTGCTAGCCGTACCATCAGCCATGGTAACGACAGCACGCTCAGTTAAGGAACGGCCTACTGTTGGTTCAGCTTCAATTCCATCGACTTTCGAGCGCATCTAGACTTGACGCGGGGCGCCGAGTCTCTCTTCGCCTTTAAACTTTAGTGAGGGTGTCGATCTTCTTTCTCCTCTTCGGAGGAGAGGCAGCGGGCCTTTGACAGGAAGGCTGTTGCATCATCGACGAAGGGGGTGGCCGAGGCAACACAAAAGTTGGCCTTAGGCGAGCGCTTGGGGCTACTTGCCGATCCCCTTTCTCTCAAGTTCTGCTTGAAGGCTTTTCAGTTGATTTTCATCACGTACGTCGTAACGACGTCGCCTTTTTGATGGGTGCGGTACTGCGATGCTAGCTCTTCCTCGGAAAAAATTTCCCCAGCGAAGTCGCCATCTTGTTTCCGGTGAAAATCGGGGCTTTCGTGTTCATTTCCATTAAACTATTACAAGCAATTTTCTCTTTTTACAAGTATATAAATGTATGCAAAAAGAATAAAAAAATATAGAGATCTGGGGATTCGATGTGGCGATGGGATCCTTCGGAAACACGAGATTATCTTTGACCGTACGGCACGAAAGAAATGTCGGACAGAACCTCACTGAAATGCGCTATAACCGGATTTTGGCTTCAAGGCTTCGAGTTTTTGAATCTTCGAATGTTCAAGTCTTGGTCTTTTAAGTTTTAATCTTGAAGAGTTTCGAAAAAGGTTTTCAATAGAGGAGTCTAAGCGAAAGAGCAATGGCTTTTATCTTCGTGAAGTCTCAAAACTCCAAGAAGAGACATTGGCCGAGAGAGTGACAAATGGCAGAGATAGAGCTCTTGTGCAAAAATTCCCCCCTCTTGAAAATGAGCCAATGGGGGCTCTATTTATAGGGAAATTGGGCTAGACGGCAGATAGCCCTCGGATGGCGGACGACGGAGACCGCGGACGATGGACGACGAGGCTACGGACGACGGGCATGCCGGACGACAGACGACGGGGTCTGCGGACAACGGGACCGTGGACGATTGGGCATGCCGGATGTCGGGGACTGCGGACGACGGGCCGCGGAAAACGCGGACAACGGGCATGCCGGACGACGAGGCCGGGGATGACGGGCCGTGGATGCGGGTCCGGGGCACGGACACGGACGCGTTCTTGACTTTGTTTTCTTAATGTGGGGCCCACACTTATACTCTTGAGTCTTGACAGGTTCGATTTTTATTTTACTGCCGCCTACAGATAGCAGTAGCAGATAGCAGACAGGTTTCTCTTCTAATGTTATTCTTCACGGTATTCATAAGTCGAAAGTGATTTGTCATCTACATATTTTTTGTTGTCATGCTCTATGATGACATTTGTTAAATTGATCTCAACATTCTTATGCAGGTAAATCAACAATTCTCAGACTACTATACAGATTTTTTGACTCCGACTCTGGAGCTGTAAGATTCTGATTCTTCTGTATCTTTTATTACTTTGGTTTTAAAAGACAGTTTATTACTACATTCTACTGCAATTGCGACTTTCCCTTGTTATATTTTGAAAACTACACAAAAAGGAATGACACGAATTTTAAGGGGTTCTAATAATAACATAAACATTATCACCTTCCTAGAGAAGTTGATGAAAAGAGAGGCCTTTCCAAACCAATGATATTGATGCGATTAATTTGATATGGTTTTGTGATCAACTACTACTATTAAACTCTCTAAAATTGTTTTATCTTGTAGTGTGGTATCATTTCTTTTTACACTTTATTGATTCATTCTTCTCTCCATTTTTCTTTTTGCAAGGAACATAACATGAAATGAAATTTGCAAGAAACTATTTCCCTATACATTGACTTCGGTGGCCACTTTTTCCCTCTCTTTGGTCTATAATATGTTTAATATAATGCAATTTTTTGTAGCAACACCTTTTCTTCTTTTTCATGAAGGTTATTGGAGGGGTATTCTTTGTTGCATGGGCTTAAACCGCATGGTTTTTCCCATTTACCGACAGATCAATTAGGTTGAAAGCCTCTATTTTGTTTGAATAGGTTTTTTCCGTAACAGACTTGGCACCAACTCAACTGAGTGATGAGAGGGTGACACTCAGCAAAATAGTTTGCTTATAGCTCCTGTGAAGCTTTCTTTATATGTAGTTATGATGCGTAAACTACTTCTTTTTGATGGGATAAACCTTGATGGGATAAACCTGAGTTGAAATGAGGATTAGGAAGATACTAGCCGGTTTTCTAATCTTATAATTTGCTTCTACTCTTTCTATAGTTGACCAGTAGATTAACCTTGGTAACTCATCATTCCACTTAGCAAATAACTGGTAAAACAGTAGCTTTCCCTCATTAACAATTTTGAATATTCTATAAACATAAAACCTGACAATTTCTGATCCACCACAATTGCTGAGTCATATAATGGTAGTTTCATATTATGTTTTTCTTGACACCTGTACATCATAAATTCATAGTGAACTCCATTTGAAACCTTATGATAATTACAATAGGGGCAGTGGTTACCATAATCCACGATTCCACATAAAAGATTTCTTTTATTTCAGATGCGTTGTGAACAAGAAATTTTCACCTGTAATTTTACCAATTCCTTGACGGAAAAGGCATCTCCATATTGAACTTGTTGATATATAAAATTTCTCATGCAGAAGATATTTGGTCTCCCCCCCCCCCCCCCCCCCCCCGATAAAATCCCTGCTTGGAAAGTCAAGTCCTCCCATCCTCCTTCGGTCCTAACTTTGAGAGGACAAAATACCACCTTCCACCAACACATTCCAACCAGAGACATTGTTGTTGCCTTGAATTTAGTTCTACCATATTCTTCACACACATGAGGGGAACATGCGCAATCCGCACCCACTCCTATGGGGAAAAAATACATTTTATGTAACTATGAAATTTGTCTTTCCTTTCATTTTTGTTGCTCTATTCAGGATTCTTGATAGTTTTATTGCATACTAGCTGGCCTAGTCGAGATGATGATGATGGGAGTGCAGAGGACCGTGGTGCGGATTGTATCATAGAAAGTTGTTAGATATGTGTTCTTTTGATAGTTAAACATGTGTTAAATATAGGCAGTGATGATTGCAATCTTATATATTTTATTATATATAAAGCTCTATGAAAAAAAGACTCCCACATCAAGCTCTTTTTTGTCCCACTTGCCTACAAAATTAACCCCACTACCCATCCTTGCTTAAATAGGACTTTGATATAATTTATCATGAAGGAATATTCCTTCCATTTCCTTGGCTTCATGTGACTACAATTTAATATCCACCCCTAGATTTTCTTAAAAATAACAAACTGATCTATCTTAGGTTATTGAGATTGGAGGAATGCTTGGAAAATTACAACCAAATCCCATTTTTATGTGCAAGAAACATTATACTCTTTGTAAAGTGAAAAAAAGGAAAGATAAGCCCGGTCCTTTTAAAAACTCATCATTTACTTTCATGTATTTATAGATTAAAAAAATACCCTAACATTTTTTATATTTTAAATCAATAAAACTCTGCATTCATGATTAAAAGGCACTCCCCTTTACAAAAAAACCCATTAACTAATGCATTGAGTCCTATCATTATTTTTCGTTCGCCGTCCAATTATTCATACAATATATCTCTAAAGTGGCCTTCTATTTTATAATTTATTTGATAGGTATATCTTAAGTTGTTGCATAAGTGAGATATTAATGGAAAGAAAACTATGAGAAAAGTTCAGTATATATTGTATTTACATTTTTGCCGGTTTTGTTTGTGTTATATGTGATGTCTACGTGTTTTGTGTTGTTTAACAAGATTCTGCAAAAATTACACCTCATATGATGCCGATAAGTTTTTTGATTCTATCCAGATACCTTTTAATCTGTTAAAATATCCTAACTAATGAGAATACAAAGTTTTGAGGGTGAAATATAGAAATATAGAAATATTGTTGTTTTGGCAGTGAAATAATGAAATACAAAGTTTTGACAGTGGAATATGGGAATATTTAAGTTCTAGAGGTGAGGTCTAAAGGTGGCTTTAGTTTTTTTATCTTCAAATTGTCATTATTTTTCATTACATTTGCAGATTAATAAATGTCATTAGAAATAATGCATATCATTTGTACATTAGCAGTAAATCGGGGTTAATTTTAGTTAAGTTAATTTTTAGGCTATTTTTTTTTGTGTAATGTGTTTAATCAAAGCACAATCATCATCATCAACATGCGTTAATATTATTGTTTAAGCTAAGTCTTATTGAAAAACCGTCCTGCGCATCATGCACAAGGGCACTTGCTAGTCTAAAGAAAATGAAAAAAAATGTACTAAATGTGTTGACTGTTTGTGAACTTGGGCATTATGCATGCTATTTTTGTTAAATGTCATCATATATCTGATTGTGTGATTTTGGATGTTTAATTTCTGTAATTTTGTTGTTTTTTACTATCAGTGGCAGGAAAAATAATACAAACAATATTTGTTTGTAGATAAATTTATTTCTGATTTTTTAAATAAAATGTCTACTGTACCATCGGCAATATTCATTCATAGTTACTATTCCTGAGGGACAGTTAATGCCAAAGTGCAGGTCCCTTGGCAATGGTTACATTAGCAAGTGAAGAATTATGGAGGGATTATTGCCGAGGGAACTCTAAAAAACCCCTCGCGAATGTTCATCAGCGAGAAGATTTCTCGTCTTTCCCAAGGGATTCGTCCCTTGCAAATTTGCAGATATTTTGTAGTGTTTGTAGAAGGAAATTCATGATAGGACGCGAGCAAACACGCATCAACTTATATCAAGTTGAAGGGTTTGCGAAGGATAGTTTTGGGGGAGAGTATACAACAATTCAGGTAGTTACTTATGGAGGTCAGAATCTCCCTCAGATATTGGCCTCCGTCAATCTTGTTGCCAGCGGTGCTGAACGGTTGAGATTTGAGGTGAGAGTTGAGTATGTGGATCTCAATGGGTTGTTAGTTGTTGTTGACGCCGAGCTACCTGCAAAGAAAGCCTCGGGGTGGGAAACCACCATAGGACCCTTCGACGATCAAGCAAGTACCGAGAAATATTAGCGTAGAGTAGCGACGTATTGGAATGAGTTCGAGATGCCTGAATCGTCTGGAGGAGGGGTCTATATAGGGGTCGCATTAGAGCCAGCCGATGGGAGATTCTCGTCGAAGTCCCGGGGTGGGAAACCACCGGAGACCCTCCGACGATCAGGTTACCGGGGAATAATTGGGTATTGGATTCAATTCGAGTTACCTGAATCGTCTGGAAAAGGGGTTTATATAGGGGTCGCATTGTAGCGAACCGATGCGAGATTCTCGCCTTCCGTTACGCCTTCTCGCCGTCTGTTACGCCTTCGTGTTATGTTTGCGTTGATGGCGTGATACGCAAGCGTGGGATGCGGGACGTGGAGCGGCGTAGATTTCGTTGTGGCAAGATACACGGAACCGCTACGGGGCGCTCGGGCCCGTGCTCCCGGCCAAATAGGGACGCTGAGGAATCCCAGCTATATGATAACTCGGAGACGAGCAAGGACACTCATGAATGTCAACTACAGGATAGCTCGGAGATGAGCTAGGGAGCCGAGGAAGGTCAACTCTATGATTGATCGGAGACATGCAATGGCTAGTGGTTAGGCGAAGAGGGAACATACTCAGGGGAGGCCTCCAAAAGGTCGAATGCAACCTCGGAGGCTAGGCGTCGAGGAATGTTCCCAATGCATCATACCTATTTTAGCTCTATAGCCCTCAGGAATCTTGAGAGCTTACGTAGACGACATGTCATCTGCTACGTGCCGTGATCTTGGGAATTCCCACTTATGAGTATCATCATTAGCCCCCTACTCTTGTTCCGACCTATTTATGGGTCGGGTCGGGAGTGGTCTTCTCGGTTTTCTATTTTCAGCTTGGTGCCGAGGATTCTTCGCGATGGATTATCCGGGAACGACATGGCGTATGGCGGCTGTATCTTTTTGATCCCCGAGTCCACGGGGCGTATCTTGGGGCGTTTGGCGGTTGTATCTCTTGATCCTGAGTCCACGTGGCGTATCATCGGGTAGGAAGCTGTCCGCTGGTCTCGTGACGAGGGCTAAGGGTTCACGGGTTAGGCCGGGAAGGAATCTACCCGCCGTGAATTGATGCGACAGGCAGGAAGCTGTCCGCTGGTATCGTGGAGAGGGCTTAGGATTCACAACTTATGTTGTGCAGGAATCTACCCGCTGTGAATGGTTGCGACGGGCAGAAAGTTGTCCGCCGGCCCTATGGCGAGGGCTTAGGGTTCACAAGTTAGGCAGGAAGGAATCTACCCGTTGTGAATGAGTGTGACGGGTAGGAAGCTGTCCGCCGGTCTCGTGGCGAGGGCTTAGGATTCACAACTTATGTTGGGCAGGAATCTACCTACCGTGAATGGTTGCGACGGGCAGAAAGCTGTCCGCCGGCCTCATGGAGAGGGCTTAGGATCCACAGCGTTGTATAGCAGAAAGCTATCTGCTGCGGATGGGCCGAACAGGAAGCTTCCCAACGGCCTCGTGATGAAGGCTTTAGATCCATGATGCTGTTGAGCAGGAAGCTACCTGCGGTGAATGGGCCGGGCAAGAAGTTTTCTGGTTGCCTCATGATGAGGGCTTTGAATCCACAGCGTTGTTGGGTAGGAAGCTACCCGCTGCGGATGGGCCCAGCAGGAAGCTGTCCGGCGGCCTCGTGATGAGGGCTTTAGATCCATGTCTTCGTTGGACAGGAAGCTACCCGTTGTGGATAGGCCGAGCACAAAGCTACCCAGCCGCCTCGTGATGAAGGCTTTAGAACCACATCTTCGTTGTGCAGGAAGCTACCTATTGTGGACAGGCCTAGCACGAAGCTACCTGGCTGTCTCGTGATGAGAGCTTTGGATCCATAACGTTGTTGGGCATGAAGCTATCCGCTGCGGATGTGCCGGAGCAGGAAGCTACCTGGTCGTCTCACGACATTGATGGGCAGGAAGCTACCCGCGGTGAATGGGCCGGGCATGAAGCTATCCAGATGCCTCGTGATGAGAGTTTTAGATCCACGGTGTTGTTGGGCATAAAGCTATCAACTGCGGATGGGCCGAGCTGGAAGCTGCCCGGCGGTTTCGTGATGAGGGCTTTAGATCTACGTCTTCGTTGGGCATGAAGCTACCCGCTGTGGATGTGCCGAGCAGGAAGCTATCTGGTCGCCTCGTGATGAGGGTTTTGGATCCACAACATTGTTGGGCAGAAAGCTACCCGCTGCGGATGGGCAGAGCACGAAGTTGTCCGGCGGCCTCATGATGAGGGCTTTAGATCCACGCCTTCGTTGGGCAGGAAGCTATCCGGCCGTCTCGTGATGATGGCTTTAGATCGACTTTTTCGTTGGCAGGAAGCTACCCACTTTGGAGGTCGGAATCTCCCTTAGATGTCCGCTGTCGATTTTGTTGCCAGCGGTGCTGAACGGTTGATATTTGAGGTGAGCGTTGAGCATGTGGATCTCAATGGGTTGTCAGTTGACGCCGAGCTACCTGCAAAGGAAGTCCCGGCGTGGGAAAGCACCGTATGATCCTCTGACGATCAAGTAAGTACTGAGAAATATTAAGGCAGAGTAGCGGTGTTTTGGAATGAGTTCAAGATACCTGAATCGTCTGGAGGAGGGGTTTATATAGGGGTCGCATTGGAGTGAGCAGATGCGAGATTCTCGCCGAAGTCCTAGGGTGGGAAACCACCGTAGGACCCTCCGACAATCATGTATCGGGAAATAATTGGGCAGAGAAGCGGCGTATTGGATTCAATTCGAGTTGCCTGAATCATCTAGAGGAAGAGTTTATATAGAGGTCGCATTGGAGCGAGCCAATACGAGATTCTCACCGTCCGTTACGCCCCCGCGTTACGTTTGCGTTGATGGCGGGATATGTCCATTAATGGCGGGATACACTAGCGTGGGATGCGGGACGTGGAGCGGCGGAGATCTCGTCGTGGCGAGATACACGGAACTGCTACAGAGGCGCTCGGGCCTCGTGCTTCCAGCCAAATAGGGACGCCGATGAATCTCAGCTATAGGATATAGCTCGAAGATGAGCAAGGACAATGAGGAATCTCAGCTATAGGATAGCTCGGAGATGAGCTAGGGTGCTGAGGAAGCTCAACTTTATGATTGCTCGGAGATAGATAATAGCTGGTGGTTAGGCTATGAGAGAACGTATTCAGGGGAGGCCTCCAAAAGATCGAGTGCAATCTCGGATGCTAGGTGCCGAGAAATGTCCCCAATGTATTATACCTATTCCAGCTCCATAGCCCCCAGGAATCTTGAGGGCTTACGTGGACGACACGTCATCTGCTACGTGCTGTGATCTGGGGAATTCCCACTTATGAGTATCATCAGTTACTAACAATGACGATTTGGTTTTACTTTGTCAAAATCTTTTGCTCAACATCCAGGAGAAGAAGCAAAACAACATACAAGAAAAACCTACGTTTAAATAAGTGACCATGACCAAATAATATAGCTACATAAATATGACATCTGGAAACTGAAAATAACTTGTTCTGAACACAGAATTTCTAGATAATCAACTACAAATACAAATATACAGTCTATAACAATATGACTCAAACCCCATGCATGTAAACATTTAAGTAATCAATGATTTTGTACACAACTGGTGAATTCCTCGTATAAAGAATCTGATACACAACGAGATAAAGCATGAATGATCGATCCTCAGTGGATTAAAAGAAGCTTCACATAACTTAAACTATTTTTGATTTGGTAGTCTTATGTTGTCATTTTAGAATTGAGTTCTTCATCAACATCATCAATTATGATCTTCATTGAAATTAAGATAGAAGAATATCCTGTTATGATAATCAATTCTACCCACTATTAGTTCATTTGAGCCCGTATAGTTTGACGGTATACGATTAGCATTATATAATAACTTTCATATATCATTACATTCAAAGTTAAATTCTTACAGGTTTGCAATCAGTGGGTCTTGATTAAGTGGCCAAACACTTGTTCCATTCGAGTTTCTAAGAATTCGTGACATGACTTTGCACTGTTGCTGGAACTCTGCAGGTTGGAGATCTGGAAAATTTGGAAGTGTTTTATTAATTAACCGGGATGCGTTTTGTTGGCTCGCTCATGTCTGAAGCACCAACAGGGAAAGCTCCATGGTGTATAACAATTATTTCTTGGTCGACGTTTATTTTCTGATACATGAAAATAAATAAAGATTTTTATGAGGCTAGATTTAAGGTTCAAGAATTCGGTTTCGGTCTCTCATAATTTTATTAGTTTCGCTGGGTTATGGCTAGTTTCGCTAATCTCGGTTCTGGTTTCTATTTCGACGGTAATACATATATAAGTGTAGATATATTGAATAACTTAAATTTATGCTTCTATATTACATGATTGATCCTAGTATTTAAAAATCTAGCCATGATGCAAAATATATTGAAAAGTGTACTTAAATAAGTATTAATATAAGGTTTGGGTTCATTTTTTTGCGGTTTTCTAACGACGAAGGCTTATAATGATAGTAAAAATGGTATAAAAAAATAAGTTTTTAAAGGCTTTGGCCGAAACGATATTGTATGGTTGGTTTTGTATCGGTCTCGGTTGGTTTTGTATCAGTCTCCACCGAAACCGATACGAAACCATCACGTATCGGTGGTTTCGGCCAAAACCTCGAACCTTGGCTAGATTTCTCGATCACCATGAAATGTAGGTCAACGCTCACTGTTTCATGATGCGAAACTAATCCAACAGATTAATAACGCATGAGAAGCATACAAAAAGAATTAATGATTATCATTATCATTAATTCTTTTTGTATGCTTCTTATGCGTTATTAAACTGTTGGATTAGTTTCGCATCATGAAACAGTGAGTATTGACCTATATTTCATAGTTATCGAGAAATCTAGCTTCATGAAAACCTATGTTTATTTTCATGTACCAGAAAATTAACGTCGACCAAGGAATGAATGCTTTGCACCATGAAGTTTTCTCTGTTGGTACTCTCAAACATAAGCAAGGCCAACAAAATGCATCCTGATTAACTAACGAAACCTTTACAAATTTTCCAGATTTTCAATCTGCAGAGTTCCAGCCATAGTCATAAATTCGCCGTTCGGGAATTATTCGGCGAGGTCAAAAATTCGGATTCGGGGAACTATTCGGAAAAAATCGGTAGATATTCGGAAAAGATTTGGCAAGTATTCGGGAAATGTTTGGGAAGGATTTCGAGCAAGAAATTAATATATGAGGTGCTGGGTTTTGATATTGCGAATTATTCGCTGTTTTTATGAATTATTCGTTGTTTATTTGAATTATTCGAAGCGTTCGTCGGTAGTGATTAAATCGGAGAATTAATCGGCCGATAAAAATTCGCGATTTCGCCGAATTATTTGCGAATTATGTGACTATGGTTCCAGCAACAGTGCGAGGTCATGTGGTGGGTTATTAGGAATTCGAATGCAACATGTGCTCAGCCATTTAATGAAGACCTATTGATTGTAAACTTGCAAGAATTTAATTTTGAATGGAATGATATATGCGGGTTATTATATAATGCTAATCGTATACCGTCAAACCATACATGCTCAAATGACCTGGTAGAGCGTAGAGTTGATGGTCATAACATGATATTCTTCTATCTTAATTTCAACGAAGCTCATTATTGATACCGTTGATGAAGAAATCGATTCCAAACCGACAACACAAGAAGAAGACTGTCAAATCAAAAGATAATATAAGTTATATGAAGTTTCTTTTTTATCCCTTGGGGATCGATCATTCGTGCTTTGTCTCATCGTGTCGCAGATTCATTATACGGGAAATTTAACAGCTGCGTATGAAATTATTGATTAGTTAAAGTTTTACATGTATGGGGTTTGAGCCGCATTGTTATAATCAGTATATTTGTATTTGTAGCTTGATTACCTAGAAATTATGTTCAAAACAAGTTACTTTTATTTGCTAGATGTCTTATTTATGACTATCAACTTAAGATATACCTATCAAATAACTAATAAATAGAAGGCCACTTTAGAGATATATCATATGAATAATTGAACGGCGAACGAAAAATAATGACAGACGTAATGCATTAGTTAATGGGTTTTTTTTGTAAAAGGAATATATAAGATATCAACTACATCCATGTGCCTTTTAATCATGAATACGAAGTTTTATTGAGTTAAAATATGAAAATGTTAGGGTGTTTTTTTTTGTTTTTATCTGGAAATACATGAAAGTAAATGTTGAGTTCTTAAAAGGACTGGGCTTATCTTTCCTTTTTTTTTTCATTTTACAAAGAATTTAATGTTTCTTGCATGCAAAAATGGGATTTGGTTGTAATTTTCCTAGCATTCCTCCAATCTTAATAACCTAAGATAGATAGATCGGTTTGTTATTTTTAATAAAATATAGGGATGGATATTAAATTATAGTCACGTGAAGCCATGAAAGTGGAGGGAATATTCCTTGATGGAAAATTATATCAAAGTCCTCTTTAAATAAGGACGGGTAGTGGAGTTTGTAGGCAAGTGGGACAAAAAAGTGCTTGATGTGGGAATCTTTTTCTCATAGAGCTTTATATATAAGATTAAGTAATTTCTTTCTAGAAAATATAGCGAGTTTTCTACTTATGTCGGGAGATGAGAATTAAGAAGGGTAGCTAAATATATTTTTTGGTGAAAACACATTTCAAGTTGATTATCCTATAATGTATCTATTTCATCCATAAAACTATTAACTGTTTGTCATTTATTGACTATTTTCACAGATACGAATTGATGGTCAGGATATAAGAGAGGTCACTCTTGATAGTCTTCGCAAGTGTATCGGTGTTGTGCCACAGGACACTGTATGTTGAAGAATGCTTTTTTCAGTACAGTATAATCAATTGATTTCTGTTGCTGCTTCTTATTGGATCCTTCCATTCAGCTATATTTGGGAATAGTACTCCATATTGTTTTAAAGTTTAAACACAAGCGAGATAATGCTTAAAAGGAAAATTAACTGCAATATTTCTATCGATAGGGCAAAACAAGACTAGTCTATTGGATTTTAGTGGATTGCTTCTGATTATTAAGCATATACTGCTTGCTTCAAAAAGATAGGTTTACATACCTTGCAACTGACAGTTTTATGAAACTTTTCACTTGTTCATAATTTCCTGTCAGGAATTCAACATTGCTTGTTGCAACTTGATGTTAGCTTGACAACTTTTCCTAATAAGCTGGTCAACATCTTGTTGTTACAGAACCAACCCCATTTTGACTGGAAGAGGTTTACATGGTGATGTTGATGACATTGCCATGGAATAACCACACAACTCAACTGAATTAAGGTTATATAACTTTTACCTGTTGCAAGTCACCACCAATGGACTAAAGTTTAAACATCTGTTTCTCTCTATGTACTTTTGCTGAAGGTAAATTTTCCTAATTTGAATGTACCAGTAAAACATATATTTCTGCGGAAGGATGGAATATTCTTGCAACCTATAAACCTCTGTAGTGTGTTTGTTATAATTCCTATCATCATTATAACATTGAAGCAATTTGTTGGTTGGTCCGAAGGATGAATGGTACCGATGCTCTATTAAACTTGATTTCTTGATGTCACTGTAGGTAATTGTTTTCATATGGTATACATCAGCAAAAATAGAATCATCATTATCATCAAAATCTAAGTTTGCTTCCATCCATGAACAAGACTCTGAATGATTTTACATAGTTTTACGACTGGCGTTCAACTTGACATAAATTTCGTTTCAACACAAGTAGTTTGATTGGAATATATTGCGTCAAAAGATACAGTTAATAGGCATAGAAAGAAAAAGTGTTGGTGAATTCATAAGTATACCGAATACTTTATGGTATATTTCATCTAGAAATTTTTATCTTAATATTAATTACATTTAGAAACTAAGTAATTACAGGTTAAAAGGATATCCATGTGCACACAGAGTGTTAAGACTACGCCCTTATTGCTTGGATATAGAAACAAAATCCTGTGAAATTTGTATCCATTAATCCATTAGATCTACATTGGGATATATGCAAAAATTATGAAGAAGAGGGAGGGAGGGACTGGCTTTCATTGATAAGATATAGAAACAAGTCCTACAAATTGTCCTGAGGATCTACATTGGAATGTATGCATTAAGTTATGAAGAAAATTTGACACCCCTTTGAACAATAACATAATTTTTTACATACATCCCAATGTGGATCTAATGTTTTGGAACTAGATAAGATTTGTCTGTGAGTCCTAATTATGATTATTGTCTGAGAAGAATATGAGAGGGGGGAGAGAGAGAGATTAAGAGAGTGTTTAGTGAAATGTAATTGATAGATTAAATTAGCCCCAATCCTCCTCTTTATATAGGCAATGCCATTTAGCTATTACACCCCTATTTAGTACCTAATTCCATATAAAGAATCATATATAATGCGGGTATTTTAATACTCTTCCTCAAGCTGGAGCATACATCATATATGTTCAATTTGTTACAAATAAATTGCACTCCATTTCTTCCCATAGGCTTTATGAATAAATCTACTAACGGATAAGCAGATTGAACATAATAAGTGTCAATGGTCCCTTCTTCAACCTTCTCCCACATAAAGTGGCAATGAACCTCGATGTGTTTCGTTCGCTTGTGGAATATAGGATTCGAGGTAATATGAATTGCGACCTTATTATCACAATATAGCCGCATAGAAGAGGTGGGCCCAAAGCCAAGCTCTTCAAGAAAGCTGGAGAGAGAAAGCTGATTCATACAAGCTTACAAGTAGTGTTCACCATGGCTCGATACTCTGACTCAGCACTGGAACGAGACATTATTTTCTGCTTCTTACTTTTCCAGGAGACCAAGTTGCCTTCTATAAACACACAATATCCTGTAGTGGATCTGCGATCTGACTGAGACCTAACCCAACCTGCATCCATGAACCTTGCTACCGGAGAATGTCCATGTTTTGGATACAGTAGACCCTTCCTTAGAGAATTCTTTAAGTATCGAAGTATCTGAATCACTGTATTCCAATGGACAACTCGAGGATTAGCTATGAACAGTCTCACGATGCTGACAAGATGTGCAATATCAGGTCGAGTGACGGTAAGGTAATTAAGTTTATCGACCAATCGTCAGTATCTTCCGGGGATCCTCAAATAGATCACCTTGTTCCGGAAGCAGCTTAGTATTAGGATTCATTGGAGTCTCTATAGGTCTACACCCTAACATCCCAGCTTCAGTCAGCATATCGAGCATATACTTTCGCTATGAGATATAGATGCCGTCCTTCGATCGAGCGACTTCAATACCCAAAAAGTATTTAAGGCTTCCAAGGTTCTTAGTCTGAAACTTCGTTTGAAGGTGGTGCTTAAGTTGTGCAGTACCGGTCACATCATCGCCAGTAATCACTATGTCATCGATATATACCACCAATAAAATGCAAAGTTATTATGGTAGAACACCGAATGATCATGAGGAGACCGTCTAAAGGCCGAACGAAATAATCATTTGTAAATTTCCTAAATCATGCTCGTGGAGATTGTTTCAAGCCACATAATAACTTCTTCAATTGACAAACTAAGCCACTCCCCCTGAGCAACAAAATTAGGTGGTTGCTTCATATAGACTTCCTCTACCAAAGAACCATGAAGAAACACATTCTTCACACCAAGCTGATGCAAATGCTTATGATGAGTAGCCGCAAGAGACATTCAGGCAAACTTAAGTCGCCGCAAGAGACAAACAGGCGAACATAAGTCGCCACAAGAGAAAATGTCACCTCATACTCAATCCCATAGGCCTGTAAGTATCTTTTTGCAATCAAATGTACTTTCAAGCGGGAAAGGGTCCTATCAAGATGAAGTTTCACAGTGTACATGCAGCGACGCCCTATCGCTTTCTTTCCAGCCGGAAGAGGCACTAAAACCCAAGTCTGATTCTGTTCAAAGGCCAACATCTTAAATCATGGCATATGCCCACCCTTTATGAGATAAAGCATCTGAGAGTGACTTGGATAAAACATGAGAATCGAGGGAGAAGAGGAACTACCGGTATGCAGGGATAATGAGAACACGCTACATGGTAAGCTATAGGGTGAAGTGCGTTGCCGGTGCCTTTCTGTTGGGCAATAGGAAAATCAATGTTAGCCTCTGGGAGAGTAGCAGTAGAAGGCTGAGGTTCAGTAGACATACGGTCCCGATGAGCATACACCCTAATAACAGATGGTGTGGGGCCCAACTGAGGTGAATCAGAGATGGGAGGTGGGTCAAAGGAAACGGTATGGACGACCACCAACACAGGGGATGGAGAATCAGCTGAATCGGAAGAGGTGCTCTCTTATGACAAGAGACGAGATATTTAAGGGAAAGTCACCGTCCATATCTACAGAGGTGTGAGAAGTAGAAAAGTACGGGTAGACCTATGAAATGTCACGTCAACCGATATAAATCGATGCCGTAGCACAAGACTATAACATCGATACCTCTTTTGAGTCCGAGAGTATCCAAGAAAGACACACTTAACTGCCTTGGGGTCTAATTTAGATCTCGTGGGTTATAGTGCATGGACAAAATAGACGCACCCAAAGACCCTTGGAGGAACGGGGAATGAGACCACCGAAGGGAACATAGAATGAGGAATCTGTCCATTTAGAACAGAGGAAGGTATACGATTAATCAAGTAAATGACAGTAAGAACGACATCCCAAAAAGATTTAAACACTTGCATATGAAATAAAAGGGTATGAGCGATCTCTAAATGATTGCCCATTCTTCCTTTCTGTTACCCCATTTTGCTGTAGGTATAAGGACAAGAAGATTCATGAATAATGCCAAGTTTCTCCATATACTCTCTAAAGGGAGTACTAAAATACTCGTTGGTATTATCACTCCTCAGGTACCAACATTAACCCAAATTGGGTCTGAACTTCTGAATAAAAAATCTGGAAATGAGAAAACATTTCATTTCTAGATTTCATCAAATACAACTATGAGACTCGAGAAAAATCATCAATAAAAGTTGCAGAATAGTGAAAGCCTCCTTGGGCAACAATAAGGTATGGCCCCCAAACATCAGAATGCACTAAATCAAAATATTTTTCAGCTCTTTTATTGATACGAGATGGGTAGCTAGAGAGATGATGCTTTCCTAACTCACAAGACTCACATTCTAAATTAGATAAAGTGCCAAGAAAGGAAACTATCCTCTAAACAAAAGGTTCTACAGAGAAGGGTGGCTAAACCGACAATAGGTATCAAAAGCAGATGTGTGTTGTTGTACGGGCTATTGGGTGTGGCTGCTCAACGATGTTGTACAACCCGTCAACCTCAGTTTCTGTGCCAATCGTCTGTCTCGTCCCAAGCTCATGAAAAACACAACCACCAGAGAAAAAGGTGGCATCATAGTTCAAATCTTGGGTCAGCTGGGTAGTAGAAAGCAAGTTGAAAGGAGAACCAGGCGAGTGTAAGACACTAGAGTGAGACGACTGTGATGTGGCAAGAACAAACCCCACCCCCTCTATAGTAGAGGTGGTACTGTTCACTAAGGTCACTGGGACATCAGGCATTAGCCTGTATGAGGATAATATGCCCTCTCTCCTGTTATATGATCCGTTGCTTCTGTATCGATCACCCAGGGATGATAAAGAGAAGCCGAAATAATAAAAGTTGTATGGTTATCTTTCGAAAGACCCAAAGTGGTCACATATGAAGCCTGATGTGTAGTAAATCCAGTCCGGCTACTAGAATTAGACGAGGTCATAAAAACCCTCAATTGAGTAATCTCCTCCTCTATAGACTTGACGGATGCCTCCGATGATGCTGAGTCCGTTGAAGTAGTGGAGGATGCAGAAGAGGAGGTCCCAATATGTGCATGGGTATGGTTGAGGAGGCCTCCCATTCAACTTCTAGCAGGTATTGCAAATATGTCCTTCATGATGGCAGTAGTCACTAAAACGAGGCTCTTCTCGGCCTCTGCCTCCGGCTTTACCTGCATGACTAGCTCCCCCTCTCCTTCGTGGAGAGTAATAGGCCGGAAAGTTCCCTCGTAAAGAGTAATAGGCCGGAGAACTCTCCGGCCTGATAAGAGCACTGTGCTCATCAGATGCAGGCTGCTCATCAGTAATCTCTTACTGAAATATCTGGTGGAGAGTAATATCCGTGTAGACTGATACTCGGGCCGTAGCCCACCAAGAAAGATGATCACTAGGAGGGCCTCATGTCGTCTCCTCATCTCCACAACATCACTAGTGATCGGGAACAATTTTGAGACCAGCTGGGTAAGTCTCCGAAAGTCTGAGTAGTACTGATGCAATGAGCGGGCCCCTTTCTGAATCTTATATCTCTGATGCACCAAATCGTAGGCCTTTGGAAAGTCTCCTGTGATGAATAAAGCTCAAGTAGCTGATCCCAAATCGTATTCATGGATCTTTAGTGGACAAGCTCATCCATGATCCGTTGCTCCGTCGAGATAAGCATGAGGTCACTGAGTTGTGCATCGTCGAGTGGTCGTCTTTTCTCTTGATATATCGCTCAACCATAAGCTTCCAGCTGTGGAAATTCTGATTATCTAGCTTGAAGTCCACCATTTTGGTGGCCAAGATATTGGTGGAAGAGATCAACTTTCCTTTTTATTTGCTCTCCATCTCCAATGCTCCGTAATCAAGAACCACTCCAAGAAAGGGACCGCACAAGATCCCACCCAAAGACCAAAAGAAAGGAATCAAAAAGAAATTCCACCCACAATGTCGTGATCGATCTCCCAAGATCTGGTCAACAATCAAACAATCAAACAACCACGAATCGACTTAATCGGATCCGAATCCGGACTTTGACGACTCCAAAACATCAACACCCAAGCAATAGAGCAATTCATAACGAAGGTAGATATAAACGACATCAAATTATGCATAAAATCACCTAAGTTTCTCGGGTTACTGTAGTAATCAGCCCCAAATCACCTCCAACGGCGAGAAATCAACCAAATCAGCAAAAAACGACCTAGATATCGAGCTCTAAGTCTCCAATCTGAGTTAGAAAACTGCAAACCATGTTGAAATCTCCAAGTCGAGCTAGATCTGTTGTAGTCGAGATCAAGAACTGCTCTCTCGAGCCAAGTCGAGTCAGATCAGTCGAGTCAAGAACTGCTCTCTCAAGTCAGATCAGTCAAAGTCAAGGCCAAGAATTCATCTCTCGAGGTCGACGATGGTAAGGACTTGAAGATCGATGGCTACCAACGCTTAATCGAGGTCATCAACCATCGATGGCAGCCATCGAGCTGAAGAAGCCTCCGATCCTTGTTGAGAAGCCCCAAACGAGGGTCGACGAGGTTCATCAGAGCTCAGGCGACATCGACGGTGGCAGCGAGCTTAGAGTGTTTAGGGAAATGCAATGGATAGATTGGATTAGCCCCAATCCTTCTTTTTATATATGCAATGCCATTTAGCTATTACACCCTTACTTAGTACCTAATTATATATAAAGACCCGTATACAATGCGGTTATTCTAACAATGTCTATATATGTCTATATACCTGGATTATGATAGTGTCTATATATGTCCATATACACGTGTAGATATTCATAGTTACATAAATACATATGTGCATACACACACATACATATCTATGCTCATGTGTGTGTCTACACATGTACGCACACGCTCTCTTACGAGGAGATTATACATGTATGCATATTATATTCTGTGATTTCTCCTTGGCATATTTGTATGATGTGATTTATATACCTACTATCACTGGTTTGGGATTTTAATTCCAATAGTTTTCTGCATTCGATTTATGTATGCATGTTGGATATCCTATATTGGTTGCGAAAAGATTCTGTTTGATCTGACCTTTACTTCTTTGTTGCCTTACCCTATTGAGAAGCTTTCTTCTGTTATAGATTAATAAACAAGAGGTCCTAGGCCTCAACTTTGGAACCTGTTTTTATAAGAGGAGCTGGTAAGTAGAGTACACCAGAAGGAGCACTAGAGCCTCAACTTTTGAACCTGTTTTTATAAGAGGAGCTGGTAAGTAGTACACCAGAAGGAGCTGTGCTCCATTTTCCATCTGATTGGCATTAAGAAGTAAAAATGTTTTTTTTTGGAGCGGAAATTAATATCCAGCTCCTGTACCGAAATTTGTTTGTTTTGCTCACATGTGCTGAAGAGACACAGTAATTTGCATAATTAGTGATATGCTATTTATAAATATTTAAAAAAAATTATGCAGGTACTTTTCAATGACACAATATATCACAATATACGATATGGACGTTTATCAGCTACAGAGGAGGAGGTTGGTGGATTAGAGAATTAATTCACAATTTCTGAGTTCTTGCTTGGTAATACTTGTTAAAATTTTGTGCTTCAGGTTTATGATGCTGCACGACAAGCAGCTATTCATGATACTATCATGAAGTTTCCAGAAAAATATTCAACTATAGTTGGAGAGAGAGGACTCAAGGTGAGAACCTTTAGTTTCTTCAGTAATCATGGTGTGGGTGTTGATGATAGAAACCACGGCTTATTCCTTATGGCTGCAATTATCTATTTCTTTGCTTGAAATTGGTTGGTGATTTTGATTTAGCACCGTTTGGCAACACAACTAATTCTAATTGCCTATCTATAACGTGCAAGTCTTTTTAACTACTTTATTTACAATTCATACGAATAGGGTGTGGCTTCAGTTTTGCACATTTCGTGGAGCTAGCCTCAGTTAAGGCCCATTTGGATAAATGGAAGTACCGGAAATGTCCAAAGAACCTCTTGAAGTAACTTCTAAAAAAAATCCATGGAAGTAGGTATAGATGTTTGCTTTATGTGTGGAACAAGAAAAGATATTGATTGCGTATCTGTTCTTCATTATTAGTTCCAAAAAGTTCAGAATTTTTTGCTATTAAAAAACCTTGTTTGTTTGTTTGTTTTCTTTATGTGTTTGTTTGTATAGTTTTATAAGAAAAATGAACTGCTAAGAAGTAGCTCCATCTACTTCTTCTATAAAGAAAACAAACAAACAAGGTTTTTTAATAGCAATAAATTCTGAACTTTTTGGAACTAATAATGAAGAACAGATAAACAATCAATATCTTTTCTTGTTCCTTGAGCTGCATGGCTTCTTCCAACCCAAAATGAGGGGAAGAAAAACTTGGAAGCAACCATGCCATATAGGTTTCAGTTCCACATCATCACCATGGAGTAATTTCTGAAATCCTTTTTCCGTCAAACCAAATACTTGAAGTATTGGAAGTAGGCCTACTTCCGATTCTTCCATGGTATTTCATGTCAAACAAACAGGCCCGAGAAAGAAAGAGAAAGAAATATACTTAATGTGACTGCATGGGCCCCTGTAAATTTTACTAGGTGTAGGTTGGATACTAGCCGATATCAGATCTTTTGATAATGTTGCAAGATGACTTTCAGTTTAGTACTTTTTCTCTCCTGCTTTCACTTATTCTAGCTTTCTATTATCAATATCTCTGAACTCATTGAGAAATACTAATAATCAATAATGATAACTGTCCTGTGGAATAGCAGATAAAAAGCTACAATCAAATAATCCATAATCAATTAATTTGGAAAAGAATGTGGATAAATCAATGGTAAGAGAAGGTCGTCCATTACTTTAATGATGCTTGCGAAGGGAAGATCTGGCATAACATGTCGGGAGCTAATTTAAATATGAATCGTGATGCGTGCAAGGAATGGTCTTTAAAAAAATTCTTAAATCTGGGCACAAGTATTTTTTCTATGTCTTAATGTCTGTTTCTGTGTTCTATATCTTGGCTGATTAGTAAACATTAATGAGATTCAGTTTTTTCCCTACAGCTAAGCGGGGGAGAAAAACAGCGTATATCACTTGCTCGTGCATTTCTGAAGGCACCTTCTATTCTGTAAGAATTTTTCGTTCCTAAGTTTTGCAGCTGTTCTTTCATTTTTCATCTGCAGCTAAAATCACCGGTTTTAATTATATCTAATCGCCAGTGCAATGGTTATCATATATTGTTTATTTTACTAAAATTAAGAAATCATGTGCTATTTCATTTTTTAATATATAGGACTTCCAATAAGTTTCTATTATTATAGTAATTTGTCTCCGTATTTATTTTTGTTTATATATTATAGTTATCACAAATGCATATATGTTCCTAAGGGCATGTTTGTGAAATAGGAAGAGAATAGAAAGTAGGAAAATAAGAAAGTAGTAAGAAAGTAAAATTATTGGAAAGTGTTAAAAATTGTTTGTTTGGTCACAAAGAACGTAAGAAAGATGATGGGTTGGAACCTATGTGGCATTAAAACTGTGGATGGAAAAAAATGTAACTTTTAAATATAGTCATGATTATTGCTATAATAGATAACTAATGTATAAAAACTAATAAAATAAATATATAACCCCACACTTTCTCATTTTCTTTCGACTTTCTATCATTTAAGCTAGAAAGTGGATTTGAATCCTATGTAGTAAGAAAGTAAATGCTACTTTCTTACCGCTTTCTTGCCTCCAAACAAATAAATTAATCTTTTCTTCACTTTCTCACTTTCTATTTGCCATACATGCCTTCGTGGTAGGTGAGTAAAGACGGGAGGTGGAAAGTGTGGGGTTCAAGGCCCCAGCTAAAGCATTTTAGAAAGTTGAATTACGATTGCTTTCCCCATTGTAGGTTTTATACATGGAGCATGGACTTTCTTTTACTAAATGATTCAACACATGCAATAAATTAGTTAGAGCGTTAGTGTCGTCTATCAAGAAATTTGGCAAGACGCAGGCCAGGGGAATGAATTGAACATTAGCAGGCAGATCGCTGTAGTCACTCTTGAATATTTTTCTGATATCGGCACCAATGTTTACTTTGTGGCTGTAGGCACGCTGTAGTAGGGCCAAATTTGTTGGTTATCTTGAAAAGATGGATGTGCCATTGGCTGATTTATGCATTAAACTGTTTTCAAAATCATTGCACATTTATAATCAGCTGCCTGACCCTGAAAGCAACATTATGTGTATCTTTATTACAAACATGGTTTTACTTCCAACTAATTATTACCATGGTTTCTGCACTTCGGTCACAGTTTTGCTTCTTCTTGAGCATGCTCCACTTACTTTGTGAACTAGGATAAGCTCGTCCATATCATAAATTACCTTTTTGTCTGATTAAGTGGCTCGATGCTCGGTATCAGCATTTCTTAGAGCCCTATGTTTAAACCTGCGATGCTTATCTTTCTTATTTTGGGAATACTATTTACTAATGTTAATAAATAAAGTATTCTGCCCGAGAAACTTTATAAATTCTTCTATCATACCTTATGGGACAAACTTTATAAATCCTTGGATCATATCTTATGGGACTCTGTGTATTTTGGCTGACTAGCAGCATACAGAGTATACGAGGAGTTGCTAAATTTAAGATATGTAATGATACAACTTGGAATTTGGCAATGGATAGTTGGTGATGCATGTTAATATTCTTATCCAAAATTTGGGTCTGGACCTTGTGTATTGACTTTTGACACTTGAACTAATGGCAATGGATATTTGGTGATGTATTTATCTATAAGCATTCTCATGGAACATTCATTTGTATGACATGGGGCCATAATACATCAGATCAGTTTTTTTAGTGTTGTCAAAGGCATGAAAGGCACTGCCGGGCGCTAAAGTGCGCTTCTCGAAGTTTCAAGACGCTGTGCAGCTGCGAGGCACACGCTTAAGCGCTCGAGGCGTGCGTCTTACATGCGCCTTGCGCCTCACGTGAGGCATGTGTCTCGTTTTAAGTGGCTAGCTTTAGGTAATCGGGTCGAATGAGTTTGGCTACCGGGTTTTTTTTATAACAAACCAGAGCTCAAAACATAAAATTAATTGTCTATTGGGAAACAATAACCCGAGAGCACCTTGAGAGAGGCAGGATTTCTGTCGTTGGTGGGGGTTTTCGAGCTTAGCGTCGGCTCGCTGACGGCTTTTCGAGTTTGTCGGCGGTGGCTAGGATCTCTCCATCTTTCTCTTGGGTTATCCTCTTCTTTTTGAGTTATAACTTCTCTTCTTTTCGGCTAGAGCAAACCGAGAGCAATCCAAAACACAAAATTAGGTATAGCTTCTCTTCTCCTTTTTTTCTTCCGTTTATGTTATTGGTGTTGGATTTTTGAGTCTCAAATTAAATTTTTGAGTGGGAATTTTATGTGGTTCCCATCTCATTACAAACTTGCGCGTCTAGGGTGCGTCTCGCACTGTGCCTTTTGCGACTCAGGCTCATTAGACCCTGTGTGCCTCACACCGCGCCTTGCACATTATCAGTATTGGTTTTTTAAATGGTATTGTAGGGTGTTTTTCGTCACCCCATTGAGATGGGAATACACGCGCGCTTGTCAGGCGTACTACAGATTCCCTCTGTGTAGGGTAGGCGGAGGTTTATTGATCGTAGGGATCCGAATCTCTGGCAGCCACGGACTAAGCTGCCGTCAATTACCCCTCGCCTTTGGAGCGAGAGAACCTCCGATTAACGGGTTAAACTGGTCATGTGAACCCAATGTGCAGTGTTGTGTTTTGAAGGGGTTTTGGATATATCGGGGGTCCCGCAGAGTTTTTACGGGAGTCCCGCTACCCGGATAGCGATCAGGGGGTCAAGAGGGCTGGCAGCCCCCTTTACGGGGTGCGGGGCAGCGCCCCGTTAGAAATTTTTTCTAATAGGAATAGTGTGGTGGAGTATGTGTGTGTGTGGTGGAGTATGTGTGTGTGCATATATATATATATATAGGAAAGGGCATCCAAAGGATGCGTGGGGGAAGGTGCTAGCGCCCCCACGTGCCAGGCACACTGGCGCCGTGCGCGAGAGCGCCAGCGCACCACGTGCCTGGCACGCGGGAGCCGTGCGCCAGCGCCCCACGTGCCTGGCACGCGGGCGCTAGGCATCGGCAGCTAAGGGGACTTGGTCCCTGCACTGGGAGCTATGCTTCCGATTTGACTTATGGAGTTGAACTCCTAAGATATTTTTGGAGCTGATGAAGGGACTTCTCCCTTGAGCCCTGGATCTTCTTCAAAGTGGGGTCTTTGGAGATGGGTCTTCTTCTTCCTCCTTTGTTGGCCGGCTCTTAAAGAACAAGAGGTATGAGATTTTAAAATCTCCCCCTTTTGAGATCTAATGGAAGATCTGGGCTCCCCTTTGTGGGTTTTATGGTGAAAAACTATTTAGTTTTGGAAAAGAAAGAGAAACTTTTGATTTAATTGAAAAATGGAAGAAGGTTTAGAACCTTGAGGAAGGAGGAGGCACAGCAACCCTAGTTTTTGGGGAGAATGAAAAGTATATTCTTTATTCATCATCATGTTGCCTTATATAGGCTTATACATTTACATATAGTCCCTTGGGCTTTACAAAATAGCATTTTGCCCATCCCATGTCTCATGTGCTATTTCTTTTTGCACATAAGCCATGGGCTTTACAAAAATTCGGCTTTATGCCCATTTTGCTTTCATTCATGCACAAAAAATTACATCAAAATTATATTACATGATTTTTATTTTGGCATGGAGAGGCCGGCCGCGGGGCTCGACTTGGGCATGGGCCCACTTGCTTGGGCTTAGGCCCGCTTACTTGGGGTTGACCTTGACTTTGACCTGGTCAACTGGGGTGCAAATTTTGACCCCAACAAAGTGCCCCCTATCAATAAATGCACACCGTGCATATGAGTTGTGTGCATGAAATTGATGGATCTTAAAGCTGAACTTCGAGGTGGGGGCGGAGCATCCCCCGGGGAGCATGATTCCCGGGGAGCGGAGCATCATTCCGATTTGCGGAGCATAACTCGAGGGTCGGAGTATCATTCCTAAGAGTCGGAGCATAATTCCGAGGATCGGAGCATGATTCCGAAGAGTGGAGACATGATTCTAGGGATCGGAGCATGATTCCGATGAGCATAACTTCGGGGATCGGAGCATAATTCGGAGGATCGGAGCATCATTCCGAAGAGCGGAGCATGATTCCAGGGATCAGAGCATAATTCCGATGAGCGGAGCATGATTCCAAAGGGTCGGAGCATAATTCCGACAAGTGGAGCATGATTCCAAAGGAGTCGGAGCATAATTCCGACGGGCGGCAGACATTCTGACCGAAGCATAATTTCGATGCAGAGGTTGATTCCCAGACGAAGTATAATTCCGACTTGATTCCGAGACGAAGCATAATTTCGACAGGGAAGGCAGGTACTCCGAGGCGAAGCATAATTTCGACAGGGAAGACAGGTATGACTTGATTCCGAGACGAAGCATGATTTCGACAGGGGGTGCACATTCTGAGACGGAGCATGATTCCGGCGCAGAGCTGGTTGGTTGATTTGATTCCGAGGCGGAGCATAATTTCGGCAGAGAAGGTAGATATCCCGAGGCGAAATATGATTTCGATACGGGGTAAATTTTGGAACGGAGCATGATTCCGCCGCAAAGGTTGGTTTGATTTGATTTGGGTTGACATCAGCATCGCTATACTGGAATATGGTACCAGAAGCGAATCATTTTCCATTAGAGGATTTGGAGATTTTGGTTTTGGTTGGCATCTACATTGCTACACTAGAATAATACCAGGAGCAACTCATCATCTGCCCCGGTAGGATTTGGGAAGCGATGGCTTAGGAGATAGGTTTAGATCCCTATCACCTAAGGCTTTTCAATTTTATTAGCCGTAAGGATCTCACAAAGCATTTTCTCCCTACGGGCCGTAAGGATTCCGTAGGTGTATTTTCTCCTTAGGAGTCGTGGGGACTCCTAAGTGTGTTGCTCTTTTGCGAGTCGTAACGATTTCACGTGGGAATTTTCTCTTCACAAAGTCGAGAGGACTTTGCGAGTGCATTTTATCTTTTTCACGAGTTTGCGCCCTTTCGGATTTTCACAAACTCGCTGGCAGTCCTGCTGTTTTTACTCACGGAGCCCTTTCGGGTTTTCATCCGTGCTCATTTTGCTTGTGGACATATCTTTTTTTTTTGAATCTTCATCGCCGGTGGGACTTTGAATGTGGTCTCGCCGGTAGGACTTGGGAGAGATTGGGATCGTTTTACGCCCGTGGATTGTATACAGTTTTGCAGGATGTATGATTCAGACCGTAGGGCTGGAAAAATTTCGGGACTTTGTTACTCATCATTCGCCATTTGGGATTTGTGTTTGGAATTTAGTTGGCGTCTGCATCGCTGTACCTGGAATATGGTCCATAATTCGCCATTTTTTTAGCTCTATCATTTCAGCTTTTCTTATCGTGAAGGTCGCGATTGCCCTATCATTTCGGCTATTTATTCGCGGTTGCCCTATCATTTCAGTTTTATTTTTCATCTTTATTTTACTCGCTGATTTTTATTGCGAGTTGCCCCATCACTTCGGCTTTTCTTTTTATTTACTTATTTACACATTCCTTTTTTTTATTTACGCATTTTTTTTACGTTCCTAGTTTAACGACTTAGAGGTCGACTGTTCCCAGTTTAAGAACGTGGTGGTCGATTATTCCCAGTTTAACGACGTAGAGGTCATCTGTTTCCAGTTTAACGACGTGGTGGTCATCTGCTTCCAGTTTAACGACTTAGAGGTCATCTGACGGGGAGCTTAGAGAAGATACCCGATTGAACAGTTGTCAGGGGCACCGTTGAAGCTTGCCCGAAATGCCTTATTAGTTTGTTGGTGTTGATGGCCTTGCCTCCAGCTGGGGCCAAGGAAAGTCGTTCAAATACCGACCTGCATTCGAAGATGGCAATTGAAAATTGTTAACCTGCAAATAGAAACATGATTTCAGTAGGCAATCAATGTATATGTTGATTGAGTTCGCATGGATATTTAACCCGAAATATGGGAGGGGAGATTGGTCCCACGGGGCGTGCCAGAATCTGTAGGGTGTTTTTCGTCACCCCATTGAGATGGGAATACACGCGCGCTTGTCAGGTGTACTACAGATTCTCTCTGCCTAGGGTAGGCGGGGGTTTATTGATCGTGGGGATTCGAATCTCCGGCAGCCGCGGACTAAGCTGCCATTAATTACCCCCTGCCTTTGGAGTGAGAACCTCCGATTAACGGGTTAAACTGGTCATGCGAACTCAACGTGCAGTGTTGTGTTTTGAAGGGGTTTTGGATATATCGGGGGCCCCGCAGAGTTTTTACGGGGGTCCCGCTACCCGGATAGCGGGCTGGGGGTCAAGGGGGCTAGCAGCCCCCTTGCGAGGTGCTGGGCAGCGCCCCATTAGAAATTTTTTCTAACAGGAACAGTGTGGTGGAGTATGTGTGTGTGTGCATATATATATATATATATATATATATATATATAAAGAGGAAAGGGCATCCAAAGGATGCATGGGGGAATGTGCCAGCGCCCCACGTGCCAAGCATACGGGCGTTGTGCGCCAGAGCGCCAGCGCACCACGTGCCTGGCACACGGGTGCTAGACGTCAGCAGCAAAAGGGACTTGGTCCCTGCACTGGGAGCTATCCTCCCGATTTGACTTATGGAGTTGAACTCCTAAGATATTTTTGGAGCTGATGAAGGGGCTTCTCTCTTGAGCACTGGATCTTCTCCAAAGTGGGGTCTTTGGAGATGGGCTTTGTTGGTCGGCTCTTGAAGAACAAGAGGTATGAGATTTTAAAATCTCCCATTTTTGAGATCTAATGGAAGATCTGGGCTCCCCCTTATGGGTTTTGTGGTGAAAAACTATTTACTTTTTGGAAAAGGAAAAACTCTTGATTTAATTGAAAAATGGAAGAAGGTTTAGAACCTTGAGGAAGGAGAAGGAAGGGAGAATGAGGCACAGGAACCCTAGTTTTTGGGGAGAATGAAAAGTATATGCTTTATTCATCATCATGTTGCCTTATATAGGCTTACACATTTACATATAGCCCTTTAGGCTTTACAAAATGGCATTTTGCCCATCTCATGTCTCATGTGCTATTTCTTTTTGCACATAAGCCACGAGCTTTACAAAAATTCGGCTTTATGCCCATTTTGCTTACAATCATGCACAAAAAATTACATCAAAATTATTTGTTACATAATTTTTATTTTGGCATGGGAAGGCCGGCCGCGAGGCTCGACTTGGGCATGGGTCCACTTGCTTGGGCTTGGGCCCGCTTACGTGGGGTTGACCTTGACTTGGTCAACTGAGGTGCAAATTTTGACCCCAACAGGTATATTAAATAATTATATAAAACTGCACAATTTCATATTATTTCCCTCCTCTAGTTTGAAGCATGAACGACTGTTTGGGTGTTTCAAATGGTCCACAAAAACTCTACAGCTTTAAAATCCTGTAATTGAACTTTATACTATGCAAAATTTGCGGTTTATATGCTTTTCATTCTATATTCAGGCTGGATTATATAAAATCAACAACTATGTGAATCAAACCTGACATTACGGTTCAGTATTGTTGACCTATTCTGGGTCCTTTATGGAAACAAATATTACCTCTGGTGTAATTATTTGGAACCATAGGCAACAATAAAAGACTAGAAAGCTGATCTGAACTGACCAGCCAACTAGGGTTGGGATGGCCGGATCTAGGGTTTGCATCCCTAATTAGGTTGTATGGAAGTAAGTTGAATCTCTGACCCATACCATCTTCGAAAGAAGCTGGAGGCAACGTCATCTTCCCTTCCAATATGGAGTGTTACTCAACTTCTTTTCATTCCCTTCAAGCTTGTTTTCTATACGGGCTTTAGAATGGGACCCAAGAGACGTAATAACGTATCTGATGATGACTCCATTTCCACAAGTAAAAAGTTTTTATGCTGTAGCCATATGAGGGAATCCTTGTTTTGTTACCATCTTTAGATCGTGGTCTGAAAGAGTACTTTGTACATAATTTTTGGTTGCTAAACTCTTCCGGGCCTTAACATGATATAAATTGTGTTTCTGTGATCTTAGGCTTTGTGATGAAGCTACTAGTGCCCTTGATAGCACGACCGAAGCTGAAATATTGAATGCACTGAAGTCTCTAGCCGAAAACAGAACTTCTATCTTCATTGCTCACCGTCTTACAACAGCAATGCAATGTGATGAGGTATTCACCGCTTTATTTTGATACTAATCTGTTTTTCTTAGTCAGCACTTTCAGGTGCTTCTTCAATCTTCATCTAATAAATGTTCTGGGAATTACATTTCTGATTCATCATATAGATTTTTATTAAGGATGCAGATGTTCACTTTCTTTTTATCTAAATTGATATCTATAAGCTCCTTTTTTCATCTACCGGTAGGAACATTTCTTATCATTTAATTTCGCTGACTTCCACCAAATGGATGCAAAGCTTGGCTCTTTTACAGTTATACTGTTAACCATTCTATCAAAAAGTCTGTAAATTTTAAGTTGCTACCATGGAGTTTAGTCAACACTGTAAGACGGTATTGGGAATAGTAAGCCTTCTTACCCTTACCCTTTTACTCTTTCTGCTTCCTCTTCTCGAACCCATTGACTCATCATCTAACTTATCAACCTTCATATCTTCTACTTCCTATTTCATCCACACCTTCTAAAACCCATGCACTCTTATACCTTTTGTCTCCTGCCTCATCCCCTCATCCTCAAACTCATCACTGGACTCCTTTCTACCTCTTACCTTATCCGCTCCTCCTTTAACCGAACAACTATTCTTTTTTAGTCTATGAACTTGCACGTTAACATTTGCCATTTGAACTAGTGGGGGTTTAGTATTAAGTTTATTAATGAATTAGTAGGTTTATTAATTGGTTTATGGATTTACAGTAGTTTAATGGGTTATAACGGCTTATTTGACATCATTAATTACTAAAATATATACCAAAAGTATATATTTTTATAAAGTATTATAGAAACCAACTTTTGACATCATTAATTACTAAAATATTTACTAAATTCTTAACAATTGCTTTTGATGCTTATTTAGAGAGTTCTTTTGTCAGACGATATAAAACCCTGTAGTCCGATCCTAGACAATCAATATGGCCTAGACGACCGATTCCAATCCCATTAGCGACTTTCTGATAAAGCTATACTAAACCTTGGTTGTGAACGATGCGTGAAGCAAATTAGGGTTATGCAGACATCAAATCAAAATTTTGCAACGAAGGGAGGGGAAGAAGGAATTGGAGTGGTGAGATTGGAGGGAAGAGAACAAAATGTGTAGAGTTTAAAATAAGAAGGAAAGAAAGATAAAGGTATTTGGAAATATATGTGCATGTGTGCACGTGACAGAAAGTTAACGGTGTTTATGGATAAAGCTATAGCGACTTTCAATCCCATTAGCGACTTTCTGATAAAGCTATACTAAACCTTGGTTTTGAACGATGCGTGAAGCAAATTAGGGTTATGCAGACATCAAATCAAAATTTTGCATCGAAGGGAGGGGAAGAAGGAATTGGAGTGGTGAGATTGGAGGGAAGAGAACAAAATGTGTAGAGTTTAAAATAAGAAGGAAATAAAGATAAAGGTATTTGGAAATATATGTGCATGTGTGCACGTGACAGAAAGTTAACGGTGTTTATGGATGCTAGTTTCGTGTAAGGAATTTCTGGTAGTGACCTGTAATCTTTTTGGTAGTTTAGTTTTAAAAAACAGGTATAGTTTTTGATAGATAGTGAAATTAATCCTAATTTATCAAGTGAATTATTTCTTGGGTGCCGATAATAATGTTGAGTTTTAAAGATGGAGTGGATTCATGCTGGACCTATCCATCTAAATAAACAGACTGGTCTTCTCTCTTTTTGTCAGTTGCATGGCTTAAGTTGTGCCCTATCTGGCAATTCACATGCCCTACCGATTCTTTAACCGTTTGGAGCTATACCAACAATTATGTCTGAAACCAATAATCAGTAACTTTGATATTTAAAAATGTTGCTTGTTTGATTCAACATGAGGATAAAGCGTTATTCCACACTGGAAGAATGAAAGTGCTACTTGTGGTGTTTCATTGTTTTAAATAGTGTGGAGGTGAGCTGCTGCTTTTCCAATAGGCCATGGGTCCAATTATTTTTGGAAACACTATTAAAAGTCTGCTTGTTTCAGGCTGAGAGATTCAAGAGAACAGACTAATTTTACTTATCCATTCTTAACATTTTTTGTTTACACTTGAAGGAACTCCATATAACCATATCTGACTGTGAGCTAGTGCCCGTCCTGAAGGCCGCATAATTTCTTCTCTTTGAGGTAGAGAAGAAATTACGGATGGAGCATGGATCAACTGATAGGACTGTTCAATTGTCGTAAAACATCTATTAATAGTGGATCTAATTGATGCAGTAAAATTAATCCCGAAAGGAATTATGTTATGAAATATGGCATATGTATTATGCACCACATAGGTTAGGCTTATTTGCTGCTCACGAAGCGTTACAAGCATCAAAATATTATTTACTTGTTACTTTATTTGACCTCTCTGCTCTATACAGATGCTCAGGGTTATTGTCCTCTTATCTTTTTTCAAACAGTTTGTAATATCAGATTATGGTGATATGGGGAAAAAATTGTGAGATATAAGCTCTTAGACAGCATGCACTTATAATATTTGAAGGCAAACCGACTCAGAAACTAGTAATGCTAATGTGTATATTTAAGGCTTATGACTTGACCTTTTATTTATTTATTTTTTCCTTTCCTTATTTCTGTGATCCTCAGATTATCGTTTTAGAGAATGGGAAGGTTGTTGAGCAAGGACCGCATGATCTTCTCTTGACGCGAGCTGGAAGATACGCTCAGTTATGGGGACAGCAGAACCACAGTGATGGTATCGATTCTACCAAGCTAGAAGATTGAAGCTCCATTTACTTTTCAATGCATTTGTATATTCCTCGCCAAGAATTTTGAGTCTTGGTACATTCATAGATATAAGAGGCCAATGAAGATATATTGGGCACCCGGAGATTTTGGTATTTATGTGCCCAAATAAATGTGAGGGCCTATAGAGACCATTGCTGTATATTAATTTTGTAATGTAACATAGTGCCAGAACCCGTGTTGATAGCCAACAGTTGTGGAGAGCCCACATGTAACTTTATCTCTGATTGCTGCTGATGTCGTCGTGAATAAATGAAATCTTTTTTCGTTTATTTGTTTTATTATTATATGGCTGGTGATCAAAAAGGTCATTATCAGTTGCGAGAACCAATTTTCAATAACTATTGTGTTTATTAACATTATTTGATCACTGATGTAACCTCCTATTTGTTGATTTAGTTGTGCTTCATCTTGCAAATTTCGTATGGATTGTGATTGCCTTCAACTTTGAAACACAATTTATAGACATTCATAGTCTAAAACATAGATAGATCAATTTTCATATGATGCTAATTCTTTTTATCCATAGCCATGTTTTATAAGAGTAAACATATTTAAATAAAGTTTAGCTATATTTCTCAATCAGAATATGTTTTATTAAATATTAAATTTCTCTCTTAAATCACATAATATACTCTCCTTTATCAATATTTCAAGTAGACATAGGGACAATACACATTGTGTTAACAGTTGCTATTTGCCACAGGAGAACTTAATTAGAAACTAAATCCATTCGAGACTACACCATTACAATTTAAAAATGCCATGAAACACCCTTGACCTTGAGCCACCGATATTGGTTGAAATTGTTAGTTTCTTTAATAGCGCAAAACAAAATAGAAAAGAACCCATAAAACGTTGTATGCAGATTTGATCAACCCAAATTAAACTGTACATGACATTTTTGACAAAAATACCCCTCATTTTTTTCTTTGAAGAAAGGGTTCAGGACATTTTTTCAAGGTTGCATGGCGTTATCTAGAAACCTTGAAAAGTCAAAAGTCAATGTAGTCATATAAAAGTTACCCAATTTCAATCCAGTTTCAATTGTTGGGGCTTGATGCAACCCCTTGTCACTCGTAGCTGATTTAAGCTGTGCATCATCATTGTCTTCACAAAGAGAAAGCCTAACTATGATAAATTATTCGGTATGTCGGGCATCAGGACAGGAAAGAGGAAGAGATGGGGAGATCCCTGCCGTTATATGCTTCATAGAAATGGTTAGGAGCTTGAAAAAAGATGGAAATTCAATCCTCAAAACAGAACAGGAACTGAGTGGAGTGTGTGCGCGGACTCGTGGGTGTGCTGGATCGTTTTTCTAGAATATTTTTAAATAAAATCATAATTGTGTTGCTGCATATATTGTAGCTAAACCCCATTCTCACAAGATCTAGATATCAGGTTTGTGAATATGTTTCGTACAATTTATTAGTTATCTGCTTTGAGTCCAAAGTTTAGATAGAATTTATTTATGTAATTAGCCCACTTAATTTGCGGGCTTTATGTATTTGGTCATTTCTACTCAGGAATATCTTGATCTGAAAAATTCAGTTACTCGTTTAAATTGTAATGCAAAATGAGCTCAACCGGGAAGGTTTATATACATTCTATGAAGGCGGAGTAGCAATAAGGTTATGTAAATTAACGGTCAATCTTATGTGCGGGTGGAAAATAGATCATGAAACTTAAGTAATTAGCTTAGCCTTTATGTGCTAACCAGACATTATATAGTTTAAGAAAAAGTATTTTGTTCTATATTATGCATGTATAGTTTGAAAAATGTAAAGCATTTAACAGGACAGTCTGTATGCATCAATAATTTATGGTTTTTAAAATTATAAACCCCTGAAAGGAATAAAAAGCAATGAAGAGGGAAAAATGAGAAGAATCCCTGTTTATATTAAACAGGAATGTGAGGCACACTTATTGTGTGATTAATGCTTCCCCGCTTGCAAGATGGTTAGATGCTCCTCCTCTTGATTTGAAATCCATACTATAAAATATGTGAATCAAATACCGGTCATATCGGTCGATATATCGTTTTGGGACCACTTATGATACAATAAAACCGTTATAATATCGCCGATATATCGGTCGATATGTCGATATCGTCCGATATGTCGTCCGTATAGACGAAATGAAACATCAGTCCGATACGATTGCGATATCCGATATTTAAAACTAGCATGAACAATAATATGCATGGTCATGTGCCTGCCATTATCAAATGGATGCATGTTAAGCCTGTAAGTGAGATCACTTGAGTAATGTACACATCTCCTCCTCTATACAAGTCCTATTATAATGTCTTTCAGCTAGTCTTCTCTTCCTTACCGTTTTTAAAAAAAATCTATAACTCATTTTGTTTCCCCTGTTTATACTTTTATATGATTCGAAATGTTTCTAAGATAATATTTCATATTTGCTTGTTGATGCAGTCATAGTACATGCCAACGGAGAACTGTACCATACAGACAGATTGTGTTAATTAAATACTGCCGCAGTTGCCACCCAAATGTGTTCTAAATGTTAATTTATGCACTTGTAATTGCTAGGCTTCATCTATTACATACATTTAATAAGATATTAATGTAATAGATGAATTAATAAAACTTTATTTGCTTTATTTGGATATTGAATAGGTAATCTTTTTTTTGAGTAAAGTTATCAGATTTATTCCTTTTCTTTTTCCTCAGAGAAAAAACGGATGCTCAAAGTAACCCCTGCCAAGATTTTGCAAATTATGAGACAAAGAAGTTACAAATACAATCCTCAAAACAGCAGATAAATATAAATATATTTATAAAAGGTTTAATAACCAACACATTTTGCTAATTTGCTAAAAGGAAAATTGCTACAGGTCCAATGTATACTGTTGAATGAATCCTCTTCCTCTTACATGCTTACTCGTTACCAAATAAATGAGACTTCCAAAGATAGTTGTTCTGGTACGAGCAAGTACGAGCAAGTAATCGAAAAGATTCTGGCGCATCCTCGGAATCCGAAATCCTCCAATTTTTTCATCTATTCATAATTCTTTCGTACATATAATTAAGTTTGTTCAAGGTAAAGCACGGTGTGTTGGGGCCATTAATAATACCAACTTTGCAACACAAATTGTTCCTATAGTATCAATCGGAACGTAAACTTCGCATGGACACGTACGTGCAAACATGATATCTGGGTTTTATGTGAAATTGATCCGTACAATACATATTAGAGGGTTAATTGTCAAAAAGCCCCTGGCTTGCTTCAAACTTGTGTAAAACCCCCCGAGCTTTTTGCTCTTGTTAAAAAGCCCTGGGCCCAATCAAAACCCCCACTGTACTATTAGCAGTTGAGGGAATACAAACCCTAAAGAAAATATAGACTAAGGAATTTTTTCACAAAGATTTTACATAGTAGACCCTTTCCAACAATTTTAAAAATTACTGAAGTTTTTAGACAACTTCTGAGCGGGTCAAGGACTTTTTGAATGTTTTACCCAAATTGAAACATATATCAAAAGAAAAGGGGAAAAACATTTTTTTTTTTGTTTTATAGAAACTTGATATGAAGGATTCAAATTCAAAGAGAGGCACATGCAAACAAATTAAGGGTAGAGTTTATAAGTCTATATGTGAATAATTGTTAATTAGACAAAGGTCTTTCATTTTTCTTTGACGCGGAATAAGTATTACGGGAATAACAATTTTTTGTGTTGTTCAGAAAATGTGAATGAAGGTAATTTTTCTTTTGTTTTCTGCAGATCGAACGAACTTTCCAAAGCCTTTCTTTACTTTTAGCTTGCCACACATTATTTTTTGGGTGTGTTGTGCAATTTATCCAAAAGCAAAACATCAAAGTATCCCAGCACGGCGCGAGCAACCCTTTTTTGCAAACAAACCCTTACCGGAAAATCCCTTCGATTCCCGCCAAATCTCGCCGGAGAAATGCCCCTCTCCGTCACCGACCTCCTCTCTCTCCCACCAAAACTCTACAATCCCCATCTAATCCCCATCCGCCACGTGTCCCTCCGCCCTATTTCCAGAACTGCCCTCCACTTCCCCAAAGCCACTTCCATCTCCGGCTCCGCCGCCGACTTCCCCGGTAACTCACCAAACCCTACACTTTTTCCCCTAAGAGATCAAAATTTGCAAAAATCACATTTTTTATTTCTCTCACGAATTTCACAGAACAGGTGGCGGGCGACCCTCCACGTAGGCAGCGGCGCAGGCGGAGCGTCGCCGGCATCGACCAAGACGATCTAGTGGACCCCACAGAGTTAGCGGATCCCGACAGCGTGTTCTTCGAGTTCAATGGGGTTAAAATCCATCACAAGATCACTCACCACCAAGAAAGTGATCAAGTCGAGACCGAGAGTAATGAGATGGTGGTAAAAATTGGGATACCAATGATTCTGTTGCATGGTTTCGGGTCCTCGGTGTTCTCGTGGCACCGGGTCATGAAGCCTCTTGCTCGGTTCCTTGGAGCGAAGGTTCTTGCATTCGATCGGCCCGCATTCGGGCTGACCTCGAGAGTGATCGAGGAGAGAAAGTGGTTGGCTTTGAATCCTTACTCGATGGCGTTTTCGGTGCTCGCTACGGTTTCGTTCATGGATATGCTGGGTGCTGGAAAGGCCATCATAATGGGGTAATCTTCTTCTTTGTTCTTGGTTTTTTCCCCTTACGAGCATGGTTTAGTTGACTGAGGCGAAAATGTAGGAAATTTATCGTTTTAAAATATATAAAACTCTGTCCATTGACCCTCGTCACTATTGGTGCAGTGACGAGGACATAAAAGAGCAACCAAGGTTTAGATTCCTTCGGGAATGCATGCAAATAGTTGATGTCAAAAATATCGTTGTGCTCGACCTGCAAGGCTTGTTCAAATTTAAAATTGTGTCCCTCAACCCTCACCACTAACTTCGGAGTTTTGGTATTTAAGACTGACCTTAGCCCTTCTTAACACTAATTGAATATCTTACTAATTGCTTCAAGAGCAAAATGATGAGGATAATCAAAGCAATTTTGAAGCAATAAGTAGGAAGCCGAAAGCAAGGGTGGTTTCTTGCTGGTCGGCCAAAAGTAAGGGGGCTTCTTGCAATTTTTCCTTTGAATTAGTGCTGTATAATTATGACGAGAATTGGGGTCTCAGGCACTCCGCTGGTTGCCTTGTGGCAGTGAATACCTACTTTGAATCTCCTGAAAAGGTTGCCGCGTTGATCTTGGTTGCTCCTGCAATTGTTGCACCGTTTGTTTTGAAAAAGGGCGAGAAAGAGAATCGATTCGGAGAAAATACACAAGTTAAAGATCGAGACCCAAAGCTCGAGTCGCAAGAGAACCTTTTTATTAGGATTTGGAAGGGGTTACACAAGTTGTATAAGTTTATTGCTGGCTTGGTATTTCAGATGCTGAAAAGGATGAGAGATATGGTTGGTTTGATATATAGGACAGCATTGACTGCAGTGTTGAGATCAGCTCTTGCTTTAATACTGGTAAGCTTCTTCATGGCATAGCTTCATCAATACTTCTGTTTCGAAGTTCTTACGCTCCAGGATATATATTATAGCATAATTTTTTTTTTAAATGCAATTTAGTATCAGATGAGCTGAATTGTTTTTGAATAAGGAACTTCGTCGTCATTCTTGACCATTACCATGTATGGAAAGTTTAGGTCCTTGATCAGATTAAACCTAGGTTTAGGAAGCTCCTATTCTATCTCTTTTTCGAGTCATATATATCCTGAACACAGCACCGAAAATGATATCAACACTAACAGCAAAGCTTTAGTTCCGAACCTTTCAGGGTTGATCATGCATCCTTTATCCCCATTCTCGGTAAGAATACGGTTCGGTCATATAAATTCTTTTCTCTCTACTTCCGTATATCTTCTTATGGACCTTAATCTTCACTCAATCCCACACTTCTAATAATCTTTAATGAGGTCTTGTGACCACTAGGTTTCCCCCCCAATAATACTACTTGGTAAATGCAATAACAACTTTAATAATTTTTATGATAAACCCCTCAACTAACTTATAAGCACCTTACATATATATAAGTTTTATTTTAGCCCATAACGAGACTAACCTAGTGGTTTCAGCTGCTAATAAGTGTTGGCGAGGTAGAGATGAGGGATGCTATCTGCAGCTAACCCTAATTGGATTATTATGCACTTACCTACACGTTTTGACGGTTATAATGACAATTTCCCCTCTCCCTCTTCAACCACTTTTAAGCACTAGATGGTGCGCGATATCCTCTAGTCCCATTTCAAATCTTGAAGTACGCCAGTTTTAAAAAAATACCGTACAAAAATGCTTGAAGATGTCTTCTTCTGTAGAAGATAACTTGGTTTTTGCTCCCTTTTTAACATAAGGTACAAAATTAGTGCAGGTTTCTTCTTTAGGCTTACCCCAATTATGAAGAAAAAATTTGTATACATTTTGTAGCCCAAACTTGTACCTCGGACCTCTTCCCTACCAGCAGTTTGAATTCTTCTCCATTGTTTTGTCTCTTATACATCTGCATGCTTTATGTCTACCTTTATGCTTGCTTTTGGTTGTGATTTAGCAAAGAAGTAATTGTACCTAAAGACGCTAAATTCTCGATTCTTCGGTTTAAAATAGTATCAATGGTTTCTACAGGTAAGGATGGTGATGGATAAGTTTGGTACACTCGCTGTTCGAAACGCATGGTATGATGCAAGTAAAGTTACAGATCATGTTCTACAGGGTTACACAAAGGTAATAGTAATTTATTTATGATTTGAAGATGTGTCTCGCTATGATGCCAAATGCCATTCTTAACATAAGTATACTGCAGCCTTTGAGGGCTAAAGGTTGGGAAAAAGCCCTTTTGGAGTATACCATAGCCATGCTTACAGATTCTGCATCAAAAACACTTCCGCCATTGTCAAAGAGGCTTGCTGAGATCTCATGTCCAGGTTAGGACATTGTACTCATTGATTATTCTGTGCTTCATTTTTAATTTAGAAGTTCCTCGTATTATCTCTTTTCACACAGATCTGTTGAGCTTCATAATTTCATCTTAGACTTGGATACATCTGAAGTACACAAGAAGCTACTGGTTAAAATATTAGATACTGAATTCCAAAATGTTATCAATTGTTTTCATGTCGTCTATTTTTTATGCTCCAATTGACAAGCTTACAATCTGATCTCTTGGCCCTTTAATTTTCATTCCTTGACTTGCCAAGGCACTTGATGGCACTTTATTATCGTGTCAATTCGTTAGAGAATAAGTATATATACAATTTCATTGGCTCTGTTTCTCCGTATTTCTATTTATATCCCATGTGTTCAGATCATCATTCACACCCATTTCACAGATCAAAAGAAAGTGAAATCTGCACTGTATCTGCAGGTGTCAATGTTGTGGTTTAAGTTTTTGCCTTTTTACTTACATAAGTTCCATTTCACATCTTTTAATGGATCCAACTGTGCACGGGAAACCAAAGGAGCATAGCTCATGGAGTAAAACTGTATTCTCCAACGTGAGAGGTCGCCGGTTTGATTCCCGAAAGTGGTCGCATCTAAAATAGAATATAAGAAAAATGTGCATGGATGGATGGTACCAATAGGTGAAGATAAATTGGACTTTAATCACACGAATCATACGCATGTTAACACTTTTCAAGACTTATCAAAATTGTGGTTCCATGGCATGAAATTTGCAATTGGCCGTCAATCTAACATCAACCCGACCCACACACCAGATATTTTGCAGGCAGCGAACCTTACCTTATTGGCCTGCATTTTCAGTTCAGGCTGCTTATGAAGCATAATTCAACAATTTGCCTATGCGAAGGAAAAATTAAGAATTGTAAAAGAATGATAGATTTATATGAGAGAACTGCATTCAACTATTAGTTGGTTGCCCGAACTTGTATTAGAACTTTTGCATTCAATGTTCTAAATATCGGATATCGGTATTGTATCGGCCTGAAGATTTTCATATCGGATATTAGATATCGTGATGTATGGGGAGATATTTTCTAAAGAAACATTTTTGTATCATATATGTTATGTATGAAAATAGGTCAGTAGTAGAGCGATCATATAAAGTAGTTGCCGGTAGGTTTGACTCTTATTTAAGGAGATCAGATGTAAACACAAATAACCGAATATGGATCCGTAGAAAAGAAAAGTTGATATGGATTCTGGGCTTTTTGCTCAACAGTTTCAACTTTAACTTATTCTCCACTACATGGACGGATCCAAGAATTTTTTCCGGCAGAGGAGCCAAGAGGATCTAGGTTTTGTTAAAAAAATCATATTATACATTTTACATCCTAAAAAAAGAAAACAATATTTTAAATCAATTTAGTTACAATATTGAAGAAACTATTTTATTTTAAAGAAAAAGCACAATGATTTTCATACGCAATTAATAATAATCCGAAAATTAATGTAGCTAATTGGAATTGAACCCAACACCTTTTGTTGGAAAACAAAACACATTAACATTTGGACTAAAGTCTCATTGTGCTCTATTTATGCAACAAGCATATATAATAGATATCCAAAATTTTCAAAATCTCGTATATTAACATATATTAATTTTTACTTATCCGAAATTTCAAACGGAGCATGTGCCCCCTCTACCTCCTTAGTGGATTCGTCCTCAACTTCATTTTTGGTCAGGTCAGATCTATTACCAATATTACCTAAAAACCAAAAACCCAAATAAATAATATAATATCATGATATTTGGACAGATATATCGGTCCTGATATATTGAGTGATATTACGGAATATCGGCCGATATTTACTCAAAACTACAAAAAGATATAAATTCAGCATATCATATCATTTTCCCTCTAATGCCGATATATCAGCCGATATAGGTGATATATTAGTGATATCTAGAACACTGTTTGCGTTTCATTATTGATTTGTAATGAATGCTGGTGTGGCACACACCAATTTTTATCAAAAAAAACTTCATTCAACTATTTAATGCAAAAGATAATATATTAACAAATTATCTTCAAAAAAAATAAAATATATTAACAAATGTGCAATATGATCACCTGAGGGGCCTCCAAAATTTGAAAGATACTTTGGACTCTTTCCAAATCATATTCTACTCCTTTGGGACTTATAACTACTTCTCTATCATCTGTAACTGAAGTTACAGTATCCATATATTTTCCCTTGAGAATTAACCCTTCTTCTATTCTGACACAGTACTGATCGTTACCGGAGACACCGATCGCCTCGTTCCTGCATGGAATGCTGAGCGTCTGTCACGGGCCATACCTGGCTCCACATTTGAAGTCATGAAAAACTGTGGCCATCTTCCTCATGAAGAAAAGCCTAACGAATTCTTAATGTTTGTTGAAAGGTTTCTCCAAAAAGCTTTTGGACACCAAGAGCCGCAATTCTCTCAAGCCACAGCATAATATGCGGACGTTCGAAAGCCGCTTTACTTCTCCGCAAACATATTTTAACTTGATTGATTGATTGTTAAGTAGCAGTTGTTATTGAAGCTTATATTCATAGAGTGTTTTATGTATTATAGAATTTTGTTGTGAAATGCCATCAATTTTGTAGGGAGGAGGGGTAAACCCATTTCATGTCTTGGCAGGTGTTGTATGTCTTGCTCCTAAGTTCTTGTGCATGATGGAGCAAGCTTTCGATCAACTTCGAGTTTGTATATAATTTCCCCTCCACACCCCCCCCCCCCACACCCCCCCACATTGTCTATTTGAAAGCAGTGCAACCCAAACACACTTTCTGAATGTTTCAGAATTAGATTCTCATTTTGTTTAAGCACATCAATCTTTGCCCATATCAGAATTAGATTCTTCCAAGAAAAGGGGTAAAGGGTTTCCTTTGCATGCCCTTGGACGGTTAGAATCTCCTCATCATTAAGTAAACCTCTTTCTTTTTCCATCCTCAAACAAAGTTTCCTTCTATTATCTGACCTCTTAACTCTGAGATGGCAAAAGTTCGCGTTGAGATCTGCATAATCTCTGCTCGTGGCCTTGCACGAAAATCTTCCCTATGGAAGCCTCAATGGTTTGCTGTAGGTTGGATCGAACACTGCAAGAAATACTGCTCAAAGGTAGATAGATCGGGGAGTTTGGACCCGACATGGAAAACTAAGTTTTCATCCCTCATTGAAGATACCAGCTCAAATTTTCAAGGGTTGTCATTAACCATCGAGGTTTATAGAAGAAGGGAGCCGATTTTTAGGAGGGAAAAGCTTGAGGGAACAGCTACAGTTATGCTGAAGGAATTCTTCACCAACTTTGGAGTGGAGGAGACCGCAAGTTTTCAGTTAAGAAAAGGGAAATCGGGCGAGCCACGAGGGTTTGTGGATGTCTCTGTTTGCGTCTTTGAGGAGAACGACAGTGTTTATTCACGTTCAGGTTTTTGGCTTAACACATCGGGTTTATATGCTTGAGATAAATTGTTGGTAACTTTTGATGTAATTTGGATCAATAACTTTTGCAAGTGGCACTGCAGCATAATAGTAGCCATTAAAAATATAAATTATTGTTCGCACAATGCAGCAAAATTATCTGTCCATTTTCGCATTCTCGCTTGCAGGTTTTGTTGAAGGCTTACACTATTCCAATTCGAAGAGTCACCACTCTTTTGCAATAGGAGATGGTATATCATACCCGAAGCAACCTCAAAACCCAATATCGAACGAAAATTACACCTACAACCACTCCAGCAATCATAATACTTCGAACCAGAGAGAATCATCAGAAGGGTATGACCGTCCATTAACTCCTCCACCGCCACCTCCGCCTTCAAACATTGGATTCTTGCCTACACTGTTTTCTGGAACAATTCCTAGGCCGAGACCCTCAGGTCAAGTGGAGCCCGGCGCTGGAGCTTTAGCTGCAGGAGCAGTCATATTTGGCGACGATTTCTTATCAGGGCCAAGTTTTCATTCAGAGCTGACCCGATTCTGATGCCGAAAACACGTAACATGTAATAATTATATTGTAACAGAAATGTCTTCACATATATATTGATGTAGTTCCTAGTCATGGTGGTGATTGTAGTAATTATCATATGAAACTAAAACTGCTAGTTTCCAGGGTATCTTAGTAAAAAAAAATCTCCCTAAAAACCATAGTTTAAAGTAGTTTGTTGTAATAAAAGAAAACTACAAGGTATTTTAGTGAAAAACCGTGATTGTTGAGGGTAGTTTAGTGTAATTTATACCCAACAAGAAAAAAATACGGCAGTTGTAACCACATACCCAATTCAAAGAGATAAATAGATACCTTGAATCAACACGCCCTTCCCCGGAAACCGATCACAACCCTTCATCACTTATAAATAATTTCTTTGTCCTTCAATTCTCAATATTCATCTCTTGCATCTTCTCTTTTCTCTATTACGTGATCCATGGCTCTTGATTCAAATGGGTAATTATATTTATTTGATGCATTTCTGGCTTACAATTAATTTCTTCATGCACCTATTTGTTTTAATCAACTAATATAATTCATGCAGAAACGAACACAAGATGACCAATGTTCCAAGCATGGATCAAATAAGCCTACAACTTCACTCACAGGTACATTATTCATAATCAATAAGAGTTTCGCTTAGAGTTGATTAATTAACAATCTATACATAAGGAGCATTATTATTGAAATGCATATGCAGGAAGAGCAAATGCAAACGACGTTTTTGGAGGACAGCGGAAGACAGTACAACACCCTCATGGCCACGGCGCAGGAAATGCTAGCGAAGGGTCTCAAGGAAAAAGATGCGCAACTGAAACACGCGGTCCGCAGTGCAGCGCAACTCAAGAACCGGATTTTTCAAGAAAGGAGGGAGAGGGCGGTGTGGACACAGCATTACTTGGACCTGCAGGACAATGTTTTAGACCTTGAAGACCAACTCAGAGAGGCGAAAGCCTCAAAGGGGGAAGGGAGCGGGGAGTCTGATGATGCCAGTTCGGTGCACATTATTAATGATCAGAAGAGGAGTTTGAAAGGGATGTGCAGAGACTGCGGAGAGAAGAAGGCGGTGGTGGTGCTGTTGGCATGCCTGCATCTTTGTCTATGCAAGGAATGCAATCTAAAGACCGTTTCTCCGGTGACCTGCCGTATCTGCCACACTTCCGGAACCGGATTCTTCGAAGTGCTCCTCTCTTGATTGTTTGACGTCGCCTTTTCTTCTTATGTTAGTGGAATTATTATTGTTTAATATGTTGGACTTTTGGAAGAAAGTTTTCAGTTTGTATCAATCAGTTAATATTCAATTTTGTTATTGGCTTCATTGAATTTTTATCTTCATTTTTCAATTTATTTCATTTAAGAAGATGGAATTAGTGTGTGGTTGGTGTGGGGGGAGGGGGGGGGGGGCGCTGGAGTGATGGTTTTGGTTAATTGGGCATAATGACAACATGATTAAGAAAAAGACTAAATACCCTTAAATATTGTGGTTTTCATTACAGTAAAATACCATAAAATATCATTTTTAATTGATATTTAATACCCTCAAAAGTAGCACTTAGGTACTTTACTATATTTTACTGTAATAAAAAAAATCTTTAAGATAGTTAAGTGAAAAACAGTGTAGCAAGGGTATTTTAGTGCAAAAATCACATATGTTAGAATATTAAGTAACATGCATGCACCATATTCTCCATAATGCTATTTGACGTACATAATAACATCAGGAAAAACACCAGGAGATAGGCTCTGTTTATCACGATCGAAGCCTTTCATCTCGGCTTTTTCATCGGCCGGATTCCCAATTCGCTTAATATTCGGTTTGCTTACTGATTGAGTTCTGCCTGCCGACCATCGCATCTCAGCCTGGAATTGTTTTCTCAACTGGTTAAACGACAGTCGCTATGCGTCTTTTGTACTCAGTAAAATGGATTATTATTCAACTGCTTAAACAACAGAATGAATTCTTGCTTGTTGGTTTTAGCTGCTCCAGTATCGTCATTGGCAGCTAAGCTTGCAGCCTAGTCTGTAACAAAAACCATTCGATACTTCCTGTCTAGCACAGAGCCAAAGATCCGTTGCGTGCCTTCTATTGCTATTGATTCAACCTCCTCAGGCATTAACGTATTTCTTTATTGGAAAAAAGGGAGGATCTAACTCGACGAATTAGACTTTTATGTCCTATTCATTGCAAACATATTATAGCACCTTGTAGGGGATTCATTCACAGCGGATGAAGTAAGAAGTCCTTGCTAACGGTCAATTTTCCTAACACTTAATGTCATGACCTACTTCCCAGTAAATGGAAACGATGACGTGACAAACCCGCGGCATATTTATTCAGAGAAGATTATTCTCTAAATAAATATTCAAACTTGAAATATATACAAGCATATGAGTTCAACTGGAAAAGTAAATACAATTAAAAGAAAATGCCGAAACAGGTGGGGTATATATAAACTGAAAGAAAAGGATTGGCCACAATGTTAACATTAAGTTTCAAGTGTGAATATCAACGCAACCGTAGAAGTATTCACGAGCTCAAGAGTGGGGTCTCAGGAGTAAGGAAACACGGGCCCATTCCATGTGTTAGCATCGGGACTCCAAGCTATGGAGGAGTCGACCCGACCGAGATTCGAGTAAATGAAAAAAATAAGGTTAATACAGGACTCCTAAAGCTCCGTTGGATTTACACAAGAAACTATCTCAAACACCCCGAGTATAATATATATTATAACTGTAAGATATCCTTAGTTAATTTATCGAAACAATAGATTGCAAAAGTTAAAGAATAAAGTCGAGTAAGTCGAGTAGAATGCGAGCCATGTCAATTGTCATCCTGAGTCGAGTCAAGTTAGTTGAGTGGATTGAGTTCGTGTTAGTGTTCAAGCTTAGATTTGAGTTTGGATTCGAGTTGATTTTAAAGTCCGCTTTAGGTTCAAGTTATAGACATTTCATATGAATGGATTTAACTTTTGAAGATCTAAAGTTCGTGAGAAATCGGATAACTGTTGCACATGAACTACAAGATTTGTGTCTTTTTCCAAGACAATTGCCATTTGATAACTCCGTTATTTGCAGGGTTGTCTAACCTGAATAAGCAAACACTCACTTTCTCCGGCCCCCTGGGGCTCAAGAGAAATGATACCGCTTAAACCTATATTAATCTAGAGTCCTTAAATATTTATTATTATTGTTTATATTGTATTTATATTGTTTGCATATCTTGAGGGAGTTTTATGAAAAATATTATAATATTGTTTTAAAAATAAATTTTGAGAGCGATTTATAATATTTAGAATTTTTATGAACATGTATTTTAATTTTAGTGGTATTTTAGCGATGAAACCTACCTTTTAAAAGTTTATGGTATTTTAATGAGAACTACTCCATTTGTGAACTCGGTGGTATTTTATTAAAATTTAATCTTTTATTTTAAAAGATAATTTTCACCATTTATTTTTATTGAAAATACAGATTCATAATTATATATAATTTTCCAAAGTTAATTTATTTTAAAAAGTCGCATTTATTTTAAATCGTATTTTCATTCATTTCAAGACTGAATTCTCTGTGAGGAGCTCTGCATCTCGCTCTACTATCCCAAAGACGTGCGATAATCCGCACCATCTACAAGCAGGTCCCTTAAATAGGGTTGTAGAGGCGTAATTGCAAAAGGTTTTCAAATATCAATTAAAAACGTATTTTTATAAAGTGGTGGTATTTTATTGCAAACCGTTTCATTTAGATGAAAAATTCTAATCAAATATTGTGCTATGAATCAGAAGTGTGCGTATTGGGTAGGTCGTTATCCCGTGAAGATTCTAGAGATATGTATTCTAGTTATCGGTTAAAAGGTTGTATTTAAAGTTCATGGTATTTATATGAAAAATTCAATATGTGTTTATTGCGCATGAAATTTTAATTATATAAAAAGGCTAATGAGGTGATTAATATTTCAAGGTGAGATTTGAAGGTTAAAATGAAATATTAACATATCAAAGGTGACAAAAATTGTTTAAAAGAAAAGGATTACAAGTTAACTCCACTTTTCGATTATTGTTTTAAGAAGGTGTTTTGAATCGAAATGAAAGAGAGAGAAACGACTTACTGTTTTAGAGCGTTAACAAGAGAGGAAAAGAGGGAGAGAAGCCTTCGGAGATCGTGGTATCGTCGGAAAAACTCTGTCGTCGAGATTGGATCGCTACTCCTCTTGGCTTCTTTAACTCTACTTTTTACTAAGAGAATTTTTAGAGAATTTTGATAGAAATTTTCAAAATGGGGAGAGCTAAAGGATGGGATGGTATTTATAATGAAATTTGAGAGTATGAGAATTAAAAAGAATTAAAATGATATTAATGGAGGCTTTGAAGAGTCTCTGGTCAATTGCAGAGAAATCAAACACTACCGGGGAGTAGTGGGGTGTCAAAGGGACGCACGACAAAGAATAGAAGCGATTGGAGCTACTTGGACCGTCGGTGGTGGTTAGAATAGCGATTTGGGCAGTCGAGATTTGGCCATTTGCCTTGAGATTCGTGCCATTTGTTTAACTCGTAATTAAAACCTCATTTATCTTGTTTGATTTTTCTGAAACTTTTCGTTTATCCGTGTATTACACGTGCAACTCTTGAGCTTCCGAAAATTTAAAAAGAAAAATATTAAAAATAATTAGGACTGATGGGATCGAACACACGGGCTATGTCACAGCAGTGTAGAGTCTTAACTAGTGAGCTACAAATTACTTCTTGCTTTTATAAAACAAATTTAATTTATAACTCCTAATCAGGATGGAATACCCGTTCTATATATTAAACAAGTTCATTTTGTACAGGGGTTTTCAGAGTCGTTATATTTTACCCTCCTTATAAAAATTTCGTCCTCGAAATTTATACATAGGACTAATTTTCGAATAGATGAGGATATCATGCACGCATATCGTTTTCTCTTTCCCAAGTTGATTCTTCTGGTGAGTCCTTTCTCCACATCACTCGGACCAAGTTCATCTCCTTGTTCTGTAAGGTCTTTACCTTTCGATCCAAGATCTCGACTGGTTGCTGTTCGCAAGTCAGATCGGTCTGTACAGTGAGCTCTGAGTGATCCAGTATGTGGCTGGGGTCGCTCACATAGCGTCGTAGTTGAGATATATGGAACACATTATGCACTCCTTCCAATGAGGGTGGTAGTGCCAAACGGTATGCCATTTCTCCAACTTGTTCGAGTATGTCGAATGGTCCAATGTATTTTGGACTGAGTTTACCCCTCTTGCCAAAACGTATCACTCCTCTGTTCTGAGATATCTTCAAAAACACATGCTCTCCGGATTGGAACTCCAGGTGTCGACGCTTTGCATCTGCCCAATATTTCTGTCGGTCCCGGGTTATGCGCATCTTTTCCCTGATCGTGCGAACTACATCCACAGTTACCACGATCATTTCTGGTCCAAGGAGTTCACGATCTCCAACGTCGTCCCAACTCAACGAGGAACCACAGTTCTGTCCGTAGAGTGCTGCGAATGGTGCCATCCTAATATTTGTCTGGTAGCTGTTGTTATATGAAAACTCTATACGGTGTAGATGATCTTCCCACGAACCTCCGAAGTCTAGCATACAGGCTCTCAACATGTCTTCCAGGATCTTAATTGTTCGCTTGGATTGTTCGTCTGTTTGGGGATGATACGGTGTACTAAAATTCAGACTTGTTCCCAGGTTAGCTTGCAGACTCTGCCAAAATTGTGATCGGAATCTAGTATCACGATCAGAGACGATGCAGACAGGTACCCCATGTAATCTCACGATCTCCTATATGAGTTTATGGGTATCAAGACAAGTATGGTACATCTTGAAGGCTTAAATCATACTTTAGATTTCTACTCACCTCCATGTACTTTCTTCCCAACATCTCGGTTAATTGGTCAACTCTGAATGGGATGAAGTGAGTCGACTTGTGAGTCGATCCACAATAACTCAAATTGCGTCATTACCCTTCGTGCTGCGAGGAAGAGCAGTCACGAAGTCTATGGTAATGTGCTGCCATTTCCATTCTGGGATTGGTAACAGCTGAAGTAGACCAGCAGTTCTGTGATATTCAGCCTTCACTTGCTGATATACTAAACACTTTGCTTGCTACTTTTCGCTTCATTCCATCCCACCAGTAATGTTGCCGCAGATCTTTGTAATTCTTCATGCCGCCAAGTATACAAAATAAGGAGAGGTTTGAGTTTTTTTCATCAACTCTTCTCGAACAGGGACGACTGGCACACATAAACGGCTCCCATACAGCAATGATCCATCTTCGTGAATGATGAAGTCACTTTGAAGACCACTTTATTCTTGTTCTCGGATCTTTTGTAACTTGGCATCATTTGCTTGGGCTGCCTTGATCTGATTGACAAGGGTGGATTGGACTTGTAAGTTCATCAATGATGAAGCGTTACTTGGCATAACTACTTCAATTTCCAATCCGTGCAGTTCTTACTGTAGTCTCCACTGAGCGGTGAGATTCATTGCTAAATGTTGGCGACTAAGTGCACCAGGAACTACGTTCATCTTTCCAGGATGATACTGTAGGTTGATATCGAAGTCCGCCATGAGTTTTAGCCATCTTCTCTGCCGCATGTTGAGTTCCTTCTGAGTAAATACATACTTCAGACTTTTGTGGTCGGTGTATATATCCACTCGTTCTCCTAAAAGGTAGTGACACTAAATATTGAGTGTGAAGACCATGGCTACCAGTTCCAGATCATGTGTTGGATAATTGCGTTCATGAACTTTTAATTGCCTTGATACAAAAGCCACAACCTTTCCATGCTGATGCAGAACACATCCTAATTCTTTACCGGATGCATCACAATACACATCAAATCCGCTAGATCGATCCGGTATTACAAGAATAGGTGCAGAGGTTAATCTCGACTTGAGTTCTACAAAAGCCTTCTCACATGCTTCCGACCACACGAATATTTCGTCTTTACGTGTGAGCTTGTTCAGGGGTGCTGCGATCTTTGAAAATCCTTCGATGAAGCATCTGTAATATCCTGCTAAGCCCAAGAAGCTTATTATATCTTTCACCGTTTTTGGTGTCAGCCACTCTCTGACAGCTGACACCTTAGCTGGATCTACAGAGATTCCTTTATCTGAAATAATGTGTCCGAGAAATCCGACTTGATCTAGCCAAAATTCACACTTGCTGTACTTGGCGTATAGCTGGTGTTGTCGTAATGTCTCCATGACAATGAGTAAGTGCTCGGCGTGCTCTTTCCGATTCTTTGATTACACCAGGATGTCGTCGATGAAGATAACAATAAACATGTCTAAATACTCTTGGAAAACTTGGTTCATCAGGTTCATAAAGATGGCAAGGTAGGTAAATTGGTCACTCCAAATGGCATTATGAGATATTCATAATGGCCATAACGTGTCCTAAACGCCGTCTTCGGAATGTCGGACTCTTTGACCTTCACTTGATGATAACTCGAACAAAGATCTAACTTTGAAAATACATAAGATCCACTTAACTGATCGAAAAGATCATCGATGAGAGGTAGTGGATACTTGTTCTTAATTGTTACTTTGTTCAGAGCTCGATAATCTACGCACATCCGATAGGTACCTTCCTTCTTCTTTGTCAGCAGCACCAGAGATCCTTAGCTTGAGGTATTGGGTCGACAACCTTTCTTCTGTAGTTTGTCCAACTGAATATGGATCTCCTTCAATCCCTCCAGACTTAATCGATATGGAGCTTTGATTATAAGTTGTGAGTTGGGTTGCAAATCAATACTGAATTCAAGAGCTCGATCAGGAGGTAAACCTGATATATCTTCAGGGAAAACAATCTCGAACTCTCTAACGATCTCTGGCTTCAATCTTTCCGCTTGCAACGCTGCAATCTCCGCCTTCTTTGGTTTTGCTCGGTAGATGCTTGGCTCCAAAGTCTGGTCTCCGCTTTTGAAATAGAATACTGGGTGATCTGGTATTTCAAACACTACCCTCCTTTGGCGACAGTCGATGGTAGCAAAGAAAGTTCCCAGCCATTCCATTCCCAAGATTAAATCGAAATTCGGTATGTCCAGCACCTTGAACTCCGCATAGAATTCTCGACTGCAGACGACCACTGGACACAGATCATATCCCAAGGTTGCTTTTAGAATGCCGTTTCCTGAACTGATATTCCAGCTGGATACGAGCGGCTTAACCGGGATCGCATGAGTTCTTATGAACCGTTATGACATGAAGCAATGCGATGCCTTGGTGTCGAAGAGCGCGAGTGCAGGTAGGGTAGCTACCAAGATTGTACCTAAGTCGCGTAGGATAGGTTTAGGTATAACAATTATAAGATGGTTAGGAATTGAAATAACTTGAAAGGAAAGAAAGATGAGATTTACCAGTGATAACCTGACCCGTAACTTCGGCCTCTTCGACCGACATGGTGAATGCTTGGCATCGCGTCACCTTCCTCTATGTCTGATTAAACACTCGGCGTTAAGGTTGAGTAGTCTGGGTGTGGGGAGCTAGTGCTGGTAGAGATAACCGGGTAGAAGGAGCTTGGATCTTCGGTCTAGCGGGAGGGTTATTAATGGGGGCATACTCCTATAGTGTGAGTAGAAGACCCACAAATCAAGCACAAGGTGTTCGCCCTATGACAGTTCTTCGCTAGATGCCCTGGTGTAGCTGCAAAAGTCTGGCCTGTTGTTGGCGAACGAACCTCCTGGCCTTTGAGATTGTCCGTTGAAAGCTGGCCTGGAAGAGCCCCCTCCTGTGATCTGGTTGTCACGCCCCGCTTCCCAAAATACGGAATACGAGGAGTTGACAAGGCCAGCCATGCTCCTACGGTCAAGGAAATATCCTGCCGTAGTCACACTTCGGCTTCTAGCTTTACGTGGTAATCAGTAATCAACGCACAGGTAATGAGAAATGCAGTAACTAAATCAAAACAAATACAGAAGACTAACCCGATGGAGATCAAGAGAGTATAGCTCTGGGTAGCTGATCAAGATGGCCGCGATGTCCTCGAGGTATGTCAGGTCCTGGTCCAAGCTAGATCCACTTCTCACTCTGAGAATGCATACTCAGGTCGTCAGAGCGTCACGATAGCAATATATACATATCGGTACAATGGTAACTCGGATAATAATAATAAATATGTAACAGTATCAAAAGAGTAAAGACGTGAACATAAAGCGGCCAATGCAGGTATCTAATAGAGCAGGCAAACAGTAAAGCAGTAAACAGTATGGCAGGTATGTTGAGTCGGTAATCAATACATGCCCATGTCACTAACCCTATCAGTTTCTAAGTCTCACTGTACAGGTCGCTAAGCCTATCGTCAGTCCAAGTGTGAGAGTCAACCATGCAGGAGTATCCCCCACCCAAGGGTAGGACCCAAGGGTAAAGGACCACGGGCCCGAAACACGCACGGTAATAATCAGTAATATCCCTATATATCTCCATATATCTCTATATGTGCCGGCATGGGACTCCCGAGATTCTGTTGAACTCACACTCAAACTACCCCACACCCCGTGGTCTACATCAAACGCCAACCATAACCTCAAATACCAGTCGGTCCATGACGAGTCTACGCGAGAACTGAAGACAGGGTCTCTATTAAGCATGTCTCGACTGATACCCAAGATAAATGGACAGTGTTTGGTGCCTTACCTGTGACACCCATACAAGTGCTTCCATAATTGTCCCATACCAATTATAGTCACACTTATACACGTCCCACAGACGTCGACAATGCAATAAATCAATAGGGTTCACTGATTGTGTACAAGTACGTGTCACTTTCACTTATCCATTCATGCTCAAACACTAGCGTACTTGCCAAAATCACTACTAATACCTAACACTGGGTAACTCACATGATCACTAGGTTACCAATATAATGACATATATATAATGTGATGAGAAAACAGTATTTAAGGCATGATTAAGATGTCATCACCCGGTGTCCTACCACTTGCATAATTTATCATAATTCATACATGCGAAATTTAGCGAAACAATGAACAGGGGATAAGTAGTATGTTTAATTATCTATCCAGAAAATTTAGATTCACGTCAATCGGGTGTCAGGATCACTAGATATGGCCATTTTATTTTAAGAGTTCACTGCTGGAAATCCGGTTTCAGAATCAGAAGTCCGTTTCGTAATACACTTTAATCCCAGTTGGGATCGTATTTAGACGACGCTATAGTTGAACAATATTTAGGGCTATCAGTTATGTGTACACCGCAATTGGAGGATCAGTAATATGTTATGCCTACAGGGAGTTATGGACAGATTATGTTCGATGTGTAAAATCTGCCTCTGCAGAATTCAGCAAGACGTATCGACCTGGTAAAATGAATTGAAAATATCAAACGGTTGAGGAATCCGGTAAGACTAGTAGAGTAATAAAGCTAATCCAATTCCCTACATAACTGTAGGGTTACTAGGCACTCTAATAAGGTTCTACAAGGCATCAACCATGCCGGATTAAAATTTTAGCTGTGCCGAACAACCCTAAACTAGATCTTTAAACTAGAGATTATGCGAAAACTAGCATGTAAAACACATTAACACTAAGTGAATATGAAATACAACATTTATAGATCGGTTCTTCACTTCTAAAGCTCCTTATTATAGTCCCTTCGCTGCGATCATGGTGCTCCCGGACTCTCGGACGGCTCCATGAGAAGAGGGCAACGGTTTTGCTTGAAGTCTTCAAGGCCGAAAATGATCTACGTCGAGAGAATACGAACTCGAGCTACCACTTCACCAAAGTGAAGCAAACACCCTAAACTAAAGTGCTAGTCTAGTAGAGGATGATAAAATAGGAAATGGGTACACTTTAGAATTTCTTTTCTCACTATAATTCTCTCTCTTTATCAAATCCTATGAAGGAGGAAGAAGATGAGCTCAAAAATGAGAATGAAAAACTAATCAAGAGAGAGAGAGCTAACCATGGGTGAGTTGGTATCATATACTAACTCATGTAGAGACATAACCATGACTAATTATAATGGTTAGGTTTATAAAAATCCTAAGTAAAACAAAACTAGTGGACTTTGGTCAATGCACTCACAAGCTTCATGAAGCTTCATGCACTTGAACAATTATCCACTAATTTTGTATTTACTTTGTATATTAAAACCCCACCAATATAATTATAATGGTATATGTCTCATACACCCATGATAGTTGTATCAACAACCATGATATAAAAAAATGAACACAAATAAATATATATCACATATATATTAAGTTGTGCACAAGTGAGAAAAACAAATGCTTAAGTGAACCAATGTTAGTTAATGTAAATTAGTATATCACATATATAATTATACACTAAATTATTAAATCAACACTTGACTTAATAATCCGGTTATATCACATAAAACCGACTAACATCCAATGTATCGACTTATCGAATCAACCCTTGATTCGATAACCTGGTTATATCGCATATAACCGATCGACACAAACATCGCGAGAATAGAATACGGTATCACATACTCGTATTATTCTCGGTCCCGCACATATCACATATGCGCTCCTATTTCGTTTTGCCTGAGCCAGTAAAACCTCTATGTAGTACTCTAAAGACTCGTCAATACGCCGGCAGTAGGTGATGATCATATCAAGCACCCACAAGCCGTCAGTGGTACTAGCTGGACGTAACGGTTACCCAGGTATTGAGCGATCAGAAGATCAGCAAGCAAGCCCGCTCCAACTCCTGCAAAAAGCCTGACAGTGACACTACCGTACAGTCCGGTCTCCTCGTCTGATATGTCGCATATCATGTCTAGGGGTGGTAAACGTCAGACCCCAATAACCGATAAGTCATGCCAATATGAGGCTCATAACGGGTCGAGAAACTACTGGTAACACTTACCGGTAAATCTCTAAACCAGCCCTGGCCAGGGACTTCCCTGTTATGGCCAATCGAGCATAGCGCAACATCAACCCCCAATACCGGGAGAGACGAAACCCCTCCTATCGCTCATTGCCTCCATGTGACTCGGGACTGTACCCAAAAACCACCGTTTTGCACGCCCTCTTGGATGTGGTAAGGTGGAAATCAAAGCACAGTGGGAATCACACAAGACTCTATGACGATCTCGGGTCTACAGACTAACGTGTACCAGTGTCACCAGAGAACTGCCATCTGACGTAAGGTATAATACCATCTGGGAGTTCTCGACGAGTCCGTCCAGTGTACCCAATCTCCACTGAGCACCCGTAAATCATCTCTGATGTCAAACACCAATGGATATGGGATCATCCATCGCCCATCTATATGGGTCGAGAAGCTATACGCTAGTCTACTCTGGTATATCGATGCCCCGTCTCGATATACCCACGACTAGGGACCTTGAAGGATGTACTTATAGACTACCATGTCCCCACTAGTATGATCCGCATCATAGTCCAGGTAGTCAAGTACACATCCTAAGGGCTTTACCAACATGCAGCAGAGAGACAATCAGTGTACACGTTAAGGTAAAGAGTAACCAGATAGCATACTATCATGTCGAGCAAGAAAGTCCTCCCTATATATGTCCAAGCATCCATTACAATATACATCTCATGTATAGTAATGGCCTCTAGGGCATACATATAACTAACAATCTCCCACTTGCACTGGGGCCATCTGATAACAGTGGTTGTAGTATCTCATACTCAACATCCCATAATAGTCTCTCTCTGGGAAAAGGCCTTTGTGAGTGGATCCGCCGTATTGTCCTCTGAGTCTACACTCCTGACCTCGATCCCCTAGAGATCTACCATCTCCATGATCAGGTGACACTGCCTTAGAATTTGTCTGGATCACTGATGGGACGGGCGTTCCTAGGCATAAGCCACAACTCCATTGTCACACAATGGTAGGAACGAGGTTCATCCCATGAACTAATATACACCCAGACTGTCTCTTTGGTAGCATGCTTGGTAACGATGTATCTTGCCTTTAATCGTCTAGTAAGTCACGGTATCTAGCTTGGAACTCTTCCAACTTACCGTCCCTCTACTGAGGGCAAAGACAATACCTGCGACTGACATTCAGTCGTGCTTATCACCCTGGAACCTTTCCAGTGATTCTCCCCAGGATCGATTGATACCATCTCACTACAACTAGTGAGTATCCTAACATCCAATTTGATCTATCTCATAGATCCAAAACCCAGGATTTAGGAGGTATCACTTTGATTTTATATGGAGAATCCTTGTGATAAGCGGAGATTGACCGAGCGTAGCATAGGAAACTACTTCCCTATCAAGAGTATGTCATCCACGTACTCTAAGAGGATTACTACCATACTCTCTACTACCTTTTTGTATATACAAGGTTCATCTACCATTTTGATGAAGTCAAACTCTTTGACTACCACATCAAAACAGACGTTCCAACTCCGCGATGCCTGCTTTATCACATAAAACATCTTGCACACGTTTCCGCTGCTCCCACTGTCTACGAAGCTCTCTGGCTGTGTACTTATAGACTCTCTCTTCTAAAACATCATTTAGAAAAGCAGTCATGACACCCAACCGCCAGATATCGTAGTCATGGTATGTAGCAATGGAAAGAAGGATCTGGATGGACTTAAGCATAGCTTTGAAAGTCTCAACTTTTCCATATACACCAAGTAATCTTCTCAAGATATACTTGCTCCTGATGGGGATTTAACCCTTCAGATAAAACAACCAAAGTCCATACTTTGTTGGTGTATAAGGATTCTATCTCAGATCGCTAAGCATCCAGCCATACTTACAAAGTCCCACTCCTGATGGCCTGCTCGAAAATAGTTGGGTCATCATCTCATGATGCAATCCTCGCTCCCATTGTCATAGAGAAACCGAAGTATCTCTCAGGTGGATGAGGAACCCTACTAGATCGGCGAAGAGGCTGAGGCTCGTTGGTTACTATTGAATCCTTCTGTTCTACTAAATCATCTGCTGTAGTTTGTATAGCTGGAACTCCTTCCAGTTCTACCTCATGACCACTAATTTCTTCACAAGAAATTCCCTTTCACAAAGGTGGCATGTTGAGAAACAAAACATCTTTTGTCCCTCGGTTAGGTAGAAGATATCCCCTTGCATATGCTTGGGATATCCAACAAACTTCCACAGATCTGACTTTGCCTCGAGCTTGTCCGAATTATGCTTTTAGACATAGGCTGGACAACCCTAAATCTTAACTACTTAAGATATGGGCTCTTCCCATTCCGTATCACATATGAAGTGGTAGGCAACTGATTTGATTTGAACCCTATTCAATAGGTATGCAGCTTCTCAAGTGCATAACTCCCAAAAGGAAATAGGAAACTCAGTAGTACTCATCATAGAGCACACCATATCACATAGGGTGCTATTGCTCCGCCCCGATATACCATCGTGCTATGGTGTGTACGGAGGAGTAATGCTGAGAGAGAATCTCATTCTCCTTTAGAATAGTATAGGAATCCCGTGCTTAAGTATTCTCCTCTTTGATCTCATCAAAGGACATAATACTTATACCCGTTTTTGGTTTTCTACTTCTAACTTATATTCTGTGAATATCTCAAAAGGTTCGGACTTGTGTTTCAACAGGAACATATGTCTGAATCTTGAGAGATCATCAGAGAATGTAATGAAGTACAAAGAACCGGTCTTGGCATGTGTAGACAGGGGACCTTCATACATCAGCATGTATCAATCCCAAAAGTTTACCAACTCTTTCTCTGTTTCCAATAAACAGAGCTGTGGTCATCTTATCTTTGTGACATGACCGGCAAGTTTCATAAAATGTAAATTCAAACTAATTTAAATATGCATCTAAATGTAACTTCAGCTAGCCGGGTCGCATTGATATGACCTAGTCTACAATGCCTCAAGAAGAATTCGTTCAGTTCCGAACTCTTCCTCTTGTGTGTGTTCTGTATACTAAGAACTGTAGTTTGATTTAGAACGTCAATGCTTTTAGATAACGTGCCTGAACCGATCAACTCTTGATATAGGAAATGTTCAAAACATTATCCAACAATACAAAATTATATCCTTCTTTACTAATAAAGAGACTGATATGATATTGTATATCAGGTTTGGTATCTAATAACATTCGTTCAGAATCAATGTATTCTGATAATACAGGGTGATAACTACCAACAGACTTGGCTGCAACACTTGTACCGTTTCTATCTCATGAAACTTATCAACCATTCTCAGTTCTCTACCTATCTGTAGCCCATATAATAAATTACATTTGCGGGATTCTGATCCGGTATCTCATACCCAGGACGTAAAGGATACTGAGAAACAGTTCTCTGTAATGAACACACCCGAAGATGATGCATCAACATGCACTTTCTTCGTTTGGGCAGCACGGGAATTCTGGTAATCTCCTATTTCCTGCTCTGTCTTATAACAATTATAAGTTGGAGCGGGACCAACGTTTCCCAGCGCAGTATAACAAACGGGTTTGGTCAATACATCCGTATTATTATCTTGATTAAGGCGTGACATGGTCGCTACCTGGAGAGAGAGAGAAGAAAACACTCTGCGTGCGCTCTTGCAAGATTAGATTGGTTATTATTTTATCTAATCAGGATGGCTCCCACTGTTTTTATCAAATTTTCCTTCAAATCCTAAAAGGAAAGACTAGCCGAGATTAATTACACCCTACAATTTCGCCAATCTTTCAGCCAGGCCAGTGTCGGTACTTTGAGGGAGGTTCCCCGTGCTTTCGCACGGACCTAATTAAAGTAAACCTCGTTTTCCCAGAGGCGTAACCCCGTTGACACCTTTCTAGACACCTACTTGATCGGCTAATTGTAATGTGTAAAACTCTCCCAGGAGTAACAATTACTCACAGTGGGTATCGGGATCCAACTATCTCATAGAAGGTATGCAATCTCATTGCAAATTTCAACAGTTGAAATTCCCGATAATATTTTTCCCCTAACGTGCTATGACCTTGACGAAAGCCAACAAACCATAGCCCGCTAGTCAACTTCAACCCGTACATTTCTTGACTGAATTAAACCCACCCGCACGACCTTTGACGAAAGCCAACAAAGCCGTAAGACTACCCTAATCCAATCGTATCATATGCAGCAGATAAGCAGCATATAGCTACCGCACACTACACCTTGACGAAAGCCAACAAATGTAGCACGAATTCTATATACAACTTATCTGAAATGACGGAGGACTACTACAGGTTTTTCAGAAAACCTATTGCGTAATGAACTTGATATCGTTGTAGAATCAAACGATTTTAAAATGGAGTGTTTTTTAGGCTTTTACTAGTTTCGCTAAAGAGGTCACTCCCGGTGAAGGGATCTCGGCTCTTTCCTCGTCGAATGAGGTGCAGGATATATCATATATATATCGCTATGCAAAGTAAAAACTCCAAAAGCAATCAAAGACAAACCGAGTGTTGTAGTATCTGCCAGTTATTGCTAAATAGGTGACTCCCGGTGAAGGGATCTCGGCCCTTTCCTTATCGAATAAGGTGCAGGATGTTCTACAAGGAACACCACGATGCAAAGCAAGAACTGTAGCTACCTGTTTTTGAAAATTCGATTCCACAACATCTTTTAGGTTTCTTTTCTTTCATTAATCATATTAATGATGTCCCATCATTTAAGTCACCTAAACACCACAAATAAATATGACGTACACTTATGCCATCCGCATTCGCCTCGATGTCCCCTCGTGCACCGTTAGGTTAGGTAACTAACGGCAGAGCGGAGCAAGGCTAGCGCGGGTGTAAAACATAAGTAACGTCTATATAATATATCATATATACTATATACAGTATCTATCACAACATATCAAATGATCACATCACAGATATCGCAGCAGAAGAATCATATAAAACATTGGATATACTAGGACGTCCGTGTTTTATTTTGAGCCTCTATAAAACACGGATTCCACGGCCGCGATGAATAGCCAAACCCACATCCCTAGACCCCTACGAGAGCGGCAAGCAACCCTACCAATTCTAGAGTTAGGAGACCCGGACTCGACTCCTCGAGTTGGTCTCCCACTGGATTCTAGAACCCGGTTACTTATGCTCTCCTCCTTGGATCTATCCTAGTGCGGAAAAGTAAATAATATACAAATGGTGACATCAACCTCATTCCAGAAGTGCCCGAATAAAAGAATATTACATACATTTAATTTTACATGAATGAAAATAAAAACCCTCATCTCACATAAAACCCCCGGCTATTCAAAACGCGACGATCCAATATAACATATCCAGCAACACATAACAATACATGTCATCAACGTAAGTAAATATGCGCGTCCCAATTGTCGTTGACATATAGCAACGAAACCGGCGATATCACATATTACACTTACGGTCGCAGAAAAGAAAGTGTAAAAGTACAACAGTTGGAATCCGCAACCTCCTTAGACATCACATGCCTAACAATTATAAACCCCGCATTTTAGTCTCTATATCGAAAACACTTTTCAATATCTAGTCGGGCAATTCAACAAGATTCCCGATATCCTGATCGAATACTCGTCACAAACTTTAGTAGACGGCCGCACCCCCTGATGCCGTCGACGAAGTGCACTAAGGCGGGACACCGTTGTTGTGAGCACCCAAACGGATGCTTTTGGCGACAGGGTTCTCCTACAGTCACTTGGTCGGGCCTATGGGGCATGGCTGTCTATTAAGTTTACCCGGCGAGTATCCGCGTATGCTACGTGATTGCGACGGACTTTTGATCGCATCAAAATTCCGTGGCAACCGATCATTTGAGACTAAACTGCTATATTTATAACATTCAAATTAGTTATCTCATAACTACTTGTGGATTCCAAATATTGTATCACATTCCAGATAAATAGACAATGTTAAACTTTCCGATCGAATAATCAAACACCCAAGTTTTCCCAAATTGTTCTCAACACTTGAGGGGAGTTTAAAAACATCCATCACATGCCACAGTACCAATGGTCCAGCAGTAGAAGGGTCAAGCCAACGCCTCACATGTGGCAACGCCGTACTGCCCCAAATCCTAAGGTTCAAAAAGCAGTTCAAGACGGTCACATAATCGAGTTAAGGTTTGTTGTCTTCTAGAGGGTCCATTGCGTAACTTGCACGATTTAGACGTTCTTAAACTACGGAAAAATCCAACACCTGGAAATTTTCCGGGTCGGGAAAAAGCGAGTTATTGATATCCGTTCGAACTTTTTAATACTTTCTAAATTATCCGGAAAATATAACGAAATTAAATTTTCCAATCGAATCAACGAATACAAAATAAACCCCAGAACACTCAGCAATTGAGTCAGATAAAAAATACCCAGAAACATGCAGGAATAGAAACGGATGTTACTACATAAAGAACTGTCCCCAATACTTTGTTCCTACCGCGGAACCGCCGCCACAAGTAGCTTATTGCCGCGGTTCCGTGGCTATATAGATGAATTGGGGGCTCGTTTTTCATGGTAATTCTTAGAATTGCCTGCTGAATTTTTTAGGTATTTTTAATACAGAAAAATCACAGTTTTAAAAAATTGTCCAGAGAAGGGTATATTTCGTCGATTCGGAGTTCGTTCGGAGTTTTGACTTCGTATACACGTCGCCTAATGCTCTAGCTAGGCCCTGATACCATTGTAGGGTTACTAGGCACTCTAATAAGGTTCTACAAGGTATCAACCATGTCGGATTAAAATTTTAGCCGTACCGAACAACCCTAAACTAGATCTTTAAACTAGAGATTATGCGAAAACTAGCATGTAAAACACATTAACACTAAGTGAATACGAAATACAACCTTTGTAGATCGGTCCTTCACTTCTAAAGCTCCTTATTGTAGTCCCTTCACTGCGATCATGGTGCTCCCGGACTTTCGGACGGCTCCATGAGAAGAGGGCAACGGTTTTGCTTGAAGTCTTCGAGGCTGAAAATGATCTACGTCGAGAGAATACGAACTCGAGCTACCACTTCACCAAAATGAAGCAAATACCCTAAACTAAAGTGCTAGTTTAGTAGAGGATGATGAAATAAGAAATGGGTACACTTTAGAATTTCTTTTCTCACTATAATTCTCTCTCTTTATCAAATCCTATGAAGGAGGAAGAAGATGAGCTCAAAAATGAGAATGAAAAATTAATCAAGAGAGAGAGAGAGCTAACCATGGGTGAGTTGGTATCATATACTAACTCATGTAGAGACATAACCATGGCTAATTATAGTGGTTAGGTTTATAAAAATCCTAAGTAAAACAAAACTAGTGGACTTTGGTCAATGCACTCACAAGCTTCATGAAGCTTCATGCACTTGAACAATTATCCACTAATTTTGTATTTACTTTGTATATTAAAACCCCACCAATATAATTATAATGGTATATGTCTCATACACCCATGATAGTTGTATCAACAACCATGATACAAAAGAATGAACACAAATAAATATATATCACATATATATTAAGTTGTGCACAAGTGAGAAAAACAAATGCTTAAGTGAACCAATGTTAGTTAATGTAAATTAGTATATCACATATACAATTATACACTAAATTATTAAATCAACACTTGACTTAATAATCCGGTTATATCACATATAACCGACTAACATCCAATGTATCGACTTATCGAATCAACCCTTAATTCGATAACCTGGTTATATCGCATATAACCGATCGACACAAACATCGCGAGAATAGAATACGGTATCACATACTCGTATTATTCTCGGTCCCGCACATATCACATATGCGCTCCTATTTCGTTTTGCCTGAGCCAGTAAAACCTCTATGTAGTACTCTAAAGACTCGTCAATACGCCGGCAATAGGTGATGATCATATCAAGCACCCACAAGCCGTCAGTGGTACTAGCTGGACGTAACGGCTAACCAGGTATTGAGCAATCAGAAGATCAGCAAGCAAGCCCGCTCCAACTCCTGCAAAAAGCCTGACAGTGAGACTACCGTACAGTCCGGTCTCCTCGTTTGATATGTCGCATATCATGTCTAGGGGTGGTAAACGTCAGACCCCAATAACCGATAAGTCATACCGATATGAGGCTCATGATAAGTCATACCGATATGAGGCTCATAACGGGTCGAGAAACTACTGGTAACACTTATCGGTAAATCTCTAAACCAGCCCTGGCCAGGGACTTCCCTGTTATGGCCAATCGAGCATAGCGCAACATCAACCCCCAATACCGGGAGAGACGAAACCCCTCCTATCGCTCATTGCCTCCATGTGACTCGGGACTGTACCCAAAAACCACTGTTTTGCACGTCCTCTTGGACGCGGTAAGGTGGAAATCAAAGCACAGTGGGAATCACACAAGACTCTATGACGATCTCGGGTCTACAGACTAACATGTACCAGTGTCACCAGAGAACTGCCATCTGACGTAAGGTATAATACCATCTGGGAGTTCTCGGCGAGTCCGTCCAGTGTACCCAGTCTCCACTGAGCACCCATATATCATCTCTGATGTCAAACACTAATGGATATGGGATCATCCATCGCCCATCTATATGGGTCGAGAAGCTATACGCTAGTCTACTCTGGTATATCGATGCCCCGTCTCGATATACCTATGACTAGGGACATTGAAGGATGTACTTATGGACTACCATGTCCCCACTAGTATGATCCGCATCATAGTCCAGATAGTCAAGTACACATCCTAAGGGCTTTACCAACATACAGCAGAGAGACAATCAGTGTACACGTTAAGGTAAAGAGTAACCAGATAGCATACTATCATGTCGAGCAAGAATGTCCTCCCTATATATGTCCAAGCATCCACTACAATATACATCTTATGTATAGTAATGGCCTCTAGGGCATACATATAACTAATAATAACGATATAGGGTTCCGCGCATTCTCTTATATGAACAGTGACATATAAAGGTTTAGCAACAGGGGTTAACCTGGATTTCCATTCTGGACTGCAGTCCAGAATCGTAATCCACCACAGATATCTCTAACATAGTGTATTAAAATTCAGTGATTAACAATATATTACAGTAGGTTAAACAGTTAGCTTCGTTACGAGCTATCGCACGCATCATTTCAATGCGTACATAATTAATTATGATTTTAACAAGCTGCAGACGCGGGAAATATTCAGTTTTAACGGGTGTACTTGGGGATGATTGTTTAAGCCAGTAACAATCATGTTTTCCAGTCAAATTTCACCACAATGCTCATTGCCACACGGGCCAGCATACGAAATCGAGTTCCATCAGTTTAAAGTAAGGTTTTCGTTCGGGTTTTGCATCAAGCACTTATGTCACATAAGATTTCACGAGTTATAAACACGGAACTAATAAGTTTTAGCAATGTAACAGTAATAACTAGCATGTAGCAAGTAGGGTACTTGCCTCGGTCGCTTGATATGGAAGCGACGCCGCTGCAAGGTTTGTCCCAACACACGGGACAGCGCGACGCTGGATACGACGCGCGGCGCGAGCGCGGTGCGCGGTGACCCGGTACTGGACACGGTAGCGACGCGAGCGTGATATGGCAGTGGGCGTGGTCCGGCTCGGTGCGTGGCACAGCGCGACACGGAACTGGGCCTGGTGATGATGCGGGCGCGACGCGGTGCTAGGCCAGGTGATGACACGGAGGCAGGCACGGTGCGGCACGGGACCTGGTCCGGAGGTGGGCACGACACGACACCGGTGCGGCACAGCAACTGAGCACGGGGCGCGACACGTGAGTGGGTCTGCGGTGACACGGAGACTGGGCACGGGCGCGACACGGGAGTGGATCAGTGGTGGCGCGGTGCTAGACCCGGAACGGGCACGAGTCGTGGCACAGTGCGACACGACGTGGCACGGAGTTGCCCCGGTCTGCAACGAACGTGGCGGTGGCGATAGCCCAGGGCAGTGGCAAGGCGGCAGGCTCGGTAGGCTGTGGGTGAGTGCCGGATTCTGGTTGGCCTTGTGCGGCGGAGGACGGTGCAGCCGAGGGTGCTCGGGTGTTGAGGTGGTCGAGGGTTGCTTGCTATGGTGGTGGTCGGAAGAGGAGGAGACGTCGAAGTGAACTGGGGTCGCCGGTGGTGCTGTCGGGTTAGGTTGAGAGGAGGTCGCCGGGGTGAACTTACGGTGGTGGGTGCAGGGTTCATGGGGTCGGGTTTTCTCGGGTGTGCATGAGAGAAGAGGAGAGGGCGTTGGGTTGGTTGGAGACGATGACGAGGCGACGACTATGACGAGGCGGCGACGATGATGACGAGGTCGGGGCTGCGGGTCTGGATCGTTGGGTTCGGGGGCGATGGAGTATCGCCGTCGGGATGAGGGGAGTGGAGAGAGAAGAGGAGATGGAGGGGATTGAGGCGAAGTCGAGACGACGACGATGAGGTGGTCACGGCGGTTTAGGGATGAGCCGGTGGCCTTGGAGGAGGGTGATGGTGGGTGCTCGTGGAGGTAGAAAATGAGACAGGGGTAAAGAAGGAGGGAGAGGAGAATTCTCGAAGAGATTGAGGATAGGTCTCGAGGGCAGTAGTGTGGGGGCAAGCGGTTCGTGGGGAGAAGTTGCGAGGAGGCGGCGGGTCTCGTACGGGAACGTTGGGGCGCGAGGAAGGCAGGAAAATAGGAGAGGAAGAAGAAGGGAGTGGGGAAGTGGGTTCGGGTCCAGGTGTGCTTGGGATGGGCCGGGTAAAGGAATAAAAATAAAATGGGAAATAGAGAGCGGGCTGGGCTGGGGGAAGAATTAGGAATTTATTTAATTAAGATTTCGTTTAGGCTGAGGAAAAAAATAAAAGAAATTGGGAGTGAATGGGAGGTGGGCCGTGAATAGAATAAAAGAAGTTGGAAAGGGAGTTAGGATTTTTAAAAATAAAATAAAATAACTATAAATATAAATAATTAAATTGGTAAGTAGCACTTTATAAAAATACGGATATTGATGCGCAAAAGAACTGGGTATTACACTGGTGCAAAAGGCGTTTTACACCGGCTGACTGCGGCCTGCCCTTTTTCTTCACAACTGCCTCATAGCGTTGGGCAGCCTTCAAAGCAAGCTCGTGGGTTGGGAAATCCCATGTAACGAGTGCAACTTGGATTTCAGGGTCCAACCCCTGCTGGAATCATTGTGTCCGGATCTTAGCAGTGAGAATGAGGTGCGCAACAAACCTATTATGACATTGTGTTAGCAGTGTTGTGAGTGAGATAAGAAAATTGAACTTGAGATTATAATTTACCTGCCGAGCATGATAAACTCAAAATCATATTCATCCACAGACTTGACCCACATCGAGCCTTATTGTAAATGGATGAATTGCTGGTCCATGTCGAAGCGGGAAGTCTCCAGAAAGTACTTTGCATCGAAGAGGTCTCGGAATGTTTTCCATTCTATCGGTTACTCGAGACGGCTCTCCTCAGCTTTCCACTATACTCTAGCATTATCGGTCAGTTGCAACTTAGTAACTCTTATCCAAGCTATATCTGGCACTTGAGCCGCTGCCAGATCATCCTCAATCGCCTGAGCCCATTCTTCTGCTTCAAGTGGATTCTCCTTACCCGAGAGGTTTTTTGGGTGCAGAGCCCGAAACTGCTTAACTCCGGATGCCTCCGCCTCAGGACGAGCCAGTCCTTGGTCTATAAGGTTTGTCTGCTCCTTCTATCCCTCCAATAGACTCTTGATAGCCTTAAGAAATACCGTTTGCTCATTGATGGGCGCTGCAACGGTAGTTGGTGGTGGTAGAGTAGGCGGTGGAGTGTTATCGTTGACGTTGGTGTTGGTATTGTTCGGAGAGTCCATCACCTTGATATAATAGATAGGTTATGATAGATTCAAGGAATTTGAAATGCAAATAATGTAAATGTTTATTGAATTCATTAATTCTTGTGGTATATTGTTTACGACTTCATACAAAACTGACCTGCATGGGCCACCAATAAAACTTGTCACGTTCCACTTCCTAGTAGATGGAAACGATAACGTGGCAAGCCCGCGGTATATTTATTTAGAGAAGGTCATTCCCTAAATAAATATAATAAGTGTATTGAAACAATAATACATAATGCAAGAATAAATGGAGACCGTACAATTTTCAACAAATATCTTTGTTTACATTCAAACTTGAAATATATACAGGTAAATGAGTTCAACTGGAAAAGTAAATACAATAAAAGGAAATGCCTAAACAGGTGGCATACATAAACTGAAAGAAAAAGGGAGTTAAACTATCTTGAGTAGCTATCTGGTCGTAATCCTCCTCGGTAGCGTCCACTTCCTTCGTCTCGACCGTATCTGACGAACATTCCAAGAAAACAAAGGTGGGTGGAATGCCCATCAGTGAACTAGCGCTCGGTAAGTCTCAGGATAGAGTAAGAATGAAAAGAGACAAGTACATAATAACCATGAAATAATGTTTGTGACGAGTAAAAGTATATGTAAAATGAACAAGGTTATATATACTATAGGTCTTTATATGGTCACTATGTTAATATTAAGTTCTAAGTGTGAAAATCAACGCAACCGTAAAAGTATTCACGAGCTCAAGAGTGGGGCCCCAGGAGTAAGAAAATATGGGCCCATTTCATGTGCTAATATCGAGACTCCAAACCGTGGAGGAGTCGACTTGATTGAGATTCGAGCAAATGAAAAAAAAAGGTTAATACATGACTCCTGAAACTATATTGGATTCACACAAGAAACCATCCCAAACACCCTGAGTATAATATATATTATAACTATAAGATATCCTCAGTTAATTTGACTGGTTGATTATAACATGTTTTGATCGAAACCATAAATTACAAAAGTTGAAGAATGAAGTCGAATAAGTCGAGTAGAATGCGAGTCATGTCAATTGCCATCTTGGGTCGAGTCAAGCTAGTCGAGTGGATTGAGGTCGTGTTAGTAATCAAGTTTATGTTCGAGTTTAGATTCGAATTGAGTTTAAAATCCAGTTTAGATTTAAATTTGTATTCAGGTTATAGACATTTCATGTGAATGGATTTAACTTTTGATGATCTTAAGTTCGAGAAAAATCGGACAACTGCTGCACATGAATGACATGATTTGTGTCTTTTTTCAAGACAATTTCCATTTAATAACTCCATTAATTTGCAGGGTTATCTAACCTGAATAGGCAAGCACTTACTTTTTCCGGCTCCGTAGGGCTCAAGAGAAATGATAGCACTTAAACCTATATTAATCTAAAGTTCTTAAATATTTATTATTGTTATTTACATTATATTTATATTGTTTGCATATCTTGAGGGGGTTTTATGAAAAATATTATAATATTATTTTAAAAATAAATCTTGAGGGTGATTTATAGTATTTAGAGTTTTTATGAACATGTAATTTAATTTTAGTGGTATTTTAGCGATGAAACCTACCTTTTAAAAGTTTATGGTATTTTAATGAAAACTACTCCTTTTGTGAACTCGGTGGTATTTTATTAAAATTTTAATCTGTCATTTTAAAAGATAATTTTCACCATTTATTTTTATTGAAAATACGGATTCATAATTATATATAATTTTTCAAAGTTAATTTATTTTAAAAAGTCGCATTTATTTTAAATCGTATTTTTATTTCTTTCAAGACCGAATTCTCCATGAGGAGTGTAGGGTGTTTTTAGTCACCCCATTGAGATGAAAATATGCGCTGCTTGTCAGGCGCACTACAGATTCCCCCTGCTTAGGGTAGGCCGAGGTTTATTGATTGTGGGGATCCGAATCTTCGGCAGCCGCGGACTAAGCTGCCATTAATTACCCCCGCCTTTGAAGCGAAGGAACCTCCGATTGACGGGTCAACTAGTCATGCGAACTCAATGTGCAGTGTGTGTATGTATGTCTTGAGGGGTTTTGGGTATATGAAAAAAAGAAAAGAAAAAAATAAAAAAACGGTAGGCAACGCCCTAAGGACGTGTCGGTACTAGGCACCAGCGCCTCACGCGTCCGGCACGTGGGCGCTGGGAGCCAGTACCTCACGCGCTCGGCAAGTGGGCACTGGGCGCCTACAGAAAGAAGGGGCTTAGCCCCGGAATTAGGAGTTGAACTCCTGAAAAGGATTTTTATCTATGGAGTTAAACTCCAAAATATTTTGAGTGGAGTTAAACTCCCAAAAAAGGATTTTTTATTTATGGAGTTAAACTCCAAAAGATATTGAACGGTGTTAAACTCCTAAAAGGGTTTTATTTATGGAGTTAAACTTCAAAAGATCTTGACAAATGGAATTGAACTCCCAGAAATCTTTGGAGATGATCAAAGGAGATCTCTTTCTTCTCCTCTTTAGCCCTGGATCTTCTTGAAGTGGGATTTAGGAGATGGGTCTCTCTCTTCCTCCTCTCTGTTGGCTGGATCTTGGAGAAAGGGGGGCGAGACTTAAAAATCTTCCCTTTTGGAGATTTGATGGAAGATCTGAACTCCCCTTCAAGGGTTTTATGATGAAAAACTGCTTCTTTTTAGAATAACAAGAGTTGAACTCTTGATTGAAGTTTAAAAAGGGAAGAAGGTTTAGATCCTGAGGAAGGAGAAGGAGGCATGGAAATCCTAGCTTATGATGAGAATGAATTATTGTCCTTTATTTCATTATCATGTTGTTTTATATAGGATTACAAATTTATACATAGCCCATTGGCCTTTACAAAATGGCATTTCACTCATCCCATACCTCATGTGCTCATTTCTTTTGCACATGATCCTTGGGTTTTACAAAAATTTGGCTTTATGTCCATTTTTCTTATATTTATTCATAAAAATTACATAAAAATTATTTATTACATAATTTTCATTTTGGTATGGGGGAGGCCGGCCGCGGGGCTCGACTTGGGCATGGGCCTACTTGACCTGGGCTTAGGCCCTCTTACTTGGGGTTAACTTTGTCTTTGACTTGGTCAACCGGGATGTAATTTTTGACCCCAAAAAGGAGCTCTGCATCTCGCTCTACTATCCCCAAAACATGTGATAATCCGCACCATCCATAAGCGGGTTGTCACGCCCTGCTTCCTAAAATACGGAATACGGAATACTGACTAGGCCAGCCATGCTCCTATGGTCAAGGAAATATCCTGCCGTAGTCACACTTCGACTTCTAGCAGAACATGGTAAGCAGTAAACACAGCACTAAATATGAGAAATACAGTCACTAAATCTATCACATTTTAAACGAATCAGAGTGCAACGGATACAAGCGAAAGAGATAACTAACCAGATAGTGATAAAGGAAAAGATAGCGCTAACGTCGCTGATCTAGATGTCCGCAATATTCTCGAGGTAAGGTAGATCCTGATCCAAACTAAGTCCACTTCTCACTTTAAGCATGCGTACTCAGGTCGTCAGAGCGACATAATAATATATATATATATATATATATATATATGTGTGTGTGTGTGTGCGCGCGCGCGCGCGCGCGCGTGTAATATGTGCAATGATGATAAACATGAAGCAGTAAACATAGAGTGATACCGTGAGTATGAAATAACCGGTACAGATCAACAGTAAGGCATATGTATTGAATCAGTAATCAATGCAATGTCATTAAAGCTATCGTCAATCAAGTGTGAGCGTCAACAATCGCAGGAGTATTCCCAATCCAAAGGTAAGCCCCAGGGGCAAGGAAACACGGGGCCGAATCACGACCAGTAAGAATCAGTAATACGATCAGTATCAAAATAATGAAATCATGAAATATGCCGGAAATGGGACTCCTGAGATTCCGTTGATCAAACCCACACTCAAACTACCCCACACACCACGGTCTACATCAAATATGGACCACGAATCTAAGTACTAGTCGCTCAATGACAAGTCTATGTGAGAATTGGAGACCGGGTCTCCATCAAGCATGTCTCGACTAATATCCAAGATATGTGGACAGTTCTCGATGTTTTACTTATGATACTAATATAAGTTCTTCCATACATGTCACATACCAGTTATAGTTACACTTATATATGCCCCATAAACGTTGACAATGCAATAACTAAATGGTTCCGTTGATTGTGTACAAGTACATGTCACTTCGACTATTCAATTGAGTTTTTACACTAATGCACTTGCCACAATCCAATCACTAACATTTTATCACTCGGTAATGTAAAATAGTCACTAAGATATCGATGCAAATGAACATTAGTTACAGAGAGTATAACAGTCATGCAATATGATGTGATACAGTAAAATGCACTATTAAATACATATGAGCAGCCATTGTCAGTTGGATTTGAAAAATCACATAAAATCACACGTGCATAATTTGGCGAAACAATATAAAAGGTGTAAACAGTGTATTAAATTATCTGTACGGTAAAATTAGTTTCGACTCATTCGGGTTTCAGGTTTGCGAGTTACGGTCCTTCCTTTTTGAGTGTTTACTGCTGGAAATCTAATTTCTTAACTGGAAGCCCGTTTCGTAACACGTTTTACTCCCTGTTGGGAGCATGATTAGGAGACGCTATAGTTAGATAATATTTAGATTTATCTGTTATGTTTCCAACACAGTACACGGATCAATAATATCCTCTGTATGCAAGGTGATATGCGCTGTCTAAGGTTAAATTATACATTCTGTTTCTGTATGAAACTATAGTACACATTGACGGTAAAAAGGGTGTTATAAAATTCAAACGACACTGGAATGCAATAAGACCTGTACCATTAGAAAGCTAATTCAATCCTCTATGCTTCTATGTATGGTTCCACACACTTGCGCACTTTAATAGTGAGAAACATACATTCTAAAATGGTTAAAGGTAGAGATTCTTGCTCTGGACTGCAACCCAGAGCCCATAATCGCCTCTTTTTTTGTTGTCACAACTTATAAAAATTAAGAGATCAACTATAGGGTGCTGCAGGTTTATCTATTGGTTTCGATACGAGCCCTGAAACATTAGGTTATGAGTTTTATTTAGTTTAATATCGATTTTAGAACGAGACATGTGCGGTGAATTCAGATTCAACGTCGCCTTTTTGGGGGCGTCATTACTTGATGTAAACTTCACTATTTTCAACCCAATTTCTTGCATGATGTTCATTATTAGTAAACGGATCTATCTATAAAAAGTTCCGCCATATTTGATTTAGTTATCATTCATAGTTCGCATCAAATACCTAGGGTAGCATTCGGTAAACGATCGAAACATGAGTTTTTTTTAACAAGTTGAATTTAAATGTTATCCATATAACATCTATGCAATACTAACATAGTAATATGACCTAGTTGAGCTCCAATCAATAAGACGGCACTATAGTTCGCTATGCAATTTCGATGATAGTTACGATCTAAACTAGTTATGTATATCTAGTTATTACAAAATCGCTTCGGTTAACGTTTAAAAATAGCATGATAAACAAGTGAGAGATTTCACTTGCTTGAAGATGAATTGACGACAGTGACAACGGCACGGGTACGGTGCAATGGCGGCAACAATAGCTAGACTTGGCGGCTAGGGTTTTGGACCCGACTATAAGTGGAGCTCGCACGTTTGAAGTCTTGGTGCTTGGTGACTGGTGGCTCAGAGGTTGATGGTGTTGGGGCTCCGGTGAGGTCGAGGAATCTGGTGATGGTTAGGGGTGATGAATAGCCGTGGCAGTGGTGTCGCAGAGGGGTGGCCTCAGTGTGTGGGGTAGAGAGTGAGAGATGATGGAGGGGCTGCAGGCGATGGCAGTGGGTCTTAGGTCGGCGATGGGTGTAAGCAGGTTATCGGCGGGAGAAGGCGATGAAGGAAGAGAGGGATCTATGCTATTTGGTGTGAGGAGAATAAAAGAAAAGGGAGGTAGTGCGGTTGGGGAGAAGGGCTCGTTGGCGTGGTGAACTTGGTGGTGCTGGCAAGGTGGAGAAGGTGGTCAGCGTGGCTATAATGGAGGCAGCGTCGCGGTTCGTCGGCGAGGTGGCTTCGTGGAGGAGGTCGGTGGGTGTTGTTGGGATCCGAGGGGGTAGCGGGTGCGGTGATTGAAGGAGGTGCAGGTTGGGTGCGATGGTGGAGGCTCGGAGGTGCGCTGAGGTTGCCGGCGGTGAAGTTGGAGGCGGTTGTGAGAGGAGAGAGGGAAGGAGAGAAAGAACAAGTGAGATAGAAAGAGTGAGGGAGATGGAGATTTAGAGAGACCGAGAGAGGAAAGGTTAGAGAGAAGTACGGATTTGAAGGCCGGAGATCTCGGGATAGTTGCGGCGTGGGCGAGGTCGTGGAGGAGCCCGTTGCGAAGGAGGAGGTAGAAAAAGATCGAGAGGAGAGAGAAAGAGAAAATGAATCAAGAGGAGAGAGAAAGAGAAGGAAAAGAGAGAGGGAAGATGGGGTCGGGTCGGGTCGGGGAGGGCGCTTGGGCCTATTTAAGGGATTGAGTTAGGGTTAAGAAAATAAAATTAGGAACTAGGGTTTAGAAAAAATAACAAAATATAGGGAAAATATAAAGAAAATATTTGGAAATAAATTAAATAGAAAAATATACGAAATACGGATAATACAGTACAAAATAAACTGAGTATTACACGGGTCCTTTAAAGAGGGTTGTAGAGGCGTAATTGCAAAAAGTTTTCAAATATCGATTAAAAACGTATTTTTATAAATTGATGGTATTTTATTGCAAATTGTTTCATTTAGATGAAAAATTCTAATCAAATATCGTGCTATGAATTAGAAGTGTGCGTGTGGGGTAGGTCGTTATCCCTTAAAGGTTCTAGAGATATGTATTCTAGTTATCAATTAAAAGGTTGTATTTAAAGTTCATGGTATTTATATGAAAAATTCAATATGTGTTTATTGCGCATGAAATTTTAATTACATAAAAAGGTCAATGAGATGATCAATATTTCAAGGTGAGATTTGAGGGTTAAAGTGAAATATTAATATATCAAAGGTGACAGAAACTGTTTAAAAGGAAAAGATTACAAATTAACTCTACTTTTCGATTATTGTTTTAAGAAGGTGTTTTGAGTCGAAATGAAAGAGAGAGAAAGGGCTTACTGTTTTATGGCATTAACAAGAGAGGAAAATAGGGAGGGGAAGCCTTCAAGGATCATGGTATCGCCGGGAAAACTCCGGTTGTCGAGATTAGATCGCTACTCCCCTTGGCTTATTTAACTCTACTTTTTACTTAGAGAATTTTGATAGAGATTTTCAGAATGAGGAGAGTTAGGGGATGGGGTGGTATTTATAGTGAAATTTGAGAGTATGGAAATTAAAAAGAATTAAAATGATGTTAATAGGGGATTTGAAGAGTTTCTGGTCAATTGCAGAGAAATCAAACACTACAGGGGAGTAGTGGGGAGTCAAAGGAACGCACGGGCAAAGAATAGAGGCGATTGGAGCTACTTGGACCGTCGGTGGCGGCTAGAATGGCGATTTGGACGGTCGAGATTTGGCCATTTGCCTCGAGATTCGTGCCACGTGTTTAACTCGTAATTAAAACCTCATTTATCCTGTTTGATTTTTCTGAAACTTTTCGTTTATCCGCGTATTGCACGTGCAACTTTTGGACTTACGAAAAGTTAAAAAGAAAAATATTAAAAATAATTAGGACTGATGGGATTCGAACACACAGGCTATGTCGCAGCAGTGTAGAGTCTTAACTAGTGAGCTACAAGTTACTTCTTATTTTTATTAAAAAAATTTAACTTATAACTCCTAATCAGGCTGGAATATCCGTTCTATAAATTAAACAAGTTAATTTTGTACAGGGGTTTTCAGAATCGTTACATTCTACTCTCTTTATAAAAATTTCATTCTCGAAATTTATACAATGGACTAATTTTCAAATAGATGAGAGTATCGTGCACGCATATCGTCTTCTTTCTCCCAAGTCGATTCTCCTGGCCAGTCCTTTCTCGACATCACTCGTACTAAGTTCACCTCCTTGTTCTGTAAGGTCTTTACCTTTCGATTCAAGATCTCTACTGGTTGCTGCTCGCAAGTCAGATCGATATGTACAGTGAGCTCTAAGTGATCATGTATAGGACTGAGGTCGCTCACATATCATCATAGTTGCGATATATGGAACACATTGTGCACTTCTTCCAATGAGGGTGGTAGTGCCAAACAGTATGCAACTTCTCCAACTCATTCGAGAATGTCGAATGGTCCGATATATCTTGGATTGAGTTTACCCCTCTTACCAAAACATATCACTCCTCTGTTCGGAGAGAACTTTAGAAACACATGCTCTCCGAGTTGGAACTCCAGGTGTCGACGCTTTGCATCTGCCCAATACTTCTGTCGGTTTTGGGTTATGCACGTCTTTTCCCTAATCGTGCGAACTGCATTCACAGTTACCATGATCATTTCTGATCCAAGGAGTTCACGATCTCCAACGTCGTCCCAACTCAGCAGGGAACGACACTTCCGTCCGTAGAGTGCTGCGAATGGTGTCATCCCAGTGCTTGCCTGGTAGTTGTTGTTATATGAAAACTGCACAAGATATAGGTGATCTTCTCACGAACCTCCGAAGTCTAGCATACAAGCTCTTAGCATGTCTTTCGGGATCTGAATTGTTCGCTCGGATTGTCTGTCTGTTTGGGGATGATAAGCCGTGCTGAAATTCAGACTAGTTTGCAGACTCTGTCAAAACTGTGAGCGGAATCTAGTATCACGATCAGAGACGATGCAGACAGATACCCTATGTAATCTCACGATCTCCTGCATGAGTTTATAAGTATCAAGACAAGTATGGTATATCTTGAAGGTTTAAATCTTAGTTTAGATTTCTACTTACCTCCATATACTTTCTTGCCAACGTCTCGGTTAATTGACCAACTCTGAATGGGATGAAGTGAGTCGATCCATAGTAACCCAAATTGCGTCGTTACCCTTCGTGTTGCGAGGGAGAGAGATCACGAAGTCCATAGTAATGTGCTGCAATTTCTATTCTGGGATTGATAACGGTTGAAATAGACCAGCAGTTCTGTGATATTCAGCCTTCACTTGCTGATATACTAAACACGTTGGTACGTTCCTTGCTATTTCTCACTTCATTCCATACCACCGGTAATGTTACCGCAAATCTTTGTAAATCTTCGTGCCGCTGGGGTGTACAGAATAAGGAGAGCTGTGCGTTTCTTTCATCAACTCTTCTCGAACTAGTGAACTACAAGTTACAGCAGTGTAGAGTTTTAACCAGTGAAATACAAGTTAATTCTTGCTTTTATTAAACAAATTTAACATATAACTCTTAGTCGGGCTGGAAGATAAAACATAGTTATAGCACAGTAGCTGCAACAAATATTCTTTCTCAACTCGCACAAAAGAGTTTTTCCTGGCGTGATAAGTTGCAACATTTTTGCGCGCCCCTTTCATGTGAAACAGGAATCTCCATAAGAATGACATCAAAAAATCCAACCATAAACTGTGCGTTTAAATTATACTAGCAGTAAGTGATTTGGAAAGAGAAGAAAAAGATTCGACCCCCGGCTGAGAAAAAAAGAGCCGCCGCGAGTAAGGATAGCAGTTGTACAATCAACATGCTCATGGGCAAGTCCATGAAGAATAAAGTTGAGGTAGTCATCTGATTAAACCAGGCAACTGATCGCAGAGTACCGCACGAGCATCTAGATCGACAGGCCTACAGCATGAACAATGGTCGAGTGGAGAGAGTGATAAGAAGCCATCCTAAGGCTTGTTGGTCATCAGTAACTGACGCGGTGCGGATCGCATCAAGATGTTACCTTCCGTTGATCTGCTGTTGGCGATGATGGACGTCCAAGATTTGAGTTGGAGGAGAGCTGCTGAAGTGTGTGGATCTCAATGGGTTTGAGGCTGTTGGGGCCGAGCTACCTACAAGGAAGTCCCGGGATGGTTGTACCACCGAGGACCCTCCGACGATCAAGTTATACAGGAAATCCGAGCAGAGTAACGACCTAGTGACTGGAAAATGACTTACTTGAACCGTCTGAAGGAGGGGTTTATATAGCGGTGGCAGCAGGCAGGCAGGTACGAGAATCACGCCGGCCATTACGCCCCCCGACGTCACGCCCACGTGATGGACGGGATCTCCCATTAATGGCGAGACAGACTCGTTAATGGGGATCGTGATGGCGTGGAACGCGGGATCGTGGGCAGCGGATATCTCGTGCATGGCGAGATTCGCGGAGGCAAGGCGGAAGCACCTGCGAATGATGCCGTTGGCCGGTCGAAGGGACCGAGAAAGATGAGCTCGGCGGGGGCTCGAGACCGAGCAGAAGACCGGGCTATCTTGGTTTTGTGGTAGCTCGGAGGCGAGCTGAGAGGGCCGAGGATGCCAAATGTGCAGGAGGCTTGGAGATGAGACAACGGTTGTTTGCAAGACGGGCATGGGAGTGGTGTGGACGACCCAGAAGGTCGGCCACATCCATGGGTCGCAGACCCGGGTGTTCCTCCGACGTGATGTCCTTGGTCCTTACTGGCGGACTTCGGGACACGCCATCAGCCACGTGTCACGATCTGGGAGATCACCGATATCGAGCATCATCAGTAACCTATTGCTCACAGGCAGGATTAGGTGATGTGGTTTTCTTTCTTCGGAAATAGTGTCAACACGATTTCTGCAAGGTTGAAATGGCTGCACATGCGCGGTACGTATAAAAAACCATTGACATTGAGATGTAAGAGTGGAAGGATGGAGGACCAACGTCGGAGGCGAGAGAGGAATTATTTGTGACGAGGGCCATGAATAAAGATATCTAAAAGAAGTATATGAGAACTTGTACTTCTACTGAGACCATAAAAGAATTTGAAGTCGAAATTTCATATATCCATTGTATTCCTTGACCTTAAGATACATACAATCTTATTCTCACTTATTCTTCGTACACACACCAATTACAAACTAAGCGCTTAGTCAAAGCTTTGTTGGTGTAAACCCCGGATTTGGATGGAATATAGCAACCAAGCAAACACAAACATTAGTGAGCTTTTGTGAGGGATTAAGAGTTTGAGAGCTCTTGTATATTTGTAGTCCTCAAATTCTTTGTAAAAAAGCTTTCGCTTCATTAGTGAAAAGTTTTCTTTCGGCGATAAAATCCTCTTCTCATCTCTCTCTTGGTTGCTATATTCCATCCAAAATCGACGTTTCCGCCAACAACTGGTATCAAAGCTTGGTTCAATTCTGGATTTGATTCCGGAAAATGGCATCGATGAGTTTCAGATGGAGAAATTTGACAGGCGAAACAACTTCAGGCTTGGAGGATCAAGATGATTGTCCTCTTGAAGCAGCAAGGCATGTATAAGGTTGTGTTCGAGCCGAACAAACTCTCGAAGGAGGTTGTGCCGGAGACGAAAGAAGAGATGGAGATGAAATCATATAGTGCGATCCAACTATCGTTGGCCGACAAGCTGCTTCGTGAGGTTGCCGAAGTGGAGACCGCGTCCAAGCGATGGAAGAAATTGAAATCGCTCTATTTGAAGAAGTCTCTCATAAATCGGTTACACCTGAAGCAGCCCCTATATACCTTTCGGATGAAACAAGTTGCGTCTATTAAAAACCATTTGGACGAGCTGAATAGGATCGTGATGGATTTGAAAAATATCGACATAAAGATTGAAGACGAGGATCAAGTTATGATTCTCCTGTGCTCGCTTACTCTATCATATAGTCAGTTCGTCAAAAGCATGACATATGGACAAGACACCCTTTCATTGCAAGATGTGAAAGCTGGGCCGCACTCAGAAGAGCTTAGAGAAAAGGTGTCATCGGATCGTAGAGAAAGTCAGGAAGATGTACTGCTTGCTAGGGGGCATTCACTTAGATGTGATGACAGAGGTTTCAAAGATAAATCTAGGAGAAGATCGAAATCGAGGAACCCTACGGACGACGAGTTATTGCAAGAAAAAGGGGCAATAGAAGAAAGACTCTCCTCGTCCTCTGCTGAAGGATATGGAGAAGAAGCCTTCGGATACAACAAGTGTTGCGGAGATTTCAGATTACGGAAGTGACGACTCGGTACTTACTATTTGCACATCAACCAATATGCAAAGTTCGTGGATCCTAAATTCAGGATGTTCCTATCATATGACCTCAAACCGGAGTTACTTTGTGACATATCGTGAGTTCGATGGTGGATCGGTTCTCATGGGCAATGATGCGGCATGTAAAGTTGTTGGGATAGGAACATTGATAGACGTCAGGTATGTGTTGGATCGAAAGGAGATTGACGGGCGTCAAGATTAAATATTTCGATGAACTCACAGAATGTGTTGTAGTTACATGAGTAACAACTATCATGCATATGTGTCTTATCAAGAGGTTGGAAGGGGGCCATGATGAAAATTAGAATAGTAAGTTTGCAAGTTTAAGACAGTCAACTAACAAAAATAAAATTAGCTTAAAATAATTTATTTAAGAGAGATATTAGAGCCCAGTTGGATCTAAACCTTACAGATAAAAAAACTAAATTGTAAAAACCTTCCTCGCTGTTCTATCTAAAAGCATAAACTAACTTTTTTAAAAAACACACTGTGTATTTTATGTCTATCACCTGTGTATCTTTTATGTCTCAATATACAGTTTGTTGTTATTATTAGAATTTTTTTATATTTTCAAGAACAAGAGGGACGGTTGTATATTTATAATTTAAGTGTACACGGTTTTTTATATAAATGGGTTCCAAGAATAAAACTCAAGCATTGTTGTTGCATAATTGTCTTATCTTATATCTTATATCCATGTACCTCTAATAATTTTTCCAATGTGGGACTATTTTAGTCTCTCACATCTAAACAGTTATAACCGATCTTTTTTAATAACGAAAAGTTCTATGCAATTTAGCCAAGCAAAAAACGACCAAGAAGATCTCTTTTAAGGTTCACATCCAAGAAAGGAAAACATACCAGTCGCAGCAATCTAGGGCGTTGGTCCAAGAAGAAAAGTAGTCGGGGGAGTCGAAGTGGGCATTGATCGCCATGAGAGCTTCATTGTTTGTTGCATTCTCCAGTGAGAGCAGGGAATGGTGATGTGTTTATGAGGAAGAGGAAGAGGAAGAGGAAGAAGAGATACTTGATAGGAGAATACATTTTTTGTGTTGGTAGGGGATAACAGAAATGACAAGGCAGAACAGTCTATTTATAATGTAACTAGCGAAGTTGATAGGTCATTGTTGATGGGCATCAGATGTCGATTTGGCGAAGCTAAAAAAGTTTAGGAGGATTGATGTTTATATTTTATTGCGGCAATAGTTGAGAAATCAAATTTTTATACAGGATCATGCAAGGCATCATTTAACTAACCAACAATGAGAAGATAAATTGAAGGCGACATGAATTCATACCATAAAGTCGACTTTGTTCCAGTTGCCACCTAAAGAAAAATAAATATACTAGCGAAACAAATGGGTTCACCAGGTGTGTCATGTTCATCATAAAAAAAGAGTCCGATGTTTCGGATCATGTTGGGACTGAGAATTATGCAACTTTTTAGTGGTGCACTTGTTAATAAACGGAGGAAACATATTATCAGCTAATGATAATGAAATTTGATTCAATCTAACTATGAAATAGTTGATCAGTTACGTCTATCTTGTTCTGCATACATATTAATAGATCTATGTGTAAATTTTAACATATTTAAAGACCGGTTTCATCTACCTCTTCCTATCTAAATCTTTGGATTCTAAGATGATAATCCATAAATGATATGGCACATATACACAAGTCTCATATCTAGCTAGTTCATTTGAGCAGGTGGTTAAGCTACCGATATATATGTAGCCACATGATATGTGCTTCTGTTTTAGACATCATGTGAAACATCCCACTACATTAGAGAACTGGTTTGAAAAAATATATATACATGCACCTAAGAGATGCAAAGCTTTGTACACAACCTGTGTTAATCAAAGTGTTGTGAAGGTGTCTCGTATTTAAAAAAAACTGCGTATCAAAAGGAGAGACGGACGTCTGCCTGCAAAGAATAAACGTCAGTCAAAAGAAAATACAGAAATCTAGATGAACTACAGACGTGTGTCTGCCTGCAAAAAATAGACGTCTTCTTGCAATCTGGACAGAATCATATTAAAGCATCAGATCTCAGCCTGCATGGCCGCTGACGTTTGTACAGACGTCGGAATTGATGTCTGGTCGGCGATAACTGCGAATTCCATGTTTGAGATTTAACTCAAAAATCAGGTTTTTGGTGGCAATTTTGTAATTTCTGAGATCTTAAATTATAGAAGCTATATATAGGATCTTAGAGTTATGTATGAGGGTAAACTTTGGAGAGTTTTATATTATAAAGCAAAAGGAGTAAATGACGTCTCCATAAGGGATCTAGACTATCGAAAGTGAAGAAGACTTTGTTGAGAGGGTGTAATAATTCTCTGTAAGATTTTCTTCTTCTCAAGTTCTAATAAAGGTTTTTCCCGTCTACCCCAAATCTCTTTTGTTATTTTTATTGCGGTTTGCATCTGATTTTCTTTTGTTAGTCATCTATAAGGTTTTTCGCTGCGTTGCCGATCGGTCTTGTGGCAGCAACAATTGGTATCAGAGCTATGTTCCGTATTTTTTCGATTTAAGTTTACAGTAAGTGACGACACTTGTGTCCGCTGCCTATCTTCTTAGATCGTAATTATATTGATAGTGGTTCGTAAGAATCTGAGTGAAAGACATTTTCTGTGAAATTAAGAATGACGAATAACAAAGTAAATAGCACAAAGTTTGAGATGGAGAAATTTAATGGGAAATAGAACTTCTCTATGTGGCAGAGAAGGATGAAGGCATTTTTGATGAAGAAAGGGTTATTTAAGATACTTGGCGGTAGTAAACTTACCGACATGACAGATGCTGCGTGGGCAGAATTAGATCAGAAGGCATAGTGTACGATAGAATTTTGTTTGGCGGATAGCGTGATGTATAACATTATGAAGGAAACTTCTGCTGCAAGTTTGCGGTTAATGCTGGAGAGCTTGTATATGATAAAGTCGTTGTCAAACAAGTTATATTTAAAGAAACAATTATATGGTTTACGCATGAAGAAAGGGGCTCCTATTCATGACCACCTAAACAGGTACAATAAGATGGTGAGCGATATTTTATGCCTTGAAGTCAAGTTAGAGGAGGAGGACCAAGCGTTATTGTTCCTATCTTCACTTCCAAATTCGTATGAACACTTGGTAACAACAATCCTTTATTGGAAGGAGACTCTTGAGATGGAGGAGGTTACAATGACTCTTTTGAACAATGAGATCATGAAGAAATCAAATCGAGTCAGCGGGGTTGTTCGCCGGTAAAAGGAAAAGATCGAAGAATAAAGACGGAGGCAAGAGCATAAGGGGAAAATCCAAATCATCCGGGTAAGAGAGCAGACTGTGCTTCTTTTACAAACAGACAGGGCATCTAAAGAAGCAATACCAAAAGTATAAACAGTGGTTGGAGAAGAAGGGTAAAAGTGTCAATTCAAAGGGTTCAGATCAAGCCAGTGTTGCGACCAAAGCAGAAGAAGATCCATATGACGTACTAGCAGTACATACAGAGGAGGCAAATTCTGATGCTTGGATCCTTAATTCCGGATGTTCATACCATATGTGCCCGAAGAAGGAGTTGTTTGATACCTATAAAGAGTTCAATGGTAGCAATATTCTCATGGGGAACAATATGGCTTGCAAGGCCATTGGCATAGGGAACATCAAAGTCCGCATATTTGATGGGGTGGTGTGAACGCTTGTGAACGTGCGCCATGTTCCAGAACTAAAGAAAAACCCGATTTCTCTTGGGGTATTAGATGCGGCAGGATGTAAATTCATTGGTCAAAATGGAGTATTAAAAGTTGTCAAGGGTGCCCTAGTTGTTATGAAGAGACAACGACTAAAGAATTTATATCGTTTGGACGGCAGCACAATGACTGATAGTGCAGCCGTAGCTACGGAGAAACAGGTGAAGGATACTACAAAACTGTGGCATATGCGTCTTGGTCACATGAGTGAGAGGGGGCTTCGTGAGTTGCACATAAGAGAATTGCTGAAAGGTGTTATCTCGTGCAAAATAGATTTTTGCAAATTTTGTACGATAGGAAAGCAACATAAGATCGGTTTCAAAAAAACCGTGTACAAGACCGAAGGACTCCTATATTACATTCCCTCAGACGTATGGGGGCTATCGCTGGTTGCATCAAAGAGAGATTCCATGTATTATGTCACTTTCATTGATGATTTCTCACAGAAGGTATGGGTCTACTTCCTCAAACACAAATCAGATGTGTTTGCTAGATTTAAGGAGTGGAAAGCAGCCATGGAGAAGCAAAAGGGGCGACCGGTGAAATATTTGCGGACAGATAATGAAGATGAATACACCTCAAAGGAGTTTACGGACTTTTATAAAGATCAGGGCATACAGCGGCAATGGACTGTTCCAGAACATCCAGAGCAGAATGGGGTAGCGGAGCGTATGAACATGACACAACTAGAGAGAGAGTCAGAAGTATGTGGTTGCAATCCGGACTTTCAGAGGAATTCTGAGCAGAGACGGTGAGTCATGCGTGCTATTTGGTCAACAGGTCTCCATCAATGACCATAAATCTTCAGATCACAGAAGAAGTATGTTGGGGTCGAAAATTGCACCCCGGTTGACAAAGTCAAAGTCAAGGTCAACCGCAAGCCAAGTGGGCCCAAGCCCGGATCAAGTGGGCCCATGCCCAGGTCAAGTCCGAACATGAAGCGGCCGGCCCTCCTCCATGCCCAAAATGAAATCATGTAATAAATAATTTTTATGTAATTTTTTTATGTATGAATGGGCATAAAACCAAATTTTTGTAAAGCCCATGGCTTATGTGCAAAAAGAAATGGCACATGAGCCATGAGATGGTCAAAATGCCATTTTTGTAAAGCCCAAGGGGCTATATGTAAAGTGTATAGCCTATAAAGGCCAAGATAATGAAAATATCTCAACAACCTTTTCTCTCTCCAAAAGAATCAAGATTTGTGATCTTTTCCTTCCTCAAGGTTCTAAAAACCTTCTTCTCTTTTTGAATTAAATCAAGAGTTTTACTCTTCCTTTTCCAAAACTAAATAGTTTTTTACCATGAAACCCACAAAGGGGAACTCAGATCTCCCATTAGATCTTAAAAATAAGAGATTTTTAAAATCTCATACTTCTTATTCTTCAAGATCCAGCCAAAAGAGGAGGAACAAGGAGACCCATCTCCTAAAAATCCCACTTTGGGAAGATCCAGAGCTCAAGGGAGAAGCCCATTTCAGTATCTCCAAAAACATCTTAGGAGTTTAACTCCACTCTAAATTCTCTTTCGGGAGTTTAAATCCTATTTCTGGGGCTAAAAAGCCCCTTTTCCTCGCCGGCGCCCAAGCGCCCGAACGCCTAGCGCCCCAAGCGCTCAAGCGCCCAGTGGCCAGCGCCCACGTGCCAGGCACGTGGTGCGCTAGCGCTCGAGCGCCTAGCGCTCGCGTGCTAGGCACGTATGGCGCTGGCCCCACGCGTCCTTTGGACGCTTTCCCCCTTTTTATATATATGTATATATACACATACACATACACATACTCCACACTAAAAACACCTCCCCGGGTAGCGGGACCCCCGTAAAAACTCTGCGGGGCCCCCGATATATCCAAAACCCCTCCAAAACACAACACTGCACATTGAGTTCGCATGACCAGTTTAACCCGTCAATCGGAAGTTCTCTCGCTCCAAATGCGAGGGGTAATTAACGGCAGCTTAGTCCGCGGCTGCCGGAGATTCGGATCCCCACAATCAATAAACCTCAGCCTACCCTAGGCAAGGGGAATCTGTAGTACGCCTGACAAGCGCGCGTGTATTCCCATCTCAATAGGGTGGCGAAAAACACCCTACAGATTCTGGCATGCCCGGTGGGACCTTTCTCTCCTTCCATATCTCGGGTTAAGCGTTCATGCGAACTCATTTAACATATATGCCGATGTTTGTACTGAAATAATTTTTTTTTTCGTACAGCAACTTTCAACGACGATGTCTTCTAAGATGAATCCAGCTTCCAACGCGACCCCGATTCCGTACGTGGTCAAGATCAACGCTCGTGTGGTTCTCCCCGCAAGCCTCAGTCAACAGTGGGAGGAACTGCCCCGCCAGTTTGGTTCCGTCATCGTCTACCCTGCCGGAAGCGCTCATCTGACAGAAATCCCGACAAAACAGGTGGCCAAGCCGGTCTCAAAGGGCAAGAGGCCGAATGTTATGATCGCTAAGGCATCTCAACCGAAACTTAAGATGATGTCTGAGAGGCTCCCTGGTTCTCCAGCTGGGGGCAAGACTTCCGGTACAAAGGGCAACATCAAACGTTGCGGACGAGCTCAGGCGATGACTCCAACAAATGCACAATCAGGCGTATCTCCAAAGCCCTCCATCGTCCGGTCAACGGCTGCTTCTCGAGGAGCCGTGACCAGCCAAGTGCTCAAAACAGAAAAGCTGAGACAGAAGCGGCTCAGGTATCGAGCCAACAAGAGGGCCAGGACTCCGGTCAAGTGGAATCTTGTGAGATTCCAAGAGCAGAGTCATCCTGCGACGACGGCTGAATCGGCCGTAAAAATCGGCAATTCCTTCGAACCTCTGAAGTGGGTTCAGAAAAATGCCATGACCGCCAGAATCAAGAAGACATCGGTCCGAACGTCGCTACAAAGAGACGTGTCCCGGCCCCAACAGAAAAAGTATGACACTGTCTCTTCAAGAGTTTATCAGGCGCTCTGTGCCGCGCGAATGTAGCGGGGCAAACCCAGAAAAGAAGCGTCAGCACCATTCAAGAATCCGGCCAGGCTAGCCGCCCTCAGTCGACTGCCCGTTACCAAAACAGGAGGGTCAAGACAGCGATCCGAGAAATCAGTCGCCGATAATAAAAAGACGGCTGGATATGTTATCCATACGGTCTATATGGCAGGCGGGCGCCCCAGCGACAACCTTCGTAGCAAAAGCAAGGATGGGGACACCACATCCCAAGCCCAATCTGGCTTGAATGTGGTTGCCGCTTCCCAAGAACAGCCGCCTCCGCTAGATGATGAAAACCCTCTCGATGAGGACGATAGGCAGAAGGACCCTTCGGTCCAGGCAGAGTCAAGCTCGGACAGCGAGGAAGAGCCGACTTTCCGCCCCAGGACCGTGGAGCAAGAGCTGTTTCAAGAGCTTCGGAAATAGCTCAAGAACAAAGATAAAGAGATAGCCAAGCTCTATTCGAAAATTGACGACCTAACGAACGTTGTGATGCAGCTTACGGCCAAATTGCTCGAGCGCCTCCCAATCAAGCACAAGTCACCACCCATGAGCCGGATGATGACAATCCGAAGCGGCCGATGCCTGTTCTTTTGGGTCCAAGATTCGTCGAGCTGCACGAAAGCCGGCCACATTCCGCTTCGGGGGACGCCTTGGCCCCAGATAACACTATCCCGCTAACACAAGATCGGATAATGAATTTGGTCACCAGCAAGGTTAAAACATTGGTGGCCGAAGCTGAAGCCCAGAAAGAGATTGGCAGTAGTGGGCGGCCATATCCCGCACAGTACGATCTGATCGAGTTCCCGAGCGGCTACGTCATTCCTAAGTTCGGAAGATTTGACGGGGCGGGAAATGCAAATTAGCACGTCGCCCACTTTAAAGCATCGTGTGCAAATACTGGGGGCAATGATGTGCTCCTTCTCCATCAGTTTGTTAATAGGTTGACGGATGTTGCTTTTGATTGGTATGCAAGCATACCAGATGACTCGATCACGACGTTCGCTCAAATAGAAACCATGTTCAAGCAAAGGTTTATGAGTGTCAGCGATAAAATCACCATTGCCGACCTCGTAAGGACAGAGCCGAAGAACAACGAAAGCAACATGGATTTTATAGTCCAATGGCGCAATCTCTCTGTCAAATGCGAACCGCCGTTGGAGCAAGACCAATCCGTCATTCTTCTTATAGAAAATCCGAAGGACTGGATGAAACCTTTCCTGTGCACCGCAGGCCTTAAAACATTCCAAGAGCTGACCAAAAAGGTCCAAACGTTGGAACGCTCAAAGCCCGAGTCCACTCAGGATCTTCAGTTCATAAACAGACCGAAACCTTGGAGGGACGATAACCGAAAAGGCGGAAGTTCTAACAGCACCGATTCTCTAAATAAGCAGAGAGCGGGTGGAGCAAAAACTAACAAATCTCGAGAGCCAACTTTGGAGGAAAGAAGAAATAAGGTCTGCTCATTCCGAAGGGACAAGGTCCATAAAATTTTTAAAGATGCTTTGAAGAATGGCCTGCGGCTACCAGAACCAAAAAGGCTAAATGAAGCGAACAGGGCTGATCATCCTAACTTTTGCCCATACCACCGAGTGGTGGGACACACTATTGAAGACTGTTGCATCTTCAAGGATTGGGTCGAGAAACAATACAAGGCGGGAGAAATATCATTGTCCCCCGGCGTGTTAACAAACGATCAAGCTGCGACCGTCAATTTCATACAAACGGAGACCGAAGTCCTTCAGGGACCTGATTCTCTCAGACATCTGCCTTTCTCTAAAAAGAGCGGACCAAGACAACAAGCTAAGAGCCAAGCGAGCAACGTTGCCAATGAAGAAGCAATAGACGGGCACACAACCCATACGGTCTATATGATGGAGCTCAGAGGAACAAGTCCTTCTACGCCTTATAACCATGACAAGGACGCGGTTGTTGCCATCCAACATCGGCCCGATCCAAATGATGAAGAGCTCGCTCAGGCCATTGAGCCAGAGGAACCCGTGGTTCATGTTGAATCAAGTTCAGGTGGTAGGGATGACCCCGTTGTCATACCCGGAACTATAGAACAAGTATTATTCCAATGGCTTCAAAGGCAACTTCAGGAAAGGGATGAGAAGATGGCCAAGGTCCATTCTAAAGTCGACGAGCTGGCAAATGTCGTGACGGATCTCACGACCCAAGTCGCCCAATTGCAATTATAGCAAAATCAAATTTTGGTTCGTGAGCTGGGGATTGATATCCGGAAGCAGCCGACCGATGCTCCCTCCAGCCTGAGAGCGGAACACCTTTATGAAAAACGGACGCGATCAGCCTCCAGTCCCTCCGATACGTACATTGAATATGGTAAGCGGATAGTAGGCAAACCAAAGACTGATCGTCCTCAGGGTCCAGCATCAGTAAGGGCACCTACTCTAATGGAGAGAAAGAAGAAAGTATACTCTTTCAGGAGGAATAAAGTCCGCGAAATATTCGTGGACGCCTTGAACAACGGTCTTCAACTGCCTATTCCAAAGAGGCCACATGAGATGAATATGACCGGCAATCCCCTATACTGCCCATAACATAGAATAGTGAGTCATACCATTAAAGACTGTTATGTTTTTAAAGACTGGGTGGAGAACCAATACAAACTTGGGAAAGCCTCATAGTCGTCAAATGTACCGACAAGCCACAGAGCTATGGTCATCAACACAGCCCCGTCAAGATCAAAGTTCGAGGAGCTGGGATAAGCAAACCATTGACCACCACGTCATTAAACTGGGAACAGTCGACCACCACGTCATTAAACTGGGAACAGTCGACCTTTAAGTCGTTAAACTGGGAATGTAAAAAAAATGTGTGTAAATAAAAAAAAGGAATGTGTAAATAAATAAATAAAAAGAAAAGCCGAAATGATAGGGCAACTCGCAATAAAAATCAGCGAGTAAAATAAAGATGAAAAATAAAGCCGAAATGATAGGGCAACCGCGAATAAAAGCCGAAATGATAGGGCAATCGCGACCTTCGCGATAAGAAAAGCTGAAATGATAGAGCAATCACGGTAAAACAAAAACAAAAACAAAAAAAACAAAGGCGAATGATGAGTCGCACCTGGTTCCATATTCCAGTGCAGTAATGGAAACGCCAACAAAAATTCAAATTTCCAAAATTCTCCCGGCCCTACGGTTGGTCCCTAAGTTGACCACCGTATACAATCCACGGGTTCAAATAATTCTCATCATACCCATACCCCACCGCAACCACCAGTCTAGCGGCCGGTCTCCGCCCTAGAATTATGGTCTATTGGGAAGACCCAGTCATGTGTCCTCACGATGCATAAAGAGGACAAATCTTCGTGGGGTCCTTACGACTCACAAAGGAAAAACACACTTGGGGGTCCTCACGACTCCCAAGGAGAAAATGCACCTACGGGAACCTTACGACTCGTAGGGAGAAAACGCTTTTATGGGACCCTTACGGCTCATAAAATTGAAAAGCCTTAGGTGATAGGGATCTAAACCTGTCTCCTAAGCCATCGCTTCCCAATCCCCAAGTGGCGAATGATGAGTCGCTCCTGGTACCATATTCCAATGCAGCGATGCAGACGCCAACCAAATTCCAAATCCCATACCCCAACGGTGAATGATGAGTCGCTCCTGGTACCATATTCCAGTGCAGCGATGCAGACGCCAACAAAGTCCCGAAATTTTACCGACCCTACGGTCTGGATCATACATCCTGCAAAACCATATACAATTCACGGGCGTAAAACAATCCCAATCTCTCACAAGTCCCACCGGTGAGACCACATTAAAAGTCCCACCAAAAATAGAAAGAAAAAAGTATATAAAATAAAAAAAAATGGTATGTCCACAAGCAAAATGGGCACGGATGAAAACCCAAAAGGGCTCCGTGAGTAAAAACAGCAGGACTGCTGGCGAGTTTGTGAAAACCCGAAAGGGCGCAAACTCGTAAATAAAGAGATGAAAAGCACTCGCAAAGTCCTCTCGGTTTTGTGAGGAGAAAATTCCCGCGTGACATCCTCACGACTCACAAAGGAGCAACACACTTAGGAGTCCCCATGACTCATAAGGAGAAAATACACCTACGAGATCCTTTCGACTCGTAGGGAGAAAATGCTTTTATGGGATCCTTACGGCCCATAAAATTGAAAAGGCTTAGGTGATAGAGATCTAAACCTGTCTCCTAAGCCACCAATTCCTAAATCCTTCCGGAGCAAATGATGAGTTGCTCCTGGTATTATTCCAGTGCAGCAATGCAGATGCCAAACAAAAACCAATTCCCAAATCCTTCCGGGGCAAATGATGAGTTGCTCCTGGCATTATTCCAGTGCAGCAATGTAGATGCCAAACAAAAACCAATTCCCAAATCCTCCCGGGGTAAATGATGAGTTGCTCCTAGCACTATTCCAGTGCAGCAATGCAGTTGCCGACAGAAAACCAATCCACAAATCCTCTCATAATAGATGATGATTCGCTCCCGGTACCATATTCCAGTGTAGCGATGCTGATGTCAACCCAAAACAAATCAATCCAACCAATTCCAACAGCGACACTCCGTGCCGGGGAAACGTTGACCAGCGACACTCCGTACCGGGGAAACGTCCAACAACAGACACTCCGTCTCGGGGACACATCAACCAGCCGACACTCCGTACCGGGGAAACGTCTAACAACAGACACTCCATAACAGGGAAACGTCAAGAAGACACTCTGTTTCGGGGACACGTCAACCAGCGACACTCCGTCTCGGGGAAACGTCCAACGCAGACACTCCGTACCGGGGAAACGTCCAACAACAGACACTCCATAATGGGGAAACGTCAAGCAGACACTCCGTGCCGGGGACACGTCAACCAGCAGACACTCCGTATCGGGGAAACGTCCAACAACGACACTCCGTAACGGAAAACGTCAAGCAGACACTCCGTCTCAGGGACACGTCAACCAGCGACACTCCGTCTCAGGGAAACGTCCAACACAGACACTCCGTATCGGGGAAACGTCCAACAACGACACTCCGTAATGGGGAAACGTCAAGCAGACACTCCGTCTCGGGGACACGTCAATCAGCCGATACTCCGCCTTGGGGAAACGTCAAGCAGACACTCCGTGCCGGGGGCACGTCGGCTACAGACACTCCATCTCGGGGACACGTCAACCAGCGACACTCCGTTTCGGGGAAACGTCCAACGCAGACACTCCGTACCAGGGAAACGTCCAACAACAGACACTCCGTAACGGGGAAACGTCAAGCAGACACTCCGTGCCGGGGACATGTCATCCAGTCGACACTCCGTATCGGGGAAACGTCCAACAACGACACTCCGTAACGGGGAAACATCAAGTAGACACTCCGTATCGGGGACACGTCAACCAAGGACACTACGTCTCGGGGAAACGTCCAACACAGACACTCCGCATCGGGGAAACGTCCAACAACGACACTCCGTAACGGGGAAACGTCAAGCATACACTCCGTCTCGGGGACACGTCAACCAACCGATACTCCGCCTTGGGGAAACGTCAAGCAGACACTCCGTGCCGGGGGAACGTCGGCTACAGACACTCCGCCTCGGGGAAACGTCGACCAGCGACACTCCGTGCCGGGGGCACGTCAACTAAATCACTCCGGGCCAGGGAAACGTCTACCACGGACACTCCGTCTCGGAGACGCGTTAAGCGTCGACCGTCCATGTCGTAAAAAGGGCAGTGCACCCCAAAAAGTGGGAACAAGAGCAAGTCGCCTCCACGCGAAAGAAGATCCATCAATTTTATGCACACGACCCACATATGTGGTGTGCATTTATTGATGGGGGGCATTTTGTTAGGGTCGAAAATTGCACCCCGGTTGACCAAGTCAAAGTCAAGGTCAACCGCAAGCCAAGTGGGCCCAAGCCCGGATCAAGTGGGCCCATGCCCAGGTCGAGTCTGAACATGAAGCGGCCGGCCCTCCTCCATGCCCAAAATGAAATCATGTAATAAATAATTTTTATGTAATTCTTTTATGCATGAATGGGCATAAAGCCAAATTTTTGTAAAAGCCATGGTTTATATGCAAAAAGAAATGGCTCATGAGCCATGGGATGGCCAAAATGCCATTTTTGTAAAGCCCAAGGGGCTATATATAAAGTGTATAGCCTATAAAAGCCAAGATAATGAAAATATCTCAACAACTTTTTCTCTCTCCAAAATAATCAAGATCTGTGATCTTCTCCTTCCTCAAGGTTCTAAAAACCTTCTTCTCTTTTTGAATTAAATCAAGAGTTTTACTCTTCCTTTTCCAAAACTAAATAGTTTTTTACCACGAAACCCATAAAGAGGAATTCAGATCTCCCATTGGATCTTAAAAATAAGAGATTTTTAAAATCTCATATTTCTTGTTCTTCAAGATCCAGCCAAAAGTGGAGGAAGAAGGAGACCCATCTCCTAAAAATCCCACTCTGGGAAGATCCAGAGCTCAAGGGAGAAGCCCGTTTCAGTATCTCTAAAAACATCTTAGGAATTTAACTCCACTCTAAATTCTCTTTCGGGAGTTTAAATCACATTTCTGGGGCTAAAAAGCCCCTTTTCCTCGCCGGCGCCAGAGCGCCTAGCGCCCTAAGCGCTCAAGCGCCCAGCGTCCACGTGCCGGGCACGTGATGCGCTAGCGCTCAAGTGCCTAGCGCTCAAGCGCCCAGCACCCACGTGTCGAACACGTAGTGCGCTAGTGCCTAAGCACACGGCGCCTAAGCGCATCGCGCTCAAGCCCCCAGCGCTCGCGTGCTAGGCACGTGAGGCGCAGGCCCCACGCGTCCTTTGGGCGCTTTTCCCCTTTTTATATATATGTATACACATACACACACACATACTCCACACTAAAAACACCTCCCCCGTTAGAAAAAATTTCTAACGGGACGCTGCCCCACACCCCGCAAGGGGGCTGCTAGCCCTCTTGACCCCCAGCCCGCTATCCGGGTAGCGGGGCCCACGTAAAAACTCTGCGGACCCCCCGATATATCTATAACCCCTCCAAAACACAACACTGCACATTGAGTTCGCATGACTAGTTTAACCCGTCAATCGGAGGTTCTCTTGCTCCAAATGCGAGGGGTAATTAACAGCAGCTTAGTCCGCGGCTGCCGGAGATTCGGATCCCCACAATCAATAAACCTCAGCTTACCCTAGGCAAGGGGAATCTGTAGTACGCCTGACAAGCGCGCGCGTATTCCCATCTCAATGGGATGATGAAAAACACCTTACAAAGTATGGAGAGGAGAGCCGGTCAGTTACAATTCATTATGGGTGTATGGATGCCCTGCTTATTCTCTCGTGGATTAGAAGGATAGAACCAAGCTGAAATCAAAGTCTAAAAGTTGTGTTTTCTTAGGATTCAAACTTGGTGTTAAACACTACAAGTCATAGGATCTCGAAGACAAAAGGGCGTTTACTAGCTGAGATGTGATCTTCGATGAGAATTCCATATTGGAAGACATGGCTGGAGATAATAAGGAGGCATGTGGAACATTAAGGGACAATGATTCGATGGAGATGGAGTTATTTAGTGCTCATAAGGTTACGGACACTGAAGCAGAATTACAGCCTATTGATGCGGGGTAGACAGACATATTTCGGAGATAGAAGGTGAAGACCAACCCCAACAGGACCCATAAGTAATGACATTAAGGCGATCGATACATACTCATAAAGTACCGGTCGGATACAGTTTTGATAATATGGTTGCATTTGCTCTAGTCACCGAAAGCGGAGATTCTAGCTTTTAACAGGCCATTGGGCAAGAGCATAATGATCAATTGATTATGGCGATGATAGAGAAGATGGAGTCATTTCGAAAGAATAATACGTGGAGATTGACAGAGCTATCAAAAGGCAAAAGGGCTATTGGCTGTAAGTGGGTATACAGAAAAAAGGAAAACGAGCAATACAATGCACGTTTAGTTACGAAGGGTTTTGCTTAGAAGAAGTGGGTTGACTAAAATGAGATTTTCTCACCGGTATTCAAGCATATTTCTATTCGAGTGTTGTTGGCGATGGCAGCTACTCAAGATTTTGAATTGGAACAAATGGACGTGAAAACGGCCTCTGCATAGGGACTTGGAAGAGATGATTTTCAAGAAACAACCTGAAGGATTTATAGAGCTCGGCAAGGATGTTCATGTATGTGAACTCAAGCAGTTTTTAAATGGGTTGAAGCTGTTAGTTATATGTATGCCCTAGAGGCCATTACTGTACATATGATGTATATTGTAGTGGATGCTGGGACATATATAGGGAGGACTTTCTTGCTCGACATGATAGTATGCTATCTGGTTGATCTTTACCTTAACGTGTATACTGTTTGTCTCTCTGTTACATGTTGGTAAAGCCCTTAGGATGTGTGCTTGACTACCTGGACTATGATGCGGATCATACTAGTGGGGACATGGTAGTCCATAAGTACATCCTTCACAGTCCCTAGTCATGGGTATATCGAGACGGGGCATCGATATACCAGAGTAGACTAGCGTATACCTTCTCGACCCATACAGATGGGCGATGGATGGTCCCATATCCATTGGTGTTTGACATCGGAGATGATATACGGGTGCTCAGTAGAGACTGGGTACACTGGACGGACTCGCCGAGAACTCCCAGATGGTATTATACCTCACGTCAGATGGCAGTTCTCTGGTGACACTGGTACAGAGTAGTCTGTTGACCCGAGATCGTCATAGAGTCTTGTGTGGTTCCCACTGTGCTTTGATTTCCATCTTACCACGTCCAAGAGGGCGTGCAAAACGGTGGTTTTTGGATACAGTCCCGAGTCACATGGAGGCAATGAGCGATAGGAGGGGATTCGTCTCTCCCGGTATAGGGGGTTGATGTTGCGCTGTGTTCGATTGGCTATAACAGGAAATCCCTGGCCAGGGTTGCTGAGATTTACTGGTAAGTGTTACCAGTAGTTCTCGAACAGTTATAGACCTCATATCGACACGACTTATTGAGCTATTGGGGTCTGACGTTTTACCACCCCTAGGCAAGATATGCGACATATCAGACGATCAGACCGGACTGTACGGTAGTGTTACTGGTTGGATTCACTGGAGTGTGAGCGGGCTTGCTCGTCGATCTTCAGATCGCTCAATACCCTGGTGGCCGTTACGTTTAGCAGACCGCTTGCGGCTTGTGGGTGTTTGATATGATCATCACCTGCTGCCGGCGTATTGACAAGTCTTTAGAGTCCTACACAGAGGTTTCCTGGCTCAAGCGAAACGAAATAGGAGCGCATATGAGATATGTGCGGGACCGAGAATAATGCGTGTATGTGATACCGTATTCTATTCTCGCGATAAATGTATCGAATGGTTGTATGCGATATAACCTAGTTATCGATTCAAGCGTTGATTCGATAAGCCGATATATTGTATACTAGTCGGTTGTGTGCGACATAACCGGATCATTGAATCAAGTGTTGATTTAATGATTTAATGCATATTTATATATTTGATATATTACTTTGCATCAACTAGTATCGGTTTACTTAAGATGGATTTTCTCACTCGGATGTGCGCATTATATATGTGATATGATTTTGTGCACTTGCTTGTATCATGTTTGATGATACATGATTTTTGGTTAAGTGTAAAGTATTAAACCTTGGTTAATGAAATGGTTAGGGTTTAATTATTTGTTATTCATTTATCTTATTTAATTATCCTTTTATTTTTGATAAATGAATAAAAGAAAAGAGAAAAGAATGGTGGCTAATTTTGTTCTTTAGTTGAAGCTTCATGAAGCTTTGATCAAGTCAACCATTCTTATCTCATCCTTAACCCTAACCATTCCCACTAACCCTAGTTTAATCTCTATACTTGACCATGGTTAATTTTATGATAAGAATTCATTTTCTTTTCTTTTTCAATTAACTTATCATAACTATTTCCTTCTTCTTCTTCATTTCTTCAAGTGAAGAAAGCTTGCCTCCATCAATGGCAAGTGATGAAAAAAGAGTGAGAAATCCAAATCTAAAGTTAACCCACTTCCTATTTCTTCATCCTCTACCTCTTACCAAGTAGTAGAGTGTGTTTCCTTCACAAGTTTTTAGGACTTGGTGAAGGTGGAGCTTGATCTTTCGATGCCTCGACGTAGATCATCTTCGGCATGGACATCGACGACCTAGCTTGCCCATACTCCGACGAAGCCGACACTTGAGCCCGGATTTGATTTGGACAGCGGAGAGGACCTCGTTGCGGAGCTATGGAGGTGAAGCACCGGATCTACAAAGGTTGTATTTCCGTATCTTGTAGTTAAGTGTTAACTAGTTAGCTTTTTCGCCTAGTTTTCTAGCAAACGATCCGTAGTCGGGTCTCTCGGCACCCATATTTTTTTATATTGGCATGTTCGATGCCTTGTGAGACCTCACTCGTGTGCCTAGGGACCCTACAGTGGTATCAGAGCCTAGCTAGAGCCTTAGGCGAAGTCCAGACGGAATTTGAAGTCCGAACGAACCCGAAACCCGATCACAATCATGCTCTCTGTCCTTTTTTGAAAACAGTGAGTTTTTCCAAATTAAAAATATTTAGAAAAATAAGCAGGGTTTTCTAAGAATTACGGTATAAAATTTTGGTCCTAATTCCATTAAACAGCCGCGGAACCGCGGCCTTAGCCCACGTGGCGCGGCGGTTCCGCGGCAACACTGTTCCATCGTTGACCAAAATTTGCACAGTAATTATTAGTTTGCTGTGCTGAGTTCTCTGGGTATTTTTAATATTTATTCAAGAGTTGAATTTCCTGGGATTGTTTTGGGGATTCGGTGTTTCGATCGGAGTATCAAATTTCGTCTGTTGTGGCTTTCCGGATAAATTTTAGAATATGTTAAAAAGTTCGACCGGATATAAATACCCAATTTTTCCCCTGTCGGGAAATTTCCAAGTGTTGGATTTTTCCGTAGTTTAACGACGTTCTAAGTAGTGCAAGTAACACGATGGACCCTCTAGAAGACAACAAACCTTAACTCGATTATGTGACCGTCTTGAACTGCCCTTTGAACCTTCGGGTTTGGGGCAGTACGGCGTGCCACATGTGAGGCGTTGGCTTGACCCTTCTACGGCTGGACCGTTGGTACTGAGGCACGAACGGAATGTTGTTAGACTTATTTCATGTGTTGAGCTGTATCGGGAAAACTTGGGTGTTCGATTGTTCGATCGAAAGGTTTAACATTTTCTGTTTATCTGGAATGGGATACAATAATTGGAATTCACAAGAAGTTATGTGATAACTAAATGAATGTTATAAACATAGCAGTTTAGTCTCACTTGATCGGTTGCCACGGAATTTTGATGTGATCAAAAGTCCGTCGCAATCACGTAGCGTACGCGGATACTCGCCGGACAAACTTAATAGACAGCTACATCCCATAGCCCCGACCAAGTGACTGTAGGAGAACCCCGTCGCCGAAAGCATCCGTTCGGGTGCTCGCGGTAGCGGTGTTCCGCCTTGGTGCACTTCGTCGACGGTATCAGGGGTGCGGCCGCCTACTAAAGTTTGCGACGAGCATTCAATCAGTTTGTCGGGAATCCTGTTGAATTGCCCGACTTAATATTGAAAAGTGTTTTCAATGATGAGACTAAAATGCGGGGTTTATAATTGTTAGGCATGCGATGTCTAAGTAATTCATTTGGTCAGGCATGCGATGTCTGAAAATATTGCGGATTCCAACTGTTGTAGTTTTACACTTTCTTTTCTGTGACCGTAAGTGTAATATGTGATATCGCCGGTTTCGTTGCTATATGTCAACGACAATTGGGATGGACATATTTACTTACGTTGATGACATGTGATATTATGTGTTGCTGGATATGTTATATTGGATCGTCGTCTTTGAATAGCCGGGAGTTTTTATGTGAGATGAGTGTTTTTCATTTTCATTCATGTAAAAACTTGTATGTAATATTCTTTTATTGGGGCGCTTCCAGGTTGCGGAAGTTGTCACCTTTTGTATATTATTTACTTTTCCGCACTAGGATAGACCCAAGGAGGAGGGCACAAGTAACCGGGTTCTGGAGTCCAGTGGGAGACCAACTCGAGGAGTCGAGTCCGGGTCTCCTAACTCTAGAATTGGTAGGGTTGCTTGCCGCTCTCGTAGGGGTCTAGGGATGTGGGTTTGGCTATTCATCACGACTGTGGAATCCGTGTTTTATACTGGCTCGTATTGAAAACACGGACGTCCTAATATATCCAATATTTCATATGTTTCTTCTGCTGCGATATCTGTGATGTGATCATGTGATGTTCTATGATAGATACAGTATATAGTATATATGATATATTATATAGACGTTATTTATGTTTTACACCCGCGCTAGCCCTGCCCCGCTCTGCCGTTAGTTACCTAACCTAACGGTGCACGAGGGGACATCGAGGCGAATGCGGATGGCATAAGTGTACGTCGTATTTATCTGTGATGTTTAGATACTTAAATGATGGGACTTCATTAATGTGATTAATGAAATAAAAGAAACCTAAGATGTTGTAGAATCGAATTTCAAAATAAAACAGGTAGCTACAGTTCTTGCTTTGCACAGCGGTATATGCGATATATCCTGCACCTTATTCGATGAGGAAAGGACCGAGATCCCTTCACCGGGAGTGACTCCTTTAGCAATAACTGGCAGATGCTACACACTCGGTTTGTCTTTTGATTGCTTTTAAGCGTTTTTGCTTTGCACAGTGATATATATGATATATCCCGCACCTCATTCGACGAGGAAAGGACCGACGATCCCTTCACCGGGAGTGACTCCTTTAGCAAAACTAGAAAAGCCTCAAAAGCACTCCATTTTAAAATCATTTGATTCTACAACGATATCAAGTTCATTACGCAATAGGTTTTCAGAAAAACCTGTCGTAGCCCTCCGTCATTTCAGATAAGTCCTATTTAGTATTCGTGCTACGTTTGTTGACCTCCGTCAAGGCGTAGTGTGCGGTAGCTAACTAGTATTTATCTGTTTATGCATTTGATGCAGATTGAGTTAGGGTAGTCGTGCGGCCTTATTGACCTCCGTCAAGGGTCGTGCGGGTGGGTTTAATTCGATCAAGAAATGACGGGTTGAACTTGACTAGTAGCCTATGGTTTGTTGACCTCCGTCAAGGTCATAGGGTGCTAGGGGCAAAATATTATCGGGAATTTCAAGTGTTGAAATTTGCAATGAGATTGCATACCTTCTATGAGATAGTTGGATCCCGATACCCGCTGCGAGTAAGTGTTACTCCTGGGAGAGTTTTATACATTACAATTAGCCGATCAAGTAGGTGTCTAGAAAGGTGTCAACGGGGTTACGCCTCTGGGAAAACGAGGTTTACAGTAATTAGGTTCGTGCGAAAGCACGGGGGACCTCCTTCAAAGTACCGACACTGGCCTGGCTGAAAGATTGGCGAACTTGTAATGTGTAATTAATCCCGGCTAGTCTTTCCTTTTAGGGTTTGAAGGAAGATTTGATAAAAAGCAGTGGGAGCCATCCTGATTAGATAAAATAATAACCAATCTATTCTTGCAAGAGCGCATGCTGAGTGTTTTCTTCTCTCTCTCTCCAGGTAGCGACCATATCACGCCTTAATCAAGATAATAATACGGAAAATTGACCGAACCCGCTTGTTATACTGAGCTGGGGAACGTTGGTCCCGCTCCAACTTATAAATGTTATAAGACAGAGCAGGAAATAGGGGATTACCAGAATTCCCGTGCCGCCCAAACGAAGAGAGTGCATGCTGATGCATCATCTTCGGTTGTGTTCGTTATACAGAACTGTTTCTCAGTATCCTTTACGTCCTGGGTATGTGATACCAGATCAGGATCCCAGATATGTAATATGTTACATAGGGCTACAGAAAGGTAGAGAACTGAGAACGGGTGATAAGTTTCATGAGGCAGAAAACGGGGCAAATGTTGCAGCCAAGTCTGTTGGTCACTGTCACCCTGTATTACAATACATTGATTCTGAACGAATGTTATTAGATACCGAACCTGATATACAAAATCATATCTGTCTCTTTATTAGTAAAGAAACGGTAAAATTTTGTATTGTTGGATAATGTTTTGAACATTTCCTATATCAAAAGTTGATCGGTTTAGGCACGTTATCTAAAAGCATTGATGTTCTAAATCAAACTACAGTTCTTAGTAATACGGAACACACACAAGAGGAAGAGTTCAGAAATGAACGAATCCTACTTGAGGCATTGTAGACTAGGTCAGATCAATGTGACCCGACTAGCTAGAGTTACATAAAGATGCATATTTAAATTAGTTTGAATTTACATCTTGTGAAACTCGCCAGTCATGTCACAAAGATAAGATGACCATAGCTCCGTTTACTGGAAACAGAGAAAGAGTTAATGAACTCTTGGGACTGATACATGATGATGTATGTAAGGTCTCCTGTCTACACATGCCAAGACCGGTTCTTTATACTTCATTGTATTCTCTGATAATCTCTCAAGATTCAGTCATATGTTCCTGTTGAAACATGAGTCCGAACCTTTTGAGATATTCACAGAATATAAGTTAGAAGTAGAGAACCAAAATAAGGGTATAAGTATTATGTCCTATGATGAGATCAGGGAGGAGAATACTTGTGCACGGAAATCCTGGATTATTCAGAATGAGATTCTCTCTCAGCATTACTCCTCTGTATACACCATAGCACGATGGTATATCGGGGCGGAGCAATCACACCCTATAAGATATGGTGTGCTCTATGATGAGTACTACTGAGTTACCTTTTTCCTTTTGGGTACTATGCACTTGAGAAGTTGCATACCTATTGAATAGGGTTCGAATCAAATCAATGCCTACCACTTCATATGTGATATGGAAAGGGAAGAGCCCATGTCTTAAGTTAGTTAAGATTTGGGGTTGTCCGGCCTATGTCTGAAAGCAAAATCCGGACAAACTCGAGGCAAGGTTAGTTATGTAGAACTGGAAAGGTTCCAGCTATGCAAACTACAGAAGATGATTTAACCAAAGGATTCAATAGATACCAACGAACCTCAGCCTCTCCGCCGATCTAGTAGGGTTCCTCACCCACCTGAGAGATACTTCGGTTTCTCTATGACAGTGGGAGCGAGGATTGCATCATGAGATGATGACCCAACTAGTTTCGAGCAGGCCATCGAGAGTAAGACTCTGTAAGAATGGCTGGATGTTTAGCGATCTGAGATGGAATCCATATACACCAACAAAGTATGGACTTTGGTTGCTATATCTGAAGGGTTAAATCCCTATCAGGAGCAAGTATATCTTGAGAAGATTACTTGGTGTAAATGGAAAAGTTGAGACTTTCAAAGCTAGACTTGTTAAAGGTTTTCGTCATCAACCAGGCATGGATAATGATGAAACTTTTTCTAAGGAGCTATGCTTAAGTCCATCCAGATCCTACTTGCCACGGTTACATACCATGACTGCGATATCTGGTGGTTGGGTGTCATGACTGCTTTTCTAAATGATGTTTTAGAAGAGTGCGTCTATAAGTACACAGCCAGAGGGCTTCGTAGACAGTGGGAGCAGCGGAAACGTGTGCAAGATGCTTTATAGGATTAAAGCAGGCATCGCGGAGTTGGAACATCTGTTTTGATGGATTAGTCAAAGAAGTTGACATCATCAAAATGGTAGATGAACCTTGTATAAACAAAAAGGTAGTAGGGAGTATGGTGATGATCCTCGTAGGGTACGTGGATGACATACTCTTGATAGGGAAAGAGTTTCCTATGCTACGCTCGATCAATCTCCGCTTATCACAATGATTCTCCACATAGGATCAAAGTGATACCTCCTAAATCCTGGGTTTTTGGATCTATGAGATAGATCTAAATGGATGTTAGGATTCTCACTAGTTGTAGTGAGACAGTATCAACCGATCCTGGGGAGAATCACTGGAAGGGTTCCAGGGTGATAAAGACGACTGAGTGTCAGTCACAGGCATTGTCTTAACCCTCAGTAAAGGGACGGTATGTTGGAAGAGTTCCAAGCTAGATACCGTGGCATACTAGACGATGAAGGCAGGATACATCGCTACTTAAGATACTACCAAAGAGGCTGTTTGGATGTATAATGGTTCATGAGATGAACTATGTTCCTCCCATTGTGTGACAATGGAGTTGTGGCTTACGCCAAGGAACGTCCGTCCCATCAGTGATCCAGACATATTCTAAGGCAGTATCACCTGATCATGGAGATGGTTGATCTCCAGGGTGATCGAGGTTTGGAGAGTAGACTCAGAGGACAAACACAGCGGATCCACTCACAAAGGCCTGTTCCCAGAGAGAGACTTTTATGGGATGGTTGAGTATGAGATACTACAACCACTGCTACAGATGGCCCTAGTGCAAGTGGGAGATTGTTAGTTATATGTATGCCCTAGAGGCCATTACTGTACATATGATGTATATTGTAGTGGATGCTGGGACATATATAGGGAGGACTTTCTTGCTCGACATGATAGTATGCTATCTGGTTGATCTTTACCTTAACGTGTATACTGTTTGTCTCTCTGTTACATGTTGGTAAAGCCCTTAGGATGTGTGCTTGACTACCTGGACTATGATGCGGATCATACTAGTGGGGACATGGTAGTCCATAAGTACATCCTTCACAGTCCCTAGTCGTGGGTATATCGAGACGGGGCATCGATATACCAGAGTAGACTAGCGTATACCTTCTCGACCCATACAGATGGGCGATGGATGGTCCCATATCCATTGGTGTTTGACATCGGAGATGATATACGGGTGCTCAGTAGAGACTGGGTACACCGAGAACTCCCAGATGGTATTATACCTCACGTCAGATGGCAGTTCTCTGGTGACACTGGTACAGAGTAGTCTGTTGACCCGAGATCGTCATAGAGTCTTGTGTGGTTCCCACTGTGCTTTGATTTCCATCTTACCACGTCCAAGAGGGCGTGCAAAATGGTGGTTTTTGGGTACAGTCCCGAGTCACATGGAGGCAATGAGCGATAGGAGGGGATTCGTCTCTCCCGGTATAGGGGGTTGATGTTGCGCTGTGTTCGATTGGCTATAACAGGAAATCCCTGGCCAGGGTTGCTGAGATTTACTGGTAAGTGTTACCAGTAGTTTCTCGAACAGTTATAGACCTCATATCGACACGACTTATTGAGCTATTGGGGTCTGACGTTTTACCACCCCTAGGCAAGATATGCGACATATCAGACGATCAGACCGGACTGTACGGTAGTGTTACTGGTTGGATTCACTGGAGTGTGAGCGGGCTTGCTCGTCGATCTTCAGATCGCTCAATACCCGGGTGGCCGTTACGTTTAGCAGACCGCTTGCGGCTTGTGGGTGTTTGATATGATCATCACCTGCTGCCGGCGTATTGACGAGTCTTTAGAGTCCTACACAGAGGTTTCCTGGCTCAAGCGAAACGAAATAGGAGCGCATATGAAATATGTGCGGGACCGAGAATAATGCGTGTATGTGATACCGTATTCTATTCTCGCGATAAATGTATCGAATGGTTGTATCCGATATAACCTAGTTATCGATTCAAGCGTTGATTCGATAAGCCGATATATTGTATACTAGTCGGTTGTGTGCGACATAACCGGATCATTGAATCAAGTGTTGATTTAATGATTTAATGCATATTTATATATTTGATATATTACTTTGCATCAACTAGTATCGGTTTACTTAAGATGGATTTTCTCACTCGGATGTGCGCATTATATATGTGATATGATTTTGTGCACTTGCTTGTATCATGTTTGATGATACATGCTTTTTGGTTAAGTGTAAAGTATTAAACCTTGGTTAATGAAATGGTTAGGGTTTAATTATTTGTTATTCATTTATCTTATTTAATTATCCTTTTATTTTTGATAAATGAATAAAAGAAAAGAGAAAAGAATGGTGGCTAATTTTGTTCTTTAGTTGAAGCTTCATGAAGCTTTGATCAAGTCAACCATTCTTATCTCATCCTTAACCCTAACCATTCCCACTAACCCTAGTTTAATCTCTACACTTGACCATGGTTAATTTTATGATAAGAATTCATTTTCTTTTCTTTTTCAATTAACTTATCATAACTATTTCCTTCTTCTTCTTCATTTCTTCAAGTGAAGAAAGCTTGCCTCCATCAATGGCAAGTGATGAAAAAAGAGTGAGAAATCCAAATCTAAAGTTAACCCACTTCCTATTTCTTCATCCTCTACCTCTTGCCAAGTAGTAGAGTGTGTTTCCTTCACAAGTTTTTAGGACTTGGTGAAGGTGGAGCTTGATCTTTCGATGCCTCGACGTAGATCATCTTCGGCATGGACATCGACGACCTAGCTTGCCCATACTCCGACGAAGCCGACACTTGAGCCCGGATTTGATTTGGACAGCGGAGAGGACCTCGTTGCGGAGCTATGGAGGTGAAGCACCGGATCTACAAAGGTTGTATTTCCGTATCTTGTAGTTAAGTGTTAACTAGTTAGCTTTTTCGCCTAGTTTTCTAGCAAACGATCCGTAGTCGGGTCTCTCGGCACCCATATTTTTTTATATTGGCATGTTCGATGCCTTGTGAGACCTCACTTGTGTGTCTAGGGACCCTACAGAAGCAGTCTCCCAAGATGTAACACCCTAGAATATTGGTATAGTAAAATAATAATATCAGTGCATTTTTTTCTCAATTAAATCTATCTTTAATTTGGAGCTTAATATTTCTTAGATATAATATATTATGGTTATGGTTGTCTGTTGGTTAAATATATAATATTTAGTTTTAAGATTGGTTTTCTAATCTATTCGTATCCTATTAAATTCTTCGTATAATATATTCTATTGGCATCAGTTGTATAGCAAGTTAAATTTGTGTATGATAAGTTTAACTAAACATATAATAGATATTGAAGATCTTTTTAAATTTTTTAAACAAATATGATTTTTGTGCAAATTGTTTTAAACCTATATATATTTAACCCATCCTATATCTTTACCCTAGCAAATTATATATATATATATATATATATATATATATATATATATATATATATATATATATATATATAAACAAATCACTCTCTCCATATATTATATAATCTTTAACCTAATTTATAATAATATATTCCTAACTGATTTTCTTTCTCTCTCTTCCCTATTTAATCAATCATACTCTCTCTCCCCTCATGATATTTCTTCTTCTTCTCAAAAAATAAACCGAGCTTACTCTTTCATCGGCGCACCCACCAAGCCAACACCTACGTCGCACCGCCACCACCTTCTTCCTCTTCTTCTTCGTCTTCACCATCGCCACTTTCCTTACCCTCTCTGGACTCCATCACTTTCATCAAACTGAAGATTCCAACTTCCTTCACACTCGTCCCGACCATCACCTCAACCCTACTGCCCTTGCAGCCACCGCTTCCACTGCTAGCTACCATCATCATCTTATTCTTCATCTTCTTCGTGCTCGTGCCTGAGACTCATGTCGCCTCCTCAACCTCTGCCTTCGTCTTTGTTTCCGCCTTCTTCTATAACCTCTGTCGCCGCCACTGTCGTCGGGTTATCCGCGCAACAGCAGCAGCCGCAACAGTAACCTCGACGACACCGAAATTCTCGACCGCGACAGCCATTCGACGCCATTTCGGACCACGAACTGAGGCTCTAAGGTTTGGCCCAAGTCCGCGTGAGCACGACGATCGTTTCTGTGTCTTCGGATCTCCGTTCCTGCAATATTCGATTTTGCGCGCGAGGTGTTCGATGAAATGCCTCAATAGAGATTTTCTGTCGTTTCTCACGTTCTTGTGGCGTGTCGCGCATTCGTGGATCCCCGAAGAAAGTATTTCTAAATACTTGCTGCATGCTAGTTACGGCCAGATCATATTTGGTGTAACAATATTATTACTATTAATGTCTTATAATTAAATGGATTGTAAACCCTGTTTAATAATATATCGAGATCTGAATCACGATACGTCGACAACCTTGATCTAGTCAAAATATTTGATTTAACATGCTGTAATTACTATATACCTACATATATTGTCGTAAAATTATTCTATCATTTTATGCGATTATCTTGTTTATCATTTCATTTCATGTCGTTAACTATTTAATAACTAAGACTTAAATTTAATACATAAAATATAACAAAGATATTTAATTAATATTACTTAATGATAATCGTGACAAGATACTATTTTAAATACGGTTATACTAAATCCATGAACACGTAATAGTTGATACAATTTTATATCAGTTAACACTTATCTTGATACTGTTATGACCGTTATTGGATTCTATACATCATGATTTGTTTTTTGTGAATAAGATATAACCACTTACATGACTGATATATCATTATTGACATGCATGTACACTTATTCATGAATTGTACAATGTTATCCAGTTACTGTTACCGCTATCATGCTAGTTGTCATGCCCCGCTTCCCAAGATACTTAAATACGGTACGTGATAAAACCAACCATATTACCTATGGTGAGGAAAAATCCTTCCATAGCCACATTACGGCTGTCAATCAGATATCAAGAACAGTAAGTAAAAATCTAACTAACACATGTCCAACTGCCATAATAAAATAATAACGAGAAAGTAGCGGAAACGAATAAGGATCAAACAAAAAATAATATTCTAATCACGTCCCTTATGGGATCACAGCGTTAAACCATAACTAGAAAATAAAAATAAACTAAATATCTCTAAACTAATCGGCAAAGCTCCTCACTGATCAGTTTGCTTGCCGAAATATTCTCGATATTCCTGTGACAAGGTTAAAAGAACCAGGCCATGCAAAATCCAAATGTGAGTGCGTCATAAATGTCATAATAAAAAGCTGAGTAATGTACTATAAGGTGTTATGTGCAAAATGAAGTATAATTATAAACAAACACTCACGGATGATATATCGGCAGGTTATAGGTATCTCACGTGTATCCTTTCTAGGTTATCTATCCAACGGTATTTGAAACCAATTAATGGAATTCTCAATATAACTCAATAGTATCCCGTGCGTGCCCGGGACCACGGTCATGACTTTCGGGGATGAATCCGAGACGTGCCGCTAGGCAGTAAAACAATATCATGTACAGACGAATGATGTCAGTATCATCATTCCGGGGCCCGAAACCCGTATCGACTAATCGGTCTGTGGAAAGCAGTGATCTGTTGGGTTATAAGTCGGATTTCATTATTGATTTCCCTTTTTCCCCCAAGTTTCGTATTCAAGTCAGGTATTAATGACATCTACCTAATGCCAACACATGAACAGACATGTACATGTTATATTTATCTAGACAACAAGTCACGTCTATCAGAACAACAAGTTAGGATTGTCAGCATTGGTAAATAATCTAAGTAACAGGTATAGTAACGACAAGATAACGTGTCTTGCACATATCAGGCAGTGTGTATTAAACAAGATAAATATTTGATTGCGTAACCAATCACAATAAAAGCAATAGTATAACTGTCATGGCTATCAGCTATAACGGGATGGATATACTCCGTATTACTTGTTTAAACATGAATATCTAACCGTATTTATTTCATGACTGTTAATTATTGTAAACTAAACGATATCTACTAGAATAGTTCGCGTCGGTAATTTTGTATAATTTCATCAGTTGCAACTACACACGTATCAGCATTACTAGATAATATAGTACGGACTATTTTATAAAATTGTATATCAATAATAGTTTGCAAATTATAAATATAAATAGTTTGGTATATGTAAATTAACATGTTGCAACTTAGAAAACTTGTCTTGATCGGTAAAAGAATATGACGACGAATACGGATACCCGCACGACAACACGATCGAGAAACACGGCGCACGACGTACGATCGAAACAAGTCTCGACCAGGCAAATGCGACGATGGGGTGTTTGCTCATGCTTTGAACTTTTGAGACTTAGGTCTTGGTTCAGATCGTCGGTGAGAGAAAGTAGGTGGTCACGGCGGCGTAGCGAGGGCCCCCGGGAAAATTACAGAAAGAAGAAAAAGAAGAAGAAAGTGTGTCGATAGTGATGATGAGGTCTCGGGTTCTGGGTTGAGGGCGATGGAGGAAGGTGAGATTAAGTCGGTGACGGGGAGATGGGGAAAGTGAGGTCGACAACGAGATGGGGTTGGCGCGCGATGATGGGTTAGAGCTCGGTGAGAAAAGGAAAGAAGAAGAAGGTGATGGTGGAAGGGATGAAGTCGGGGTTCAGGCGAGGACATAGAGGGAGTTGAGGAGGTGAGGAAGGGTTGCGGGAGACGGCGACGAGGGAAAAGTGAGGAAGGAGGTGCGGTGATGGTGGCGATGCGGATGACGGGAGGTGATGTCGACGAGGTGAGGAAGGCAGGGTGCAAGTGACATGGGTTAGGGTCGATGTTAGAGGAAAAGAGGAAGGCAACGACGGCGGGGGGAGGAAAATGGAGGCCGACGACGAGGTGAAGAAAAGCGTGGGTTAGGGCTCGAGGATATTGAGAGAAAACAGAGAGGGAGAGAGAGAGAGAATTGGGTTTTAATTTAATTTTTTTATGTATATATTTATATATATATAGTTTAGTATAAGATAATTTATATATATATATATATATATATATATATATATATATATATAATACAATTATAACTAATAGTGTATCAAACTTAACCAAACTTCACCAAAATCTTATCAAAAATATATTTTTAGAGAATAATACATAAAATTTTAAGCCATAATGCACGAATAGAATTTTAAATATATATACCCCCGAATATAAGATTTAAAAAGGATTTTAAATAAATATATAGATTTAATAAATATTTGGTTATAAGATATCTTGAGATTTAAACGAGATAAATAAAAGCAAACTAAGAAATGGGATGATCAACCATGTGATGGCAGTTAGCAAAATATAACTTATCATTAACTTGTGGTTATTAAAAGATATATAATAATTTATAATTTATATATATATATATATATATATATATATATATATATTATACTTGATCTATATAGATTTAGTTTACTGATAAGTACCAGATATAATCTAGCACCATACTGGGTTTCACACATGTGAATCGGGTCAGATAACCATTACTACTATTCGATTCACTCGCAACCCAAATGAATAAAATAGAAGAAATATAAAGAAAGTGTAAAAATACAACTAATATTGTATAAATATACTAGGGTGTTACATTATACCCAACTACAAAAGAATTTCGTACTCGAATTTCACGAAACAGGACTAGACAAGAAGATATGGATCTGAGAGAAGAGATGTGGAAACTTTTGCCGAATCTCGTCTTCACGTTCCCAAGTAGATTCTTCATGCGAACGATTTTCCCACGAAATGAGTACTAGAGAGATTACTTTATTCTTGAGAAGCTTTTTTCGTTGATCCACAATAGCCCTTGGTTGCTCATCATAAGTTAAATCTTCTCTCGCCGTCAGTTCTGAATGATCAAGGACGTGTGTCTTATCTTGAACATACTTGCGGAGTTGAGATACATGAAACACGTCATGAACACCCTCCAAGGATGGTGTTAAAGCCAATCGATACGCTACCTCTCCAACACGCTCAATGATATCGAAAGGCCCCATGAATCGAGAATTAAGCTTGCCTCGATTGCCTAATCGGATTACTCCCCTAGTCGGTGATATCTTCAAGAACACAAGATCACCAACAACAAACTCTAAAGGTCTTCTTCAAGTATCAGCCAAACTTTTCTGTCGATCTTATGCCACTCTCATATGATCACAAATCAAGTTAACTTTCTCTATAATTTGCACAATGAGTTCCAGTCCCAACAATCTTCTTTCTTCAATATCGTCCCAACATACTGGCGAGCGACACTTACGACCATACAACGCTTCGTATAGAACTATCTGTATAGTCGCCTAAAAACTGATGTTGTATGAAAACTCTACTAAATGTAAATGATTCTCCCACAACCCTTGAAGTCCAACATGCAGGTTCTCAACATATTTTCAAGAGTTTGGATCGTTCTCTCAGACTGTCCATCTGTCTGAGAATGGTAGGTCGTACTAAATTTCAAGCGAGTTCCCAAACTTTTCTGTAGACTCCTCCAAAAGTGTGATAGGAACCGAGTATCACGATCAGAAACGATACTCACTGGTACTCCATGCAATCTCACAATCTCCTGCATGTACTGCTCTGCCAAAACCTCCGTCGACTGACCAACTCGAAATGGTATGAAATGAGCTGCCTTGGTCAGTCGATCGATAATCACCAAAACTGCGTTATTGGCATTTGGACTCCATGGTAAGGCTGTCACGAAATCCATGGTTATATGTTCCCACTTCTATTGAGGAATCGGAAGTGGTTGCAATAAATCGGCTACCTTTTAATGTTCATCCTTGACTTGCTGACACACTAAGCATCTCGATACGTAGCGAGCAATCTCTCTTTTCATGCCTTCCCACCAAAAGCGTTGTCGCAAATTCTATACATCTTCGTGCCTCCCGGATATACTGAATATACAGAACTATGAGCCTCCTTCATGACTTCTTCAATAACATCTCTTTTAGGTACACACAAACGACTTCCATATCTTAATGAACCATCTTCATGAATCAATGAATCTGTTTGAAGTCCCACTTCCACATGTCCTCGAAATTTCTGCAATCTAGGATCGTGCAACTGTGCTGCTTTAATACTATCAATCAATGATGAATGTACTTGCAACTGCATCAATTGTCCCGAAGAATCTGATAGTAAGATCTCCAGCTTGAATCTTGTGCATCACGAAAAACTGTATTTTAATACCACTCATTCATTATCATTTTTGTGTTATATCGGTACTATCAATCTGTGTCTACTCAATAAGTACAGATTACATGTATTCGTGATAAAAACACTAGAAACATACTCAAATACATGGATACGACATTTGTGAGTCAACACTGGCAACCGGAATAGAAAACCGATCAATATTCAAATAGTTTTTGCAACAAACATGTGTGCACAATATTTTTATCAAGAATAGTCCAACATGATGCAATATAATACAAGTGTGAACAAAACTCTTTTTGATGCATGAACCATGGTAGGACAGCCTAGCACAAGTGGACACACAAGTTGGTTATAAGAATTATGGTTTGTGCAAGTAGATAAGCAAGTGGGCTTGGCATGATTAAGAGATAAAGGTGTGATGTGATTTAAAGTTCACATTTTCCCTCCAAATCTACAGATTACAACCCAAGTTGATATAGAAGAATCAAATAATACCAGAGAGATCATGGAGAGGATATAAGTGAAAGGTTTGCCTAGCACCCTATGTAGAGTTTTGAAGCATCACATGTCTCAAAGTTTAGATTTTTATGGTGCTAAACAAGCATACAAAGGAATCGATCCTAGAAAATTAGGGTTTCGAAAGATAAAGCGAATAAAAACTAGGGTTTCGAGACTACAACCTTTGTAGCTCCCTTTCGCTGGATTCTTTGGTCTCTTGGGTGTTGGAAGAAGGTCCTCTTGAAGTCCTCTCACGTCCACGACGATCCACCCGGAGTTCCTCGTCCAAGCTCGCAACTTCGATTATCAAGATGAGAATCGAAGAGAACACTCTAAACAAGTTGGCTAAACTTGTGTAGAATGATGTTGTGGTTTAGATTCTCACTTCAAAAACCTTTCTTTATGTGTGTTTTACTCACTAGAAAAAACTAGAGAGCAAATGGTGAAGGAGGAATAAGATGGAGGCTTTCTTTTTCACAAGAGAAAAAAAATGATAACCATGAAAAGAAATGAAATATATCTTTATATATTTTATTTCTTCTCACTACAAACCATGGTTAAATGATGGAGACATTATTTAACTTGAGTTTTAAAACACAAAGAGAAGGATAACTCATGGTTAGAAGTAGGTGAGCATGGTTAGGTTTAAAGAAGAATGTAGAAGCAAGCAAGAATTATCCTTATCTTTTCTAATTTGTTTTTAAACAATAAATCAAATAATAATCCATATATTCAACCATGGTGTGAGTCTTATATTGCCACCATTTCCATGTGTAAACAACCATGATAGATGGGTGTATGTATGTATGTATGTATGCACATCCATATGTGCATGAAACTAGTAAGAAAGAAAGAAAGAAAAACATACATGCATGCACACATCCATCATCCAAGAAAAGGTTTTAAGTGAGAAAAACTAATGGTTAAATGATAAATCAACACTTGATTTATCAGTCCGGCCATATCACATATGACCCTACCAAAAGCAAGCCGCCCGATCAATGTACGGTATCATATACGCGCATTTTAATCGGGTCCATGCGCATATCGCATACGCGTACCACAACGTTTCGCCTGGACTAGGTAACTCCTGTGTGGGACTCTCAGACTCGTCAATACGCCGGCAGAGGGTAATGATCATATCAAGTACCCCCAAGCCGCAAGCGGTCAGCTAAACGTAACGGCCACCCGGGTATTGAGCGATCAGAAGAAAACAAGCGAACCTGCTACAACTCCCGTCGAGCCAACCGGCAACACTACCGTACAGTCCGGTCTCTTCGTCAAATATGCTGCATATCGAGCCTAGGGATGGTCACGTCGACCCCAATAACTCAATAAGTCGTGCCGGTGAATGGTCTATAACAGATCGAGAAACTACTGATAACACTTATCAGCAAATCTCAGCAGCCCTGGCCAGGGACTTACTGATATAACTAGTCGGGCACAGCACAGCATCAACTCCTAATACCGGGAGAGACGAAACCCCTCCTATCGCTCATTTTCTTCGTGTGTCTCGGGACTGTATCCAACGGCCACCTGTTTGCACGACTCAGTAGAGCCGTGGTATGGTGGCAATCAAAGTACAGTGGGAGAACACACAAGACTCTATGACGATCTCGGGTCTACAGACTAACCTGTACCAGTGTCACCTGAGAACTGCTATCCGACGATAGATATAATTCCATATAGGAGTTCTCGGTGAGTCCGTCCAGTGTACCCAGTCACCACTGAGCACCCGTATATGATCTTGATGTCAAACATCGATGAATGTGGGAACATTTATCGCCCATCGTATGGGTCTAGTATCATATACGCTAGTCTACTCTGGTATATCTGTGCCCCGTCTCGATATACCTACGACTAGGGACTTTCCAGGATATGCTTATAGACTACAGATGTCCCACTAGTATGATCTCCATCATAATCAGAGTAGTCAAGCCGATATTCTCAGGGCTTTATCAGCATGTATGAATGAATAAAAGCATGATCAAATCAACATGTCAGATAAAGAAGAACCAGATAGCATACTATCTGTCGAGCAAGAATGCATACTGAATATATATACATGTACAAATACATCCACTATCATATAATGGCCTCTAGGGCATACATATATCCAACAATCTCCTACTTGCACTAAGGCCAGTTATTGGCGTATCTCATACCCAACATCTCAAAAAGTCGCTCATGCTGTGGCTGAGGGAGGGCCTTGGTGAATGGATCCGCGGCGTTATTCTTTGTGTCTACTCTCCTAATCTCGATCTCGCGGCGATCTACAATCTCCCGGATCAAATGAAAACACCTCAGGATGTGTCTGGACCGCTGATGGGATCTGGGCTCCTTGGCTAGCGCCATAGCCCCATTATTATCACAATACAAAGGTATTGGATCAATAATGGTTGGAACTACTCCTACCTCCGAGACGAACTTCTTCATCCAGACGGCTTCCTTGGCGGCATCATTTGCAGCAATGTACTCAGCTTCCATCGTAGAGTCTGCAACGGTATCTTGTTTGGAACTCTTCCAACTCACCGCCCCTCCATTGAGGATAAATACAAACCCAGAGATAGATTTGCTGTCGTCCTTATCGCTCTGGAAGCTCGAATCGGTAAAGGCCTCCATTTGGAGATCTTCATTACCATACACCAAGAACAATTCTTTAGTCCTTCGTAAGTACTTAAGAATGTTCTTCACAGCTGTCCAGTGGTTCTCCCCTGGGTTGGATTGATACCTGCTTACAACACTAAGTGCATAAGCTATATCTGGGCGTGTACATAACATCGCATACATTATAGATCCTACTGCCGAAGCATAGGGTATAACACTCATGCGAGCTCTCTCTTCATCGGTCTTTGGACAAGAATCCTTGGAGAGAGTGACTCCATGGCAAGCGGGTAAGGCACCCCGCTTGGAGTCTTCCATACTAAACCTTTTTAGGATGGTGTCAATGTACCTGGTTTGGAACAATCCCAATAACCTTTTGGATCTATCCCTATAGATCCTTATGCCCAGAATATATGTGGCATAACCCAGGTCCTTCATGGAGAACCTCAGTGATAAGAAAGATTTGACCGACTGTAGCATAGGAATATCATTTCCTATCAGAAGAATGTCGTCCACGTACAATACGAGGAATATGACAGCTCTCCCTACAGCCTTCTTATAAACACAAGGTTCATCTGGATTTTTGATGAAATCAAACTCTTTGATGACATTATCGAAACAGATGTTCCAACTCCGTGATGCCTGCTTTAACCCATATATGGATTTAAGCAATTTACATGCTTTCTCGCTGCTCCCACTGTCAATGAAGCCCTCTGGCTGATCCATATAAACGCATTCTTCTAAATTTCTATTTAGAAATGCAGTTTTAACGTCCATCTGCCAGATTTCATAGTCGTAGTGAGCAGCAATAGCAAGTAGGATCCGAATGGATTTAAGCATGGCTACGGGAGAAAAAGTCTCGTCATAGTCCAAACCTGGTCTTTGACGAAAACCCTTCGCCACAAGTCTTGCCTTATAGGTCTCCACCTGCCCATCTACACCTATCTTTCTTTTAAAGATCCATTTTCACCCCCACAGGTTTTACCCCAGGGGGTACAACGTCCAAAGTCCATACTTTGTTGGTGTACATAGACTCCATTTTGGATCTTATGGCATCCAGCCACTTCACAGAGTCTCTACTCGTGATAGCTTGCTGAAAACTGGTAGGATCATCATCATCCATGATACAGTCTTCTCTGTCACCATCAATGAGGAAACCATAGTACCTCTCCGGTGGGTGAGAAGTCCTACCAGACCTACGGAGTGGCCGAGGTTCTTCATTTTCTATTGTAACAGCCGGTTCAACCAAATCGTCATTTGTAGTTTGTGTCTCCAGAACCTCTTCTAGATCCACCACCTTGCCATCATCTTTATCTGTGAAAAACTCTTTTTCCAAGAATGTGGCATACTGAGAAACAAACACTTTTTGTTCCTCTTTGTGGTAGAACAGATATCCATAAGAATTCTTTGGATATCCCACAAAGTTACACATGACTGACCGTGTCTCGAGTTTGTCCGGATTCTGCTTTTTAACATAGGCCGGGCAACCCCAAATCTTAATTCTCTTAAGAGATGGTCTCTTCCCATGCCATATCTCATATGGTGTGGTAGACACGGCTTTGGTTGGAACCCTGTTTAGCAGAAACGCTGCAGTCTCCAATGCATGCCCCCAAAACGAGACTGGTAACTCAGCGTCACTCATCATTGACCGGACCATATCTAATAGGGTCCTATTCCGTCGTTCTGACACACCGTTGTGCTGTGGTGTGTAAGGAGGAGTGAGCTGAGAGAGAATCCCATTCTCTTTTAGGAAGTTCGCAAATTCTGTACTGAGATACTCACCACCCCGATCTAATCGAAGCATCTTAATACTCAAGCCAATTTGTTTTTCTACTTCTTGTTTATATTCAATGAATTTCTCGAAAGCGTCGGACTTGTGCTTTAATAAAAATACATGACCGAATCTTGAGAAATCATCAGTGAATGTAATGAAGTATGAAAAACCGCCTCTAGCCTGTGTAGACATCGGCCCACATACATCACTATGTATGAGGCCTAGGAGCTGAGTAGCTCTTTCTCCGTGTCCGGTAAACGGAGTTTTGGTCATTTTACCCTTGATACAAGACCGGCAAGTCGCATAAGATTTATATTCAAAAGAGTTTAAATATCCATCTTTGTGTAACTTGTTTAGTCTTCTTTCGTTAATATGACCAAGTCTACAGTGTCAAAGAAAAGCTTCATTTAATTCTGAAAGTTTTCTTTTATTAGTGTGTTGTATACTGAAAACTGTGTGTTGATTTAGGACATATATTCCGTTATTAAGCGTACCATACCCAACCAACATTTGATTCAGGTGAATGTTCATAACATTGTTCTGCAATACAAAATTATATCCTTCATTGTCCAACAAAGAAACGGATATTATATTACATAGCATACTTGGTACAAAATAACATGGATTCAAAACCAAAATACATCCAGATGGCAACCCCAAGTGATACTCTCCCACTGCGACTGTATGTACATTGGAACCATTTCCAACGCGGAGAGTATGGTCACCTGTCTTCAAAACCTTGCTATTTCTCAGCCCCTGCATAGAATTGCAAATGTGAGAACCTGAACCGGTATCCAATACCCAGGAAGCAGAGTTTATTGAAAAACAGTTTTCTGTCACAAACACACCTGAAGCAGAAGCATCCCCATGCTTCTTCTTGAGACTTAAGTACTCCGTGCAGTTGCGCTTCCAATGTCCTGTCTTGTGGCAATGAAAACATTCGCCCTTCCCCGAGTCTCCAGCCTTGGACTTTTCCTTTCCCTTCACCTTTTTAACTCCACCTTTAGGATTGGTGGGCTTCTTCTTTTTCTTTCCCTTGGCCTTAGCTTTCGGGTGAGAAGAAGAAGATTGTCCAATAGTCATAACGGGAGTTCTTGCTGACTTCATAGTGCTCTCTGCACTCCTTAACATATTAAGGAGTTCAGGGAGTTCCTTCTCCATGCCATGCATGTTGAAGTTCACTATGAACTGAGCAAAGGTGGAGGGAAGGGACTGCAGAATAATATCTATATATTGTTCATTGTCCATCGTCCATCCAAGGTCCTCAAGCTCTTCTATAAGAGCTATCATCTTCAGAACATGGTCTCCTACTGGTGTGCCAGGGGCCATTCGCATCTGAAACAATTTCTTTGATGCTTCGTATCGTAATACGCGGGATTGCTCTCCATACAACTCCTTTGTATGAAGCAATATACCGTGAATGTCCATGTCCTCGTGCTGCTTTTGATGTGTGTTGTCCATCGATGCAAGCGCGAGGCATTTGGCCGTGGCACAGTCAGCGTCCCATGTTTTGCGGACTTCAATGTCCGCAACTGAAGATTTTGGACCTGGGACGGGCGGGGCTGAAGCCGTGAGGACATATGATACTTTATCATAAGTCAAGGCGATTTTTAGATTCCTCAGCCAGTCTTTATAGTTGGTCCCATTCAGTTTGATTTTATCAAGTAGAAGCTTAAGTCCAGTCATGGGTATCTGCCATTAAGAGAGAGAAAAGAATACACTCAGCGAAAGCTCTTGCAAAGATCAGATTGGTTATTATCTTGTCTAATCGATATTTCCCACTGCTTTTATCGAGTTTTTCTTTCAAACCTTAAAAAGAAAAACTAGCCAGGATTAATTACAGTCTACAACTTCGCTAACTGTTCAGCCAGGCCAGTGTCGGTACTTGAGGGAGGTTCCCCGTGCTTTCGCACGGACCTAATTAGAGTAAACCTCGTTTTCCCAGAGGCGGAGCCCCGTTAACACCTTTCTAGACACCTAATGAGTTAGCTAATTGTAAACTGTAAAACTCTCCTAGGAGCAACTATTGCCCACAGTGGGATCGGGATCCAACCATCACATGGAAGGTATGCAATCTCATTGCAAATTTCAACTATTGAAATTCCCGATGCGGTTTTTACCCCTAGCACTTATGACCTTAACTATGGTCAACAAATCATAAGTACCAGTCAAGTTCTACCCGTCATTTCTTTATTAATTAGACCCACTCATATGACCCTTAACTAAGGTCAACAAAGTCATAAGAATGTCTTAATTAATCTGCATCATATGCAATGTAGGAAGACATCACTTAGCTACCGTACACTACGCCTTAACTATAGTCAACAAACGTAGCACGAATACTAAGTACTCTACTTCCTAAAATGATGGAGGGTTGCGGATGATTTTTAAGAAAATCTTTAACGCTTTGAACTTGATATCGTTGTAGAATCAATTGGTTTTCAAAAGGAGTAGCTTAAGCTCCGCAGTTTTGAAATATAGCTTTTTCATAAATAGCCGAGTGGTTTTCAAATCCGATTCTACAACATCTTTTTAGGTTTATTTTCTTTACATTAATCACATTAATGTAATCCCATCATTTAAGTCCTTAAGCCAATCACAGAAAAGAAACGAAAATAACACGTACGCTTATGCCATCCGCATTCGCCGCAATGTTCCGTTATGCACCGTTAGGTTACTTAACTAACGGCATACTGGGACGGGACTAGCGCGGGTATAAAACATAAGCAACGTCTACTATATATCATATATATAATATGTCATTCGTCTCAGATATCACAGAACACAGGCAGCAGAAACATAGATATAAAGTGGGATATACTAGGACGTCCGTATTTAGTATTTAGCCAGAATAGAAAATACGGATTCCACAGTCGCGATGAATAGCCAAGCCCACACCCTGGACTCCTACGAGAGCGGCAAGTGACTCTACCAATTCTGGAGTTTAGGAGACCCGGTCTCCACTCCTCAAGATGGCCTCCCACTGAACCCCAGAACCCGGTCACCTGTGCTCCCCTCCTTGGGTCCATCCTAATGTGGAAAAGTAAATAATATACAACACTGGTGACACAACCTCAACCCGGAAGTGCCCCAAATAAAAGAATATTACATTACATTTGAATTTACATGAATGGAAAAATAAATCTCATCTCACATAAAAAAAACCCGGCTATTCAATCGCGACAATCCTGCACATCATATCTCAGCAACACATAATATCTCATATCATCAACGTAAGTAAGTATGCATACCCCAATCGTCGTTGATGTATAGCAACGAAACCGGCGATATCGTACATACTACACTTACGGTCACAGAAAAGAAAGTGTAAAACTACAATATTTGGAATCCACATTCTCTTTAGACATCATAAATGTGAAATATCACATATTTCGTATTTCATGCCTAAACTATATGAATTCCACATATTGTATCACATTCCAGATAAACAGACAGTATTAAAGTTTTCGAACGAACGATCAAGTACCCAAGATTCACTAAAGCTCAACACTTGAGCAGGGTTCAAAAATCCGGAGTGTGACACAGTAGTAGCGGTCCAGCCGTAGAAGGGTCAAGCCAACGCCTCACATGTGGCACGCCGTACTGCCCCAAACCCTAAGGTTCAAAGGGCAGTTCAAGACGGTCACATAATCGAGTTAAGGTTTGTTGTCTTCTAGAGGGTCCACCACAAAAAGACTTGCACGTATCTCCAAAGTATTTAAACCCCGTGAATAGTGAGCAAATGATACTCGTTCAAACACTTCAATACTTTCTAATCTATCCGGAAAAGCAACGAAATGAAAATTCCGATCGAATCTACGCGTCCAAAACCATCTCCAGAAAATACAGTACTATATTCAGATTAAACATACCTAAAACACTGTACAAGAAGTAATAAGAATTACAGTGTAAATTAGATGCAATGATACCTCTGTACGGCCGCGGAGCCGCGGCCTAAGCAAGGAATTGCCGCGGTTCCGCGGCCATTTGTACTGTTCATGGCATCGAATTTCACCAGAATTCTTAGTTTTACCTGCTGTATTTTTTAAGTATTTTTAATCCTGAAAAATGTCAGATTTTAAAATTTGTCCAGAGAGGGTCTTAAAATGTCGTATTTTTGTCCGATCGGGATTTTTACTTCGTAAAAGCATCGCCTAATGTTCTAGGTCGGCTCTGATACCAATGAAAGGTTTGCCTAGCACCCTATGTAGAGTTTTAAAGTATCACATGTCTCAAAGTTTAGATTTTTATGGTGCTAAACAAGCATACAAAGGAATCGATCCTAGAAAATTAGGGTTTCAAAAGATAAAGCGAATAAAAACTAGGGTTTCGAGACTACAACCTTTGTAGCTCCCTTTCGCTGGATTCTTTGGTCTCTTGGGTGTTGGAAGAAAGTCCTCTTGAAGTCCTCTCACGTCCACGACGATCCACCCGGAGTTCCTCGTCCAAGCTCGCAACTTCGATTATCAAGATGAGAATCGAAGAGAACACTCTAAACAAGTTGGCTAAACTTGTGTAGAATGATGTTGTGGTTTAGATTCTCACTTCAAAAACCTTTCTTTATGTGTGTTTTACTCACTAGAAAAAACTAGAGAGCAAATGGTGAAGGAGGAAGAAGATGGAGGCTTTCTTTTTCACAAGAGAAAAAAAATGATAACCATGAAAAGAAATGAAATATATCTTTATATATTTTATTTCTTCTCACTACAAACCATGGTTAAATGATGGAGACATTATTTAACTTGAGTTTTAAAACACAAAGAGAAGGATAACTCATGGTTAGAAGTAGGTGAGCATGGTTAGGTTTAAAGAAGAATGTAGAAGCAAGCAAGAATTATCCTTATCTTTTCTAATTTGTTTTTAAACAATAAATCAAATAATAATCCATATATTCAACCATGGTGTGAGTCTTATATTGCCACCATTTCCATGTGTAAACAACCATGATAGATGGGTGTATGTATGTATGTATGTATGCACATCCATATGTGCATGAAACTAGTAAGAAAGAAAGAAAGAAAAACATACATGCATGCACACATCCATCATCCAAGAAAAGGTTTTAAGTGAGAAAAACTAATGGTTAAATGATAAATCAACACTTGATTTATCAGTCCGGCCATATCACATATGACCCTACCAAAAGCAAGCCGCTCGATCAATGTACGGTATCATATACGCGCATTTTAATCGGGTCCATGCGCATATCGCATACGCGTACCACAACGTTTCGCCTGGACTAGGTAACTCCTGTGTGGGACTCTAAGACTCGTCAATACGCCGGCAGAGGGTGATGATCATATTAAGTACCCCCAAGCCGCAAGCGGTCAGCTAAACGTAACGGCCACCCGGGTATTGAGCGATCAGAAGAAAACAAGCGAACCTGCTACAACTCCCGTCGAGCCAACCGGCAACACTACCGTATAGGCCGGTCTCTTCGTCAAATATGCTGCATATCGAGCCTAGGGATGGTCACGTCGACCCCAATAACTCAATAAGTCGTGCCGGTGAATGGTCTATAACAGATCGAGAAACTACTGATAACACTTATCAGCAAATCTCAGCAGCCCTGGCCAGGGACTTACTGATATAACCAGTCGGGCACAGCACAGTATCAACTCCCAATACCGGGAGAGACGAAACCACTCCTATCGCTCATTGTCTTCGTGTGTCTCGGGACTGTACCCAACGGCCACCTGTTTGCACGACTCAGTAGAGCCGTGGTATGGTGGCAATCAAAGTACAGTGGGAGAACACACAAGACTCTATGACGATCTCGGGTCTACAGACTAACCTGTACCAGTGTCACCTGAGAACTGCTATCCGACGATAGATATAATTCCATATAGGAGTTCTCGGTGAGTCCGTCCAGTGTATCTAGTCACCACTGAGCACCCGTATATGATCTTGATGTCAAACATCGATGAATGTGGGAACATTCATCGCCCATCGTATGGGTCTAGTATCATATACGCTAGTCTACTCTGGTATATCAGTGCCCCGTCTCGATATACCTACGACTAGGGACTTTCCAGGATATGCTTATAGACTACAGATGTCCCACTAGTATGATCTCCATCATAATCAGAGTAGTCAAGCCGATATCCTCAGGGCTTTATCAGCATGTATGAATGAATAAAAGCATGATCAAATCAATATGTCAGATAAAGAAGAACCAGATAGCATACTATCATGTCGAGCAAGAATGCATACTGAATATATATACATGTACAAATACATCCACTATCATATAATAGCCTCTAGGGCATACATATATCCAACAATAAGATCACCACAAGAAAACGGGCCCCACCACTTAACAGTAAACCGTCAGAAATGGCAATTTCCCCGCCACCGGCGGTCCCACCTCCACCTTTTCGCTCCATTTTTCTTCTGGCCATTCCATGTTATCACATCATCTCATTTTTATTATTTGTTTTTGTTAATTTTGTGCCTATATATACTAGAACAGAGAGCAAGCTTGGGGACATACTTTGACACACTTCATTCCATTTTCATTTTGTAATTTGTTTATAGTTTTATACATAATAGTTAGTTTACCTTGAGTTCTTTACTTTCTCCTGATCTTGCAACCTCTTCATTATGCTTGCAATTTTAGGTTTTGGTTATTGAACTCATGGTTTGTATCTTGGAGTTGAACTTAATAAAACTTTCATTTTGATGCACTTTGGTTCTTAGGGTTTTCTTCTCTTTACTTGCAATTTACTTACTTGCAAATGTTGTTTTCTTTGATCTATTCTCTTTTGTATTTTCTTTTGATGTTGATCATGGTTTGTGAATAGTATATCTTATTAAGGAAAAAGAATGGTTATTTAAGTTAGGTTTTTCTTTTACTCATTTCTTTTTTCCGAGAATTGCTAATCGAACTCCGCCCAAATCTCACACAAGCGCTCCGTTAGTTACTATACCCTACCACGGTAGCGGTGATCCCTAACTGTGACCAGTTGCGTTTAATTTGGCCGGAGGCGAAAGATAAGAGATAAGAACGGAAGGACAAGGGTCAATAAGATGAATTTCTCAAAATACCGTGCTTAAGAATCCTAATCCACATTATTACCGATTACCATAGTTTCGATAAATCAAGTAAGGCACAAAGAAACGAGTAAGGATTTTCCTAACTTAAACCAACATATCTCTATTCCTAACAAGCGTTTCGTTGCATATATATATAACACTTATATTAGAATCGAACTATTCGGACCTTCGGCTTAACTCGTGAAAACAAGAACGTAAAACGCACTATCTCTCTGCGGATGACCCATACTCATCATGGCTAGCTACACGCGATGCCTTCTTGATTGCGGTTAATTTTAAACTTAGATACAACACGTAAAATCATTTCAATCAAATGGCGCCGTTGCCGGGGAGACGATAACGTTTTTATTCTTGTTATTTCGGATTAATCTCCGTATATTCTTATTTATAACACTAACACTATTCTGAAAACAAACTAAAAATCGAAAAAAAATTCAAAAAAAAAAAACCAAAACAAAAATTAGCGTTTCTAACTTTTTTGTTCTATGGAAATTTGACCTGCTAACACTCTGTGGTTAAATAGAAAAATCAAAGTATAACAGTGGATTACTTGGATAATATAGAGCACCCACACAAAAATTGAACACCTAACTTTTAAAATCTCCTGATGGTTTCCCTCATTGGCCGGCTACCGGCGGTTTTGTTGTAAGGGTTTGGAAAAATTCTTTTTGGGTTTGCTCTAGTGTTCTGTTAGTTTTCCACTTTTATTGCTTGATTTTCATAATTTTGTGTGTCCAAGAGTTTGGACACTTATATCGCTTTTTCGCACTAAATATTCGTTTTCCGACATTTTCAGATTTTACGGAATTGCGAATTGCAATCGTGCGGAGCAAAGCATACATCCAAAGTCAAGGTGATAGTAAAGTATAGTGCTAAAGATCCGGATAGTTTGACGCGTGCAAGCGAACTTTTCAAGCTAAACGGATTTAATTCAACGGGGGTTTCTTAACCTAAAAACATATCGGTACATATTTCCTAAACTTCTTCTTTCTCAAATCCGACGTATCCACCATTCTATCTTTGCAGAATTATTTGCAAGTTCGCTGCCAAACATTAAAAGAACTAACCCATATTTGTTGTAGCACCATGCTTAAGCTTAAAAAATGATTGTTTGATGTTTTGAACAACTTTTTCATTGATTTGCGCATTACATCCATTTAATACGAACTTAAGGGCAAACGAACCCCACAACATACAGTAAAGGATTTCATCACCTTTTCCGTGTCCCATAAATTACGAAATTGAGTATAACGTTTATTTGCACAAATTTTAAAAGAAACTAGACTTTAAGCTTTTAAGGACTTCGTGCTCATTAGGAAAACTTAATTGTGTTTAGAACACCGCTTAACTGTATATAGTTCATGGGGTGTCTAGACAAAGTGTTCACGGTGCAACCGCCAAAAGAGAAAGGGTTATTCTAATTAAGGAATTTCACAAAAGTGTTGGAAAAGTTCTCCTTATCTCTGCACTTACCTGGCCTCGTGATCAGTATATCTTGAGCTCGTTTCTCGACACAGTTTTACTTGGACAATCAAGTTCTTGAACGGGTTTAGTTGATCTAGGTAAACCCTAGACCGATTAAGTGTGTGGTATTTGTGTCGTGATTGTTTTTGTTTCACTTTTTTTTGTGTATATTTCATTTCATTCTTTTGTAAATAACTAACACAGAGCAAAAAAACCATTCACCTCTTTTTTCATCCCTCTTCTCTTCTACTTTTCATATCATAGATACCCCAAAACGACAAACCCTTGCCAAACATTGGTACTCTCAACCAGATATTTCTTTATACGGCTCTTGTTTTGGTAGAACGTCAAACGATCCATCCATGCTTAAAATCTACCACGCCCCGCTTTCCAAAATACGTAAACACGGCACGTGACAGAGCCAACCATGCTACCTATGGCGAGGAAAGATCCTTCCATAGTCACATTACGGCTGTCAATCAGATATCAAGAACAGTAAACTACTAAATCTATCTATCATATGTCCAATTGCCACAAGAACAATAACTGGAAAAGATGGCGAAAGCAATAAAGATCCAAGAAATAACTAACCTTCATAAGAGCTATATCAATAAGGTGGTCCTCACTGATCGGCGATCTTGTTGAATACTCACATGCTATGTCAAGTATCTAGACCATGCAAAACCCAGACATCAGTGCGTCATAAATATCAAAATAATAGTAATAAGCAGGATAGGATGATATGATTAAACATGAGTGTAAATAAATAACACAGGTGTAAAACAGTGAGATATAGGTATGTGATGTGTATCCTAAAGTCTGTGCCTCTAGGTTATCTATTCTAGAAGTCTTTGAAATCAATTTAATGGAATCGTCGATGTAACTCAATAGTATCCCGTACGTGCCCGGGACCACGGTTAAGACTCTCAGGCTGAATCCGAGACGTGCCGCTTGGCAGTAAACAGGTAACATGTACAGACGAATGATGTCAGCAGTATCATCCTAGGATTGGCCTAGCCCGTAAAGACTGATCAGTATAAGTATCAAACTGTTGAGTTACAAGTCAGGTTTCATTATTGATTTCCCCTTACCCCCAAGGTTATGTGTCCAAGTCAGGTATTGATGATATAATCTAATGCCAACACAGGATCAAGCAGGTATAGGTTTGTCTATGCAGACAACAGGTTACATCCATCGGGACAATAAGTCAGGATTATCGGCATTAGTAATAAGATCAATGAGTCAAGTAGTGTGTCGTGAACATGTCATGTGATGCATATGTATCAAATGGATACCCAAATAGAAACTATAACGAATATCGGAATCACGGTAAATAGTGCTGATGTCAGAATGCATATGTGTCTATCTGTAATAACCTATATATATCCATGGCTGTGTATGATGCAAGCTAGATAACATGTCGCACTAATATAGAAGTAACATGATATAATGAGGTTCCAACATACGACTAGATATGCAATTGATGGTACGGATACGAACGGATATCAAGAAACGGTAAAACTATAGTATTGGATGCATGATTAAAATACATGTATTATTTTTATTCATATGGATATAAATATATTGGCATAGCATGTAGCAAGATAAACTTGCATCGGAAATAACGGTCGATGTGCTGGCGGCTTGGTGCGACATGACACGACACAGTGCGTGGGCCTTGCGGTGATATGGGACTGATGCGATGGTGGCACATAAGTGGCATGAGCTAAGCACGAAGCGGGCATGGCATGGCACAGGAGCAGGGCACATGGCGTGACACGGTCTGGGTACGGTGATGACACAGTCATGATATGGTCTGAGTCTGGTGCATGGTTTGGTCACAGTCTAGTCGCGATCTGGTGCATGGTCTGGTGGTGGTTTGGTCACAATCTGGTGCATGGTCTGGTCGTGGTCTGGTCATGGTTTGGTGTATGGTCTGGTGGTGGTCTGGTCGCGATCTGGTGCTGGTGGTCTGGTCGCGATCTGGTGCATGGTATGGTGGTGGCACGGTCGTGATCTCGTGGTAACATGGTCAAGGTATGGAAGTGGTGATGGTATGATTGTGGTGTTGTGGCAGTACTGTGGTGATGGTATGGTTTGTCTGGATCGTCGGCGACGTGCGCGACTCTAGCGACGGCCGGAAAGCGAGAACTCAAGAAAGAAAAGAAAAGAAAGAAAGAAGAGAAGGAGATGAAGGGAAAGGGTTATGGTGTTGGCTTAGGGTTTCTGGGACAGAGGAGACGAGGGGATGACGACGGTGACGATGGGCAGCCGTCGACGATGGGTAACGGCGAGGGTTTCTTGGGTGCTGTTGTGGTCGTAGGGTTTGTAGAGGGTGGTAGTAGCGGTTTATGATGTCGGGGAGTGGAGAGGGATGTGAGGAGGTGACGGGGGTGACGACGGCTAGTCACCGGAGAGGTTGGGCTCACGGGAGGTTGCTGCAGGTGGCGTCGTCGGGGTGCAGTGGGTTCTCGGGGATTGTCGGAAAGAAGAGAGGAGAGAAAGGAGGTGGAGAGGGTGGTCACGAGGGCAAGATAATGGTGGCGACGACGAGGTGAGGTGGGTGGAGATGGAGCGGGCGAAGGCTAGGGTTAGCTTTCGTGTATGGGTTCTCGCGAGAGAGGCAGAGAAAGAAAGCGAGGAGAGAGAGAGATAGGTGTTTTAATTTTTAGTTTAATTAATATATATATATATATATATATATATATATATATATATATATATATTAAGAGAGATGGAGAGAGAGAGACTGTGTGGGTGAGAGAGAGATATATAGGAAAGAGAGAGAGAGAAATAATGAAATATTAATTCGTTAATGAAATATATATATAGTAATAGTTAGTATATTAAGTAATATTATAATATATATAGTTTAGTTTTAAACGGCTAATATCAAACTACTCCAAAATTTATTCGGATTCTTTCTAAAAATCTAGTTTTAAAATATGAACAATATACGTATCAGCCAAAACCATAATGCGACATCCAGTTAAAGAAAATGCATACCCCAAAGAACGGATACACGTAAAACACGTAGTGACCCAAATGAGTCCATTTCAACTGTCTGGACAGGAACACGATGCATGCATGCAATCATAGGGTATGGGATATGATAATATGCCATGCTAGATATTAAAAAATATTATTGTATTATTTAAAGATATATAGATACCAAAATATACGATACGTGTATATAGAACATAGATGTGCGCAGATCCTCTGTACTAGTAATTATATAACTTAATCTTAAACCATACTGGGTTTCAAGCATGCGGGTCGGGTCGGATACTAATCACAGATACCAAATGTATTATCCGCACCCAAAAACAATAATAAATAAGAAGACTGTCGCAAAATCATAAAACTCCAAATAAAATATGGTATAAATGCACTAGGGTGTTACACAATCTCTTTGAAAGATCGGATAGACGATTCTAGAAACTCCACTTGGACACCACAATTCACGTCTTATCAACCTTTTCAAACTTTTACCCCTTCTCATGTTGATACCCCTCCCGAGTGTAACGTGGTGACTCTTAAACCCATATCCATTGCTGAACGTATTGCACAATCTCGTATCCGATGTTTCATACCTTTTACCACTCCGAATTGTTTAGGAAAACAATTCCAACCATCTTCCTATCAGGATGTTGATTCTAATCCTATCCATTCCACGCAATCATTCGATTCCTATCAATCCTACCCAACTTTCACACCTTCAGCAGACATCATTTCTGAACATCAATTTGGGAGTTTCGCATATCCAAACGACTTTGAATCTTTTGCTGAAAGCCCTTCATAACCCATGTCTAGTCTTGAACAATCATTAGAAGAGTTTCGGGTAGCTTCTTGCCGACAAATGGAGGAATTGAGTTCATCCATGGACACCCTCATACAATCTTATGAACCAGCAGCTAGTTCCCAACTAGCTCAAAATTTTCCCATGTATGATGTGGTAATAGAACAATTTGATGATATGAGTAGTGAAAGTGCGCAATCCACCCTTCAAAATCAAGCCTACCTATTCCCAATTGATTTCCACGACTCCAGTTCCAAAACCCTATCAAGTACACCAAATGATTCATCAATTGAAGATAAAATATTTGATGAGTTGTGTGATTACGTAGTGTTTGATTTACCCTATTGTGAAAGGTCCCCTTCAAGTGAAACCGATACCACTTCTTTCGACCTCTACATCTTGAATCTAGAAACCCAATCAACTGAAAACCATACTTTTAATGAGGTGTTCGATAACTTTACGTTTGACTTGATTGAGAATATAGATATTGGGGATAATTTTGATGATGAATCCACAAATTTGGGTGAGTTTTTCTCACCATTTCAATACTTTCTTTCAGAACCGTGTGGACATCAACTTGAACCTTTAACTATTTCTCCTGAACCCCATTTATATCTTGAGATTGTTGATTTGATCGATTGCATGGATAATCTTGATTTTATAGAGAATTTAAGGATATCTTTAAGGATATACACGTTTTGTTGGATGAGTCGGATTTTCCGATTCATCATGTCCCTTCTATTGACTGTGAACACCCTCCTGAGCTTCTAACTGATACTATACCTCAGTTACTTCCCTCTATCGTTTCCATTTCAAAAGACACTGTATTAACTTCATTTCCTTTATCTGGTTCCCCAAGTTTGAGCCCATGTTTTCTCGTGAATCTTGAAAAGTTTGACTCCATTTCTCATAGTATTGATAAATTAGTACAGTTAAACATTTCCAGTTTCAGATCACTACAGACTGTACAAATTTATTCAATCAATTTTCAGCCTCGGGTTCGCACTCCGTTTCTTTCCCCTTCTGTTCATCCCCTCATCTACCGGGACCGTATACCACTTCCATCCACACACGGTCTCGCATAGTCTTCATTTTCTTTCTCTCCGCATTCTTTCACTAACCCTGGTCGCATTACAATATAATTTATAAATGGTTGGTATTAACGTTTAGTCTGTGTAAGGCCTTATATAGATTGAAACTGTTTCCTCCCCCAATTTTGAACTTCAACGCTTAATAGTAAAAACACTGTTTCACTTAAGTATGGGGGGCCTTTTTGTGTATATATTTTTGTTTTCTTTTTCTTTTATAAAATAAAAAACAAAAAAATGAGAGAACCGACAAATTTTGACCCTCTTGATGTAGCATGACAGTGAAGGCACTGTCAAGTTTAAATTTGGGAATGTGCTCAATAAGTATCTCTATCTTTTGCATTTATTTGTATATTCTACATTTGCATACATATTCAAAACCCTATAAAAATCAGAAAATTTCTAAAAAAAACATAAGAACTTTGTCGTCAAGTTAGCTAGTGAAAGAACTTAGATTCGAAATTCCGACGGTTTAGTTTGATAAGATAGGACCAACTAAGTCCTATTATTAGATTTTGAAAACCTGAAAGATGACCCTCCTTTGAATTTAACTATAGCTAATATACGTTTTTGCATCACACTACACGTGTTGTGAGTTTTGAAAATTAGATGACAGGTCTGATATATCTTAAAACTTTTAAATTAATAAACTATTTTTTAGGATCAAATAGGTTTGTTCTGAAATAAGTAATATCAAGAATAATTTATAAAGCAAAGTTGATATGAAAGGATATTGTTGAAACCGTAATAGGAACTAAGTCTGAAAAATAACCCATCTGAAACTTGATTAGAGCGATTACACACCTTATCTACACAAACACGTCTGTTACCTTGAAAAGAATTGAACAACTGATTATATCTCCGTTCACATTGAATTGTTATGATTTTCACGCTAAAATGGATTTTTTTGTTTCAGGGCCTAGGTAACTTGGGCAATTAAGTCCGACGGAATGTATCTACACCTAATGCCATAAACCAACTGGTTTGGATGCATTGACCCAAAGCTCGCTAAGAAATCTAGAAAGTCCAATTTAAAACAAAGTCAGGCAAATATTCTCTCAGAGTTTAAATTTCTAACGGTTCTTTGTGTGAGAATAATCTTGACATAAGATGAGTTTTTATAAAAAATATTTTTAACGGATATATGAAGATTTTATTCTATGATAAAGACTATTGCACGTTCACGAAGGTATGTATGAAACAAAAACAAGTAAAAGATGGAGTGAAGAATACGACCTAATTTTCTCTTAAGGAAGATAGAAATTCTGAATTTGAAACCTAGCCGGAGAACGAAACTTGAGAAAAACTTAACTCTTTATAAACTTATATGATCCTTTTGAAGTTTTATCCGGTCTTTATTTTGTGGCATGATGACTCTAATCAAACTTTTTGAAACGTAAAGACACTATTTGCACCGCACGTAAAGACGTATAGAATTTTAAGTTAAATAAGAAGTGAGGTGTGAAAAATAAGAGTTCGATATTTCTAATTTAGAATAATAGAATTTCTAACTTTGATACTAAATCTTAGGGTTAGAATCGACGGTTATTAAGCGAAACAAGCTTGACGGGATTTTGTGGGTATAATCCATTGAAAACCCTCAGGAGACAAAACTCCTCCTACTGGGGACACCTAGAGGTTTAACGGCTTATTGCACGAGCTCAGTGCAATCGCGTTCCCTGCGAAAATGAGGTTAGGATTTTGTTTTGCTTGGGATGAGCAAAAGATAAGTTTAGGGGTATTTGTTCATCACAAAAAACTGCATTTTAATAGCGCTCATTCATTATCATTTTTGTGTTATATCGGTACTATTAATCCGTGTCGCTCAATAACTACAGATTATAGGTATTCATGATAAAAACACTGGAAACACACTCAAATGCACGGATACAACATTTATGAGTCAACACTGGCAACCAGAACAGAAAACCGATCAATATTCAAAGAGTTTTTGCAACAAACATAAGTGCACAGCATTTTTATCAAGAATAGTCCAACATGATGCAACATGATACAAGTGTGAACAAAACTCTTTTTGATACATGAACCATGGTGGGACAGCCTAACACAAGTGGGCATGCAAGTTGGCTATAAGAATCATGGTTTGTGCAAGTGGATAAGCAAGTGGGCTTGGCATGATTAAGAGATAAAGGTGTGATATGATTTAAACTTTACATTTTCCCTCCAAATCTACAGATTACAACCCAAGTTGATATAGAAGAATCAAACAATACCAGAGAGATCATGGAGAGGATATAAGATCACCACAAGAAAACGGGTCTCACCACTCAACAGTAAACCGTCAGAAATGGCAATTTCCCCGCCACCGGCGGTCCCACCTCTACCTTTTGGCTCCATTTTTCTTCTAGGCATTCCATATTGTCACATCATCTCATTTTTATTGTTTGTTTTTGTTAATTTTGTATCTATATATACCAAAACAGAGAGCAAGCTTGGGGCCATACTTTGACACACTTCATTCAATTTTCATTTTATAATTTTGTTAAAACTTTGTACATAGCAGTTAGTTTACTTTGAGTTTCTTACCTTCTTTTGATCTTGCAACCTCTTCATTAAGTTTGCAAATTTAGATTTTGGTTATTGAACTCATGGTTTGTATCTGTAATGATTCGGAAACCCATGTACAAAAATTTCTTGTTATTGTACAGAAAAGAGTATTACAGCCCGTATAAGAGTTATAGGTTATTGTTGTTAAATAAAATCAAGAAGTAACTTTTAGCTCACTAGTAAAACCTCTACACTGCTGTGACATAGCCTGCGTGTTCGAATCCCATCAGTCCCAATTATTTTTTAGATTTTTCTTTTTAATTTTTCGGAAGCATAAGAGTTGCACGTGCAATTCACGGAGAAACGAAAATTTTCAGAAAAATCAAACAAGCGCAAATAGGAGTAAACCCTGACTAAAACACATGGCACGGATCTCGAGGCAAGACATCAAGGTCCGACCGCCCGTTTTGCCTTTGGGCCGGCGCCGACGGTTCGATTGGTTCGAATCGTCTCCATACTTTGCACACACACCCCTTCGACTACCCTCAACTCCCCTGCACTGTTTGATTTTCCTGCAATCAAACAGAGACTCTTCAATTCATCATTTAATACCATTTTAATTCTTTTAATCCACATTTTTAATTCCTAAACCCTAATTCTCCACTATAAATACCTCCCCATGTCCTAGCTCCCCTCTATTCTGAAAATTTCTAGCAAAATTATCTCAAAAGTTTCTAAGTGCAAGTAGAGTTAGCAACCAAGCTCCTTTTGTCGAAAATCGAAGTCGTTTCTAGAGCTTCCGCGACGCCATGGAAATACCCCTCTTTTCTTTAATCTTTTGCCAACACTACACAGCAAGTAAGTCCTTTTTTCTCTCTTTTCTTTCATCTCCAATCATCTTTTAAAAACATGTCGGTAAAGTGGAGTTAAGTCCGATACATGTCACTTTAACCTTGGAACTCCCTTCTTTAAAGCAAAATAGGTTAAATTAACTTTTCACATTACTTGTAACTTTGTTTACAATCATTTAGTTTTGAGTTTAACCAAAATTTTCATGCGAAACAATCATATAACGAACTTTTCATTAAAACACCATGAACTTTAGTATAACCCTTATTTCGATAATCGTTAAAAAAATACCTTTAGAAAAACTCCACGGGATAACGACCTACCCCACACGCACACTGTGGTTTTATAGCACGATATTATAAGTATATGGGCAATTCAAAGAAGAATTTTTTCATTAAAATACCACATCTATTCAAAACGAGTTTCTTTTAATCAAGATTTTTAAATCCTTGGTAATTACGCCTCTACAACCATCGTTAGGGAACCGCTAATGGATGATGTGGATTATCGCACATTCTTGGGACAGTAGAGCGAGATACAGAACTCCTCACGGAGTATTCGGTCTCGAAAGGAAATAATTTTTTTTTAAGAAATACGAATTTTCTATCTAAAAACTAAAATTTTGGAAAATTATATAAAATTATGAATTCGTATTTTCAATAAAATCATGTTATGAAACTATATTTTTAAAAATGAAGATTTAAAATTTTTAATAAAATACCATTAAGTTTCTAAAAGAACTAGTTTTCAATAAAATACCATAAACTTTTAAAAAGGCTAAGCTTCATCACCAAAATACCATTTAAATTAAAATCCATGTTCATGAAAACCCTAAATATTATAAATCACCCTGGAGCTTTATTTTTAAACTATATTAAAGTATTTTTCATAGAACCCCCTTAAGATATGCAAAACAATATTTTAAGGACTCTAGTTTAATATTGGTTTAAAAGGAATCAATTCTCTTGAACTCTAGGGAGCCGGAGAAAGTGAGTGCTTGCCTATCCAGGTTAGATAACTTAACGAAGTTTTCAATGGCCAATGTCTTGGAAAAAACACAAATCCTGTCGTCCATGTGCAGCAGTTGCCGATTACTCCCGAACTTAAGATGTTGCAAAAACAAAGTCCTTTCATAAGATTCTAACTCCAACATGAATCCAAACTCAAACCAAAATCCAAAATCAAATATGAACTTGAATACTTGATCATGAATCTAAACACACGAATTCAAATATCAAACTCAAACTTGAATACTTGACCGAACCATGGTTATAACTTGACATGAACTTGATATGACTACCTAAATACATGATTACATCTTGAACATGAACTTGTACATTTTATATCCATGAATTCGGCCAAGACCTATAATCTTAATCTATACAATACAATACGCAGGGATAAAAGGGTAGATTGGTACGAAACGTATATCATGGCAGAGAGGTCACTTAAAAGACACCTACATGAATTCACGTGCCGTTGTCTCGTGGGTTATAACGGGGCCTTGTACTACATGTTACCATAGTCCACGGGGTAAGATGGACTCCTCTCGTATACATGAATACTTTCTTTATCAAACTATAAATAACAACGTTAGAATAACTATCTTATACCTGTGAATGATCATATACAACTTTACCTGTTCTCTGTTCATTTCACATTATATACTATCTTCTCTTTCTTCTTTTGGGACTTACCGAGTGCTAGTTCGCTGACGACATTCCTCTATGTTTTTCTTTCTTTGGAATGTTCGTCAAGAGGACTGGACTCTGAAGACGTAAAGCCAAGCCAGGAGGAATTGGACCAATTTGTAGCTCAGCCTGACTACTAGTTCTTTCTGCACTTACTTTAGCGCCTCAAAAGCTGACACACACTTTTCAATCCATACGAACGGTACCTCCTTTCGTGTTAGTTTGGTCAATGGTTCTGCAATTCGAGCGAAGTTCTCCACAAACCTTCTATAGTATCCAGCAAGCCCAAGGAAACTTCTGATCTCCCCCACATTCTTTGAAATTGGCCAATCATGAACAGCTGCAGTCTTTTCGCGGTCAACAGCAATTCCATCTCCAGATACAACGTGACCTAAGAACTTCACTTTTTCGAGCCAAAACTCGTACTTGCTCATCTTAATATATAACCTTTCTTGTCTCAATGTCTGCAGTGTGATTCTCAAATGTTCTTCATACTCTTCTTTGCTCCTCGAATAGGCCAAAATATCATCAATGAATACTACCACGAACTGATCTAGAAATGATGAGAAGATTCGATTCATCAAGTCCATAAATATTGTCGGTGCGTTAGTAACTCCAAAAGGCATAACCAAATACTTGTAATGCCTATATCGAGTTCGGAACACCATCTTGCAAATATCTGCTTCTTTCACCCGAACTTGATGATACCCTGATCGCAAATCCAATTTCGAGAATACTTCTGTGCCATTGAGTTGATTGAATAATTCACCTATGGAGAGATTGGGTACTTATTCTTAATAGTCACCCGATTTAACTCTCAATAGTCGATGCATATTCTCCGCATGCCATCTTTCTTCTTGATTAGAAGAACCGGAGCTCCCCATGGTGAACTGGTGCCGCGAATCCAGCCCTTCTCTAGTATTTCGGAAACTTGTTGTTTTACCTCTTCCAGTTCCACCGGTGCCATCGAACAATAAGCCTTTGAAATCGGCGTTGCTCTAGGAATAAGATCAATCGCGAACTCCACATCTCGTTTTGGCCGTAAACCCGAGATGTCCTCGAACACATCCATGAAATCCCGAACTAGTACTGGTGCTTCCTCCTTGATTACTTCCATCGACGAAAAAGAGGCACTTGTCGGCCTAGCCCTAAATTCGACTGGTCCGACAGATCTGCTACCTCCCAAGAATACAAACTCCGTATGTCCGAGAATCTGGAAAATCACTTTCTTAGCCCAACAATCAATATGAGCGTGGAAAATGCCAAGAAAATCCATTCTCAAAACAACATCATAACTGCCAGTATCAATCACCAAGAAATACGTGAATAACTCCCATCCGCAAATAACAAACGGGCAACTCTTGCACTCACTACTAGATATAATTCTCACATTCCCAGTGTGTATGTCCCAACAGCTTGATAGCGTTATGTGTGGAATAGAGTGTGCACTAATAAACTTGGACGATATAAAGCAATGGGATGCACCAGAATTGGATGCACCAGAATCGAATAATGTCAATGCGGAAAAATTATAAACAAGTAGGATACCTGAAACAATATCGTCTGAAGCTTTAGCCTCCTCGACCGTCAAGGTGAAGTCCCGTCCCTGATTAGGCCTCTGAGAAATCTTCTTCTGCCCATAAGTCTGCTTCTACGGTGGTTTTTGAACATCGTCTCTCAATCGTAGTTTCGAAGGGCACACACCAATGGTATGTTCAACCAATCCACAGACTAAACAAAGTCCAAGCCTCCTTCGACATTCTTTCTGTGTGTGGCCGGATAGTCGGCAGAAGTCACAAATCACAGTCTTTTTCTGATCTGATACAAAAGACCTTTTCATAGGTATTATCCCTCGTTTGTTTACCGGAATACCTCTACGTTTAGGAACTCTGGTTGGCGCATACGGAGTCTTCCGCAGTACAACCTCTTGCTGTTGATTACCTTTTACTTTTACCGATAAACTCTGTTGTTCCCTAGCCTTCTTAAGAACTTGAGAGAAGGTGGTCAATCCCAACGATATGACGTGTCTCTGAATCTCCATATCCAAGCTACGCATAAACCGCCTTACCCTATCTGCCTCGTTGGCCACAAGGGCCCCGCAAATCGACTAAATCGAGTCCATTCGGCCGCATGTATATCAACGGATCCGCCATTCTGCTTCAAGCTAATGAACTTCTCTTCCATTTCCTCCCTGGCAGATTGCGGAAAGAACTTCTCCACGAAACTGCGCGAAAAAATAGCCCAGCTGATTAGCTTGGTCAGATGGGTCTACTCAACAAGCCACCACTCGCGAGCGTAGTCTACCAATTGGATGCTTACTACATCCACCCTTTTCTCATCTGGAATCTATGCGGTAACAAGAAGGTTCTCTGTATCTACTAGCCATTGCTCCGCTGGCAATGGATCCTCTAATTCTGTAAATGTGGACGGACCGAGCTTCCGGAAGTCCGCCACGATGCCCTCACGCTGTGTTGGTCTGAGAGTTGATGCCCTATCAGCTGCTATGATAACAGTCTGTTGGACCGTCCACAGTCCTTCTTGAAAAACCTCGGCATGTCACTGATTCAGCTCTATTTGACACTTCTGGTTTTCCAGCATACCACGTACGACCCAAACTAATGTGGCGACGTCTACAGAAAATCTCTATCTTCTATAATTCTGAAGCTAAGAATGCTGAAGAGGATTAGCAACGGAAAACATGATTTAATAAATAAGAAGTCGATAAACTATAGATTCGAGACTAGTAAGGTAGTAATGTGGCAGGACATGTTTCTAATTCTGGGTTTTCAGGTCAATGTATTGGGTTTAATACCCAACTACAAATTGAACCAAACCCGACTAATTCTAAAACCTGCGTGGCTTTGATACCAACAAAATCTTGTCACGTCCCGCTTCCCAAGATACTTAAATATGGTACGTGACAAAACCAACCATGCTACCTATGGCGAGAAAAAATCCTTCCATAGTTACATTACGACTGTCAATCAGATATCAAAAATAGTAGATAAAAATCTAACTAACACGTGTCCAACTGCCACAATAAAATAATAATGAGAAAATAGCGGAAACGAATAAAGGATCCAACAAGAAATAATATCCTAATCACGTCCCTTATGAGATCACAACGTTAAACCATAATTAGAAAATAAAAATAAACTAAATATCTCTAAACTAATCAGTAAAACTCATCACTGCTCAGCTTGCTTACCGAAATATTCTCGACCTTCCTGCGACAAGGTTAAAGGAACTAGGCCATGCAAAACCCAGACGTCAGTGCGTCATAAATATCATAATAAAAAGCCAAGCAATGTACTATAAGGTGTTATATGCAAAATGAAGTATAATTATAAACAAACACTCACAGGTGATATATCGACATGCTATAGGTATCTCACGTGTATCCTAAAGTCTGTGTTGCTCGGTTATCTATCCTAACGGTATTTGAAACCAATTAATAGAATTCTCGATATAACTCAGTAGTATCCCGTGCGTGCCCGAGACCATGGTCATGACTCTTGGGGCTGAATCCGAGACGTGCCGCTAGACAGTAAAACAATATCATGTACAGACAAATAATATCAGCATCATCATTTCGAGGCCTGAAGCCCGTATCGACTGATCAGTCTCTGAAAAGTAGTGATCTGTTGAGTTACACGTCGGGTTTCATTATTGATTTTCCATTTCCCCCCAAATTTCATGTTCAAGTCAGGTATTAATTATATCTACCTAATACCAACACAGGAACAGGCAGGTACAGGTTATGCTTATCTAGACAAGAAGTCACGTCTATCAGGACAACAAGTCAAGATTGTCGGCATTGGTAAATAATCCAAGTAACAGGTATAGTAATGACAAGATAACGTGTCGTGCACATGTCAGATAGTGTGTATTAAACAGGATAAATATTTGATTGTGTAACCAATCACAATAAAAGCTAACTGTCATGGTAATCAACTATAACAGGATAGATATACTCCGTATTACTTGTTTAAACATGAATATCTAACCGTATTTATTTCACGACTGTTAATTATTGTAAACTAAACGATATCTACTAGAATAGTCCGCGTCGGTAATTTTGTATAATTTTATCAGTTGCAACTACACACGTATCGGCATTACTAGATAATATAGTACGAACTATTTTATAAAATTGTATATCGATAATAGTTTACAAATCACAATAAAAGCAATAGGTGGTCACGGTGGTGTAGCGAAGGGCTCCGGGAAAATTACAGAAAGAAGAAGAAGAAAGTGTGTCGACGGGGATGATGAGCTCTCGGGTTCTGGGTTGAGGGCGATGAAGGAAGGTGAGGCTAGGTCGGTGACGAGGAGATAGGAAAACCGAGGTCGGCGGCGAGATGAGATTGGAGCGCGATGATGGGTTAGATCTCTATGAGAAAAGGAAAGAAGAAGAAGGTGATGGTGGAAGGGATGAAGTCGGGGTTCAGGCAAGGAGAGAGGGAGTCGAGGGGGTGAGGAAGGGATGCGGGCGACAGCGACGAGGGAAAAGCAAGAAAGGAGGTGCGGTGATGGTGGCCATGAGGACGACAAGAGGTGATGTCAACGAGGTGAGGAAGGCAGGGTGCAAGCGACGTGGGTTAGGGTCGGTGTTAGAGGAGAAGAGAAAGGCGACGACGGCGAGGGGAGGAAAACGGAGGTCGGTCATGAGGTGAAGGAAAGCATGGGTTAGGGTTCGGGGATATCGAAAGAAAACAAAGAGGAGGAGAGAGAGAGAATTGGGTTTTTAATTCAATTTTTTAATGTATATATTTATATATATAGTTTAGGATAAGATAAGTTATATATATATATATATATATATATATATATATATATATATATATATTATAATACAATTATAACTAATAGTGTATCAAACTCAACCAAATTTCACTAAAATCTCATCAAAAATATATTTTTGGAGAATAATACATATACATAAAATTTTAAGTCATAATGCAAGAATAGAATTTTAAATACATATACTGTAAGTCCACGTTGCCCACCCCGGTGCTTACGGGGAGGCGGAAAACGGAATAAAAATCGGATTTTTATAAGCTTAGGCAACATGGACTAGACTTTGAAGGATCTTTGCTAAACAAAAACAAGCTAAAGCTAACTAGAAACTAGCTAAGTGCTAGAAATGTTATACCTTGGGCTTTATGTCCTTCTCTCCTTGCTCCTTGGAGTGGTGGAAGGAGGTCACCTTAGTCGTCTTCTTACGTCGAAGAAAGATCCACCCGAAAGCCTCGACCTTTGGCTTCAACTCCAAGCTAGAAGTAACTAGGGTGCAAGAAGTACTAATCCTTGAACCCTAGATAAGAGTAGAGATTATCAAGAGAGGGTTTTTCTCAAGCTCAAGTGTTTCTCAACACATGAGAGGGGAGAGCTTGAGGGAGAGGAAGAACAAGAGAGAGAATGCGAATGATAGAATGAGAGAATAATATAAAGCATACTCTCATATATGTGAATTATTGTAATTAGAAAATTAGTGAGATAATTGTCATGGCTTAATCAAGACATGACCATTATCATTTCATTTTTAATGCAAATTGCAAGGATCAAAGAGCATCTTCCAAATGAAATGATGATGGTCAAAGTGTCAACAAGGTCAACAAGTCAAGATGGGTCAAATGGTCAACAACCATAACCATGCACAATTATTAAACTAATATCAATTAACAATAATACACACATAAGTATTAGGGTTAATAAAAATGACAATAGTCATTAACCCTAATCAAAGTCCTCTCCCTCTGTCTCAAGCAACTGTGCATACGCACCCGTATTCGTGATCCGAGGAACACGAATACAATGAGAAAAAGCCAATCCCAAATCATATACTAGGATCCGGCTTAAACCAAAGCCCGCTAGTATAAGCTGTCCGGACAGCAAACGTGTACAAGTGCGCGGATGTGAACGAACCCTGTCGCAAAACCATGCGACCTCTACTCATTTTGCCTAAAGGCGAATAGCTCTCTGTGTGGGACTCTAAAGACTCGATACTACGGTGGCAGTGGGTTTAACCACAGACCGCAAGCGGCACTAGCTGTGCGTAACGGTCCCCAGGTAGATGTTGATAAGAAGACTGACGAGGTGAACCCCATCTGAACTCCTACTGAGCCTGTATGTGACAATCTCCGTACAGTCCGGTCTGTTCGTCTGATACATCGCATGGCGGGCCTAGGGGCGGTGAACGTCAGTCCCCTAATAGCGGTATAAGTCGTGTCGGAGTGTAGCCCAGAACACCATGAGATAACACTGGAAACCTACCAGTATATCCCGCTTGCCCTGGCCAGGTACTACTCGTGTAATGGCTCTCCTAGACACAGCGCGATGTCAACCCCCAATACCGGGAGAGACGAATCCTGTCTAACCGTCACTGCCTCCAAGTGCTTCGGGACTGCACCCAAAAACTACCTGTTTGCACGACTCCTTTGAGCCGTGATAGGGTAGTAATCAAAGTGCAGTGGGAACACACTCGAGGCGAAGTGACAGTGTCAAGTCAACGGACTAAGCTGTACTCATGTCACCTGGGAACTGATAACTGACGATAGGTATAATACCAACCAACAGTTCCCGACGAGTCCTATCCAGTGTACTCGTAACCTAACGAGCACCCGCATACTATCTCAAGTACGACGTACTGATGGCTGTGGGACAAACCGTCTCCTACGCTGGGATGAGAAGCGCATACGCTAGTCTACCCCAGAATATCGATGCCCTGTCTCGATAGTCCAACGACTAGGGACCTGTATAAGGATGTGCTTATAGATCACTCAGCTCCCACGAGTGTGAGCGCCATCACAACGCTGGTAATCAAGCAAAGATCCTAAGGGCTCTACTAATATGTATAACAGCGATATGCTAAAAGAAACACATGCACATATTAAAGCAGAGACAAACCAAGTAGCATACTACCATTTCGAGCAAGATTGTATATACAACTGTGAATATCCCAAGCTTCCATCAAGTAATATACAAACTAGTATGATACAGTAATGGCCTCTAGGGCATATACACTAACAATCTCCCACTTGCACTAAGGCTATATACTGGCGTATCGAAGACCTATCATCTCGATCAACCGCTCGAACTGAGTCTGGGGCAAGGCCTTGGTGAATGGATCTGCTGTGTTATCTTCTGAAGCAACCCTCCGTACCTCGATCTCCTGGCGATCTACGATCTCCCTGATCAGGTGATACCGCTTTAAGATGTGTCTGGATTTCTGATGGGACCTGGGTTCCTTCGCTAAAGCTATAGCCCCGTTGTTGTCGCAATACAGAGGTATTGGGTCAACAATGGACGGAACCACCTGAAGTTCTCTCAAGAACTTCCTCATCCAGACAGCTTCTTTTGCGGCATCAGATGCAGCGATGTATTCCGCTTCCATAGTCGAGTCAGCAACGGTTTCCTGTTTGGAGCTCTTCCAACACACCGCCCCTCCATTGAGGGTGAAGACAAAATCCGATATGGACTTGGAATCATCCTTGTCACTCTGGAAGCTGGAGTCAGCAAAGGCCTCAATCTGCAGGTCTTTTCCGCCATACACCAAGAACATCTCCTTAGTCCTTCTCAGGTACTTGAGTATGTTCTTTACTGCTATCTAATGTTTCTCCCTAGGGTTTGACTGATACCTGCTTACCACACTCAGTGCATAAGCCACATCTGGTCTGGTACACAACATCGCATACATTATAGAGCCTACCGCAGAAGCGTAGGGTATAACAGACATGCGATCCCTCTCTAAATCAGTCTTGGGAGACATCTCTTTGGAGAGGGTGATCCCGTGACAAGCCGGTAGATTACCGTGCTTGGAATCTTCCATACTGAATCTCTTCAGTATGGTGTCGATGTACCTGGACTGCGAAAGTCCTAATATCCTCTTGGATCTGTCACGGTAGATCCGGATACCCAGAATGTATGAGGCATCACCCAGGTCTTTCATGGAGAACCTGTGTGACAAGAACCCCTTGACAGATTGTAGCATAGGAATGTCATTTCCTATTAAGAGAATGTCATCCACGTATAAAACGAGGAACACTACAGTTCTCGCTACAAATCTACAATAGATGCATGGTTCATCTGGATTTTTGATAAAGCCAAATTCCTTGACCGTCTCATCAAAACAGATGTTCCAACTCCGCGATGCCTGCTTTAGTCCATAAATGGATTTAAGCAACTTGCACACTTTTCTGCTGCTCCCACTCTGAATGAAACCCTCTGGCTGATCCATATAGACAGACTCCTTTAAATGTCCATTTAGAAAAGCTGTCTTTACGTCCATCTGCCAAATCTCATAATCGTGGAAGGCAACAATGGCAAGAAGGATCCGAATGGATTTCAGCATAGCTACTGGAGAAAAAGTTTCGTCATAGTCCAAACCAGGTCGCTGACGAAAACCCTTTGCTACCAGTCTAGCTTTATAGGTCTCAACCTGTCCATCTACACCAATCTTCCTTTTGAAGATCCACTTGCATCCTACGGGTTTTACCCCATCTGGAGCAATGTCCAACGTCCATACTTTGTTGGTGTACATGGACTCCATTTCGGTCCGCATTGCATCCAGCCATTTTACCGAGTCGACGCTCTGAATGGCTTGCTGGAAGCTAGTAGGCTCATCAAAGTCTATGATGCAATCCTCTCTATCCCCGTCAATGAGAAAACCGTAGTATCTCTCGGGCGGATGAGACTGCCTACTACTTCTGCGGAGTGGCGTGGGAATGTCCTGATCTTTCGAACCCTCTGGTTCTACTAAGCTTTCAGTAATAGCTTGTGGTTCTGGAATTTCTTCCAGTTCTATTGCGCTCCCACTTATTTCTTTTTCTAAGAACTGATGTTCTAGAAAATGGGCATTACGAGAAACAAGGACTTTTTGTTCCTCTGCGTAATAGAAAAGATACCCCCTGGAGTTCTTTGGGTATCCCACAAACTTGCACAGTACTGAGCATGCCTCGAGCTTGTTCGTATGCTGCTTTTTGACATAAGCTGGACATCCCCAAATCTTCAGGTATTGAAGATAGGGTTTCTTCCCACTCCATAACTCATATGGTGTGGTAGGCACAGTCTTAGTTGGAACTCGGTTCAAAAGGTATGCAGCTGATTCTAGCGCATATCCCTAGAACGATCGCGGTAACTCAGCGTTACTCATCATGGACCGTACCATATCCAATAGGGTTCGGTTCCGTCTCTCCGATACACCGTTATGTTGCGGAGTGTATGGAGGAGTAAGCTGAGAGAGAATTCCATTCTCTTTTAAGTAACCTAGGAACTCGGCACTCAAGTATTCACCACCTCGATCAGATCTCAGTGCCTTGATACTTTTGCCTGTTTGTTTTTCTACTTCATTCTTATATTCCTGGAACTTATCAAAAGCTTCGGATTTATGCTTCATTAAGAAGACATGTCCGAACCTTGAGAAATCATCCGTAAAAGTAATGAAGTAAGAATAACCGCTTCGTGCATGTGTAGACATTGGACCGCACACGTCGCTGTGTACGAGTCCCAAGAGCTCGCTTGCTCTTACTTCGTGTCCAGTGAACGGAGTCTTTGTCATCTTTCCTTTGAGACAGGATTGACAAGTTGCATGCGATTGATATTCGAACGGATCCAAATATCCATCTGTATGTAACTTAGTCAACCTTCTCTCATTGATGTGACCCAGTCTACAATGCCATAAGAAAGTTTTATTGATTTCTGGAGACTTTCTTTTGTGTGTATTCTGGACATTGAAAATCTGTGGTTGGTTTAACACGTATATACCGTTGTTCAATGTACCTGACCCAATCAAAACTTGATTAAGGTAAATGTTCACTACATTACTTACAAATGCAAATTCATAACCTTCTTTAGATAATAAAGATACAGAAATGATATTACAGGTTGCATTTGGTACATAATAACAACTACGTAAAACCAAAAAGTGTCCATCAGACAATCCCAGGTGATAGTCCCCCACGGCGTCAGCATCCATGCTAGCACCGTTTGCAACTCTGAGGGTCATGTCACCTGCCTTCAAAACTCTACGCTTTCTCAACGCCTGCAAAGAATTACAGATATGAGATCCTGATCCGGTATCCAATATCCAGGATGTAGAGTTTATTGATAGACAGTTTTCAATAACATACACACCTGAAGCTGAAGCTGCAACTCGCTTCAAATCCTGTGTTCTGGCTTTCCAAGCCTTGCAATCCTGTTTCCAGTGACCACTTTTGTGACAGTAGAAGCATTCTTCCTTCCCCACCAGCTTTCCCGCTACCTTTGTTGCTTTTCCTTTTCCCTTCGTATCCACTTTACTGACACCGCCTCTTGGTTTGGCGGAGGCTTTCTTCTTCTTACCCTTGGCTTTCACCCTGGATCTAGAAGAGGAAGATCCTCCTACAAACAAAGTGGATGTCTCCCTACTTTTCTGTAGGGTGCCCTCTGCACTCCTCAGCATGTTGAGGAGCTCTGAAAGTTCAACTTCTTTTTCCTGTAAGTTGAAGTTCAGGATGAACTGGGCGTAAGTGGAAGGAAGGGACTGGAGAATCAAGTTCGTATAGAGCTCATTCTCCAACGTGGTCCCAAGTTCTGCGAGCTTCTCTATGTAGCCAATCATCTTAAGCACGTGTTCCGCTACCGATGATCCGATGGCCAACCTTGCCGAAAACAACTTCTTCGACACTTCGTATCTGGCGATACGAGACTGCTCTCCATACAGTTCTTTTGTATGAAGAAATATGGACTCTAGGTCCATATTCTCGTGCCTCCTCTGATGTTCGTTGTCCATCGAGGCAAGTACGAGGCATTTGGCCTTCGCGCAATCTATTTCCCATATCTTATAGATTTCCCTATCTACGACACTGGTTTTGGGACCTAGGACAGGGGGAGCTTTGGTGGTAAGGAGATACCCCAGCTTGTCATAAGTGATTGCCATCTTGACATTCCTGAGCCAATCTTTGTAGTTTGGCCCTGTCAATATGTTTTTATCTAGTAATAACTTAAGTCCGGTCATGTTGAATGGTCGCTGCAATTAGGAGAGAGAAAAGAAACACTTTAGCATGATGCTCTTGCAAGTTTAGAGTGGTTTTTAGTTTGTCTAAACAGGATGGCTCCCACTGTCTCTCGAATCCCTTCTCAAACCGTAAAGAAAGGATTAGTCAGGATCAATCTCACCGTACAATACTTGCTTAACCGTTCAGCCAGGCCAGTGTCGGTACTTCGAGGGAGGTTTTCCAACGCTTTTGCGAAGTTCCTTAATTAAGTAACCTCTTTTCCCTGTGGGCGTAGCCCCGCTAACACCTTTCTAGACACCTACTAAGTTTATAGCATTGATCGTTAAGTGAGAGTTTTCCCGAGGAGTAGCATATACTCACAGTAGGATCGGGATCCAAATATCATCGCGTGATAAAACCGAAGGAATCCTACCAGAATTATCACACTCCAAATGGTATGCAGCGCTAGCAAGTTTCAGTACTTATGAAACTCCCGATGTGGATTTTTGCCCCATGCTCTTATGACCTTGGCGTGAGGTCAAAATGTCATAAGTCACATGTCAAGTTCTTCCCATCATTATCCTGGTTAATTTGAACCCACCCGTACCTACCCTTGACGTAGGCCAAAATGGCAGTACGACTGTCTCAAACCAACGCTTTCTATCTATGCAACAGATAAATATCCGACAGCTACCAATCACTATGCCTTGGCGTGAGGTCAAAATACATAGCTTGAATACTACCGAATATTTAACTGAAATGATGGAGGGCTACGGATGGTTTTGGCGAAACCGTGAATGTAGTGAACTTGATATAATCGATGGAACGAGATAGCTTTTAAAAGGAGTGGTTCAAGCTCCGCGTTTAAAAGTTTAGTTTTGAAAAGAACCGAGTGGTTTTCAAAGTGTTCCAATCGACTTTTACTTGGTTTATTTTCTTGCATTAGTTCTTTTAATGCGTCCCATCATTTAATCCTACCATTGCAGAAAACAACCAAAATATGACGTACGCTTATGCCATTCGCATTCGCCACGGGGCCCCGTCATCACCCGTTAGGTTACTTAACTAACGACAGAGCGGGGGCTGGGCTAGCGCGGCTGTAAAACATAAGCAACGCCTAAATAGTTATCATATATAAATATATAGCAATGATAGACATTACAGATCACGGATGAATACATTGGATATACTAGGAATCCGCAATCCGTTCGAGCCTGCAACGAAAAGCGGATTACACGGTCGCGGTGAATAGCCAAATACCCCACCCAAGACCCCTACGGGTGCGGCAAACTACCCGCCAAGTACCTGAAGCGAAGCAACCTCCCTCACCACCGTGAGTAGGCCACTCGGCACTTCGAGATACCCGGTAGTTTGTGCACCCCTCCATGGGTCTATCCTAGAAGCAAAAACAGTAAAAAGAATTATACAATGACGGCTACAACCTCGACCCGGTTGTGCGGCCAAACAAATAATAATATTACATCAATTTACATGTTGCAATGAATGAAAGAAAAAGCAACACTCATCTCACATCTACCCCGGCTATTCATCCGCGACAATCCAACCCATTCATATACACATACCATCATCAATCACAGATCACAGATATGTATAACCCCGACTAATCGACATATAGCGATTAGCCGACGTTCAATACATATAAACACCACAGATATAACCTATTAGTCAAAGTGTAATGAAGTTCGGAAAAAATACGGATTTATAGGCCCCCAAAAACAAATTTCTATTCTGGAAAATCTGGGCACATATAAACCATCTTAAAAATCCTAAAACCAAGCCAGAAATACACTGCACTAAAATCGACCCAGAGAAGAGCCAAGATGGCCGCGGTTGCGCGGCAATAGCTTGCTATTGCCGCGGAACCGCGGCTCTTTGGTCGAATCTTTGGATCGTTTTTGGTGGCTTTCTTCACAAAACCCTGAGATGATTTTTGGAGTATAACAAATTTTATTTTGAACAGAAAAAATTTTAACAGAAACTTAGGGTTTTTAAAACTCGGTTTTTCGATTTTTCCGATTCGAACTTCGATACACTCTACTACCTAGCTAGTTTATGTTTAGTTAGTCTCTGATACCACTGTAATTCCACGTTGCCCACCCCGGTACTTACGGGGAGGCGGAAAACGGAATAAAAATCGGATTTTTATAAGCTTAGGCAACATGGACTAGACTTTGAAGGATCTTTGCTAAACAAAAACAAGCTAAAGCTAACTAGAAACTAGCTAAGTGCTAGAAAGGTTATACCTTGGGCTTTATGTCCTTCTCTCCTTGCTCCTTGGAGTGGTGGAAGGAGGTCACCTTAGTCGTCTTCTCACGTCGAAGAAAGATCCACCCGAAAGCCTCGACCTTTGGCTTCAACTCCAAGCTAGAAGTAACTAGGGTACAAGAAGTGCTAATCCTTGAACCCTAGATGAGAGTAGAGATTATCAAGAGAGGGTTTTTCTCAAGCTCAAGTGTTTCTCAACACATGAGAGGGGAGAGCTTGAGGGAGAGGAAGAACAAGAGAGAGAATGTGAATGATAGAATGAGAGAATAATATGAAGCGTACTCTCATATATGTGAATTATTGTAATTAGAAAATTAGTGAGATAATTGTCATGGCTTAATCAAGACATGACCATTATCATTTCATTTTTAATGCAAATTGCAAGGATCAAAGAGTATCTTCTAAATGAAATGATGATGGTCAAAGTGTCAACAAGGTCAACAAGTCAAGATGGGTCAAATGGTCAACAGCCATAACCATGCACAATTATTAAACTAATATCAATTAACAATAATACACACATAAGCATTAGGGTTAATAAAAATGACAATAGTCATTAACCCTAATCAAAGTCCTCTCCCTCTGTCTCAAGCAACTGTGCATACGCACCCGTATTCGTGATCCGAGGAACACGAATACAATGAGAAAAAACCAATCCCAAATCATATACTAGGATCCGGCTTAAACCAAAGCCCGCTAGTATAAGCTGTCCGGAAAGCAAACGTGCACAAGTGCGCGGATGTGAACGAACCCTGTCGCAAAACCATGCGACCTCTACTCATTTTGCCTAAAGGCGAATAGCTCTCTGTGTGGGACTCTAAAGACTCGATACTACGATGGCAGTGGGTTTAACCACAGACCGCAAGCGGCACTAGCTGTGCGTAACAGTCCCCAGGTAGATGTCGATAAGAAGACTGACGAGGTGAACCCCATCTGAACTCCTACTGAGCCTGTATGTGACAATCTCCGTACAGTCCGGTCTGTTCGTCTGATACATCGCATGGCGGGCCTAGGGGGCGGTGAACGTCAGTCCCCTAATAGCGGTACAAGTCGTGTCGGAATGTAGCCCAGAACACCATGAGATAACACTGGAAACCTACCAGTATATCCCGCTTGCCCTGGCCAGGGACTACTCGTGTAATGGCTTTTCTAGATACAGCGCGATGTTAACCCCCAATACCGGGAGAGACGAATCCTGTCTAACCGTCACTGCCTCCAAGTGCTTCGGGACTGCACCCAAAAACTACCTGTTTGCACGACTCCTTTGAGCCGTGGTAGGGTAGTAATCAAAGTGCAGTGGGAACACACTCGAGGCGAAGTGACAGTGTCAAGTCAGCGGACTAAGCTGTACTCATGTCACCTGGGAACTGATAACCGACGATAGATATAATAACAACCAACAGTTCCCGACGAGTCCTGTCCAGTGTACTCGTAACCTAACGAGCACCCGCATACTATCTCAAGTACGACGTACTGACGGCTGTGGGACAGACCGTCTCCCACGCTGGGATGAGAAGCGCATACGCTAGTCTACTCCGGAGTATCGATGCCCTGTCTCGATAGTCCAACAACTAGGACCTGTATAAGGATGTGCTTATAGATCACCCAGCTCCCACGAGTGTGAGCGCCATCACAACGCTGGTAATCAAGCAAAGATCCTAAGGGCTCTACTAATATGTATAACAGCGATATGCTAAAAGAAACACATGCACATATTAAAGCAGAGACAAACCAAGTAGCATACTACCATTTCGAACAAGATTGTATATACAACTGTGAATATCCCAAGTTTCCATCAAGTAATATACAAACTAGTATGATACAGTAATGGCCTGTAGGGCATATACACTAACATATATCCCCTAATATAAGATTTTAAAAGGATTTTAAATAAATATATAGATTTAATAAATATTTGGTTATAAGATATCTTGATATTTAAACGAGATAGATAAAAGCAAACTAAGATATGGGATGATTAACCATATGATGGCAGTTAGAAAAAATATAATTTATCCTTAACTTGTACTTATTAAAAGATATATAATAATTTAGATATATGTTATATATATATATATATATTAAGTTTACTGATAAATATCAGATATAATCTAGCACCATACATGGTTTTACACATGCGGGTCGGGTCGGATAACTACTACTACTGTTCGAATCACTCGCAACCCAAATGAATAAAATAGAAGAAATATAAACCAAGTGTTAAAATACCAACTAAATATTGTATAAACGTACTAGGGTGTTATATTAATACCTATTTGCCGTAATATTTACCAATACCAACAACCCTGGCTTAACTTGATTGACTTAACATGTTTTCCTGATGGACATATCTTGTACATGCTTATTCCTGTATTGGCATTAGGTATATATTATATTGTTACCTGACATGAACTTGAAACCTGGGGAAAATAGGGAAATCAAGAATGAAACCTGACTTGTAACTCAACAGTTCGTTACTTGCTAGAAACTGATCGGTCGATACGAGTTTCAGGCTTCGGAATGATGCTGCTGACATTATTCATTTATACATGTGTCACGCCCCGCTTCCCAGAGTACGCTAAGATAGGCACGTGACATAGCCAACCATGCTACCTGTGGATAGGAAAAATCCCTCCACAGTCACATTACGGCTGTAGAGATATCAAGAACAGGAAAATAAACTAAACTATCTAGTACATGTCCATGAGCCAGAATAAATGAGTCAAGAAATAATATAATATGCGGAAGCAAAAGATCCAATAAATAAAACACCTAGAAAGTAAAACTGGATACCAACAGGATCCTCACCGTTCGGTCTAACAGCGGCAGTACTCCTGATCAGTCGCAACCAAGGTAGAGGATCTGGGCCATGCAAAACCCAGACGTCAGTGCGTCATAATATCAAGCAATAAAATAAACAGAGGTAGCAAGACATACAGGTATATATATAAACAGTAAAACATGTATAACAGTAATATAAATGAGGACAGTGAGGGTAATGTGTAGTGAGTAATCTGGACTGGTCTATTGGGTTAAGTACTCTCAAGTCTTTAAAATCAATTTGATGAATCATCGATGTAACTCAATAGTATCCCGTGCATGCCCGGGATCACGGTCTATGACTCTCGGGCTGAATCCGAGACGTGCCGCAAGGCAGTAAAGGGTAGTAGGTAATGACGAATGATGTCAGCAGTATCACCTCGGGGCTGGTCTAGCCCGTAAGACTGATCAGAAAAGGTATCGAACTGTCGAGTTACAAGTCAGGTTTCATCATTGATTTCCCCATACCCCCAAGTTATATATGTTCAAGTCAGGTATTAATAATCTGGAGCTAATGCCAACACAGGATCAGGCAGGTACAGGTTTGTCTGGATAGACAACAGGAAATGTCCGTAGGGACAACAGGTCGGGTTTGTTGGCAGTAATAACAAGATCAGGTAACAGCGAAAGACATAGTACCTCAAGTCAAGTCAGGCAGTGTATAGTTATCATGTCAAGTCAGGAAGTGCACGGTATCACGTCGTGTCAAGTAATGGTATGTCAAGCATGCCAAGGGTGCACAAAATGTCACATGTGTGCTCATAATCAAACAATAATAAGCATGGGTATACAAAACAAGTATGGGGTACTAATGGAACAATAAAAATGGAATATTATGGTGTTATATGCAAGTAAGTATAGATTAAAGCATATGGATGCACGGTTATCGATTTGAGTTAGGGTTATGGTTCCAACACTAATTAAAATACCCTTTATCAACTATGGAATGTTAAATCTCATTATTATGTATTAAATGATCTAGAGATGCAATTGTATATGTAAAAGGCTAGATGGATGCAACTAGGTATCCGAAAGTTATAAACTATTTAAAATGGTACTATGGGCTATGCAAAAAATCATTATGTGGTTCAAATACGCAACAAGATAAATTTTCATGATCTATATCTAAAATGATGTAAACAGATGCAAACGGAATATCGAAACATTATAAAATGAAACATGGGGAACTAGATTTAAACTACAGGCAGGGTATATATTTAAATAGGTATAAAATGAATTATATAGCATGTAGCAAGATTAACTTGCCTCGATGGATCACGCGACGGATACGCACTGCAACGTCCAATGTCGGTAAAAGTTGCGATGCACACACGCGTGCCTGGAACGGAACCAGCCAATGCAAGAAGTGACCATGCTGCACGAGAACGTCTTCTGGGTCGGCTGGATCGTCGGCGTCATCACGGCTCCGGTGATGGCCGGGAAAAACCAGATCAAGAAAAGAAAGAGAAGGAAAGAAGAAGAAGAAAAGAGAAGAAGTAGGAGATGGCTGTGGGTTTGCAGGGTGCACTGGAGTTGTCTCAGGGTTCGGGGACAGAGGCGAGGGGGTGATGATGCTGATGGGTCATCGACGGCGGGGTCCCCGGCAAGGCAGCGAAGGTTTCGAGTTCTGGTAGTCGGGTGTGCAGGGTTCTGGTCGGGGGTGCAGGGAGGAGGCTATGGTGTTGGGGAGAGAGGCGACGACGTGGTGGAAGCGAGAACGTCGACGGCGAGGATCGGAGGTGATGGGTGTCGTCGCGGTGATGGGTGCAGGGTTGTGTCGGGCTTGGTTGTCGGTGATGGGTAGAGGAAGACGTGGAGGAGATGGAGGCGAGAGAGGTGAGGTGAGTGAAGTCGTCGTCGGTGGTAGCGACGGCGAGGCACGGCGAGAGCTAAAGTTAGGGTTCGTGAGGCGAAGGCGGGAAAGAGAAAAGAGGTGAGGGAGAAGAAATAACGTGGGCTCTAGTTTTTTAAAAAAAAAGAAAAAATAGAGGAGAGAGAAACGAGCTCAGGTGGTAGGATTTAGAGGTAGGAAAAATATTTAGGTGTGTGTGTGTGTATAGTTAGGTAGGTAAGATTAGATTGTGATTGGTAGAATGTGATCGGTTAGTATCAAAAAATATTTTTAAAAAATAAATTTGGTTAAAGGAATTAATATATATAACAGTTATAATTTATTAGAATAAAATATTTAGAAATTTGAGTTTTCTGGCTAATACAAAACTATTCCAAAATATGCCCGGATCGGGTCTAAAATTACGGTTTGAAAGTACGGATAATATACGTGTCAACCAAAACTAAAATTGGATATCCGGGTAACAAAAATGCATACCCCCAAAAACGGATGCACGCACGTGCGCGTAGCCATCCAAACACGTCCGTTTCAGCGAACGGGACGAGAACAAGATGCGCGGATGCTACCACGAGGTTAGGGGTATCATGCAGACCATGTTATGTATTTTTAAAATATTTTATGTGACTTTAAATGTTATATTTAAAATACAGATGCCAGATAAAATGCCAGTATGCAGTATTCATGAAAATGCACATGTCTATGTAACAAGTCAAGATAATTCATAAATATGAATCAAACAAGTTCAAGCTAGCGGGTCGGGTCGAATGCAATGTAAAATGTAAAATACTATACGCACCCAAAACACGATAAATCAGGAAAATACCATAATTAAGGAAATACGAGAACTGGAATAGGTATAAATGAACTAGGTTGTTACATTATACCCAACTACAAAAAGAATTTCGTTCTCGAAATTCCAAGAACAAGAAAGGATAAACAATCATCAAACTACAAGAATAGATGTGGAAACTTCTGCCGAATTTCATCTTCTCGTTCCCAAGTTGATTCTCCATGTGAGCGGTTTCCCCAAGAAACAAGTACAAAAGGGATAACTTTGTTCTTAAGAACATTTTCTCTTCGATCGACAATCGACATCGGTCGCTCCTCAAAAGTCAAATCTTCACGTACAGTCAGCTCCGAATGATCCAACACATGTGTTTCATCTCGAACATATTTACGGAGTTGAGATACGTGAAACACGTCATGAACATTCGCCAAGTATTGCGGTAACGCCAATCGTACGCCACTACTCCAACACGCTCCAAAATCTCAAAAGGCCCAACGAATCGAGGACTAAGCTTGTCTCGACTTCCTAAACGAATCACCCCTCTAGTCGGTGATATCTTCAAGAATACCAAATCAACAACAGTGAACTCTAGAGGTCTTCTCGATGTATCTGCCCAACTCTTTTGTCGATCTTGTGCTGCTTTCATATGATTCCGGATAGTGTTAACCTTCTCAACTGTTTGCACGATCAAATCCGGCCCCAACAATCTTTGTTCTCCAATATCGTCCCAACAAATAGGTGAACGACACTTGCGACCATATAAAGCTTCGAATAGAGCCATCTGAATAGTCGCCTGGAAACTGTTATTGTAAGAAAACTCCATTAAGTGTAGATGATCCTCCCATGAACCCTTGAAGTCTAACATGCAACCTCTCAACATGTCTTCAAGAGTTTGGATCGTTCTCTCCAACTGGCCATCTGTTTGAGAATGATAAGCTATGCTAAACTTCAAACGAGTCCCCAAACTTTCCTGTAAGCTCCTCCAGAAGTGTGATAAGAAACGAGTGTCACGGTCGGACACGATGCTCACCGGTACCCCATGCAATCTTACTATCTCCTGCATGTACCGCTTTGCCAAAACTTCCGTCGATTGACCAACTCGAAATGGTATGAAATGAGCTGCCTTGGTCAAACGATCAACAATCACTCAAACTGCATTATTGCTTTTTGGGCTCCGCGGTAAAGCTGTCACGAAATCCATGGTTATATGTTCCCACTTCCATTGAGGAATCGGAAGTGGTTGCAATAAACCAGCAAGCTTTTGATGTTCAGCCTTAACTTGCTGACACACCAAGCACTTCGCTACGAAGCGGGCAATCTCCCGTTTCAGGCCTTCCCACCAGAAATGCTGTCGTAGATCTCGGTACATCTTCGTGCCTCCTGGATGTACAGAATATGCGGAACTGTGCGCCTCCTTCATAACTTCTTCGTGAATATCTCCTTTTGGCACACACAAACGGCTACCATATCGCAACGAACCATCTTCATGGATCAACAAGCCCGTTCGAAGTTCAACTTCAACCTGTTCTCGAAACTTCTGCAATCTTGGGTCCTGTAACTGCGCTGCTTTAATATTCTCGATCAACGACGACTGTACTTGCAGCTGCATCAACTGTCCCAAAGAATGCGGCAGCACAACCTCCAAGTCGAATCTTCGAAAGTCTTCAATAAGTTCCTTCTGTGCAGTCAACATCTGAATTGCTGGCAACCGACTAAGCGCATCCCGCACAACATTAACTTTCCCCGGATGGTACTTAAGATCAAGATCATAGTCAGCCATCAGCTCCAACCATCTTCGCTGCCTCATATTAAGCTCTTTCTGTGTGAACACATACTTTAGGCTTTTGTGATCGGTGAATACTTCGCCCCTTTCGCCCAGTAAGTAGTGCCTCCAAATCTTCAAAGCGAAAAATTTACAGCTGCTAGCTCCAAATCATGGGTTGCGTAATTCTTCTCATGGATCTTCAACTGTCTCGATGCGTAAGCTATAACTTTCCCATACTGCATCAAAACACATCCCAAACCTTTCCCAGATGCGTCGCTGTGAATCACCAATCCTTCGGAACCGTTTGGTACGGTCAAAATAGGAGCGGTCATCAACCTCTGCTTCAACGCTTCAAAAGCTGACGCACACTTATCCGTCCACAAAAATGATACTTCCTTGCGCGTAAACTCGGTCAACGGCTCAGCCAAACGAGCAAAATTCTCCACAAACCTTCTGTAATACCCGGCAAGTCCAAGAAAGCTTCTGATCTCTACAACGTTCTTCGGAATCGGCTAATCTCGAACTGCTGTAATCTTTTCGGGATCAACGGCGATTCCATCTCCGGACACGACATGCCCCAAAAACTTCACTTCCTCAAGCCGAGACTCGCACTTGCCCATCTTTGCATATAATTTTTCTTGCCTCAATGTCTACAATGCAATCTTCAAGTGTTCTGCATACTCTTCAATACTCCTTTGAGTAGACCAGAATATTATTAACGAACACCACTGTAAACGGGTCCAAAATGGTGAAAAGATTCGGTTCATCAAGTCCATAAATATCGCCGGTGCATTCGTTGCTCCGAAGGGCATCACTAAATACTCGTAATGCCCATACCAAGTTCGGGACGCAGTCTTGCAAATATCTTATGATTTAACTCGGACCTGATGATATCCGGACCGCAAATCCAGCTTCGAGAATACCCTTGCACCACTAAGCTGCTCGAATAATTCTCCAATGCGAGGGATCGGGTACTTGTTCTTAATAGTCACCCGGTTTAATTCTCGACAATCGATACACATCCTCCTTGTGCTATCTTTCTTCTTGACTAGAAGAACTGGAGCTTCCCAAGGTGGGTTACTTATGCAAATCCAACTCTTCTCAAATAATTCAGCAACCTGCTTCTTGACTTTTTCCAACTCTACTGGTGCCATTGGATAGTATGCCTTAGAGACTGGCGCTGCACCAGAAACAAGATCGATTTGGAACTCCACATCTCGTTTTGGTGGTAGACCCGAGATGTCCTCGAACACGTCCATAAACTCTCGAACTACAGATGGCGCTTCCTTCTTATCAACTTCCATTGACACAAGAATATTGTTTGTCGACCTAGCCCTAAACTCGACTGGCCCGACAGAACTGCTACCTCCAGCAAAACAACTCCGGATGTCCGGGAACCTGGAAAATCACTTTCTTTGCCCTACAATCAATGTGAGCATGGAAAGTGTCGAGAAAATCCATTCCCAAGACATCAACAAACAAAGGGATGCACCAGAATTGAATAATTCTAATGCGGGGAAGACCTGAACAAGCAGGATACCTGAAACGATTTCACCTGAAGCCAAACACTGAAGAAGATAAGCACGATAAACAGAATTCAAGGTTGCGATAAAATATGAACTGGAAAGCAAGAGAAGCAAGGCAATATAACGACTATGAAACAAGGAAGTGAATCAAGACTAGGATTCCAAGTTACTTAAATAGAGTACCGCATTATAACCATGCTGCAGTTCATGGGTACAATCACATAACTCCACTCAAGTCGCCAAAATCCTAGTATCAGAATCAAGGAACAGGGAGGAACAATAGGGAACCAAAAAGGTTTCAAGTCGAGATGCAAAGTGGTTTGCATATCGTCAAGGCAAAGGATAAGAGAAAGATATGATTCAAGAATCATGATAGCAATGTGGCAGGACATGTTCCTAATCACGAGTATTCTGATTCGTGTATTGGGTCCAATACCCAACCACAAAAAGAATCAAACTCGATTAACCTATATCCTATGACTCTGATACCAAACAAATCATGTCACGCCCCGCTTCCCAGAGTACGCTAAGATAGGCACGTGACATAACCAACCATGCTACCTGTGGATAGGAAAAATCCCTCCACAGTCACATTACGGCTGTAGAGATATCAAGAACAGGAAAGTAAACTAAACTATCTAGTACATGTCCATGAGCCAGAATAAATGAGTCAAGAAATAATATAATATGCGGAAGCAAAAGATCCAATAAATAAAACACCTGGAAAGTAAAACTGGATACCAACAGGATCCTCACCACTCGGTCTAACAGCGGCAGTACTCCTGATCAGTCGCAACAAAGGTAGAGGATCTGGGTCATGCAAAACCCAGACGTCGGTGCGTCATAATATCAAGCAATAAAATAAACAGAGCTAGCAAGATATACAGGTATATATATAAACAGTAAAACAAGTATAACAATAATATAAATGAGGACAGTAAGGGTAATGTGTAGTGAGTAATCTGGACTGGTCTATTGGGTTAACTACTCTCAAGTCTTTGAAATCAATTTGATGAATTATCGATGTAACTCAATAGTATCCCGTGCGTGCCCGGGATCACGGTCTATGACTCTCGGGCTGAATCCGAAACGTGCCGCAAGGCAGTAAAGGGTAGTAGGTAATGACGAGTGATGTCAGCAGCATCACCCCGGGGCTGGCCTAGCCCGTAAGACTGATCAGAAAAGGTATCGAACTGTCGAGTTACAAGTCAGGTTTCATCATTGATTTCCCCATACCCCCAAGTTATATATGTTCAAGTCAGGTATTAATAATCTGGAGCTAATGCCAACACAGGTTCAGGCAGGTACAGGTTTGTCTGGATAGACAACAGGAAATGTCCGTAGGGACAACAGGTCGGGTTTGTTGGCAGTAGTAACAAGATCAGGTAACAGCGAAAGCCATGGTACCTCAAGTCAAGTCAGGTAGTGTATAGTTATCATGTCAAGTCAGGAAGTGCACGGTATCACGTCGTGTCAAGTAATGGTATGTCAAGTCATGCCAGGGGTGCACAAAATGTCACATGTGTGCTCATAATCAAACAATAATAAGCATGGGTATACAAAACAAGTATGGGGTACTAATGGAACAATAAAAATGGAATATTGTGGTGTTATAAGCAAGTAAGTACAGATTAAAGTATATGGATACACGGTTATTGATTTGAGTTAGGGTTATGGTTCCAACACTAATTAAAATACCCTTTATCAACTATGGAATGTTAAATCTCATTATTATGTATTAAATGATTTAGGGATGCAATTGTATATGTAAAAGGCAAGATGGATGCAACTAGGTATCCGAAAGTTATAAACTATTTAAAATGGTACTATGGACTATGCAAATAATCATTATGTGGTTCAAATACGCAACAAGATAAATTTTCATGATCTATATCTAAAATGATGTAAACAGATGCAAACGGAATATCGAAACATTATAAAATGAAACATGGGGAATTAGATTTAAACTACAGGCAGGGTATATATTTAAATAGGTATAAAATGAATTATATAGCATGTAGCAAGATTAACTTGCCTCGATGGATCACGTGACGGATACGCACTGCAACGTCCAATGTCGGTAAAAGCTGCGATGCACACACGTGTGCCCGGAACGGAACCAGCCAATGCAAGAAGTGACCACGCTGCACGAGAACGTCTTCTGGGTCGGCTGGATCGTCGGCGTCGTCACGGCTCCGGTGATGGCCGGGAAAAACCAGATCAAGAAAAGAAAGAGAAGGAAAGAAGAAGAAGAAGAAAAGAGAAGAAGTAGGAGATGGCTGTGGGTTTGCAGGGTGCACTGGAGTTGTCTCAGGGTTCGGGGACAGAGGCGAGGGGGTAATGATGACGATGGGTCATCGACGGCGAGGTCCCCGGCAAGGCAGCGAAGGTTTCGAGTTCTGGTAGTCAGGTGTGCAGGGTTCTGGTCGGGGGTGCAGGGAGGAGGCTATGGTGTTGGGGAGAGAGACGACGACGAGGTGGAGGCGAGGACGTCGACGGTGAGGATCGGAGGTGATGGGTGTCGTCGCGGTGATGGATGCAGGGTTGCGTCGGGCTTGGTTGTCGGGGATGGGTGGAGGAAGACATGGAGGAGATGGAGACGAGAGAGGTGAGGTGAGTGAAGTCGTCGTCGGTGGTAGCGACGGCAAGGCACGGCGAGAGATAGGGTTAGGGTTCGTGAGGCGAAGGCGGGAAAGGGAAAAGAGGTGAGGGAGAAGAAATAACGTGGGCTCTGGTTTTTTTTAAAAAAAGAAAAAATAGAGGAGAGAGAAACGAGCTCAGGTGTTAGGATTTAGAGGTAGGAAAAATATTTAGATGTGTGTGTGTATAGTTAGGCAGGTAAGATTAGATTGTGATTGGTAGAATGTGATCGGTTAGTATCAAAAAATATTTTTAAAAAATAAATTTGGTTAAAGGAATTAATATATATAACAGTTATAATCTATTAGAATAAAATATTTAGAAATTTGAGTTTTCTGGCTAATACAAAACTATTCCAAAATATGCCCGGATCGGGTCTAAAATTACGGTTTGAAAGTACGGATAATATACGTGTCAACCAAAACTAAAATTGAATATCCGGGTAACAAAAATGCATACCCCCAAGAACGGATGCACGCACGTGCGCGTAGCCATCCAAACACATCTGTTTCAGCGAACGGGACGAGAACAAGATGCGCGGATGCTACCACGAGATTAGGGGTATCATGCAGGCCATGTTATGTATTTTTAAAATATTTTATGTGACTTTAAATGTTATATTTAAAATGCAGATGCCAGATAAAATGCCAGTATGCAGTATTCATGAAAATGCATATGTCTATATAACAAGTCAAGATAATTCATAAATATGGATCAAACAAGTTCAAGCAAGCGGGTCGGGTCGAATGCAATGTAAAATGTAAAATACTATACGCACCCAAAACACGATAAATCAGGAAAATACCACAATTAAGGAAATACGAGAACTGGAATAGGTATAAATGAACTAGGTTGTTACAAAATGACATTATTTTACTGTCTAGCGGTACGTCTCGGATTCAACTCCGAGAATCATGACCGTGGTCCCGGACACCCACGGGATACTATTGAGTTATATCGACGATTCTATTGATTGGTTTCAAATACCTTTAGGATAGATAACCTAACGACATAACCTTTAAATACACATGATATGATTGATATTGATATCTTACTTGTTGCATCACATATACTGATATTGATTATTGTTTATACTCATGATATTTCGTTCTTGCACATGGCGTACTATATCATTTAATGTTTATACTCTTATTATGATATTTATGACGTACTGACGTCTGGGTTTTGCATGGTCCAGATCCTTTTACCATATCATAGGAGGATCGGGAATACTTTGACAGGATTGCCGAGTAATGAAGAGTTTTTCGCTTATTTAGTTTGGTGATGCTTTAGATTTATTTTCTAGTTTTGAACTTGTCGTTTTATCGTAGTGATCCCATAAGGGATGAGCCTAAGATATTGTTTCTTTTCTTATTTTGGATTTTTTTTCCTTCCGCTACCTTTCTCGTTATTATTTATTCTGACAGTTTGGACATGAGATAGATAGGTATTTATTTTTCCGTTCTTGATATCTGATTGACAGTTGTAATGTAACTATGGAAGGATATTTGCTCACCGTAGATAGCATGGCTGGCTTTGTTATGTTCCTGTATTTATGTATTTTGGGAAGTGAGGCGTGACACAGGCAGTGGTACAAGTGCTTCGATTCGTTCATGAGAAAGACCAATTACTCTTGATGTGAGTATGACAGCTGCGTATACTCGAAGCGACTTTAGAATGGGTCGTCGATAAATCTACTCCTATATGTCGATGATATGTTAATCGCGGCTAAGAGTATGGCAAAAATAAAGGCGCTCAAAACTTTGTTGAGCACAGAATTTGACAAGAAACAGTTGGCTGAAGCGAAGAAGATTCTTATGATAGAAATTATTCGAGACAGGAAGGCTGGAAAGCTGTGGCTATTCCAAGTCAGATATATAGAGAATGTGTTGGAGAGATTCAACATGAATGACTTTAGATCGGTGAGTACCCCTATCACCGGTCATTTCAAGTTATCCTTCAAGGAGTGTCTGAAATCAGCGGAGGACAAGGAAAAGATATCTCGAGCACCATATGCAAGTACGGTGGAATCACTGATATACACAATAGTATGGACACATCCAGACAAATCCTATGCGGTAAATCTAGTTAGCCGGTACATGTCAAGTTCAGGGAAGCTTCATTGGAAAGCTGTAAAGTGGATATTTCGGTATCTAAAGGGAACTAAATACCTCGGTTTATTCTTTTACAAGTCAGAAAATAAATCAAGTCAGTTGCAAGAATATGTAGATGCAGATACGTTGGGAACTTGGACAAAAAAAGATCTCTTACAGGCTATGTATATATAGTTGCAGAATCTTCTATCAGCTGGAAGTCGACACTTCAGGATATCGTGGCACTCTCAACAACGGAGGCAGAATACATGACGGCAGTGGAAGTATCTAAGAAGGCCTTGTGGTTAAAAGGCCTAATTGGCGAGTTCAGGTTCGATAAGGGGATTGTGCCTTTATTTTGCAACAGTCAAAGTGTCAATCCCTAGGCGAAGAATCAAGTATACTACAGTCGAACTAAGCATATCGATATGCGGTATCACAAGATAAGTGAGTGGTTTGAAAAGGAGATTGACTTTATAAAGATCGATACTAAGGTGAATCTGGCAGACATGCTAACGAAGGTCATTCCTGCAGAGAAGTTCAAGTCTGTACTGACTTCTATTCAATAACTTAGATATGAGGAAAGGAAATCTCGGTAGGAGGATCACAAACCAGTTTCTCAGCTCTGGTTAACAAAGGTGAAGATATCAGTTTCGTAATTCTGAAGAAAGATTGTGCCAGTAAGGGGATACGGGAGAAAAACTAAAGCAACCCTAAAAGGATACAAGACGAAGGGTAGCCTATTTTTAAGGTGGCTACAAGAAAATACGAGCCAAGGTGGAGATTGTTGTGAAGGTGTCTCGTATTTAAAGAAGACTGTGCATCAGAAGAAGGGACTGACGTCTGCCTGCAAAGAATAAACATCAGTCAAAAGAAAATACAGAAACCCAAATGAACTACAGACGTCAGTACCTAACGTGTGTACAAACGTCTGCCTGCAATCTGGATAGAAGCATGTTAAAGCATCAGACGTCGTCCTGGTGGCTACCGACGTCTGTGAAGACGTCGGTACTGACGTCATAATTAGGAATTTCATGTTCGAGATTTAACTCGAAAATCAGGTTTTTTTATTGCAATTTTGTAATTTCTGAGATCTTAAATTATAGAGGCTATATATAGGATCTTAGGATTATGTATCAAGATTAACTTTGGAGAGTTTTAGATCATAAAGCTAAAATAGTAAACGGCTTCACCATAAGGGATCTAGGGTATCAAAGACGAAGGAGAATTTGTAGAAGGAGAGAGATCTCGTTGGAGAGAAAGGGAGAGTCATAATTCTCTGTAAAGTTTTCTTCTTCTCAAGTTCTAATAAAGATTCTCACCGTCCTCCCAAATCTCTTTTGTTATTTTTATTGCGGTTTGCATCTGGTTTTCTTTTGTTATTAATTCATAAGGTTTTCCGCTGCGTTGCCGATCGATCTTGCGGTAGCAACAAAAAGCTCGTACACAATTATATGAAGCATATATACATGACTCATAACCAGTTTTACACAATATGGCCGAGAGAATATGAAAGCAATGGATATACAAGGGAACTTATTCAGCAAAAATATCACAGTCTGATCTAGTAGTATCTTGGAATTCTGGAAAATTAAAAAAGGGAGGGTTAATTGCTAAATAATACTCCAATGTTTCATCTATTTTGTATTTATATATATATCTAATTGATTTTTTCGCTGCACTTATATATCCTAAAGTACAAATCGTTAACATTTTGCGTCTTTCAGTTGACCATCAAATCCATCATTATTTTAAACAAAATTCATACGGTTTGTATTTTAGGGTATCTAAATGTAGCAAAAAATCAATAAAGTATATAAATGCAAAGTACGTGAAACATTTGGGTATTATTTAGCAATTAACCTAAAAAGGGAAAATGATATGGAAACCAACCTTTCATGCCTGTGATTGAGCATGCCATCAAGTCTGAATGTCCGATGATGCATAATATAGTGCACCTCCAAAGTGCAGAGGTCATCATAGATAAACATCAATGTAAGATGCAACCAGAAGAGTGTTTGTGGAACAAACAAGCATGCAAACGATAAGTCGGCAACAAATCTGATAGAGGAACTCAAGCAAAACCACTGAGCATAATGTTAATCCACTACTAGAAACCTTATATTTAATTATGTACACCAGAAAGTAACGATAAAAAGATGCTAATAATGATTTATTTCAACCTGGTAACACATTAAAAGGCCTACAACTTACATTAGCATATGACAAAGAACAGTAGCAGATGGCTGTCTCTCTGCTTTGTAGCTGAAAAGAACTCTTCAAAGGAAGTGACGATAGTTCTGATATCTGTATCGGTTTACACGCTTTTGGATGGATGAACCACCTGAAAAAGTAGTAATGACTATCTCAGCTTTAAAGCCGATAACTATCTTCACCTCTATAATGAAAAGGAAGAATTACACCAGCTACTGCAACATACACAGAAAAACTATATATACGAGTAGTTTAGTCAACATGCTATTGTCGAACGTCTCCAAGATATTTCCATTAACATGCGCCTCTGTATGTTGTGTGTCAGTTGACCACGTTCCTTTTTTTTAATGCATGAGAGCATCTTCTTATGTGTTTGTATTTCCATGCCACTTCATCTTTCAAGGTCTAGAAAAATATAAATGGAAAAATATTGACTGTGTTGCACAACTATTTCAAGACTAAAACAAAGATAAAATTCCATGGTCGGAAAGACATCATTCATGGATAGTTTGCATGTTAATTTTAATGAAAGTAGTAATCTGTGATGTATATATCTCATATCACTAGTTAAACATAATAGTACAAACTAAAAGAGTAATAACTAGCACCATAAGTGATATCATGTGCAGTTTACAATTCTAGAAGAAACGTTTACAATAGTTTCAGCCAAAAGAAAATGGGTCGATTCCTTCACTGGCCAGCTGTAAAAATGGTGATTATACTAGTACTGTCTGTTTGATTCTACATAATTTCTCATAGAATTTAAGAAGTAATTTTCTAAGCTGTGATTAGAACTAAAAGGTTATAACTAGACATTCACATGTGATGGTAAACTATGGTTGGGGACAGATTTTCATGAAATTAACAAAAAATTTATGCACTGCTCGTAAGCTGCAAGATATTCTCGTCTGAAATTCGATGACGTTTCATGCATGAAACATGTGAATCACTAATCCCCTTTATCCAAGAAAAACCTTCAGAAGCCTTGAATCCGACTATCAGAAACCCTACATACACCCTGCTCTAACTCCATTTCTGTTATGATTGAATGATAGAACTTTAATATTTCTGATATTTTTACATCTGGGCAAAACATATAGATTTTATAATCCTTCTTTTACAACCAAAAAACCAAAATTAAGAAACAAACCAACAAGGTTGAAAGCATGGGTTAGAAATAAAATTCAGAAACTGAGGTTTCTAAGACCTAAGTTAACAAATAATTTATGGGGGGAAATGAAATCAACAAGACACATGGATTAATATGATACTAGCTTAATGTAATATTTAATAACAGCTTCCTTAATAATGTATCAAATATGCAAATGGCCCTGCAAATACTAAGCTGGGAGATCATTGTGAATTTGTGATAACTAATGATTGTGCTGCCACACCAATTTTCTGTGGAAGAGTGGTAAAGAGTAGGAATTGTGATAAGGTCACAGGTTAGAGGAATGGCGAAGGAAAATATTATTATTATTATTTTGGGGGGATGGGGATGTAACCCACCTACATTCTCAAAAAAATTAAAAAAATTAAAAAATTGTGCTGCCAAATTTTCAGCAGAATATCACCAGTCATTCTCATACACCAGCAGGATGATGAAAGAAATACACAACTTATAGCATATCTAAAAAGTTTTGAAATACATATACAATGAAATTGCATAAATGTAGGATAGTTATTCATTCTGTAAGGACCGAATAAAATAGTTTGGTGTTTAAAAGGTTAGTTAAGGCCATAAGTTGAGGAAGTAAAGGTTTCACATGGCAGAAGTCACATTTGTGGTGGCCAAGTAAATCCAATGCTCAAAATGCAAATGTTAGGCGCCAAATGTGGACATTGACAAGCAGGCAACACAAGGGATGAAAATTACAGTAAGCATATTAGACATTGAGAAAATTATATATTATGTATAAATTATCAGAAACTGCCATGAACGTATATGCATATTATAATAAACTACCTATTATTCTCAAAATAGTATTAATACCAACATTCATTGTTAATAGCTATATATCGGCGTCGACTTAATTTCTAGGGGTGTTCATATGAATTAGAAGGAGAAATTTGACATGATAACTCAGGGGGTTAATGTGCTTATAAACCACTTGAGAGGTTATACTCAACCTTCATATGACCTAGAGATGAAACTTGGCCTGACTGCACAAACTCAGGGATGCCATGCACTAATAAGAAAAATAAGGGGTGATAAATCTTTAGACGAGATAAAGATGAGCGCTGTTACATACAAACTAACCAAAATTTATAAGTTTTATCTATCAAACAAAAAAAATAGAATCCAAATGTGATGGCATTTATCTGTGTCGAATTGAATAATGCAATGATATCCACACATAATCTAGTGTATAACTTATAAGCATTCAAAATTTCAAACTCAAATAAATAATCAAGTACATGGAAGAATAAAAATAATTATATTAGTTTCTGTTCAAAATGCCAAGCTGGGAGATATGTTGGACAATATATGGTAAACACAACATGTCAGGACAATAACCAAAAAACGACAAAAACTATATTTGTGTTCGACGCTAAAAAGAGGACATTGCAGTAGACATTGCAATCAACATGCCACGGCATCAAAATAAAAGAAAGAGATGGTGAGCAATTTTATATTATGCATAGGAACTTTAAACATATGGAAGGTATGTGAATGTTCCTATTTCCGTGAAAAGAATAAAGAGCCTAGTAATTAGATATACTAGCTCTTTCATGTGCCATGCACATGATTAATTTAAATTTGAGACCAGGAGAATCCAAATGGAGAGCATAGGGGGCATGTGCCCCGTTGAAATTTTGAGAAAAAAGAGATAAATATCAAGTAGAAACAAGTGTTGGTATTTTATATGGACATAATATATATATGGCATAAAATTAACAAAAAGATGCTTTAGCTCAAGTGTTAACATACCTTGCTTCCCAACAATAGGTTCAATTCCTACTACCCACAATTACCTTTTAGAATATATTTAAGTGGATATGAATTTTATTGTGATTTTTCTTTTTGGAGGAAAAGTTCTTTCTACCTTCGTAACTAAATTAATTTAAAATTTTGTTACCATTTTTCAAATTATTTAAAGTTTTAGATAATTTAGGTTTAATTTCTTGAGCAGCCTTGCTATATTTAGCGCCCCCTCCGATGAAAATTCCTGGATCTACCCTTGATTTGAGAGCAATTCCATCTCACAACTGCACAGATATTAGGCATCTGAAGATCATCTCTAGTTCTCTACAAAATATTTTCATCAATGACTTCGAGGAAACTAATAGAGGGTTGGAATTAATGGGAACATATAAGATTTTCGTGATGAATGAACCATGATTAGCATAAGCTACCAAGTAGGGGGCACCAAGACAGATTGTTTTGAAATGAGTTTTCTGGTTGGATGTTAGTACATATATCAATTGCGGACTTTTTTAAATTCCATTACTAAGGATTGTTTGTAATCTAGTTGAGACCAAGAATACAAGGCTTATGATTAGGCAATCACATTCAAAAGATGTTGGCACAAAGAAAGAACATAGGCACATGAGAATGATCATAAAAAAACTCTGACGAAAAAATGCTAGTCATAGAAGTGATATGCTAGCATGAAGTACATTGTTGGCTTAGGCTTTTGGGTAGGTGGCTCTTGACATGGCACACTAAGTTTCAAGATATCCTGGGTTCAAAACCTTATCAAGTTTATCTAAAAATCTATATATTTAACCTCATTTATTCTTATTTTACAAGTGGGTGTTTCTGTCGAAGACTTGGACACTTTGCCATGTGTCCCAAAAGTCCACTCGAGGAGGAATTTAAATGTTATGTGGGCGTTATATACAATGTTTGCTCACAACCCAACAGCTAAAGCTTGTGATTTTTAGCACTGTTCAATAAAAAGAATTAACAAAATCGAATGTGGTTGTAGCACATACTGGATCAATGAATGCTACTGGAGCCAGGGATCTTCACCAATCTCTCTTGCTGCATCTAGCTCCTCACAACAAAGGCATCAACCCGTCTTTGAGCATCGGTATAAATACTAGACAAAAGCTCCCTCCCTGTCTCTCCTATTCCCAAATTCCCATGTGTCCTTGCAGCAGCCATAATGCTTCCCCAAATCACCACATCCCCCCCCCCCCCACATCGGCATATCCATTCTCAACCTCTTTACCTCTTCTAAGCATCCCGCTCGTCCCAAAACATCTACAATACAACCATAATGCTCGATGCCTGGCTTTAGTGCGCACACACTTGTCATTGACTTGAAATATTCTCTCCCAGCGGAAACTAAACAAGTGTGGCAACATACACCCAGCACCCCGATGAATGCAATGGAATTTGGTTTAATATCATTCATTTTCTAGCATCCTCGAGAAGAATCTGAGGCACATGTATACTTTCCCATGCATCACTAAACTGACTAAGACAAGGCAAGTGATAAAGATGCATTATTTTGATAATAAGAGAACAATATCATATGTTGCAGATGATCCCTTGTTCCGCATACATATCGATGAGGGCGGCTATAAGTCATTGTTTTTAATTACATAGATGTGGGCAGATTTCCCTAGTTCTAATGTGCCGCAACTTGCAACACCGGAGAGGACGCTTGCAATGTAATCTTGTTGGGTTTAGTTCTAAGCCTTGTCAAATCATAGGAAACCTCTAGGGCTAGATCAGAACAGTATATAGCCAGATATCAATCTGCTCCATGAAACAAAAAACACGCTGAGTCCATCATGCCATCCCTTATAAATCCTGCTCAAAGCATTCCAGCATCAAACGGCTTCATTCCCAGATGTGTAATGGAACATCATGCATGGAAGTTCATTATTCTGGGCATTCAGCACAAAAATGAAGTGTACCATTCATAAGGACTTGATTATCAAAGCATGCAACTGGCTGCCTTCTCATTATGTAGGTGCAGCGGCTGCAACCCGAAACTAAGTTGACAAGCAATCAAGCGTCACTCCATTGGGCCCAACGCCTATATCTAGTTTCACCATCTCACGATACGCAAACAGAGCTTTCTCCAACAGATCAACCCCAAAGACGCATCAATCATCGTGCTCCAAGAAACCAAGTCTTTAACAGGAATCCTCTTAAACGAATCCCTCGCCAACATGATCAATCCAGCTTTCACATATCCATTGGGCATCGCATTGACATTGTTCTTTTCTTCATCAAACACCGCTTTCGACTACTCTAAATCGGAAGTAACAGCATACCAATTCAACCGAATTGGTTCCCACAAGAACGAAAGAATCAGATCTCATTATAATCTCCATTCCATGCACCATTATTTGACCAAAACGAAGGACAAAGCCCCCATGTTTCATTAAACGAAACTTTTAATGAAACTTACTAATAGGAGTCACCGAAAAAAGAAAAAGAAAAAAAGAAGACAAAGAAAACAGCAAAAGAACAAGCACCTAACAAAGGAAAAAAAGAAGAAGAAAACTGCCACATCTAAACTAAACAACCTCTCGCCACAAAAAGAAAAGAAAGCCCCCTCCCCCAAAAGAAATGTTACCAAATCCCCGCCCTCACACCGATATCTCGCCACTGCTGAAGTTGAGCTTTGACCCTGATGGCCATGGTTCAATCTTCCTTCCTCCTTGTTTGTTTTCGCTTTTTTCCCTGCCCTTGTTGATGTTGTACCTGACCAAAATGCAATGTTTGATTTAATGCCATTAATCACATGCAAAATAGAACTTTTAGCATTATTAAAAATTCTATTATTTCGCTCCATCCAAATACCCCAGCATATCGCCGACCCTACAATATCCCAAATTCCATGGAATCGTAAATCCAACCCTTGCCTCCATTAGCTCCAAAGCTCAACGAAGGACTAAAAAACACCCTAAACCCTGACCCAAATCTGTCTGGCCACTACATATGTCATGAACAAGTGATCCACCGATTCCATCTCCATCTCGCACATTCCGCATAGCAAAGGGCCAACCCATTTCCTTTTACAAAGGTTATCCCCTGGAAAACCACATAAAAATCTTAACCTTAAGGGATATCGAAAATTTCCATATCATGCGTTGCTTTGGCGGTTGCACACCCCCATAATTCAAAATTGTATAGAATGATTTGACTGAGAAAGAGTTATTTGATGTCCACTTCCACGATACTGTCCTCCACAGCCTTATCCATTGGCTTCCAATCTTGAAGATGCGTAATCATTTCCCTCCATTCGTTCCTCTCATGGACTGATAAACTTCGTGAAAATTTCGGCCACCACTTGTTCCCTCTCTACTGACTCATTACCGATGTCTCCTTGTTCTTTACCAAAGCAAACACACGAGGATATCTTTCCTGTAGGGTTTGATTTCCACACCAATAATCTTGCCAAAAATTGATCACCCGACCATTTCCAATTGTGTAAGAGATACCCCTAAAGAAAGCTTCCTTTACTGACATGATCCCTTTCCAGAAGCCAGAAATCGATGAAATATTCTTATTAAGTGCATTTATAGCCTGTCTTATTACCATAAGCTGCATTTATACTCACTACCCAGCCTTTCTCATTTCCAGCGATCCAACGCCGCCGTCACTTGCCCAGGAGTACCTTATTCATATTTCTAATATTCTTTACTCCTAAATCGCCATCTTCCTTTGATCGACAAACTTACCCTTATTTCACCGGATTATATTTCTTTTTTTCCTCAGAAGCCCATCTCCATAAGAATCCTCGCCTAATACGATCAATTCGTTGAGCCACATATAAAATGAAATAAAATAAGTAGGTAACGAAGTTAATACTGAATTAAGCAACGTTACTCTACCTCCTAACGATAAACACTTTCTCTTCCACCCTTCAAGCTATGTCTGAACTTTATCTATCAATGGTGTCCAATCTTCCCTTTTCAGCTTCCCCGACCTCAACGGTAGTCTAAGATATTTAATCGAAAAATCTTCCGCATCATAATTAAATATCGAAGCTAGGCGCTCCTTCCATTCACCCCTTCTCCCAAGCACACCACCGAACTTTTATGAAAATTAATTTTTAATCCCGACCATTGTTCGAAAGAATAGATAATCCATTTGAGAACCCCTGCTTGCTTTGCACAAAGTCTTCCAAAAAGTAAGGTGTCGTCTGCATACTGCAAATTAATAAACTATGTCCGTAAATCTCCAGGACCTAACCCATCCAACAAACCTTTATGCATACACCGTTGTATCATGTTTGCTAACCCGTCAGAAACTAGAGTAAAAATAAGTGGTGACAGTGGATAATCCTATCGAAGACCACGCTTGCATCGAAACTCTTTGGTCTCTCCTCCGTTAATGCACAAACTTGCGAAAGCCTAGTTCAGACACTTGTGAATCCAATTTATCCAAACTGGTGCAAAACCTTTTAAACTCAAGCACTCGAGGATGCAGCTCCAATCAACCATATCATGAGCCTTTTCAAAACCTAGTTTCAACATATATCCACTCATTCCCATTCTTTTCGTATCCTGAATCAACTCATTGGTCATTGCTATCCCGTCCATAATACATCTGCCCGCCACAAATCATATTTGTGTGTCACTGACAATTTCTCTTACTACTCATCTAAGTCTATTAGCCATCACCTTCACAAAATCTTCCAGGAGCAATTGATCAAGCTAATCGGCCTATAATCCTTGAAGCCCTTCGCATCGCTGATCTTGAAGATTAGAATTATACTTGAACAATTAAGCCTCTCCCAACTTAGAGTATCAGTCTCCATAGCTCGAAAAAATCGCATAATGTCCTCTTTGATAGTATCCCAAAACCTTTGATAAAATAGAATGTGAAAACCATCAGGCCCCGGTGTTTTTTCTGCTCCAATATAACCTTTTTAATCTCCTCTTCGGTAAAGACCATCCCCAAAACCTCAGACTGTTCCAACTTTAATCTTACCTCCTCCCAAAAAATTCGTATGCATCTTCCATCGCATGACATTCGCCTTCCCCATTAAGTCCTTACAAAAATCCACGGATGCATCCTTTATCTTGTCTTCCTCTGTCAAAACCATACCTCCACATTCAATCCTCCTTATATAATTAGACCGTCTTTTCACATTAGTCATTTTATAAAAGAAAACGGTGTTCTCATCTGCTTCTAGCAACCATTGCTCGCTTGACCGCTGACGTCATTCTATTTCTTCCTTCATGTAGACTTCTTTAAGTCCCACCCTCCATTTACATAAATAATCGAACCCACCATTTGATAAGCTTCAATCCTCTTCCTTTAGCTCCATTTCTTCAATAAAAGCGAGTAGTTCTTCTTTTCGCTGTTTTTCCAACAGATTCCTCTTTCTATCCTATTTTCGTAGGACACGTCGTATAAGCTGCATTTAGCAACGAATTTACTTGCCACATCCATATAGAACGTTGAACATCTACAATCAATTTACACGCTTTCTCCTTCTCCAGCCACCTTTTCTCGAACCTGAACTTCCTCTTCCCCTTTAACGACTCCCGGGTTCCATCAAAAAGGACAATCGGCACATGGTCCAACGTATTCTTAATTTCTGTTCTAGCAAACGCAAACGGATTTTGAGTCTCCCAATCTGAGAATACCATAATTCTATCCAACTTTGCCAATCGTACTCTTCGACTATGGCTAGACCATGTAAATTTTCTCCCCTTTACCTTAATCTCCATAAGATCTAAATGGTTGATTACCTGATTAAACAACCATCCATCTCGATCATCCTTCAAGGTCCTCACCCGTTCTTCCGAAAACCTAACCACATTGAAATCACCCCTATCACCCATGGTACATCCCATTTTGCTCTAATATGTCGTAGTTCCCTCCAAAACTTCTCCCGACACTTTTTCTTAGACGGCCCATACACTAAAGATACCATCTGCTTCTAACAATCCACCTTACCTTTAATTACCGCCGTGATTGAGAATTCTCCTATAAATGAGTCATCAATGTCCATCATCTCTTGATTCACCCCAAGTAGTACGCATCCACTTGCTCCATTAGCCTTTTTCACAATCCAATTCACTTCTCCATCTGCTCCCAACGTATTCAGAATTCTAGCCATCGGACGGCTGAGCTTAGTTTCCGACAAACCAATTATTGTAAAATGCCCTTTCCTAACCGTCTCTGACCATTCGCCTTTTAAGAGACAGAACTACGCCACAAACATTCTAAAAAATGCAACTCATAAAAACCAGATAGCATTATGGACCCCACCCTTACCCCAGCCTGCTAAACCAATCTTCGTTATCAAAGGTCAACCCCTTTCTGTGCAGGCTCGCTATCCCCCTTCTAAGGAAGAATACTGACGCCCGCCCTTTCACACTCATGGTTTTTAACAGTGGCCAAATTAAGTTCTATTTCCTCTCGAGATGTACCTATATTTATGCCCGACGCTTCACAGTACTGTAGTAAATGACTATCGGGTAAATTGCCAAAAATTAAAACTGAATTTAATAAAGTACCTGAGAAAGTTGCTTTATTCTTCGTCCTCTCTTTTGCCTTTGCCACGTCCACACCCTCCTTGCTCAAACCCAGTCCTTGCTTTGCTAGAATTCTCCCTCTCTTACGATTAGCGACGACTAGACTGCCCTTTGGCACTGTTTCCTTACCCGCCGGTTCCTTCACTTTGTTCGTAAGATCATCTCCATTATCTTGTATCTTTTCCAAACTACTCGAACGTCGGGCCACCATATTTGTCCCATTGTCTTGGAGTACCCCCCCATTCGATGTCAACTTCGCAACCACTTCCTCTATTCCTATTCTAATCAAAGCCTGTGATCTGAGGACAACACATCCTCCAACCGACACGTGACAATTACCTTTACTTTTCCTTCACCCACCGTTGTCGGTCCTAAGTCCGAATGAGAAAGGGTGAGGGTTGTGGTAGGCTTGTGACAGCCAACGTAAAACTTTGTCACATTCTATGACATCGCTCCTTCCTTCCCCCGTTCTGTCATGTCTGCCTCATTTCCCGAGCCTCCGCTTTAACCCTCCATCCATCCTTCGTTGAAACCTCTTTACTATCACGCTCATCATTAACGCTGTCATTAAGATCTCTGTGGGTGTAAAAATTAATTTTCCCATTCAAGTTAGATTCCTCATATAAAATTGCCTTCATATTCTTATCTACCTTTTCCCAGTTCTCATCCTGTTTGTTACACAAATCACCATACGGTACTTCAAAATTCGATTCTCCCTCCATACTTGCCAAAATCAGCTTTTAGGTTATTTAGGCCTATTAGTGCAACCTGATCAACCTCCATCGTTTGATTTCCCTTCGCCATCGAAGATCTCGGTCCACTTCGCCTAAGATTATCCCCACTCCCAGATTGAATTAAAACGGAGACCGCCGCCGCAATCTTCTTCCTCCCTCATGCAAGCGAGGATCTCTCTTCTCATCACGTACCTTTGATTGTTGATCATGCTCGCGTGGCGTGGAGCTCGATGGTTTGCCGACCTCGACCCATGCTTGAACCGACCTCGCTTGAGCCGGCCTCGGCCTATCATCTTCCTCATCTCGACTTCGTGGTGCTTCAAACCCTAATTTCCTCCCCGGTTCCCACCGTCTCTTCCGACCACCGTGCCGACCTTGAAGTTCACCGTCGGCACCCTCGTAATGGACGCACCATTTTCCATTGATAAAAACACTTTAAAAACTCGTCCTGCTATCATCACCTTTTTCTCTTTTGGAATAAAACGACTTCCATTACACCCCACTTAAATTCACGTCATGTTACTGATTGATCTAGCCTCGGTAGCCTCATCAATCTCTAGTACGACCCCAAAGCTCTTTACTAATCCTTCGAAAACATACCAGGACCACACATGAACTGGCAAATTCTCCACCAGTAATCAGACCTCCGATTGATGTCGATGAGTAGTAGACCGTTCATACCCGTCCACTTTGTAATCCTAAACTGAAAATTATGGGCGGTGTCTTCAATCGCTGGGCATTTTACCAGTAACTCGAGCAACTTCGCTAAAGGAAAATGCACGAAGTACCCTAAAGGATGCGGGACCAGCACCCATTAGTTTGTCTTAATACTTTCCTGGCAACTCCCGCAACTTTTCCTAACCTCGCCAAAGGAGTCCCATCTCTCGGCTTTACCATCCTAATCACATCTAGAGTTTTCGCCAAAGTTTTCCTTCTTTGCTCATCTCATCATTACATGGCACAGTGAATTCCATAGTCGCCACCGCCTTTCCCGAATTCTTTTCCGATCTTCCCTCTCCGGTAAGGGACAATGCCTTGCCAAATGTCCTTCATCCTGGCAGTTATAGCATATCGGACCAAACTCACAGTTATATAGTGAATGTCCCCATTGTTTGCAATTTAAACAGCTCCCATTAAACACAGCCGACAACGATTTTCGACCATTGAAAGACGTCACCACGTTGGTCTCGTTCTTTATATCGACCAGAAACCAATTCCAACCATCTCGGTCAATCAATCTAACCCCTTCTGGTGATATCAACCGCTTAAAACCATCAAGGTCTCTCTCTCGAACCGGTCGCCGGCCGCCTCCTCCACAACCTTAATGATCTCATCCTAAGCATACCGCTTCCCTTGGATCCACGTACCACCATCATCCTTCTCTCTGCCATGCCCTTTCCGTGAAGAGTCCCCGACGATGACCCCGTGGACAGACCACTTGACGCCCCTCCTTCCATGTCGTACCATCTTTGCGACCCATCTCCCTGCCGGATCTCGTAAACTCCCTCGATCGAGACTGCGAACTTCGTGAATGCATGCGCCTATCTGGCCCATCCACCTCCACTAAAATGTATGTCCTTGATGGTTCCTCATGACGACCACCGCCTTGTTGTCGAGCCTTAGGCGGAGACTTACCTCTAGCCGGAGACCTTCCCCCATCATATCGGTGTTGACACACCGAGGTTCAAGGCCTTGTGCGAGGAGAGCCACTCCTCTTTCTAGAAATTCTTCTCTCCTTGCTTGAGTGGCCATCACCGTGGCCATCACTGCCACGACCTAATCCACGTCCATCATCACTGCGGCCAATCCTATGGCCTTCTCCACGGCCACCAGCGTGCCCACCATCACCGTTCCTACCACCACCGTACCTACCATCATCGTGGCCATCTCCACAGCTCACATCTCCACAACTAGCATCATCACTGCGACCGCCATAAGCACCGCGACCTTCACCATTACCATCACCAACATGAACAGCACCACCCCCAAGACCGCATCGTCTTCCATCACCAACCACGCCCACTGGAGTTGAGCCTCTCCTCACCGGGGACCTACCTCTCGAGGATGCCGGCCCAATGGGGCCTTCTCCATGCATGGTCGGCGCCGCCCTCGCTCTTGAAGGGGACCCACCCCTCGGAGAGATATTGAACACCATTGTTTCCTCATCGAGGGGATATGACCGCCGCACATCCGCCGCCAGTGGCCACGTAATCCCGCCCCCCTGGAGACCGCCCCCCGCGACATGGAGATATGGACCAGTTGCGTGGATTCCTGCCCTCCTTGCTCGACCCGCTGTCTCGGTCGCCGGACCTCCTTGCTGCACATGACATATGCATCTTTTAAGGGATCAAAACCCTAGCCGGATCTCGTAACCAAACTCCTTACAAAACCCTTTCCATGCACCATCATTCCTGCTATAATTTAATGATTATATAGCAAATCATGATATAGGTGGGCAAAAGAGAAAGAGCAGAGTCGCTTACCTGACTTCATTCGGCTTGATTTGATTCAAAGACAATGTCACAAGACAATGAGACGGCTTCTTGAATCGATACGCCATTTTGGGCAAGACCCAATATCACGGTTGAGAAGGAGACACAGTCCCGTTTGGACATTTCATCAAACAGCCTACGGGCATCATTGAATCGAAAAGGTATGGCATAGCTGACGAGCATTATGTTCCAAAAGGCAGTGTCAAGGGTAGAGCTTGAGCTATAGAGTTAATGGGGAAGATTCAAAGAAGCCGCATTTGACATAGAGATTGATGAGGCCCGGTTTGAGATTGAATTGGTTGAGGCCCGGTTTGAGATTGAATTGGTCGAGGCCCGATTCAAGACCGAATGCATGGATCTGTCAGTCTAAGGGAAAAGAGCAGGATTTGAGAGCAGAGACGAGGGAGAACTTGATGATGAGTAAAAATGCATGTTTCAGGAGAGAGAGAGTAAGCGAGGGAACGAGGTTAGCTTTGGAGCATTTTAAACATGAGATGAGTGTGCTTTCTTTATGTTTCTTTTCTCTCTCTGGATAAATATTGCTATAAAATCCCCTAAAGTTTGTTACACTTTTTAATACCTTAATGGGACTTTTTCTCATACCTTTAAGTACCTAAATATTTTGGTTACCAACAGTATTTGCGAGGGAAATGTTGCAAGTAATATTTTCGCTGACGGATGACTGGATGGTATTCTTAACTTCCAGACACTTCATTGCAACCAGTACATGGTGATCCAAAGCTGGTCTTTGTAGGATCAAGAAGTGTTCTATTTAGAATTTAAAAAGAAAAATTGATTGTCACCAAGCCTACAACCTGAATGTATCTAGTATATCTTGTATGCAGCTTTTTAATGAAATGATCAACATATATTGATGTATAAATCACAAACATCTCACGAAGAACTCTCAAATGCATAATAACTGATACATTGACATCAAAAAAATTAAAACCGCTCAGAATTAAACAGATCGGTCAAAAGAATAATAGTACAGCTGACCAAATATGTCTAGTATGCTGCCATGAAAATTCCAGTAAGTTGAGATCCTCTGGTAGGGACACCTAGAATTCTTCTCTAGATCAAAAATCTATAATAAAAGAAAATAAAAAAAAAATCTGTGAGAAACGGTATCACTTCATAAAAGTAGGCTAGTGACACCCTGATGAATAATCACCGATTGTCTAGCTCTCTCCTGTAATCTTTAGCAACGGTGTTAATACGCTTTTTAAATGTGCTTCCGGTATTATTTGAAGCTGTGTTGTTTTAGATACCATTTTAAAGTCCAAACGCTTTATGCTTCTTCCTTTTCTTGGTTATTACCATGCATCAAGAAATCACCCCAGTACGCGAACTCCCTCATTTGCCCAACCAATCCATGCAATGCAGCGTAAATCTCTTCCACCTCGGCATGATCTCGATCCCCGGTAATAAACGCATGCATACCCGACCCACCCACCTCCACCCAGCTACACCCAACCACCTTCTTAACCCTCCTCCTCCACATCTCCCCCCTCACCTCCTTCACCTCATCAAACCTCCCATCCGATCCATAAGCATTCGCCAACAACACATACCCTCCGCTCCCCTTCGGGTCCAACCCCACCACTCTCTCCGCAGCCTCGACAGCCTCCTCAGTCTTCCCATGCATCTTACATGCCGCAAGATACGCTCTCCAAACCCCCGCATCTTTCGCGTGCTCCACAGCTTCTCTCGCTTCCTCTAACCGCCCGGCACGGCCTAAGAGGTCGACCATGCACGAGTAATGCTCCATTTCAGGGTCAATACCATAATCTGACTCCATTCTATGAAATATATTGCGTCCTTGATCAATTAGGCCAGAATGGCTGCAGGCAGAGAGAAGGCCGACGAATGTGACTGCGTCTAGGGCTATGTTCGCTGAGCACATGGCGTTAAATAGGTCGAGCACTTGTAAGCCAAGGCCGTGGGCGGCAAAACCATGAATTATTATGTTCCAAGAGGCGGTGTCGTGGACAGGCATGTTATCGAAGACTTTTTTGGCATAGGATAGAGCACCAGATTTTGCATACATGTCCATCAGAGCGTTGAGGACGAATGTGTTGTGGGTGTTTATACCGCTTCTTATCATGTAGGTATGAATTTCACGACCGTGCACTACACCCGCTGCCTGTGATATATAAGTAAATGAATATATGAATGTAGTTAATGAAGCGGGTAGGAACTCCAAAGTGAAGTAAATTAATTTAAAAGTTTATTGTTATATGATTTGTAAGTTGTAATATCTCGTATTTATGAACTTCATATGTAAAATATATGAATAATTAACTTGCAAATAATTCGGCATTATTCTTTAGATATTCAATATCAACCTCGTTAGTATACGAAAAACACAAAAAATTTAAGTCTTAAAATTTCCTTTTTTCTTCAGTTTTTCAATATTTTGCTTGTACACACAAGAATCATAAAATGTACAATGATCCCAATATTTTTTGTTTTCTTTAAATTTTCAACATTTATTATGCACGCTTACACGAATTCGGCAAAATTTTAAAAATTTCAAATATTCTAATCTTTGGTTTTCTAATATTTTGCTTGCTATAACATAAGAAAATCATGAAATTTTCAAAAATAAAATGTTTTTAATTTTCTTTGGTTTTGCAATATTTATAATGATATAATACACAAAAATCATAAAATTTTCAAAAATCTCAATATTATGCATACTAGAAAATTATGAAGTTTTGAAAAGCCTTAAATTTTTCTGTTTTCTTCTGTTTTAAAATATTTTGCAAGCTATTATAGTACATGACAATAGCGAAATTTATAAAAATCCAAAATTATTTGTTTTCTTCAAATTTACAATATTTTGCACGCTACCACACGAAAATTGCGTAATTTTTAAATATCTCAAACTTTTCTGTTTTCTTCGGTTTTTCAATATTTTGCTTGCAACAAATAAAAATCACGAAATTTTCAAAAATCTTAAAACTATTCCGTTTTATTCGATTTTTCAAAATTTTGCATGATAGCACATGGACGTCGCGAAATTTTCAAAAATCTCAAAGTTCACCTTTTCTTTCAAGTTCTCAAATATTTGTATGCTTAGCACACAAAAATAGCGATTTTTCTCAAAATTCAAAAAAATCTTTTTCCTTTAAATTTTCGATATTTTGCATTCTATAACACATGAAAATCGTGAAAGTTTCAAAAATCTCAATATTTCAGTTTTCTTCAGTTTTTCAATATTTTTCTTGTTATATTAGACAAATATCGCGAACTTTACAAAAATATCAATCTTTTTTCATTTTTCAATATTTTTCTTCCTATAACATACGAAAATTGCTAAATTTTAAACAATTTCAAAATAAATTGTTTTCTTTGGTTTTACAAATTTTTGTTGCTCAAATGAAAATCGTGAAATTTTTTAAAATATTGAAATAATCTGTTTTCTTCGGTTTTTATTCTATAAAGAGCATGAAAATTGCATTATTTTCAAAAATCCTAATTTTTTTTTGTTTTCTTCAATTTTTCAACATTTTACTTGTTACTATAGCAAACGAAAAACGCAAAATTTTTAGAAATCTCAAAAAAAATATGTTTTCTTTTTTGCCAATATATAGCACACGAAAATAAATTAATATTCAAAAATTGCAGATTTTTCTGTTTTCTTCGATTTTCTAATATTCTACTTGCCCATACATTTGAAGAACTCCAGTATATCCAGAAGCAAAAGGCTAGGTGAACTAAAATAAAAATAGAGTGTCGATTGCTACTAAGAACCAAACAAAATAAAGAATCTGGTTTGAGTGACCGAGATTTCGAATGCCTTTGCAACACACTGAAATCACGAAATTTTAAAAAATCCTAAATTTTTTATTTTCTTCAAATTTTCAATATTTTGCACGAATCACAAAATTTTCAAAATTTTCTACATTTTGGTTTTTTATATTGGGAAAATTGTTTCCGAGCCCAATTTGGAGAAGTGGCTTGTTTTTAAACCCACGTATTTCCAAAATCGTCAAAAAACCCCAATACTTCGAAAATACAAAAGAGAGAAACCCAAAATGACTTGTACGTATAATAATTATAATATTTTTTCAAAACTCCCAATTTTACCCTTATTCTTATACGACAAAGTATTTCTAAAAGATATGTATAATAAATGAGAAATCTTGTGCTTCTCCATTGCTACTGCTCCATCTTCATCTTCCTCAAATTGCAAAAGGATATCTTCTATTCGAGCTCTAATAGAAAAATTGAATACAGATTAAATGTTTACCTATTTTAATTTCCATTATCAAATTATACTTCTTCGTTCCAAATTTTCAGTAACCCTATTTTAACCTTGCTTCTATATTCAGAGCTTCAGGTCGCTACCCTTAATCTCTTCGGGTTCATGCTATTTTTTTGCCATTTTTCTTCGTCAACCAGAGAAGTAATCATGTAAAAAAAAAATTCAACGATTTCAAGTGAGATCACTAATTTCTTAACTTAAAATCAAAGATATAATGGTCGAAACCTTTTTTCGGATTTATAATTAAGAAAATGGATTAATAGAAGAAATTAGGGCAAACAATAATAAAGAATAAAGAAGATGGGTTAAGAAAATAAATTAGGGCAAATAATAATAAAGAATAAAGAATAATCTAAAATCTCACATTTTAAAATCTTGGAATTTTTTTAAAATTCCATGGATAATATTTTGGAAAATCTTTAAAGGGATATTATAGACAATGCATACAAAAATACGTACACAAATCAGAGTTTGGGTTTAAAATAATGCCAAATTATATTTTCGAGGTTTTCCATAATTTTGAAAACTTGTGGGTTTAAAAATAAATCTGATTATGAAACTGGGCCAGGAAATAATTTTCCTTTTTATATTTTGCTTGTTATAGTATATGAAAATCGCAAAATCTTTTAAAATCTCAAGAATTTTTTGTTTTCTTTGGTTTTTCAATATATTTATTTGCTAGCACACAAAAATCACGAAATTATCAAAAGTCTCAATATGTTTTGTTTTCTTCTGTCTCTATATTTTATATGCTATAAAAATCGTGAAATTTTCAAAAATCTCAAAACTTATGTTTTCTTCAACATTTTAATATTTTACATACAGTATATTTTATTTTCTTTAGTTTTTCTATATTTTCCTGCAATACCAAATAAAAATCATGAAATTTTTAAGTCTAAATTTTTTTTATTTGATGTTTCAATATTTTGCATGCTATATAGCACACAAATATCGTGAAAATTTTCAATGTTTTGCTAGTAAAAACTAAATAGTGAAAGAAAAAATAGAAAAAGATTTTAAAGAAGAATGTTGATCAGAATTTTTCCACCTGATAAGCCAAGTTGTATAGGACAAAAATGATAAATATTAAGTAATGAGCCAATTAAAAATTTCCATCATCCAAATATAGTAAAGGAATTAAATAGGGGCTAGAGCCACTAAAGTTTTGCAACCACAAGAGTCCAAGCCAGTTGATATAGCTTTTATATATATTATAATAGTAAGGGCCCACACAATGCCCGGATACGAAATCCAAAGTCCAGAAAATTGGATTAATTTATAAGTTTATTGTGATATAATATATAAGTTGTAATATCTCGTATTTATAAAATTCATATGTAAAATATATAAAGGGTTAACTTGCAAATATTTTGGCATTTTCCTTTAGGTTTTTAATATTCTTCTTACTATAGCGCACGAAATTTTCAAATATCTAAATCTATTTCCTATGTATTTTTAAAAACTTTAAATATAAAAGCCTATGAAAATCGCGAAATTTTCATAAATCCCAAAATTTATTGTTGTCTTCGGTTTTTTATTTTTGGCTTGCTAACAAACGAAAAAATTTCAAAAAATCCCGGTTTTTTTTGTTTTCTTAAAATTTTCAATATTCTGCATTCTTGCAGACGAAAATCGAGAAGTTTTCAAAAATCCCAAATATTTTCTATGTTATACGGTGTTTCAATATTTTGCACACTATACCATAAGAAAATCATAAAATTTTCAAAAATCTCAATTTTTTTCTTTTTTAGTTTTTCAGTATTGTTCTTTCTAAAGTATATGAAAAACATGAAATTTACAAAAATCCCAAAATTTTCTGTTTTCATTAAATTTTCTATATTTTGCACACTGCATATGAAAACGGTGAAATATTTAAAAACTCATAATTTTCTTTTTTAATATTTTGATTGCTATATCTCATGAAAATTAAAAAAAAAATTGTTTTCTTCCGATTTTAAATATTATGCATGCTTACACGAAAATAACGAAATTTTCAAAACCTCAAACTTTTCTGTTCAGTTTGATTTTTCAATATTTTGTATGCTATAGCACATGCAAATCTCAAAAAAATCTGTTTTTCTTCCATATTTCAATATTTTGCATAATATAGCACACTAAAATTGCAAAAAAATTAAGTTATTTTCGGTTTTTTAATATTTTGCTTGCCACAAGAAAATCACGAAATAATGAAAATTCCCAAAATTTTATGTTTTCGGTAAATTTTCAATATTTTGCATGCTGTATGACGACCAAAAATCGCGAAAATAGTAAAAATCTCAGAAATTTTTTTGTTTATTTCGGTTTTCAAATATTTTGCTTGCTAATTACAAATGAAAATTGCGAAATGTTTAAAACTCTACAAAAAATATGTTGTTTTTAGCATTTTGCATGCTATAACACACGAAAATCATGAATTTTTAATAAAAATTGAAATTTTAATGTTGTCTTTTGTTTTCAATATTTTGCTTGCTAATAGCACATGAAAATTGTGAAATTTTAAAAAATCGTACAAATTTTTTTCTTCAAGCTTTTCAATATAACACACAAATGTTGCAAAAATCATAATTTTTTTGTTCTTTTTGGTTTTTCAATATTTTACTTGCTATAGCAGATGAAAATCATAAAATTTTCAAAGATCTCAAAAAAATTGCTTTCTTCCGTTTTTACAATATTTTGCTTGCTATATATAGCACACGGAAATTGCGATATTTTTAAAAATCCCAAAAAATTTCAATATTTTGTATGGTTACAAAAATTTCAAAAATGTTCATTTTTCTTCGGTTTTTCAATATTCTGTTTGTTATAGTAAACGAAAATCATGAAAGTTTCGAAAATCATAAATGGTCCTATTTTCTTCCATTTCTCAATATTTTGAACAACAAACAAAAATCGCGAAATTTTAAAAACTCAAAATTTTATGTTATCTTCAGGTTTTTTTTATATGTTGCTTGTTATAGCACATAAAATTGCGAATTTAAAATATCAAAAAATTTAAAATATCAAAAAATTTCTGTTCTCTACATTTTTTTTTTATATTTTCCCAAATTACAAATAAAAGGCTGTTTTTTTATACATAAGAAGAAGTTTATTGATGTGATGAAAGATTAATCTTCTTAATCTAAGATTTATTTTTTGAGATGCAGGGTATAATTGCAAGAAAACCATGCGGCTAAGATTAATTTTGCATTCATATATGTCTAAGAAAGAAGAGGGATTATTCCAATAAATATTCGCTCATATAGCTTTTTATATAATACATAGATAGATAGATAGATATTTAGATAGACAGACAGATAGACAGACAGCCAGAGAGGCGCTTCTAATCATCAAAAAGAACAAGTATGACAGGTACAATAATAAGAGAGGTCGATAGGATGTAATTTATGAAGAAACAATCAAACAAGCAAGCTAATTTGATGCTTTTGACCAAGGTAATAATTATTTTTTGAAGAAATACTTGATGGTGATAATTAATGCACCAATTATCCCTACTTTGGTTATAATTGTGAGGAAATTGACCATGATTCCATCAGCTTTTTAAGAATTATTTCCCTTTCATCTAATTTGGGCAGTGAAATGGTGGTTCATTTCACAAACAAGCAAACAGAAAAGATCATAAGTAGTAAATGAGGGTAAATAGACAATTAAATTTAAATATAGACACGATGTCATATTGCTGCCTTGCCATAAGCCAAAGAAATATTTATAAGGGAAAGCAACATTTACTATAAATTTGCCTACAAGAACATTCGAATAGTTCAGACTTCAACTCATCACCTAAAGAATATGATGGCAATAATCATTAATCTGCACTTTATAATAATTATAATGAACTTACACACACAATAGAAGCATACCTGTGTACAAGTGGGCAGTACCGCAGCAAGCGTAACCGCATCAGGCAGCACACCAGCACGCCGCATCCTGCCAAAAAACCTCAAAGTCTCTCCATGATCAGCATTATACTGAAACCCCGAAATCATCGAATTCCATGATAACAAATCCCTCTCCTTCATTCCTTCAAATATCACCACCGCATCCTCCACTTCATGACACTTCCCATACAAATCAATCAGCGCGTTTGAAACGGATCCCACGCTCTCAAACCCAGCCTTCACCACAAGCCCATGCACTTTTCTCCCATTCACAACATCTCCCGTCGCAGTAAAAACCGATAGAATCCCCGTAACAGTATAAGAACTAGGCATCATTCCTTCACCACCCATTTTATAAAAAGTCTCCAATGCATTTGAGAAATTACCCATTTGAGCAAACCCGGTAACCATCGCATTCCACAACACGATGTCTCTTTCAGGCAATCCATCGAACAGCTTATGCGCGTATTCGATGAACCCGAATTCAAGGTAAGAGTGTATCAGTGCACTGCCAATGAACTTATCTGAATCCAACCCAGCTTTGATCACTTCAGAATGAAGTCTTGATACTTCAGAATGAAGGGTGCAGGCCTTGATGGTGCATGGGTAAGTGAATTTGTCAGGCGAAAAACCAGTTTCAGATCGAAGAAGGTTGTAGTAATGGAGGGCATGAGATGGGAGGTTGTTAGAGGAGAGAGAGGAGATGATGGCATTGAAGGTGATGAGATTTGGGGGGTGAGGAGAGGAGAGAAAGACTGAGAGGGATTGAAGAGGGAGCTGGAGCTTGGAGTAGAGTGAGATCAAGGATGTGGTGATCAATGGTGAGGAATGGAGATTTGTGGCGATGAGTTGGGAGTGGATTTGTTTTGTTTTGGGCAGGTTTTGAGTGAGGGAGCAGAGTTTGAGATGTGAGATGAAGGTGGAGAGAGTTGGCTGGGGTGGTTTTTTGACCATGCTGCTGCATTGTGGATGCTTTGGAAGAAGGAAAGAAGCAGGGATAAGACTTTTTATTTTCCCAAAATAAATTTAAGGGTCCTGTGTTCGAACTCAGAAAATATTCCTGAGCCCGTGACGCAAAGAAAAACCCCTCACTTCAGCTCCTCGCGATTGAAAAAAGGAGGCCAGAAAAGGAACTCGAAACCCAGCCTCGAGAAGCTTCCTCGCGCCTCCCTCCCTCCTCACGCTCCCTCCCTCGAACTCGCCGCCCCTCCTCCATCGCCTCCTCCCTTGAGCACCTCCCTGCGCGACCCTCCCTCCTCCAACGCCTCCCTCCCTCCCTCCTCACGCCTCCCTCCCTCGAACTCGCCGCCTCTCCTCCCTTGCCTCCTCCCTCGATTACCTCGCTGCGCGACCCTCCCTCCTCCAACGCCTCCCTCCCACCCTCCTCACGCCTCCCTCCCTCGAACTCGCCGCCTCTCCTCCCTCAAGCTCCTCGCTGCGCGACCCTCCCTCCTCCAACGCCTCTCTCGCTCACCCTCTCCTACAATTTTCTTCACTCTTAATATCAGGTTCTGATGGGGGTTTGACATGTGAATCTGAAGAACTGCAGATTGAACAAGAATTTACGGTATTATCTGCATTTTCAAAATTTTTATTAAACCTGTTTTTTTGTCATTATATGATGTCCTTACTTGTTTAGTGATTTTTCAGAGGTCGCCTGCGCATGAAGATGAAAATGTGAAGGAAGAACGGGACTTGATTCCAGAGACCATATTCAAGAGCACAGAGAACTGGTTTTTTTTAATCGCATTCAAGCCTGACTGTAATCTTGAGATCAATTCGTCGTATGCCAATTTCCGGTTCAAAGACCTCAATGGTTTGGACACTTATGGCGCCTATTGTCCCACTGTAATCTTCATTACCTTCAGCTGATAGCAGATGCTTTTTTAGTCTTTCATTGCTTTGCTCGAGCTTGAAAATTTGAGCCTCCAACGCTTTTAGGTAGTCCTTTGTTTTGCATAGAACTGATGCCTGTCCTTCTGTTATGGACCCAGGACGGAGCATAAATATTGTGGAAGTTCTTGATTTGCAGCTTATTTGTCATCTCTTCTCTGACATCACATGATGATGCCTAGTTTGCGGAAGTTCTTGATTTGCAGCTTCATTTGTCATCGAGTTGATATTTCTACAGAAGGCGGTTGAGTCCTTGATCATCTTTTGGCAAAAGGATTTATCTTTTGGTTCTGAACCGGGATGAACAGCCAAGTTGTAAGGCTTAAACCCTGAACGGCTTGGCAGAAGTGGAAGAAGCTGAGAAGAAGATCCTGGATATCGCTTCTGCAATGATGAGATCATCATTTTCCAAGGTTGGAAATTTGAGATCATGGCATTGGTCGGATATCCCATTTTCACCAAGGGACGAGAATTCTTGTCTTCTCATAGAGAACTCGCCGCCTCTCCTCCCTCGCCTCCTCCCTCGAGCACCTCGCTGCGCGGCCCTCCCTCCTCCAACGCCTCCCTCCTCCACCCTCTCCTACAATTTTCTTCACTCTTGATATCAGGTTCTTATGGGGGTTTGACATGTGAATCTGAAGAACTGCAGATTGAACAAGAATTTACTGAGACGGTATCATCTGCATTTTCAAATATTTTTATTAGACCTGTTTTTTTGTCATTATATGATGTCCTTACTTGTTCAGTTATTTTTCAGAGGTCACCTGCTCATGAAGATGAAAATGCGAAGGAAGAATGGGGCTTGATTCCAGAGACCATCTTAAAGAGTTTGGTACTTGTCCACGATCGGTTATTTGGGTCAAATTTTCTTTTGGAACGTGTAAGTTGATTTTTCCTCAGCAAAATTTTTTGATATTCCTTTTCTGTATTACACATAGTAAAAATATTCATTCTGACTGTGCAACATGTTTTCTATATTAGGAGGCCTGTATTTTTGTATCTTAGCATATGGTTTGAATTATAGCGTTTATGTTTTCAGCTTATGTCACTCATGGTTATTTGCAAATTTTCTGCTTTGTATATCTCTGCCTAAAGCTTGGTCTTTGTTGTTTCTGTTACTTAATGTTATTCTTGCTTATAATAAGAAAATATGTTTGGTGAAACTTGGAGACCAAACTCCAAAGTTTGATATTAGACAATGTTTTAACACCAAAATAGAATTTTCTAACCTGAGATTTGGCTGCCGAAAGTTAGTGAAGCAGAGATATTTAAAGAATCTAAACCTGAAATTTCCAGTTAAAAAAAAAATAGCTCAATTCTGTGTAATTTCATCATCAGCACCGAACAAGTTGCTTCACCAATCTTTGTACTTCAGCTGATGGATGCTTTCTGAGGCCATTCACATGCCTTCCAATATCAGTTTCCTGTAAATTAAAAATTAAATTTAAATTCCAAAAAGTCAATTTCATATTAAAAAGGAACATTTTGGATTTTTTCATGTAATTTACCTTAAAAGCTTTGAATGTAATATCCATGTCTATAAGATTTTCAAGAAGGCCAGCAACGAAACCATCCGCTTACCAAACAAAAACACCAAACTTAAGCCAGCAAACAACCAAAACAGATCAAAACTCGGCGGTTTCTCCAACTGCCAAATATACACTTAAGTTATATTTAAGAAATTTCACTAAAATACTTTAACTGTTGTCGTTCTTCGGATACCATGAGATTTCAGCATATTTCAATATAATACATGTTTCTGATATTTATTTGGAGCCAAGTAAGTTTCACTATTTATCTAGCCTAATTTTTTAGTCCTGAGTGATTAGTTGCAAATAAATACTGTGAACTCTTGTAGTGTTCAAAATGAAATCGTAAATATTCACAAGACCATCGTTAACTCCACGAGTATTCCAAAAGGTTGTACCTCGACGAATAGAGTGCAAGGTTCTTCTCCTTCGCCAGTTTTAACTTTAAATGTTCTAACGTTAGACCATTCGATCATTATTCTGAATTTGATCCCTCCTTCGATTATTTCCCACACGAGCTTTTGCATTTTGTGGTAGCACTTGCACAGTATGTCAACACTGTTGTTTGTCGCCGTTTTCTTTACATGAAAGAATAATACAAATTTTTCCGCAATATGTTCTTTTTGGCTAAAGTACTAATATTTTTGAATTATATAAGATGAAACTCAGGTTTGGCTGTAGTTCATGGCAATGTATATTTGCATTTAAGCATGTCATAAAGAATAGGTGGCTTCTTAGATGCTTATGTCGGTTATCAGTTTTTTCACTTATTTATCTAAAGTTATTTTATAGACATCAATGTGGATTCTGTTGCTTGACAATTTATCCTTATGCAGATATTTCGTGTTCGAAGCCGCATAAAATAGCAGCATGACCAAAGACTTGAAGATGCACAAGCCATGGACAGAGAATTGAATAAGGGAGTTGAAGCTAGGAAGCTAAACACAAAAAAGAACTAACTCACTATGATTTCGTTGCTATGTTTAGAGTTAGAATCATGTATAGGCTTTAATAATATTTTGCATGAGACTGGTTCATTTCGAACTCAACTCTTTCGTCAATTGTAAGAAATTCAATTTGATAATTGTAATTTCAAATGTTTTGAACTAAATGCAGTATTTTGTGTTATTGTATATGACATATCTTTTGCGTTATTGTACATACCATATCCAACAACTTGAACAGGTTAAAATTTTAAGGATTGACTTGTTACCTCATATTCAATGGTGTTGATGAAATGGTGGGTATATGTTGGTTTATTTTGATTTCCATTTTCTTCTCTCTCTTTTACCAGTAAGCGTTTTCCAGTTGAAAATCAGAAGAAAAAAAAAATCAAATTTACAATAATTTTTTATCCACATGTTAGACCATTTCTCAACAAAAAAAATTACAAACTCAGACAAAATACTAATGATATTTCAAAATTGCACTATATAAATGCCAATATTAATATTTAAGGGTCCTGTGCTTGAGCATAGGAATTTTCCCTGAGCCCATTACACAAAACCCCCTCTACTTTTTGAGAACGGAAAAAAACCTCTCGCTAACTCCTCGCCGACGATAGCCGCTGCCGCACACCACCACCATCATCACCACAACCATCAACAAACCCAAACCACCGATCGCTCTATTTTTGGGAATCACCATCTAATTCCGCCTTTGGTCCATGGATTCCATGAACTCCTCCTTCACCGCCGACGATCGAGAGATCCTCAGGTTTGATTTCTCCCCTCTTTTGATTCTCTCTCTTTAGTTTTGTTAGGAACAAAAAAAGTTATCAAATTTGTGTCATTTTTGGGTTACTCTGCACAATGGATAATGAATTATGATGGAGATGTTGAGAGGAGCAAGCAATTTCAGGATGAGCCACTGATGATTGTAGTAAGGATGATGGTTGTGGTGATGTTGATGGTGATGGTTGTGGTGATGAGACCAAATTTTTGATGAATTTGCTCATTCCTTTTTGTGAGATGGAAAGAGGAGAATGGGAGACCGCAGATCTGAAATGAAGAAGGAAGAAGAAAGGGAACACGGTGGTTTGGGTTTGTTGATGGTTGTGGTGATGATGGTGGTGGTGTGCGGCAGCGGCTATCGTCGGCGAGGGGTTAGCGAGAGGTTTTTTTTCCATTCTAAAAAAGAGGGGGAGGGGGGTTTTGTGTAATGGGCTCAGGGAAAATTCCTGTGCTCAACCACAGGAGGTTTAAGGGTCCTGTGGTTGAGCACAGGAATTTTCCACCATTAATATGCGTGTTTCACCATCAATGCGAACGTGACGCAGGGGCGCAACGGACGGCGAGAATCTCGCGCTGGTTCACCTCGTGCGAGCACTATATACACCCCCTCCACTAGACGACTCAGGTAAGTTGAATTCATTCCAATACGCCGCTACTCTGCCATTATTTCTCGGTACTTACTCAATCGTCGGAGGGTCCTACGGTGGTTTCGCACCCCAGGATTTCCCTTGCAGGTAGTTCGGCGTCAACAACATCTAACAATCCATTGAGATCCACGCATTCAATTCCCACTCTCAATCACAGCCGTTCAAAACCGCTTGCATCAAGATCGACGGAGGACAACATATGAGGAAGATTCCGACCTCCATCAGACATGAAAAGTTATTTGAAACAATTTACTGTAATCAAGAGGTTATATGGAAATACAAATATACAATTGTGTAAAGAGACTAACAAAAAAAACACCAAAAGTGGAGTAGAATGATCTTATGGTATTGATAATGTTAAAAATCGAAATTCTAAACAAAATATTGATGCGAAAAGGTTATTTGTAATATTATAAGATAATAAGGGCCTAGATACAAATGCAGTGGACAGTTTACAGAACAGAGAAACATGGGCAGTAGAGGCGTGAAAAATAATTGAGTTAAAGACCAAAAAATGCTTGACACAAGGTGAGCTCTCACTGCCGCCGTACTCTCTTCCTCTAGCCATTGTCAGCTGGGCCATTCTCGTCCACCACCCTTCCTATTTCGTTCAAATTTGCCGTCGTACCTTTGTCATGATTTCCTCCGCCGCCTTCTACCTTCTGCTTCTTTGTCGATCGTATTCCCGTGGTTTCCTTTGTTGCCAACGCATCCTCTCTTGTTGTATCATCGTCCTCGATATCAATTCTCAGCGCCGTCTTCATCTTTCTTTTTATCTTCATGCCACATGCCCTTGCCCAATAAATAACTATAGCATCAATTTGATGGGCAATTTGGGTCTCATTTTTCCATATATTGTTTAAGATCCAATTGTTCCCTTCTTTCCACACATTCCATAATACTATCATAACTACTATATCTCATACATCCCTCAAAGTTCGTTTTATATTATTCCTCCAGTCTTTCCATAGTTCAACTACTGTTAGTGGTCTGTTCCTACATGAATTTTTACTCAAGAAATGATCCCACGCTTTATTTGCAAATGAATATTGTAAAAACATATATATGATCAGCATTTTCTATAGTAGCTAAACAAAAGACACCCCTATCATCCCTTGGTCAATTTAGTTTTACTAAGTTTTGCTTAGTTAAAATAACATCGATAGCACAAAGTCATGTGAACACCCGCATTTTTAATGGCACATTTATCTTCCACGATCCTTTGGCTACCCGACAACTAGTGCCACCATCATTTAAAGTCTTACAAAGAGATTTACCAGTGAATTCTTTATTTCCTTCCTTTTCATATCTAATTATGTCTAATGTTGATCCCATCATCGGCTTTTATTCTTCTATATATTCTATCGAAGCCTTACGTGTTTTTCTTTCTCCGCTCATCAATTTTCTATAGAATTTTGGCCACCATTTTGTCCATTTCCATTGTGAATGAACTGATGCATCTAAATCCTTTGCTAAGTCGAACAGAGTTGGGAATTTTAGTTCACAGTTATCTCTCCACACCATCTATCATTCCAAAAATTTATCATAACACCATTCTCTACCGTGAAACTAGCCCCCGCAAAGACTCACTTTATTCATTCCTTTCCATAATCCCGATGCCATTGCCACATTCTTACCTTTTGCATTCCAAGTCTTATTCTTACCTACATAGCTATGTTTATAAGTTCTGCCCACTTGGCATCTCGTTGACTTGCACATTCTCCACCACCATCTACCTAATAGATCATTATTTATTTCTCGGCCCCCGCGCTTGTTCTTTGCACACTACTCACACCCCTAATTTCATTAGATTGTATCCTCCCTTTTCCTTATTGGCACCTTTTCATGGAAACTTCCTTCTTATTTTGTCAAATTTCGTAGCCACCCATGCAGGTAACTTATAAAATGATATGTAATGTGCAAGGAGTGTCAATAGAACCGAGTTTAGTAGCGTAATACTTACTACCTGGGAAACTTTACTGAACACCATCTACCTTTAAAGGTTTTTGAAATAAAACAGTTGAACTTTAAAATGCCATCAAACCCTATTGTCACGTCCCGCTTCCCAGTAGACGAAAACGGTGATGTGGTAAGCCCGCGGCATATTTATCCAGAAAAGGTCATTTCCTAAATAAATATACGAAGCGTATTGAAACAATAATACACAATATAAAAATAAATAGAGACTGTAAAATTTTTCAACAAATATCTTTATTTTCATTCAACTTCAAATATTTACAAGTACATGAGTTTCAACTGGAAAGTAAATACAATAAAAGAAAATGCCTAAATATGTGGCATACATAAACTGAATAGAAAGTGAAACTAAGCTAATCATAAGTAGCAATCCGGTTGTAGTCCTCCTCTGTGGCCTCCACTTCCTCTGTCTCGACCGTATCTGACGAACATTTCAAGAAAACAAGGGTGGATGGAATGCCTGTCAGCGAACCAGCGCTCGGTAAGTCCCAAGGATAAAGTAAGAGTAAAAACGACAAGTGTAGAATGTACATATGACGAGTAAAAATATATGTTCATGGGTAAATATATATTATAGGTCTCTATATGGTCACTATGTTAACGTTAAGTTCCAAGCGTGAATGTCAACGCAACCATAGAACTATTCACGAGCTCAAGAGTGGGGTCCCGGAAGCAAGAAAATACGGGCTCATTTCATGTGTTAGTATCGGGACTCTAGATTGTGGAAGAGTCGATCCGACTGATATTCGAGTAAAATAAAAAAGAGCTTAATACGGGACTTCTGAAGCTCCGTTGGATTCACACAAGAAACTATCCCAAACACCCCGATTATAAATAGTTTATAACTGTATAATATATTTAATTAATTTGATTATAACATGTCTTGATTGAAACCATAAATTGCAAAGAAGTAGAATGAAGTCCAGTGAGTCGAGTAAAATGCGGGTCATGTCAATTGCAATTTTTGTTCGAGTTAAGTTAGTTCGAGTAGATTGGGTTCGAGTTCATGTTCAAGTTTAGATTCGAATTTGGATTCGAGTTCAAGTTCAAATTTAAATTCGGGTTTGGATTCAAGTTCAGGTCTTTTTCATATGAATTGATTTAACTGTTGAAAATCTTATGTTCGGGAGAAATCAGACAACGGTTGCACATGGACGGTAGAATTTGTGTTTTTTTCCAAGACAATTGCCATTGATAACTCCGTTAAGTTTTCTAACCTGAATAGGTAAACACTCACTTTCTCCGGCTCCCCGGAGCTCAAGAGAATTGATACCGCTTAAACCTATATTAATTTAGAGTCCTTAAATATTTATTATTGTTGTTTACATTGCATGCATATTGTTTGCATTTCTCGAGGGGGTTTTATGAAAAATATTTTAATATCGTTTAAAAAATAAATCTCGAAGGTGATTTATAATATTTAGAATTTAGAGGAACATGTATTTTAACTTAGGTGGTGTTTTAGTGATAAAACCTAGCTTTTAAAAGTTTATGATATTTTAATGAAAACTACCACCCTTTTTTTAAACTGGGTGGTATTTTATTAAAATTTCGATCTTCATTTAAAAATATGTATTTTCTGTCACGCCCCGCTTCCTAAGATATGTAACTACGGCACGTGACAGAGCAAACTATGCTACCTGTGGATAGAAATTATCCCTCCACAGTCACATTACGACTGTCTATAGAATATCAAGAACAGTAAAATATGTAATCTAGCTAACCCATGTCCATCTGCCGCAATAAATAGAATCAATAAATGTCACGCCCCGCTTTCCGGTATACGGGCAGAGGGGACGCAACGAGGCCGCTACGTATTTACTCTGAAGTAAATACGCTAAGCGTATCTAAGCAATATAAATAAAAATGCACAAGAGACAAGGACAGTAGATATAACTGAACAACAACTTTATTTATTCACATTATTTTTACAATACATGGAAAAATAAATACAACTGAATGAAAGCAATGCCTAAACAGTGGCATAACAGAAATGTAAAGTACTGAAAGGAAATGTGTACAATGAAACTAAAGCTCTGGGTCTTCAGCAAACTGGTCTAAGTCTTCAGTGCTGGGCTCGATCTCTGAAAGATCCGAATTACCTGACGACATTCAAAGAAGAAAGAAGGAGAATGTCGTCAGCGAACAAATCGCTCGGTAAGTCCCAAAGATAAGAGAGAAATAGAATAGACAGAAAGTAAGAGAGAGAGTGTATCTTTTACAGTTGTATTATATTGTTATATTATTTTATTTAGTGTTAACGCTGTTGTTTGTAGCTTGATACAGAAGGATACCAGTGTATACGAGAGGAGTCTCTATATGCCAGAGACTAATGCAAATGGAAGTACAAGGCTCCGTCGATAATAGCACGGAACAACGGTATGGATGTAATTACGTTTTATGGTTACTGTCTCGTGCCACTTCTAACACCTTCCATACCAATCTACCCCTTAAACCCCACGATGTCTTGATTGTATTGTTTGTATTGTATTTCAACTTGTAATTGAATTGTGATATAGATTGTATATTTGGATGACTTGCCGAAACCATGATATCAGTAAAATGGATGTAACTGGAGAATCATGGATGTAACTGGAGAATCATATAAATGGAAGTATATCCATGGTTCGGTTCAGTCAATACAGATTGAATAGATTGAAATATGTATTCATGAATTCATTTTGGATTGTAAATTGTAGATTGTACTTGAATCATATTCAAGTCAGATTATTAATAAGAAGACCCAGTCTGAGTCAGACAATTAGAAAAGTAAATTGAAGTCCTGATTGTTTTTGATGTTATCGGTAACCGCTGCACATGGGCGGCATGATATGTGTCTTTTTCAAAGACGATTACCGTGTTGATAACACCGTTATTAAGTTATCTACCTTAAATAGGCAAGCACCCACTTCTCCGCCTCCCTGAGGCTCAAGAGATTGGTCCCACTTAAATCTATATTTACTAGGGTCCTCAGGGTAATTTATAGAACTTGAGGGGGTTTTATGTAAAAATACTTTTATATACTTTTCAAAATACACCACAAATATTTAATTATCGTCTTTAGAGTTGTAGTAATTGTATATTTTATATTTATGATATTTCTAGTGAAAATAACCTACTTTCATAATGTATGGTATTTATTTGTAATATTGTACTTAGTATGGAATTCATGGTATTTTAATGTAAAGTGACTCTTGTGATTTTAGAAAAAGTTAGAATATTTATATTATCAAAAAATAAATATTTTAATTATAAATAAATATATATATATATATATATATATAAAATAATTTTTTTAATATATATTATATTTCTAGAAATCTCATTTTATTAAGATTTTGTATTTTGTAAATCTTTCGAGACCGAATGCCCCTTGCGGGGGTCTGCATCTCGCACTACTAAGCCCAGGGACGTGCGATAATCCGCACCATCCCAGTCGGGTTCCCCAAAATGGGTTGTAGCGGCGCTTTACAAAGATTTGTTTACAAATACTAAATCTTGTAAAAATGGTTTTATTAGTAAAGGATATTTATATGTAAATGTTCGTTTCCCGTATTCTAGGTTCCCAAAAAGTATTGTGCTATATTTTATACGAGTGTTGTGAGGAGGTAGGTCATTACCTCGTGATCTAACTTAAAGGTATAACAAGATTGTGATAATTTAATGTCAAAATGAAACTATATGATATTTTACTGAAAAAGAGCGATAAAAGTTACAAAATGATATGTTGGAGATAGTGCCCTCAAAGTCAATTATTGGATCACAGGTACGTGATTGCAATGATTGAGGGATGACCTATCCCGGTAGGACAGTCTTACTCGAGATGATAGTATGCTATCTGGTTTACCTTTATCATCATGTACTGTTTTAAGTGACCTGACACGTCGCTATTACACGTTGATAGAGCCCCTAGGATTCTTGCTTGACCACCAGCAGTATGAGGGCGATCATATAAGTGGGAGCTGGGGGTCTATAAGCATATCCTTAAAAGGTCCCTAGTCGTGAGAGTTTCGAGACAGGGCATCGATTCTCCATAGTAGACTAGTGTATACAGTCGAGACCCCGACGAGGGGCGGTGGCCGGTCTCACAAGCCACTGGTGTCAGTTGGATCACCTAAGATGTATACAGGTGCTCATTGGGTTATGAGTACACCGGACAGGACTCGCCGGGAACATGCTAGTTGGTCATATACCAGACGTCAGATGGCAGTTCCCTGGTGACATGTGTGCAGGTTAGTTCATCGACCTGGGGATCGTCATTTGTCTCGTGTGAGTTCCCACTGTACTTTGATTACTACCCTACCACGGCTCAAAGGAGTCGTGCAAACAGGTTTTAGTTGGGTACAGTCCCGAGCCACATGGAGGCAGTGAGCGTATCTTCAGGGGTTCGTCTCTCCCGGTATTGGGGGTGAGGTCGTGCTGTGTCTAGGAGAGCCATTACACGAAGCCCTCGGCCGAGGCAAGGAGATTTACTGGTAGGTATTCCAGTAGTATCTCAGGGTGTTCTGGGCTACACTCCGACACGACTTGTACCGCTTTTGGGGGTCTGACTTTTACCAACCCCCTAGGCCCGCCATGCGATGCTCATAGACGAACGGACCGGACTGTACGGATATTGTCACTGACAGGCTCAGTAGGGTTGTCAGGCTGAGTTCGCTCACAGACGTCCCTTTTAGTCAATACCTGGTAGCCCGTTACGTATTGGCTTATACCTCTGACGTGCTAGTGGTTAAATCCACAACCAAGGTGTTGACGAGTCTTTAGAGTCCCCCACATTCAGTTACTCAGCTTTCGGGCGAAAGGTTGTAGAGGCCGTATGGAGATATGGCAAGGTCCGATCAGATACGTGCGGTATTGCACGGATCAGGATCGGACAGTCTGTACTATAGGCCGTATGGTTATATGGCAGGGTTTGATCAGATACGTGCGGTATTGCACGGATCAGGATCGAACGGATATTACTAGCCGGCTTTGGTTTAAGCCGGATCCTAGTATAGTACAGTGTAGATTTTGTCTCATTGCATTTGTATTTCGGTCGGAATACAAATGCGGGTGTGTATGCACAGTATCGGGGTTTTCCTGTAATTTATTACGGGACCAGTTTTCTGGAGTTGCCAGTTTGCTTTCCGTTTCGGCTGATTTCCATTGTTCCGTTCATTGGCCGAAGTTTGGTGGAGGAGGGCTTATTTGCATTGTTGCAAATAGGCATTTGTGGAGGGGGTCTTTTACATATTGCCATGTCATGATCACTTGACTTTTTGACTTCATCATGGTTGCTCCATACCTTGACCTTTTGACTTGACTTCTTGTCATGATGGCATGACTTTTGTAGACATGATTGTTGATGATGAGAGATGGTTGTTGGTTGAGTGTGGGTTTGATTTTGTGATAATTCCTTTTGCATGATAGCCTTCTCTCTCTCTCCATTGTATTATGGGATGGCTCTCTTATTCTATCACCTCTCTCTCTCATTCTCACTCACTCCCCCACCAAGAGAGGCCGGCCATATTAGGCATGGGCTGTCCAAGTTTTTGAGTGTGGAAATCTTGTTCATTTCATGCTCCAAAAACCCCCAAGTTCCTCCACATTGTTCCTGTATCATCCCTCCATCAAAAAGGCAATTCCTACAACCCAAAATGAGACACAAGTTCTACACAATATTCTACAGCGAACCTTGGGCACGTCGAGTAGCCGGCTTCGTGCCCGAGTTGCCTCGGCATTGAGGTGGGAGCCCGTAAAAGAAGTAGGCGATGTGGTGCACTTCCGGCGACGAGGAGGAGACGGGACATTCCGCAGGAGATCGGGACGATGATGAGAAGACCGAAGGACTTGGATCGTCGGTATATCTCTCTTCCCTTTCTTGTTGTTAGCTAGGACTAGTTAGTGGTTCGATCCGGGTATTAGTGCGCGGCGGTTTGCCAGTTCAAGAAAATTTAAGTTTATCACCGCTTCCGCATTTGGCCGTCGGATTGACGGCCGGGGCGCCGCCGTGCACTTACAGTGGTATTAGAGCCTCGCCATTAACTTAGTCTAGCTTGGTTTAATGTGTTTTGCATTTCCGATCGACCAAAATTCCAAAAACCATATTTTGATCACATCAGTTTTCTGTTGGAAATTTTTGGTGTCGAAAAATTTTTCAGGTTGTATAAAATTGATGTACCGGAAATTATAAGGATACTGTAGAAATTCGACACTGTGATTCACCAATGGGAGCGCGGAACCGCGGCCAAACCCCCCTTTGGGCCGCGGTTCCGCCGCACAATGGAGTGATCACTGTATCCAATTTCTACAGTTCCTTTCTGGGGTTAAAATTGGGGTATTGGAATATTAATATTGGGCCCAGAATTTCCTGATCTGCTACAGTAATGCTTTGGGGCCCACTTGTTAAAATTTGATTGATCGGATATTTTAAACACATTATTTCACAGTATTTACATTATATCTGCGACCGTGAATGTCACTTGATCGGTAAATCCGGTCTAAATGCTATAGCCCGGTTAGACGGATTTGCGAACGTGACTTTCACGTTGATGTTCTGTTTTTGCTGTGATGTTGCGGATCGGTCGTGGGGGATAGCCTGGATGCAATGCTAGTACAGTTGTGGTTGTATTATGTACATTTGATATTGCAGGGCGAGCGTCCAACATGTGGACTGCCGTCACTGCCTGTTTGTATTATTATTTTGGGGCACGGCCAGGTTGCGGTCGATGTACCCGTTGTATGTATATTTTACTTTCTGTACTAGGATTGCCCCGCGGAGGGGTGCACGGATAGCCGGGTTCTAGAGGGCAACAAGCCCGCATCTCATGGCATTGAGACGGAAGGGGCTTCACTCTGGGATTGGCGGGCTATTCGCCGCACTCGTAGGGGGTACAGGTTGACCCAGGAGAGGTGCCCAAGTTACCGGATTCCGTGAAGTGCTGGGTGGTCCATTCACGGTGCTGAAGGGGGCTGCCTCGCTTCAGGTTTTGGCGGGTGACTTGCCGCGCCCGTAGGGGTCTAGGATTTCATTGCACAGGCTATCCACACGACCAGGGGAACGTCGGGTTTCAGCGGCTCTGTGAAACCCGGGGATCCCAGATATCTGTATTGTTTCTGTGATGCTGTTCATTCTCTGTGATGTTGCATTTTATTCACGCCTTGAGCGAATATAATATATTGGTATATATATTAGTAGATGTTGTATATGTTTTACATCCGCGCTAGTCCAGTCCCCGCTCTGTCGTTAGTTAGCTAACCTAACGGGTAATGACGGGACCCATTGGCGAATGCGGATGGCATATACGTACATCGGTATATTTTCGTTCTTTTTGGTGTGATCAATTGACGGGACTGCGTTGATTCGGATCAATGCAAGTTAAAGACAAACCTAATCTGATGTTGTTGGAACACTTTTTCAAAAAGCTGTTATTGCAAGGACGTTCACTTTTGTTTTGCATCGTGGTATTCAGTTGGAATATCCTGCTCCTCAGTCGACGAGGCAAGGGCCGAGATCCCTTCACCGGGAGTGACCCCTTGGACAGAAGTTTGCGTCAGGGCAATGACTTCACTATAGCCGATTACTTTTGCTTTGCACCGTGGTATTCAGTTGGAATATCCTGCACCCCATTCTACGGGGAAAGAGCCGAGATCCCTTCACCGGGAGTGACCTCTTTAGCAACGGTTTTCGTCACTATATTTTTAAAAAGCTATCCGTTCCTTCAACGATATCAAGTTCATTACGTTAAAGGTTTTCGCCAGAAACCATTCGTAGCCCTCCGTCGTTTCATATGGGTAGTCAATAGTATTCAAGCTGTGTTTGTTGGCCATAGTCAAGGCACAGTGTTTGGTAGCTGTTGGGTGTTCTTATGCTGCATAGATAGATGCGTTGGTTTGGGACAGTCGTATAGCCTTGTTGGCCCTAGTCAAGGGCTTGTACGGATGGGTTCAAATCAACCTGGATAATGACGGGTAGAACTTGACATGTGACTTATGATTTGTTGGCCTTAGTCAAGGTCATAAGAGCATGGGGCAGAAATCACATCGGGAGTTTCAAAAGAACTGAAACTTTCCAGATATGCGCATACCTTCTGGAGTGTGATAGCGTGAGCGGATTCCGTCACGTTATCATGCGGTGATAGTTGGATCCCGATTCCCACTGATGAGTTAGTTTACTCCTCGGGTGACCCCGACTAATTCTTCTTTCAGGTTTGGAGGAGAATTTGAGGTACAGTGGGAGGATTCCAGATTAGATAAATTGGTAACCATTCTGATCTAGGTTAGAGTGCACGCTGAGTGTTTCTTTTCTCTCTCTCTTTGGCAGCGACCATTGACCCGACCCTAAGACTTTGACTCAGAGACCAAGTTGACCGAACCTTCTAAACACTGGCTTTTGGATTGTCAGAGTTGCAGACCTCATTGCCACTCCTACTTTTGCCTATTTCTCCAGGACACCCCGTATTACTACGAACGTCCACTTCCATTGGACAAAACCATCGTATGGTTAGATACGAACTCGAAAGAATTTATTCGAGGATGGTTTCCGGTTCTGGAGAAAACGGATAGGATTATTCAGTTGTCTTTTCCTTTTACCTTCTCTCAGGTTGCGAGTACTCCTTGGTTTAGGAGATAGTACACCTATTACGCAAATTGGATAGTCTTCTTCCAAACCTTAGGCTGGTGCCGACCGGTAAGGAATGAAGAAAACCAATTAGCCTAACGATGGGTACAGAAGGTATTAAGTTCAGACAAAGCAAGGGATTAGTAAGAGGGCAAAGTAAATTGCAACAGATATTCACGACCAAACCAAGTATTCCTTCGCCAATCCTAAATCACCTTTGTATTTCTCCAGGACACTCCGTATCACTACGAAGATCCACAGTTTATTGGATACTCCATCGTATGGTTATATACGAACTCGAAAGGAACTTGTTCCAGTTCGGGGATGGATTCTGGTCCAGGAGAAATAGGAATAAGGTTTATTCGGTTGTCTTTTATCTTCACCCTCTCTCATTGCGAGTGTTCCTAGGATTAAGACAGTACACCCATTATGCTTATTGGATAGTCTTCTTCCAAACCATAGGCTGGTGCCGAACGGTAGGGAAGGAAGAAAACCATTTGGCCTAAGGGGTGTACAGAAGGTAAAGACTAAAGACATATGAAGGGATTTGGAGAGGTGGCAAAGAACTATACGGTTACAGTCGTGAATCTGGAAGAGGCATTACTAGGAATACCGGGATACTCCATCGAAACATTTCAATGTTTCAGTTTCACTGTGTACTGTTAAAGGAAAACTGATTTCCCAATTAGTCCTTACTCCAGGGTATGTATTTACCAGGTACGATTCTCACATCTGTATGGTTTTACAGATGATGAGTGGGAGTAAGTTATTGGGAATTGGGTGATTATCCTCATTATATCGGGATTCGTTGTAATCGGTGATATTTGAGGAAATCACCTGGGCTGTTTGCCGGTTGGCAAATATTTGGTTTTGAATATCCGCAGTTATGCACCAATTTCAAATTGATATATCTGTACGTCTATTTTCATAGAGTGAGATATACCTTTCTGAAATTATGTCTACGACATTTACCTATATCAGTGGATGGTTAGGTAAGGAGCATTAAACAGCGGTGTAATTCTTCTTAACCATAAGTACAGTTTTCAACCTACGACACACAGTGAATGAGTTATCAGACTCAAGGGACTTATACAGAGTATTGTATGTTGTCCAGGGTCCATCAGGACAGAGGGGTTGGTCCTCGTACTATATTCGGTTTATTTATGACTTCTCTGGTTTTTAGACAGGTGTTTCGTGGAAACACAGGGTCCGAATTTGGAGAAGTTATAGGTATTTGAATAGAGTAGAGAACCAGGAGTAGCAAGTATCGGGATTCTTCAAAGTGATCGAAGATGTAGATACTTGTATATGGTATTCAGTTGATAGTAGTGATTAAGAGAAATTGCTTCTCTTTCAGGTTACTCATAATTGGAAGCATTCCTAAGTTGAGTAACGCTGATCGGCCTCCTTCCATTTAGTTGACATGCACTGGAGACAGCTGCATGATTTGAATCTGGTTCAATTAAATCAGTGCCTCTGGTCCTATATTGGATATAGAACAGTTCGTATCTTAACGATGTTAAGGTACGGGGAGTTGTCCGGCTTATGATTAAAACCAGACACTGGACAACTCAAGGCACGTTTCGGTAATGGCTGTTTGTGGGTTGACCCAGGCTATGACGAGGGTTGACTTTCTACCATCTGAATGAACAATAGCGATATTGTTCTAGACTCGCCACAGTTTTATTAAAAATGGATTTTTTCAGAAAACAGTAGTGGGAGTATGGTAGAACTGGAAGTGATTCCAGAACCACAAACGATTACTGAAGATCTCATAGGAACCTAAAGATTCAATCTGGTTTGACGTTTCATTGGCCACTCCGCAGATATGGTGGGTAACTTCAGGCACCCGAGAGGTACTTTGGTAGCCTCAAGGACGGTGACAGGGAAGTTCTTGTTTACCTACAATTGCCATTGCTGTTGTTCCAGGTTGCGAGACCCGGCGGGAGGATGAGTATAGCGTCGTTCTAAACTAGCTTTAGAAGTGTACGTGTATATGACTCTGCCAGAGGGTTGTCGTAGTCAGTGGGAGCAGCGGAAGCATTGGTGGACAGGTAGCTTATGTCTATTTATAGACTGAAGCACCAGTAGCGGAGATAGATCATCTATTTCTGACGTGACAGTCATGGGTTTGACTTCATCAGAATAGGAGATGGATCTGTTGAGAAGGTAGTAGGGTGTGATATCCTGGTATTTGGATGACATACACAGAGTAGGAAAGGAAACTCCTATACTACAATCGGTTATACTTTGGTCGTCACACAGTGGTTTCTCCACAAAGGAAATGGATTTTATATCAGACATACTGGTTACTAGATCTATGGTTTTAGATCTAGATTTGGGTGGTTTCCCAATCAGGGTACGTTGACAGCATTCTAAGAGTATTTAGAATGGTTGACTCCTGGCATGGTATTATACCTGCAGGTGATGGAGTCACCCTCTCTAAAGGTGTCTTATAGACTAAAGTAGAGAGGGAAGTGCATGATTGGCAGATCACTTGCTCAGGCAATTGGATCAATCATGAAATGTCAAGTACCACGCCAGATATTGTTCTTGCACTAGATGCAATAAGTTGACATTAATCCAATCCTGGAGAAATAGTCGGAAGCAGTTATAGAACATAAGTGGATGTTCTAGGGATATGATAACGATAGCCTCATGCGGGAGACAGTTATCATTCCAGGCTTCCAAGGTGACCTGGACGACAAGGACGTTGTCAGAGTTATAGTTTTCCCTTATGACGAGGGGCAGTATTCTGGACAGGTGATCCAAGGAAATACTAAGGGTGGCATGGCGCAGGATACTGATTAAGTTCAGTTGACGATACAGTCTAAGGAGTTTGGATTTGGAGTTCATTTATGAGCTATGTCCCATCAGACATCCAGACACATCCTAAGACAGGTATTGCTCATTTCGGGAGATGGGTTTCTCCGCGAACTTGAGATATAGAGAGACATGGAAAGAGACAACAAAGCGGATCCACTCACTGACGCTATTCCTCGAACGCAATAGTTTCGCAAACGAGCTTTGTGAGACTGACTAGTAGAGGAGTTGGGTGTTCGGTATCACACGGGCTGTGAGTATGCGACATCGCAATAATTAGCCTTGAGTGCAAGTGGGAGATTGTTGGAGATAGTGCCCTCAGAGTCAATTATTGGATCACAGGTACGTGATTGCAATGATTGAGGGAGGACCTATCCCGGTAGGACAGTTTTACTCGAGATGATAGTATGCTATCTGGTTTACCTTTATCATCGTGTACTGTTTTAAGTGACCTGACACGTCGCTATTACACGTTGATAGAGCCCCTAGGATTCTTGCTTGACCACCAGCAGTATGAGGGCGATCATATAAGTGGGAGCTGGGGGTCTATAAGCATATCCTTAAAAGGTCCCTAGTCGTGAGAGTTTCGAGACAGGGCATCGATTCTCCATAGTAGACTAGTGTATACAGTCGAGACCCCGACGAGGGGCGGTGGCCGGTCTCACAAGCCACTGGTGTCAGTTGGATCACCTAAGATGTATACAGGTGCTCATTGGGTTATGAGTACACCGGACAGGACTCGCCGGGAACATGCTAGTTGGTCATATACCAGACGTCAGATGGCAGTTCCCTGGTGACATGTGTGCAGGTTAGTTCATCGACCTGGGGATCGTCATTTGTCTCGTGTGAGTTCCCACTGTACTTTGATTACTACCCTACCACGGCTCAAAGGAGTCGTGCAAACAGGTTTTAGTTGGGTACAGTCCCGAGCCACATGGAGGCAGTGAGCGTATCTTCAGGGGTTCGTCTCTCCCGGTATTGGGGGTGAGGTCGTGCTGTGTCTAGGAGAGCCATTACACGAAGCCCTCGGCCGAGGCAAGGAGATTTACTGGTAGGTATTCCAGTAGTATCTCAGGGTGTTCTGGGCTACACTCCGACACGACTTGTACCGCTTTTGGGGGTCTGACTTTTACCAACCCCCTAGGCCCGCCATGCGATGCTCATAGACGAACGGACCGGACTGTACGGATATTGTCACTGACAGGCTCAGTAGGGTTGTCAGGCTGAGTTCGCTCACAGACGTCCCTTTTAGTCAATACCTGGTAGCCCGTTACGTATTGGCTTATACCTCTGACGTGCTAGTGGTTAAATCCACAACCAAGGTGTTGACGAGTCTTTAGAGTCCCCCACATTCAGTTACTCAGCTTTCGGGCGAAAGGTTGTAGAGGCCGTATGGAGATATGGCAAGGTCCGATCAGATACGTGCGGTATTGCACGGATCAGGATCGGACAGTCTGTATTATAGGCCATATGGTTATATGGCAGGGTTTGATCAGATACGTGCGGTATTGCACGGATCAGGATCGAACGGATATTACTAGCCGGCTTTGGTTTAAGCCGGATCCTAGTATAGTACAGTGTAGATTTTGTCTCATTGCATTTGTATTTCGGTCGGAATACAAATGCGGGTGTGTATGCACAGTATCGGGGTTTTCCTGTAATTTATTACGGGACCAGTTTTCTGGAGTTGCCAGTTTGCTTTCCGTTTCGGCTGATTTCCATTGTTCCGTTCATTGGCCGAAGTTTGGTGGAGGAGGGCTTATTTGCATTGTTGCAAATAGGCATTTGTGGAGGGGGTCTTTTACATATTGCCATGTCATGATCACTTGACTTTTTGACTTCATCATGGTTGCTCCATACCTTGACCTTTTGACTTGACTTCTTGTCATGATGGCATGACTTTTGTAGACATGATTGTTGATGATGAGAGATGGTTGTTGGTTGAGTGTGGGTTTGATTTTGTGATAATTCCTTTTGCATGATAGCCTTCTCTCTCTCTCCATTGTATTATGGGATGGCTCTCTTATTCTATCACCTCTCTCTCTCATTCTCACTCACTCCCCCACCAAGAGAGGCCGGCCATATTAGGCATGGGCTGTCCAAGTTTTTGAGTGTGGAAATCTTGTTCATTTCATGCTCCAAAAACCCCCAAGTTCCTCCACATTGTTCCTGTATCATCCCTCCATCAAAAAGGCAATTCCTACAACCCAAAATGAGACACAAGTTCTACACAATATTCTACAGCGAACCTTGGGCACGTCGAGTAGCCGGCTTCGTGCCCGAGTTGCCTCGGCATTGAGGTGGGAGCCCGTAAAAGAAGTAGGCGATGTGGTGCACTTCCGGCAACGAGGAGGAGACGGGACATTCCGCAGGAGATCGGGACGATGATGAGAAGACCGGAGGACTTGGATCGTCGGTATATCTCTCTTCCCTTTCTTGTTGTTAGCTAGGACTAGTTAGTGGTTCGATCCGGGTATTAGTGCGCGGCGGTTTGCCAGTTCAAGAAAATTTAAGTTTATCACCGCTTCCGCATTTGGCCGTCGGATTGACGGCCGGGACGCCGCCGTGCACTTTCATGATATAGATTGTCATGAAACTTGTTCAACATATTTGTTAATATTTAATAGTCAACATGTAATGGTTTAGCATGATTGTATTTAAGAAAAAGTGAGGTTTTAGGAAGAACCTGTAGGGTTCCTAGGCACACTCAAATGGTTCCACAAGGCATCAACCATACCAAATTAAAATTTTCCGGTGCCAAGAAACCCTAAACTAGATCGTTAACTAGAGTTTAGGCGAAACAAAATAAAAGTAAATCACATTTACACTAAGTGAAAGGAAATACAACCTTTGTAGATCCGGTCCTCCACCTCCATAGCTCAATGACGATGTCCCTTCGCTGCGATCATCGGATCCTAGACTCTCGCGGTGGTTTCATCGGAGAAAAGATCGGGCTAGGTCGTTGACTTCGATGCCGAAGATGATCTACGTCGAGGCAACTCAAGATCAAACTCCAACTTCACCAAGTCATGAAACTTGTGAAGAAAACACCCTATACTACATGGCAAGTGGTAGAGGATGAAGAAATAGGAAGTGGGTTCACTTTGGATTTGGATTTCTCATTTTTTTTCTCAAGGCACCATTGAAGCTAGCAAGCTTTTATGAAGCTTGATGAGGATGAAGATGAAGAAAGAATAAAAAGAATTCTCTTAAAAAGAAAATCCAAGTCATTCTTATCATAATGCAACCATGGGTGAGTTTTAAAAGTATAGAGAATAAACTAGGATTTAGTTGAATGGTTAGGGTAAAGGAAAAACAAAGTGGTCAAAGCTTCATGAAGCTTCAAGGTAAAAACAAAAGAAGCCACCAATTTGTTTCTTGCTTTAAAATAAATAAATAAAATAAATAATTAAGAAAAGATAACAAAACCCTAACCATTCACTTAAACATGGTTTAATGTAAACATACACCCAAGCTTGCATGTATCATCAAACATGATACAATCAAGTGCACAAAAATATATCACATATACAATGTGCACATCAAGTGAGAAAATCCATCTTAAGTGAACCAATATTAGTTAATGCAAAGTAATATATCAAATATATAATTATACATTAAATCATTAAATCAACACTTGATTTAATGATCCGGTCATACTGCATATAACCGACTAATATCAAGTGTATCAATGTATCGAATCAACACTTGATTCGGTAACCCGGCTATATCACATATAACCTGCCGATGATACAAATCGCGAGAATAGAATACAGTATCACATACTGGTATTATTCTCGGTCCCGCACATATCTCATATGCGCTCCTATTTCGTTTCGCTTGAGCCAGGAAACCTCTGTGTAGGACTCTAAAGACTCGTCAATACGCCGGCAGCAGGTGATGATCATCTCAAACACCCACAAGCCGCAAGCGGTCTGCCAAACGTAACGGCCACCCGGGTATTGAGCGATCAGAAGATCAACGAGCAAGCCCGCTCACACTCCTGTGAATCCAACCAGTAACACTTACCGTACAGTCCGGTCTATTCGTCTGATATGTCGCATATCTTGCCTAGGGGTGGTAAACGTCAGACCCCAATAGCTCGATAAGTCGTGTCGATATGAGGTCTATAACAGTTCGAAAAACTACTGGTAACACTTACCAGTAAATCTCAGCAACCCTGGCCAGGGATTTCCGGTTATAGCCAATCGAACACAGCGCAACATCAACTCCCTATACCGGGAGAGACGAATCCCCTCCTATCGCTCATTGCCTCTATGTGATTTGGGACTGTACCCAAAAACCACCGTTTTACACGCCCTCTTGGACGTGGTAAGGTGGAAATCAAAGCATAGTGGGAACCACACAAGACTCTATGACGATCTCGGGTCAACAGACTACTCTGTACCAGTGTCACCAGAGAACTGCCATCTGACGTAAGGTATAATACCATCTGGGAGTTCTCGGTGAGTCCGTCCAGTGTACCCAGTCTCCACTGAGCACCCGTATATCATCTCTGATGTCAAACACCAATGGATATGGGATCATCCATCGCCCATCTGTATGGGTCGAGAAGGTATACGCTAGTCTACTCTGGTATATCGATGCCCCGTCTCGATACACCCACGACTAGGGACCTTGAAGGATGTACTTATGGACTACCATGTCCCCATTAGTATGATCCGCATCATAGTCCAGGTAGTCAAGTACACATCCTAAGGGCTTTACCAACATGTAACAGAGAGACAATCAGTGTACACGTTAAGGTAAAGTGTAACCAGATAGCATACTATCATGTCGAGCAAGAAAATCCTCCCTATATATGTCCAAGCATCCACTACAATATACATCCTATGTATAGTAATGGCCTCTAGGGCATACATATAACTAATAGAACCGAATCGGAAATCGGATTTACTCCGATTCCGTCGGGTTTTGGAAATACGTATTTTTAGAACAAGATTAGAGAAGAGGGAGGGGGACTTACGGGTTTAGCTTAAAGAGGAGAGAGAGAGAGGGAACGGTAGACTTCGCCGGTGCGTTGTTTCGTCGCCGGGATCTCCTAGGGTTGTCGTCAGATGATTCGCCGGAGTTTCGCCTCTTTGCTCACTTCAAAGCACACTAGGGTTTTAGGAAATTTCTTGAGAGTTTGCTCAGAATTTTAGAGTGAGGGAGTAGTGTGTAGGAGTTGTATTTATAGGGTTAGGCTAGGGTTAGGGTAGATGAAAGGTTTAATTGAAAAAATGTGATAAATGTAATAAAAATTGGGTTTAATCTGATTTTAAAGGGGCTCTGTTACTAGTCTAGGTATTTAAACCATACAGCTGCGCAGGCGAGTCCAAGAGGCACATTTTATATGTTGGGGACTCGGCGGAATCGGCAACTCGACCGACGGCGGCGGTCCGATTCGGCCGGTCCGCCGGCCGAGTTGGCCGATTCCGGCCGAGTCAGGCGGCCGGAATCCGTCCCGTCGGTTGGTGATCCCCCTGGCATGGTTACTTTTCAGGGTGTAGTGGGGTTTTTGTGAGATATGCACGTGTAAACTATTGGTATTCTAAAAATTCAAAATAAAACAATTATTAAAAATAATGTGGGGTATGGGATTTGAACTCTGGTGGCTTGGTTCAGCAGTGTAAGGTCTTACCAATGAGCTACAAGCTCCTTTTTGTAATTAATTAGCAAAACAAATATTTATGGTGCTCACAGAATTGCAATTACTCCAAGTATACATTTATTTTTAAGCAAATTTTTGTATACTAAAATTGGAGTTGTTACAATAAAAATGCAAAAACGAAAACGAATTAAGATCTAATAAACAATATCAGAATCATGTCCTAATATGGGCTCACATCAATAGAAATAAAACTACGGAAATAAAAGAAACTAAGTATCTATAAACTAAACGTCTGGCTCCTCATTGCTCGGCTTGCTTGCTAAGTACTCCTTATCTGCCTGCGATAATATCATAGGAGATGGGTCATGCAAAACCCAGACGTCAGTGCGTCATAATATCAAAAGATTAGTAATAATCAGGATATGATAATATGGTTAAACGTAAATGTAAATAATAAATACATGTATAAAACAAAGAGGTATCTGTATGTGATGTGTATTTTCAAACTGTGCTTTTTAGGTTATCTATTCTAAAGGTCTTTAAAATCAATTAAATGGAATCGTCAATGTAACTCAATAGTATCCCGTGCGTGTTCGGGACCACGGTCAAGATTCTCGGGCTGAATCCGAGACGTGCCGCTAAGTAGTAAACAGGTAACATGTACAGATGAATGATGTCAGCAGCATCATTTCGGGGCTGGCCGAGCCCGTAAGACTGATCAGTATAAGTATCGAACTGTTGAGTTACAATTCAGGTTTCATTATTGATTTTCCCTTACTCCCCAGGTTATGTGTTCAAGTCAGGTATTGATGATGTAAGTCTAATACTAACACAGGATCAAGCAGGTACAGTTCTTGTCTATGTAGACAACAAATCACGTCCATCAGGACAACAATCAGGATTGTTGGCATTAGCAATAAGATCCGAGTAACAAGTCTGGTAGTGGGCCGTGAACATATCATGTAATATATTTTAACCCAATGGATGCCAAATGTAAAACCGTAATCAATATCGAAACATGGTAAACACAATTAAGGCCAGGATGCATATATATCTATTTGTAATAATCATTATACGTCTATTACCATGTATGATGCAATCTAGATCTCATATTGAACCAATATAGTAGTATAGTGATATCATGATATTCCGGCATGCAACTAGATATGCTATTATCAGTACGGATACTGTAAAACTATAAATCTGTAGTATTTACTGAATAATAAAACACATGCACTATTCTTATTCATATAATTATCGATATAATAATATAGCACGTTGCAAGTTCAAAACTTGCCTGATCGGATCTCACGTCGAGATACGGATGTCATGCTCCGACGTCGAAATACGTCATGATGCAACTTATGCGTGCAGGACTGGACCTAGCTGAGCGAAGACGTGACGTGGTGACTGGGCTGGACAACGACGGTGACTGGGTCGTCCGGATCGTCGACGACGTGCGCAACTCCGGCGAGCCGATCGGAGAATTAAGAAAAGAAAAAAAGGGAAAGAAAGAAAAGAAAAAAAGAAGAATGGGGCGGCTGCTTGGTTTTGGGTTCTGGGGTGGCGAGGACAGAGGAGAGGTGGTAGGTGACAGCGACGATAGCCGAGGTGGCTGTGAGTTTCTGGGGTCGGTGATCGAGGTCGGGAAGGTGTGGGGTTGGTGGCGGCGGCGGTCCGGGGTGTCGGGGAGAGGAGAGGGAGGTGAGGAGGAGGGAGCCGATGATGGGTGGCTACGGCGAGGGCTTCGACGAGGCTGTGGGTTTCTTGGGTTAGCGTCGCGGGGTGCAAAGGGTGCTCGGGAAAGAGTGAGGGAGGGGAGGTGGAGACGGAGGTGATGAGGGTGAGGAGGTAGTGGTGACGATGACGAGGTCGATGATGGTGAAGGGCGACGACGACAAACCACGAGGTGACGAAAGGGAGCGGGTTAAGGTTTTTCTCGCGAGGATAGAAGAAAGAAAGAGGGAGAAGAGAGAGAGGAGAAGTGAGGGTAAGGTTTTTATATAATATATTATGTTATATATGTTGGATATATGTATGCCCTAGAGGCCATTATATGTATAGTGGATGCTTGGATACACACACACACACACACAAATGACTTTCTCGCTCGACGGATAGTATGCTATTTGGTTTACTTTATCTTGACATGTTCATTTGATCATGCAGCTTACTCATTTGGTACATGTTGATAAAGCCCTCAGGATATTTGCTTGGCTACTGCGACTATCATGCGGATCATACTAATGGGACACGTGTAGTTTATGAGCATATCCTTGAACTGTTCCTAGTCGTGGGTGTATCGAGACGGGGCATCGATATTCCAGAGTAGACTGGCGTATACCATTCTTGTCTCATATGATGGGCGATGGATGATCCCATATCCATCTGGTGTGGTGACACCAAAGATTGTATGCGAGTGCTCAGTGGAGACTATGTACACTGAACGAACTCGCCGAGAACTCCTATGTGGTATTATATCTATCGTCGGATAGCAGTTCTCAGGTGACACTGGTACAGGTTAGTCTATACACCCGAGATCGTCATAGAGTCTTGTGTGTCCTCCCACTGTACTTTGATCTCCACCCTACCACGACTCTACTGAGTCGTGCAAACAGGTGGATTTTGGGTACAGTCCCGAGGCAGATGGAGGCAATGAGCGATAGGAGGGGTTTCGTCTCTCCCGGTATTGAGGGTTGATGTTGTGCTATGCTCGATTGACTATAACAGGAAGTCCCTGGTCAGGGCTGCTGAGATTTACTGATAAGTGTTATCAGTAGTTTCTCGATCTGTTATGAGCCATACACCGGCATGACTTATTGAGTTATTGGGGTCGACGATACCATCCCTAGACTCGATATGCAGCATATCTGATGAACAGACCGGACTGTATGGTAAGTGTTGCCAGTTGGCTCGACGGGAGTTTTTGACAGCTTCGCTTGTTTTTCTTCTGATCGCTCAATACCCGGGTGGCCGTTACGTTTAGCTGACCGCTTGCGGTTTGTGGGTGTTTGATATGATCATCACCTACTGCCGGCGTATTGACGAGTCTTAGAGTCCCACACAGGAGTTTCCTAGCTCAGGCGAAACGATATGGTGTGCATATGAGATATGCGCGAGGACCCGATTAAATGCGTGTATGTGATACCGTATATTAATCATGCATTTTTCTATTGGTCAGGTCGTATGTGATATGACCGGTTTGTTAAATCAAGTGTTGATTTAACATTGACTTTATAGCTCACTTTTATTAAACCCTTTTCTACATTGATGTATGCATGCTTGTATGCATATGTTTTTGTTCATGCACATGATGATGTGAATACACACATACATACATGGTGTCATGGTTGATGATACATATAAGATGACAATGCAAGACTTACATGGAAGTAATTATGTATATATTTATTTTTGAGTTAAAGAAAAAAAAAGGAAATTAATCCATGGTTGATAATTCTACACACTTCTTCATTTAACCTTTGTTTGACCATGAATTAATTTTCTTTGGTTGCTATTAACTCCAAAATAAATATCTAGATATTTATTAACCCATGGTTAAGTGAGAGTGTGAAATTATTTATATTTTCTATTCTCATTTTCATTTGATAATTATCATAACTCTTGAGCTCAAGCTTGCCATCTTCTTCTTCTTCCTCTCTCTTGGTCTCTTGAGATTTCTAGTGAGTGAGCTAGTTAAAAAGAAATGGTTTTGAAGTGAGAAAATAAACCACATCACCATTCTGCACTACTCTAGCAGATTAGTGTAAAGTGTTTGCTTCATCTTCATACTTGATCAAGGGAAGCAAGGAGTTTTGAGTAAAGGGACTTCGGGTGGATCATCATGGACTAGGAAGATCTCTAGCGAGCCGATTCAAACTCTCAAAGGTCAAAGGAGTTAAGGAGGCAAGTTTACAAAGATTGTAATCTCTCCACTTAGTGATAGATTCTTTGTAGTATGAGATACTATTAGTGTTACCCTAAAATTCTAGTTTCGATTCATGGTTAGTTTGCTTAGCACCTCCCTAAAATTTTAAAGTAGCATGTGTGATACTTCCAAACCCTAGGTAAGGTGCTAGGGAAACCCAACAGTGGTATCAGAGCCAAGTTAGAACTTTAGAGTAACCTAGACGACGTTAAAAACTTCGAACGAACATCGATTGCTCCGAGAAAATGTTCTCTGGAAATTTTTCAAAAAGTTGGAATTTTTCACATTAAAAATATTCAAAAAATCGTGCAGGTAATTCTATGGACCCTCGAGAAGAACGATACCCTAACTCGATTAAATGATTGTGGAACTGCGGCCAAAACGTGCTTTTGGCAGCGGTTCCGCGGCGCCATTTGTGAGGCACGGGTCGGCCCTTCTACGGTTGGCCCATAGGTACCAGGGCATGTTTCTGGGCATTTTTAATACTGCTCAAATGTCGAGCTTCTCTATGAATTTTTGGGTAATCGATTAATCAATCGAATGGTTTAACATCGCCTAGTATTTGTGAATGTGATACAATATTGGAATCTACGCGAATTAGTTTTGAGAAAATTAATTGATTATTTATAAATCTAACATTTCGGTCTCGTTGGATATCGGGAATCTTGTTGAATTATCCGATCTATTTTGAAAAAGTGTTTTCATTATTAAGACCTAAATGTAAGATCTACAGTGTTAGCATGAAATCCGGAGTATGTGATATTCCAAGTTTGCGATGTCTAAGGAAAAGTGCAGATTCCAAATGTTGCAGTTTTACATTTCTTTTCTGCGACCGTAAGTGTAGTATGTGATGTATCGCCGGTTTCGTTACTATACATCAACGACAATCGGGGTACGCATACTTACTTACGTTGATAATATGTGATATTATGTGTTGCTGGGATATGATGTGCAGGATTGTCGTGATTGAATAGCCAGGGGTTTTATGTAAGATGAGAGTTTTTATTTTCATTCATGTAAAATTAATTGTATGTAATATTCTTTTATTTGGGGCACTTTCGGGTTGAGGATGATGTCACCATTATTGTATATTATTTACTTTTCCGCATTAGAATAGACCCAAGGAGGGGAGCACAAGTGACCGAGTTCTAGGGTTCAGTGGGAGGCCATCTCGAGGAGTCGAGACCGGGTCTCCTAAACTCTAGAATTAGGCAGGGTCACTTGCCACTCTTATAGGGGTCTAGGGGTGTGGGCTTGGCTATTCATCGTGACCGTAGAATCCGTATTTTCTATTATTGGCTAAATACAAAATACGGACCTTCTAGATATCCTATATTTTCATATATGCTTCTGCTGTTGATATTCTGTGATGTGATTACTTAATATCTAAGATGAATGGATTATTATTATATATATGATATATAATAAACGTTGCTTATGTTTTACACCCGCGCTAGTCCCGCCCTGCTATGCCGTTAGTTAAGTAACCTAACGGTGCATAACAGGACACTGTAGCGAATGCGGATGGCATAAGTGTACGTTCTATTTTCGTTTCTTTTCTGTAATGGCTTAGGAACTTAAATGGTGTGACTACATTAATAAGATTAAAGTAAAGAAAAAGAAATCTAAAGATGTTGTTGATTGAGAGATTTTAACTAGCTTATACTCTTTTAAAAGATGAATCAAAGAATTTATAACCGCAATCAAGAACGGCGTCGCTTGGTAGCTAGCCGGTGAGTACGGGTCGGTCCACAGGGATGTTATGAATTTTCTAATCGCTCTTACGAGTTAATTCCGATGGGTATCGGATCTTATTGATTAAATCTAAAAACTAAATCTATCTAGATCTAAATCTTGCTAGGATTAGGTTTAGGGTAGGTTTGGAAATGTAAATAAATCTCACCGCTTTCTATACCCAAATTAAGATCTATTAGGAGTTATGGTAATTATTAATAAAGTGGATTAGAACCATTCGGGAAGATATTTCTTCCTCTAGGTTCTTGTCCTTCCTTTATCAATCCTTACCCTAACCTCCATGGAAAACACGCTCAACCGGGCCTTTATACTATGGTATCACCGCTATCTCAAGGGATATGGTGCCGTAGGGAGCGGTGTGTGCGTGTATGTATGGAGTTCTAATTATTATGTATGATGGGGCAAGAAAGGGGTGAGAGAGTTCATCTCTCAAACCTTTCCCTAAAACTAACCCTAACAAGCGAGGAGACTACTCGCTCATTAGGGGATTGAAGAACATGCTATCTATCTATCTAGGGCAAGGAATTTAATCTAAACTAGGGCAAGAAATTAAAACTACTTACTTGATGGCTCTCTCCAAACATTTACACAAAACTTGTCAGATCTGAATAGATGAAATGAAAAGAGGCACCGATGCTCTCCAAAAGAAATCTGAATTTTATTAATGAAATGAGGCATAACCTGATACAAGAATTTGGGTTTCTATTTATAGGACATAGAAAACCCTAGGTTTACAATCGCCGTATGTCTGCCTTTACAAAACTACCCCCTAAGAAAAAGACCTCGTCAACGCCCGCTAGCGCAACAAAATTTTGCGCCAACACGGGCACAACCTGGCCGCGGTTCCGCGGCCAATAGCATGCTTTGGCCGCGGTTCCGCGGCCAAAGTAAGAGCTTGCTGCTTCGGTTTTTCTGTGGGGTTTTCTGCTGCATTTGGGTACTTTATTCTTCAGGATTTTCTTCAGAATATCTTCTAGTTCTTTTCCAGATCTTTCCAGTGAACATTGTAGTGGACTTTTGCCGTTGCTTCATGACGAAGTCTTGAACCTTGCACTGCCTTGTACTTTGTGAACTGATATTCGTGTAGGCTTGATCAAGATTCCAACATTTATTGGTCGTAGTCTCACTTTTGTATTGTCTTTTATCTTTTTCACTGTTTTTGCTTCGAGAATCTGTAACCTGTAACTATGTAGCAGACATGGGTCAAAAGCACTTGTTTATTTGTAAAATGACCAGGACTGGGGAATATAATAATGCAATATTATGATATGAACAAATACCCCCAAACTTATCTTTTGCTCGTCCTCGAGAAAACCTAGTTTTTTATTCTCAACAAAAACCTAACCTCACTTTCGCAGGGAAACGCGATTGCACTGAGCACGTGCAACAAGCCGTTAAACCTCTAGGTGTCCCTAATAGGAGGAGTGTTGTCTCCTGAGGGTTTTCAGCGAATACTACCCACAAAATCCTATCAATTTGGCTTATTAACTCTTATTCTCCAATTAGGTTTTCTAACAAGGAAGTCTATTATCTTCGACTCGTAAATTATCCACCCATATTCTTCACGCTTCCTTATTATTTAACTTAAGATTATATATGTTCTGTAGACTTACTTAGCTTTTGACATCTCTTAAGTTTTCCTTCTAGGGTTCTATCTCAACTTAGGAGTTTTTATCATTTCTATTAAAGATTTAAGTCCTATTCTTCATTCCTATCTCTTGTCTAAACCCCAATCACATACCCCTACGTGTGTGTATAAATCACCCCTACACTTGGAAATTCAAATCAAGCAATCATACTCTTGTCCGTTGTCCAAAGCACTTCTTAATTGGTGAATTTTTAGATGAATTTCGCTCACACATCCTTCATGCGACCGTTAATACTTCTTGAGGTACCAACAACCGATTACAAGATGTGTTTGCAAATTAAAGCGTAATTTCTAGTCTTGTAACACCTAAGGCTTTAGCAGTGACTCCCAAACCAGTTAATTTAAGGCACTAGGTGATGAAGCACCCTCGCTAAATATTTTTCTATTGTTGCAGCCTTAAGTAATCACAAAAACCAGTGTTCATTTTTTTATTATCTCTTTATTAACACTTGTATTTTTTTATTTTCTTCGTACTAAGTACTTTAGACAAGAGCATTTCAATGTCTCTTCTACTATTCCAAGTTTCAAGGTGCGTGTTTGTGCAATTTGTAGGGTATATATTTTCAGAATTTAGACTCAAGGTAGGAATTATTTTTCAAACTTATATTTTAATAAAAATATCAATACTCTTCCCTTGTTTTAACTTAGCCCAAGAAGTGAACTCAAAATTTGCCTATTTCTAAATAAACTACAAAGACATATACTTTCTACCGTTAAACTTTAAGAAGGGTTATTTTTAGGGTTTTTAATTTACTAAGTCTAGATCTAGTTGTTCCTAGCCAGTTAACTTTTTTGTCAAACTCAAGTCAATTATGGCCAAAATTGAATACTTTAATTTTTATAGTTTTTTTTAAAATTTTCAATTTTTTATGGGTTTTAAAATAAGTATGCAAATGCAAAAATATACACATGAATGCGAAGGAAGAAGGCTTACCGAGCATACCCCCAAACTTAAACTTGACAGTGTCCTCACTGTCATGCTACACCAAGAGGGTTGAGAATATCAGCACTCCCCTGTTTATTTATTTATAATAAATTTTTTTAATTATTTTTTTTTGAAAATTTTTTTTATTAGAAAAAGAAAACAAAAAATATATATACATATATACAACAAGGTCCTCCCCAAACTAAATAAGGCCTTACACAAGCCAAAGGTAAGCACCAACCATTCAAAAATCTTATCATGATAATGGTAGAGTTGGTGAAAGAATGGAGTGGAAAGAAAAGAAATGAGAAGCACACGAGACCGTGTGGAGATAGAAACGGTATACGGTCTCGGTGGAGGAGGAGAATGGCGAAAAAGAGAAAGAAGTGTAGTACGATCTTGAGGGTGTAAATCGAGTGAATAAATTAGCGCAATTTGTGATGACCGATGTGTTAAAAACGATTGTGCTAATCTACCAACCCGTCGAGAAATGGGGTCAAATCCCTCAAGATTCGCAAGAAAACATGGGTACGTCGAACTTGGTAAACCCTCTAATGAAAATGGCAACGCGACGGAGTCTTGTGTGGTCGAAGCGATAGGAAGGACGAAAGCGGGTGATTTAGGGATAGTCTTAATCTAACCTAAGTAATCTGTCTCGAACTTGAAGGATTCCATCAATGGTTCGAAATGACTGTAAGCAACCGAGTTTGATGGTTCAACTAACTCATCTGAAAATGTAAAGGACTCAAACTCGGGAGGTGAGTTTTCAACATCGTCCAAAAAAGTGAAACACTCGTAATCATTATCGTCTGTGAGAACTGTGTCAGATTCAAAGAGAAATTTTTCAAGCTCACAGTCTTCAAGCGTGATCTTTTGCGTGGTCGGAACGATGGAAAGGAGGGAGGGTGATTTAGGAAGTATAACAGTTAAAGGTTCAGGAGGATGAATTGGAAAATACGACACATCAAACAAAAATGGTTCAACCTCAGTATTATCCTCAATACTCTCCTCGATACTATCCTCATAAGTCTCCTCAAAATTTAGCTTATCCATGCCATTATCATCAAAATCAAGACGCATATGAAGTTCGGGAGAAACAATTAATGACTCAGTATGATGAATTGGAGATAAAATTTCGGTCAAATTTACGGGTTCATCATCCAAAATATTCCCGGCGTCTATATCCTCAATCAAGTGAAAATCAATTTTTTCTGATACCTTATCAAAAGCATGGGTATTTATCAATTTAGGTTCTAGAGTGGAGGTGTAAAGATCGAAAGGGTTAGGTGTGGTTTCACTCGAAAGAGACTCTGCACAATCTGGCAAATCAAGCACTACAAAGTCGCACAACTCATTTTGGACACATGTTTGAAAACTGGAGTTGTTGGATTCAATTGGGTTTAGGTAGGTTTGATTTGGAAAGGTGTATAACTTACTCTCTTCTCTCAAATTGTCACTCTGTCCAACCGCCTCCTCATACATTGGAAAATTTGGAGCTAGTTGGAAACTAGCTACCAGTTCATTAGATTGCATAAGGGTGGCAATGGATGCATCCACATTCTTCACCATTTTGTTTGTTGCTAAAATATAAGCTTCCAACGACTGTTCCAAACTAGACATGGGTTGTGAAGGGGTTTCGGTAAAAGATTCAAAGTTGTTTGGATTTTGGAAACTCCCAAATGGCTGTGTAGAATCAATGTCTAGGGAAGGTGGGAAAGTCGGGTAGGACTGGTAGGAATTGGATGGTTGGACAGGAGTATGATCAACATTTGGATAAAAAGGTGAATGGACTTGTTGACCCCTAGAACTGGATATATGGAGAGGAGTGAAAGATCGGCTACGAGATTGTTCAATATGCTCAGCAATAGACATGGGTTTAGGATTTACAATAGGACTTAAAGAAGGAGTATCAACGTAAGAAGATGGTGAAGGTTGAAATGGTTGATACAAAGTGGATTGCAAAGTCGAACTGTTTCTCCTAGACGCTTCTATTCGATCTTTCAAAGAAATTTTGGGCATGGAGGGGTCGTCCTTAAATCGATTGAAACAATTCACGTAAGAGGCAAAGTTAGGTTCAGGATACCAAAGTTCGGCAAGAGATTTGTGATGTGGGGTACCCATGATGTAAGAAGAGAGAAGAGAAAGAAGGTGGGTGGTGCAAGGAGTTCTTAGCGATAAGTTGCAAGTTTTTATAAAAAAATTTCCTCTTTTTTCTTTTATTTGGAATTTTTTGCAAAAAAGATTTTTGATAAAGGGTTTAGACACAAATGCAATCAACCACAAATGCACAATTAGGCCTAGATCTAGGGTCACTTAGGTCAGATAGACAACTCCTAACTGTTCCAAAGGGCTAGAAATAGGACCCCAAACTGCCTCTTCACCGCCAATTGCGGCCAGGTAAGTGCCAGGTGAGTGGGAGGCTCTCCACTACAAGTAGTGGCCCCAATTAAGTAACCACTCGCCTTATACACACTTGCCTAGACACCGCAAAGTCAGGTTAGGATTAACGGCCGATGCCTACAACTAGTCCTCTGTCCTATTGAGCGCGACGTCCTTAGGGCTGAGTCTAGTATTTTTTAATTAAATATGGTCAATGCAAATGCCTTATATGATTTCTGGGGTCTTGGGAAGGGTAATGAAATCCCCACCCAATCTGGATTGGTCACAGGCCCCTCAAAGTCAGATTAAATATATGCAAAACAGTAACAACCACTTGCAATCAATTTTTTTTAAGCGCGGCGCAAAGAATCCTGCACAAGATTTGTTATTGGAAGGGGGAAGATTTTTTTAAGCGCAAAGAATCCTGGAGGAGATTTTACAGAAGATATATTGAGATTTGCGGAGGAGAAAAAAAAGGAAACAAACAGAGTTAATTTGGACTGCTGATGTCAGAAAGATGCGGTGCTTCCGCGGTCGCAAGCAGGTTTAGGCGGTGGAAAAGCGGTCCTTTGGCCTTTTCGGATCCCGAGAAAAATCTGGAGATGATGATGTCACCTCCCTACCGCGATTCCGCGGTCTGAATGTGGTTATAGCCGCGTATCCGCGGTCGGCTAGTCGGTTTGGTTCCCCATATTTTTTATGCTCCTCTGTTGTTGTAATCTTCTGTTGTTAGGATCGTCTGTTTTCTGTTTTGATCTCTGTAGATTTCCAGATCCGAATTTGTTCTGCGGTCCTGCAAAATTCACACAAAAAATACCCTTCACAAAATAAAAGATGATAAATTTTTATATTTTTCTGATTTTTCAGTTTTTATGATTTTTCAATTTTAGATAAACCCGAAATTGCAAAAAGGAAATACTACGCCATCCCCGGCAACGGCGCCATTTGATTGAGAGATTTTAACTAGCTTATGCGCTTTTAAAAGATGAATCAAAGAATTTATAACCGCAATCAAGAACGGCGTCGCTTGGTAGCTAGCCGATGAGTACGGGTCGGTCCACAGGGATGTTGTGAATTTCCTAATCGCTCTTACGAGTTAATTCCGATGGGTGTCGGATCTTATTGATTAAATCTAAAAACTAAATCTATCTAGATCTAATTCTTGCTAGGATTAGGTTTAGGGTAGGTTTGGAAATGTAAATAAATCTCACCGTTTTCTATACCCAAATTAAGATCTATTAGGAGTTATGGTAATTATTAATAAAGTGGATTAGAACCATTCGGGAAGATGTTTCTTCCTCTAGGTTCTTGTCCTTCCTTTATCAATCTTTACCCTAACCTCCATGGAAAACACGCTCAACCGGGCCTTTATACTACGGTATCACCGCTACCTCGAGGGATAGGGTACCGTAGGGAGCGGTGTGTGCGTGTATGCATGGAGTTCTAATTATTATGTGTGATGGGGCAAGAAAGGGGTGAGAGAGTTCATCTCTCAAACCTTTCCCTAAAGCTAACCCTAACAAGCGAGGAGACTACTCGCTCATTAGGAGATTGAAGAACATGCTATCTATCTATCTAGGGCAAGGAATTTAATCTAAACTAGGGCAAGGAATTAAAACTATTTATTTGATGGCTCTCTCCAAACATTTACACAAGGCTTGTCAGATCTGAATAGATGAAATGAAAAGAGGCACCGATGCTCTCCAAAAGAAATCTGAATTTTATTAATGAAAGGAGGCATAACCTAATACAAGAATTTGGGTTTCTATTTATAGGACATAGAAAACCCTAGGTTTACAATCGTCGCATGTCTGCTTTTACAAAACTACCCCCTAAGAAAAAGACCTCGTCAACGCCCGCCAGCGCAACAAAATTTTGCGCCAACACGGGCACAACCCGGCCGCGGTTCTGCGGCCAATAGCATGCTTTGGCCGCGGTTCCGCGGCCAAAGTAAGAGCTTGCTGCTTCGGTTTTTCTGTGGGGTTTTCTGCTGCATTTGGGTACTTTATTCTTCAGGATTTTCTTCAGAATATCTTCTAGTTCTCTTCCAGATCTTTCCAGTGAACATTGTAGTGGACTTTTGCCGTTGCTTCGTGACGAAGTCTTGAATCTTGCACTGTCTTGTACTTTGTGAACTGATATTCGTGTAGGCTTGATCAAGATTCCAACATTTATTGGTCGTAGTCTCACTTTTGTATCGTCTTTTATCTTTTTCACTGTTTTTGCTCCGAGAATCTGTAACCTGTAACTATGTAGCAGACATGGGTCAAAAGCACCTGTTTATTTGTAAAATGACCAGGACTGAGGAATATAATAATGCAATATTATGATATGAATAGTTGTAGAATCGGATTTGAAACACACTGGGCCTTTTTATGAAAAATGCAAGTTTCAAAAGATGCGAAGTTTAAGCCATTCCTTTTCTAAAGTATTTAGATTCTACAACGAGATCAAGTTCAAAGCGTTAAAGGTTTTAATAAAAACCATCCGCAACTCTCCGTCATTTTAGGAAGCAGAGTACTTAGTATTCGTGCTACGTATGTTGATCATAGTCAAGGCGTAGTGTACGGTAGCTAAGTGATGTCTTCCTATAAAGCATATGATGCGATCAGTTAGGACATTCATGTGATTATGTTGATCATAGTCAAGGGTCATATGGGTGGGTCTAGTTAATCATGAAATGACGGGTAGAACTTGACTAATGCTTATGATATGTTGACCATAGCCAAGGTCATAAGCAGCTAGGGGTAAAAACCATATCGAGAGTTTCAAGAGTTGAAATTTGCAATGAGATTGCATACCTTCTATATGATAGTTGGATCTCGATCCCACTATGAGTAAGAATTACTCCCAGGAGAGTTTTGCACTTTACAATTAGCTAATCCAGTAGGTATCTAAAAAGGTGTCAACGGGGTTTGACCTCTGGGAAAACGAGTTTTATTTTAATTAGGTCTGTGCGAAAGCACGGGGAACCTCCTTCAAAGTACCGACACTGGCCTGGTTGACCGGTTAGCGAAACTGTAGAATGTAATTAATCCTGACTAGTTTTCTTTTTGAGGTTTTGAAAGAAAATTTGATAAAAGCAGTGGGAGACATCGATTAGATAAGATAATAACCAATCTAAATCGTTGCAAGAGCATTTCACTGAGTGTTTTCTTTTCTCTCTCCTAATGGCAGATACCAGATGACGGGACTTAAGCTTCTTTTAGAGAAAAACAAACTGACAGGACCTAATTATAAAGAATGGCTGAGGAACCTGAACATTGCACTCACATATGATAAAGTATCATATGTCCTCACCGCCAAAGCCCCACCCGTCCCAGGTCCTAAATCATCTATTTCGGAAAGAGAGATACGAAAAACATAGGATATTGATTGTGACACGGCCAAGTGCCTCGCGCTTGCTTATATGGACAGTATACATCAGAAGCAGCACAAGAAGATGGATGTTCAATCCATCTTTTTTCATACAAAAGAGTTGTATGCAGAGCAATCTCGGACTTTATGATATAAGGCATCTCGAAAGTTGTTTCAGATGCGGATGGTTCCTGGCACATCAGTAGGTGAACATGTCTTGAAAATGATTGGTCTTATAGAAGAACTGGAGGACCTAGGATGGACCATGGATAACGAGCAATATACTGATATTGTTCTACGGTCTCTCCCCCTTGCCTTTGATCCATTCATAATAAACTTCAATATGAATGATTTGGAGAAATCACTGCCTGAACTTCTCAATATCTTGAGAAGTACAGAGAGTATGCTTAAGACAGCGAAAACTCCCACTCTGCTTGCTGGGCCATCTTCCTCTTCCATCCCAAAAGTTAAGGCCAAGGGAAAGAAGAAGAAGAAACCCACTAAACCGAGAGGTGGAGTTGTAAAGGTGAAAGGGAAAGACAAATCCGGGGCCGCGGGAAGTGGAAAAGGAGAATGTTTTTACTGCTACAAGTCGGGACACTGAAAACGCAATTGTGCTCTGTATCTTGCTGATCTCAAGAAGAAGAAGTATACTGATGCTTCCACTTCAAGTGTGTTTGTAACTGAAAACTGTTTTTCTATAAACTCTGCATCTTGGGTATTAGATACCGGTTCTGGTTCTTACATCTGCAATTGTATGCAGGGATTGAGAAACAGTAGAGTTTTGAAGACTGGTGACCATACTCTTCAGGTTGGAAATGGTTCCAATGTACATGATGTATCTGTAGGAGAGTATCATCTGGGGTTGCCTTCAAGATGTATTTTGGTTTTGAACCCTTGTTATTATGTACCTAGTATGCTATGTAATATAATATTTGTTTCCTTGTTAGACAATGAAGGATATCATTCTATGTTGCAAAATAATGTTATGAACATTAACTTGAATTAATAGTTGATTGGGCATGATACACTAAATAACGGTATTTACGTTCTAAACCAACACACAGTTTTCAATATAGAACATACAAATATAAGAAAATTTTCAGATATAAATGAAGTTTTTCTTTGGCATTGTAGACTTGGTCATATTAACGAAACAAGACTAAACAAGCTACATAAAGATAAATATTTAAATCCTTTTGAATATAAATCTTATGGGACTTGTCAGACCTGTATCAAAGGTAAAATGACCAAAACTCCGTTTACTGGACATGGAGAAAGAGCTGTAGAACTCTTAAGCCTCATACATAGTGATGTATGCGGATCAATGTCTACACATGCTAAAGGCGATTTTTCATACTTCATTACTTTTACTGATGATTTCTCAAGATTCGGACACGTGTTTTTATTAAAGCATAAATCCGAAGCTTTCGAGAAATTCAAGGAGTATAAACTTGAAGTAGAAAAACAAACAGGCTTGAGCATCAAGAAATTTCGATCGGATCGAGGTGGAGAGTATTTGAGTACAGAGTTTTCAGACTTCTTAAAAGAGAATGGGATTCTCTCTCAGCTCACTCCCCCTTACACACCACAGCACAATGGTGTGTCAGAATTGAGGAATCGTACTCTATTAGATATGGTACGGTCCATGATAAGTGATGCTGAGTTACCGCTTTCCTTTTGGGGACATGTATTGGAGACATCAATGTATCTGTTGAACAGGGTTTCAACCAAGACCGTGTCTACCACTCCATATGAGGTATGGTGTGGAAAGAGACCATCTCTTAAAAGAGTTAGGATATGGGGTTGTCCGGTTTTTGTCAAAAAGCAGAATCCAGACAAACTCGAGACACGATCGGTCATGTGTAAATTTATGGGATATCCCAAACATTCGTATGGATATCTATTCTACCACAAGGAGGAACAAAAGGTGTTTGTTTCTCAACATGCCACATTTTTGGAAAATGAAATTTTTACAAATAGTACTGATGGCAATGCGGTAGAACTAGAAGAGGTTCTAAAGACACAAATTACTCATGACGAATTGGTTGAAACTGATGTTGCAGTAGGACTTCAAGAACCTCAGCCGCTCCGGAGATCTAGTAGAACTTCTCGCCCACCGGAGAGATACTATGGGTTTCTCGTTGATGGTGATAGAGAAGATTGCATCATGGATGATGATGACCCTATTAGTTTTCAGCAAGCTATCGCGAGTGGTGACTCAGTGAAGTGGCTGGATGCCATGAGATCCGAAATGGAGTTCATGTACACTAACAAAGTATGGACTTTGGACGTTGCACCTCCTGGGATAAAACCCGTAGGGTGCAAATGGATTTTTAAGAGAAAGATTGGTGTAGATGGACAGGTGGAGACCTTTAAAGCAAGGCTTGTAGCGAAAGGTTTTCGTCAATGACCAGGATTGGACTATGATGAAACTTTCTCTCCAGTAGCAATGCTTAAATCCATTCGGATCCTACTTACTATTTCTGCTCACTACGACTATGAAATCTGGCAGATGGACGTTAAAACTGCATTTCTAAATGGTGATTTAGAAGAATGTGTTTTTATGGATCAGCCAGAGGGCTTCATTGACAGTGGGAGCAGCGAAAAGTCATGTAAGTTGCTTAAATCTATTTATGGATTAAATCAGGCATCATGGAGCTGGAACATCTGCTTTGATGATACAATCAAAGAGTTTGATTTTGTCAAAAATATAGATGAACCATGTATTTATAAGAAGATTGTAGGGAGTACTGTCACTTTCCTCGTATTGTACGTGGATGACATTCTCTTGATAGGAAATGATATTTCTATGCTACAATCGGTCAAACTATTCTTATCGCAAAGGTTCTCCATGAAGGACCTGGGTGATGCCTCGTGCATTTTGGGCATAAGGATAGAGATTGATCCAAAAGGTTATTGGGATTGTCCCAATCAAAGTACATTGACACCATCCTAAAAAGGTTTAGTATGGAAGATTCCAAGCGTGGTGCCTTGCCCGCTTGCCATGGAATCATTCTCTCCAAGGACTTCTGTCCGAAGACTGATGAAGAGAGAGCTCGCATGAGCATTATACCCTATGCTTCAGCTGTAGGATCTATAATGTATGCGATATTATGTACTCGCCCTGATATAGCTTATGCACTAGCTGTAGTAAGCAGGTATCAATCCAACCCAGGGGATGTTCCCCGCCGAAAACCGGGAAAACAAACGTCTTACCTGAATTTGGGGGCAGATGCTAATAGGTGCTATCCATCCACCTCTCCGAAGATGCCAAGTTGATTTATCACACCACGTATCGAAGGTTTAAACGGATGCGGCCGATGTAGCAAACTTCGTCAGATTCCCCCTCATTTGAGGGGTTTTTGATTGTGGGGACGCTCTTCCCTGCAGGCACAAGCCTCTGCAGTTAATTACGCTACCGCATCGCGGTAACCACTTTCTCCTTCTCCAGATGGTCACTTCATGTCGTGGGTGTTTGTTTTGTTTTTGGTTGCCCGTGGATTGTATACGGAGACTAATTTATGTTGTCGCCCGTAGGGCGTGGATTAGTCCAAATCCGTATCTTCTTAGATTTAGGTTTGGGGATTGGGTTTAAGGATACGTTAGTCTCATTTGGGACTAAGATCAACTTAAACGTTTGTTAAGGATACGTTAGTCTAATTTTAGACTAAGGTCAACTTAACGGAATCGTTTAGATCCAACAAAAGAGCATTTGGGCTCTATTGTTTAGTTTAGGGACATTGCGGTCGATTAGTTTAAGGACATTACGGTCCAAGGTTAAGGACATCATAGTCCGTGAGTTTAAAGACCTCACAGTCAAGGTTAAGGACATCATAGTCCGTGAGTTTAAAGACCCCACAGTCAAGGTTAAGGACATCATAGTCCGTGAGTTTAAAGACCTCACAGTCAAGGTTAAGGACATCATAGTCCGTGAGTTTAAAGACCTCACAGTCAAGGTTAAGGACATCATAATCCGTGAGTTTAAAGACCTCACAGTCAAGGTTAAGGACATCATAGTCCGTGAGTTTAAAGACATCATAGTCCGTGAGTTTAAAGACCTCACAGTCAAGGTTAAGGACATCATAATCCGTGAGTTTAAAGACCTCACAGTCAAGGTTAAGGACATCATAGTCCGTGAGTTTAAAGACCTCACAGTCAAGGTTAAGGACATTATAGTCCGTGAGTTTAAAGACCTCACAGTCAAGGTTAAGGACATCATAGTCTGTAGAATATTTGGTTGTCGGGACCCATCACCTCTCTGAAGACGTTGAAGGATTACAACGACAAATATCAGATGAGTAAAGAGATGTACCCTCGAACCGATGTGAGTTGGTTGAAAGATCTGCAGTCCAATTTGGGACTAAGATATGTTAAAATATTTATGAGCAGATGAGCTCAATTAATATGGGTTGAGGACTTATGGCTAATCTTGGGCTAAATCCAATAAATATTTAACATTTTTATTCTGGGTTGTTGAGCCTTTATTTGGGCTTAACCCTTTTAACAATGCTGAGTATTATATCTTGACAAAATTTTTTGTCTTGTATTGAATGCAGAGCATTCATCAGAGCTCTGGCTTATTAGAGAACAATTTATGTTCTGTCAGCGCAACACGTGGCGCGCTGGGCGCTTTGCGCCAATCAAAAAGCGCAGTGCACTTCTGCCAAGCAGCGCATATGTAAGGGACACGTGTCGCACTCAACGCTAGGCACCAGATGATGAGCGCATGATGCCAGTTTATGAGCGCTGAGCGCTAATCCATGAGCGCATTGCGCTTTCAGTTTAATGGCGCACACGTGAGTGACACGTGGTGCACTTGACGCTGAGCGCCAGCCCATGAGCGCAGTGCGCTATTTCAGAAGCGCAAAACGCAAGTTGTTAATTGGCGCATACGTGGTTGACACGCGGCGCATTTGGCACTGAGCGCCGGTCCAGAGAGCACAGAAGTGCAGTTCAAGAGCGCAAGGCGCAGCTGATCAATTTTATGATCTGGAAAACAAATTTATGTTCTTTTAAAAGAGACTTTGTCTCAAGATCTAAGAACAACAGTTCTTATTTTTTCAGGAGATATTTCCAATCTCTTATGTTGATGAAAGGCCTTACCTTTATAGATCCATGATCTGTGAGAAGAATTATGTTCTTCTTTTATTTTATGATGAGATTTTTTGATCTCTCTGTGAAAGACTTTTTGTATTGTAGATCTATGATCTGTTTAAAGAAATGAATTCTTCTTTCTTAATCATGAGATGATTTCATCTCTGTGTTCATCATCATCATTTTTACCTTGAAGAAAAATTTTCTTGCAAGAGCTTACTCTTTATCTTTTGAGTTTCTCAAAGTTTATGGGGGGGTTCTCTCTATAAGACTTGAAGTCTTGGGGCCTTTATATAGGGCAGGCTGATTTGTTGAATCAGTTAAAGAGATCTTTCTCTGATTGATTTGGGAATTTTCCCATCGTTGGATCTTTGATCCTAGGGCTTCTGTTTTACAGAAGGCAATCTTCTTGTTTTTAACAAGATTGGAAAATCTTTCCATAACAGAATTTAATTCTGATTAATTAATGATTTATCATTATTATTAGATCTTTTGATCTAACGGTGGGGAGTTTTTTAATTCCAGCGCTAGCGCACTCGTGCTTTGCACGTGGTGCGCTGCTTAGAGCGCAGCGCTCTTAGCGCTAGCGCACCTGTGTCTTCCACGTAGTGCGCTGCTCGGAGCGCAGCGCATCCGTGTTTGACACGTGGTGCACTGCTTAGAGCGCAGCGCACCTAGCGCTAGCACTAGCGCACACATGGTGCGCTGCCCAGGGCGCAGCGCACTTGGCGCTGCATCTGAAGCGTTGCTTCAATTTGAAATTTAAATTTCAAACAGAGCTTTGCTCTGATTGGGGGAAACAAATGCCCCCCCACCGTTGCGCTCACGTGGCCCATATGTAAGTGCAGCGGTGGCAGCATCTGCGCCCTTGGATCAACTCAGAAGTTGAAAAGGCATTTCAATACCTATAAATAGGACCTTTGGTCCTTTAGATGATTCTTTTCATCTTCTTCTTGTTTTCTGAGAGTTTTTATTCTCCTACAGAGCATACCTCTTCATCTTAAGAAATTTTAAGAGTCAAAACTCTGCCAAAACTTAGGTAAAGATTAAATCTTTTTAAAGTTCTAGGGTTTTACCCATTAACAGAGCCTTGCTCTTCATAGATTTTTGATCTAAAGAAAACCCTTTTAGGGCTTCATTACCAGAGCTTTGCTCTCTTGAACCTATGGATCTATGGAGATCTTCTTTCAGGGTTTCTTAACCCATGAACAGAGCTTTGCTCATAAAGAACTCTTAGAGTTTGTTCATGGATCTTGAACATCCCAGAATTTTTAATTCATAAAAATTGATTTCAATTTTTTCTGATGGATTATTTCATCATCATTTTTTCCAGAGCAAGGCTCTTGAGGAATTTTTATTCCTTCATGATCAGAGTTTGACAAGTGTCACTCTGTCACAGAGCGTTGCTCTCAAATGGAGATTTACTCCTCTGACCGAGAGATCACTCATTTAATGAGAATTTCTTTTGAGGATTTCCTCACTTAATGACAGCCTCATCAAATGATGAGACTGTTTTATTAATGATGAATTGTCATCTAGATTTTGTGGGCCCTCTTTGCTCCCTCTCTACTGCATTGCAGTGTGGTACAAATTCTAAAGTACCACGTGTCAAAATTTAAATTAAATTATAGCACTGACAGTTGACTTTTGTCCCTTTTTGCACAGGCGACATGTCTTTCAACACTTCTTTTCCGTTCATCCGCTCAGAAGGCGGATTTCCTGAGGCACCCGTAGACCGAGAGGTTCTTGCGCTGATCAAAGACCATGACCCAGAATACAAGAATCTTCACCTATGCGGTAGATGATATGATCAAATCATCAGAGGCCGCCGGAGCTTTTCTTGTGCGACACCCTCGGAGCCTTTCTCTGCAATCCCTTATGCAGATGCACCCCCGATCAATTATATGGTAGAGGAGGTAAATTGGACTTCAGAAAGTCTCCTTTGGCCTTCTATTGCCGCAATACCCGTGCAGCCGCCGGTGGCTTTGGACACCCTAGGGCGGCGCATATGTCAGGGCAAGTCGCGCCCTTGGGGACAGCCCTACAACATCGGGCTAACTTCCCGTCATCCGGTCGGATACCTGCAGTGGGCCTGATATATCTTGTCGGCAAAGAAATCACGACTATTGAGGCTTGGCTTATACCCTGCGATCTACGCTTCCTTATTCCAGTATTCTGCACCTCCCACATGATGGATCAAGGCATTTTTAGAGCAGTGGAACATTCCGATCCATACCTTCCTCCTATTGGACAGAGAGGTTTCTATTCCCTTGGAGGAATTTGCCGAGGTTTCTGGTTTACCAGTTAGGGGGGAGCACTATGAGGAGCTGCTTCTTCTGGATGAGTATGTTTTTGCAACTAAATCAGTGGTAATGGGTCTTACCCCAGAGAACGCCATTCAGCACCAGTTCCCAAATCTGATAAAGGTGTTGAATATGTATGAGAGCCTCTTTCTTGAATCTGGAGGCCGGGGGGGTCAGCTTTGCGGACTTCATTGCCCGTTTTCTTCGCCCAGAAATTTTGTCGCGACAAGGTGAAAAGTTTTCTAAACTTGATGATCCTTTTGGCTTTGGCTTGGACCGTCGGCCAATATTGGAAGTCAATCAAAAGGATTTCTTTCTTCCCGACGTCGTGATCGTCCCCTTGTCAGAAATTGCCTCTCCGGGCATTGATGAGGAAGCGTTCTTTCTCGGGTTCCTCAGTTTATGGCTAAGCTGGCTCACGCTTCCTATGCACCGTCCTTACATGAGGCCTTCCGTCTTCTACCCCGCGCATCGCATGGTTGCCGGAATACAAGTGGCCATCGGGATTGCCGGGTTAGCCCTCCTATATCATGGCCTCAGCTTAGCAGCGGATACCATTGAACCGGGGGTGCATCCTGCCAACTTCCCAATGCATTACTTCACTTCATGGATAGAGCTGCACGTGCTTGGGGTCTTCGGTATCCACAAAAGACCTTCTTTTTACGACAGATGCAGATTCCCTCGGATAATGCGGGTGGTTGACGCCTCCATCATGAGTCCGTCACCGCGGGAAGCTAGGGGCTTGCTCCTTCGTCTGCGCACGGTTGGAGATGGTATGTCTTTCACAGAAAAAGTCTTGACCGTCGGCCAGGAAACTTCAAAAGCGGTGCTGCCATTGCAAGACATCTTTAAAGATGGGGCCTCTGTGTTGAAAGCCCGAGAGATTCTTCATCTGTACTCCATCAGGCCGGGCTTTCTCGTATTCAGGCAAAATGATGCGGCGTTATTCATGAGATACAACCCGCATCGTTTCGCCCAGCAGCTGAGTTACAATCAGGGCGTCCCACTTGAGGCCTTTTTGGCAGAACCTGCTGCTACCGAAGAGGGAATGCGGATCGCGCTGCATCATTTTATGCGCCTGAACACAGGGTCTCACTTCTTTATCAGCGAACCGAGCTGTGTCCCGAAGGCCCTTAATGTATACGTGGCCTAGTACCAACATTCAATGGGCGACGTTATCAGGGAGGAGAAGCGACTGCTGCTCGATCGCAAAGGTGCACCCCCTGCTGGTGATCGAAACGTCCCTCTGAAGCGAAGGACCATTGTCCCGCCTCCCTTAAGAGAAGCTGCCGCGATTGAAGTCCCGCATGACAGGCCCGAGCTACCGATACCCCGGGATCCTGTAGAAAAGGTGACTGTAGCTTCCCCCGATTCTGGCATGGGTTCAGATATCGGGACTCGTCGCCCCAAGGTGCCTGCTAAACGTAAACTTGTGCTTGCGGCGACCGGAGTTCGCTCGCAGAAGAGGAAGAAGAAGTCGATCCTCTCTGCCGACGTTGTATTTGGTCAGGAGCTTCATGCTCCTTATAGTGAGGGCTTGGGCGAATATGGGACCAATGAGGGTCTATTCATAGCGCCGGACGATACTGATCTGGAGGCTGCTATTGCAGCTTTTGTGCGATTGGCAAGCCACAAAGCGGGACTGGCCATCCTTGCGCAATCAAATAAACATCAGCCGTACCTTCTGTTATTGCATTATATTTTTATTATCATGTTTTGACTGACACTTTTCCTTCTTTAACTGGCATTTCCACTGATGAGGCTCTGGCGGCTTCCCTCAAGACTTTCGAGGAGGAGGAGAGGATTCGCGCTTCGTTGGGAGTTGGTATATCTCGGCTCATTGCATCTTCATTCTCCTTTCTTATGGACAATATGACCCCCTCCTTATCTTATCGCAGGGACTACAATGCCAATCCCGCAAGGTGATGCGGAGATGCTTCCAGGGCTAGCCATCGAAGTCCCGGCCTCCTCAGCACTGCCGAAAGAGGCCTTACTCAAACGACCGATGACGGATGACATAACGGCTCCAGAGGTAACCCTTGGCGCGGACGATGACGTCCTATTGATGGAGGCTTCTAGAAGATCCGCTCTTACGGCCCGAGCGGAAAGGAAGCGTAGAATGCGCATGGCAAGGGAGCGTAGTGCTGCCTTGGCCGCGGGTGTAGGTTCAAGCGCCGCTACCCCTGCCCCTACCCTTTCAGAGGATATTTCGGCTGCCTTGTCCACCACCCACAGACAGGCAGCACATGCTGCTCGGGAATCAATCGGAAAACCGACTCAAGGTAACGTGACATTGGGTTCTTTTTGTCAAAGTTTTAATTTTCAGGTTCTCATATGTCCTACCTTGCAGGGCCGAGTCCTGCCGAAGAAGTGGCGGCAGCCATCGAGCCTGAGGTAGCAGTGGGTGAGACAGCTACAATCGCCGAGCCCGAGGTAGCGGCAGGTGAGACAGCCACAATCGCTGAGCCCGAGATAGCCGCTCCTTCTCAAGAGTCGGGCACTGCTCCAATCGTCATTCTTTCCACCTACGGTTCTCTGCCATCTTCTGGCGTCGCGAGCGTTACGACGGCTCTCGTAGAGTCAGGGGATGAGGCGACGGGAGGCGAGACCATTTTGTTGGAGGACGGTGAGGCAGTTGCTGCATCCAGTGATGCTCTTGTTGCGGTCTTGACCGGCGACTTACCAGGTAAATTTTAGGTTATTGCTTTCTATTTTATTCTGCAATCCCTTTCCGACCTTTTCTGACAGTACTTTTGTTTTGAATGCAGCTGCGGTGGGCGTTGAGGTTGTGCCACCCGAGGAAGCGCTACTAGTTGCCGCTTTGACGGTGACCGCCCCTTTGCCTTCTCTCGTACCCTCTAAAATGCTGGAAGGTGCGGATTTGTGACTCATCAGTTTCATTGTAGGCAGTATATTTCATGTACTGACATTGTACTACCACATCCTTGCATGAGTCCTTTTTGATCACCTGTATCAGGTGCTACATCCATACTTCTCCTTTCAGTCAGAGATTGCCTCTTCTAGCGGAGCTGGTGAGTGCAACCTTTAGCTAACGTCTCTTCTTTTCTTTGACGGGTAATCAAATTGTTTCTAATTCTTCTTTGTTTTAATTGCAGCCCTATAGATCGAAGGAGGGGACGAAAGAGTAGCTGCATCACCGGTATCCCCGGTCTTGCCACATGCTGCAGCCGGTATAGTAAACTCCATTGTTCATGAATCTCCTCTATTTCTTGAACCATCATTTGACTGTGATTTTTTTTGCAGCGATGATACAGTCTTCAGCTCCGTTCAAATCTCGAGTCGTAATACCAGCAGGCCCCTTTTCTCGACGTTCATCTTCCAAAGGCGCTGCGAATAGTCTGCGCATATTGAGCGACTACATCGAGGAGATTGACGTGGAGGCTCCCACATTCGCTGCAAATTTTGCCGCGGAGGTTAATCCTATGCTGGCGACGCTCGTGAACTTTCATAGTGAGGACATCGTTGAGTCTTGGGTTAATCACTGCAGGGAAGTTGAGGTTTGTCTGCATGAGCTCGAATTCGGACGTCCTGCTCCTGAGGTCCTGGCTGTGAACTCTCAACGGGCTGCATGGGTTGAGCAGAGCACTCCCTACTTCCGCCATCTTGAACAAGAAGCGGCCTTAAAGTGTAAGGAGTGTGAAGAGATTTCAAGCGACTCTGCTCGACTGCATGCTTAGGTTGATGCCAATGCTGTGCAGTTGAAGACTATCTTTGAGAGCCTTCTACGATATATTTCCGATGGGCTAACGCTGAGGCAGAAGCTCGACCACATCGAGCGAGATGCACAGAATCATGGGGCAACTCTGCGGGCCGTCGAAGGGCAACTTTCGTCCTACTTGCAGCAACGAGCCCAGGTCGAAGCAGAGTTGGCCGCGGCAGCTGACCAAGAAAAGGGACTAAGGGAAGTGCGCGAGCGGCTGATTGGACTATTGAAAACGCTTCCCTCTCAATGATCGTTTTTGTACCATTTGTAATTTCGAATAAAATGTATCCATTTTTTATTCTTTCATATGATGTATTTTGTACCCAATTGAATTTATGAATAAAAGATACATTTCTTTCGTAATGTCTTGTGTCATCTCTTTGCTTTCTTCTTTTCTTTGTTATCAGCATGTCACTTAAGCATAGCCTGAGTGAGCATTCCGTTTTGAATTCTTCGAGAGGTAATGATGGCTGAGAAAGCAGGTTCAGATCTGCTGCCTAAGACTTTTCAACTTCATGAGCCGTGAGGGTCTCATAAAGACTTTTCTCCCTACGAGTCGAGAGGATCTCGTAGGTGTCTTTTCTCCTTAGGAGTCGTGAGGACTCCTAAGTGTGTTTTCTCTTGAGAGTCGTAAGGATCTCACAAGAGAATTTTCTTCCTTACAAGTCGAGAGGACTCGTAAGTGATTGATGAGTTGACCCACTCCTGAGTCAAAGCATTGCTTCAACGGGGAGGTCGAGAGTTGACTTTGGTTTGTCTGTGCACCGCCAAGTCATGGAACTGGGAACTTTGCCGCGGCTCCGCTTTGCTAACGTCGTATATTCCTGCAGAGACACTGATTTCTCTGCGGGTCGGCACGAATCGAGATGTTCTCGTCAAGGACGCTGATTTCCCTGAATCGAGATTTTGCCAAGGACACTGATTTCCCTGGAGTTGAAACGAATCGAGGTATTCCTGCAAAGACACTGATTTCTCTGCGGGTCGACGCGAATCGAGGTGCTCTCGTCAGGGACGCTGATTTCCCTGAATCGAGATTTTTGCCAAGGACACTGATTTCCTCGGAGTTGAAACGAATCGAGGTATTCCTGCAAAGACGATGATTTATCCGCGGGTCGATGCGAATTGAGATGCTCTCGTCAAGGACGTTGATTTCCCTGAATCAAGGTTTTTGCCAAGGACGCCGATTTCCTCGGAGTTGAGACGAATCGAGGTATTCCTGCAAAGAAACTGATTTCTCTGCGGGTCGATACGAATCGAGATGCTCTCGTCAAGGACGCTGGTTTCCCTGAATCAAGGTTTTTGCCAAGGACACTGATTTCCTCGGAGTTGAGACTAATCGAGGTATTCCTGCAAAGACACTGATTTCTCTGCGGGTCGACGCGAATCGAGATGCTCTCGTCAGGGACGCTGATTTCTCTGAATCGAGGCTTTTGCCAAGAACACTGATTTCCTCAAAGTTGAGACGAATCAAGGTATTCCTGTAAAGACACTGATTTCCTTGCGAGTCGACGCGAATCGAGATGCTCTTGTCAAGGACGCTGATTTCCCTGAATTGAGGTTTTGCCAAGGACACTGATTTCCTTGGGGTTGAGACGAATCGAGATATTCCTGCAAAGACACTGATTTATCTGCGGGTCGACGCGAATCAAGATACTCTCGTCAGGGACGCTGATTTGCCTGAATTGAGGTTTTTTCCAAGGACGCTGATTTTCTCGGAGTTGAGACGAATCTATGTATTCATGCAAAGACACTGATTTCTCTGCGGATCGACGCGAATCGAGATGCTCTCGTCAGGGATGCTGATTTCTTTGAATCGACGCTTTTGCCAAGGATACTGATTTCCTCGGAGTTGAGACGAATCGAGGTATTCCTGCAAAGACACTGATTTCCTTGCGGGTCGACGCGAATCGAGATGCTCTCGTCAAGGACGTTGATTTCCCTGAATCGAGGTTTTGCCAAGGACACTGATTTCCTTAGGGTTGAGACGAATCGATGTATTCCTGCAAAGACACCGATTTCTCTCCGGGCCGACGCAAATAGAGGTTTTGCCAAGGACACTGATTTCCCTGGAGTTGGTTGACTTGTTTCCGAGACAGAGTCATTGGATAACGTATTTCCGAGACGGGGTCATTTGATGATGTGTTTCCGCGGCGGGGTCATTTGATGAAGTGTTTCCGCGACGGGGTCATTTGCTGACGTGTATCCGAGACGGGGTTATTTGATGACGCTGGGTTGTTTGTGAACCGTAGAGTCTTGGAACTGGGGACTTTGTCGTGGTTCTGATTGATGGTATAACATCTGTGTCCTGCTGGAATGAGGAGGCACACTGTTGTTGGTCTCCAGGCTGTAGATGTGGCCATTGAGATTTGGAACTAGGGACTTTGCCATGGCTCCGTTTCGTTGCGACCCTGAGGTCGGTTGTTGACGTCACGTCTGCATCAGGTTGGAGTGAAGAGAAACGCCGTTGGTGATCTCTAGGCTGTCTGTGAACCGTCGAGATTTGGAACTAGGGGACTTTGCCATGGTTCCGTTGTTTTGACCCTGGGGTCGTTTGTTGACGTCGCATCTGCATCCTGATGGAGTAAGGAGAAACGCCGTTGGTGATCTCTAGGCTGTCTGTGAACCGTCGAGATTTGGAACCAGGGGACTTTGCCGTGGCTCCGTTTGTTGATGTTGTGTCTGCATCCGATTGGAGGGAGGAAGAACGCCGGTGTTGATCTCTAAGTTGTCGATGTTGACGTCGAGACCCTGAAGCCAGGGATCTTCCTTCGCTTCGTTTGTTGACATTGTATCTGCAATATTGCGACGAATGTTGAGATTGTATTTAGCTTGTCTATAAACCGTCAAGATTTGGCTTTGCTTCGATGAAGCCTGGTGGGACGATATGGTTCCCTTCTTATTTGTTCCCATGGATTGTATACAGGGGTCAATGTGACCTCACTTGCAGGGCAAAAAGTTTCATTCTTTCATTTTTTTTAAATTCTTTCCGCGATGCTCTATCATTTCAGCTTTTTATATCACGAAAATCGCGATTGCCCAATCATTTCGGCTATTTTTCGCGGTGCCCAATCATTTCGGCTATTTTTCTTTTTACTCGCTGCTTTTTATTGCGAGTTGCCCAATCATTTTGGCTGTTTTTGTATGCATACATTTTTACTTGCTGATTTCGTTGCAAGTTGCCCCATCATTTCGGCTATTTCATATGCATTTTTGGCTCGCTGATTTTTTATTGCGAGTGTGGAACTTGGAATCTGGTGCCAATCTCAGCATCAGCATCGCTGCGACTGGAATATTGCCAGGAGCGAATCATCATTTGCCATGAAAGGACTTGGAATTTGATACCGATTTAGGCATCAGCATCGCTACAACCGGGATTGATATTGCCAGGAGCGAATCATCATTTGCCTCTGTCGATGTCGAACAAAGGTGGCTTAGCAAATAGGGTTAGGATCCCGTCGACTAAGGCTTTTGACTTCATGAGCCGTAAGGGTCTCATAAAGGTGTTTCTCCCTACGAGTCGTGAGGATCTTGTAGGTGCGTTTTCTCCTTAGGAATCGTGAGGATTCCTAAATGTGTGTTCTCTTATAAGTCGTAAGGATCATATAAGAGTGTTTTCTCCTTGCAAGTCGAGAGGACCTATAAGTGTTTGTTCACCGTGTGAGCATATCCCTAGTAGCTGGTGGGACTCTGTTAGGGAAATGTTCATTCGTGCCCGTGAATTGTATACAAGGGTCAATATTGAACCGCTTGTAGGGCAAAATTAGGGGGTATGACTGCTTAAGAACATGTTCAGATCCTTGTAGCTTAAGGCTTTTGAATCTTATGAGCCGTGAGGGTCTCATAAGAGGGTTCTCCTTACGAATCGTGAGGATCTCGCAAGTGTAATTTCTCCTTAAGAATCGTGGGGATACCTAAGTGTGTTTCTTCTTTGTGAGTCATAAGGATCTCACGCAGGTATTTTCTCCTCATAAGGTCGAGGGGACCTTGTAAGTGTCTTTTAACGAGATTGCGCCCTTTCGGGTTTTCACAAAACTCGCCGGTAGTCCTGCTGTTTTTACTCACGGAGCCCTTTCGGGTTTTCATCCGTATCCATCTTACTTGTGGACGTACCTTTTTTATTTTATTTTTTTTAACCACGTCAGCCTGGCGATGCCGTGGGTTTGTATTAGTTTAACGACATTTCGGTCAGACGTTCATAGGTCCGAGATTTTTCGGGCAACGTACGATTATGCAGCTAGATTTTCTCGTGAATCTTCGCATCTTTTGTGTCGGAAGTGGATTCCTTGAAGAGAAGGCTGAGGGCGATTTCTTCGTCAGAGTCGCTTCCAAAGGTGATAACTTGCGATCTCTTAGTGTCGATTATGTGACAGTTGCCAGCGGCTCTTTTGCACTCATCTGTCGTACTTTCCTGTTCCCGATGAGCCTTACGCTTCACTCGTTGAACGTGTTGTCGGTGGGCACCATATCCCTGCCACCAGTTTTTAAAGGCTATGCACTCCTCGGTAGGGTGTGTAATCCTCTGATGGTATAAGCAGAAGTTAGGATGTATGTCCGTTTCATCAAGATGTATACTGCCACGAGAGTTTCCTCTGAAATAGGGCCCTAGCGAATCATTTCCTTACTTCAATCTTGCTTTTGATAGCGATAGGGATGCTTCGATCCGGTTGGGGTGCCTCGACCTTTTCATTCAGTCGTCGGCATTTGGCTTTTTCGAATATAGCCAGTTCGCGCTCTCGATTGGCTTTGCTTTTCTGACGGGCTTCGTTCAGTAGCAAGTCGATCATCTCGTCAGAGGGTTCCAAGGGTTTTGACTTCGATCCTGCCCCCAGCTCTTTTATGCTGTCTTCTATCGCCAAGTGGGCTTCTTCGTTAGTTAACGCCGAATGAGAGACCACGTGGCAACTTGCCACATAGTCCTCAGATTCTTCTGACGAGTCATCCCCGTCGTTATTGTCATTATCTCCGCTCTCAAGGATATTGTTGAGAAATTCTTGGAGTGTGACCGGGGATCGCGCCTTCTGGTTATATTCTTCCAGCGTGTCAATATACTTTTGCAGATCCGTGCGCTTGTCATCAAACTGCGTAGGCTTTTTGGTCTTCTTCTTTTTCTTCGAAGACTTTGACGGCTGGGCCTGAATGTTTTGTCCACCATCACTATTATCTCTCAATGTTGGGCGTGGTTTCAGCAGCCCCTCGATAATCTCCGGTTCTTGCGGACTTTTCCACCTGATCGCCGGACATGTTTGAAGATCCTTCAGCATTCTTTTCGCCTTGGCTGAAAGAGCAACCTCCCATGGAGCTTCTTCTATAAAAGAGCACGATGCCTCCGGTGTGTCCACCCTTTTAGGAGTGTGCTGTTGTGGCGGATTCACCTTCCAGCTTTCGGATAGCGCGAACTTGCCATGTTGGTATTGGTCTTCAACCAGTTTTTGATGACGTAGCAGTCTTCGATCGGATGGCCCAATACTCGATGGTAGGGGCAGTAATTAGGATCGTTGACGTCACTCGGTCGCGTTGGGTATATCGACTCCGGTAGAGTGATGAGCCCATTGCACACTGCCAGTTCAAACAGTTTCCTTGTTTTATCCCGGGGAAACGAGTAAGGACGTCTCAACTTCTCATCGAGAGATTGCCGCTTGTTGCTTTGGCGAACAACCGGTCTCGGGCCACTCGGTTGTTGTTGAGCGTTGGCGATGAAGATAGCTTTCCCTTTACCCCTTTCGTTTCGAAGCTCCGTTTTCGACGAGGACGGCTTATGGCCCATTTGGTCGATTTGGGCCAGCTTGTCAATTAAGGCCTAGAAGGTGGTCGGCTTGAAGAACATAATGAATTGGGATATGGTCGCCTGCGGATCGAGGGTTTCCACAAACATGCCTACTGCAGGAGCCTCTTCTATGCGTTGCTCGCACTTCGACCATAGGTTCCGTCACTGTATCGCGTACTGAACCCATGTTTCTTCAGGCTTCACCCTGGAATTGATCAATGCCGTGATTGGGATGCGTTCACTAGCACTCGCGAAACGCTGGGTGAATAGCAACTCCATCTCTGCGAATGTCTTGACAGAGTCATTTGGGAGTTTGGAATACCACTCGAATGCTGTCTCCGACAAGCTGCCAACGAATTGGCGAAGCTGTAGCTTATCGTCACCTCCGGTGTTGCCGCACAAGGCTCTAAATTGAGCGACATGCTGATGCGGATTTCCCGTCCCCTTATATACATGGAATTTGGGGATCGTGTATCCCGGCGGGTACTTTATTTGGTCGTATCATCCTGGATATGGTCGCCCAATTCTAACGACTTGGCCGTTTGCTTCATTCGCTTGATGAGCTCGTATTTGTTGAGCTATATAATCATCCAGAGTGGCCTTGGAGATGATCTCCTCTTTGGCTGCTGAAAGAGCCTGAGGAGGGTTCGATGTCTCCCTTCTGTCGCCTTCAATGATGATCGGGGGGTCTTCAGCTGGAGCTTCCGGCTGTAACATCATCCCAGCCATGTCTTGGAACAAAAGAGCCTTTCGTTTTATATTGGCTGCCTGCTCCGCGGCCTCTTTTTCTTTCCTCTCGAGCATTCTTCGGAGGAATTCAGCATCAGTTTCTTGCTCTCGACGCTGCTCTGAGGTCTCTAGATTTTCTTTTGGCCCAGTGAGTACGGCCATTGCAGTCAGCATCTCCTGAAGTTTCTGTTGCTGTTGTTCCTGAGCCTTCGTTATCGATCGGGTGAGCGGTCGATGACCCATGGAAGCACGGCTTTCTTCTTTTTCGGAAGCCATATAAATGGTATGTATTACCATGCCCCCGGACTTGGGGCGTTTAGATTCGACGTCCTTGCGGTTTGCCGCATTCATGTGGGCTTTCTCTGGCCTCCTTCTCTTGTGAGCAGTCGAAGTCGAGGGGGCCGTTGCAGCGGGCACCCAGACGGATGACGTCTTCTGTGGTACCACGAGATGGTTCTTCTCTTGCTGAGCTTTAAGCTTCTTTGGCCGGCGAGAGTAGTCCTGGTTAATCACCGATTCCTGGACCTGTCGCCAGACTTTATAAATTTTGGAGGACAGCCGCCGAGGGGGCTGCTCTTGCTTCTTTTCTGTAGTAATCTCCATAGGTGGAGGAGATCTCTTCAGCACGGCGGTCGGAGAGTTCTTGTGAACCCTCCTAAGCGATTCAAAGCTGTTCCCAGTTGGAACAACAGCATTGATTTCCACCATGGGATCTGGCGGAGTTAGCCCAGAGGGGAGTTGCCCCCGGCCTTCTTTACTCAGCGCTGGTGGCGACGTCGACCATGTCATGCGGATGGGATTGTCTCAGCTGTAGGGGTGACGTCATCATGCCCCCTGTCTTGACGGAGGGTTGTCGCCGGTGCCAGCCTTTTGAAGGCCGACGTTCGCCGAGAAATAATGTCCAACCTATCGAATACAGACCTCTAGGCAGAGGAGACTTCGCCTGGAGCGGGAGCCGGAGTAGCCAGCCTTATGAAGACTGACTTCTTATCAGGAGAAGCCTTTCCAATGATTTCGTCCGCTTGAGCCAGGATGGCTGCTTCAGGTATTGCGGGCTTGTTGGCATTCTGATCCAGTCTGTTAAAAACTGTGGCGTTAGACTTGGGCGACCCGTTGAGAGGGGTCGCGGCAGTGGTAAGTCGATCAAAGACCGACTTCTTTGGGGCTTCTTACGGCAGCATCGGGGCATTGAAGCTCATGGGTGGGATCACAGTCCCAAAGAATAGCCCAGTGGTGACCTGAGTTACTCGGTCCACCGGCATTGTGAACAGGGAGGCCGCCTGGGGCCCGTAAGTCACTCCTCCGGACGGGACGGAGCGAGAGTTGCAGTTGCAGTTAGTGCAGGTTGAAGCCATTGATCTTCTATTTTCTGCACGGAGCAAGACACCAAATCTTAGTACCTCAAACCTAAGGGCAACCATATCAAACCATGATTCGTTCGCGAACACGACACACGAAGTGTGGAGTGGAAAGAGGAAAAGGTCCCACCGGGCGTGCCAGAATCTGTTCCCCGCCGAAAACCGGGAAGACAAACGTCTTGCCTGAATTTGGGGGCAGATGCTAATAGGTGCTATCCGTCCACCTCTCCTAAGATGCCAAGTTGATTTATGACACCGCGTATTGAAGGTTTAAACGAATACGGCCGATGTAGCAGACTTCGTCAGATTCCCCCTCATTTGAGGGGTTTTTGATTGTGGGGATGCTCTTCCCTGCAGGCGCAAGCCCCTGCAGTTAATTACGCTACCGCATCGCGGTAACCACTTTCTCCTTCTACAGATGGTCACTTCGTGTCGTGTGTGTTTGTTTTGTTTTTGGTTGCCCGTAGATTGTATACGAAGACTAATTTATGTTGTCGCCCGTAGGGCGTGGATTAGTCCAAATCCGTATCTTCTTAGATTTGGGTTTGGGGGTTGGGTTTAAGGATACGTTAGTCTCATTTGGGACTAAGATCAACTTAAATGTTTGTTAAGGATACGTTAGTCTAATTTTAGACTAAGGTCAACTTAACGGGATCGTTTAGATCCAACAAAAGAGCATTTGGGATCCATTGTTTAGTTTAGGGATATTGCGGTCGATTAGTTTAAGGACATTACGGTCCAAGCTTAAGGACATCATAGTCCGTGAGTTTAAAGACATCATAGTCAAGCTTAAGGACATCATAGTCCGTGAGTTTAAAGACCTCACAGTCAAGGTTAAGGACGTCATAGTCCGTGAGTTTAAAGACCTCACAGTCAAGGTTAAGGACATCATAGTTCGTGAGTTTAAAGACCTCACAGTCAAGGTTAAGGACATAATAGTCCGTAAGTTTAAAGACCTCACAGTCAAGGTTAAGGACATCATAGTCCGTGGAATATTTGGTTGTCGGGACCCGTCACCTCTCTGAAGACGTTGAAGGATTACAACGACAAATATTAGAGGAGTAAAGAGATGTACCCTCGAACCGATGTGAGTTGTTGAAAGATCTGCAGTCCAATTTGGGACTAAGATCTGTTAAAATATTTATGAGCAGATGAGCTCAATTAATATGGGTTGAGGACTTATGGCCAATCTTAGGCTAAGTCCAATAAATGTTTAACATTTTTATTCTGGGTTGTTGAGCCTTTATTTGGGTTTGGCCCTTTTAACAATGCTGAGCATTATATCTTGACAGAAAATTTTGTCTTGTATTAAATGCAGAGCATTCATCAGAGCTCTGGCTTATTAGAGAACAATTTATGTTCTGTCGGCGCAACACGTGGTGCGCTGGGTTCTTTGCGCCAATCAAAAAGCGTAGTGCGTTTCTGCCAAGCAGCGCACATGTAAGGGACACGTGTCGCACTCAGCGCTAGGCACCAGATGATGAGCGCATGATGCCAGTTTATGAGCGCTGAGCGCTAATCCATGAGTGCATTGCGCTTTCAGTTTAATAGCGCACACATGAGTGACACGTGGTGCGCTTGGCGCTGAGCGCCAGCCCATGAGCGCAGTGCGCTATTTCAGAAGCGCAAAGCGCAAGTTGTTAATTGGCGTATATGTGGTTGACACATGGCGCATTTGGCGCTGAGCGCCGGTCCAGAGAGCGCAGAAGCGCAGTTCAAGAGCGCAAGGCGTAGCTGATCAATTTTATGATTTGGAAAACAAATTTATGTTCTTTTAAAAGAGACTTTGTCTCAAGATCTAAGAACAACAGTTTTTATTTTTGCAGGAGATATTTCCAATCTCTTATGTTGATGAAAGGCCTTGCCTTTATAGATCCATGATCTGTGAGAAGAATTATGTTCTTCTTTTATTTTATAATGAGATATTTTGATCTCTCTGTGAAAGACTTTTTATCTTGTACATCTATGATCTGTTTAAAGAAATGAATTCTTCTTTCTTAATCATGCGATGATTTCATCTCTGTGTTCATCATCATCATTTTTACCTCAAAGAAAAATCTTCTTACAAGAGCTTGCTCTTTATCTTTTGAGTTTCTCAAAGTTTAGGGGGGGTTCTCTCTATAAGACTTGAAGTCTTGGGGCCTTTATATAGGGCAACCTGATTTGTTGAATCGGTTAAAGAGATCTTTCTCTGATTGATTTGGGAATTTTCCCGTCGTTGGACTTTTGATCCTAGGACTTCTGTTTTACAGAAGGCAATCTTCTTGTTTTTAACAAGATTGGAAAATCTTTTCATAACAGAATTTAATTCTGATTAATTAATGATTTATCATTATTATTAGATCTTTTGATCTAACGAAGGGGAGTTTTTTAATTCCAGCGCTACCGCACTCGTACTTTGCACGTGGTGCGCTACTTAGAGCGCAGCGCTCTTAGCGCTAGCGCACCTGTGTCTTACACGTGGTGTGCTGCTCAGAGCGCAGCGAACCCTGCGCTAGCGCACCCGTGTTTGAAACATGGCGCGCTGCTTAGAGTGCAGCGCGCCTTGCGCTAGCGCACACATGGTGCGCTGTCTAGGGCGCAGCGCACTTGGCGCTGCATCTGAAGCGTTGCTTCAATTTGAAGTTTAAATTTCAAACAGTGTTTTGCTCTGATTGGAGGAAACAGGGGAGAAACAGGGGAGAAACATTGGATATCAGTGAAGAACATTCTTAAGTACTTGCGAAGGACTAAAGAATTGGTCTTGGTGTATAGTAATAGGGATCTCCAAATGAAGGCCTTTACCGATTTCAGCTTCCAAAGTGATAAGGATGGCAACAAATCTATCTCAGGGTTTGTATTTACTCTCAATGGAGGGGCGGTTACTTAGAAAAGTTCCAAACAGGATACCGTTGCAGACTCCATGATGGAAGTTGAGTATATTGCTGCAAATGATGCTGCCAAGGAAGCCGTCTGGATGAGGTTCGTCGCGGAACTAGGAGTAGTTCCAACCATTGTTGATCCAATACTATTGTATTGTGATAATAATGGGGCTATGGCGTTGGCCAAAGAACCCAGGTCCCATCAGAAATCCAGACACATCTTGAGACGATATCATTTGATCCGGGAGATAGTAGATCGTCACGAGATCGAGATTCGGAGAGTAGATACAAAGAATAACACCGCGGATCCACTCACCAAGGCCCTTCCTTAGCCGCAACATGAGCGACTTTTTGAGATGTTGGGTATGAGATACGCCAATAATTGGCCTTAGTGCAAGTGGGAGATTGTTGGATATATGTATGCCCTAGAGGCCATTATATGTATAGTGGATGCTTGGATATATATATATATATATATACACACACACACACACACACACAGATGGCTTTCTTGCTCTACATGACAGTATGCTATCTGGTTTACTTTATCTTGACATGTTCATTTGATCATGCAGCTTACTCATTTGGTACATGTTGATAAAGCCCTCAAGATATTTGCTTGGCTACTACCACTATGATGCGGATCATACTAATGGGACACGTGTAGTTTATGAGCATATCCTTGAACTGTTCCTAGTCGTGGGTGTATCGAGACGGGGCATCGATATTCCAGAGTAGACTGGCGTATACCATTCTTGTCCCATATGATGGGCGATGGATGATCCCATATCCATCTGGTGTGGTGACCCCAAAGATTGTATGCGGGTGCTCAGTGGAGACTGGGTACACTAAACGGACTCGCCGAGAACTCCTATGTGGTATTATATCTATCGTCGGATAGCAGTTCTCAGGTGACACTGGTACAGGTTAGTCTGTAGACCCGAGATCGTTATAGAGTCTTGTGTGTCCTCCCACTGTACTTTGATCTCCACCCTACCACGGCTCTACTGAGTCATGCAAACAGGTGGATTTTGGGTAAAGTCTCGAGGCACATGGAGGCAATGAGCGATAGGTGGGGTTTCGTCTCTCCCGGTATTGGAGGTTGATGTTGTGCTATGCTTGATTGGCTATAACAGGAAGTCCCTGGCCATGGCTGCTGAGATTTACTGATAAGTGTTATCAGTAGTTTCTCGATCTTTTATGAGCCATACACCGGCATGACTTATTGAGTTATTGGAGTCGACGATACCATCCCTAGACTCGATATGCAGCATATCTGACGAACAGACCGGACTGTACGGTAAGTGTTGCCAGTTGGCTCGACGGGAGTTTTTGACAGCTTCGCTTGTTTTTCTTCTGATCGCTCAATACCCGGGTGGCTGTTACGTTTAGCTGACCGCTTGCGACTTATGGGTGTTTGATGTGATCATCACCTACTGTCGGCGTATTGACGAGTCTTAGAGTCCCACAAAGGAGTTTCCTAGCTCAGGCGAAACGATATGGTGTGCATATGAGATATACGCGGGGACCCGATTAAATGCGTGTATGTGATACCGTATATTAATCGGGCATTTTTCTAATGGTCGGGTCGTATGTGATATGACCGGTTTGTTAAATCAAGTGTTGATTTAACATCAACTTTATAGCTCACTTTTATTAAACCCTTTTCTACATTGATGTATGCATGCATGATGCATATGTTTTTGTTCATACACACGATGATGTGAATGCACACATACATACATACATGGTGTCATGGTTGATGATACATATAAGATGGCAATGCAAGACTCACATGAAAGTAATTATGTATATATTTATTTTTGAGTTAAAGAAAAAAAAAAGGAAATTAATCCATGGTTGATAATTCTACACACTTCTTCATTTAACCTTTGTTTGACCATGAGTTAATTTTCTTTGCTTGCTATTAACTCCAAAATAAATATCTAGATATTTATTAACCCATGGTTAAGTGAGAGTGAAATTATTTATATTTTCTATTCTCATTTTCATTTGATAATTATCATAACTCTTAAGCTCAAGCTTGCCATCTTCTTCTTCTTCCTCTCTCTTGGTCTCTCTTGAGATTTCTAGTGAGTGAGCTAGTTAAAAAGAAAGGGTTTTGAAGTGAGAAAACAAACCATATCACCATTCTATACTACTCTAGCCCATTAGTGTAAATTGTTTGCTTCATTTTCATACTTGATCAAGGGAAGCAAGGAGCTTTGAGTAAAGAGACTTCGGGTGGATCATCGTGGACTAGGACGGTCTCTAGCGAGCCGATTCAAACTCTTAAAGGTCCAAGGAGTTAAGGAGGCAGGTCTACAAAGATTGTAATCTCTCCACTTAGTGTTAGATTCTTTGTAGTATGAGATACTATTATTGTTACCCTAAAATTCTAGTTTTGATTGATGGTTAGTTTGCTTAGCACCTCCCTAAAATTATAAAGTGGCACGTGTGATACTTCCAAACCTTAGGTAAGGTGGTAGGGAAACCCAACAATATATATACATAACTGTAGAGAGAAAGAGAAAGGAAAAGTGGGAACGGGATTTACCAGGGGAAAGAGAGAGACGAAGGTGGGAGAGATTTTTAGTTTATAAATATATTATATATTATATATATAAAACATTTAGTTTATATATATAAAAAAGTATTATAATATATATATATATATATATATATATATATATATATATATATATATATATACACATTGGGATTTTACGGCTAATACCATATTACTCCGAATATTATCCGGGTCTCTTCTAAAAATATAGTTTTAAATATGGAGAATATACGTAAAAGTTTAAACTATAATGCGATATCCTATTAATAAAAATGCATACCCCCAAGTATGGATCTACGTAAATATGCGTAGCGACCTAAACAAGTCTGTTTGAACAAGTAGGACATGAATATGATGTATGGATGCAACCATATGATATGGGGTGTGATGACATGCAAGGCTAGATATCAAAATATATTATTTGGTTTTTATTTTGTATTATTAAAAGATATGCGGATACTAAAATATAATATATATGTGTATCATATCTAGATTTGCACGGATACTCTGTACTAGCAAATATTTGATATAATCTTGAACCATGATGGGTTTCAAACATGCCGGTCGGGTCGGATACTAGCCACAGTTGCTAAACGCACTATCTGCAACCCAAAAGCAAAAATAATCAAGAATTTTGCCCCAAGATTTGAAATACCCCGAATAATTATAGTATAACAGTGCTAGAGTGTTACATTTTCACAAGTTGTTTTTATTGAAAATACGGATTTATAGTTTTATATAAATTTTTCAAAGTTTGTTTTGTTTAGAAAAGTCATATTTCTTAACAAACGTATTTTATTTCCTTTCGAGACCGAATACTCCGTGAAGAGTTCTGTATCTTGCTTTACTATCCCAAGGATATGCGATAATCTGCACCATCCATTAGCGGGTCCCCTAACGAGGTTTGTAGATGCGCAATTGCCAAGAATTCCAAAAATATCGATTAAAAGAAATCTTTTTGTAAAACTGTGGTATTATAATGTAAAACCTATTCTTTGAACCAACTATATATTTAGAATATCATGCTATGCAACCATAGTGTACGTGTGGGGTAGGTCGTTACCCCGTGAAAGTTCTATAGGTAGGTAAACTAGTTATTGAAATAACGGTTATACTAAAGTTCATGGTATTTTAATGAAAAGTTTGTTATATGATTGTTTCACATGAAATTTTGGTTACACAAAAAGGCAAAAGATGTGAATTTTGTTTTAAAAAGATATTAGGGTGATTATGTGACATATAGACCTATCAAGCATGATAAAAAAATTTAAAAAAGAAAATTGTTACATGTTAACTTCACTTTGTCGGTATGATTTTAAAATGTGATTTAGGTTGAAAAGAATTAGAAAGAGAAAGAATTTACTGATTTAGATTGTTAACAAGAGATAGAGAAAGCCTTCGGGGTCGTGGTTTCGTCGGAAAGGTTTCGGTCGTCGAGCTTGGCTTGCTACTCCACTTGGGTGCGTAACTCCACTTGGTACATAGAGAGTTTGAGAGAATTTTGATAGAAATTTCAGAATGGAGGAGAGTTAGGTGATGGGGTGATATTTATAGTGAAGAATTTAGGGTTTGGGAATTAAAAATTGAATTAAAAGAATTAAAATTGATGTTAAATGATGAATTGAACAGTCTCTGTTTAATTGCAGGGAAATCAAACAGTACAGGGGAGTTGAAGGGGTGAGTGTGCAAAGCACGGAAGCAAACGGGGCAACCTGGACCGCCGGTAGCGGGAAAAGGGCAAAATGGGTGGTTGGATCTTCACCAATTGCTTCAAGATTCGTTCCACGTGTTTTAATCTGTGTTTACTCTTCTTTGCACCTGTTTGATTTTTCTGAAACCTTTCGATTCTCCGTGAATTGCACGTGCAACTCTTGGGCTTCCGAAAAATTAAAAAGAAAAATCTTAAAAATAATTGGGACTGAGAGGATTCGAATACACAAGCTATGTCACAGCAGTGTAGAGGTTTTACCAGTGAGCTATAAGTTACTTCTTGCTTTTATTAAATAAATTTAACTTATAACTCCATAATAGGCTGAAATACCTTTTCTATACAATAAACAAATAATTTTGTACAGAGATTTCAGAGTCGTTACACCTATTGAATAGCATTTTCGTAAAATAAAACGTGAAGACATTTTTGTCAAAATATGCCATATTCTATTCATTATGGCTTGCATGAGTTAATCAGACTAACGATTTCATATAACATCGATAGTTCTGTAGGGTTTCATGATATTTTAAAAGTTCAATGGTATTATCTCAAAAATCCTAAAAGGTGGATGGTGTTTAGTAAATTTTATGCTACAAAAATTACAAAAAGTTAGTTTATAATTACTTTTATTTTTCAAAAACAAGCATGAGAAAAAAATACTAAAATTAACTATAGGGTCTTCTTCTATGTCGTCTTTAATGCAAATTATTTGCAATATAATTCTGGTCGGTTAATACTTCCAGTCATCTAAACGGATCCGAACAGCAGCATTCAATAATCAATACCTTATATCTAAATGATCCGTGAGATTATAGAATTAGCGAAAATTATGAGATAGATAGAGAATCCCCTCTAGCTCATATATATATTATTGCTTTTCTGATAGTAGAAAATACAAATAATCTGAACAAATTTAATCAAATCTAATATCACGATCCAGAAACGGCACGTGTCCGACACTTGAATCACGTGAAGTCTATAGGACCCCACTATAATCCAAGTAAGCCGAAAACCATGAATCTAATCATTTTTAAGAAAATAGTGGAGGTGAAGTTTGAAAAAAGGGTATAAATAAAATCAAGTTCCTCTTTTTAAAGTATAAGTAAAGTTCGTTGAAATACAAGTGGGTTGTATACTAAAGTTCAAAAATATTTTCGTCATTTGAAATTTTAGTAGCACCTCCTTTTATAAATTTTGATAAAAACCAGTACATATACATAAATATAATCTGCATCACCAATCGGGAGCTAACTCATCGCCCAAACGGCGGAATCACAATCACGCGGTATATATACGTCGCCCAAGGCGAAGATCGACATAAGGAAGAAAGTAAAGAAATGCAAAAATATCATCAAAACGCAACTATATCATCGTCAACTCAACATAAAGAATAATATACAAGTCTCGTTTTAAGTCCCAAAGAATACATAAGTCCGGTCTCTAAATTCACAAATATACATATAAGTCCGGTTTCTAACTCCACAAATATACAAGTCTGGTTGATGGAGTTTTAAACTAGATTACAAATGAGTAAAAATATACAAGCGGCGATTACGATCTGTAATGTAACTCACATACCAAAGCAATCACCCAAAAGAAAGAGACGTGCCAATAAGCCGCTACTGATCCGAGCGGTCGGTCCTGCAAGAAACTTATGGCACAACGGGGGTGGGTTGCCAACTCGTAAGTAGAAAATATCAACAGGTAGAAATCGAATGCATAACGATCTACTTAGGTCATACTATATAATAATATCATACTATATGGTAACGAATGCATACGTGCGTGTGTATAGTATCATGTCTGTATCAATATGCGGTAACATATCATCGATAGCATGTGTGTGTATTATCCAATGAGTGTCCATCAACGACTTTCGAAATCATCATAAAACACTGAGTGCCCAGTATCGACACTCGAAATCATTATAAAACCCGTGTCCAGTATCAACACGTAAATCCTCATAACGCAGGCGCCGTCTCATCGGATCGGCCCTCATATCCATTTGTATCATATCATTCCGGTCGGTATCCTTCGGATATCCACTGAATCACATACTATCACCGATAGGTAGTGTTTCCAGCCAGGCTTAACGCCTTTCTATATGATCTTCTTGCCCGTGAGTACCGTACCGGGTCCACAATATATCCGTAATCAGTCTCTCCCCTGCCACGATTCGGATAATCATATCATGAATACCATAAAACTCATGGTGGGCGTCGAAATATCATATCAAGAGAAAACCACGTTTTTAAAACATTCACAAGTTTTATAAAATCATATATGCGGTTTCTCAAATCCAGAAATCTCATGAAAACAAAATCTCATAAGAACATGGTAATAATGGAACAACATGTAAAGGTACAGAACAATAATATAATGCATAGCAAGTGTGTTCATATCAGCGTGTCGTATAAGCAGTGTAAAGAAGGTACAATATCTGAAATAGTAAATGGTGCTGGGTACTAACAAAAATCTAAAATGCTAACAGGGTATAGTGTGATACGGTGACATAGCGAGTTCTATCTGTGTACGTAGCATGGCAATTACCGATGATGTGTGTGAGAGCATACGAGTATGTGTACGTGCAACATGTAAGTCATCGGTAATGGTGCGCGAGTCCTAACAAATGAAGTCAAGTAGAGCTAAAGGTATAAACGTAATATATATATCGTGAATGATCAAAGCGTGAGCGTATGCAGAAATAAGAAAGAAATGTGAGCGTATACAGAATAATGAAATCGTAACGTGAACAAGTATTAAAATATCCAACTACGTATGGGCCATACAGTATGGTTTAAAATAACATAAAACGTTGTTTTTGGAAATAGGGGACTGCGATATTTTTGAAAAAGATACCATTTGAAAATTCATAGCACACCCATGAAGTTATCATTTAAAAGTACGTAACAAATCGTTAGTTTTAAAAGTAGGTATGACTCTAAACATCTCATATTATTCAATTTGTGATTTAAGCAAGACTCCTCGAGTAAAAATAAATATCGGCCGTAATCGAAAATCGATCCTCATCATATCACGTACGGAATATCCCTCGTACGATATCATCCAATCAATATGGTACGGATTTATAGTCGCGTACACCAATCTCATATCATCCATATCATATCATATCGTCTCATATCATATCATCTAGTCTCATATTATACCGTCCCATATCATATCGTATCATCTCGTCTCATATCATATCATCTTATCTCATGTTATATCATACTATATCATGTATACTTATATCGTAAATATCCTTATGTATGTATGTATGTATGTATGTGGCCTAATGGCAAGAAAAAGATACTAAGGGTATAATCATCTACTAAGTGTATTACTATCGCATATGGTTAGACTAGGTTTATCTTATCTCCAGTGTGATTCTCGTATTGCCCTCTTCTTATGTATCATCAACCATGATACAATTCATATATCATTATATCAAATACAAATAATACATAAAGAGATTAAAGTGAGCACAATATTAGTTAATATATATATATATATATATATTAAATTATTAAATCAACACTTGATTCAATAATCCGGTTATATCATATATAACCCGGCTATATACAGTATCCTAATCTCTACGGTTGCAGGGATGCTATACATCATCCACCCAACTTCCCCCTAGATATACATCTACTCACCTAAACGCCTCATCCTACTCGAAGCCGATAGATGCCCTGCCCTTCTTTGTCGTCTCGAAAATCCCCACTATCGTATCTACAATCGAAACCATATCGCGTCGTATAAACATCCATATCAAAAACCGATACGACGAGCAAAGTGCACATAGGATAGAATCTATGGTCAACGTGTGCTAAATCCGATAAAATACTCCCGGCATCAACGTACAAACGTCGAACGACTAAGTCACAACATAGAAATACGAAAACCAAATTTCAAAACTCGCAAAACATTGTTAAAATCTAAGTAAAACAACTCCAGATTTTAACTAAGGAAATCTGGGGCAAAATAGCATATAAAATAGGCTTATATATAATGTAAAATACCTACAAACCAAATCTCGATGCCTAATTGCTACAATAAACCGCTAAAAATTTCACTTTAACCGCAATTTGCGGTCCAATTTTGGAGTTACGGTCTCGTCTTCGGGGTGGAGTCTCCTAGTGGTCTAAATAGGTATAATATATATGAAAAATATTTTGCAGAGACCCTAAGTTGCTCCAGATTTGAAATCAACATAAAAAACTCAATGAAAACCTTATTTTAAAACTTCAAAACTCTTTTAAACCAATGATACTTGCATTAAAACACTCTTACCTATCACTAATAAGGTCTTAATCACTCACTAAACCTCTATTGCACCACTACTATAAGTAGCATCCATAAAACTCTCTTTAGAAATCTCAAGTCTTGAAAACATACATTTTTTGCTCTGATTATAGCGTGTGAAGGCAAATATGGTGAGAACTTGTTATAAAGTGGGATTATTACCTCATAATAGGGATGAAGGAAAATTCCAAAATGACAACAGATCCTAAAATGGAGACTTGATCACATCATGAAGCTTAGGATGAGAATAGAAACATTTTTTGTGAAGGCTTTAGAGTGTTTTGAGGAGGTTTGCATGGTGTTTGTGAGGTTGTAGATGAGGGTGGAGGAGGTGGAGAAGGAGAAGAGGAAGAAGAAGGAGGAGATGAAGAAGAGATATGAATAAAAACAATGGTTGTAGTAACTATACCCCCCTCTCTCTCATACCCATATCTCATAAAATAATGCTACCATGCTACCATACCTCCTATTTTCCTTTCTTTTCTTTTCTGTAACGACTCTGAAATTCCTATACAAATGTAACTTATTCAATGTATAAAAAGGGTATTTCAGCCTGATTAGAAGTTATAAATTATTTTTGTTCAATAAAAGTAAGAAATAACTTGTAGCTCACTGGTAAATACTCTACACTGTTGTAACATAGCCTGTGTGTTCGATTCCCATCAGTCCCAATTATTTTTAATATTTTTCTTTTTAACTTTTCGGAAACCCAAGAGTTGTACGTGCAATACACGAATAAATGAAAAGTTTCAGAAAAATCAAACAGGATAAATGAGGTTTTAATTACAAGTTAAACATATGGCACGAATCTCGAGGTAGATGACCTCAATCCAATCGCCCGTTTTCCCCATCAAGCCGATACCGGCGGTCCACATAGCTCCAAATGACTCCATTCTTCGCCCATGCACCCTTCAGCTTCCCTCTACTCCTCTGTTCTGTTCAATTTCCTTGAATTTAAACAGAGACCTTTCATTTCACCATTAACCCTATTTTAATTTCTTTTAATTCCAATTCTTTAACTCACACACTCTCATACCTACACTATAAATATATCCCATCCCCTAGCTCTCACCATTGTGAAAATCTCTATCAAAATTCTTTCAAAATTCTTTCAAAATTCTCTAAGTACAAAGTGGAGTTAAGCAAGCCAAGAGGAGTACCGATTCAATCTCGACGACCGGAGCTTTCCCGACGATCCCGCGACGACACAGAGACTCCATCTCTCTTCCTTACTCTCATATCAACACTACGCAACCCGTAAGTCCTTTTTTCTCTTTTCCGTTTCATCTCAAATCGTTTTCTTAAAAACAATATCGATAAAAACAAAAAGTAGAGTTAACTTAGTAACACTATTTACAATATTTTTACTATCATTATCATGCTACATAGATCACAAATAACTTGTAACCATACCCTTAAAATAATGTTCATATAATTTAACCTTGCCCATGTTTATAATTTCTCGTTAAATAGAACATATATCGAATTGGACACAAAAATACCATGAACTTTAATATACCCTTTTCGATAATTAGTCATACATACCTCTAGAAAATTCACGGGGTAACGACCTACCCCACACGCACACTTTTGATTCATAGCACGACATTTGGTTAGAATTTTCATCTAAATGAAATAATTTTCAATAAAATACCATCACTTTATAATAATACATTTTTAATCGATATTTGAAAGATTTTTAAAATTATGCCTCTACAATCCTCTTTAGGGAACCCGCTTATAGATGGTACAGATTATCACATGTCTTTAGGATAGTAGAGCGAGATGCAGAGCTCCTCACGGAGAATTCGGTCTCGAAAGAAATGAAAATACGATTTAAAAGAAATACGTTTTTTCAAAACAAATTAAAACTTTGGAAAAATTATATACAATTATGAATCTGTATTTTCAACAAAAATAAATGGTGAAAATTATCTTTTAAAATGAAAGTGTAAAATTTTAATAAAATACCACTAAGTTTACAAAAGGAGTAGTTTTCATTAAAATACCATAAACTTTTAAAAGTTAGGTTTCATCGCTAAAATACCACTAAAATTAAAATACATATTCATAAAAAAACTCTAAATATTATAAATCACTCTCGAGATTTATTTTTAAATGATATTAGAATATTTTTCATAAAACCCTCTCGAGAAATGCAAACAATATAAATATAATATAAACAACGATGATAAATATTTAAGAACTCTAAATTAATATAGGTTTAAGTGGTATCAATTCTCTTGAGCCCCAGAGAGCCGGAGAAAGTTAGTGCTTGCATATTCAAATTAGACAACCCTGTAAATTAACAGAGTTATCAATGGTAATTGTCTTGGAAAAAAACAGAAATTCTGACATTCATGTGCAGCAGTTGTCCGATTTCTCCCGAACTTAAAATATTCAAAAGTTAAATCTATTCACAAGAAATGGCTATAACTTGAATCCAAACTTGAATTTAAACTCGAACTCAATTCCAAAGTCAAACTCTAATCCAACTAGAATCTAAACTTGAACGTGAACTCGAACTCAATCTACTCGACTAACTTGACTCGACCATGATTGCAATTGACATATCTCGCATTCTACTCGACTTACTCGACTTCATTCTATAACTTTTGCAATCTATGATTTCGATCAAGACATATTATAATCAGCCAATCAAATTAACTAAGGATATCTTACAGTTATAATATATATTATACTCAGGGTGTTTGGGATAGTTTCTTGTATGAATCCAACGGAGCTTCACGAGTCCCGTATTAACCTATTTTCCCTTTACTCGAATCTCAGTCGGGTCGACTCCTCCACAGCTTGGAGTCCCGATGCTAATACATAAAATGGGCCCGTATTTCTTTGCTCCTAGGACCCCACTCTTGAGCTCGTGAATACTTCTACGGTTGCGTTGACATTCACACTTGGAATTTAACGTTAACATAGTGACCATATAGAGACCTATAGTGAATATAACCATGTTCCTTTATATATACTCTTACTCGACATATACATTACTCATGATTAGTCTATAATTATCACATTTACCTTTACTCTATTTTTAGAACTTACCGAGCACTAGTTCGCTGACGGGCATTCCACCCATTTTTGTTTTTCTTGAAATGTTCGTCAAATACGGTCGAGACGTGTAACAACTCCATTTTTAATGTACAAAGAATTGATTTAAATTCAATGTATACTTGGAGTATTTATTGTTGCTGATATCTCTTTAAGTATTTATTTCACTCCATAATTACAAGAAGGAGCTTGTAGCTCATTGGTAATACCTTGCACTGCTGAACTAAGCCACCAGAGTTCGAATCCCATGCCCCACATTATTTTTAATATTATTTTGTTTTTGATTTTTAGAATACCAACAGTTACACGTGCGTTTCTCACAAATTTCCTTCTACACATGAAAAGTTAGATACACCAGAAGCCACACCCGACGACCCCACAGCCCCCGACCATCTGACTCGGCCCGACTTGGGCCGGCGCCGCCGGCCAGACTCGGCCGGACGGCCGAGTCCCCAACATCGAAGTTGGGCATCTTTTCTTGGTCAACCCCCCTGCATACTTTAAATTTTTAGATCGGTTACAGAGAGCCCATTAACCCTCATTTACTCCATTTTTTTAATGATTTTTATATAATTTTAACAATTTTTTAATTAAAAACCCTAACCCTAGCCTAATCCTATAAATACACCCCTACCCTCTACCTTCTCATCCTAAATTTCTGAGTCCACCCTCTCAAAATTCCAAAAGAACTTTGGTACTTTAGAAACGAGCGAAAGGCGAAGCGCTGACGAAATCGACGGCGAAATTCCGGTGATCGTGCTAGGAACTCTCAACGACGAATCGACAAACCCTCTACTTCCCTCTCACTCTCTAATGTTGTCCAAACCCGTAAGTCCCCTTTCTATCCTTCTTTCCTTTCATAAAAATACAAATTTACAAAACCCGATGGAATCGGAACAAATCCGATTTCCGACTCGGTTTTCTATAAAATCTCACTTCTCACCAATACATTCATGCTTAAACATCTCTATGTTGACTATTAATCACTTAACAAATAATTTGAACAAGTTTCCTCACATGAAATGATAGCTTTTTCAATATATCGTTTTTTTCACTTAAATACCACAATGTTTAGTTTTCACATTTAACCCCCTTAACTTTGATATACCTTAAAGTAGATCACGAGATAATGACCTACCTCCTCACACACTCATATGCAAACATAACACGCTACCTTGAAAACTTAGAATACGATAATACAAGATTTTACATTTAAATACCTTTTTCTTAATAAAACCTTTTCTAAAAAAGTTTTAGGTTTGATACACTTTTAAAACAAATATCTTTTAATAGGAAAATACGATAAGTTGTGGACATCGATCGTTTATCTAAACCTGACTTTGTGGTGTCTAGGCTAGGCAAGTGAGAAAGGTAATTTTAAAAGGCCGGTCTCACGATGAATCGTGAGTGGATCCCTCCTTTCTTCAGTTATACTTACCTGGCCACAATTTGCGGTGAACAGGCGATTTGAGGCTTCTAACGACTTGTCGTTTAGACCATTTAGAAATAGACTAGTTGGCGTAGGAAACCCTAGAATCTAAAATACGGAAAATTTACACCTTTGCAAATAAATACCTTTTACTTTATAAAACCGTTTTCTAAAGGATTAGTATTTATAAAATCTTTGCAAAGCGCCACTAAAACCCACCTTTGGGGAACCTGTTAGGGATAGTACGGTTTATCGTGCACTCTCGAGTTTAGTAGTGCGAGATTCAGACCTCCGCAAGGAGCATTCGGTCTCGAAAGGTTTAAAATACGACATCTTACGAAAAATGAGATTTCTAGAATATAAAATATTTATTGAAATTATTTTTGTATAAATATATGTTTATTTATCATTAAAATATCTATTTTGTTATAATATAAATATTCCATTTTTTCTAAAAATCATAGGACTAAATTTTACATTAAAATACCATGAATTTCAAATAAATCAATATTACAGATAAATACCTTTATTTATGTAATTAGGATATTTTCACTAGAAATATCACAAATAAAATTACACTCATCATAACTATAAAGACGAATAATAAATACTTGGGGTGTATCTTGAAAACTATACAAAAGTATTTTTACATAAAACCCCCTCAAGTTTATAAATTACCCCAAGGACCCTAGTAAATATAGGTCTTCGATTTACATTTCTTCTGTCCGACTCGGATTTGAGTCTGATCATAATCCGACTTGAATATGTTTCAAGTACTATATAAATCTATAATATTCCAATTCACTATGAACACATGAATCCAAGAATCCAGTTATTAATCTATACAACTTGACTGAATCAAACCATGGATATACATCCATTATCCAGTTTTTCCGTCTACATGATTATGCAGTTACAAACTGTTTACTGATATTATGGTTTTGGTCAGTCATCCAACTTATACAATACAATACAACAATACATTCAAAACACTACGGAGTTTAAGGGGTAGATTAGTGCGGAAGGTGTTAGAAGTGGCACGAGACGGTAAGATTAAGACACCTAACCTATATTCCATTGCTGTTGTATCGTGGCTTAACGGTTCCTTGTACATTCCGTTTGTCCTGGTCTCTAGCATACTGAGACCCCTCTCGTATACACCGGTATCCTTCCGTACCAAGCTACAAATAACAGCGTGGACACAATATTCTACAATATTATACTTTTAGAAGATATCTCTTATTCTGTCTTTTCTAATTCTCTCTTATCTTTGGGACTTACCGAGCGACCTGTTCGCTGACGACATTCTATTTCTTTCTTCTTTTAATGTCGTCAGGTGTTTTGGACCCGTCAGTGATCGAGCCCACTGGTGAAGACTTGGATCAGTTCCACGAAGACCCCAAGCTCTAGACATTGTACCTTGTTCTATTCAGTATTTTTTCATTTCCTATTATGCCATTGTTTAGGCATCGCTTTTATTTCAGATGTATTTACTTTTCATGCATTGTATAAAAGAATGTTATTAATAAAGTTGATGTTATTATTTTTATATCTTTTGTTTCTTGTGATTTACCTTTATATTGCTTAGATACGCTTAGCGTATTTACTTCACAGTTAATACATAGCGGACCTCGTCGCGTCCCCTTCGCCGTACACCGGAAAGCGGGGCGTGGAAGAAGTAGACGCTACAGATGAGGATTACAACCAGATAGCTACTCAGGATTAGCTTAACTTCCTTTTCTTTCAGTTTATGTATGCCACCTGTTTAGGCATTTTCTTTTATTGTATTTACTTTTCAGTTGAACTCATGTATCTGTAAAAATTTCAGTTCTGCATGTAGTCTTACCATGCAGGTCAGTTCTGCATGAAGTCTTACCATGCAGGTCAGTTCTGTATGAAAACCTAAGCAATATATCACAAGAATTATAAGAATCAGCAACTATACATTTTTTACATTTCAAATCCTTGAATCTATCCTAACCCTACTTTTTCTTTCAAGGTTATGAATTCCCCGAACAACACGAGCACCAACGTGAATGGAAACACCCCACATCCTCTACCACCACCATCTACCGTAGCAGCTCCTATCAACAAGAAGACGATATTGCTTGAGGCAATCAAGAGCCTCTTGGAGGGACAACAGTAGCAGACTGCTATCCTACTGCACCGCCCAGAATCTGAGGCACCCGGAGTAAGCAATTCTGGGCATTGCACCCTAAGAACTTTTCTGAGAAAGAGAGCCCCCTGGAAGCAGAAGAATGGGCTCAGTCTATTAAAGATGATCTGGCAGCAGCACAAGTGCCAGAGATTGCCTGGGTGAAAGTTGCGAAGCTGCAACTCACTGATAACGCCAGAGTATGGTGGAAGGTTGAAGAAAGTCGTCTTGCCCAGCCGATTGACGTGAGATGTTCGACACGAAATACTTTCCTGAGACTGCCCGTTTTGATATGGAGCAGCAATTCATCCACCTGCAACAAGGTTTGATGTGGACCAAATCTGTGGATGAATATGATGCTGAGTTTACCATGCTCAGCTGGTAAGATATGTCTCAATATTCAATTTCCTAATATCACATATTACACTGCTAACACAAGGTCATAACAGGTTCGCTGCATATCTCATACTGACTGCTGAGATCAGAGCCCGATGATTTCAGCAAGGGTTGAACCCGGAGATCCAAGCTGCATTAGCTACAACCCACGATCTTATGCTGAAGGCTGCTCGAAAATATGAGGCAGTTGTAAATAAGAAAGGCATACCCCAGTCTGCAGGTGTGAAGCGCCCTTCTACTCAGATAGCAGGAGGAGCCTCTTCCAGGCCACAGTTTGTACCCAGGAGATCAGGAGTAACTTTTAATCGGCCCAGTCCAGACTTTTGCTTCTACTGTAAGAGGAATGGATACCTAGCGAAGGACTACAGGCGTGCTATCCACCTATGCTTAGTTTTTGGCGCATCCACTCATGCCATTGGAGATTGTCCTCATCATCTCACCCCAGCTCTCGCACCCCGACCAACGATCACTTTTCCGCAGCGGCTAGCTATTCAGGCTCCTGCACCTCGTCTTTCTCTCCCGGCTCCACCATCTCATGGACTTCCTGCATATCCTACTCGTCAGTTCCATCAGACACAGTGGAATATGCCGCAAGGATAGAGGAACGGACAGAGGAATGTGCCTCCGGCAAGAAGGAATGTACCTAAACGACAGGCTTTCCCAATGACTGTGGAAGAAGCTGAAGCCACTGACCAAGTCATCACTGGTAACTTCCAATATTTCAAACCTTTTCAATCTTTATACATCAATGTTTCTTTATCCTATACCTAAACATATCCCACACAACTTAGTTACAATCTTAGTAGCCTCCCTACCTGCCTTAGCACTCTTCGACACTGGAGCATCACATTGCTTTATGTCGCAATTGTTCGTCCGAATTCATGCGATTCCAGTCAAACCGCTCGTATCCAGTTGGAATGTCAGTTCATGGAACGACGTTCTAAAGACAACTGGGATACGACCTGTGTCCAGTGGTCATCTGCGGCAGAGAATTTTATGCGGACTTCAAGGTGCTGGACATACCGAATTTCGACGTAGTCTTGGGTATGGACTGACTAGGAACTTTCTTCGTTACCATCGACTGTCGTCAAAGGAGGGCAGTGTTCGAGATACCAGATCATCCGATCTTTTATTTCAAGAGTAGAGACCGTACTCTGGAGCCTAGCACCTATAAAGCTAAACCAAGGAAGGCAGTGATTGCAACAATACAAGCGGAAGAAGACAAGCCAGAGGTAGTTCGAAAGTTTGAGGATGTATTCCCTGAAGACATCTTAGTTTGCCTCCCGATCGAGCTCTTGAATTCAGTATTGACTTAGTACCGGGTGCACAACCGGTGATCAAAGCACCATATCGCTTAAGCACTGAAGGATTGAAGGAGATCCGTACTCAATTGGTTGAACTTTTAAAAAAAGGATGGATTCGTCCCAGTACTTCAAGTTGGGGATCTCCAGTTTTGCTCATGAAGAAGAAAGAAGGTTCATACAGAATGTGTATAGACTACCGAGCTCTGAATGAATGACGATAAAGAACAAGTATCCACTATCGTGCATCGACGATCTGTTCGATCAGCTAAGTGGGTCTTGTGTTTTCTCAAAGCTAGATCTTCGTTCGGGTTATCATCAGGTGAAGGTCAAAAAGTCTGATATTCCGAAGACGGCATTCACGACTCGCTATGGTCATTATGAGTTTCTCGTAATGCCATTTAGAGTGACCAATGCACCAGCCATATTTATGAATCTGATGAACCAGATTTTCCGAGAGTACCTAGACAGGTTCATTGTCATTTTCATCAAAGACGTCCTGGTGTATTCAAAGAATCGGAAAGAACACGCCGAGCATTTACGAATTGTCCTGGAGACTTTGCGACAACATCAACTCTACGCCAAGTACAGTAAGTGCGAGTTTTGGCTAGATCAAGTCGGATTTCTCGGATATATCGTTTCAGGCGAAGGAATCTTTGTGGATTCATCTAAAGTATCAGCTGTAAGCGAATGGCCGACGCCAAAGACGGTGAAGGACATTCGAAGTTTCTTGGGATTAGCAGGATACTACCAAAGATTCATCGAAGGTTTCTCGAAGATTGCAACACCCCTGACCAAGCTCACACGTAAAGATGAAGCATTCGTGTGGTCAGAATCATGTGAACAAACTTTTGTAGAACTCAAGTCAAGATTTACATCAGCACCTATTCTCATAATACCAGATCAATCTGGAGGTTTTGTTGTGCATTGCGATGTGTCCGGTAAAGGATTAGGATGCGTTCTACACCAGCATGGAAAAGTTATAACTTATGCATCAAGACAGCTGAAGATTCATGAGCGCAATTATCCAACACATGATTTGGAGTTGGCGGCCGTTATCTTTGCGCTTAAGATTTGGCGCCATTATCTACTTGGGGAGCGAGTGGACATATATACTGACCACAAAAGTCTGAAGTATGTGTTTACTCAGAAGGAGTTGAACATACGGCAGAGAAGATGGCTAGAACTTATGGTAGACTTATACATCAACCTACAATATCATCCAGGGAAGGTGAATGTCGTTCCTAATGCACTTAGTCGCCAGCCTCTATCAATGAATCTCACCGCTCAGTGGAAGCTTCAACAAGAATTGCATGGGATAGATATAGAAGTGGTTATACCAGGTAACACTTCGTATTTGATGAACTTACAAGTTCAGTCTACTATTGTCAATCAGATCAAAGTAGCTCAAGCAAGTGATGCCAAGTTGCAAAAGATCCGAGAACAAGTAGAAAGTGGGCTCCGAACAGACTTCATCATCCATGAAGACGGACCTTTGAGATATGGAAGCAGATTGTGTGTACCACAAGGTCCTGTTCAGGAAGAGTTGATGAAAGAAACTCACAGCTCACCTTACTCAGTACACCCTGGTGGTACAAAGATATACAAAGATCTACGACAACATTACTGGTGGCATGGAATGAAGCGTGAAGTACCCAGAAGCGTAGCCAAATGTTTGGTGTGTCAGCAAGTAAAGGTTGAACATCACAGGACTACTGGTTTACTTCAACTGTTACCTATCCCAGAATGGAAATGACAACAAATCACTATGGACTTCGTGACTGCACTCTCTCGTAGCACGAAAGGTAATGATGCGGTATGGGTTATTGTGGATTGACTCATTAAGTCGGCTCATTTCATTCATTTCGAGTTGGCCAATCTACCGAGACTTTAGCAAAGAAGTACATGGAGGAGATCGTGAGATTACATGGAGTACCGGTTTGCATCGTCTCCGATCGTGACACCAGATTCCGGTCGCAGTTTTGGCAGAGTCTGTAAGCTAGCTTGGGAATGAGTTTGAACTTCAGCACAGCTTACCATCCATAAATAGATGGATAATCCGAGTGAACGATTCAGATCCTTGAAGACATGCTAAGAGCTTGTATGTTGGACTTCGGAGGATCGTGGGAAGATCACCTACATCTTGTGGAGTTTTCATACAACAACAGCTACCGGGCGAGTATTGGTATAACACCCTTTGCAGCGCTCTATGGAAGGAAGTGTCGTTCACCACTAAATTAGGACGACATCGGAGATAGGGAACTCCTTGGACCAGAAATGATCGTGGCAACTGTGGACATAGTTCGCACGATCAGGAAAAGAATGCCCACAGCCCAAGACAGGCAGAAGCACTGGGCTGATGCAAAGCGACGTCATCTAGAGTTCCAACCAGGAGATCATGTGTTCTTGAAGATCTCTCGAAACCGTAGAGTAATTCGCTTTGGTAAGAGGTGTAAGCTCAATCCAGATATATTGGACCGTTCGACATTTTCGAACGAGTCAGAGAAGTGGCATATCGTTTAGCACTACCACCCTCATTAGAAGGAGTGCACAATGTGTTCCATATATCCCAGCTTCGAAGATATGTGAGCGACCCCAGCCACATTCTTGATCACTCCAAGCTCACGGTACAGACATACCTATCTTGTGAGCAGCAACCCGTTGAAATCCTGAATCGAAAGGTAAAGTCACTTTGGAATAAGGAAGTAAACTTAATCCGAGTGATGTGGAGAAAAGATTCGCCAGGAGAATCAACTTGGGAGTGTGAGGATGACATGCGTGCAAGATACCCTTTCCTATTTGTAAATTAGTCCTTATGTAAATATAAATTTCGAGGACGAAATTTTTGTAAGGAAGGTAGAATGTAATGACTCTAATTTTACTATACGAAAATTTTTAAAATTAATGTACAGAATGGAGTTTGCAAACCTGAGCACAAGTTATAAATTTAATTTGTTTAAGAACAGCAAGAAAGCACTTGTAGCTCATTGGTAAGACCTTGCACTGTTGTGACGTAGTCCCTGTGTTCGAATCCCATCAGGCACATATATTTTTTCTGAATTTTTATTTTAAACTTTTTGGAAGCCCAAAAGTTTACACATGAAATACACGTAAGAACTGAAAAGACAGAAAAATAAACATGTGCAAATGTTGTATGAACAGCCGAGAACATGTGGCAATGATCCAAGCCCCCACTCTTTCAATTGGACTGGCGAGATTCGCCATGGGGCCAGCGACGCCGGCCATCCGTAGGGGATAGTCCCCCGTGCTTTACCCACAACACCCTTTGGCCTACCCCACTAACCCTGTTCTGTTTGATTTCCCTGAAAATTTACATAGAATTAAATGAAGCTTTAAAACCAATTTTTAAGGCATTTTTAATTCTTTCTTCAATTCCAAAACCCTAATTCCATCTTATAAATACAACACCATACCCTAGCCTTCTTTATTCTGAAATCTATTGCCAAAATTCTCAAAAATTTCTCAAGTTCAAGAAGAGTACAAGTGGAGTTAGCTCAAGGTCAATTCCGGTGAGGATTCGAGACGATTCCGGCGGCCCCGCGACTCCATGAAGGTACCATTCTTTTCCTCTACCTCTCCTCTAACCTTTTAGCAAGTAAGTCCCACTTCCCCTCTTCTCTTTCTACCATAAAAACTTTTCTTTTCAAAACTTGTCGGTAAGTGGAGTTATACCGACATCCGTTTCTATAATCCTTAAAATTACAAATTTTCTTAAGTATCACTCACCCATATCAATATGCCTTGCTTATTAATCATGAAATAAATAATTAGAACAATTTTCACTTAAAATACCATGTTAAATAATTTTAGTTAAGTTTTTACGTTTAAATACCATGAAATTACATACGACATCTTTTAATTATTTTTGCTTAGCATACCTTTAGAAAACCTCACGAGCTAATGACCTACCTCTCACAAACACACATCTTGACATAGCACGATTCTCTTGAACAATATTTTTTGTGGCAAAATACGACTTTTCATCAAAATATCATAAACTATTAAAAACCCGGATTTCTTTAAATTGTGTTATTTAATTCCCTGCGATTATGCCTCTACAACCCATTTTGGGGAACCCGGTCAGGATGGTGTGGATTATCGCATATCCTCAGGACTAGTAGAGAGAGAAGCAAACCTCCTCACGGAGCATACAATTTTGATGGAATTTTTATACAATTTTTAAGAAAAATGAGGATTTCTATTTAATAATACATTTTTTATTTTTTATAATTATATAAATATTATCAAACCACATATTTTTAAGATATTATTAAATTTCATGTTTTCTAACAAAATAAAAGAATTACAAGTTTCATGAAAATACTATCAAGAATCAATATAAGTCTAGCTTTACACTAAAGTACCTTGAACTATTCAAGCTAGATATATATTCACTAGAATACCTCACCTTTTAAAATTTACATCTATGATAACCCTAAATACAATAAATAAATACTTGAGTTTTATTTTGAAAGTATACTATAAAATATTTTTCATAAAACCCCTCGAGTTATGTAAAATTACATTAAGGACCCTAGTAAATATAGCTTTAAGCGGGACCAATTCTCTTGAGTCTCAGGGAGCCGGAGAAAGTGGGTGCTTGCCTATTTAAGCTAGAAAACTAAAACGGGGTTATCAATGATAATTGTCTTGGAAATAGACACAATTCCCGCCGTCCATGTGCAGCAGTTACCGATAACTCCTAAACCTAATCAGGATCCAATCAGCTATAAAGTGTTTGACTCAATCTGAGTCTCAGTCTAATTTCAATATAATTCAATATGAATCCAAGTCAACATGAATCTAAACATAAACACTTGAACATGAATACCAGAACAATATCAAACATGCAGCATGACTTGACTTGACTTGACCGAACCATGGCTATATCTTGAACTTGACTACATGACTACCGTTTACATCCTGAATCAGTTTATATGAACAATTTATACCATGGTTTCGGCAAGTCTGATAACTACAAATCAATACAATCAATACAATATACACTACGGGGTTTTTAACGGGGTAGATTAGTATGGAATGTGTTAAAAGTGGCACGATGATGGTCACTAAAAGACACCTATATGAACATCCTGTGCCATTGTCCCATGGGTTTTGACGGGGCCTGTTCATATCAGATTTTTGCATTTTCATACCGCCCAATTTTTGTCACATTGCATATCGGTAGATACTCTTGAGCCGTGTTTGCTAGTCAATTGCAGGATACAGGTTCTCGGTTCTAAAACGGTAAAATTCATGGAAAGCACGACAAAATCCGGGTTCCTGCCAACCATTGAGAAAACACGGTCTCCGCTCTTCATCCGTATGTTGCCAGATACCAGTTTAAGAGACGAAATGTCAAATCAATGTCGTTTTCATGCACAAGGCTCAATGGCAGCACAAGATCCAAGAAATCTACGCGGAGCTCGAGGAAATCATGACAAAAAGATACACATCAAATCACCTTTTGCTCAACAGAAATTCTGGAAAAATCGTGAAGAAAATCTGAGAAAAATCATATGCCAGAATAAAGTACAAGAAAAACCAGGGAAGCCTAAAAAAAGCAGACAGCCCAACTCCTTCATAAGGCCGCGGAACCGCGGCCAAAGGGGGGTCTAGGCCGCGGTTCCGCGGCCATATAGGCGCCGCATGTGCAGAGTTTTTGGGGGTAGAATTGTCTTTTCATTTTTGTTCTGGTGGTTGCCCTAGGTTTTCATTTTTCAGCCTATAAATAGCCCAGAACTTTGAGAAGCAAAGGGTCCATAATCTTGTATTCTTTTTCTAGGTTTTAGAATACATGTTCTTCTTCTTCTCATCTCTTCTCCATTAAAACTTGTAGTGAGCTTTGTGAGTGAAGAATGGTGAATAAAGAAGTTCATTTTATTTTCATGCTTATCTTGTTTTTTCTATAATTGTTGTAATTTTCATTTGTTAACTAGTTGTTGTTATTTCGTGTTGTTTCTTTCTTCTCTCTTTTTCTTTATCCTTAAAACGACTATGATGCTTACGCTCGATCCTCGCCAAGGTGAGGTCGCAAATAGCTAGTTGTTATCTTCTAATCTCTTTCTTTCTATCTTCCTCTTTTGTTTTGTTTTGTTTTTCCGTATCATGATGTGTGAATAGTTTCATACTTGTTAGGGTAGGATAAGGGAAGTTTGAGAGAAGGAAATCTCTCTCACTCTTTCCTTGCCCAACAGCTTAATTCGACTCCCGTTAATTGAACCACAATCCGCTCCTTACGGCACCCTATCCTACATGATAGCGGTGATTCCGTAGTGAGACCGGTTGTGGTTGAATTAACCGTAGGTTATGGCTAAGAGCCAAGAACGGACGGACAAGCACCAAAATGAAGAACTTATGCGTTGGAAAGCCTAGCTTATACTCGCAAGTTCCTTCCTAGTCGTGCTAATCCCCGTTGTTGCCGATTACCGTAACACCGATATTAAGAGGGGCAACGAAAGATGTGGAGACTCGTAACTCAAACTAACCTAATCCTAACCCTAACAAGCTCTCTTTACATATCATTTTACCGCTTAACTAATCACAACAAAATCTGAAAAACTGGACTTACCTCGTTAAAACACATAGAAAAAGACTCCTATCTCCCTGCAGACAACCCGTACTCAACCGGCTAGCTACAAGCGAAACCGTCTTGATTGCGGTAATTAACTAAAACTTGAACACGCAGAACCTATAACAATCAAATGGCGCCGTTGCCGAGGAGACGGTAGTTTATTTCCTTGTGTAATTTCGGGTTAACTTGTGAATATAACCGAAAAACAAAACAAAAAAAATATACATTGTAAAAAAACCATCTTGTTGTTTTTGATTAGCTTTTGTGCAAGTGTGCAGGAAAATACGAAGTTCAAGATCGGCGCCAAAGACGTCGGATAAGACGGAGTTCAAGTACAGTGCCAAAGACGTGGGAAGATAGACCCACATTTCGCGGCTACACCGCGACGGATCAAAACGGAACAAACAGTCTACTGTCAAGATCTGGAGCAGGTACAGTGAGCAAATAAAAATTCAGAAGATCCAGACAAGCAGAGAAGACCCATACCAGCACCCACACAAAAACTGAAGGCCCAACTCCCTGTTACTGCCGCGGAACCGCGGCAATAGAGGGCTTAGGCCGCGGATCCGCGGCCACTTGGTGCCTTTGGGCTGCCAAATTCTCTCTGTAAGTCTCTCTCCTCTCTCCCACTCCTCTGGACTCCAATAAATTGTGTTTTCTGCAGATTTCTTTGCGCAAACTCTTCTCCCCCTTCCAATAAACTGTTCTTGTGCAGGATTCTTTGCGCCGCAAATAAAAATTGTTTGCAGTTGATTTGTTACCGCTTTGCATTCTTTAATACGGACTTAAGGGGCTTGAAACCAATCCAGATTGGGTGGGGATTTCATCACCCTTCTCAGGACCCCAAAAATCACAAAAGCATATGCATTGTCCATTGTAAATTAAAAAATACTAGACTTCAGCCCTAAGGACTTCGCGCTCATTAGGAGAAGATAAACCGTGTTTAGAATCTCGCTTAACGGTATATTGTTTACGGGGTGTCTAGGAAAGTGTTAACGGCGCAACCGCCAAAAGAGAAAGGGTTATTTAATTAAGGAACTTCGCGAAAGCGTTGGACAACCTCCCCTTATCTCTGCACTTACCTGGCCTCGTGATCAGTGTATTTTTAAGCCCGTTTCTCGACACTGTTTAACTTCGACAATCAAGTTCAGGAGCAGGTCTAGTAGACCTAGGTGACCTTAGATCTAGGTGTGATTGTGCATATCTTGTTTGTGATTACTTAAGCCGTATATCCGTACATATTTCTGTAAATCTCTTTCTAAAAACAAAACAAAAAAAAAGAAAAAAAATCAAAAACTTTTATAAAAACTTGCCCTTTGTCGCCAAATCCATTTTTTTCACCCACCACCCATCGCCTTTCTCCATTGACGTTTTCTTACCCTCACCTTCTCCGCTTTGACTATACTAAACTCTTTTAGTGTATGTCCACTTGGACTCGGGACACTAGCGTCCGTCTAGTCTGCGTTACGTTAGTCGCTACCGACTACGCGATCGACTCCGAAGTCGATACTCCGTCCACTCCTCTTTCACCCCTTCCTTTATCGGCCAACTCCGACGTTGACCGGAATTCTGTTCATACATCTTCACCTTCACCTTCACCAACCTCTTCTTCCGCGATGTCGGGATTTAATCCGAACATCTCTTTGACCACCCCTGGATTGGCTCCACCTCCTACGGAGACCAATATCCCACCACCACCGCCTGTTGTAGCGCCGCAGCGAATCGCGCTCCAGGATCGTTTCTATCCCACCCGTTCTGCACTTCCCACCTGCCTTTCTCTTCCTCCGGCCAATGGGGACAACTTTGAAATTAAGCCCCACTTCATCAACATGCTTCCACGTTTTCATGGGCTTGAATCTGAAGATGCCTATATCTTCATCAACAAATTTCAAAACGTCTGTGCCATGATGAAAACCACCCAGCTGTCGGACGATGCTATACGTCTATGGGTCATTCCGTTCACTCTATGCGATCTTGCTGAAAAATGGCTGTATAGCACCGCTTCCCACTCAATCACCAGCTGGGACGAGTTTGTTAAAGCGTTTCTAAAGAAATTTTATCCAAATCATAAAACCGCAAGGATCCGAAATGAAATCAACCAATTTTCTCAGCTTCCTTCTGAACCCTTCTGGAAGTGCTTTGACCGATACAAAGACCTTCTTGTTCAGTGTCCCCACCACGGTATAGAGAAATGGCAACTCTGCCAAACCTTATACGAGGGCCTGAACCCAGCAACGAAGCAGTTGTTGGAAACCATCTGTCAGGGCCACTTCCTATCGAAATCTGACGAGGAAGCGTGGCAGTTCTTTGACGACCTTGCGGAGCAAACGCTACAATGGGAGAGCACCAGACCGACTTCTTCTTCTTCTACCTCCACTTCTACCGGTCAGTCTAGGGTAGGAATCCACCAACTTGATGTCTCTATTGCGATGAAAGCTGAAATGGCTGCAATAACAAGAAAGCTTGAAGCGATAGAGAGCAAATTTTCTACTCCTGCTCCTGCCCCTGTTCTCCCCCTTCGTACCATCTACGCTTGTTGTTCCGATCCTTCTCACTTGACCGAAGAGTGTCCTTACAATCCACCCTCGCAAGGACAGGATCAGGTTAATGCTGCCTTCCAGCAAAGACCGAGGAATGATCCATACTCTTCCACCTACAATCCCGGTTGGAGGAACCACCCCAATTTCGCCGGGAATCAGAATCAGAATCAATTCCAAGGCAACAATTTCCAAAGGGCCCCTCCACCGCAACAACAAGCGCAACAACAAACTCAACATCAATATCAGCAGCCTTTCCAACCCCAACCTTTTCAGAATCAGACGAACAACTTTGCACCCAACAATTCTTTTCCACCAAACAACTTTGTTCCGTCAAACAACGATAAGGTTTCCTCGCTCGAGCGAAGTCTGGAGGCGTTCGTTAAACAATCGACCCAATCCACTGCCAACATCTAGTCTTCCATTCAGTCCTTAGTGCAACACACTGCCGCACACGGGCAAAGCATCAAGACCATCGAGGCCCAGATTGCACAGCTGAACGCGGCCTTAAGCGAGCGAGAGAAGGGGAAGCTTCCGTCCCAGCCACTCCCAAATCCCGGTCACCCACATAATGCACATGTTGCTCTTGAACAACAGAACCATAATGTGAGTGCCGTGACCACACTGAGATCGGGAAGGATGCTGCAAAACAACATTGGCAAACGAATCAATGATGACACCCCGGCCGCTTCTTCTTCTTCTTCTTCTTCTTCGTCTTCTGAGCCTATTCTCCGTTCTTCACAAGGCTCACCTTCCTCTTCTTCTGCTCTGAATGGACCCACTTTTCACTCCACGAAAACACCTGTTCTGGGATCCATTCCGACTCCACAATCTCCTCCTCCAGCATTAGACTCAACCAATTTTCAAAATGTTCCATTTCCAAACCGGTTGAGGTCTAACAAACAAAATCCACAAATGGAGAAGATTCTGGAGTTATTTAAGCAAGTTAACATTAACATTCCTCTTTTAGATGCTGTCCAACAAGTCCCGTCTTACGTGAAAATCTTAAAGGACTTGTGCACGAAAAAGAGGAAGTCTCAGGTACCAAAGAAAGTTTTCTTGGCTAGTGCTGTGAGTGATGCTTTTACCCAATCTTTACCACAAAAACGGAAGGACCCTGGCTGTCCTACGATTTCAATTACCATTGGGGATAAGAACATCAACCGCGCACTATTAGATCTTGGTGCCAGTGTTAACTTGCTTCCGTATTCAGTATACGAGCAATTAGGCGTCGGAGAGCTGAAACCCACGCACTGCACTCTCCAAATGGCCGACCGATCGATCACTCATCCTAGGGGTGAGCTAGAGGATGTGTTAATAAAAGTCGGGGACTTCATATTCCCCGTTGACTTCATTGTATTATATACACAGCCTGTAGCTAACCCCCGGAATCAAATTCCGGTGATACTCGGTCGCCCATTTCTCGCAACCTCAAATGCTGTGATCAATTGTCGCAATGGTTCGATGAACCTCTCTTTTGGAAATATGACGATTGAACTCAACATTTTTAGGTTGGGGAATCAGCCCGCCGAACCTAATGCTCATATACTGGACGTCTGCTCGATCCAGGAGATCACCCCAGAAGAGTGTGAATTCGAGGAGTTTCTGTTTGATCACGATAATCTTGACGCCACTAGTGCTTTTCTCTTCGAACCTGCTGCTGTTTCTGCGCCCGACAACGACTACGAGTGTTTCACGTTTTCAAATGATCTTAGCTGCGCACAACCCGAGTTTGAATCCTTCGACTTTCCGGATGAGTTACCTGAACCATCCAACTCGGTTGCCTACACTCGTTTTGAACCTTTGCTGGAGTCCTTTGAGTTCGAGACCTTTGCACCAATCTTGCCTTCCATCGTTTCACCTCCAACGCTCGAACTCAAGCCTTTGCCGTCTCACCTTAAGTACGCTTACTTAGGTGAGAACGAGACCCTCCCTGTCATCATCTCGGCTTCTCTAGCACCCGAGCAAGAGAAAGCCCTTCTCGCGGTCTTGCACAGCAACAGGCAAGCTTTTGGCTGGTCCATGGCGGACATCAAGGGGATTAGTCCCCTGATCGTTGAGCATCACATTCATCTGATGGATGATGCCAAACCAGCCCGGGATCTACAAAGACGTCTCAATCCAGTCATGAAGGAGGCTGTGAAGAAGGAGATCGTAAAATGTCTAGATAGTGGTATCATTTACCCTATCTCTGATAGCCAGTGGGTTAGCCCCATTCATGTTGTCCCCAAGAAGTCGGGCATCACGGTCATAACCAACGAGGCGAACGAGTTAATCCCTACTCGCACCCAAACTGGGTGGCGAGTATGCATTGATTACAGAAAACTCAACGCCGCAACGCGGAAAGACCACTTTCCGCTACCTTTCATTGACCAGATGCTTGAACGATTGGCCGGACACGAGTACTACTGCTTTCTTGATGGCTACTCCGGCTATAATCAAATTCCCATTGCCGAAAAAGACCAGGACAAGACCACATTCACTTGTCCTTTCAGCATGTTTGCATATCGTCGCATGCCCTTTGGGTTATGCAATGCGCCCGCTACCTTTCAGCGGTGTATGATGGGAATTTTCTCAGACATGGTGGAAAAATTTCTGGAGATTTTCATGGATGACTTCTCCATCTTCGGCGATTCCTTCAACGAGTGTTTGCTGCATCTTGACGCTGTCCTTACCCGATGTAAGGACAAGAATCTCACTTTGAACTGGGAGAAATGCCACTTCATGGTGCGCGAAGGTATTGTCTTAGGACATATCATCTCGCAAAATGGCATAGAGGTTGACAAAGCAAAGATTGAGGTCATTTCCAATCTGCCTCCTCCCCGATGCGTCAGAGATATCCGAGCCTTCCTTGGCCATGCCGGTTTCTATAGACGGTTCATCAAGGACTTTAGCAAGATTGCTAGGCCCTTGACTCTTTTGCTGGCCAAGGACACGCCATTCGACTTCAACTCGAGCTGTATGACTGCATTTGAGTCATTGAAATGCTCACTCACTTCTGCTCCCATTCTTTCTTCACCTGACTGGACGCACCCATTCGAGATTATGTGTGATGCATCCGACTTTGCCATTGGTGCTGTCCTTGGACAACACATCAACAAGAAGCCGCACGTAATCTATTATGCGAGCCGAACCCTGAACGACGCCTAACTCAATTATACAACAACTGAGAAGGAATTCTTGGCTGTTGTATTTGCTTTAGAAAAGTTCAGGCCTTACCTCATCGGCTCTCCATTCTGCTCTGCGCCATCTTTTTGCGAAGAAAGATGCAAAATCTCGGTTAATCCGTTGGATCCTCTTGCTTCAAGAGTTTGACCTTGTCATTAAGGACAAACGAGGCTGTGAAAACGTGGTTGCCGACCATCTCTCACGACTTCCTTCTTCGCCTTCGCTTCCAATTCCGATCAACGACGTTTTCCCAGATGAACAGCTCTTGACAGTATCTTGCGAACCCTGGTTCGCAGATATTGTGAACTATTTGGCCACGGGATTACTACCGACCGAATGGTCAAGTCAGGACAGACTTCGCTTCTTATCCCAAGTAAAACACTTTTACTGGGACGAACCCTATCTGTTCAAGTACTGTCCCGACCAGATTATTCGTCGGTGTGTCCCTGATGAGGAATTCAAGAGTGTGCTGTCATTTTGCCACGATCAAGTGTGTGGCGGGCATTTTGGCCCCAGAAAGACAGCCGAGAAGATCTTGCAATGTGGTTTCTACTGGCCACAACTTTTCAAAGACGCTCATGACTATTGCAAGACTTGCTCCCGGTGCCAACACATGGGCCGGATATCCTGGAGGAACGAGATGCCGCTCCAACCAATCTTGGTTGTGGAGATTTTCGATGTTTGGGGGATAGATTTCATGGGACCGTTTCCCAGCTCTTTTGGGAACTTGTACATCCTTCTCACTGTTGATTACGTCTCTCAATGGGTCGAGGCTGTGCCCAGCCGGACTAACGACAACAAGGTTGTCGTTAGGTTCCTTAAAGAAAACATTTTCTCCCGGTTTGGGCACCCTCGAGCGATCATTAGCGACAATGGAAGTCATTTCTGCAACAAAACTTTCGAAGCCTTGATGCGGAAATACTCCAGTAATCATAAGCTCTCTACGCCCTATCACCCCCAAACCTGCGGGCAGGCCGAAGTTTCAAATCGGCAAATCAAGCAGATACTGGAGAAGACGGTTTCCAAGAACCGTAAGGATTGGTCGCTGAAACTCACTGATGCCCTTTGGGCCTTTCGAACCGCTTATAAGACCGACCTTGGCATGTCTCCCTATCGGCTTGTGTATGGAAAAGCCTGCCACCTACCTGTCGAAATAGAGCATCGCGTATTTTGGGCGATAAAGGAGCTGAATCTGTCTCTCGAGGATGCGGGCAGCCATCGGAAGCTGCAGTTGAACGAACTAAGCGAGCTTAGGGATGAGGCTTACGATAACGTTGTTGTCGTTAAGAACCGAACGAAGGTGTTTCACGATAAACACCTTTTGCGCAAAACCTTCGTACCTGGTCAACAGGTACTGCTTTACGACACCCGACTTCACTTCCATCCAGGAAAGCTCAGATCTCGCTGGAAAGGGCCGTATTTTGTGCGGAATGTATATCCGCAGGGCGCTGTGAATTTGGAAAATCCAAAGGACGGTTCACTTTTCAAAGTAAACGGACACCGATGCAAACCGTACCTTAGCGCCGAACCAACAGAGGAGCTCCTGTTCTTACAGGAGCCGGTTTACCCTGCCTGATCTTCCTCTGCCTACCTCCAAACTTCGGTTATCCAGCCAAGAACAGTGGACACTGTTCCAAATAAGTTTGGGGGTATGTATAAACCATTTTGTATATATTTGTGTATATTCTTTTTCTTTTCTTTAAAAACAAAAACAAATAAAAATTTGTGTATCGCTAACCGACAATTTTGACCCCTCAAATTATCTCTTCATGCAACGACAGTGAGGACACTGTCTAGTTTAAGTTTGGGGGTATGCTCGGTACGCATTTCTTACCTTCGCATTCATGTGTATATTTTGCATCTGCATATTAAAATCCATAAAAATCTGAAAATTTTCTAAAAAATATAAAAACTTTTTTGTCAAGTTAGCTTGTGGAAGAACTCTGATTCAACATTTCGACGGTTTTTGTTTGAAAAGATAGGAATAACTAAATCTTATGTTTAGATTTTGAAAACCTGAAAGATAACTCTCCTTTGAAGTTAACTATAGCTGATATACGTCTTTACATCACACTACACGTGTCGTGAGTTTTTGGGAATTAGATGACAAGTCTTTTATGTTTAAAAACTTTTAAACAGATAAATGATTTTCTGAGGATCAAATAGGTTTGTTCTGAAATAAGTAATATCAAGAATAGTTTATGAAGTAAAGCAAATATGAAGGAATATTATTGATGCCGTAATTGGAACGAAGTCTGAAAAATAACCCATCTGAAACTTGATTGGAATGATTACACACCGAACCCACTAAACACGTCTTTTATCCAAAAAAAATAATTGAACTGCCGGTTATATCTCCGTTCGTATTAAATCATCTGATTTTCACGCCAAACTGTCTTTTGTTTTTGGACCTAGGTAACTTGAGTAATTAAGTCCGCTGGGGTGTTTCTACACCTAATGCCCTAAAACCAACTGGTTTGGGTGCATTGGCCCAAAACTCGCTAAGAAGCTTAGAAAGTCCAGATTAAAACAAAGTCAAGCAAGTGTTCTCTCCGAGTTAAAATTCCTAACGGTTCTTTGTGTGAGAATAATCTTGATTAAAGACAGGCTTTTATAAAAAAATTTAACGGAGATATGAAGGTTTTATTCTATGATAAAGACTATTGCACGTTCACAGAGGTGTGTATGAAATGAAAACAAGAAAAAGGTGGAGTGAAAAATACGACTTAGTTTCCTGTTAAGGAAGATAGAAATTCTGAAGTTGAAACCTTACTGGAAAACGAAACTTGAAAAATGCTTAACTCTTTATAAAACTTATGTGATCCTTTTAAAATTGTTATCTGGGCTTTATTGTGCGACATGATGACTTTATTCGACCTTTCGGGAACTTAACGACACTATTTGCACTGCATGTAAAGACATATAAAATCTGTAGTTAAATAAGAAGCGAGGTGTGAAAAATAAAGGTTCGATAGTCTAGGCTTAAGATCATAGAATTGTTATTTTCTGAAACAAAACTTTAGGGGTTTGAATCTTAGTTATTTTACAAAACTAGCTTGACCGGATTTTGTGGGCAGTATCCGCTGAAAACCCTCAGGAGACAACACTCTTCCTACTAGGGACACCTAGAGGTTTAACGGCTTGTTGCACATACTCAGTGCAATCGCGTTCCCTGCGAAAGTGAGGTTAGGAAATTTTTTGTGAATAAATTGGCTTTGCTCGGGACGAGCAAATGATAAGTTTGGGGGTATTTGTTCATATCAGATTTTTGCATTTTCATACCGCCCAATTTTTGTCACATTGCATATCGGTAGATACTCTTGAGCCGTGTTTGCTAGTCAATTGCAGGATACAGGTTCTCGGTTCTAAAACGGTAAAATTCATGGAAAGCACGACAAAATCCGGGTTCCTGCCAACCACTGAGAAAACACGGTCTCCGCTCTTCATCCGTATGTTGCCAGATACCAGTTTAAGAGACGAAATGTCAAATCAATGTCGTTTTCATGCACAAGGCTCAATGGCAGCACAAGATCCAGGAAATCTACGCGGAGCTCGAGGAAATCATGACAAAAAGATACACATCAAATCACCTTTTCCTCAACAGAAATTCTGGAAAAATCGTGAAGAAAATCTGAGAAAATTCATATGCCAGAATAAAGTACAAGAAAAACCAGGGAAGCCCAAAAAAAGCAGACAGCCCAACTCCTTCATACGGCCGCGGAACCGCGGCCAAAGGGGGGTCTAGGCCGCGGTTCCGCGGCCATATAGGCGCCGCATGTGCAGAGTTTTTGGGGGTAGAATTGTCTTTTCATTTTTGTTCTGGTGGTTGCCCTAGATTTTCATTTTTCAGCCTATAAATAGCCCAGAACTTTGAGAAGGAAAGGGTCCATAATCTTGTATTCTTTTTCTAGGTTTTAGAATACATGTTCTTCTTCTCCTCATCTCTTCTCCATTAAAACTTGTAGTGAGCTTTGTGAGTGAAGAATGGTGAATAAAGAAGTTCATTTTATTTTCATGCTTATCTTGTTCTTTCTATAATTGTTGTATTTTTCATTTGTTAACTAGTTGTTGTTATTTCGTGTTGTTTCTTTCTTCTCTCTTTTTCTTTATCCTTAAAACGACTATGATGCTTACGCTCGATCCTCGCCAAGGTGAGGTCGCAAATAACTAGTTGTTATCTTCTAATCTCTTTCTTTCTATCTTCCTCTTTTGTTTTGTTTTATTTTTCCGTATCATGATGTGTGAGTAGTTTCATACTTGTTAGGGTAGGATAAGAGAAGTTTGAGAGAAGGAAATCTCTCTCACTCTTTCCTTGCCCAACAGCTTAATTCGACTCCCGTTAATTGAACCACAATCCGCTCCTTACGGCACCCTATCCTACATGATAGCGGTGATTCCGTAGTGAGAACGGTTGTGGTTGAATTAACCGGAGGTTATGGCTAAGAGCCAAGAACGGACGGACAAGCACCAAAAGGAAGAACTTATGCGTTGGAAAGCCTAGCTTATACTCGCAAGTTCCTTCCTAGTCGTGCTAATCCCCATTGTTGCCGATTACCGTAACACCGATATTAAGAGGGGCAACGAAACATGTGGAGACTCGTAACTCAAACTAACCTAATCCTAACCCTAACAAGCTCTCTTTACATATCATTTTACCGCTTAACTAATCACAACAAAATCTGAAAAACTGGACTTAACTCGTTAAAATACATAGAAAAAGACTCCCATCTCCCTGCGGACGACCCGTACTCAACCGGCTAGCTACAAGCGAAACCGTCTTGATTGCGGTAATTAACTAAAACTTGAACACGCAGAACCTATAACAATCAGGGCCTCGTACTTACATGTTACCTTAGTCCACGGAGCAAGTTGGACTCCTCTCGTATACACTGGCACATTCTGTACCAATCTACAAACCACTACGTTAGCATAACAAACAGATAATTACCAGTTATATTCTTTTTACTTGTCTATTCTATTCTATCTTTTGGAATTTACCGAGCGCTAGTTCGCTGACGACATTCATATCTCTTCTTTCTTTAGAATGTTCGTCAGGAGGACCCGACTCTCAGGAGATCGAGCCCAGCCAGGACGACTTGGAGCAATTTACAGAGGAGGCAGACTTTTAGACTTACTTATACTTTTCTTTTCAGTTCATATGCCATTGTTTAGGCATCGTTTTTTCTATTATTGTTCTTTGCTTTTCAGTGTATGTAAAGAATGAATATAAATAAAAAGTTGTTGTTTTATTACATCTCTTGTCATTCTTGTGTTTTACATTTATATTGCTTATTTACGCTTAACGTGTTTACTTCTGAGTAAACACGTTGCTGCCTCGCCACGTCTCTTTCCCCGTACACTGAGAAGTGAGGCGTGACATGATTACGGCCAGATAGCTGCTCAGGATTAGCATAATTTCCTTTTCTTTCAGCTTATGTATGCCACCTGTTTAGACATTTTCTTTTATTGTATTTACTTTTCAGTTGAACTCATGTATCTGTAAAAATTTCAAGTTTGAATGTAAATAAAGATGTTTGTTGAAAATTGTACGGTCTCCATTTATTTTTGCATTGTGTATTATTGTTTCAATACGCTTAGTATATTTATTTAGGGAATGACCTTCTAAGAATAAATATGTTGCGGGCTTGCCCCGTCATCGTTTCCGTCTACTGGGAAGCGGGGCTTGACATTTTCTTTTTGAAAAAAAATATAAAACCATATAACACAAATGAAATGTTACCCCCTGATAAACATGTCATGACACTTTAAAGCATGTTTAACAAAAATCAAACTTGGTTTAATGCACAAATAGAAAAGCACAAATTAAGTTTAATATTAAACTTGTATGCATATAATTATATACTAATTTATGAAAAGCTCAAATTAAATAAATGCTTTCATAAATAATAATTCATTTTAAATTTCAATTATTTTCCAAAAATAGATGTATATAATTATACCAATCTACGAAAACTCAAATCCATTCTCGGTATAATATCCGTAAAACTCATTATTTTATTATTTAAATTCTAAAATAATATTTTCCATTTTCTGAAATGTTACATCTAAATCTTACCAATCTAATTAAATCTAAATCTAATTAAATCTAATATATATATTTCTTAACACTCCCCCTCAAGTTGGAGCATATATATCACACATGACCAATTTGGTACAAATAAATTGCACTCGACCTTTTCCCAATGGCTTGGTGAACAAATCTGCTAATTGATAGTCAGTTTTCACATGAACTGTATCAATGATCCCTTCTTCAATCTTTTCTCAAAAAAAATGGTAATCTACTTCAATGTGCTTTGTTCGTTCGTGAAAACTGGATTGTTGGCAATATAAATGGCAGTTTTGTTGTCACAATAAAGTTTTACCGGCTCCTTAGACTGATAACCAAGTTCTCGAAGAAAATAAACTATCCATACTAGCTCACTTGTAATATTAGCCATGGCTCTATATTCTGACTCAGCATTTGAACGTGAAACAACATTCTATTTCTTGCTTTTCCACGAAACCAAATTGCCTCCAACAAACACATAAAAATCTGTGGTTGATCTTCGATAACTTGGCAATCCAGTCCAATCCGCATCTGTAAACCCTGTAACTTTAGAATGCCCAAAGTTCTTATACATAATACTTTTCCCTGGTGTGGCTTTCAAATAGCGAAGGATACACGCATCACTGCACTCCAATGTGAATCTCTAGGATCCATCATAAACCGGCTAACTATACTAACAAGAAAAGAGATGCCAGGCTTTTTCATAGTTAAATTATTAAGCTTACCAACTAATCTACGATATCGTTCTGGATCGGCAAGTGGCTTCCCCTGCCTTAGATATAGCTTGACATTAGAATCTATAGGCGAGTCAATAAGCTTACAGTCAAACATCTTTGCTTCCTTAAGCATATCAAAAACATACTTCCTTTGAATTATAAAGATACTGCCCTGAGGAGAAGAACGTGCCACCTTAATGTCAAGGAAGTATTTCAACTCCCCTAAGTCTTTAGTGTTGAACTTCTTCTGAAGATAAGTTTTTAATTCAGTAATACCTTTCGCATCATCTCCTGTGATCACAATATCATCAACATACACAACCATCAAAATACTGCAGCCTCCTCGATTTTCTAAAGAAAACAGAATGATCATTGTTGTTTCGGCATAACCTAAAAGCTTGAACAACACTATCTAGTCTCCCAGACCAAGCACGCGGAGACCATTTTAGACCATATAAAGATTTCTGAAGATTGCAGACTTTTCTAGACTCCCCGAGCAACAAAATCAGGTAGTTGCTCTATATATACTTCCTCTTTCAAGTCACCCGTGAAGAAATGTATTCTTCACATCAAGCTGATGTAGAGGCCAATTGTACATAGCTGCAAGTGATAGGAATATACGTACATACGCTATCTTTGCCACATGAGAAAATGCCTCATCGTAATCTTCTTCATAAGTCTGAGAATAGCCCTTGGCAACAAGTATGGCCTTCAAACGAGCTAATGAGCCATGTGGATTAATCTTTATAGTATATATCTATTTGCAACCAACTGCTCTCTTTCCAACAGGTAACAGAGCAAGCTTCTATGTACCATTTAAGAGTAAGGCTAACATTTCTTGTTCTATGGTTTTCCTCCATCTAGGATGAGCCAGAGTATCAGATGTAGACGAAGGAATAGCATAGGAATCAACATCAACAACAATGTTCTATACGAGGGAGAAGGTCTAGCATATGTGATATAATCTGATGGAGGATAGAGAGGTTTAGTGGTACGAGTACCTTTGCGAAGGGCAATTGGAAGATCAAGATCAGTCTGAATTGGATCTGAGTCTAGAACATGTGTAGGTTCTTCAATGACCGGAGGTCACTCTTCCTCGTTTTCTTCCATCTGAGTTGCTTGATCAATTAAGTGATCATCTAATTCTGAAGTATTTGATGCCGCTGAGACACGAGAATAAGCTAGAGAGTGTAGGGTGTTTTTCGTCACCCCATTGAGATGGGAATACGCGCACGCTTGTCAGGCGTACTACAGATTCCCCCTGCCTAGGGTAGGCCGGGGTTTAATGATTGTGGGGATCCGAATCTCCAGCAGCCGCGGACTAAACTGCCGTTAATTACCCCTCGCCTTTGGAGCGAGGGAACCTCCAATTGACGGGTTAAACTGGTCATGCGAACTCGATGTACAGTGTACGTGTGTTGTGTTTTGAAGGAGGGTTTTGGATATATCGGGAGCCATGCAGAGTTTTTACGAGGGTCCCGCTATCCGGATAGCGGGCTGGGGGTCAAGGGGGCTAGCAGCCCCCTTGCGGGGTGTGGGGCAACGCCCCGTTAGAAATTTTTTTCTAACAGGGACAGTGTCGTGGAGTATGTGTATGTGTATATATGTATACATATGTATATATATACATGTATATATAAATAAAGGGGGAAAAAGACATCCAAAGGATGCGTGGGGCCAGCGCCTAGGCTCTTGAGCGCAAGCACGCCACGTGTCGGCACGTGGGCGCTTTGCGCTCAGGCGCTGGGCGCTGGAGCGCAAGCGCGCCACGTGTCGGCACGTGGGCGCTTTGCGCTCGAGCGCTAGCGTGCCGGCGAGGAAAAGGGGGCTTTTAGCCCCGGAAATTCTCTAAAGAGAAAATAGGGTGGAGTTTAAACTCCTAAGATGCTTTGGGTTAATAAAGGGGGTTCTTCTTCTTCTTCTTCTATTGGCTGGATCTTGAAGATCAAGAGATATGGGATTTTTTAAAATCTCTCCTTTTTGAGATCTAGTGACAGATCCAAGTTCCCCTTTGTGGGTTTGGTGGTGAAAAACTATTTTGTTTTATAAAATGAAAAGTAAAACTCTTGATTTAATTCAAAAGAAAGAAAAAGATTTTTTTAACCTTGAAGAAGGAGAAAAGGTCTCGGATCTAAATTTTTTGGAGAGAGAAAAGTTGTGAGATATTTTCATTATCTTTGCTTTTATAGGCTATACACTTTACACATAGCCCCTTGGGTTTCACAAAATGGCATTTTGCCTATCCCATGGCTCATGTGCCATTTCTTTTTTCACATAAGCCATGGGCTTTACAAAAATTTGGCTTTATGCCTATTTTTCTGACATTTATCCATAAAATAAAATAAAAGAAATGCAACAAAATTATTTATTACAAAATTTTTATCTTGGCATGGGGGGAGGCCGGCCGCTTCATGTTCGGGCTCGACCCGGGTATGGGCCCACTGGATCTAGGCTTGGGCCCACTTGGCTTGGGGTTGACTTTGATTTTGACTTGGTCAACCGGGGTATAAATTTTTACCCCAACAAATTTCCCCCCATCAATAAATGCATACCACATATGTGGGTCGTGTGCATGAAATTGATGGATCTTCTTTCACGTGGAGGCGACTTGATTCGGTTCCCACCTTTTGGGAAGCTGGCACTGCCCTTTTTACGACATAGAAGGTCGATGCGGCCCTTTTTGCGAGTTGGACGGTCGGTTCTGCCCTTTTTGCGACTTGGACGGTCGGTGCTGCCCTTTTAGCGACGTAAACGGTCGGTGCTGCCCTTTTAGCGACGTGGAGGTCGGTTCTACCCTTTTTGCGACTTGGACGGTCAGTGCTGCCCTTTTAGCGACGTGGACGGTCGGTACTGCCCTTTTTGCGACGGTCGGTGTTGCCCTTTTAGCGATGTGGACGGCCGGTTCTACCCTTTTTTCGACTTGGACGGTCGGTTCTGCCCTTTTTGTGACTTGGACGGTCGGTTCTGCCTATTTTGCGACGTGGATGGTCGGTGCTGCCCTTTTAGCGACGTGGACGGTCGGTACTGCCCTTTTTGCGACTTGGACGGTCGATGCTGCCCTTTTTGCGACTTGGACGGTCGGTTCTGCCCTTTTTGCGACTTGGACGGTCGGTTCTGGATTTGACTTGCTCCGCTTCTTGCGGTGTCAGGGATGAAGTTGACTTGTTTCCGAGGTGGAATTTGATTCTGCCAGGGAGGTCATTGGTTGTTTTGCTGACTTGATGCGAGTTTGGTTGATGATTGATACGAAAAAGTGTGTTTGTAGTTAACCGCAATCAATAACGGTGTCGTGCGTAGCTAGACTGAGATGAGTACGGGTCGTCCTCTGGGAAACGTAGAACCTTTTACCCTTACTTTAGATGTGTTGAAAAAGAGAGGAGGAAGAAAGAATTTTGTGGACTGGTTTCTAGATCTACGTTAAACAAGAATGTAAAATATAGATCTAGATTATTTTAAAGATGTAGTTAATATAATAAGAGGGCTTGTAGGGTTCGTTAGGATTTAGTAGTTATGGACGATTAATTAAAAGTTACCATTTTTATCCATTAATAGATTTAGAACTAGAACGACGGTCATGCGTGTAGATTAGGGTTTCTGGAGGGAAAAGGAATCCCACTCTTAACCCTTATCTCGACACGGAACTCCGTTCATATCTAGTATTTACCAAAACAATCATTAATCTAATCGCTAATCGCGGTCGGAACTAGTAAAGAATTGTTAGCGCGCCCGATTAGGATGTTAATGATTCTTTTGATAAAGTTCCTAAACTTTATAGGACTTAAAAAAGGTTTAGTTATTTTTATCATCCATTAGCCTACCCTAATCCTACGAACCCTAACAAGCGGAGAATTACTCGCGCATGTTGGGAGAAGAAGATGAAAAGACAAAGAGGGAAAACATAATGTAAAATGTAAAAAGAATTAAATAAAATAACTACCTTTATTAATCAACTTGAACAATCTACACTTTTAATCCGTAGAAAATGATTACAAACTAGTTGCTTCTCGATCTTTCCTAAGGAGGTAGATGAACAGTTGATGATCAGCCTGGATGCGTGAGCCGTCTTGGACTTCGTGATCTCTTCAGCTTGATGATTTTTCCAAGAGGCTCTCGGTGCCTTTTTATAGTGCAAAGCCAGAATATTTTGGTTGAATACTTGGTAAAATTCAGCAGAGATTAACCCCAAAAAATCTTTTCCTCTAACTCCATATAATTGCGGCGGATCCGCGGCCAAAGGGGGGGTTTGGCCGCGGATCCGCGCTCAATGGTGAGGATCTCTTCATCAAAATTCTTAGGCTTGCTTCTTGTGACATGTGGCAATCCTAGGCACCTATAGAATTCAGAAATCTTCTCTCGGTTGCTTCCAGACTTGGTCTCCAAGTTTTGCTTCTTAATTTGGCAAGTTTTCTTTAACAACTTGATTTGTTTGATAAATTCTGCATAACAACTTGGAAAATTCTGAACAATAATCTCAAATAATATTTAGTAGGCTTATTTCTACTAGGATTTGGTCAATAGATTTATTTGCATACATTTTCCTACCAAATGCTAATTAAAATATATTAACACATGGAAAATGGTGTTTTAACACATAAACCCTCATATGTATAATATATTATATTAAAGTCCTTTTTTAATATGAAAATGGTAGGAAAAATGTAATACAAATATGCAGTTTTATCAACTGAACAAATAGGCGCCATTTGATTGACACGAAAGAGTGTATTTTGTAGTTAACCGCAATCAATAACGGTGTCGCGTGTAGCTAGACCGAGATGAGTACGGATCGTCCTCTGGGAAACGTGGAACCTTTTACCCTTACTTTAGATGTGTTGAAAAAGAGAGGAGGAAGAAAGAATTTTGTGGAATGGTTTCTAGATCTACGTTAAACAAGAATGTAAAATATAGATCTAGATTATTTTAAAGATGTAGTTAATATAATAAGAGGGCTTGTAGAGTTCGTTAGGATTTTGTAGTTATGGACGATTAATTAAAAGTTACCCTTTTTATCCATTAATAGATTTAGAATTAGAACGACGGTGATGCGTGTAGATTAGGGTTTCTGGAGGGAAAAGGAATCCCACTCTTAACCCTTATCTTGACACGGAACTCCGTTCATATCTAGCCTTTACCAAAACAATCATTAATCTAATCGCTAATAGCGGTCGGAACTAGCAAAGAATTGTTAGCGCGCCCGATTAGGATGTTAATGATTCTTTTGATAAAGTTCCTAAACTTTATAGGACTTAAAAAGGGTTTAGTTATTTTTATCATCCATTAGCCTACCCTAATCCTACGAACCCTAACAAGCGGAGAATTACTCGCGCATATTGGGAGAAGAAGATGAAAAGACAAAGAGGGAAAACATAATGTAAAATGCAAAAAGAATTAAATAAAATAACTACCTTTATTAATCAACTTGAACAATCTACACTTTTAATCCGTAGAAAATGATTACAAACTAGTTGCTTCTCGATCTTTCCTAAGGAGGTAGATGAACAGTTGATGATCAGCCTGGATGCGTGAGCCGTCTTGGACTTCGTGATCTCTTCGGATTGATGATTTTTCCAAGAGGCTCTCTGTGCCTTTTTATTGTGCAAAGCCAGAATATTTTGGTTGAATACTTGGTAAAATGCAGCAGAGATTAACCCCAAAAAATCTTTTCCTCTAACTCCATATAATTGCGGCGGATCCGCGGCCCAAGGGGGGTTTGGCCGCGGATCCGCGCTCAATGGTGAGGATCTCTTCATCAAAATTCTTGGGCTTGCTTCTTGTGACATATGGCAATCCTAGGCACCTTTAGAATTCAGAAATCTTCTCTCGGTTGCTTCCAGACTTGGTCTCCAAGTTTTGCTTCTTAATTTGGCAAGTTTTCTTTAACAACTTGATTTGTTTGATAAATTCTGCATAACAACTTGGAAAATTCTGCACAATAATCTCAAATAATATTTAGTAGGCTTATTTCTACTAGGATTTGGTCAATAGATTTATTTGCATACATTTTCCTACCAAATGCTAATTAAAATATATTAACACATGGAAAATGGTGTTTTAACACATAAACCTTCATATGTATAATATATTATATTAAAGTCCTTTTTTAATATGAAAATGGTAGGAAAAATGTAATACAAATGTGCAGTTTTATCAACTGAACAAATACCCCCAAACTTATCTTTGATCGTCCCAAGCAAACTAGTTTATTTAAGAGGAGAAAAAGAAAGGAGAAAACTAAGCACACTTTCGTAGGCAGACACGATTGCACTGAGCACGTGCAACAAGCCGTTAAACCTCTAAGTGTCCCTAGTAGGAGGAGTGTTGTCTCCTGAGGGTTTTCAGTGGATTACACCCACAAAATCCAATAACAAAAGAAAGATGGTGAAATTTACATATAAAGATAAGAACCATAAAAGAAAGGCCTTGAAAAGAAGAGTTTCCAACTATACTAGCTTTTCAGTTGTCATGAGCCCTATCTTAATAGTCATGAAAAAATGTTAGAAATCACATCATCCCTCAATAAAACATCGTCTTTATTCTTCATTCCTACCTTTCATCCAAACATTGATCATATAACCCTACGTGTGTGTAAAGAATATCCCTACACTGGAGAATTCAATTCAAGCTATAATACTCTTGTCCATCTACCTTAGTACTTTTTAATTTGATGAATATTAAAATTTGCTCACACATTTTCATGCGACCGTTAATACTTTTTGAGGTACTAACAGAC